>OY728137.1:960631569-962017349 GCA_963277665.1 Viscum album
TTTACATTATTTTTACATCATTATTATACCCATCCAAATAATAATGTATTGAATAACAATTACACCACGACGTGGAGACGGTAAGCCGTACGTACGCACGTATGGTGACATGTCATTCAAAGGATGGATAGAATAATGAATTTGGTTGTACCAAATTTATAATAACATAAAATTATATATAATATACTAAATTTATTATTTTATAATGGAAACAAAAAATAAAAGTGAAGTGGAAGAAGAAAGGAACTTGAAAGAGGTGATGAAATATTTACCTCTTCTTCGGGTTCTTTCTTTTGATTTGATCAAAAAGGATCCTTAGGTTGGCTTTATAACTAAAGTAATGACTCTAGGATGAAGGGAGGATAGTTGAGAGGGTATTTGGGTAGGGTTTGGATGATACAAAAGGCTTTGAAGGTGTGAATTAGAGAGAAGGGGGAGTTCCCTTTTATAATAGCGGTGAGGGTCACCTTAGGAAAACTTAAAGTATTATTTTATAATAAATTCATGTTTGGTTTATAATGGATCCAAATTAATTTATTTCAAGGATGTGGTGGTTATGGGTCTAAAACCACTCAAATAATAGGATTTATACAGGTTTGGGTCACTATATTAACCTTATCTTTTAGATTTAACTCTTTGTTAATTAGTTTGACATTTACCATGTCTCTTTGTATATTTATATAATATGGTTAATAAAGTTACTATAAACTGCCAATAGAACCCCAAGTGTTTAATTAATGATATAAATATCATCATATAAGTCCTTTTTTGAGGCTTATATTTTTAGGAATATTATATCAATTAATAATATAATATTTGTTTTAAAAACTCTTTTATGTCAATTTTGACACTATTTAATAATTTATTTTTGTTAAAGTCATAAAAACTTTATTAATTCGAAAAAAATTTATTTAATCAATCCTAAAATGTTATAGTAACCTAGAAAATTCTTGTATGGCATCAAAAGTTTCAAATTATATCTATTTTAACATTTATAATACTATTTATTTGATTATTTTATTAATAAGAAAAATACTGCATCATTATTGTGTCATAAATAAATTTAATTATTCAATGTATAAAAAAAATAAATAAAATACCATTATGTAGGAAATATTTTTATATTTATAATGAATATTTATAGTATAAGAGATAACATATATAACCCTATGTAAAAATTGTTTTACTAAAAGATATATGTTTATGTCATTTTTGTATTTACTTGAACTTAATTAATATAAAGTGTCATTTTCACTTACAAGTGGATCCATGGGGTCCCAAAATCAACCCAAAGATTCCCATGGTCGGACATGTATCATCCAATAGGATTAGTACACGTTTTAGTGTAATTTAATATTATTATAATATTTTGTTTTACCCTTATTTACCAGATTTACCCTTTAACCATGGTAAATAAAATATTAACCAAAGTAATTATTCAAAATGCCTAAAATTAAAAGATACCTATTTACACAATTTGTACATCATGATTCTAAATATAAAATCAATTTTTCTAAATTAAAAACTCAGAAGTGGAAAAAATTAATTTAAAATTAATTCTCGTTGTCAAAACAAAAATCGTGTTTTTAAGAAATAATAACTATCAAAATATTGACACTTGATTATGTCCAGTTTAAATGTAAAATTATGTCCAATGACCATAATTGGATTAAATGGTAAAAATATAATCTAATTATTATTTAAAACCACTAAAATTCATAATTTATCACTATTAATTATTTCGATTAAAAAAGTTATTTTTAATTAAAATTTAGTAATTTTCACTATTCATCAAAATATGAAAGTTATTAGAAAAGTACCAAAAATTTATTTAAACTAAATTTTTATGTCCTGATTCTAAATAAGAAGCTTATTTTGTCAAATCAAATATATAAAAGTTTCAAATATTGGATTTAAAAATGGTTTTCCATTAAAAGGCGGTAAAATTGCATTTTTAAAAAAATAAAGAGATATACTTACTTTTTTAAGTAGAGTTTCATTATTTAATAAATTTCTACCACTAACTCTTTTTTTAAAATGATGAGTATTCAAGAATACTTGGTCACACTGGAAGAGCTAGAATAAACCTATATAGAATCAAAAGATCCACAAAGGATAAACTATATATTTACCTTGTCTTAAGAGATTAATCAAAACCAAAACGGTTAGTTCAAGATCTGATGATCCCCCAAAAGGATATTACTTTAGAGAAAGAAACAATAATCTTAATTTATAAAATTTAACCAAAAATAACCCAAAGTTAAATAAATACCATTAAATAAACAATTGTCCTTAAAATCTTTCAATATAATCCAAACTAATATTGAAACCCAAAACTTAGAAGAATTTGGTTATGTAGTCTTCCACGTTAAATTGTATCTCCAAATTACATCAACTACTCTTAAAGTCACATACTTAAAATTAATTAACCTAATCACATATTCTCTATTATAGGTTAATCATTTACATAAATAACCCAAATCACCATAAATCCACAATAAAAACATAGATAAAAATCCACCATTACTCCTTTGGGCATATAGTGTTCCCAACAAAGCGAAAGTCTTCCAAAATAAAATTTATCACTTAATCACCAAATCATTTTACTATACTAAGGGTATTCATATGATAAGACATAAGATCCCAAATGAACTTATTATTGATCAATAAAATCATTTAACTAAAAATAATTAGTCACACTAACCAGGGACTTCACGTAGTCCAATGGTAGGCGATAAATCCCAATCGCACTCTGGTTGTGGGTTCGATTCCCACAGCTTTGTCTAACACGACAGGTTGTCACACGGTCTGCATGTTTTCCTTTTCAAAAACTATATTTTATAACATTACCAAAATGATATAAATTTTTCAAAATAACCATAACATAATTTAACCACAAATGTTATCTCATACCTTGCATTTTCATCCCAAAATATAATAAATTGTAATTGACTAAAACCCCATGATCATATAAAACCAAATGGTTATTTATATCTATATCCACAAGAGAAAAGATAAGTCTTCCTCAAATATCACTTTCACATGAAAAACTACAGGGTTAAAAATACAATAGAAAATTATTCCAAAGTAATCCCATCAACAAGGAGCACTAATACATTTAAACATTTCTCCAACCATTTATTTCCTCATAGCTTCTTCTTTGACCAAGAAAATATTGTTTAGAATAGGGAATTCACTCGAGTAATGTCCATGTCCCCTAAATTTATAGAAAATGACTATAAATGGATTCTTGGGACCATTTTTATTTTCTTCCATAGTAATATTCATTTTTCCTCGGCAATTCTTCACTTTATGTCCTTCTTTCCCACACGTAAAGCATTTCTTTGTTCCATTGATACACTTTCCTAGGTTTCTACTTCCACATTTCCTGTAGAGACCCAAAGCTTGATGTACATGGACATTAAATTAATTTTTCAGAATACTTAATACATAACAAGAACCAACACTCAAGGACCGTAATAGTTTAGTGTCTTTGGAAACTCGGAACACAATCTTCTAATCGTAGTGAAAGATCATCAACATCTCCCATAAATATTTTCCCCTTTTTGTTTTCTTTCCTAAAACCTTTCTTTAAATCCTTGGGAAAATATAACATATAAAAGGGTGATCTCAAATGCTCATTAAGGGTAATCAGAAAATAAAAAAAATCACATACATTTGAACTTAAATACATGAACATAATGTTAAACATCAAGATCTTGAGCAATGAAATAAAATATGGCAGTACGTAAGGCATAGATCATAAATAAACATCAATCATGATAAAATAGCTTGGGAATAAAACATGTGATTATGGAAACCATTAAGAACATGATATGATTTCCGTAGTAGCCAAGGCATTGCTGTCAAGACCATCTTAGTGGACAAAGTCCCTTTTTGAATCGAGTTCACTCCTCGTTCCAGTCCTGTATTACTGAACCGGATTAACTTACCATTCCAGCCATGTCTATATCATGAGATATAAATTTTTACCCAATGCATTGGAGGGAGATATAGGTCCCACCCATCTCATAATGAAATCATTATTATGTGTGCCACAACATAAACATAAATCATTCATCATAAACCAAAGAATAAAGTGGGTTTCATAAACATCATCCCATCATAACATAATCCATATAAAACAAATGGATATCATTTCATCATAAAAAAGTGAAACCATGTAAATCATATAGACATTATACTTGAAACATACACATATGAAAATAATGTCATCTTAGATGGAAAATGGTTTTGATAAAACACTTGAAATAAATTCTTGAGGGAAATATCCTTTCTTTTTCAAAATCATTTTCTTTTCACAAAATGACATTCAATTTTAAAAGAAAAGGATTTTTTTGAAAATAATCATGAAATATTGTAGAGTAATATTCATGAAAATAAGGTGTTATAAAACCGTAAAAATCTGTTCATGCCGTATAAGTTAAAAAAACATTCTTCTCGTAGTTTTTCTGGAAAAGTCAAAAAGTACCTCGTATGGTAAAAAAAAGAAATATTCCTTAAATACCATGTATTAAATGTTGAAAATGGTTAAAAAGGACTTTAAACATACATGAAACCATTTTTAGGAAACATGGACATGGATGATAACAATAAACCCAGTAAATACTTACGAATAAACAATCTCGGATAAGAATGAGATTGGAATAGTTATCCCTTACAAATATCTTTTTGTAAACAAAATAGATCACTTATGTGTATTAACTATAAGGTCACATAAATAAAGTATAAATACATGATAAGATATTAATTTCTCACATAATCAAAGGACTACACAAACAAGAAAGAGAAGATCAACCCAAAGAACGGAAATTGGGTTAAGAAGTTCCCTTACCTTGTATCCGACTTGACTCGATCATTATTTAATCTCCTGAATAATAAACCAAAGTTAATTTATACTTGCTTAATAACCTTTTTCAAGTTCATTATTCCTTTTATATCACTTATTACCATGTTATAAACATTATGTAACCATTTAAGTTAATAACGTTCGTTTTGTCGATATTTGGTACTTGAGTCAAAAATGGACTTCTTATAATTACATGTTGTTCATGTGGTCAAAGGTTCATTATATCCAGAATGATATTCATGATTTATATATCATATATATCATATATATCCAGAATATACATATATTTATAATAGTACATAACATATGGAGGTAATAAATGAAATGCACCGTTCATGGAGACGGTAAGCCCTGCGTACGCATAAACGCTACTTTCGTTTCTATTTCTTATTTTAATGGAATTAAAACATAATGATACATAGGTATATTATAATTCTATTATAATATCATATATAATACCATTAAATATATCCTTTATACATCCCACATAAGGCATTAACAAATCACATCACTTCGAGGGGGCGGTAGTCCGCACTTCCTCAAATGAGATTATCGTATTTACCCACTATGGAAACCATAAAGGCTTGATATAAATGGGGAATTAAATAATCATAAGGAAATAATAAAAATAATATATATCATATATAAATATAGTTCCATCATAATGGCCACCATGAGAGGTGGTAAGATGAATTTGAACAATCATAGTTTCGTGAGGCGTTAGTTTTCCATCCACAGAAACATTATGTTCTTCATCCATTAGATGGAGTTGTCTGTAAGTTTAGTTAGAATATTTCTCATAAAAACATCCTAGTATATTGAGGATACTTGTGTTGTTAAAAAATAAAGTAAATAAAAAGATTTTAGGGGTTGTATAAGTAAAATAAAAGAAAACAATTTAAGAGAAACTGTTACCTTTAATTTGGGTAACTCCCTTTGGTTTGAACTAAAGGACTTCTTAAGCGCCTTCTGCCTAAGGTAAGGCTTCTAGGGAAAGGATAGGGATGTAGGTAGCTTAATTTGGTAGATTTTGGATGAGCCAAATGGCTTTATAGGTGTGAGAAATTGGATATAAATGGTCTCTTTTTATAAGGGGGAGGAGGGGCTCTTTTGAAAAGTGTGAAAATATTATTTTATTATAAACTTATCTACTATTTCAAAATGTCAAAAAATAATTAAAGATGAAGATAAGATGACTCATGGTCTAAATAAAATAATCCAATCAGAATTTGACATGTTTTAGATAATATTTTTATCATTATAATCTCATTTATTTAAATCATTTATTAATGAGGTAAATAATGCATCATTATTGTGTCATAAATAATTTAATTTATTTGATGTCTAAAAATTATAAAAAAAATAAAATCATGTAGTAAATCTTTTTATATTTCCAATTAATATTTATAGTCGAAAATATAATTTATATAACCCCTTATAAAATTAATTACTAAAAGTTTTTTGTAAATGTCAATTTTGTCTTTACATTAAATTAATTAATCCAAATTGTCATTATCACTACCAAGTGGCTCAATGGGGTCCCAAAATAAACCCAATGATGCTCATGGTCGGCCAATACTCATCCAATAAGGTTAGGACAAGTGTTAAGGTAATTTTGAATTATTATAATATTATTTTAACCTTGAATTACCCTATTTACCTTTAATCGTGGTAAATAAAAGTCAAAAGTTACTATTCACCAAAAATTATTTTCATATCGTTGAACTGAATTTTACTTCTTGATAAAAACCATGTATGTCATATTTTTCAAATTCAATTAACAGAAGTGGTAAAATTTCATTTAAATGAAAGAGTTAGTTTTTTAACTACCACTAAGTGGTTTCACTATTCATCAAAAATTGAAGTTTTTCAAAAACAAATCCCAAAAATTCAGCCTAAGCTATATTTGATATTCCGAATTCAAAAATGATGATTATTTTTACAAATTCAAAACATAGAAGTGACATTAATTAATTTTAAAATTAATTCCCGTTATCAAAACAAATAGCGTGTTTTTAATAAACAATAACTATCAAAAGATCGACACTTGTTTATGTCCAATTTCAAAGTGAAATTAATTCCAATGACCAAAATTAGATTAAATGGTAAAAATATATTTTAATTACACTTTAAAACCAATTAAAAAGATAATCTAACCATATAAATTATTGCGATGAATTTTTTTTAATTAAAATATAGCATGTTTTTACTATTCATTAAAATATGAAAGTGATCAGAATAATATGAAAAATTTATCTAAATTAAATTTTTATATCCTGATTCCAAGGAAGAATTTTATTTTGTCAAATTGAACTTATTAACATGTCAAAAACTAGATTTAAAGTGGGTGCGCTATCAAAAGGTGGGAAAATTGCAATTTTTGAAAAATACATATTTTACACGAAAAATTTATTTGGTTCTCATACCATATTCTAAAAAATGTGTAAGATGAATAATAATGTCATAAAATTCAAAATGTAGTTAATAATATTCATAACAGGTAGTCTATAATAATATTATAACAATATATCGTTGTTTAGTGAAACCCGGTATTGTGTACTACACATGCTATCGAGGAAGGTCATGATTGCGTGTAATGCAAGCCAAGTCAGGGTTGAATGTTGTGAAAGACTCCTTCATTGTTTTTTATAACAGAATCCAACCATATTTCATTTATACATTGAATATATATATATATATATACACTCAATGTTGCGTAGAATGACTACTATCAAACGAACATGAAATTGTGTGTAACAAAATCCAAGAATAGTGTTGTGTATAGCACAAGATAATCTTGGTGTAGCGTACAACACAAGAAATGAATGAAATTAAAAAGAATAATTCTCATAAAATATTGGGTTGTTACATTCTACCCCCCTTAAAATGAATTTTTCCCTCTAAATTCGTCGGGGTTATAAATGGTTTACTACTCAAAAGTTTTAATAGAAACCCACATCGTAAAAAGGAATACTAAAACTTCATTTTAAAAAGGAAAGTTAGAATCATAACGGTCACCCAAAGTAACTCAGCACTGGGTTTCCACATAGGACAACATAGGTGAAAATATGGATATGGAAGAGAAATCTAACCATCAAGTTCTGATGGAGAGTGGTAGAGAACATGGCTATGAAAAATCCAACAATCACAAAGCCATAAATTTGTGATGATCTAAGGTACCATCTGATTCATCAGATATAAGAGCACTAGGACAACAGTTTTGGTTTTCAAGATTATTTCCCTAATGTTGAAGAATTTTTGAATTAAAATAAATAATAACTTTATTTTGGTACAATATTACTATTGTTCGTGCCTTGAACAATTTCCACTTCATCTCTTAAAGAAAATAAGTTGAATTTGTCTTCTGTGAAGTGTTAACGGATCATGCGATAGAATGATAGGTCATTCCATTTTTCTCAAAGAAAAGGTTAGAAAAAGTTATTAAATATACATAAGTCCATCTATAGTTAGATTAATCGTATATGGTTCCTAAAATGGACTTATACATCATCTATCACACCGCTTAATAAAATAAAACTAGTTTAGACTAACCAGGGACTTCCTGTAGGCCAAAGGTAGGCGATAAAGACCTATCGCACTTTGGTTGTGGGTTCGATTCCCACAGCCTTGTCCGACTGACGGGTTGTCACCCATCCTATGGGTTGTCCTTTTTCTAAAACTATACTATTATAACATAACAAAAATTTCTAGCCTTAAACAATAACATCTGATGTCTAACTTAATCTATTCCAATCTTTAGGTTTATCTAAAATACTTCTGTCCGAGCTCATAGTATAAAGAAAACAATTACTAGAAATGTCATCTACCGAGCATGTGAATACCATCATTTATCCCCCATATATCATACGATATATCTTTTTGGTTACATTCCAAACATGTGAATACCTTAATCATGTATTCTATTGCAACGCGAATTACCATAGAACCTTATTTGAAAACATGAATGCTGTCAAAAGTTGTCTCTTTCCACATTCCAAAATCCCAAAAATTATTTATACTCAAACCATGATATCACTTTGTCCTTATATTAGTCATGAGCTCATGAATACTATCAAACATATTATTTTCTCTTTATCCCTTCATTATGCGCATATCATATGCTTTCAAAAAATATTTCAATCACTTTTCATGGTTATCGTTGCCATATTCTTATGGAAAACCACAATGGACCAATATATAGGTATTCCAATATACCATAAAAGTACCTCAACAACATTATTCTTGAATACCATTACATAAACACTTAAAACCATCCTCTTAAATTATTGTCATGGAATAAGTCCTTCCTTGATTTAGAAGTAACCTCTTAGGTCAGGGCATTGAGTTGGGTAATGCCCATGTTCTCCACAGATAAGACATTGAACTCCATAACAGTCTGTCACTCTATGACCCTTCTCTCCACACAGATAAAATATTCCCCTCCATTTGATGTATTCATCAAGGTTGTTCTTTCCTTATTTAGAAATCTCAATCTTCCTTTATCTATGCTCATCAACATGCGAACATGCATAAAAGTCCATCTTCCTTTTATTTTACGAATTGAGAATACCACTAAAGTTTACCTTGTTAATCATATATTGCGATGACTGATTCAAAAAAATCACAAAATCTTTCTTTCTAGGCATTACACAATTTCCTTGCTCATAGTCACCAATTTTTCCATTGGATTCAATGTTGACCCAATTCCTTCTGGTTCCCTCCATTGACTAAAACCAAATACCATGGTGTAAGAAACAATTAAAATAATGAGGAACCATGTAATCATAAAAAAGTTACTTATGGGATGTCTAAATTATCACACATTCTTTAATCCATGACACCTTAGGTTTACCCTAGGTTATTCATGATCGTCAACATAATTTTAGGATAGTAACCTATAGTTATACTAAACCTTAAGGACATCCCTAGACATACCTTAGAAATATCTCTAGGGATCTCACTAAATTTCTCACATCCTAGTTTCCAAAGGTTGACTAAACCTTTCCTATGATACCAACTGTAGAGACCCAAAGCTTGATGTACATGGACATTACAGTACTTTTGTGAAATACTTAATACATAACAAGAACCAACACTCAAGGACCATAATAGTTTAGTGTCTTTGGAAACTTGGAACACAATCTTCTAATCGTGGTGAAAGATCTTCAACATCTCCCATAAAGATTTCCCCCTTTTTTTTTCTTACCTAAAACCTTTATTTAAATCCTGGGGAAAAGATAAAATATAAAAGGGTGAGCTCAAATGCTCATTAAGGGTAAGCATGAAGAAAATAAAACAAATCATATACATTTGAACTTAAATACATGAACATAATGTTAAACATCAAGATCTTGAGCAATGACATAAAATATGGTAGTACGTAAGGCATATATCATAAAGGAACATCAATCATGATAAAATATCATGGGAATAAAGCATGTGATTATGGAAACCATTAAGCACATGATATTATTTCCATAGTATCCAAGACATTGCTTCCAAGACCATCTTAGTGGACAAAGTCCCTTTCTGAATCGAGTTCACTCCTTGTTCCAGTCCTGTATAACTGAACCGGATTAACTTACCATTCCAACCATGTCTATCTCATGAGATATAAATCTTTACCCAATGAATTGGAGGGAGATATAGGTCCCACCCATATCATAATGAAATCATTCTTACATGTGCCATAACATAAACATAAATCATTCATCATAACCCAAAGAATAAAGTGGGTTTCATAAATATCATCCCATCATAACATAATCCATATAAAACAAATGGATATAATTTCATCATAATAAAAGTAAAACCATGTAAATAATATAGACATTATACTTGAAACATACACGTATGAAAATAATGTCATCTTAGATGGAAAATGGTTTTGATAAAACACTTGAAATAAATTTTTGAGGAAAATATCCTTTCTTTTTCAAAATAATTTTCTTTTCAAAAAATTCCATTAAATTTTAAAAGAAAAATATTTTTTTGAAAATAATCATGAAATATTGTAGAGTAATCTTCATGAAAATAAGGTGTTATAAAACCGTAAAAATCTGTTCATGCCGTATAAGTTAAAAAAAACATTCTTCTCGTACTTTTGCCGGAAAAGTCAAAAAGTACCTCGTATGGTAAAAAAATAAAGATTCCTTACATACCATGTAGTAAAAGTCAAAAATGGTTAAAAAGGACTTTAAAAATACATGAAACCATTTTTAGGAAACATAGACATGGATTATAACAATAATCCCAGTAAATACTTACGAATAAACAATATCGGATAAGAACGAGATTGGAATAGTTATCCCTTACAAAGATCTTTTTTTAAACAAAATAGATCACTTAAGTGTATTCACTATAATTTAAAATAAAGAAAGTATAAATAAATGATAATATATTCATTTCTCACATAATCAAAGAACGACATAAACAAGAAAGAGAAGATCAACCCAAAGAATGGAAATTGGGTTAAGAAGTTCCCTTACCTTGTGTCCGATTTGACTCGATCGTTCTTTAATATCTTGAATAAAAAACCAAAGTTAATTTATACTTGCTTAAGAACCTTTTTAAAGTTTATTATTCCTTTTATATCACATATTACCATGTTATAAACATTATGTAACCATTTAAGTTAATAACGTTCGTTTTGTCGATATTTGGTACTTGAGTCAAAAATTGACTTCTTATAATTACATGTTGTTCATGTGGTCAAAGGTTCATTATATCCAGAATGATATTCATGATTTATATATCATATATATCAGATATATCCAGCATATACATGTATTTATAATAGTACATAACATATGGAGGTAAGAAATGAAATGCACCGTTCATGGAGACGATAAGCCGTACGTACGCATGAACGCTACTTTCATTTCTATTTCTTATTTTAATGGAATTAAAACATAATGATACATATATATATTATAATTATAGTATAATATAATATATAATACCCTTAACTCTATCCTTTATACATCCCACATAAGGCATTAACGAATCACATCACTTTGAGGGGGCGGTAGTCTGCACTTCCTCAAATGAGATTATCATATTTACCCACTATGGAAACCATAAAGGCTTGATATAAATGGGGAAGTACAGAAGCATAAGGAAATAATAAACATAATATATATCATATATAAATACAGTGCCATAATAATGGACACCATGAGAGGCGGTAAGATGTAATTGAACAATCATAGTTTCGTGAGGCATTAGTTTGCCATCCACGGAAACATTATGTTCTTCATCCATTAGATGAAGTTGTCTATAAGTGTAGTTTGAATCTTTCTCATAAAACATCCTAGTATATTGAGGATACTGGTGTTGTTACAAAATAAAGGAAATAAAATTATTTTAGGGGTTGGAGAAGTAAAATAAAAGAAAACAATTTAAGAGAAACTGTTACCTTTAATTTGGGTAACTCCCTTTGGTTTGAACTAAAGGACTTCTTAAGTGCCTTATGCCTAAGGTAAGGCTTCTAGGTGGAGGAGAGGGATGTAGGGAGCTTAATTTTCAGAGTTTGGATGAGCCAAATGGCTTGATAGGTATAAGTAATTGGATAGAAATGGTCTCCTTTTATAAGGGGGAGGAGGGGCTCTTTTGGAAAGTGTGAAAATATTATTTTATTATAAACATATATACTTTTTCAAAAGGTCCAAAAATCATTAAAGATGAAGATAAGATGAATCATGGTCGAAATAAAATCATGAAATCATAATTGGACATGTTTTGGATAATATTTTAATCATTATAATCTTATTTATTTAAATCATTTATTAATGAGGTAAATACTGCATCATTATTGTGTCATAAATAATTTAATTTATTTGATGTCTCAAATTTTTAAAAAAAATACAATCATGTAGGAAATATTTTTATATTTCCAATGAATATTTATAGTCGAAAAGATAATTTATATAACCCATTATAAAAATTAATTACTAAAAGATTTTTGTAAATGTCAATTTTGTCTTTACATTAAATTAATTAATCCAAATTGTCATTGTCACTACCAAGTGGATCAATGGGGTCCCAAAATCGACCCAAGGATGACCATGGTCGGCCAATACTCATCCAATAAGTTTAGGACAAGTGTTAAGATAATTTTTAATTATTATAATATTATTTTAACCTTGAATTATCCAATTTACCTTTAACCGCAGTAAATAAAAGTCAAAAGTTACTATACATCAAAAATTATTTTCATCTTATTGAACCAAATTTTACTTATTGATAACAACCATGTATGTCGGATTTTTGAAATTCAATTAACAGAATTGGTAAAATTTCATTTAAATGAAAGAGTCAGTTTTTTAACTACCACTAAGTGGTTTCACTATTCATAAAAAATTGAAGTTTTTCAAAAAAATACCAAAAATTAAGCCTAAGATATATTTGATATTCCGAATTCAAAAATGATGTTTATTTTTCCAAATTAAAAATATAGAAGTGGCATTTATTAATTTTAAAATTAATTCCCGTTATCAAAACAAATAGCGTGTTTTTAAGAAACAATAACTATTAAAAGACCGACACTTGTTTATGTCCAATTTCAAAGTGAAATTAAATCCAATGACCAAAATTGGATTAAATGGTAAAAATATATTCCAATTACACTTTAAAACCAATTAAACAGATAATATAACCATATAAATTATTGTGATGAAAAAAGTTGTTTTTAATTAAAATATTGCGTGTTTTTACTATTCATTAAAATATAAAACTGATCAGAATAATATGAAAAATTTATCCAAATTAAATTTTTATATTCTGATTCCAACAAAGAATTTTATTTTTTCAAATTGAACTTATAAACATGTCAAAAACTAGATTTAAAGTGGGTGTGCCATCAAAAGGCGGGAAAACTGTAATTTTTGAAAAATACATATTTTACACGAAAAATTTATTTGGTTCTCATACCATATTCTAAAAAATAATTAAGATGAATAATAATTTCATAAAATTAAAAATGTAGTTAATAATATTCATAACAGCTAGTCCATAATAATATTATAACAATATATCGTTGTTTAGTGAAACCCGGTATTGCGTACTACACACGCTATCGATGAAGGTCGCGATTGCGTGTAATGCAAGCCAAGGGATGCGTGTTGTGAACGAATCATTCGTTGTTTTGTATAACAGAATCCAACCATATTTCATTTATACATTGAATATATATATATATACACACACTCAATGTTGCGTAGAATGACTAGTATCAAACGAACATGAAATTGTGTGTAACACAATCCAAGAATAGTGTTGCGTATAGCGCAAGATAATCTTGGTTTAGCGTAAAACACAAGACATCAATGAAATTAAAAAGAATAATTCTCATAAAATCTCGAGTTGTTACATTTCTTTCATGATGGAAATTGAGTATTCTTTTCTCCATGGTCTCCACTGATGGAGCTCTTATCATTCATCACCTTTCTCTTCTTTGTTGAGTCTGAGAGTTGGTTAATATATATGTTGTTGATCATATTTTTGAAAAACTGATTTGGAATGAACACGATATATTTTACGCCTATCAAAATTCCATTTTTTTCTCATTTCCACCATCGTTCCCACCTTGTACATCATGCTCAAAGTTACTATGACTTCCTTGGAATCTAGCCATTGACTAAAACCATAAAGCATTGTGTGAATAACAGTATCCATAAAATCATTTAGAGAATATCATGAAACCATATTTTCAATTTGAAACACCTTAGGATTAACCAAGGTCATTTATTCTCATCTTATATTAAAACCCTTCAAATCGGTTTGTAATGAAAATGTAAATTACATTAAGCATATCCCCCGGGAGTGTCGTAACCAAGAGTGCAGCAAGGCCTGTTGTCGTGCACCAGTTCCCGTTTGAGTATAGCTCAAAGCGGTGTTTTCGGGTTTTACCCCTAGGTACATCTGTCCCAGATCCGCCTCTACCTACTCGTATCCAGACATGGATGTATTTCTTGGAAAACTCACAAAATTTCTACAATACCAAAATTTTAGGAAGTTATTCTATACTAATCCTCAAAGTCTATCTTAGGGCTATGTGCTCTAACTAGAGTTTATCTAAATATAGTTTCCATGGTTTGTACTAAAATTCCTCTGATACCAACTGTAACGCCCCGACCCCAGAAGCCCAGAGTCGGTGCATTATTACGTATCATTGGCATGATCATAAATGATCAAGTCTCAAAAGACCGATTAGTTTAGTAGACTTGGAAGTACTAGATACATTCATAAGGTTTACATTACATCATAAAATGGAAAAATACAAAAACATTGTTTCCATAGACAACACTGAGATCCCATACAATATCCATGAAAGTTAGTCATAACATACTTCTTTTCATCCTGGGAAAAATAAAACATAGACAGGTCTGAGCTCAGATGCTCAGTAAAGATAACAATATAGTGGAAACTTTCATAAATAATCACAAACATTTAAGGTAATGTATAACTAAAACAAAAGCCTTTTAAACTTGAACTTCAACATAATATGGAAAAAATAAAATGAAATAATGTAATTTACTTATTCACATGGATATTCTACTAGTAGAATAATCACATGAAATATCAATAACCACTTTTATAATTATGGAATGCATAATCCAGACTATCATAACCATATAGTCAAGGCCTTGTGCCAAGACTAAAAATAAGATTTTATTAAGGCCTTGTGCCAAGACACTAGTTTGTCTCATGAGACCTACCGATGCATCGAGGAGCTATAGTGGGCTCCACCCATCACTTACTAAGTCCAATGCATTCCTCATATGAAAAGTTTGAAACATAACATAAACATTTGTATTAAAACTAGCATACGAAATGTCAATACTTTATCCTTAAACCATGAATGGTACAAAAATAACACATCCACAGTCAAACATAACACATTCAATACAATATGGAATATTTTATTATAATAAATGAACCTCAATCGATAATAATGAATGATATTGACATAGATGAAGATAATCATAAAAACTATTTGAGATAAATATCCCCCCTTTTTTTCTTGAAAACATCTAAAAGTCACACTATTTGTCAAGAATCTGTTTAAAATAGATTTTTGAATCAAAGTGTCCCATAACACTTTGAAACTTTTAAAAGGGATTTTAATTTTAAAACTTTAATGTCCATATAAATAAATTCTTAAAACCATTTTTAAAACATGGACATTAATGAGAAATATTTAGAATAATAAATCTTGAAAACATTTAAAATGATATTTTAGTTAGAGTTCCTAACCAAAAGAGAGACACTTGAATACAAATAATTGAGGTAATAAAAAATTTATAATATCATGAGAATAAAGGTATTCATGATATATTGTGTAAAATCACATTATATACACCATATAAAAGTGAATTGGTGTATAACAACAAATAACTCTCACTGGAATGTAAATTGAGATGAAATCTCTTATAAATACCGTATCTTTAAGTTAAGGATAAATCAATGACATAATTATGTATAAAAAATATAAATACACTCAATATGATTGGATTTTAAGTGTAAATCAATCAGGGTACATTAACACATATTCTTGTAAAAACAACACCAATGAATTGGATATTTAACTCAATAAATGGAGATTGAGTTAAAATTACTCTTATCAAGTTTATATTGATGAATTGAGAATTTATCAATAGAGTGATTATGTGTATCAAAAGTATATCCACATAAAGAGGAGTGGAAATTATGACATAAGAAAATTAATAGTGATTCCACACATAATCATGGTGTAAAATAATCAACGAAGTATGCGTAAAGCCGAATGAGTTGAAATTGAAATTTGTAATTCCCTTACCAATTTGGTGACTTACGAAACATACATCCCATGAAATATGGATCATAAAATGATGATGTAAATATCCATAAATTAAATTATATTACACAATGAATACAATCATGGACAGAACACACACCACATGCAATAAATAAGTGGTGAACAATGGAAATCTCACGAAATTAAAAGTGAGATAAGAAACCACTTACTGTAGCATCCGGAACTATTCACCCGATTTGGGCCTTCGGGCCACCGGTTTGGGCCTATGGGTCTCCAGGACCTTCGGGTCATCAAAGGCCTTCGAGCCATAGGGCCTTAGGGTCACGTAGAGCATGGAGTAGCCCAGTTCACATAGTACAGGCCCTGGAAGAGGATCAGAGCAACAAGAGTAGCAGCCACCAAATGCAGAGCTAACCGAATTGGAAGAATGAGAGGCTATGACAGCCGCCATCGAGACCAGGCGCCGTGCAGCTTTGTACGGGGCAATGCTAGAAAATCAGCAATGCAAGTTGGGGAGATAAGGCGATCAATGATGCAAGATTCTGGGGGAGGGTCAGTTCTAGTGGGATGGGTCTACGGGTCATGTAATGGGCATGGTATGCCTATGGGCCTTCAGGTCATGTATTGCGGGTCATATCGGGCCTTGGGCCTTAGGCCTACGTGTCATGTATGGGTTCCCCTTAAACCCTTAAAAGTGGGATTATATATAATAAAATAAAAAAATAAGGCCTTCTGTCCATTTGTAGGATCATATACATAAATATGATATCATATATTATATTCTAATATTGCTTTGTTAATAATATTTTAGTATTATCGTTGTTTTGGGTGTTCACTTACTCGTTTTCTTTTGTATGTTTTGTTACATAAGCCATGTTTGTTATGAACATGTTGTATATTATTCATATCCAGAATGATATCAAGTCCTTAATCATTATTTTTGAATCATCACATGAAAATTAGTCTTGAATGGATACGATGGGGAATGAATCTCATCACGTTCGTGGAGACGGTAATCCGTACGTACACACAAGCGACAATATCATTCTTTTGATATTAAAATAATATATAATTGGATGGTATATCATATATACAAAATCTTTATCATGTTATATTTATTATTTAAATCAGTTTCACATCATTATTATACCCATCCAAATAATAATGTATTGAATAACAATTACACCACGACGTGGAGACAGTAAGCCGTACGTACGCACGTATGGTGACATGCCATTCAAAGGATGGATAGAATAATGAATTTGGTTGTAAAAAATTTATAATAACATCACATTATATATAATATAATAAAGTTATTATTTTAAAATGGAAACAACAAAGAAAAGTGAAGTGGAAGAAGAAAGGAACTTGAAAGAGGTGATTAAATATTTACCTCTTCTTTGGGTTCTTCCTTTTGATTTGATCAAAAGGGATCCTTAGGTTGGATTTATGAATAAAGTAAGGCATCTAGGATGAAGGGAGGATAGTTTAGAGGGTATTTGGGTAGGGTTTGGCCGAGACAAAAGGCTTTTAAGGTTTGAATTAGAGAGAAGAGGGAGTTCCCTTTTATAAGAGGGGTGAGGGGCACCTTAGGAAAACTTAAAGTATTATTTAATAATAAATTAATTTTCTGTTTATAATAGCTCCAAATTAATTTATTTCAAGGATTTGGTGAGTATGGGTCGAACACCACTCAACCAATTGGTTTTAGACAAGTTTTGGTCACTATATTAACCTTATCGTTTAGATTTAACTCTTAGTTAATTAGTTTGACATTTACCATGTCTCTTTGTATTCTTATATTATATGGTTAATAAACTTACTATAAACTGCTAATCGAACCCCAAATGGTTCATTAATGATTTTACTATCATCATATAAGTCCTTTTTCTAAACCTTATATTTTTAGGAATATTATATCAATTAATAATATAATATTTGTTTTAAAAACTCTTTTATGTCAATTTTGACACTCTTTAATAATTTTTTTAAAATCATAACAACTTTATTAATTCGAAAAAAATTTATGTAATCAATCATAACATGTCATAGTAACCTATTAAATTCTTGGATGTCATAAAAACATTCAAATTATATTTATTTTAACATTTATAATACCATTTATTTGATTCTTTCATTAATAAGAAAAATACTGCATCATCATTGTGTCATAAATAACTTTAATTATTTAATGTCTAAAAATTATAAATAAAATAAAATTATGTAGTAAATATTTTTATATTTATAATTAATATTTACAGTCAAAGAGATAACATATATAACCCTATGTAAAAATTGTTTTACTAAAAGATATATGCTTATGTCATTTTTGTATTTACTCTAACTTAATTAATATAAAGTGTCATTTTCACTTACAAGTGGATACATGGGGTCCAAAAATTGACTCAAAGATCCCCATGGTCGGACATGTATCATCAAATAGGGTTAGGACACATTTTAGTATAATTTAATATTATTATAATATTATTTTTTACCATTATTTACCAGATTTACCCTTTAACCATGGTGAATAAAATATTAACCGAAGTAATTATTCAAAATGTATAAATATAAAATATACCTATTTACACAATTTTGAAATCCTGATTATAAATATGGAATCCATTTTTCTAAATTCAAAACACAGAAGTGACAGAAATTAATTATCATTGTAAAAAAAGCGTGTTTTTAAGAAATAATAACTATTAAAAGATTGACACTTTCTTATGTCCAGTTTAAATGTGAAATTATGTCCAATGAGCAAAATTGGATTAAATGGTAAAAATATAATCTAATTATACTTTAAAACCACTCAAATTTATAATTTATCCCTATTAATTAGTTTGATTAAAAAAGTTTTTTTTAATTAAAATTTTGTAATTTTCACTATTCATCAAAATATGAAAGTTATCAGAAAAGTACCAAAAATTTATTGAAACTAAATTTTTATGTCATGATTCTAAAGAATAATTTCATTTTTTTCAAATAAAATATATACAAGTTTCAAATATTGGATTTAAAAAGGGTTTTCCATTAAAAGGTGGTAAAATTGCATTTTTTGAAAAATACTTCTTTTATCGGAAAAAAATGAATTTGTCCTTCTATTATGTCTAATAAACTCATAATATGAATTCTAAAATTATAAGGGTTATATAAAGTTCAAAATTCTATTAATACTATTCATAACCGCTTTTGAACGGCTAGTTTGGTAAGTTGTGATGCGCTTGAACTCGATGTTGCGTGTAGTGTAAGTTATTGAATTACTTTGAAGAACTAACATACTATGAAATCTTGGGGTGTTACATATTTACTATATTTATATTAATATATATTTATTATATATATAATGATATAAATATTATTTTTTTAAAAGTATTTATATAATTATAAATAATTGTATATACATTTAAATAATTATAAAATTATAATAAATATATTTATAAATAATATATTTGATATATTTATATTTATATATTTTTATTATATATATATAATTATATAAATATATTTACAATTTTTTTTATTTATAATTATAATTATAAATCCTTTATTAATGCTTAAGTAATAAGCACTGATAAATATTCCGTTTATCTGCCCTTATTACTTTAGCACTGATAAAAGGGATTGTTATGAGGGATTTTTTTGGAAGGACTGAAAAAAGTGTCCTGATCTATTTAAAAAACCTTAACTATTCGTGATATCTGAATCTTTCCGTAGAAGAAAACCTCTGTTGCTGCTCCACCTTAGTAAATCAAAGTTCGAATCAGGGCTCGAATCAAGGCTCGAACAATTCCAAGGCTCAAATCCAAGGCTTGAATGCTTTAAGGGACAAATGAATCCAAGGATAAAATGTAATAATTTCTCTAATTTATTTCTAATGTAAGTCTTTCTCTACTTTCTCTAGGATACCTTGCGGTGTTAAAAATTAGTGGTTTTGGCTATGGCGGAGGGTGTTTTGAAATTGTAAGTGTGGTGAGTTAGCCATTTTGGAGGTTTGGCCATGAAGATTGTTCATTTTGATGATTGGAATTTTTATATTTTGAAACACCTATACTATGAGCCTTCCAAACTTTTCTCCCAAGATATACAAGTATCTCCTTCCTTGTCAATTATAGTTGTGAATTAATGTAGGGGATTTGTGAGCTACTCTTTTAATTATGTGAAAGTGTGGATGAATAATGCTTTATTTTTGTTGGATAAATTGTAGAATTAACCATATGGTAGAAGTCAAATACCATTTTACATCATCTATATAATTTTGTATGTATCAATTTCCATGATGGTAGTTGGATAGCTTATGAAACTACTTCATAGTGTATTAATTTGACTAGTTATTTTCGTATTTGTGTAGTAGAGACATTAGATAGGGAGTGGTGTTTTATAAATTTGTTAATTTTGTGATTCCACTTAGATTTATGAGTGAAGTAAAGGAGGTCCACTTAGAAAATGTGATCACATGGGAGTCGTTCCATCTCGGTAGAGGCTAGTGTGTATGGGATAGATGTTTCAAGGGTTGGTGTGTTTTTCTCCCTTGTTTGTGATATATCTTGTTGATGTGTATTATTTATTTATTCCAACTTATTTATGGACCTACCTAGAATATTAAGGATGGGTCAATGTATATTATATGGCCTCCTTAGAATCCTTCATATGGGTAGATCTGATGTGATTACATTTCTAAAATCCTTGGTATAGGTCAGTGTAGTGATATGACACCCCAAGAGTCTTGATATGTTGTAAGAAACTTGATTTACCATTAATATTAAATGTAATAATTCCTTAGGTTGTTACATCACTTGTTACAAAAAATAGAATGGAGGTTATCAAATTATATATATTATAAATTATTTTTAGGTATTCATCATTTTAGGTCTACATGTATTGGTTCCACCCTTAAGAATATCTGATTACCATCCATGTATATGAAATAAATCTTTATTTATTAAAATGTTTTATCAATATATTTTTATATCTTCTAGTTGACTGAACGAGAGTTTATTATTCTTATTTATCATATTTGGGTTTCTTATTACTCCTTAATTGCCTATGTTATATTTTCATTTATTTAGGGGATTTAATAATGATTTTATGTGTGTCAAACAACAGTTATTATTGCAATTTTTTGCTTGAGACTCATCCCCCATCTCTTTTATAGACAACTATCATCCTCATTGGTTTAATCTCATGAATAGTTATTGTAATTTGTTGATTGAAACTCACCCCCATCTCTTTTATGTTTCTTTTACTACTCTAAGCAGTAGTCATCCCATGGATGACTACCACTTAGAGTATTTCAAGAAACATAGGTGCATGTACACAAGAGATGGAGGATGTGTGTCAAACAACAAAATGTAATGATAAATTTTTGGGAGATGAGATGATGAGCATGAAAGATGTTTATAAATTTCACCTTTTAATTAATTTAGAGGTTAAAACCTACCATAATAGAGTAATTATTTTCTTAAATTCAATTACTCATTTTCATCAAAGCATACTGAAATTCTTTGAAACAATCAAATGTCAGGTTTCCATAATTAGAATTGTATATAAATTTTATCTTTTATAATGAATGTATTATGTGTATTTATTTATTTATTTTACAAAATTAATATTTTATAAACCCAATAGGATGGATATGAATTGAAAATGGTTGCACACAAATCATTTAACAAAATAGTATGGATATGGAGTTAAAGAGTTCATCAAGCTTGAAATAGAGCATGTATACGACCCTTCTCAAATCCTTTGTCCATTTTTACATTGTTTTTATTCAATAAAAATTAGTCCAGAAGAGTTTAAATAACATTTGATTTGTCATATAATAAAATAGAGTTATAAATTTTGGACTAAACATGGGAAAAAACTAAACATGTACACCAATTGAGATGATATTGCATTTTATGGATCATTTGATATGAATACTAGTGTAAATGATGATAGAGGTCACATGAAATAAATGACAATGGAAATTAAAGACGACATTCATGATTTTCCAAAATTATTTGAGAAGTTAAATAGGTATTCCAAGAGACCATTGTACACCAGTTATGCTAAATACACAACAATGTTAGCTATATTGAAGTTATATAATTTAAAATCTAGCAGCAGATGGAGTGACACTAGCATTACAAAACTACTTGGTCTCCTGAATGATATTCTATCAGAAGAAAATGAACTATCATGTTGAACATATGACACTAAATGAATTATACATTCAATGGGAATGTTCTCTAAAAAAATAAATGCTTTTAAAAATGATTGTATATTGTTTTGAAATGACCATGAATCACTCATAAAACTACCTTATCATTTCGTAGATCGATACAAGAAAAAATGAATCAAGTCATTCAAAATTTGTATGTTACTTTCCTATCATTTCATAGTTTAGAAGGGTATATGTATTTTAGGAAACCACGAGACAATTTATATGGCATGCAGACATAAGTGTTAAAGATAGGAACCTAAATCATCCAAAAAAATTTCCTTAGTGGAAGAAAATTGATTACGAGTATCCTAAATTTGGAAATGAGTAGAGAAAATTTCTTATTAAGTTATTTAAATATGCAATAAATCATTTTGGTGTACATATTAGCACTCACACTACATAGACCATCATATTGGTAAATTATAACTTGCCTCCATAGTTATGTATGAAGTGTAAATAAATTATGTTGTCCATGCTTATATCTAGAACAAAGTAACCTGATAATGATATTTATGTCTATTTGACTCCATTTATCCAAGATCTAAAATTTACGTGGGATATAGGTGTTACAATGTATGATTCTCATAGAAGTGAATAATTCACATTGAGGTCTATGTTGTATGAGACGATAAATGACTTCCCTGTTTATGGAAATTTATCAATCTATAACATTAAAGAAATATTGGGGTGTCCTATTTGTGAAAACACACACACTTAGTTCAGTTGAAACATTCCTCAAAGAATGTGTTTTTAAGAAATTAGAAATTTTTACCTTGAGGTCATAAATACCAATCCTAGATGACAGAATTTGATGGGAATATCAAACAAGGTACAACACTGTCTCCAGTAACGGGTGATAAACTATACAATAAAGTAAAATATATTGACACTAGTTTTGGTAAATCATTTTTGAAAAACCTTACGAAATCAGTTTTAAATAAGAGCTCAATTTTCTTTGAATTATCATATTGGAATTGTTTATATGTTAGACATTTTCTTGATGTCATAAATTTAGAAAAAAATATATTTGATAGTGTTATTGTCATGTTATTAAATGTTCTTGAAAAAATGAAATATGTCATTAAGGATAGGTTGGACAAGATTAACATGGGGATAATGGAAGAGTTGGCATTGGTGAAGGGTAAAAGGTGGACTTTTTTTCCTCCAGTAGCTTAAACTCTATCTAGACATGAAATATTGTAATTTTTTCTTTTCCTTAATAGCGTAAAAGTTCTATAGGGGTATTAATCAAATATTAATAATGTCATTTCAATGACTAATTTGAAGTTACAAGGACTAAAATCACACAACCGTCGTGTTTTGATGAAATATTTTATGTCTATTTCTTTCCATTTCATTCTGCCTCAAAATGCAGGACATACATTAACTAGATTTTTCTTCTTTTTCAAATCCATATGCAGTAAAGTTATAGACCCAAAAAAGTTTCCAAATATAGAGGTTGCGATCATATTATGTGAATTAGAGATGTTCTTCTCACTATAATTCCATGATATAATGGTCAACCTGATAGTTCACTTGGCTAGAAAGGTTCAACTATGTGGTCTTATCCATTACAGATGGTTGTACCCCTTTGAACAGTATATGAAGATTTTGAAATGGTATGTCAAGAATCGAAGTTTTCTAGATGGTTTTATTGTAGAATGAATTATTGTTTAATGAAATATTGAATTCTATACTAATTACCTATTAGATGTTGACATCATCCATCTCCCAAATTCTCATTATAGTGGATGATTTATGAGTGAAGGTATTTTCAAAAGAGATGTTGTTAAAATTACCATGATAGAGTGGGAGCAGTCACACCTTTATTTTTTAAATAATACTGAAGATGTTGATCCATACATTTAATCCCATAAATAAATACTCAGAGATTTGAATCCATCAAGGGATGAAGGATGGATATCAAATACACATAATCAATAGTTTATAGGATGGTTATGAGATCAAATTTATAAGGAGTCATCTGAAAATACAAATTCAATTGTTGAATGACTTCAATGGATAACTAGAAGATTGAATGAAAATGTTATATCTTACACTATTGTTGTAATCAATGACTATAAATTCTATATAAAATAACATGATTATAGAAGTATGATGAAAAACTGTGGTGTTAGGATTATGGCGGAAGCGATGCACATATCTGGTTTCAAGGATAGAAATCTAATTTATGAAAATATGTAATATTTTGGCATTATTTAATAGATATACAGGTTGGATTATATAACATTTCAAGTGAAAATTTTCTATTGTAAATGGGTTAACAATATGAGTGTAGTGAAATTTGATGAAATGGGCTTCGCGAAGGTGAATTTTAGTGTGGAATAGGAAAAAGACAATCCGTTCATAATGGAATCATAAGTAGTGCAAGTATTTTATGTCTCATATCTAGAAAAAAATAATTGTTTGATTTTCCTACTAGCGACTAAAACAAATGTCCGTTGAGATGAAAATTCAATCAAAGATGACCCTTTAATTGGGAGATCACAATCATTTCATGCTGGTCCCAATGTAGACAATGTATTGTATGTTAGAGGGGACCACAAAGAGGGGAATTGGATTCTAGATAGAGGAACCAAATCCCTAAAACCTTAAAAAAATAAAGAGAGTTCAATAAGAAGGTAAAAGTGTTTTTTAATATATTATGTTTTTTATCATAATATTATATGTTCTCTACTTCATTAACATAATATAAATTAAATATTTAAATACTCATGTAGACAATGTCTTATTTACATGATGATGTTACCAATCCATCTGAATAACATGCAATAATATAGGAAACCCTTTTAGAATATGTAAAGGTAATGTTATGATATACTTTCTATATTTTATTGAAAAATTATATAATGAAACATTGGATTAATTTTAATTATTTCTTATAGATTTTGTTTATTTTAGAATATTTATTTCCACATTTCATTCTTTTCTATAGCCAATCTTTCATATAATTCTCCCTCAAAACCTTTTCACCCCTTCTGTGTTTCATTTATCACTTTCCTTCAAGTTCCCTCCACTACCTTTGTAGGAAAAGAAGCAATGCTACCTATACTCAATTAAAAAGTTAATCTTGATGATTTCACAAAAAAATCATTGTCCATAAAATTAATATACTATTTTATGATTATGTTTAATTTATTTATTTTTAGTATTAATCACATAAGAATTTTTTTCTTATACAGGTGGATTCTTTTGTTCGAGTTGGGGTGGTCAGTCAATCTTTCATGTCTTTCTGCACCAAAACATCCAAAGACTACTTCTCCCTCAAAACCTTTTCACCCCTAGAGTGTTGAAATTTATTACTTTTCTTTAATCTCACTAAATTACTCAATCATAGAGGTAATCATGATGTTTTCACAGTAAAATCATTTTACATAGAATTAATGTATTGTTTCATATTTATGTTTAACTTATTTATTTTTAGTATTACTCATATAATAATTGTTTTCTTATATAGGTGGATTATCTTGTTCGAGTTGGGGTGGTTTTTTCAAATCTTCTCATGCTCATGAGATATTTGACTTCGAGTCTACAACTGAGATAATTACAATAAGGAAATGCATCCAGAATTTATACAACCATCATGAAAAGGTGAATTCTTACTAATTTAATTAACCTTATCATCATTTTATTTACTATTTGTATGTTAATTTATTAATCATTTTTATATAATACTTATTTCGTTTTTTCATAGATATTTTGGAGTTTCTTATTTTTCTTTCAGTTATCTATAATAATCCACAAAAGATATAAATTTTTTCTTTCATCTAATGTTTCCAAAATTTCCATTTCTATTTCCTTTATTTGTCAAACTACCAACACTACATATTGACTCAATGTTCTTATCTGAAAAACCTTTAATGTTATTAAAATACAATAGAGTAGAGAAAGATCATTTTCCAATTATAGTGACTTCTCATAATATAATGAGAACATGGGCTTCATATTGTCTTCTAACTTTCAACAATGAGAAAGTTTTTTCAACTATGAACATGGAGTCAATATGTAGTGTTAGCAGTTCAATAAAGAAAGGAAATAGAAATAATATTAATAATTAGGATTTTTTTGATACTTGGGACATGTAGAAATAATATTCACCATAATCCGACACACGGTGTGACTAGTATGACTTTAAGTGCTTCTTTTTATTTAAAATTAACATTAATTTTAGTAAAAAGGCCAACTAAAATACTCAAAACCAAGAAAACATATTCATATTATTTTGATAATTTAGTAAAAAGATACATAAGTAATTTGGGATGTGTAGGAATCATTCTAACCTCAATATGACACATAGTGTGACTGATATGACTCCAAGTATGTATTTTTATTTAAAATTGACATCAATTTTAGTAAAAAGGACAACTGAACTACTCAAAACCAAAAAAATGCATTCGTATTATGTTGATAATTTAGGGAAACGATCCATAAGTCATCTGTGACATGTAGGAATTAGCCTCACCTCAATCTGATAAATGATGTACTCAATATGAATTAATATGTATGTTATTAGTTTAAAACTGACAGTTTAGTTCAAAAAGTGTTAGTCACTGAAAATTGAGAAAATATTCTAGTATTTTATTTATAAATTAGAAAATAAATTCATATATAATTTTTGATTTGTAGGAATTAGTCTCACATCAAACCAAAACATGATGTGGTCGATATTAGTCAAAGTGTGTCTTTTTAGTTTAAAATGAAAATTTAGTAAAAAAAGTAATGAACTCAAAACCAAGGAAACACATTTTTATTGTTTTGATATGTTAGGAAAACTATTAATATGTTATTTGAGGCATTTATAAATCAGACACTCCTCAATTCGATGCATGGTGTGACCGATATGACTCAAAGTGTGTCTTTTTTATTTAAAATTGACATCAATTTTAGTAAAAAGGACAACTGACCTAATCTAAGTAGATAAAAGACATTTATATTCTTTTGATACTTTATTAAAATTATCCATAAGTAATTTTTTATGTGTAGGAATCAGTCTCACCTTAATCCAATGAACGGTGTGACTGGTATGACTCCAAGTGCATCTTTTTATTTAAAATTGACATCAATTTTACTAAAAAAGAAAACTAACCTAGTCCAAACTAAGAAAATGCATTCAGAATGTTTTTATAATTTATTAAAATGATCTATAAGTCATTTTTTATGTGTAGGAATTATCCTCAGCTCAATATGATACATGATGTGCCTAATATTACTCAATGTTTCTGTTATCAGTTTAAAATTGAAAGTTTAGTTTAGAAAGTTTCACTCACTGAAAACCAAGAAAACGTGCTTGAATTGAATTGATAATTTAGGAAATTGATTCATAACTCATTTTTGATGTGTAAGAATTGGTATCATGTTAACCCAATACATGATGTGATAAGTATGAGTTAAAGTTCATATTTCTAGTTTAAAATGAAAATTTAGTAAAAAAGACAAGTGACATACTCAAAACAATGTTAACACATTCAAATTGATTTTATAATTTATTAAAATGACCCATAAGTCATTTGAGATATGTATGAATCAGCCTCACCTCAATCCAATTCACTGTGTGACCGGTAAGACTCTAAGTGCGCCTTTTTATTTAAAATTGACATCAATTTTATTAAAAAGGACAGCTGACCTACTCTAAACTAAAAAAAACACATTCAGGTTGTTTTGATACTTTATTAAAATGATATGTAAGTCATTTTTGATGTGTAGGAATCAGAAACACCTCAATCTATTTCATGGTGTGACCGATATGACTTCAATCACATCTTTTTATTTAAAATTGAAATCAATTTTAGTAACAAAGGACAACTGACCTACTCAAAACCAACCAAACACATTATAATTGTTTTGATACTTTAGGAAAATTATTTATAAGTCATTTTTGAGGTGTAAAAATTAACCACACCTTAATATGATACATGATGTTCTTGGTATGGCTCAATGTGTCCGTTATCAGTTTAAAATCGTCATTTTAGTTCAAAAAATGTCACTCACTAAAAATTGAGAAAACACACTCAGATTGTCATGATAATTTAGTAAAATGATTCATAAATAATTTATGATGTGTAGGAATCATTATAATGTCAAACCAACACACGATGTGACCATTATGATTCAAAGTACATGTTTTCAGTTTAAAATGACATTTTAGTAAAAAAGACAAGTGGCGTACTCAAAATCAAGGAAACACATTTTGATTTTTTTGATAATTTATAAAAATGATCCATAAGTAATTTGAGATGTGTAGGAATAAAATGCACCTCAATATGATTCATGGTGTGACCAGTATGACTCCAAGTGCATATTTTCAATATATAAGTGTCATTTTTGTTTAAAACATGCATCACATTGCCAAAACAGAGAAAATGAGCCAAGATTTTTTTTCCTCATAATTTAATCTGATATTACTTAATGAATTTCCATAAAATTTTTATCTTATACTTATTTATTTAATTTTCATAGAGACAATTCTTGAAGATGAACAAGAAATGGCGTGACATGTAAGAATCTACCACAACTCAATTCGATACACAGTGTTCCTGGAATGACTCAAAGTTTAGTTTAAAATTAACATTTTCTATTAATTAATTAATCTATTTTATTACTAACATAATATTTTTTTCTTATACAGGTGTTTTTTTGCTCGAGTAGGTGTTAGAATCAAAAGGCAAAGGAACACTGATGTTTTTGAATGCATGTAATAATTTTTACTTATGTAATTGTATAAACTAATATTTGAAATGTCTATAATATAGTGTTTTTTCTTGTATTTTCATTGTAAATCTTATTTCATTTAAATTATGTATTGGTACTTGATTTTTATGATTTTTTGGTGTTTTTGGTGCTGTAGTGTGCTGTCATAGCACACTACACTAGTATTGCAGTGTGTTGTTATATCAAACTATAGTGTGCCCTTTTATCAGTGCCTATATAAGCAGTGATAAAGGTTACCTCTATCGGTGATTTTAGAAGTGTCAATAAAGGTCTACTTTATCAACATTTAAAAAAGTGCTGATAAATGACCCATTTATCATCTCTTCTAGAAGTGCTGATAAAGGACACCTTTATCTGTGCTTTTACAAGCGATAACAAAGGATCCCTTTATCAATGCCTTTTTAGGGCTGATAAAAGACTAGGTATTTTAATCTCGCTTTGGTAGTTAGCGTTTCTCTAGCACTGATAAATGCCATTTTTAGCACTGTTAATGGTCTGTTTTGTAGTAGTGATACACACACACACACATACAAATACATATACAATTACATACATGTATGTACACATGCTACATAAATATAGGCATACTATATAAACATAAACATACATATAGACATACAAGCAAACAAACATACACAAATACACGTACATAAACATACATACACATACATACACACATAGACATATATCCACATTCATACACATACAAATACACATAAACATAAACATACACATACACATACACATACACGTACATACGTGCATACATATATACATACACATACATTCACATACATACACACACATACATACATACATACATGTACATGTAAACATACACATACATAACACATACATCTACACACACATGACACATATATACACATACAACACATACAAATTCATACATAAACATACACATACACATACACATACACATATATACAAATATATTTGTATCTTTTAAATTTTTTAATATGAATATAAATATATAAATTGAAATTACTATATTTAAATAAACATATATTCATTTATATATTTATTTAATTTTTTAAATAAAATATTAATATATTATATTTATATATACAGTTTTTAATTAATGTATATAAATATATATTTAATCAATTTTATCAATTAATATAAATTTGATAATTATATATATATATTATTTTGAAAATAATATTTTAATATTTATTTATAATATAGCTATATAAATAAAATTTATATATTATGGTTACATATATATAGTTTTTAATATATAAATTATATTTAAAAATATATAAAGATGTGCAAATAAATTATTTTATTCACAGTGCCCTTTATCAGTGCTAATAAAAAGCGCAGATAAATGAGACCTTTATTGGCACTAAAATAATTGCATTTATTCTGATGCATTGATTGAAACTTTTTTAGTTTCATTGTATACTAAATGTGGAACCTTCACTTCTGCACTGATAATATTCAATACAATGCAATGCCTAAGTGTTGCAGTATGTAATGTGATGATGGCAGGATACATGAAAAATGGACAACCCAAGGAAGCCATCTCTAGTTTTCACCATATGAGATTCAAAAGTTTTCACCCTTATTTGGTCACACTCCTGAGTGTTATTCCTGTAGTGGTTCACATGGTAGCCATCAAAGATGGTATACACATCCATACATGCACCGTTCAAATGGGTTTTTATTTCGATACCGCTGTCGGGGATAACATCATTAACATGTACACCAAGTACGGGTGTCTAGATTATTCTGAATGATTATTCAATGAAATGGAATCCAAGATCACAGTTTCATGCTATGCGCTTCTTGGTGGGTATTCAGGGGATGGGAATGGAAACTATGTAATGGGGTTGTTCCCACTCATGGAAGTAAACCACATGGAGTTGGATTCTGTGTATTTTTAGAGCATATTTTCAGCTTATCGATATGAAGGTTTAATTGAGGAAGGGATGGGATTCTTCCATCTCCATCTAATGTAGGAAAATCACCACCCTAAGCCAGGGCCAGAGCACTGTGCTTACATGGTGGATCTTTTAGGGTGGGCTAGCCAGTTAGATAAAGGTATACCCTTTATCAATGCTTGTTTTAGCACTGATAAAGGTGGATCTTTATAATCACTATTATTAGTGCAGATAAAAACTTTTAATAAAGAAAATTAATAATATATATAATTATAATATTTATATTCAAAAACATATATATTAATTCATATTTGGAATTATAAATATATATATATAAAAATAATTATAAAATTATAAAAAATATATTTAAATAAAATATATTTATTATATTTAAAATTATATATACTTATATATTAATATATATATATATAATTATATAAATATAATGATAATTATATTAAAATATTTATAAATATATATTTATTTATAATTATAATTATATATATATATATATTTATATATTTTTAAATAGGATTTATATTACAATGATTATATATATATTTTAAAGTAATATATAAATATGATTTATATAAATTTAAATAAAAAATGAATCTTATTTTCATAATTTTATATATAAAAAATTATCAAATTTATATTAGTCAAAATGTTTAATAGTTTATTTATATATATTGATTACAAACTGTGTGTTGGTCAGAGTGAGTAACTCAAGAGGGGGGGGGGGTGGATTGAGTACCCAATAAAAATTTCTATTAAAATAAATTTCAAATAAAATCCCCCCATTTAAAAAAAATCACCCAATTAATCAAAAGAGTAGTTTGATATAAGTTTGATCTTTTAAAACATTTCTCAAATTTTGATTACTTCTTAGTTAAAACAATATTGGAAATTTATTTAACTTTTGAAATCAATTTACTCAAAAAAATCCTTATATAAACACTAGTTAATATTAACTATCAAAGTATTGGTTTTGTTCACAGTTTAAAAAAAATACAGTTAAAGATTTGAAATGAAGAAAATGAAAATAAATCGCACTGCATAATAAAGTAAGGAGTTCAGTCTCAAGCCAAGACCAAATTCCCTCCACTTGGAAATTACCCACTTCTAAGTAGATTATATAATAATAATTTGATCCAAATCCTGGATCAAGTATACAAAAAATATCTTACAAGCTATCTAAGCTATGTAGGGACATCTTCCACAATAACTATGGGAAGAAAAACAATACAGGCCACACATGCACCTCTTCCCCAATAACCGTTGGAAGAAAAATAATATAGGACACATAGGGACCTATTCCACAATAACTGTGGGTAGGCAGATGAAAAGAGATAGAAGATAACATATAATATTCTCCAATTCTAGAACAGGAGGAAGTGTGTTTTAATAAACAGAGAAAAACACACTACTTGAAAGTAAAAGAAAATAACTGAAAGAGAAATAAATAAGATATATAAAAGGTAATGCTGCTCGGTCTATAGTGCTTCAGATACTCAAGTATCCTTGATGAGGCTTGGAATGGATCTTGAACTATTTCTCTGAAATTTTTAGTAAAATAGAGAATTGTAAGGTTATTAATTCTATTTGTTGGAAAGGATATGGATATTCAATATAATCCACTATTTCACAATCGAATGTAGCATGTAAATTCTCACATGAATGATCACTCCAATATTTGAAAATTTGTGCACACTCATGATCCATGTGATTTTCATCTCTCTGTAACAGTACACTACACATGAGGGAGATCCTATGAAAATATAAAGCACTTTAAGAATGAGTACCCATTGAATAATAATCATCAATATTTTTTAGATCCTCATACTGAGTTATGACTCCTTCTTCAATGCATCTATGTGATAATTTAATGAATAATCATTAAATAATCCTTCTAAATTAACTTCAATAAAATAGACGTTGAAGCATTAAATTTAAATTAAGAGGAACAATAATATTAGAACTCTTGATTATGATACATATCTAGCAGTGAGACATATCTAGTGGTGTGATAGTCTGACAATGACCCAGTCTAGTGGCGATTCATTAAAACTAATAGTGACTCAAGATGGTGGTAAGTCAGTCTGGAGTTACTCATGTATGGAGACATGAAATTTTAGTGGCAATAAATTCTGGTAATGAGTCTTTTGAACTAACATTGACTCAATACTGGTGGCAGATCAAGTATGGCAGTCACTCAAGTCTGGCGGCGACTCATTCAATTACTTAGCCAAATTTTCATCAAATTTCATTATAAAATAAAATGCTATCATACAATTTTAATCTTATTAGAAACATAATAAACATGATATGTGAGTATTAAAATACATATGATCCAACAATCTCCCCATTTTTTATGATCACAAATCATGGAATTTTTATAAACTATGTAAAAAATAAACTTAGGTATAAAGATATGAATTTTCAAAAATAACAGTCTGCTTAACATTTCAAATTTCATATGTGAGATATAAGGAAATATGATATTAAATATAAGTGAAATTAAGGTTATAAAAGGTGAAGTAAAACACATCCAAATAGATATGGCATCAATAGAAAAATATGGATGGTATCAAAGGATGAGTACAAATAATATAGGTATCAAAGTAATAAGATAAAGACTTCCAAAAAAGTAATGTATCAAAGAAAAACTTGGTATCAAAGGAAAAATAAAAAAAGGAAAATACTTTCAATAGTAAGTACCAATTCCATAAATATTCTTCCCCTTTTGGGATTATTAAAAACTTAATAATAGATAGGGATTTCATTAACCACAAAAATTCTATGAATATTACAACCCAAAAAGTCATAGAAGGGAAAATTAAAACAAAATCATTATCAAATAATAATGAATAATCAGAATCTCTATCAACCCTCAAAGTAGAAAAAACAAGTACCTTTCCTTTATCAGTGGTACAAGGCAAAAATGTAGAGGCTAGGGGTGTTGTGGTAGAAAATGAAGGTGTTGAGGTGGTAATTGAAGGTGAAAAATGAGGGGTAGGTAGCTCTTTGATAATCACTGGCCTGATATGTTGAACAAATTCCATGGGAGACATATTGAATGGATGGTACTGTATAGGTAAAAGGTCTGATTAAGGAGATTTTGTGAAGGTATACATGGGTATATACTCAAGAGAAACCACTACCATACCAAATACAAACATGAAAGAATTTATAATAATGACAAAATCTATGATAATATTTCCCTCTCTCTCTATAGTAGTAAATAAATTATTCTTCTCCTACATAAAAAACTTGAGAATAGGTTCTAAAACATTCAACTATCCAACCTATTCCTTGAATTCCCTAATAAAAGGTGACATCCTTAGATTCTCATCCAAAAACTTGAAATAATAATTCATTTCATGTTTGGTATACACCCTGGAAAGGTAATATTTAATGGCATTAGTGATGGTTTCCCTATCCCTTTGAGCTTCATTTAAACACTCTCTTACCATTTTCTATATATGACCACAATGATGAAAAATCTACCTTATATCCTCCTGATGAGTACCATGAATATCTCCCATAATAGCATGAATCTCCTCTTGGACTATAGATTTGATCAACTTGGAATTAACAGAAGATGAGGGAGGTGGAACAGAAGAAGTTGAATCCACTGAAGGTAAACTCTTCAACCTCTCCACCATATATGACTAGCTAGATGCAAAGGAGGTCCCCATATCATTCATAACCAATCTCATATACTCCATATCACTTTAAAATATTCAGTTAACAATTTACACTTCCTGAATGTAAAAATCTATATTGGGATGGATATAGAATACAATAAGATAGAATAGGTGTTGGGCATCAACTTCACTGAGATGTGTAACAGGAGGTGTCTAAGACCTCAAAATCTGACTAAAGTTAGCAATAATACTCCCCCTAAATTACTATAAGTCTGTTATGGATACATCATCCAAGGGAACTAGTGCAACAAGTGTCTCAACACTAGGCATAGAAGCCTATGTATGATTAGATTTAGAAGTAGGTTCAACTGAAGGGAAGTCTTGAAGCTCATCATTATGATCAATATTCTCAACAAGATATACCTTAGGATCTTTCCCCACTAAAACTAAGATAGAAGGTTCACCATCCTTTGGTTTAATTATTCCATCATCATATGATCCATCATAAGATAATCTAAGCAACTTTAAACCTGGGGAAGGCTCCCTATTAAAGGATACCTCATCCTCTTCCAGCATAGAAACACCCTAAGAGTATATGTGCTCTCCAACATCTTCCTTAATATTACTAGAATCTAAATAGTCCAAAACAATATGAAAATATCCTAGTAATTTCTCCCACTCATCAAGTGAAGCCACTTCCACTCTAACAAGAGACAAATGAGTAGGGAAAAATCTAATAGAACTTGGGGATTGATTCACCTCAACAGGTACTCAAGTATCTTCTATTGCAGATATAATATCTATAACTGGGTGATCTAGAACTGATATCTCTATGTACTCATATCTAGATGAACTAGGTCTCTCCATACGTGCAATCCTAGGTGATTTAGGTCTCTCCATAGATCTGACTGAGGTAACAAAACAAGTGGGGAATGAATGATGTGACTGAATCCTCTCAGCATCATCACTATCATCATGATCAAATCCTCCACCATCACTATCCTCATCATCATCTCTAGTATCACCATCATTTCCATCTTCTCCATTTTCCTCATCATAAACTTCCACAACCTCTTTTGAAGATTTAGAGTAAGAACTTCTAATTTTATTATCTCTAGAAATCTCTATCTTATCATCATCATCATCATCATATTTTTTACACTTAACAAACTCTCTCTAGTAGGTAGAGAAACCAGAGGACTAGAATCTCCAAAATAAATAATAGAGATCTTTTAAATTTCAAGTCCACTTCCCTCTTCAAAATAAATTCCCACTTCCTCATCAACCACTGCATCAACTTCTTCTTCATCTAAATACACCCCTAACTTATTTGGATCCAAGCTAAAATACACTAGATTATTGGGTTTGGTAGGATGGTATATAGGATTAAAATTACCACATATATTATCATTATATCTAACCCACTTTTTCATCCAAGGGTTCCATCTCACCCTCATTCCTCTATAGATAACTTTAGTTAAGCGAAAACCACCACATTTTATTTCAGATTCCACTTCTTTATCTATCACAAATTTGGTTTCCAACATGACCACAATTAACTTAGGATAAATAAAATAATTAGATATGGAGGATGGTTTACACATATATATCATATTCATTATAAGGTATCTATACAATTTGATTCTATCCCCTCATTTCATAAGGAAATTAGGTCAACATCTTGATATCTCACCATATTAAAGTCCCCTTTTCTAGAATATAACAAATGTTAAAAAAAATTAAAACAATTTTACATTCCCCATCTAACTCAATAATAGTAGGCCTTATTAAGGCTCCATCACTAGTTATAACTCGAAAGGAATTCCCATAATTGAATTATTTAATATCACTTGGTATCATACCTTGATAATCTTCAAAACCCCTCTATGAGGAACTTTAAAACATATTTATCATTATTTTTAAAAAATGTAAACTCCTTACCATCTATAATTCCTTGAATTAGATCTTTCTTCTTTCTAAAACTAAACTCAACATACTGATAAAATTGATGAACCAACCTAGGATATAAAGGTTAGTCATTTTGAGAGAACCAATCTACCCATCCTCGGTCCTATATCACCTTTAGCACTAAAGAATTACTGGAAAGTAACCATTGCAATTATTTTTTGACAACCACTACATGATTTAAATGCTACAAGTTCCTCAGATCGATAGATGCTTGACTTGGTTCTCCTTTAGACTTCTTCACATGCTTCTAATCTTTAGAAGATGAATTACAAGGGCGATTCACTCTAACCATTATAGGGAAATGAAGACTGGCATGTGACGTTCGGTGAAGGGTGAGTCACCCCATGACATCCTCTTTGGATTACTCGGTGAAGACTCCTAGTGGTATGATGATGATGTGTGATAATTAGCTTCAGGATCAGTGGTGCGATGATTGTTGGTGTGATGGTTAACTTCAACTTCAGGCTTGTTGGTGTGATGGTCGATTTCAGTATTGGTGTAATGGGTGTCTTTGGGATTGGTGGTTAGGCAACGACAGTCAGCCTCAACGATGTCGGTCATCTTGATTGGCAGTCAGCATGTCATATCTAGTCTAAATCTGTAGTTTTAGACTAGATCTGGTCAGATTCGGCCAATGTTGGCAGTCCTTAGTGGTGCTGGCGTTGCAACAACAAGGCGAGATGTGTAGTGTGTGGATGACGGTGGGTCACGATGACGGGGAGAAGATCTGGTGTAGTGGTGTGGGATTTGGATATGTGATGATCTAACTGTGGAAGATGGTTGGGGATTTGGTTTGGGTGATAGCAGAGGCAGCTTCGGGATGTCGCGACCTCAGGCACGTGGCAGATGGTGAATCTGGCTGCAGTAGCAGTGTCGGTGTAGATGGCTTGGTGGTGTTGTCTAGGGTTTTCATTGTTTTGTATTTGTGTTGGGCCTATCATGGCTAGTTTGAACATGTTTTTATGGGGTTAATTTGTAATGGGCTATGTACCAATGGACTCTTGCCACTCAAATCCAAGGTTGTATGCCTCTGGCCTTCAGGCATGTAATGGGTTCTCCCTTTTACGAGTTCAAAAGAGATTTCTATTCTTATTTTTTCTTTTTTAATTAATAGGTATATTCCCTAAATTTTTTGCTAAGGGAATAATAATACTGAATATTGGGAGAGAAAGGGAAGGTGAAATGGATCAAAGGTAGTAGGTGTGAGTGAGAGTGACTCTGATTTCAAATTTTAAGCCTAATATTTCATGTAAGGATTATAAATAATAAAATACAATAAATTATAAATTGAATAAATTAAATAATAATTTAAAAGAGAAAATTAGTAATGGTAGAAACACTTGAAATAGATACCGGTTACTTGTCCAATGATGACTCGCCAAAGGTGACTCGCCAACGCTGACTCGCCAAATTTGACTCACTAATAGTGACTCGATAACGGTGAATTTCCAATGGTGAATCACCAATGATGACTTGCACAAATTAAAGACTAATTTTTTTATCATTACCAATTCATGTTTGATGTATCTTAATCTCTTTTTATTCAATGGTTTAGTAAAAATATCAGTAAGATGATGTCTATTCCCTATGAATTCAAGAGTTATATCACCCTTTTGAAAATGGTCCCTCAAAAAGTGTTATCTTACATCAATATGATTTGTTCTAGAATGTGAAACAGAATTATTAGAAATATTTATAAGACTTTTATTGTTGAGATTTATAGGGACATGTATAAATTTATATTCATAATCTAGCAGAGTGTATTTCATCTACAAAATCTAGGCACAAGAACTCCCTACAACTATGTATTTAGCTTCAACAGTAGAAAGTGCAACCAAATTTTACTTCTCAGTACACCAAGATACTAGTGACTTTCCTGAAATATGACATGTTTGAGAGGTGATTTTTTCTTAATAAATTACAACCACCAAAATATGCATCTAAATAACTCCCTAAGTCAAATTATTATCCTCAAGGATAGAACAATCATAAATTAGTTGTATATTTGAGGTATTTAAAAATTATTTTAACATCAAGTAAATGAGAATCTTTAGGGTTTGCTTGAAAATGGACACACATACACACACTAAACATAATATCAGGTTAGTTACTAGTTAAGAAAAGAAAAATTCCAATCATACCTCTATAACTAGTTTGATCCACTGGCTTTCTAGCTTCATCAAGATCCATCTTACAAGTGGTACTCATCAGAGTGTCACTAATTTTAGTTTTATCCAAACCAAAAACATTTTATAAGGTCTTTAGCACACTTAATTTGATTTAAAATAATTGTATATTTATTTTGAAAATATTTTAAAACCAATAAATAATTTTAGTTTACCCATTAAACTCATTACAAATTTATTTTTCATCATTTTTGAAAAATTAGTACATAAAAATTTTTTAGAAGATCCAAAAATAATATCATCAACATAAATCTAAACTACCAAAAAATATTTCCAAATTATTTTTATAAAAATAGTAGGATTGGATATGAATTTTTAATAACCATTAGAAATTAGAAAAGAGCTGAGCCTATCATACCAAGATCTAAGAGCCTGTTTTAAACCATATAAATCTTTTGTTAATTTAAAAACATGATTTGGAAAATGAGGATTTTAAAATATAGGGGGTTGTTCAACAAAAAAAATTCTCAACTATATAACCATTTAAGAATTAATTTTTACATCTATTTTATATAGTTTGAAATCTAAATGCATTGAATAGGCTAGTAGTATTATGATGGCTTCAAGTATAGCCACCGGTGCAACAATTTACTCATATTCAATACCCTCTTCTTGACTATATCCTTGTGAAACTAATCTAGATTTATTCCTTACTATAGTTCCATATTTATCAAACTTGTTTCTAAAAACCCAATTAGTGCCAACAGTAAGAGCATATTTAGGTCTAACTTCAAGTTCCCAAACTTTATTTCTTTTAAACCAATTAAGTTCTTCTTGCATTTCCATCACCCAAAATTCACCATTAATTACATCATTGATGTTCTTAGGTTTAATATATGATAATAATGCTTGATGTTCAACTTGATTACTAAGAAAATCTCTAGTTTGTGTAACTCTATCTAGTTATCCTACTACAACATCTAGAGGATGGTATTTATGAGTCCTAACAACTCTTAGAAAAGAAGGGTTGGACATCTCCTGGTCTTTTATAGGTTTAGGTTCGGGTTATGAATGTTCTTCAGAAGTAGATTATTTTTATTCTTGTTTCATAGAATTTTTAGAAGGTTTTTCATTTATATTCATAGTTGAAAAATCATCCTCAAGGCTTTCTAAATGGGTTGTTGGATCATGTGGATCTATTTCATAAAACTTGACATGAAAAAAGTCTTCCACTATCTTGGTTATTTTTTTAAATACTCTATATGATTTACTAGAAGTCGAATAACTTAGGAAAATTACTTCATAACTCTTGGAATAAATTTTTTCAATATTATCCTTAATGTTAAGAATAAAGACTTTGCATCCAAAAACTCTGAAGTAGTTAAACTTTGGCTTTATACTATTCCATAATTTATAAGGCTTTTTATTTAAGAGTTGTCTAATTAAAACTCTATTGATTAAATAATAGGGTTTATTTACAGCCTCTACCCAAAAATAAATAGGAATGTCATACTCATTGAGCATAGTCCAATCAATTTATTGAAGTGTTCTATTTATTCTTTTTACAAACCATTATATTGTGGGTTCCTCAGATCAGAAAAGTTATGATTATATCCATTTTGTGAGTAAAAACATTATAAGTCTTCATCTTCAAACTCACAACCATGATCACTTCTTAAGGTCTTAATCCTAAGTCCGCTAATATTTTCTACATATTTATCATACTTGGTAAAATACAAACAAGCTTCACTTTTGTGAGCTAGAAAGAATACCCAAGTGTACCTAGAAAATTCATCTAGAAGGATATACACATAGTGCTTTCCATTTAGACTATAAAATCTAGATGGTCCAAACAAGTCCATGTGAATCAACTCTAGGGGTTGAGAAGTTGAAACTTATTTCTTTGGTTTTTAAGATATCTTATGTTATTTCCTTTTTTAATAGGGGTTACAAAATTTTTCATTTGGGAATTTAAGTTTAGGTAGAACTTTGACATACCCTTACCTAGTGAGATTTATAATTGAATGAATATTACAATAGACTGGACTCTTATAACAAATCTAAGATTCATTGTGAAAGGCACTTAGAAAATAAATATTTTTATGAAATAAAGAATCGAAATTAACAATATAAACATTTTCATTTCTCAAATAAGTAAACACTAAATAATTTTTAAAATCCAAAACATTGCAATAATTATTTTCAAGTTTTACATAAAAACCATCATCACATAATTGTGAGATTCTAAGAAAATTATAATTTAAACCGTCTACATATAATACTTTAAAAATCCATAAAATGTTAGAATTACCAATTTGGACAAGGTAAATGATTTTCCCTTTCGAATTTTCACCAAATGTGACATGTCCACCATAAACCCTTATAAAATTTTAGAAGTGTGAATAATCTATAGTCATGTGTCTAGAGTAGCTGATATATATAATAGGTTTTTACTAGATCTTTTCAAGTAGGTTCCATACAAAACAAAATTTATACAAAAAATTATTTTAGTACCCAAATATTCTTGGGTCTAGAAATGTTAGTAATTAAATCATTATAAATCGATACTTGATTAATAGTTTTCCTATAAGAATATTTTAAAATTTTAGAAATAATTAATTTATTGGGTCTAAAAGAGTAAAAACTTGCATAAAAATGTTCAGAACTGTAACTAGGAATAGTTATTTTCTTAAGAATTCTCCTCTGTCCAAGTTGATAACCTAATCTAGTAATGTATTTAGGTGTTGTCTGTTTTCTAAGTATTTGAGTGATAATATTTCTAAAATTAGTTAATCTTTCTAAATATTTCTTTAATTCCCCATTATAAAATTTTAATTCATTATTTTTCTTTAACAATTGATAATTTTTCTCCTTTTCTACAACAAAGTCTGACTTAAAATTAACAGTTAAAGCAATTTTTCTTTAGAATTTTGTATTTATCATTAAGATCATTGAATGTATCTTATAACCTATTAAAATACTGAATAATATCTTCACTAGACATGTTCTCATCATTATTATCATCATTATTTTCATTTCCAAAATAATTATAAATATTTTTAGGAGAAACAGTAGATACATTAGATACCTCAGATGTGTTTTTCATGAAACACATGTTTTCTCTATCATGTTTATCCTCTTGGGTAGGGTCTGAATCACTTGATATTTCTTAAAAGGCACTCTAAGTTTCTTTTATTTATTTATTATATTTCTTATCCTTTTCATTATATATATATTTTTTACTTTAACTTAGGATAGTTAGATTTGACATTCCCTTTTCACTTACACTCATAGCACGCTATTTCATTTGAAGTATCATCTCTATTGCATTAATTATTTTAGTTTCCTCTATTATCATACTTACCTCTATATCTTGGTTTCCTAAAGATATTATTTCTCTTGTAAAAATTATTAAATCTTCTGGCCATATGGGATATTTCTTATTCACTGTCAGCAGGTGATTCTTTATCACTTGAACTATCATCATGAACTTTATCCTTCTATTTTGAGGTAGTGGATTTGAAGGCTATAGATTTCCTTTTTGGTTCATCATCTACTTCTCAGTTAACTTTTATTTCTTCCTTATACATCATTAATTTTCCAATAATCTCCTTGAAAGGAAATTTTCTTACATCACATGATTCACTAATTGATACCGAGGTCCCTCTCATTGTTTTTAAAAGAAATCTCAATAGCCACATCACTTGGTCTTTGTCAGAGATAAGATTTAACAACAAATGCATTGTGTTCACGATATCATTGAACCTGAGATACATGTCAGAAATAGGCTCATCAAGTTTCATCTTAAAAGTGTTATACTTAATAGTAAAGGTATTTAAGAATGTTTCTTTAAAATTAGATGTTTTCTTATGAGAAACAACTAGAGTGTCCCAAATTTCAAAAGTAGTTATGCATGTATATATTCTATTGAATTCTTCATCACCCAAATTATAATATAAATCATTCATATATTTATAGTTATTATTATATGTATCTTTGGTAGGATCATCCCACGTATTTATAGTAGTTTATGTATTTCATATTTATCTATTATAGTAGTCCATATTTCAAAACCCATGCTCTCAATATGCATTTTCATCTTGATTTTACACTAATCATAATTTTTTCCATTAAAGAAGGTAGTTATATTGGTAGTAGAACCCTCTTTTCTATTATCCATAAAAAGATAAATTTAGAACTAACATAAATTTGAGATATTTAAAACACAACTAAAATCACAGTTGAAAAACCTCTAATACCAAATATTGTTCAGAGTAAGTAACTCAAGAAGTGGGTGAATTGAGTACCTAATAAAAATTTATGTTAAAAACATGTTCAAATAAAATCCCCTAATTAAAAAAAATGACTGATTAATCAAAATAGTAGTTTGATATAAGTTCGATCTTTTAAAATATTTCTCAAAGATCGATTACTTCTCAATTAAAACAATATTGGAAATTACCTTAACTTTTAAAATAAATGTACTAAAACAAATACTTATATAAAAACTAGTTAAGATTAATTATCAAAGTATTGGTTTTGTTCACAGTTTAAAAAAATGTAGTTAAAATCTTTGAAATGAAGAAAAAAAACTAAATCACACGATAGAATCAATCAAGGGGTTCGGTCTCAAGATGGGACCTAATACCCTACAATTAGAAATAAACCACTACTTAGTAGATTATATAACTATAATATGATCCAAAACATGGATCGGGTATACAAAAAACAACATAAAAGATGTCAAGGCCACACAAGGACCTCTTCCACAATAACTGTGAGAATAAAAACAATACAGACCACATAGGGACCTCTTCCATAATAACCATGGGAATAAAAACAATACATGATATACAAGAACCACTTCCACAATAATCATGGGTAAGCTGATGAAAAGTGATATAAGAGAATATCTAGTACTATCTAGTTCTAGTGTAGAAGTTAGTGTGTGTTAATAAATAGAGGAAAAAAACACTTCTTGAAAGTAAAAGAAAATAATATAAGGAGCAAACAATAAGATATAAAAAGGTAATGCATCTCGGTTTTTAGTGCTTAAGATGCTCGAGCGTCCTCAGGTGTGGCTTAGAGAGGAGATCAAACTACTTCTCTAAAAGTTATAGTGAAACAGAGCATCATTATGTTCTCTATTCTGTCTATTAGAGAGGATCAGGCTATTCAATATGATCCACTCTTTCACAGTCGAACGTAGCATGTAAGTTCTCATGTGAATTATCACTCTAGGATTTAGAAATTTTCACAAACTCATGATTCATGTGACTTATAGCTCTCTGTAATAGGACACCACACATGAGAGTGAACCTCTGAAAATATAAGGCACTGTAGGAAGGAGTTCTGATTGAAGAATAATCATCAATATCTTCTAGATCATCGTACTAAGCTCTAAATCCTTCTTCATTACATCATTGTGATAATTTTATGAATAATCATTAAATAATAATTTTGAATTAACTTCGATAAAATATATGTTGAATAATTTAATTTAAATCAGGAAGAATAAAAATGATAGCACTCCTGGTGGTGAGACATCTCTGGTGGCGAGATAGTATGGTGGTGGCTCAGTCTGGCAGTGAGTCATTAGATTTAACAACGACTAAAGTTGGTGATAAGTTAGTTTGGTAGTGAATAATGTTTGGCGGTGAGTCATTTGAACTAACAATGACTCAAGTATGGTGAAATCTTAAGTCGGTTGGTGACTCATCTCTAGTGGTCACTCAAGTTTGGCAGTGGCTCATTCCAACACTTAGCCGAATTTTCATCAAATTTTCTTATGAAATAAAATTCTATCATAAAATAGTAATATTATTATAAACATAATAAACATGATTTTCAAAAATTAAAGTAAGGAGGTTCCAACAATGTGTGTATAATTAAAATTAATATAATATATTACTATTTTATTTAAACAATTATATAATATATAAATGAATATATTTATTTAGATATATATTAATATTGATATCAAATAATTGAAAATATATGTACATGTATAATTGCATGTATGTATGTGTATGTTTGTATATTCATGTGTGTAGATATATGTGTATGTATGTATGTATGTTTGTAGTTCACAAAAATATTACGAATCTACTTTTTAATATTTTTTAATTTATTTAATTTAATTAATTAATTTATTATTATATATTCATTAATAATGTTAAAATATATTTAATCATTTTGTAATATTTATTTATACATATACTTATTCACTATACATGTAATATTTTCAATATGTTTATAATTTATATGAATAATATTTATTTATTTTGATTTAATAAGTTTTAAAATTTTAAATATGTTTGAAATTTATATAATTAATCTATTTACATGATTTTTTAATAACTTTTTTATTTAAAATTTTAATTATATAATTATAAATATATATAAGTTTTTTAAAAAATTATTTATGAAATTATAAATAAATAAATATATATTTAAATAATTTAGAAATTATAATAAATATATTTATATAATAAATATATTTAGTATATTTAATATTATATATTAATAAATATATTATTTATACAAATATATTTATAATTATATATAAATACATTTTAAATATATTTATCTATAATTATAATTATAAATAAATACATACATATTTAAATAGTTATAATTTAATAAATATATTTAAATAATAAATATATTAATTATATTTATAATTATATATTTTAATTATATATAAATAATTTTTAAATATATTTATTTATAATTATAATTATAAATATATAAATTTGTATATTTTTTTTGGAAAAAACCTAGGATCAAAGCCCCTTTTATTAAAAGAAAATCAAAAGAAGATAACAACAAGGAGAACAAAGATGTATGGGTCAGATACAACATCTCTACCCTCAACCAAAATCAAATAATTACAATGAAGCTCATAAAACCAAAAAACTTTAAGTCATAATCTGCATGATAATCATCACTATAATCATACCAGTTAGAGTCATCACTCAATGGGTTGAACATGTTAGAGTGATCCAAATTCTTAATTATGAGATGAGTGTTCTTGGTGCTCATTGTTGGACTAAGATTAGAATAATACATTCTAGGACTGCTCTTCTTCCCATGAGTATGAGATACTCCTTTTTCATCCATCTTCTTCCCAGGGATTACTTTGTCCTTATAAGTAGACTTTTTCCCTTGGTTCTTGTCATCTTTATCTAGGTCAATATATCCCTAATTACCTATAATTCTTAAGGAGTTGTAGGCCTACTTGATATCTTGTTGGAAATCAATTATGTGATTCTCTTACACTGAATTGAAATTAATCCCAATAGGCTCAACATTAGAAAACTATTTCTGCCCTGGATCTTCCCATTGATTATGCTCATTTTGGATATGAGAATATAGGACCAAAGGTAGGAAAACCTCCCTATCTTAGACCAACCGAGATCTTTGTTGAAGCCCTACTTCACCATCAATTTTAAGAGCAACAAGAGGCATCCCATACTCCGCCAATTGGTCTGCTTCACGAATAGGTTGTCACTCCTAGGGAGGAACTGAATCCGAAAGATATTTATAAGATCCAGCCAGACCATCCTTGTAGGATATTACACTATTTGGAGGTTCCTTATCTTGTGAAGACTCAACCAAATTTGGCTACTTTCTTGAAGAAGAGGAATGCCCTTTCAAAGCATCTGCATAACCAGATAAACCATGCTAATGTAAAGAATCATCATCCAAATAGTCAGCAACATAAACATGCAACTTCCTAGATTGCTTCTCATGCTTATCGCCAACGAGCCCGTACCCGAGTGGTAAGGGCCCCTGATTGGAATCCAAAAGACCCAGGTTCAAAACTAGGTGGAGGTGAATTTCTGAGTCACTATAGCAGCCAATGTAGCATCCACTGTAGTAGTTACTGTAGCAGGTAATGTTTGGTAATGTAGCAGCTAAAACTATTCACCAGATTTGGGCCTTCAGGCCACTGGTTTGGGCCTATGGGTCTCAAGGGCCTTCGGGTCATCAAAGGCCTTTAGTCCATAGGGCCTTCGGGCCACAGAGACCATGGAGTAGCCTAGTTCACACAGAAAAAGCCCCAGAAGAGGATTAGAGCAACAAGAGTAGCAACCACCAGAAGTAGAGCTAACCAGATTGGAAGAATGAGAGGGTATGGAAGCCGCCATCGAGACCAGGCACTGTGCAACTTTGTACAGGGCAATGATTGCTGATCAGCAATGCAAGGTGGGGATATAGGTGATCAATGACGTAGAAGTTGGGGAGGGGCAATTCTAGTGGGTTGGGCCTACGAGTAATGTTATGGTCATGGTATGCCTCTAGGCCTTCAGGTCATGTATTTAAGGTCATTTAGACGTTGTGCCTTAGGCCTACGGGTCATGTACGGGTTCCCCTTCAACCCTTAAAAGGGTTATTATCCATAATAAATAAAAAGAAGGCCTTCGGGCCATTCTTACCTTCTCATTCTTATCAATAGTAGGGGGATACTCAAAAGAATCATCATCATTTTGGTCCTTATTAGGCAATCATTTATTATACATAGAGGCATCATGACCACGATTAAGGAAAATTGTTCAAGTTATGGGATTCCTCCAAGAATTCATGGTATGTCTAATTTCCTTGTAAGGAAAAAATAAGGGAGATTCTCATAAACAAAATGAATGTTCAAATCTCCATTATGTGTGGATAGAACTACTTTCCTAGTTAGAATTGTGTTCAAATCAACTTCCATTAAGACCCTGAAAAAATAGTTTAAGGTAGCCCACTCTGTAATTCTTTACATTTTAATTGGAACTCCAATTAAAGAAGTTAAATCAAACAGAATATTAGGGTTCCAACAGATCCAATACAAACCTAAAAATATAACCCACACTCGGGTGAAGGATTTTCTGACCTCAAAGGGATTGAACCTCAAGTTCCATTCTTAGATCCTCAAAGCACTTATATTCAAAGAAATAGAAATAAATCCCCATTCCCTCTTCATCAATGAAAAATTGTGAAACAAAAATTGAAATAATCCACGCCACACTGGGATACATTTCTAGTTTGAAAATCCCCAAATCAAAGATAGTTTGCTTACTAGATTATTAAATCTCTATGGTTTCTTTCCTTTGTAAATCACCACACTTCCGATAATGGAGTAATAAATATATATTTAAATAATTATTAAAATATAATAAATATATTTAATAAAAAAATATAGTTATTATATTTATAATTATATGTATTTATATATTGATATAAGTATATATAATTATAAAAATATACCAAAGTGGTGCGAACAATGAGGTATAATTATTTAGAAATATTTTTAAATATATATATTTATAATTATAATTATTAATGTATATATATATAAATAGTTATAAATTTATAATAAATATAATTAAATAATAAATATATTTATTATAATTTTGTAAATATATATATATATATCAATAAATATATGTATAAAAATATATTAATATAATAATAATTATAAACAAATATTTATAAATATATTTATTTATAATTATAAATATAAATAAATATATATTTAAATATATATTTAAATAATTATAAAATTATAATAAATATATTTAAGTAATAAATATATTTCTTATATTTATAATTTTATAAATATATATACTGATTTAAATATATATAATTATATAAATATATTTATAAATATAAACAAATATTTATAAATGTATAAAAATATTTTTAAATATATTTAATTATAATTATAATTATAATTATAAATAAATATATATAATATTAAGATTATATCTTTATCAACACTTTTTCAACACTGATAATGATATATATTTATTAGTCTAAAAAATGTTGACAAAACTACTCTTTATCAGCACTTTTTTGAAAGTGCTCATAAAAGCCTTATGGGTTCTTATAAAAAGAACCCTAAAAAAGTCGTCTCCTCTACGCACCTTTAAGATCTCATGGAACCTAACCCACATGGAACCTAACCCTCACCATTCTTCATCAATGAATCATCACTCTTCATTAATGAATCATTCTTCTCATGATCTAAGGTATGAGATTATTTCTTTTTATCTTTAATAACTTCTATCTAGGAATTTACCCCCTCTGAACTCCTTGCATTTAGTGCTAATGATGTCCAAATCTTATAAACACTATTATCTATTTACTTTCCTATATTTTTTTTATGATTCTAATGTCTTTTTCTATCATCACTCTTTTTTCCCTATTTACTCCTTCTCAAATAGCATTTATTTCTCAATATTTCTCTTTGAATTCTTGATTGGGTTAGGTCCTTGTCGTTCAGACTTGATTCACCCATTTCATTATTAATGGTGAATTCAGAGGTTATGTGTAACCCTCTAGGGGGTTCTATAAAAGCGACCCTTTGTCCCCTTATCTACTTATTATTTTATTAGATGTTTATAATTATATGATGAATTTTTTTGGGAAATAAACCTCTAATTATCCTTGCCTCATCAGATAGGGATTCCAAACTACACTTTGAGTGTGATTTTCTTTCACAAAAATATAATTTTACCTATATTATAAAGATAAATGTATTTATATAAGGAAGGAATAACACCAATCCACCTATAATTTAAACTCAATTGATTGTTTTATTCTTTAATCACCATGGATTTCGATCCAAGAAACCTTAATATATGATATAATGAATTCAAAATAGATATAAGAAACTAATAAAATATTTTAATTTTATTTATTATAAAAAAAGTTCCTTAAAATTGATAGATAATTCTATTAATACTAGTGTTTCATTTGACATTAAATATTTAATCACTAATTAAGTGTTTGTGTGCGAGTGTTTTCATATTGTTAAGGGATCAGAAAATACTTTAAAAAAATTATTATGGAAAAAACTATATAAGTGATAAGTGGTTTAAAATAAGTAATATTAAACAATTCTAAGCAACACTACCCACTAAAAAGGGAATTTATGGCTTTGATATCATTTGATAACACTTAAAAAAGTTTATATTTCTCATTACTCTTGATGAAGTGATTTAAAAAAAATGAATTTATGTTTTTTATTTCTAAAAAAATTGTCTTATTTTTTTTTAAAAATTATCTTATTTTTTTTAAGAAAATTAAATGACTAGTATAGAATAAATCTTTTTCAGTAAGAAATTTAAAAATCACAAAGTGGGAAAATAATTTTAATTAATATTTTAAAATTAATCTTTAGGATATGATTTATGAAATTAAAAAAAATTATCAGTTATAATAGTTGTTTTTAAAAAAATTGATAGTCATTTTGTTTTTTTAAATAACATTTATAATTAAGTTCATGAAGAAAATCATTCCAAGTTTACACTTTTTTTATATTTATTTACTTCTATAATTATTATTTTGATATGAAAGAAATTATTGAGTGCGAGTTAACCCAACATGTTGCATCATTTAAAAGATAGTTTAACTTTTGTAAATATTTTCACAACCTCTTTATTTTAGATTTTTTAGCAATAAAAACATATTTTATTGAAAAAATAACTTTTTTGAAATTATTTTTTATTTTTTCATTGAAAAAACACATTTTAGAAAAAATTATTTTCTACTTTTTAAAAATTTATGTTAATTATCTTGTTTCCTTTAATTTTTTTATTATCTTTTTAAAACTTAATTTTCAATTGAAACATCATGTTTTTTTCAAAATTTAAATACAAACTATTTTTTCTATTTTCTAGATCATTTTTTAAACTATCCTAAATTTAGTTATGTTTTTAAAATTTTAAAAAGCGAGTTTGATGAATAAAATTATTTTAGCAGTAAGAATTTTTTATTTTATTTTTGAATATTGCAATAGCACTTATACATTTACAAACTATAGAAATATTGAAAAACATGGTTATGATGACCAAGACTCTAAGAACCTTTTGTTTGAATCCTATTACCTCAATAATTTTACACATATGATAAATATTTCCCAAGAATATACAAATAAACATTCAAATACAACACTAATAATATTTTACAATATTAGGCACATTATCCATTCCACTTGAATAACATTGAAACTTTATTCATAGAGATTAATATTAAGACACAAAACTCAAGATAAATATAAAATACTAAATTTAAACTAAATAGAAATTATATATGATAGACTTATTCAAATAGATCTATCTTAGATAGATCCATACCATCACTATTTAATAATTCTAAAACTATATTTCAAACTAGAGTATACTTTATACCATTTCACTAATTTAAAAAAGAAATTGGAACTTATGATGATAAACTTCCTTTGAAGGCAATGTTATTGACACCTAAAAAACTCCAATGTAGATGATTCAAAAAATATTGTAAAATATATTTTTATTTTAGTTTTATGGATGTCATGGTCTTCCCAGACATGAAAAAGATGTAAAATAGGTTTAAAATGGTTATCTCAAAAATGATTTATGGAAAAGATCATATGTAAAAGGATGTATGAAAAAGATTATTTGGATAAGGATGCAAGAAAAATTTTATCTAAAATAAAACATAATATATTCAAATATCATGTAAGATAACTTTATAGAAAATATGTATGGAATGTATAGAAGTGGAAAATGGGTATCCAAAAGCAATGATGCTAGAGGGAGGGAGAATTATAAGGTTTCTAGGCTCTGATACTATGTAGAAAGAATATACCATAATTTTTTATACTTTAATATGTTTGAATCATTATTTATAAAAATAGATAAATAGATACAAGACTTAAGATAGATAGAAAATTAAAAATTCAAACTAATAGTAAAGTGATAAGATGTGCCTATTAAAAAAATAATCGAAGACAGATTACTATCTTAATTATTTAATAACCCTAATAGTTTTGTAACAAAACTCCTTATGAAATTCAAAATAAACCTTGTAATTTTAAGTAACCAAGAGTAACCCCCCCTATGTTGTAAAATTTATTTGTGTAATAGTTAAACTATCCTCCCACACACTAAAACATAAACCTTCTACCATGTTAACCACTGATTCTTCACCAACAAGAATATACCACCATCAAAATGTGAATTAATGTTGAAACCCATTGAAACTACTAAAACTACTTTTCATCCAACATCACCTACATGATTTAAATTAAGAGAGTCCTTCACAACTACATATTTTGTTTGATTTAGTGTTAGCCTCTAGGGATTGATATCAATGAAAATGTAAGGACAGATGGGATTAGAAACTATGTTAGTTCTTTAGTTATGGAAAAGGTATAAACCTATATTATTAGTAATAATATTGATGATTGTTGGGTTTTAGAATAGTATAGGTAATCCTTGAAGCTTGATCCAAATCATAGAGAGAAATAAGGTTCTCACTACATATGTAAGAAAAAAAATACTATATGAATTATTAGAAAATGGATGAATCCAATACCCATAGTTTAACAACCATTTTTAATAATAATTTTAATAAAATAATTTATTGGTAAAAATAATGGGAAAATTTTAATTTTTAGTTTTAATTATAAAACTACTTTGGTAGTGTATTTCATTTTTGAAATACTTTTAATAGTATTTAAGTGGTGTTTTAAATTTATTTTAAAAGTGATTAATTATTATAGAAAGTATTTATATGTGTGTGTGTTTAATTGAAAAAAATATAGATTTCAAGTCTATTTCTTTATCAAATATATATGTGTATAGTGTGTGGATGTGTATTATTAATAAAAGATTTTTTTTATAAAAACCTTAGAATGTTCAATGATTCTCTTATTAAGAATTTTCTTTGGTGTTTTTATAAGTGATAATACCTCTATTAAATTAGATTGTGATAGACTAATTGAATGACTCTTAAGGTGGAATAAAAATGTCATAGGTCCCTATGTCTATCAGGAAGTTCTTCTCTATTATCCTTATATTCCAACCATGCACCCATCATGTGAGAACATTATGAATCTCAATAACAGAAGATGATTTCCTTATTTTGATTACTATGGATTTCAAATTTGGCAGGTGTTTTTGATATTATTTCAAGAATCATCATTGTCCAACCTTATATCTGTCTGCATCATCTATAAAGAGAAATTAAAATCCTTATCTACTTTCCTTCTAAAACATTTAAATATATTTATATCATATGATTTATGTCTCATAAGGAAACTATATTTAATTCTGGTAAATTTATCAATAATGAAAATAATATACTTCTCTCTATTTTTTGAATACTTCCTTATAGTATCACAATTATATAAATGAATGTTCTTTTATTATTGGGTAGATTGTATCTCTAAATTATTCTATAAAGAGTTAATAATTTTTCCCTTTAGGCATGTTGAGAACATCATATTCTTTTCTCTATTTAGTATTGAAAGGTCACAAACATTTTCTCCTTAAGTGATCCTACTCATGCTTTTTTTGGATGAGACGATTAAGTTGCCTATTCAATAATTCGATTCCTATGTTAAAATGTATGTTGAATGAATTTCCCTCACCACCTGCTTGAATTATATTTTCACTTTGGTTACTAGACTCTTATCAAAATATATCCATAAAATTAGGGATTGGCATGATTTTTATATGAAATATGAAACTAGAAATGGGAAACAATGTATTACCTTGGCATCATCCAAGAAAACCATCCACTCCAACCAAACCAAAGAAAAATTGAATATTTTAGATAGAAAACTAAGAAATTTTGTCTGGTGCTTTTCGAACTCCCAAGTATGGGAACATTTAGATTTATGGATACAACTTTCATCCTCATCAGATTTATCTCTTGAATAGTTATTATTGCATTTTGTTTCCTAAGACTCATCCCCCATCTCTTCTGGACATGAACCTATGTTTCTTGAACTACCCTGAGTAGCAGTCATCCCATACCAAGTACTAGTGATCATTGTGGATTAATTCATAGGATAACACCTTCCACCAGTGGTGTAATTATTTTCTTAAATTCAATTACCCATTTACTTCAAAGCATTCTAAAATAATTTGAAACATTAAAATGTTAGGATCCTCTTATTTGAAAGGCCTCTTTTTTGTATTTTTTTATTTTATTAAATATTAACATAATTAAATCAAATAGGATGTATATGAATAAAAAATGGATGGATTCTAATCATATGAAAAAAGAGTATGAATATGGGGTGAAATAGTTCACCAAGTTTGTAAAAGATCATGCATATGAACCTTCTCAAATCCTTTGTTTATGTTTATGTTGTTTTTATTCAAGACTAATTAGTCTACATGAGTTATAATAACACTTTATCTATCATGAAATAGATCAAAGTTATACATTTTAGACTAAATATGGGAAAAAAGTGAATGTAGCTAGTGACTAGAATAACACTATGTTTTACAGATTATCTGATATGATTACAAGTATGGATAGTGAATAATACCGTATCAAGGATGTGATTAAAAGTATGAATAATGATTAATATCATATTAAAGAAATGAAAATTATAGTTTATGATGAACTTCATGATTTTCCAAAATTGTATGAGAAGCTAAAGGGTTGTGAAAAAATGTCATTATATTCTAGTTGTACTAAATATAGATCACTATCAGCCGTACTGAAGCTGTATCATTTAAAAGATAGAAACAGATGGGGTGATTCTAGTTTTACTAAACTACTTACTCTCTTGAATGATATGCTCCTAGAATATAATGATCTTCATAGATGAACATATGGTGCTAAATGATTTATATGTTCAATGGGTATGATCTTTGAAAGAATACATTCCTATCCAAATGGATTTATACTGTTTCTTAAGGACCAAGAATCACTTAAATAATTCTCAAAGTGTGGTTTTTCTCGATATAAGAAAGATGAATCAGGTCCTATGAAAGTTGTATGGTATTTTACAATAATTCCAGGGTTTAAGAGCCTATATGGAAGTGAGGGTACTACAAGACAATTTACATGGAACATAGATACAATAAATAAAGATAAGAAACTTCATCACCCGAGATACTCTTATTAGTATAAGAGAATTGATCACGAGTATCCTAAATTTGGAAATGAGCCTAGAAAACTTCATCTTGCACTATCTATAGATGAAGTGAATTATTTTGGTTTTTAAAGAAGCACTCACAAAGCATGGTTAGTTATGTTGGTAAATTATAATTTTCAACCATGGTTATGCATGAAACAAAAATACATTATGTTATCTATTCTTATATCATGACCAAAGAAACTGGGTAATGATATTGATGTTTATTTGGATCCATTGATATAATATTTAAAATTATTATTGGATTTAGGTGTTACATTGTACGATTATTATAGAAATGAATATTTCACATTGATATCCATGTTTTACGAGATGATAAATAACTTTCTTGCATATGGGAATTTATCAGGATATAGCATTAAAGGAACTAAAGGGTTTCCCATTTGTGAACAAGGCACACAATCAATTAGGATGAAACATTCATCAAAGATTGTGTTTCTAGGACATCATAGATTTCTACCCTGATGAAATAATTACCAATCTTGGATGACATCATTCGATGGGAGTTCAGAAGAACATAAAAAACTATATCCACTAACATGTGATCAGTTATTTGAGAAAGTAAAAGATATAAACACTACTTTTAGTAAACCTTTTTTGAAAAACCTTACGAAAACCAATTTGAAAAAGAGAACACTTTTTTTAATTACCATACTAAAAGTTTTTGTACGTTAGACATTTATTTTGATGTTATGCATATTGAAAAAAATGTACATGATAGTGTCATTGGAATATCACTAAATGAACCCATAAAAAAAAGGGGCGGAATTAAGGCTAGGTTGGACATGATTTACATGAGAACATAGAAATATTTAGCACTAGTGAAGGGTGAAAAATGTATTTTTCTTCCTCTAGATACTTACACTCTTTCAAGTAGGTGATATATCAGTTTTTCAACTTCTTTAATGATTTAAAAGTTCCATGGGGGTGTTCATCGAATATCAAGAATATCATTTCAATTATTGATTAAAATTTAAAGGTTATTGAATCACATGACTGTCAGGTTTTGATGCAAGATCTAATGCCTGTAATTTTACGTTGAAATTTTTCCAAGAATTTTCATCATAAATTAACCAAAAACTATTTTTTTTCAAATCTATATACAACAAAATTATAGACATGAAAAAATTCCCAACTATGGAAAAGTAAATTACCTTCACATTATATGAATTGGAAATGTTCTTCCCTCTGATTTTTTTGATATGATGGTTCAATTTATGGTTCAATTGCTAAGAGATATATGACTATGTGGTTCTATACATTATAGATAGATGTAACCCATTGAACGATATATGGATATTTTGAAAGGGTATGTCAAAAATTGATGTCATCTAAAGGGTTTTATTACAGAGTGATATATTATTGAGGAAGCCATTGAATTATATACCGAATAGCTATCTTGTGTGGAAATAATTGTTCTAACAAAATATCGTCACACCGAGCGGCTAGTGGGTGAAGTAATTTCTAGAATAGATGTTGTCACAATCATTATTACAGATCAAGAGTAGGCCTACCTTTACATTTTTCACAACAGTTTAGAGGTTTCACCGTGTGTTGAAACCCACAAACAAATTCTTAGGCATTTGAATCCATCAAGGGATGAAAGATGGATATCAAATAAACATAATCGATATCATATAGTATGGTTTTGAGACCATATTTTTAAGGAGTCAAATAAAAATACAGATTCAGTTTTAGAATAACTTTGATATCTAGCAAGAGGGATAAGTGTGCATGTATTAGCTTATAATGGTTATGTATTTAATGGTTATACATTCTATATAAATGAACATGATGAAGGAAATACAATGAAAAATTGTAGAGTTATTCTTGTGGATGAAGTGATGTCTGTATTTGGTACCAAGGGAAAAAATTGAGTTTATAAGAATATGTCATACTTTGGTGTCCTTAAAAAAATATGGGATTTGGATTATACAACATTCTGAGTGCTGATTTTTCAATACAAGTGGGTTAATAAAATGAGTGATATTAAAATAGATGAAATGGGATTAATGAAAGTGGATTTTAGTAAGGAAGGGTACAAAGAATATTCATTTATAATGTCATCATATGCAGTATAAGTATTATATATTTTATATCTCACAAATTGAAAATGTCCAGTTGTTCTATTATCAACCAAAACCGCTGAGAGGTCGGATAAAAAATCAACTAAGGATAAACATTTCATTAGGATGCCACAATAATTTCTCATTGGTCCCAATGTGGATGGGGCATTGTATGTCATATGAGACCACAGTTAATGGATTTAAGTTCTCGATAGAGGGTTCAAATCTATTCATACTTTAAAAAAAAATAGAGTTCAATAATCATGTTATTTGTTTTGTAATATACATTCATTGGCCTCATATTATTATATGTTCACTACTCCATTTATGTAATCTAAATTAAAAATTAAAATACTTCTAAAAATAATGATTTCTTCATGTGATGATGCTCCCAATCTTGAAAAACAACATGTTTCGCAACCTGTTGGTGCTCTCAGTTCATAGGAACAACAACCTTCTGCACATGACAATGAAACCAATTTAGAGGAACAACATATTGATGATGTTAAACTTGAGAAAATGGTAAATAAAAAATAACTGATGTCTGATAATAAATAGGAGCACCATAGCTTTATGGTGTTAGAAAAAATTATTAAGGTGGAAAACAGAGACATCAAATTTGAGTTTGGATGGCATGTACGTGGCCAACCTGTTAACCCCAACAAAACCATGTTCGGTAGTTTCATTGGGCTCACCATTCGGAAGCACATTATAATTGACATAGATTTATAGAACCATGTTGTTCCCATACTTAATACACTTATTTGGGAAGAGATTATGGTAACATTATGATATCCTTTATTTATTTTTTTAAAAATAAAATAATGAAACATTGACTTACTATTTATTATTCCTTATAGATTGTATTTATAGTAGATGAGTCCTGAAATAAATTTGTATTAATTCTTATTGGAAAGGTAGAAAAAGGATTTCTCAAAATTCTAATGAAATTTCTTCTCAAAGATGTTGAAGGGAAAATAAATCTCCATCCACTACATATGTTTGCACACCTAATAATACAATAATCCTAGGATGCATTTACTAGTCTTCGTAAGGATACATATTTTCAAGTACATTGTGGGTAGTAATACATTGTTTGAAAATGTGTGTATTAATCACTTTGATTAATAATTGTTAATTTATGAAATAGAAACAGAGTGATTAAAATAAGAATTGGGTAGTAAAACCAACTACCCCTACCTTAAAGAAAGGATGGGGTATGCTTAACTTGAAAAAAAATTGTACACATTTTAAATCTACCGTAATACTTTAATGTGATATGAAACAACAACATAATTATGTTCTTCTATTTATATATAGATTTATGAATCTAAATCCATATCCACTTCCACCCCACATCATGTGCTACGGAAGGAGGAACGTGTTAATAAATATGAAATTATAATAGATGAAAACACACAAAACGTGTGGGTAACATGTGTATGTATGACATAATAAAATTGTGTTTTTATTTAAATTACTATTACATAATAATTATTACTTATTTTACTATATTTTTTTTATCTCATTTATAAATAAGAACCATCATTAGCTATAATAGATAAAAATATACTATCAATGGACTTAAAGAGGCAAGAATAATATGGCCACATCAGAGGTTTAGGTTTGGGGGTGACACCTCAACATATTTAGAGAAAATAAAAAATAGGGGGATAAAGATAAAAAAAATGGAAGAGATACAGGTATTGAAGAAACATTTCATTGGAAGTCTAACTTTATATAAAATATTATGGGTGGTTAAGAAAATATAAGAAACAACTCAATAAAAACTACTGTGTAAAGATACCCCCACCCCCACTAGCTTTGAGGCGAACCATTCCCCTAAAAGAGCTATCTTAGATGAGGTAATCAATATTCTCATAATTTTTTCTGTGAAATGTGAATCAAGAAGAAACTAATACCTTTCCTATACTGATTTTAAATAGAGTGAAAATGATTTTGATTTATATCTATCAACACCCACCCATTTCCTTGTTATGAGGGCTACCGTGTAAAATACCCAAGAGGATACTCTACACAAAAAACAACTTCCAACAAGTCATGTGAGAGCAGAGATTAGTATAGCTTATGAGCAAAGTTCTGATCAAACTGTTCCACTTGAGGAAGTAGATATTCATATGGTTGATAAATCTATTGGAACATTCACAGCATGACCATCATATCTTGTAAAAAAACATGTAGACAAGGAGTTATTAATTTCCAATTTATTTTCCATGTAAAACCTTTAAAAATTAATGAAAAAAGTTCTGAATTGGTGAATATTATTATAGATATACAAAGGGAAGGGGGTGAAATTAAAGGTTGAATCAAAAAAATATAAAGGATCAACTGACCAATAGAAAATATATTCATAAACCACCTTTACCCCACCCATTGAATATCCATATTTACTAAAATTGAAGGTTCATGTGGATACATGGTTACAAAATGGTAGTAAAGTCATAGTTGATGTTGAAGAAAAAATGTATGTAGAATACATTATCGAATAAATTGGTCTTGAGAATGTAAATGAAATCATTAAGTATGAATGGATATGAGTCTCAGTTATAAATTTACACATTAGGTGTGTTTTCATGATTTTTTCCAATAGTTGATCTACTATGTTAATTATGACTAAATATAATTCAAATTTTTTATAGGTGTCTATATCAATAATATTTAAAGGGAAAAAATATGAACATAAATATGGGATCATTAGTCCTCACATCACTTATACAAAACTAACCTCATTGGATTTAGTTTAAATTGATGCAATAGTGGAAAAAATGGTGACAATGTTTGAAAGAAAACTTAAGGATGAAAGACTCTTATTATTACCAATGATGCAGGGGTAAAACTATACAATTTAATCATATCAAATATATTTTCATTAATTTCATTACTTAATCTTTTTTAGGAAACATTGGATACTCATTAAAGTTAATTTGGATCCTACAAATATTTATTTTATAGATTCATGAGAAGGATACCAAAAAAACCAACCACACGTGATGAAATTTTTTAATTTGTAATACACTAAATCCAACATTTTAGAAATAAAATTCAAGTTATATATTTTATACTTTATTTTATTGAGAATTCTATTATAATAGGGATATTTTTAAGTATCATGAAAATCATAGCATGAGGGCAGTCCATGTGCACAAGGATCCTATGAAATTATACAAGTGGATAAGTATTAGGGTATATATAAAAATATTTCACAATCAAAACACTTATAAAAAAAATTAATTATTTTTATCAATGTTTCTGCAGTATCTAAAACAAACCAATATAAAGGATTGTGGTTATTATGTTTTCATATTTATGAGAGATATCATATACCATAAACAAACTAGCATCCCCAAAGAGGTATTTTCAAATATAATTACTATCTCATTTAAAATATTTATTAATCCTTTGTGTATTTATATTTTTCTAGTACTTCCATGACTGTAAAAATTTCACATATTCACAAGAAAAAATAAATTTGTTTATAAATTATTGGGAAACATACTTGGTCTCATAATGTATACATATATCATGAACATGTGACTTTATACTACTTATTTAGTTGATTTTATCATCATTTTATCTATTTTTTAGTTGATTTCATCATAATTTTTATCTCATACTTATTTTTTTAATTTTCATAGAAACCATAAAGAAATTACTTCCTTAAAAAGGATGATTCACTCATGTACTATGATCATGCACTGTAAGAGACTTGGTGGAATCAATCATGCCTCAATCTGAGACGTGGTGTACCCGATATGACTCAAATTATGTGGGTTTAGTTTAAATTTGAGATTTTATTAATGTATTGTTTTATATTTATGTTTTATTAATTTATTTATAGTATTACTAACATAAAAAATGTTTTCTTATATAGGTGTATTATTTTTGGGAAGTCATATTTTTCTTTTAACTATCTATAACAAGCCAAAAAATAGGGAACATGTTGCTTTTGGATGATGTGTTTCAAGTAGCATGGGGTTTCCTCTTCCATCCAAATGGAATAGTTAAATTTTTTATGACTTCGTGAAACTAGTTTAATGTAAAACACACATCAAATACTCAATCATACGCACCTCCATCCAATATATAGTGTGCTCAGTATGACTCAAACTGTATGTTTTTAGTTTATAATTTACATTTTAGTTCAAAACACACATCACATACTCAAAACTGAGAAAAAACATTCATATTATTTTTATACTTTATTAAAATGATCCATAATTCATTTTAAATGTGTATGAATCACCCCCACCTCAATCGAACACACGGTGTGACCAGTATGACTCAAACTGCGCATTTTTATTTAAAAATGACATTAAATTTAGTAAAAAAACTCAAGTGACATACTCCAAACTGAGAAAACACATTAGTATTATTTCTATACTTTATTAAAACATTACATTAATAATTTATAATTAATTGGAATCCGTATTACCTCAATTAGATGCACGGTGGGACCGTTATAACTTCAAGTGTATCTTTTTATTTAAAATTGACATTGATTTTAGTAAAAAAGAAAACTAACATAAAAAAAACCAAGAAAATGAATTTATATTGTTTTTATACTTTATTAAAATAATCCATAAGTCATTTTTGATTTATAGTAATCATTCGTACCTCAATCCAATACATGATGTGCCTGGTGTGACTCAAAGTGTGTCTTTTTATTTAGAATTGACATTAATTTTTGTAAAAAGGATTATTGACAAACTAAAAACTAAGAAAAAACATTTACATTGTTTTATACTTTAGAAAAATGATCCATAATTTATTTTTGACATGTATAAATTAGCCAAACCTCAATCTGATACACGATGTTCCCAGTATAACTCAAAGTTTCTTTTATCAGTTTAAAATTGGAATTTTATTTCAAAAATAGTTTCACTCACTATAAAATAAGAAAACATGCTATGATTGACTTGATAATTTAGTAAAAAGATTCATAAGTCATTTTTGATGTGTATTAATCAGTATCACAGCGAATCAACACACGATGTGACCGATATGATTCAAAGTGTGTGTTTCCGATTTGAAATGAAATTTTAGTTAAAAACACAAGTGATATGCTCAAAACTAAGAAAATTCATTTGGATTGTTTTTATAGTTTAGTAAAATTATCCATAACTCATTTGTGATGTGTAAGAATTAACCACACCTCAATCTGACCCACAATGTGATCAATATGACTCAAAGTGTGTTTTTTATTTAAAATTGACATGAATTTTATTAAAAAGGACAAGTAACATGCTCAAAATCAAGAAAATTAATTCATATTATTTTTATACTTAGTAAAACGATCCATATGTAATTTATGAAATTTAGTAATCAATAGTACCTCAATCCAATACACGGTGTGATCAGTATGACCTAGAGTGAGCCCTTTTATTTAAAATTGACATTAATTTTAGTAAAAAGGACAGGTGACATACTCAAGACTGAAAAAACACATTCATATAATTTTTATAATTTAGGGAAATGATCCATAATCCATTTGTGATGTGTAGGAATCATCCTCACCACAATCTAACACATGGTGTGACCAGTATGACTCTAAGTGTGCCTTTTTATTTAAAAATGGCATTAATTTTAGTAAAAAGGACAACTGAGATACTCAAAACCAAGAAAAAACATTAATATTATTTTTAAACTTTTTTATAATGATCCATATGTTATTTTTTATGTGTAATAATAAACCGTACCTCAATCCAATGCAGGTTGTTGCTAGTATGACTCCAAGTTTGTATTTTTATTTAAAATTGAAATTAAGTTTAGTAAAAAGGAAAAGTGAAATAATCAAACCAAGAAAAAACATTTTTAATGTTTTTATAATTTTGGAAAACAACCCATAAGTCATTTTTTACATTTAAGAACTAACATCACCTCAATTTAATGCATGTTGTGTCGAGTATGACTCCAAGTGAGTCTTTTTATTTAAAATTGACATTAATTTTAATAAAAATGACATGTGACATGATCAAGACTAAGAAAATGCATTCATATTTTTTTTATACTTTAGGAAAATGATCTATAATTCATTTTTTATGTGTATGAATCAACTAGAACTCAATCTAATACATCATGTTCCTAGTATGACTCAAAGTGTCTATTATCATTCTAAAGTTGACATTTTAGTTCAAAAAGTGTGTCACTCAATGAAAACTAATAAAACATTCTCTAATTGTATTAATAATTTAGGAAAATGATTCATAAGTTGTTTGTGATGTGTTGGAATCAGTCTTACAAAAAACTAACACATGATGTGATTGGTATAATATAAAGTGTGCATTTTTAGTTTAAAATGGAATTTTAGTAAAAAACACAAGTGGCATACTCAAAACCAAGAAAAAAAATTAAAATTGTTTTTTTCTTTAGAAAAAATATTTATAAGTCACTTGTTACTTTTAATAATCAACCAAACCTCAATCCAATGCACAATGTGACTAGTGTGATTCAAAGTGTCTTTTATGAGTTTAAAATTGACATTTTAGTTAAAAAAATGTGTCACTCACTGAAAACTAAGAAAACATTCCCCTATTGTCTTGAAAATTTAGGTAAGTGATTCATAAGTCATTTTTTTATGTTTAGGAATCGGTCTCTTGTTAAACTGATACATGATGTGACCTATATGACACAAAGAACTTGTTTACAGTTTGAAATAAAATTTTAGTAAAAAAACAAGCGACATACTCAAAACTGAGAAAACACATTCGGATTATTTTTATAATTTGGTAAAACAATCCATAATTCATTTTTGATGTGAAGGAATCAGTTTCACCTCAATCCAATGCACCGTGTGACCGGTATGACTCCAAGTGTGTCATTTTATTTAAAATTTACATTATTTTTTGTAAAAAGAATAAGTGACATACTCAAAACTGAGAAAAAACAATCATATTGTTTTTATAATTTAGGAAAAAGATCCATAAGTCATTTTTAACATGTAGAGTCAACCATATCTCGATCTGATGAACGTTGTGACTAGTATGACTCCAAGTGTGTCTTTTTATTTAAAATTGACATTAATTTTAATAAAAAGGACAAGTGGCATACTCAAGACCGACCAAACACATTCATATTATTTTGATACTTTAGGAAAATAATGCATAAGTCATTTTTGACATATAGAAAATAGACACACATCAATCCAATAAACCGTGTTCTTGTTATGACTCAAAGTGTTCGTTATCTGTTTAAAATTGACATTTTAGTTCAAAACATGGGTCACTCACTAAAATCCAAGAAAACATGCTTTTATTGTATTTATAATTTAGGTAAATAATTTATATGTCATTTGTGATGTGTAGTAATCAGTCTCACATCACACCGACACATGATGTGACCAATATAACCAAAAGTGTGTGTTTTTAGTTTAAATTGACATTTTAGTAAAAAATCATAAGTGATATATTCAAAACGAAGGAAACACATTCATATTTTTTTGATACTTTAATAAAATTATCCATTAGTTATTTTTGATACGTAGGAATCAACCATACCAAAATTTGATACACGGTGTGACTAGTATGACTCCAAGTGTGTCTTTTTTATTTAAAAACCACATTTTAGTAAAAAAATCACAAGTGACATACTCAAAAACTAAGAAAAAAATTCATATTATTTTGATACTTTAATAAAATGATAAATAATTAATTTTTAATGTGTAATAATCAAACGAACCACAATATGATACATGGTGTAACTGGTTTGATCCAAAGTGTTTGTTATCAGTCTAAAATTTAAATTTTAGTTCAAAACTTGCGTCACTCACTGAAAATTGAGAAAATTCACTTGTATTGTATTAATACTTTATGAAAGAAATTCATAAGTCATTTTTGATATGTATGAATCCATCTCATATCAAACTAATACATGATGTAATTTATATGATTCAAAGTGTTTGTTTTTAGTTTAAAATGACATTTTAGTAAAAAAGACAAGTGACATACTCAAAACCATGAAATAATATTTGTATTGTTTTTATAATTTAGAAAAAATATCCACAAGTCATTTGTGACTTTTAGGAATCATCCCCATATCAATCCAATGCATGGTGTGACTATTATGACTCTAAGTGTGTCTTTTTATTGAAAATTGACATTTTATTAATGTATTCTTTCATATTTATGTTTAATTTATTTATTTATAGTATTACTAACATAAGATTTATTTTCTTATATAGGTGGATTATTTTTCTTCAGTTGGGGTGGTTTTTTCGGCAACTGATATCATGATCGATATTTTTTGAGAGGTGGTTGTAGGTGCTAAAGATGATGAAACATTGATGTTTTTAAATGTTTTTGGATAGTAATTGAAAATTTAATTATACAAAACATTATTTTAAATGTATATAATTGTGTTTATTTGTATTTATGATGTAAATTTTATTTTTATTAAATTATGAATTTGCATATAGGTATATTTTCATATGTATACAGGTGTATTTTCTACAGTGTGTTGTTATTAAAACATCACATTATAGTAGTAGGGATTTTATGAGTGCTTTTTAGCACTAATAAAGGGGTCCCCCCCTTTAATTTGACTAAGGAAAACAACAAATTTTTAGTATTGTTAAATCCATTTTTGCATTCTGTTAAAGTTATGAACTGTATTAGTGATTGGATCCCAAAAACCCTTCTCATTATGTGGTTTTGTACTCCCTATATACACAGATCGGTTTATGGAGTAATGCTAGCCAAATCAGATTAATGATGAGAGAGAGGGTAGTGAGGAAGGCCACAAAATGTAGTTGGGAAGGTTCATGGTTTTCGAGTGGGCGACTAAATCCGCCCAGATAATCCTGAGTATGAGATGAAAATATGGGATATGTTGGGGAAAACATTAAGCATATATCCTCAAGAAAATAAGATCAATGATTATACACTTCTTAGTCAATTATGTATTTTAATTCGAAAAGGTTTTGAGGTGATAATAATTTCAATTACAAACAAAAAGAAACAATGATGGATTAAGAAGAGTGTGAAATTAAAAAAAAAATAGAAATTTAATATTATTCAAAGGTTCAAACAATACATCCTAAGAAAAATTCCAAACATGATCAATAATATAGATTGATCTCAAGTAAATAAAGAAAGAAGATAGAAAAGAAGATAATGAGATTTAACATTCTTTGGTCCCTTTGGTGCCTACATGCACGAAAATAACACCACCCACACACATGTATTTTATTATTATCAAAACAAAGATAAAATTATAAGATAGATCAGTCCAAAATGAATCAATGAAATTTGAAAGAACTTATAATGTTGGAGAGGTTTTCTATCCAATAGTCTACATCACTTCTCACACAACTCCATTTATGCCTTATTATTCTGAATCTCCTTAGTACTCATTTAGCGACTCCAAGAGCAGGAATATGAGGCCACACTTCTTCTCAGTGAAGGGATGCTGATGATATCCACTACAAATAGAGAAACAACAGATCTGGAAGACGGTTAAAAACTAGAAACAATATCTTTATTGAAGCACATGATGAAGAACCACTAATGTTTTTTCACATCATGTACCAGAGAAAAATATAAAATAGATAATTAGTCAAATAAAAAAGGATGAGGCTGTAGAGGATTATAAAATCCCCTGACAACTATAGAGGCTAGCCTAAATTCCCATCCAATTATAATATTCCACAGATACCTGCGAAATAGAAAAGTAAACCACACAAAAATATTGTACCAGGGATGTGATACGCAAAGGTAAGTGTGTAAGGGTTCCACCCATGTAAGGGTACTCACTTAAGGGTAACACCTGTGTAAGGGTACTCACATAAAGGTAACACCCTCATAAGGGTACTCACATAAGGGTCACACCCACATAAGGGTACCGCATGAGGGTACTGGCCACCGCGTAAGGGTATTTCTCATGTAAAGGTAATCAAACAAACACATGTAAGGGTAACAATCACGCTACATAAAGGTAAGGGCCACCCATGTAAGGGTAATACACACTATATAAAGATAAATGGACACACATTTATAAGGGTACCCAAAACCACATAAAGGTAATGGAAGCCTCTTTTAAGGGTAAAATACGTAAGGGTAATCCTTACATAAGGGTAAATAAGGCAACGTGCATAAAGGTAAAACCTTAATATCCATAATCAAAATTTGATCATAGTAATAAAGGAAGAGAATTAAAATCACTTTTTCATGAATTCATAACAATTTATAGATGGTAGAAACAATTAAAAAGGAAAATTAAAAATGAAAAAACCCTAAATTCACAAATCTCCACCATTTTCATTTGATATTGGAGATGTTCTTGCACCTATTTTCATTGAATAAGAACCAAATGCATTATATCTAAAAAAACCTTGGATTTTCATAAAATCATAGATTTAGTCAAACTATCGGCTAACTTATTATTATTATGTATCTTTGGGATACATACCATTCCAGATCCAATGATATATCATATAAAATGCAACCTAATGTCTATGTGTTTGGATTTACCATGAAAAAATAAATGTTTGGACAAATGAAAAGTGGAATGACTATCACAATAAATTGAAATAACCGGATTGTATAAATTGAGTTCAGAAACAAAAACCTTTAACCATAACACCTCATTGAAAGAATCAATCAAGGAAATAAACTCATCTTCTATAGTTAAAAAAGCAACTATAGATCACATGTTGCATTTCCAAGATATGGGTCCGCCACAAGAAGTGAAGAAATATCTAGTGAGTGCCTTTCTAGTATCCACATTACCTATATAATCAGGATCTACATTGTAAGATCCTGGTTTTTGGAAAGGTATGTTTTCATTATGTTTTGGTTGAATCCCTTGTTTCGGGCTTCAAGGGATGTCTTATGAAATCATGAGAGGCCTTGGGGGTGTTTCGAGGGCTCGGGGCACGAAAGAAAGGAAAACTGGGCAAGACAGGCCTAGGCGCATGACCTGTGCATAGCCAGGCCAAACCGTGTGGCCTGACCAGGTAAACCATGCAACCCTCCACTTCCAGAAAGTATCATGCACACGGTTTGTGCACGGTTTGTCAAACCGTGTGAAAAAACCATGCGGCCTCTTAAAGTTGGAAAAAATTACGAAATTGCCACTCCGGGATTTTAAGAACCCACTGGGGTTTTCCTCTCATTTCCTCCCTCTTCACCCTAGGCGCAAACCAAATCACCCAAGAGCACCAAGAGGTCGATCTCCCTCATTTCTAAGGCGTTTTTAGGGCCTTTGGATGCAGATCGAAGCTCCGGGCAAGGCTAATCCCATCCTTGAATCTCTTTTTGGTTTAGGGTTTGTATATTCTCTCCCTCTTGTTCCGAAGCTCTAAAACCCAATCTTTTGGGTGAGTTTTAGGTTGAAGCTCTAAAGTTTGGTTGGATCAAGGTCTAAGGACTCGATTGAGAGTGCGTTCAACCACGGTTTTAAGGTAGGTGGTCTACAAGTTATATCCCATGGTTATTTGGGTATTTGTTCATGTTTAGTTGTGTTCTTCTTTCCCCTTGGTTATGTTTTGAGTAAACTTGGCATGTTTGGTAATAATGGTGTTTAAAATGGAAAATGGGAACCCTCACGATCCCCGTGGGATGTGTTGAGATTGACTTGACCTAATTTTGGGCCATCCATGGGATGCGTCGGCTTTTCCGGACTTAGGGATTGTTATTAAACATGTGACCTTGTTGTAATAAATGGTAGAGACCTTGACGAATATGTTGGCATGATTGGTTGAAATTATAATAGAAGTTAGGTGATGCACCTAGACTTGAAAATAACCTAAGGGTTATTTGGAATGGGTTAAACGGTTGATTCATGTAAATGATGAACAGGTGAAATGGGTTAATGTGTAAACTGATTAAAGACCATAATGGGATAGATTATGGGTCTAATGTTTAATGATTAGTGAGATAGGCATAACACATGGTAATTGGGTGAATGATTAAATGATGTGAAATGGTAATGTGTTAATGGGTTAAGGAATAATGTGATTTTTCATGTGGTTTGTTGTGAATGGTTTGTCCAAGGGGAAATGGTATGGTTGGGTGATGGTTACTTATGTATATAAGCATGTGTACATGGATTGGTAGATTGAGGTATGACTTGAGGATCTACGCCCACGGGTCGAGCGAAGACTGATGCTCTGAACTCCACCCTAAATGCACGGGTTAGGAATGAGGACTGAGGATCTATTCTCCTAATAGTTGCATCCACCCAGACTGAGGCTTTGAGGTGAGGATATGGTCGCATACACCCGACATGAGGATTTGAGGTGAAGATATGGTTACTATGAGGGGGTTAATCCTAGTGAGATAGGATAACGACGTGTTTACCCTCTTGCATGTGATTGTTGGCCTTATACCCATGTAATATAATGTATGTGATTAACCCATGGAAATGTGATGAAGTGGAAAGTGATGATAATTGGTGTGAAATTAATGGTGATGGAAGTGGCAATGGATTTGGATCTTAACTGGTTAATGGAACCTTAAATAATTACTTGGAAATTATCATTCATATTCCTTTTGCATGCACTACATGTTCATACTGGATATTTTGTAGACACCATTGGTGGTGGCCTACTGAGTTGTACTCACACCCTGCTCGAGCCGCCATTGGGTACCTGAGCAGACTTGATGTTTTTAGGTCAAGAGAAGGGCAAAGGTCCTTGCTAGATAGTTGAGTGGCCATGGGTAGCACTTGGTGGAGGATCCAGACTTGGAGCCGGGACCATTTTGGGGATTTTCGCCATTGTCTTTATTTTGGGTTTTTTTCACACTTGTACTTGTAGTATGACATGGAATATTTATTGTTGGAAATGGTTGTTATACATGTTCCCTGTTTATTGGTTATGGTTTCAGCTATTTGGTTTATTTCTGTTGTGGCTTACTCTGATAAAAAGGGGGTATAGTATCCCCACTTGACCACATAGACCCCCGCTGCTAGTCGGCAGCCTTTGGCGTATGGGGAGGTGCACTTGAGGTTATGTAACTTCCCGGCTTGGAGCATCGGTTTCGTGGATTCCGGGTCGGGGACGTTATAAAGTGGTATCAGAGGAGGTATTTCTTATCCTTCTCTAAGGTCTTGTTATTTGGTATATGTTTCCAAGGGTTAAGATATGTCAGGCCATGGTAATGAGCTTGTGCTTGGGAGTAGCTAACCCATGTACGAGGGAGAACCAAAGTCACCCTGGGCGGGAAATGTTGTTCTTGGTTTTGTGTTGTTACAGTTGATGATATTTCACCGTTGGGTGATGAACATGTGGTTTGATGTGACTGTTTTATGATATTTGGCTCGTGGCCTTAACGGCATGAGGATTTGCATTCATGCATCTTTGTAGGCACCTAGGGAGATAGGTGACATGCATTGTGTTGGGCACACGCACGGGGTGGGTGTGTGAGGCAGGAAAGTAGGGTGAATCATGCATTTCATGAAACCAAGAAATAACGAGAAGAATGAAATAAAAACAAGTGGGTGAATGATGTTTAATGAATGTAAGGGTTGAAATGAAGTGGGAAATGTTTTTGTAACATGTTGTGTGAGTTTGGTGGTAGTGTATGGTTGTTTACCCCATGTGGACCATGGCCCGCGGTAGGGATGGTCGGGGCGGAGAGTTGAGGTGTTAATGTTTTTGAGTTAGTATATGAAATGGGTTGTTGTGGCTAGTAAAGAGCCTTTTGATAAGGTCGTGAAAGTTTTATGGTATGCATGCTAAATCTCATGCTTGGAAATGTAGAGAGATCCCACCACGACATCGGTTACCAGTTGGGCAACATGAAGATGTTGCTGAGAACACTCCTCCAGTAGAGGAGCATGAAAATGTGGTGATCAATGAAGGCAAAGAAGACCAGTTCTGGGAGAACTTGGAAAAACTTATGCAGATGATGGATCGGGACCCAAGGTGGGTTGCACTGAGTATGTTTGAGCTGACAAGGGAGTTCCAGCTGCAGCACCCTCCGACTTTCACCGGAGAGGGTGAGCCAGAGGCAGCGGAGTCTTGGTTAGAGTCTTTCCATATGATACTGGATCATCTGGAGAACCCTGTTGAAAAGAGAGTAAAGCTGTCCGTTTATATGTTGCAGGGCCTGGCAAGGCGTTGGTGGGACATTTAGGCTCAGACTGAGTAGGCTGAGGGGATGTTGTGGGAGGTTTTCCAGGAGAAGTTTCTGGAGCATTTCTAACCAGAGACTTTGAGGCTGGAGTGGTTTGCAAAGTTTATGAGCCTGACTCAGGGATCACTATCAGTGATGGAGTATACTAGTCGCTTCACTGATTTGCGACGCTTTTTCCCAGTGTTAGTAGGAGATGAGGCAGCGGTAGCAAGGCATTTCTAGGATGGGTTGAGACATGAGATCAGGTCTCAAGTAAATATCCTCCGCTTGAAGAGGTTTATAGAGGTTATGGATCAAACACTCATCTCTGAAGGGAACCTGAAGGGAGCTTTGGGTGGTGGGCTTGTCGTGCCATTTGGGAGGACAAGTGGTGCATCTTTATAAGGTCGGAAGTGCCATTTGGAAGGTTTCCAGCAAGGTGTTCAAAAGAGAGGGTCAGCCTCTCAGAGTGGGAACCGGGTGTTCTGTTATTAGTTTGGTAGGCCGGGGCATATGTGTGGTCAGTGTCCTCAACCTCTAGTTGAGTTCCATTCATGTGGCAGGATGGGGCTTGTGCATAGGTTTTGTAGGAACCCTTGGAAGGTGGGTGAGCATGATGATGAAAGGAAGGTACAGGGTACGAGAAGTGGATCAGTTACCCTATATCAGGAAGGCAGTTGGAGCTCCATGGGCCGTACTGGTAGAGGCAGTGGATGTGAAACTCCAGGGAAAGATCGCTCATGCCAGCAGGGCAGTGCGACGCGGGGTACTCAGTTTGAAACCCAGGGTAGAGGGGTAGGTCAGCTTCAGGAAGTTCAGTTTGCACCTGGTGATGGTGAGGTCGGACCGTCAACTGTTCGAGGTACGATCCTTATAGCTTCTACGTTTTCTAGTTCATTTATTGACATAAGTGCCACACACTCTTTTGTTTCTACTCAGCTTGTGGTAGTTCTAGGTTTACCTGTGGAGAGGGTGTGTGGAGTTATGTCAATTGACACCCTGTTAGGAGTGCGGGTTGGGGATATCAAGTAGTGTAAGGGATGTGACTTGGAAGCTGGTGGGTATCATTTTCTGTGGGACTTGTTCGTTCTTGAGATGTCAGGGTTTGAACTAATCTTGGGAATGGATTGGTTGGTGTTATATCGGGCACACATAGATTTTTATCATCACAGAGTATCGTTCAGGTCACTTGAGGGTGACGCTTATGTTCACCGTGGTGAATGGGATGTTCGAGCAGTGCGTGTGGGGCCGTTTTGTCAATAGATGAGTAGACTCATGGCTCAAGTGGCATGTCTCATGCTTGATGATGATGAGGTAGGGGAGAAATCTAATTTCCCTCTTTTGGTGGATTGGTTTTGGGATGTGTTTCCTGATGATTTCTCGGGGTTACCACCCTAGAGGGATGTCGAGTTCACGATCGAGTTGCTGTCGGGATCAGAGCCAGTTTCTATTCCGCCATACCGAATGGCACTGGAATAACTCCAAGAACTGAAGGTTCAGATTGAGGAGTTGTAGCGTAAAGGATTTATCTGTCCTAGTACATCTCCTTGGGGATCTCCTGTGCTTTTTGTAAAGAAGGCTGATGGGTCGTTGAGGCTGTGTGTTGACTATCGAAAGTTGAATCAGATGATGGTGAAAAATCAGTACCCTATTCCTAGAATTTATGACCTGTTTGATCAGTTGAGGGGTGCATCAGTGTTTTCTAAGATTTATCTGAGTTCAGGGTATCACCAGATGAGGGATAGTCCTTCTGACGTACTGCGGGCAGCTTTCCGGAGTCGGTACGGGTTGTTTGAGTTTGTGGTAATGCCTTTCAGCTTAACCAATGCACTGGCGGTGTTTATGGATTTGACGAACCAGATCTTTCATCCCTATCTATAATGGTTTGTGGTTGTCTTTGTTGATGATATCTTAGTGTACTCAAAAACTCACGACGATCATGCCCAACATCTTGACATCGTCTTGGGTATGCTAAGAGAGCATCAGTTATATTCCAAGCTGTCAAAGTGTCAATTCTGGATAGGTGAGGTGCATTTTATGAGTCACACCATCTCGGAGGTAGGTATGTTAGTGGATCCAGAGAAGGTGCAAGCAGTTGTATCTTGGGAGCAGCCCAAGAGTGTTTCAGATGTTCGGAGTTTTCTGGGTTTGGCTGGGTATTACCGAAGGTTCATTCAAGATTTCTCTCACTTGGCAGCACCAATCTTGGGCTTAACCAAGAAAGGAATTAGGTTCGAATGGTCTGAGTCTTGTGAGAACGCCTTCTAGGAGTTGAAGAAGCAGTTGACTACTGCACCTATCTTGATCTTACCTGAGCCGGGTAAGAAGTAAATCGTGTTTTGTGATGCGTCTAGAGTCGGACTTGGGGCTGTGTTGATGTAGTATGAGGGGGATGTGGCTTATGGGTCAAGGTAGTTGAGACCCCATGAGCAGAACTATCCCACTCATGACATTGAGTTGGCTACAGTGGTGTACGCCTTGAAGTGATGGAGGAACTATCTGTTGGGAGAACAATTTACTCTGTTTATCAACCATAAGAGTTTAAAATACATCTTCTCACAATGGGATCTGAACCTTCGTCAGTGAAGATGGGTTGAATATCTTCAGTCTTTTGACTTTGAGTTGGTATACACGTTGGGAAAGGAAAACAGTGTTGCTGATGCTCTGAGCAGGAAGGTTCATAATCAGGTGGTTCAGGAGTCCAGCACCGAGTGGAAGGTGATGGATTTGTCTGCAGAGATGCACCTGGAGGTGCAGGAGGAGAGTGGTCAGGTCACTCTTTCTTCCTTAACAATGGAGTCGATGCTTTTGAGTCAAGTTAAGGAAGGTTATCTTGATGATCCTGAGTGTTTGATCATGAAGGAAAATCTTAAAGGTGGGGAGATACCTTCTGGTTGGGCTGTCGATGTGGAAGGTGTTGTTCATGTTCATGATCATGTGGTTATGCCAAAGTGTGTGCAGGAAGATTTGATGCGTGAGTTCCATGCATCAAAGTGGTAAGTGCATCCTGGTTTGACCAAGATGTATCGTGATCTCCGAAGGTAGTTTTGGTGGCCTAGAATGAAGAAAGAAGTTGTGGGATTTGTGGCACGGTTCCTTACCTGTCAGCAGGTGAAGGCCGAGCATCAACGCCCATGTGGTTTGTTGCATCCATTTCCCATTCTGGACTGGAAGTGGGATTATGTAACAATGGATTTTTTCATGGTTCTTCTGAGGACGCCATGGAAGAATGATGCAATTTGGGTGGTTGTGGATCAGTTAACTAAAGTGGCTCTTTTCTTACCGATTTAGAAGACCGTTATAGTCGGCTAGTTGGGTGAGCTGTATGTTCAGGAAATAGTACAGTTTCATGGTGTCCCGTGGACCATAGTTTTGGACCGAGATCTGCATTTCACATCACATTTCTGGAAAGGGTTGCAGAAGGCGCTTGGTACGTAGGTGTTTTTGAGTATGACTTTCCACCCGCAGATGGACAGGCAGTCATAGCGTACGATCCAAGTGTTGGAAGACATGTTAAGAGCTTGCGTCTTGGACCTTGGTGGTTGTTGGGAGAGGCACCTATCATTAGTTGAGTTTTCCTACAATAACATTTTTCAGGCTACGATTCAGATGGCACTATTTGAGGCACTCTATGAGAGGCCATTTAGATCTCCGTTGTGTTGGCTAGAGGCCGGTGAATCTGAGTTGTTGGGACCAAGTCTTGTACAGGATACTTCAGATAGAGTTAGGTTGATCAGGAAGCAGATTTCTATGACTCAGAGTAGGCAGAAGTCTTATGTAGATCGGAGGCGTAGATCTCTTTAGTCTGTGATGGGTGATAAAGTGTTCCTTTGGGTGTCGCCTAGGTTGGGTCACCATCGGATTCGAAAGCAGGGTAAGTTGGCACCCAGGTATGTGGGACCTTTTGAGATTGTAGAGAGGATCAGACCAGTGGCTTACCGATTGGATCTTCCACAACGGTATGGTGGGATGCATGATGTGTTTCATTTGTTGCATATTCAATGGTATCACCCTGACCCATCTCACGTGGTTGATGTTGAGGATGTGGAGCTTGATGCTGATACATCCTTTGAGGAACATCCAGTTTGTGTGGTGGATCGTAGTGAAAAAGTCTTGTGAGGCAAGGTTGTTCCATTAGTGCGAGTACTATGGCGACATGGGAAAGTTCAGGAAGAAACTTGGGAGCGGGAATCAGATATACGGGCTCAGTGGCCCAAACTCTTCTCTTTGGTGGACCAATGAGGCATGGGAACTTGGCTCGAGGATGAGTCGTTATAAGGTGGGGAGGTTGTAAGATCCCAGTTTTTGGAAAGGTATGTTTTCATTATTTTTTGGTTAGATCCCTTGTTTTGGGCTTCAAGGGATGTCTTCTGAAAGTATGAGAGGACTTGGGGGTGTTTCGAGGGCTCGGGGCATGAAAGAAATGAAAAATGGGCAAGACAGGCCTGGGTGCACGGCCTGTGCACGGCCATGCCAAACCGTGCAGCCTGCCCAGGTAAACCGTGCAACCCTCCTCCTCCAGACAGTAGCATGCGCATGGTTTGTGCACGGTTTGTCAAACTGTGCGGACAAACCATGCGAACTCTTAAGGTTGGGAAAAATTATGAAATTGCCACTCTGGGATTTTAAGAACCCACTCGGGTTTTCCTCTCATTTCCTCCCTCTTCACCCTAGGCATGAACCAAATCTCCCAAGATCTCCAAGAGGTTGATCTCCCTCGTTTCTAAGGCATTTTTGGTGCCATTGGATGCAGATCGAAGCTCTGGGTAAGGCTAATCCCATCCTTGCTTCTCTTTTTGGTTTAGGGTTTGTATCTTCTCTCCCTCTTGTTCTGAAGCTCTAAAAACCTATCTTTTGGGTGAGTTTTAGGTTGAATCTCCAAAGTTTGGTTGGATCGTGGTCTAAGGACTTGATTGAGAGTGCGTTCAACCACTGTTTTAAGGTAGGTGGTCTACAAGTTATATCCCATGGTTATTTGGGTATTTGTTCATGTTTAGTTGTGTTCTTGTTTCCCCTGGTTATGTTTTGAGTAACCTTGGCATGTTTGGTAATAATGGTGTTTAAAATGGAAAATGGGAACCCTCACGATCCCCGTGGGATGCTTTGAGATTGACTTGACCTAATTTTGGGCCATCCATGGGATGCACCGACTTTTCCGGACTTGGGGATTGTTATTAAACAAGTGACCTTGTTGTAATAAATGGTAAATCCCTTGACGAATATGTTGGCATGATTGGTTGAACTTGGAATAGAAGTTAGGTGATGCACCTAGACTTAGAAATAACCTATGGGTTATTTGGAATGGGTTGAATGGTTGATTCATGGAAATAATGAACGGGATAAATGGGTTAATGTGTAAATTGATTAAAGACCATAATGGGATAGATTATGGGTCTAGTGTTGAATGCTTAGTGAGATATGAATAACACATGGGAATTGGGTGAATGATTAAATGATGTGAAATGGTAATGTGTTAATGGGTCAAGGCATAATGTGATTTCCCGTTTGGTTTTTTTTGAATGGTTTGTCTAAGGGGAAATGGTATGGTTGGGTGATGGTTACTTATGTATATAATCACGCACACATGGATTGGTAGAGTGGGGTATGACTTGAGGATCCACTCCCACGGGTCGAGTAAAGACTGATGCTCTGAACTCCACCCTAAATGCACGAGTTAGGAATGAGGACTGAGGATCTATTCTCCTAACGGTTGCATCCACCCGGACTGAGGGTTAGAGGTGAGGATATGGTCGCATCCACCCGGACTGAGGCTTCGAGGTGAAGATATGGTTACTATGAGGGGGTTATTCCTAGTGAGATAGGATACCGACGTGTTTACCCTCTTGTATGTGATTGTTGGCCTTAGACCCATGTAACATAATGTATGCGATTAACCCATGGAAATGTGATGAAGTGGTAAGTGATGATAATTGGTGTGAAATAAATGGTGATGGAAGTGGTAATGGATTTGGCTTTGAACTGGTAGTTTTCACATCTAAACTGGTAGTTTTCACATTAAGGTCACCATTAAAAAAGGTATATTTCATATCTAATTGTTATATGTGAAATTAATTAAAATCAAAAAAAGTAAGAAGAACCTAAATAGAATAATGTTTAATAATTGGTGAAAAAATATCATCATAATCAATACCCCCTCTTTAAAGTAAACCCTTGGACACTAATCAAGCCTTGAATTTTATTTTCTTATCATTAGTGCTATATTTATTTCTTTTATAAATCCATTTACATCTAATTAACTTGGAATTATAAGTTCTATCAATAATAGACCAAGCATGATTTTTATTCAAGGATTTCATTTTGTCATGTGTGGAAGAGATACATTATTTGTAATCTTAGTCATTCAAGGATTGATTTCAGGTTTGAGGATCATCATCAATGAAATATTAGGCACATAAAAGGAAAATCTAAGTCACATCATAATCGAAAAAATGAGTAGGAGGTTTAATGACCCTAAAATATCTATCTCGAGTCAACTGATAATAATTATTAGCACTAAGAAACTCGAAATCCGAATCTGAATAAGAACTAGACCTGTTTTAGATTCCACTTTGAGGAATAGGTGGTGGAGGATCAACAATATCCAAATTTGAGTAGAAGGATAAGGATTAATAACCTCATTATTAGTTGTATCATTATAGTCATGCATGATATATTTGGATTAAGTAGATATTGACTCATAAAAGACACCATCCTTATTGATTACACAACTTTGGTATTTGGGTTTTTCAACCCATGACTTATATCCTTTGATACTAATAGGGAATCCCATGAAAACACACCTAAGAGATGTTGGTTCTAACTTATCAGTTTTAATGTGGATTTAAGAACTACAACCTAAGACTCTTAATTGGTTATAAGAAGGTGATTTTCCATGACACAGTTCATACAGGGGTTTAAATGGTTAACGACGTATGGGAAACTACTAACTGGGTACACTTTCATAGTGGAAGATTTTGTCCAAAAGGATTTAGGTATTCTTGAGAATAAAAGCATGCTTCAGTCTCACTTAATAATAGTTCTATTTATGTACCCATAAATCCCATTCTATTAGGGGTATCCCTAACAGTTCAATGCCTTATTATAACCCCAGATTGATAGAAATAGAAAAACATAGTAGACAAGGACTTAAAACCATTATATATTCTCATAAATTTAATCCACTTTCCAAACTTGTTTTTAATAATGTTTTTTCACATTTAAAGGTTTCAAAAACATAATATTTGTTTTTGAGTATGTAAATCCAAAATTTTCTAGAATAACCATCTATGTAGGTAACAAAATAGGAACCTCCACCAAGGAATGTGATTCTAGCAGGGCCCCATAAATCATAGTGGATATACTCTGATGGTTAAGAAGCCTTAAAAGGATACCTTCCAAAACTAACCCTTTTAGACCTACCGAGATGAAATATTCAAAAAATATGAGATTTTTTGGTGTAACATTTTCTAACATCCCTTTTTTACTCAACTCTTATAACCCCTTATAGGTTACCTGCACTAATCTTCTATGTTATAACAAGGTGATATCAGCATTATTCACATACACACTACCTATATGCCTTAAATAGGTCTTCTCATTTAACACATAAATTTCATTAACTTGGGATCCTTTGATTATAGTTCTAGAGACCTTGGAGATCTTAAGGAATCCCAATTCAGACCTAAAGACATAGACTTTTTGGTCTAGAACACCAGGGAAATCAAGTTTCTGTGAAGTTCTGGGCCCCACTTAACATCTAGGAGAGAGATAAAATAATGTTTGTCTAATTATATAAGAAAAAAATAACCTCCTTGAACCTTAAAATTCCTGTTAATCTATAAGATTACATCTCTCTCTACTCTCTAAACTAACTTAGGGAAAGAAACATTATAAGAGAACATGTGAAAAGAGAAACCTGAATCTAGAACTGTAATTCCATGACCCTAGAATCCCAGAGCCGATAAATCATTTTATTACATTGGAATGATTACAAAGAATAAAATCCTAAAGTACCACTCAGTTTAGTAGTTCTTTAAACCATATTACATATATGAACCTTACATTACAATTTAAATTATAAAATACAAAAAAAAATCTTTTGAGAACACCACTATTATTCTATATTAACTTTGTATATTAGTCATAATATACATCTTTCATCCTAGTAAAAATAAAACATAAGAAAGGGGTGAGATCAGATGCTCAGTAAGGGTAATAAATACAAAGGAATCTATCATAAAAAACTAAAAATGATTATTGCAAGGTGATTAACTGAAACAAAAGCAATTTAATCAATAAACCAAGCATAATATGGAAGGAATGGATGATGATAAAATAATTCCATATAAATAATCACATGATAATGAAACTTAACTATGGATATTCTATTATTTTAATAATAACATGGAATATCAATAACTAATCTCATAATGAGGGAATGCATAATACGATACATTATAAACATACCGTCAAGGATTTGACCAAGACACCATACAAAAATGGGTAAAAACACTGTCTATTTTGTCTCATGAGACTTACCAATGCATCGAGGGGCTATTTCGGGCCCTTCCTAACACTTACTAAGTCCAATTCATTCCTCATATGAAAGGGGTGAAACATAAACAACATAAATATTCATATTGAAGAACTACAAAATAAAATATGAATACTTTAACCATAAACCATAAATGGTATATAATAAAACAACCATAGTAAAAATGATCATAAAACATACAATAAAATATGGTATCATAAGAGTTCAACCACAATTAAGCATAAAATCCAACAAAGGATATTAACATAGATGAAAATAGTTTCATATAATCATTAAAATTTCTTGAGAGAAATACCCATTTTTACTTTGAAATAATTTATTTAAAATGCCGCACAATTTTAAAAGAAATGTTTTCATTGAAAAGAATCTTTTAAACTTGCAAAGGAAGTTTAAAAAAATTATGGCATCATGAATGTGAAAAAATATTTTCATGTCAGATAAGTTAAATAAACATTCCTTCTGATTTTTTTGTCAACAAATGCTCAAAAGAAATTATTTAAAAAAATATATTTACATTTTAATTTTTTTAAAAAAATTAAAAAATGGTTAAAAATGAATTTAAACAATCATTGGATAATAATAAAAACATTTTTTTAAAATATAATTAGAGAACATGGACATGAAAAAATATATGTGATAATAAAATCATTAAAAATTCAAGGTGACTCATACCACTTTGAATATTTAAATCATAATCCCAGTGAAAGAATAACATTTAAAAAAATTAAATATTATGATAATAAATAAATTAATGACATGATAATTCATAGGGGCTATATATACACTTCATAAAAGAAGGTGGGAGTATAACATCACACTATTCCTCAATGAAACGAGATTGAGACGAAGTCCATTACTTTGTGTTTACTTTTGTGTGAAATTTATTTAATCACTTGTATAATGGTTATAAGAATGTTAATAAATTATTATAGAACTATATTAATATTTATTATATCATATATTATCCTATTATAATATTTTATTACCATTTGTTATTAATCTTTCATTATTTTCACTATTTCGGTGTTAATTACCTAGTTTCTCGAATATGTTTTGACTTGTTTTTTTGTTGTTCCAATTACATATATCAAGATTTAATCAGCTAAATAATTTAAAAAATGATGAAAATATCATATATATATTCAATATCTATATATATATTTATAACAATATATAAAATTTATATATTGTAAATGAAATGCACTGTTCATGGAGACAGTAGGCCGTATGTACACATAAATGATATTTCATTTATTTTTCATATTAAAAGAGTGAAAATTAAATGATATATGTGTATATTATAATTACAATACCATATAAATGTCTTATATATCACATATATTTATTAAAACAATCCTTTATATGTTCTAAGTATAGTGTGAACGAATTACATCAGTTTGAGTAGGCGGTAGTCCACACTTTAAAAAATGATGTTATTGTTTTTACACAAAATGGAAAGCATGAAGGTATGTGTAATATAATAATTATATAAGCATATATACATGATAAATATCATAAATATCATATATAAAAATCATTTATATAATAATTCGAAACCACGAGAGGTGGTAAAATAAAAACAAATGATATCATTTTGCGAGGCAGTAGTTTCTCGTACACGAACGATAAGTTCATTATCCATTAGATGGATGTGTGTGAAATTGTTGGTCAAAATCATATAATAAAACATTAAAGTATATTTAGGACACTTATTTTATTGTATAAACATGAAATAAAAATAATTTAAGTGGTTTAAGGAAGAAATAAAATAAAAATGTTCGTTGATGAACATTACCTCTTCTTTATATATCTCACTTTGATTTGCAAAAAAGGACTTATTTTTTTAGATTTATACCCAAAGTAAGGATTATAGGATTAAGATATTTAATTTTTTAGGATAAATGGGTAGGTTTTGGTAAATATATAAGGATAAAAGTGGTGTGACGAAGTGAGGGAGAGTTTTCCTTTTATAATTGAGGTGAGGGGCACTTTCAGAATTCCTCAAAATATTAAAATATTATAAGGAAATTCTAGATCTTAAGACTTAAAAATGGATAATAAATGAATATGGGAAGAAATTTTATACCATATAGTATCCCATTTTTGATTATTTAACATTTTTTGATTTTAAAATAATTTAATAATATATTAATTCAATAAAATATCATTATTGTCAAATTTGATACTGTTCGTTTAATTTGACTTCAAAAACATCATGAAAATGTTTCAATTCAAATATAATGATTTAACACATATATAATATATACTATAGATCTATAAAATTAAATATAAATATTAAATCATCCCAAATATATCAAAATTAATATTTTTAAAATCAATTCTTTTATTTTTCTATTAATTAAATAAATATTGTTTTAGCATTGACGAAGAATTTAAGATAGTTATATAATTTATAAAAATTTAAAATAAATTAATATAATGAATATAATTTAATTAATATTAAAATATATATTTATTTTCAATCATATCTTGAATTTTTTCATATGTGGGCACATAAAAGTTATTAAATACAAAGAGTGTGACATTTTGTAATTATCTTTGTTTTAAATAATATATAAGTTATTTCATATAAAAGTGTCCATTTAAAAACTAATATTATATATTAAGGTGATACAGGTCTAATAATATTCATCCAATAATTTTTAGACAAGTTTAGGTCACATTCTTATCCTTATCTTTTGGCTTTAACCCTTAGTTAAACCCTTTAACTCTTACCGTGACAACTTATCTTTTTACTCTTTAAGGGATAATATAGTTACAATAACATGTCAAAAGAACTATAAATGAGTGATTGATGATACTTTAAACCTTATCCCAATAATTTTATTGAATTTTATATTTTTATGATTTTTAAATCATTTAATAAAATATTATTTATTTTAAATATTATTAATGTCATTTTTGACATTATTCATTATTTGACTTTTAAAAAATATCATAAAAACATTATATCTTCAAAAATAAATAAATAATACATCCATAATATATCTATATCCTATATAAAATTCTTTTATGTCATTAATTTTCTCAAATTATATTTATTTTTTTTATTTTTCTTATCATTTTTCCATATTTCCATTAATTAATGAATTACTACATTATCATTGTGAGAGCCTTTAATTAAATTATTTATTCTCTAAAAATTAAAAATAAATTATTATTATAAATATAAATATTTTAAATTTAAAACTAATATTTATATTCTAACATATCTCTTATATAACCCCATATTATAAATATTTCACTTGTTAAAAACAAGAGTATGCCAAAATTGACTTTCTTTTGAATATAAAATTATAAAGGTTATATTCTCATCTAAAAGCCCATAAATGGTCTCATAACTGATAATTTAATAATTATGGATGAAAAATATTCATCAAATAAAATTAGGACAATTTTTAGTTTAATTTTATAATATTTATAATATTATGTTTACCTTTAATTACCCAATTTACCTTTAACCATGGTAGATAAAAAACTACTAAAGTTACTATTCATAATGTCCAAAAATTAATTTTATACTCTTAGAATATAAATATAATAATTATTAAAATAATTTATGTCCATTTTTTTAAAATTAAACTCACATAATTTGCTAAATTAAGTTTAATGCTAATCTAATAGACGTGGCAAGAAAGCAGATTTAAGTAAAAATGTTCAAATGTTCAATAAGTTTTTATATCCAATTTCAAAATAAAAAAAATTAAATGAAATAAATTGGATTAATATAAGTATAATTTAACTATTTTGTCTTTAAAAAAAACTTTATAATATAATTTAACATTAATAATTATTTAAATGAAAAGGCTATTTTTAACTATAATGCAGTATTTTTCACTATTTTTCAAAGAATGAAACTTCTTAGAAAAATATAAAAATTAAAACTAATGTAAATTTTTATATTCCACTTTAAAAGAATGAGTTTATTTTTTCAAATATAATATATAAAATTTTTAAAAATTGGATTTAAAATAGGTTCACCATTAAAAGGTGGTAAAAATGCTTTTATAAAAAAAAGATTTTTATGTGTAATATTGGGTTTGTTCTTATCTTATACCTATGAAATATATATTGGATGAATTAAAAAATATTTTTTTAAATATATAACATATATATTCACAATATAAATTCCCTATAAGTGTTATAATTTAATTCACTGTGAAAAACATGACTAAATAGTGATTTGTTTAAACCTGATGTTGCGTGAATTATAAGCTATCAAAAAAACTAAATTTATTATAAAAATAAAAAATATGGTAAATTATTGGGGTGATAAATTTACCCCTCTTTCAATAAACTGCATCCTAAAAATTTAAAATTGTAATTCAAAATCAAATATTGACACTTGAAAATTCTTTTGTGGGAAACACACAACAAAAATAGGGTTAATAAAATATCCTCTTAATAAGAAGAAAAGGGAAATTTGAAGGTCACACCAAAATTAGGCTTTCAAATAGAATAAAATTAGTATAAAGTGAAAACATGGTCATTGAAAAGAAATCTAACTATCAACTTTTAATGAATAGTGACAGAAAACATGATCATTAAAAACTTAACCATCACAAAAGAAAAAATCTTATGACCTATTAAAAGACCATTGATTTATTTGTAAGAAAAGTAAATGGATAAAATTTTTGTTTTAAAATAATTTTATTAAGGATGAGGGTTTTTTTCTATCTAGATAAATAACTTAAGAAAACTTTCTTGATTTCTTTCCATGTCATAATGTCATCATTTTATTGTACTTTGATCTATTTTCATTTCATTTCATACACCTGCAGATGGATATTCAAGATGAATTTTTATGCTTAGATCAATTTTAATGAATCATAAGGTCCTCAAGTATTTCCTTCATCCTCTAAATGTATACTAAAACCAAAAAATTTGACATAAAGTATCTAATAAATCGTACTTTAACCTAAAATAATAATATTCAATGTTCAACTTAATTCATTCAAACCTTAAGACCCATTCAAAATACATCTTTACAAATTCACTCTCGAAAAATTTATAAGGAAGGTCACTAAATTTCTAAAATCAACTTAACATTAGATTTCCCTAAAAAACAACATAATGTAACTCTACTGACACTTACAAAATATTTGATCACATTAAAAACCTTAATGAAAATGTTCATTCTTACAAATCCTTAAAGAAGGAGTACTACTGTACAATCCTTATATATCTTATGATTCTCATAACCAAAGCACTATTGATGAAATAATTCTTCAATACAAATACAAAATAACTTTAATTATTATACTTCATTTTTAAACCATTAACTGTGCTTCATCATATTATTCCTTAATACCTCCTTTCATTTTTCTTTTTTAGTCTCTTAATCATTAGTAGTACAACCATTACTTGTATAACCTTGATGATTCTAACCATTGAGAAAAACTCAAAGCACAATGTGAGAAACACTAGTCATGGTGATATAGTAATGAAGAATCATTTATAATATTCCTAAATCATTATATATTCTTCTCAATCTATGATTCTAAAGGTTTAACCTAGGTTATCCATGGTATTAAAAAATCTATAAGATGATATCCTATAATTAGACTTATTCTCAAAGTTAGTCATAAGGTTATGTTTTTTAATCCATGATTTTCTAACTCTAGTTTTCAAAGTTTCTACTAAACATCAGCTGATAAAAACTATAACACCCTGACCCCAGAAGCCTGAATTCAATGTAGTATTTTATTACATTAACATGATTACAAGGAATCAAATCCTGAAGGACCGACCAGTTAAGCAATTTTGGAAACCAGATTACATATATGAACCTTACATTATAATTTAAATCATAAAATACAATAAAGATAATCTTTTAAGAACACCATCATTCTCCTTACTTAACACCATATATAAGTCATAATATACATCTTGGAATCATTGAAAAAATAAAACATAAGAAAGGGGTGATATCATATGGCCAGTAAGGGTAAGCAATATAGTGGAACCTATCATAAAAAAGCATAAATGATTACAGAGAGGTGATTAACTGAAACACATGTCATTTAATCAATAACTTGAGCATAATATGTAAGGAATGGATGATTATTAAATAATTCCATATAAACAATCACATGAGAATGAAACTTAAACATGGATATTCTACTAGTTGAATAATCACATGGATATCAATAACTAATCTCATAAAGAGGGAATGCATAATGTGGGGCATCATAAAGATATCATCAATGATTCAACCAAGAAACCATATAATAATGGATAAAAACATGGTCTTGTTTGTCTCATGAAACCTACTGATTCATCAAGGGGTAATAGTGCATCCCGACTGACACTTACTATGTCAAATGCCTTCCTCATATGAAAGAGGTTAAACATAAAAAATATAAACATTCGTATTGAATAACTAGAATATGAAATGTAAATAATTTAACCATAAACCATGAATGGTATCAAAATAGCACAACCATATTCAAAATGATCATAAAACCTTCAATAAAATATAGTATTACAAGAGATCAACCTCAATTAATCATAAAATCCAATAAAGGATGTTGAAAAAGATTAAAATAGTCTAATAAAATCATTAAATTTTTTTGAGAGAAATACACATTTTTACTTTGAAATCATTTATTTAAAAGGACACACAATTTTAAAAGAAAAAATTTTCATTTAAAATAATCTTGTAAACTTTTAAAGGAAGCTTCAAAATTTCAAGGCAACATGACAATGGAAAAATCTTCTCATTCTGTATAAGTTAAAAAACATTCCTTATGTATTTTTTGCCACAAAAGCCTTAAAGTTCCTTGTTTAGAAACTAAAAAATTTTACAATTTAACTATTTTTTAAAAAATAATTATTTTTAAAATGACTTAAAACAATCATGGATAATTTTAAAAAAAAATGAAAACATTTTTAGAAATCATAGATATGGATAAAAATATGTGATAACTAAATCTTTAAACATTCAAGTTATCCCACACAACTTTGAATATTTAAATCATAAGACAAATGCGAGAATAAAATTAAAAAAATTTAAATATAATGATAATAAATAAATTAATTACATAATAATTCAAAGGGGTTTTATATACACCTTATAAAAGAAGGTGGGTGTATAACATCAAACTATGCCTCAACCAAAGGAGATCGAGATGAAGTCCCTTACCTTGCATTTACTTTTTCGTGAAAGTTAGTTAATATCTTGTATAATGGTTCTAAGAATGTTAATAATTTATTCCATAACCATATTAATATTTATGATATCATATATGATCCTATTATAATATTTTATTTCCGTTTGTTAGTAATCTTTTATTATTTTCACAATTTCGGGTGTTAATTGCCTAGTTTCTCGAGTATGTTTTAACTTTCTATTTGTTGTTCCAATTACTTAGATCATTATTTAATCATATATATAATATAAACCATGATTTAAATATCATATATATTCAATATATATATTTATAATAATCCATAAAATTTGGATATTATAAATGAGATGCACCTTTCATGGAGACGGTAGGCCTTACGTATGCATGAAAGTTACTTTCATTTTTTCTATATTAAAAGAATAAAAATAAAATGATATCTATGTAAATTATAATTCCAGTATTATATATATGTCATATATGTCACATATTTTTACTAAACCCATCCTTTATATGCTCTATTTATAGTGTGAACGAATCACATTACTTTGAGGAGGTGGTAGTCCACACTTCCACAAACAATGTTATCACAATTACACAAAATGTAAATCATGAAGGTACATGTTATATAAGAATTAAAGAATTATAAATACCTAATAAATATTATATATATCATATATAAATAGTGTGTACATCATAATTATCAACCATGATAGGTGGTAAAGGAAAAACGAATGACATCGTTTTGCGAGGCAGTATTTCACAATACATGAACGGTAAGTTCATTACCCATTAGATGGATGTGTGTGAAAGTCTAGGTAAAAATCTTATCATAACAACATTAAAGTATATTTATGATACTTATGTTATTATATACACATTAAATAAAAATAATTTAATGGGTTTAAGGAAGAAATAAAACAAAAATGTTCACTGTTGAACGTTTCCTCTTCTTTGGATACCTCCTTTTGATTTACACAAAAGGACTTCTTTGGTTTTCTTTATGCCTAAATTAAGGATTCTAGGATGAATAGATGGAATTTTGGAGGAGAAATGGGTAGGGTTTTTATTTTATTTTTAAGGATCAAAGTGGTGTGAGTAAGTGAGGGAGGATTTGTCCTTTTATAATTGAGGTGGGGAGAACTTTCAAAAATCCTCAAAATATTAAAATATAATTAGGTTATTATAGAGGAAAAGACTTCCAAATGGAAAATAAATGAATGGAAGAAGAAATTTTAGACTATATATTATCCCATTTTTTATTATTTAACATTTTTTTTTATTTTAAATAATTTAATAATATTTTAATTCAATAAAATATCATTATTGTCAAATTTAATACTATTCATTTAATTTGTCTTCAAAAGAATTATAAAAAATTGAGAATTAGAATACAATTATTTCAAAAATATTGAATATATTTTATAGATATATAAAATTCATTAGGCACATTAAATCATCCCAAACATATAAAAATTAATATTTTTAAAATCAATTCTTTTATTTTTATGTTAATTAAATAAATATTGTTTTAGCATTAAAGAAGAATTTAAGGAAGTTATATAATTTCTAATAATTAAAAATAAATTTATATAATGAAAATAATTTCTTTAATATTAAAATTGACATTTTTTTTTTCATATCTTGATTTTGTCCCTATATGGACATATAAATGTTATTAAATACAAAGAGTGTGACATTTTGTAACTATCTTAGCTTTAAATAATATATAAGTCATGTTCACGAAAAAGTGTCCATTAGAAAAAATAATTAGATCTTATGGTGATAAGGGAAGAATAATATTCATCCAGTAATTTTTATACATGTTTAGGTCATGTTATTATCCTTATCTTTTGGCTTTAACCCTTAGTTAAACACTTTAACTCTTACCATGGCAACTTGTCTTTTTTACTCTTTAAGGGATAATATAGTTACAATAAGATATGTAAAAAACCATAAATGATTCATTGATGAAACTTTAAAACTTATAAAAATAATTTGGCCAAAGTTTTTATTTTTATGAATTTTATATCATTTAGTAAATTATTGTTTATTTTAAATATCATTAATTTCAATTTTAACACTATTCATTATTTGAATTTTTAAAAATATCATAACAACATTATATCTTTGAAAAAAACTTTAATACATCGAGAATATTTCTAGGTACTCTATAAAATTCGTGTATGTCATTAATTTTCTCAAATTTTATTTATTTTAGTATTTTTAGTATCATTTTTTGATATTTTCATTAATTTATCAATTACTCCATCATCATTGCACAAACCTTTAATTAAATTATTTATTCTATAAAAATTTAAAAAAAATTATAATGATGAATATAAATATTTTATCTTTAAAATTATTATTTATAGTCGAAAATATCCCCGATAATACCTCATTTTAAAAATATTTCACTTGTTAAAAAAGAGTATGGCATAAATTTACTTTCCATTGAATATAAAATTATAAATGTTATATTCTCATCCAAAAGGCCATAAATAGTCTCATAACTGATAATTTAATTCTCAGGGATGAAAAGTATTCATAAAATAATTTTTTTTATAAGTCTTAGGGTAATTTTATAATACTTATAAAATTATTTTTTCCTTTAATTACCCAATTTATCCTTAACCGTGGTAAATAAAAAAATTAATAAAGTTACTATTTTTAATGTCCAAAAATTAAGTTGATAATATTATACCATAAATATCATACTTATTACAAACATGTATATATATTTTTTAAAATTAAATTAATAGAAATGGCTAAATTAAATTTAACTCTAATCCCGCAGACGTGGCGTGAAAACGGGTAAAAATTAAAATTTTCAAAAGCTCAATAATTTTTTATATCCAATTTCAATATAAAAAATATTAAAATGAACTAAATTGGATTAATATATGTATAATTGATCTATTTTGACTTTAATACCCAATTTAAAATATAATTTAATATTAATAATTTTTTAAATGAAAAGGTGGTTTTTAACTATAATGCAGTATTTTTCACTATTCATCAAAAAATGAAACTTTTTAGAAAAATATAAAAAAATTAGAATAATGTAAATTTATATATTCCAATTTAAAATAAAAAGTTTATTTGTTCAAACATAATATATAAAAGTGTCAAAAATTGTATTTAAAATAGGTTATCCATTAAAAGGCAGTAAACTGCTTTTATAAAAAAAGGTTTATTTGCTTAATATTGGGGTTGTTTTTATCTTATGCCCATAAAATATATATTGGATGATTTTCAAAATATTTGATTGGATATATAACATATAAATTCACTATATAATTTCTCTATAAGTTTTAGAATTTAATTGACTGTGCAAAACATGACTAAATAGTGTTTTGTTTAAACCCGGTGTTGCGTGCATTGTAAGCTATCCACAAAATTAAATTTATTCTAAAAGGAAAAAATATGGTAAAGCATTTGGATGATTCAAGAACCCACTCATCAGTGATTTCATGTATATATATGTTTCAAACTTCAGCAGTATCATAACTATAATCCACTAAAAGGGACTAGTCAACAAGTTTTTAAGCCTTAGGATTTTGTTTGGGTTTCATACACTCAGGAATTAAGTGTTCAGTCTTATCGTAATTGTAACACACAAATTTTATATATTTATAATTTGAGTTAGGTTTGGTTTGGTTATTTTTCTTTCCATTCTATTTACCTTTTTCTTTCTTTTTAGCCTTATATTGTGGCCTCCCTCTAGTAAATAGACTCTCAACCTCACCTTCCAATTTGGGTTTAGAATGAAACTCCTTAGAAATCAAAGAATATTTAACATATTCAAGGGTAAGCGATTCATGACCATACATCATAGTTCCTACTAATGCGATTTAGGAAATTTCAAGAGAAATCAAAAGAATCATAACTTAATCCTCATCATTAACAACCACATTAATGTTGTATAAATAAAGCATTATTTTATTAAATTCATCCAAAATGCGAGTTAATAACAACACCAGCTTGCATTTTAAAGGATCACATAGAATGTTTCATATAAATTATACCAAAAAATGATTTTTTAATGTAAATATTATCTAATTAAAGACATATAGAAGCAGTAATAGATTTAAAGGTAACTTCTTGAAGGGCCTTGTCACTAAGATACAAGAATATAAAACTATTGTATTTAGAAAAACTATCGAGAGGGACATATTGATATGTATTAGAGGTCTGACCATTAGTATTTAGGGATAAAATTGGTTTATTTTGTCCATGTAAGGAATCTATGAGACCCTATTGAACTAATAGATCGCTCATCTTAATTTTCCACAAATTAAAATCATTATCTCCATAAAAAATTTTGATTTATTTCTTAGTTGGAATCATATTTAACCAAAGGCTATGACACCAATTTATTGGGGAAACATTAAGCATACTCCACCAATAAAAAACTAATATCAACGGTTGTAAAGTTATTATTAAATTAATCATTTTAATTCAAAAAGGTTTTGAGGTTATAATAATTTCAATTATAAAAAGAAAAGAATAAAAAAAATTAGGAAGAGTGTTAAATTAAAAAAAAATGATCCCAAAACTTTAATATTATTCAATATTTAGAAAAATACATCTAAATAAATATTTCAAATAGAATCAACAATAAATATTGAGTGCAGATAAGGAAATAAAGAAGATAAAAAATCATAATATAAGATTTAATGTGCTTAGGTCCCTTTAGGGCCTACATGCACAACAAGAACACCACCCACACATACGATCATTTTATTATGCTCAAAACAAAGATAAAAGTAAAATAAAAATAAATTTGGAACCAATCAAATAAATTTTTAAGAGCTTAAAATTTTGGATTGGTTTACTATCCAACACTCCAGATTACTTCTTACATGGTTCTCTTGATGCCTTATTCTTCTGAATCTCCTTGGTACTCCTTCAGTGGATCCAAGATTGGGAATATGAGTCCATAATTCTTCTTAATGAAGGAACTATGATGATATCAACCACAAAAGGAGTCGCAACATCTCTGGAGGTTGATGATAATCCGAAAACAAGATCTTCTTCGAAACACAGGATGAAGAACTATAAGGGGTTTTCCACACCGATGACCAAAAAAAAACTAAAAGGAGATAATTGGTCAAATGACTAAGGATGAGGAAAAAAAGGTTCATCAAATTACCTAAAAACCATAGAGGAAATCCTGATTTCCCACCCAATCAAAGCATTCAATAGAGACATGTGAAAAAGAAAAGTTAATCATGTAATAATATTGAAAAAGGGTTACACAATATAAAGGTAATCTTATAGGGGTACTCATATAAGGGTAAAACCAGCCTAAAGGTACTCATATAAGAGTAACACTCATATAAGGGTACTCACATAAGGTTCAAACCCACATAAGGGTACCATGTGACAGTACCAGCCATCGCGTAAGGGTAAATGAATATGGGTGCTGCTCACATAAAGGTATTAAAAAACATGCGTAAGGGTAAAATTCATGCTATGTAAAGGTAATGGATGCCCATGTAAGGGTAAGGTATGCTACATAAAGGTAAAGGGACACCCACATAAGGGTTCCTAAAACCATATAAAGGTAATGTAATCATCATATAAGGGTAAACTACATAAGGGTAAGCCTCACATAAGGGTAAAGAAGGCATCATGTGTAAAGGTAAAACCTTAAGATCCAGAATCAAAATCTGAGCATAATAATAAAGGAATAAAATTAAAATCATTTTTTCATGCATGTATAACAAATTATAAATATAATAAACAATAAAAAAGAAAAATTCAAAATAAGAACACCTTAAATTCATTGGATACATCCCTGACATGACTTGTGTTCTCTAGAAAGATAAGGAAACATTCCTATATAATCATGGTGACTGGTTAGCCATAACCTTCATATTAATTTATGAACATTGGTAAAATTTAAGCTTATAAAAAAACCTATAGCTTATTCTAATTTTTATACCATACAGGATCTCCATCTGGAAGGACGCGACGCATGTTTCCATCTTCCTACCCATTGAAGGATTACTGGCATAATTTCTCGGTAATGTGTGTAATAATATTTTTGGGTATTTTTTGTAATCTTGATTTCTTAAGAGAGGGTATATAATTTTATTTTAATATTTTCTTCTTTGGAATTCTTTGTAAAGAGATATATGGAACACTTAACAAATACAATCAATGATTTTTCTCTCATTCCAAGTTCTTCATCACTCCATGCACTACTAATAATATGAATGATTCCTCATGACTCTATGCACTACTGATAATTCACATAATAATCACAAAAAAATCACTTATACTTATCGATAATATAATTCCGATACAATTTTATATATTTACACAATATTATAGTTGATGATTAATTAAATAAAAAATACCATAATATCAATATTTCAACTAGAATTTTATAGTATCAAAATATTTATAAATAAACATAATTTCTAATAATATATAATAAATTTTATAACATATAAATAATTAATCTAAAAAAATGTTCCAATTCATATAAAAATTTTATCAAGTAATCTTAAATACAATTATATTTAAAGGCTAAGAGTTATACAATAATAAAATTAAAAAGATGGAACTTGAAATTGGTAAAATATTTGTTTTTTAAATATTTATAAATAATTAATATTAAAAAAATAACCCATTTTTAATATACCAATAATTTTTATCATTTTAATAATATCATATATTATATTTACATGTGATTTATTTTTATGAAACTGATATGAGAATTTATTGTATACATTTTATATATTAAAAATTCATCACTTTTCATATATAAATGATTAATTTTGGACCAAATATTTAATATACTTGTTAATACTTGTAAATATTCATTAATTTATGTGAAATAATAAAAAGAAACAAAAAAATAAATATTTAAACTTAAAGGAGGCCTCCCATGACAAAGGATGATTTCAGGGGCTGTAAAGAATTCAAGACTTGTAACCTGTTCAAGGCATGAAACCAATTCAGGACGTGAAAAAATTAATGTACATGAATCCATTATATGATGTGAAAACTTTAAAGGGTGTGAATCTAGTTCATGATGTGAAACCATTAATGGATGTGAAAACATTACAGGGTGTGAAAGTTGTGGGATTTTCACAGATTCGGTAGTTTTGATGGGATTTTTTCATGGAAACTCGAATATTTATGTCTTGAGGAGACCATTAAATATGGGGAAAGACACAAAACTCATTATGGTACATATTAATGATGAACTAAATGCAAAACTATCCCTATATAATTATATAAATAGAGAGTTGTTTCACTTATTCCATCCCCCCTTTTTATTACATAACTTTTCATTACACGGTACATACAAAGGATCTTTTAAAGTTTAGTTTCTTGTAAATAAGGTATATAATACATGAACAGTTAAAAAATTCTTATAAATCCACATTAAGATAAACTCATGGGTTCATCCTAAGTATATTTACTGGATCTCATATCCTAGGGACATACATCAAAGGAAAGGTGTGAGCATGAGGCCTGGTAAAGAGAAACAATTTACATCTGATCATGATGAATATCAATAAGAACACAAGGAATGTCATTAAGGTATGATAAAAGTAAAATAAGGCAAATAGTAATAAAAATAACGTGAATCATAACATTTAAATGTGTTTATAACATTCAATTTATACATTCATAATCATGTCACCAAGGTTGATCAATAAGGCGTTGTAAATGAAAATTATCAAGGCTATTCACCAAGGTATCATAAAACATGTCATATCTAGAGATTAATTTTTTTACCAAATGAATTGGAATGATATCAGAGAAAAAAATTAATTTATATTAATTAATGTGAGGTACATAGATCATAATCAATCATTTCATTAATAACCCATGGAGAATAAAGAATGATTTTCTTATCAAAATTATAGAGTTTCAAAAGTGCTTAAAGACATGATCATTTTGTCCTTTTTAGCCCATGAAAATGGAGTGTGGGTTTATTATGTGTAAATCCAAGAATAAAAAAAATAACCTTTACATCTAGGTTAATACCCTTGGAAAAAAGGGTTTTTGTATTCATGAAAATAAAATAAAATGAAATAAAATATTTTATGGAGAAGAGATAAATTTTGAGAATTAAATTCGACAGTATGATAGGTATAAAATGTGGTTTTAGAAGAGGTTAAAATGAGAGTGGGTAACGTTATACCATTGATAAAACATAATTTTTAATTAATGGTATGATAAAAATGGTAATATAATAGAGTAACCATAACATTTTAAAAGATATATATGAAAATAGGTTCTTAAATTGAAGATAAAGGAAGGATAATTCCCTTACCATAAAAATTTACTCATATATTTTGAGGAATGGAACCTTGTGGAATTGATGAAAATTTTAGGGGAATATTTGGGAAGAATAACTAATATATCTTCATGTATTATTGATTTTGAGTGAAAGTAAATGGAGAAATGGGTGGGTATTTATAGCAAAAGTGAAGGATTTGTTTAATAATTTCCAAACATAGGCCTTGAAAATATAGGTTGTGGAAAACAAAAAACCGTTAGATTTCCCATTGTTTTGAAAATCTGGATCATATTTTAAGTTATTTTAACCCAAAATAACCAATAATAATATTATATTACATCTTTTGTCATGGAAAAGAATAGTTTCCAAAAAATAATGTTTTAAAGTCAAAGTTTCCATTTTAGACATTGAAAAGTAAATTATAGGTTTGGAAATTGATTAAAATACATTAAAATACATGATTTTAATAAAATAACATATTTTAAGTCTTTTATTTGGTTAATTAATTATTACCACATTATGAAATAATTATGAATTCATTAAACATACTGAAAAACCCAAACTGTATTTTTACTATTCACGTAAAAATAAAGTATTTTAGAAAACTCTCATAAATTCAGCATAAACTAATTTTGAAGTTATGATTTAAAAAATTATGTTTATTTTATTATAATAGTTCTATACATATAAAAATTTTAACTTTTAACTATAAAAATCCTTATTTATTAAAAAAATAGCATGTTGAAATGCATAGTAAAATTTCCAACACTTAAAAATTTACAAGGACATAAAAAAATTATTTTATCATTTGTATTTGGAAAATATTTGTTTATAATTATATTTAATTAAAATAAATATCATTCATAACACCTTAGTTTATTACAAAAATTTATATCTTTTCTGAAAAGTAAAATTTTGTGTCCGAAAAATCAATTTATCCAATTCCATCTCAATTAAAACTATATTTTTATTAAGAAAAACTATTATTAAAATAGAATTGAAGGAATAAAAATTTTATTTATACAATGTAATTACACTTTAATTAACTAATTACTAGTCACATAACCCTTTATAACACCAGTGTATGACCTAAGGGTTAGGTGCGCAGTGGTGATAGATTCATGGGGCAACTCGGCTAACATCGACCAAGTGGTAATTTCTACTAACTTGAACTTATCCCATAAGAGATTTTGTTCAAGATTCACTTGTTGAATCTAATATTTATCTTGGTCAAGGGAGAACCCCAATGGCACTACCTACCTCACAATTTCTAACAAATGGGATTCATATGACATGACTCTACTGGTGGAGGCAATAACTTCTCCTTTATACATTAATTATCCTCTATTATTTCTACTTATAAACACCAATTATAACATTAAAATTATTACCAAGAGTATAATTAACAATTTTCATATTGTCCAACATTAATATAATGGTCAAATCTTTATGGTCTCATTTCCCTTCATAATCTATAAATACCACTTCCTTATTAAATGGATATGGGTTTTTGGTATATAATATAATATAACACATGTTTTTAGGAAAAAAATATCATTTAAAAAGTCTGGATGTAACATCCCAAGTAAATGAATAATAATACATATTTCATATTTATTAATATTTGTGAATTAAATATTAATTTTACTTTAAAGGGGTTTTTATGTTCGATAGCGTACCCGATATGCAACAACGGGTTTCTTTGAAATCTTACGTTGCACACTAATAATATAATATTATTATTTTAAATGATAGTTAAATCTTAGCTGTTGTTTTGGAGGTAATGAAAAAAACTAACTAAAATATAATTATACATGTTTGTTAAATGTATTTACATTCATACAATAAATGTTAGAGGCTTAAAATGTGAATAAATCTAATTTGAAGCATAATTTACATTAAAAGGCCGATTTACCACCTTTTAATGGAGAACCCTCTTTAAATATAGTTTTTGTCACTTTAATACATTATAATTGACCAAATAAAATCTTTCTTTAGAATGGGGACATAAGAATTTACTTTGTGTAATTTTTTGGGATTTTTCTGATAAAGATCATTTTTTTAATGAATAGTGAAAATATTGTATTTTAATTCAAAACTATGGTTTAATATGATTTATTTATATGGTTATATTATCTCTTTAATTGGTTTTAAAGTATAATTAGAATATATTTTTACCATTTAATCCAATTTTGGTCATTGGAGTTAATTTCACTTTGAAATTGGATATAAACAAGTATCAATCTTTTGATAGTTATTGTTTCTAAAAAACACGCTACTTGTTTTGATAATGGGAATTATTTTTAAAATTAATTAATTCCACTTATATTTTTTGAATTTGTAAAAAATAGACATCATTTTTGAATTCAGAATATCAAATAAATCTTAGTCTGAATTTTTGGTATTTTTCTGAAAAGCTTCAATTTTTGATGAATAGTGAAATCACTTATTAGTAGTTAAAAAACTGACGTTTTGATTTAAATGAAATTTTACCACTTCTGTGAATTTAATTTTCCAACATAAATGGTTGTTATGAAGAACTAAAATGTGGTTCAATAATATGAAAATAATTTTTGCTGAATAGTAAATTTTTACTTTTATTTACTGTGGTTAAAGGTAAATAGGTTAATTTAAGGTTAAAAGAATATTATAATAATTCAAAATTACCTTAACACTTGTCCAAACCTTATTGTTTGAGTCATTTACGACCATGTGCATATTTTGTTTGATTTTGAGACCCCTTTGAGACACTTGGGAGTGATAATGACAATTTAGATTAATTAATTTAATGTAAAGACAAAATTGACATTAACAAAAATCTTTTAGTAATTAATTTTTATATGGTGTTATATAAGTCCTATTTTCAACTATAAATATTAATTGGAAAGATAAAAATATTTACTACATGATAGTATTTGTTTATAATATTTAGAAGTCTAATAAATTAAATTATTTATGATACAACAATGATGCAGTATTTACCTCATTAATAAATGATTTAAATAAATAAGATTATAATGATTAAAATATTATCCAAAACCTATCAAATTCCTATTGGATGATTTTTTTTCGAACATGAGTCATCTTATATTCATCTTTAATGATTTTTTAACCATTATAAACCGAATATAATTATATAATAAAATAATATTTTCACACATTCCTAAAGAGCCCCTCCTCCCCCTTATAAAAGGAGACCACTTATAACCAATTCCTCACACCTATAAAGCCATTTGTCTCATCCAAACTCTGCCCAATTAAGCTCCCTACATCCCTATTCTCCCCCTAGAAGCCTTAACTTAGGCAGAAGGCACTTCAAGAAGTCCTTTTGGTTCAAACCAAAGGAAGTTACCCAAATTAAAGGTAACTGTTTCTCCTAAATTGTTTTCTTTTATTTTACATCTCTAACCCCTAAAATATTTTTATTTCTTTATTTTGCAACAAAAAAAGTATCCTCAATATACTAGGATGTTTTTATGATAAGTATTATAACTACACATACACACACCTCCATCTAATGGATGGAGAGCACAATGTTTCTGTGGATGGAAAACTAATTCCTCACGAAACGATGATTGTTCAATTACATCTTACCACCTCTCATGGTGGCTATTATGATGGAACTGTATTTATATATGATATATATTATGTTTATTATTTCTTTATTCTTATGTACTTCCCAATTATATCAAGCCTTTATGGTTTCCATAGTGGGGAAATACGATAATCTCATTTGAGGAAGTGCGGACTACCGCCCCCTCAAAGTGATGTGACTCGCTAATGCCTTATGTGGGATGTATAAAGGATGGAGTTAATGATATTATATATGATATTATACTCTAATTATAATATACCTATGTATCATTATGCTTTAATTCTATAAAAATAAGAAATAGAAATGAAAGTAGCGTTCATGCGTACGTACGGCTTACCGTCTCCATGAACGGTGCATTTCATTTCTTACCTCCAAATATTATGTACTACTATAAATACATGTATATACTAAATATATATTATATATATGATATATAAATAATGAATATCATTCTATATATAATGGACTATTGACCACATGGACAACTTGTAAATATAAGGTGTTCATTATTGACTCAATTACCAAATATCGACAAAATGGATGTTATTAACTTAAATGATTACATAATGTTTATAACATGGTAATAATTGATATAAAAGGAATAATAAACTTGAAAAATATTCTTAATCAAGTATAAATTAACTTTAGTTTATTATTCAGGAGATTAAAGAACGATCGAGTCAAGTCGGACAGGAGGTAAGGGACTTCGTCTCAATCTCCTTTCCTTGAGGAATTTTTAGTTTTATACACAAATTTATTTTATACGGTGTATAAACCCCTTTGAATTTTCATTTTATTCAAAGGGAATCTTTTTATACGAAGTGTTTTACGAAACGACAAAAAGGAATGTTTCTTTTTTTACATAAGCGGTGACAACGACCTTTCCGCTGCCGCGAGTATTATTTGATCTTTGGATTCCTTAACAAGACGAAATGTTTTTAAAAGGAAAAATAAATACCATATACTCTTTTTATATATTTTGGTATTGAAAATTATTTTGAGAATGGATTTATTATTTCAATATCTTGAAATGATATTTTATGTGGAAATGTTAATTTTTCTTTTATGCTTATGTTATGTGTTATGATCATGTTATGGTTCTTGGGAATTATTTTATGTATACAGGTGGTTTCGTGATAAACCTAGGGTGGGTGAGCCCGAGATATCTCTCCAATGCATTGGTTAATGTGACAGAGGTAAATGTGAATGTTTCTCCTAAGAGATTTAGGGAATATACTGTGATGGGTATTCCAAAGTAACTCCCTATGTAGTTGTGATAGTTACAATGTAAGTATGATATAGATGCCACAAGTTACCTTTATGATTTATGATTTCTATGTGTTATTCAAAAATCTTATGTTATTATGAGGTAAGTAAAATAGTTCATGTTTTGTATGTATTTATGAACAAATGTTTTCATTCTTTGTTTTAAAACCCTTACTGAGCCTTTTATGCTCATCCCAAGTTTTGAAATGTTTTCACAGGACTTAAAGATGAATAGGGTCAAGGATGGGATCAAGGAAAAGTCATTCCGTCTAAAACATGGAACTATAAATGACTCTTTTTTTCAAGGGTTTATATTTTATGAAAAAAATGGAAGCTGTGTAGAAGTGTCTACCTTGTAATCTTTTGAGATGTAATATTTATGTCCTAATTCTCTAAAACTCTAAACCTGAAAAGATACTCAATGTGAATTATTCGTTTAATTCAATATTATGTAAATGTTTAAGGCTGGGTCCTTATACTGGGTCCTTACATTCTTCTCCCCTTAAGAAAATTCATCCTCTAAATTTTAAATCACTCTCTCAGTTGATAAAAGGTGTGATAACTTTTATTTCATTTTTTTCCTTTAGTTCCCACATTTATTCTTTATATTTATGGTTCCTCCATAATGATTTGATGAGGAATAAATCTTGTTATGTATAACCTTGTCTCTTTGGTCCAAGATCTCCATCGATTTATCCTTATAAGAGAGGGCATGTTCCAGTTTTACCACCTCCGGATTCAGTACATGTGTAGGATTAGGTATGTACTTCCTCAAGAGAGATATGTGAAATACATCATAAAATTGAGCTAGATTTGGTGAAAGTACTATCTGATAGGCCACTGATCCTATGCGATCAAGGATTTCATATGGGCCAATGTACCTGGGGCAAATATTTACTTTCTTCCCAAATCACATGAATCTCTTCCATAGTGATATTTGAAGGAAAAATTTATCACCAACATAAAACTCAAAGTCCCTTAGATGGTTGTCAGCATAGCTCTTTTTTCGACTCTAAGTAGCCTTTATATTTTGTTGTATGGAATGAAGATTTTCTATCATCTCTTGCACAAGATCAGGCCCAATCATATTTCTCTCACCAACATCATCTGAACAAGTTGGAGTTTTACATTGCTTCCCATAAAGAGCTTCATAAGGCATTATTTGAATAATAGAGTGAAAGATATTATTGTATGAAAACTCAACTATTGGTAGGTGTTGATCCCATCCACATTTAAATTCTATTGAGCATGTTCTCAACATTTCTTCAAGTTTCTAAATAGTGTTTTCAGATTGACCATCATTTTGGGGGTGATAGTCCATACTAAAATTCAATTCAGTATTCATATCATGTTGAATACTTCTCTAAAATTTATATGAAAACCTTGGATCATGATTAAAAATAATAGAAATTGGCTCTCCATTAATCCTCACCACTTCATTTACATATATCTAGGAAAGTTAGTCAAGAGAGAAATCTTTCCGAATAGTGATAAAGTGTGCAGTCTTGGTGAGTTGATCTATAATAAACCATATCACATTGTTTCCTTTAGATGTTCTTAGGAGACTAGTGATGAATCCCATACTGATATTGTCCCACTTCCATGTTGGTATGGGTAGTGGTTGCAATACCCCTTTAATAATTTTTCACTCTACCTTCACCTGCGACATACCAAGCACCTTGTAATATAGTTGACAATATCCCTTTTCATATTATCCCACTAATAATGATCCCAATAGTCCCTATACATTTTCCTTCTACTAGGATGTATAGAGAATGTATATCTATGAGATTAATCAATTATTTCTTTCTTTATCTCCAAAATTTATGGAACACATAGTCTTGTATGAAATTTTAGTGCACCTTCTTGATCAATATTGAACTCAGAAAACTTTTCATTCTTCACACCGTCTATCTTATTTTGTAACAATGGATATTCTCTTTGATATTTTTTGATCTTTTATAGTAATGATGGTTGAGAAATCATATGGGGTATGATTAATGATGTACCTTCTCTCATGATTCCCACTTACAACCTTTCTAGGTCCTTGATCAATGGATCTCCTTGATTCCTCATCACTGTCAGCACAACAAGGTATTTTCTATTTAATGCATCAGTGAATTTTTTTCTCTTATAGGGTGATAAATAATTGAACAATCATAGTATTTAAGAAGTTCCAACCATCTCCTTTGTCTCATGTTTAATTCCTTTTATCATTTTTCATGAGGATACACCCAATAAATTTCATGGACGCATCTCTAAAAATAGTGAATCCTTGTCCAACAGAGGTTAGAGTTAACATAGGTGAAATAACCAATATCTTCTTCAGTTCTTAGAAATTTTCTCAACACTCTTCTATATTGATGAATTTATCCCCTTTTTGATTTAACTTGGTTAGTGGATTATAATTTCATGAAAAGTTTTTAACAAAACCTCATATAGTATCCTAAAAAACCATAGAAACTATGAATCTCAGTTACAATTATAGGATGAGGCCATTCCTCTACAACATTTGTATTGGAAGGGTCAAATTATATTCCTTCATTAGTTATAATATACCCCAAGAAAGAAACTTTTTGTAACCGAAATTCACATTTTTTTGAATTTTACAAATATCCTATCATTCCTTAGAGTTTTAAATATAACACATAGATGATCCTCTTGTTCATCGTGAATTTTAAAATATATTAGAATATCATTAATAAAAACTGCCACAAATTAATCAAGGTAGTCATTAAAGACTTTATTTATCAAATCCATAAACATAGCGTGAGAATTAGTCAAGATGAATGGCATAAAAAACTCATAATGCCCATATCTTGGTCAAAGGAAGTATTTGGAATATCGTTTTTATTCACCTTCAATTGATGATAACTAGATCAAAGATAAATCTTATAGAAGAGTTTATCCCCAAAAATCTAGTCATATAAATCATCAATCTTTGGGAGAGAGTACTTGTTCTTCACTATGATCCCGCTAAGTTCTCTATAGTCAATGCATAGTCATATTGATCCATTATTCTTCTTTACATAGAGAATAGGTAATCCCTAAAGAGACACACTTGGTTATATATATCCCCTCTCTAAAAGATATTGGATTTGTTTCTTTAATTCCTCTTGATCCAAATTTTTCATTATATATGTTGTATTTGATATCAGATTGGATCCAGGTATGAGTTCAGTGGAGAACTCTACATCTCTTTATATGGGAGGTCCAGGTAAATCTTTAGGAAATATGTCAATGTATTCCTAAATAATGGGGATATTTTATATTCTTATACTTTTATTTACTTTTTCCTCTTCATAGATCATCTCCATAAATAAGGTTATGAGAGGTGATTCTAGACAAATATCAGGTTGATATATATCTCCTTTGAAAATAATTATAGGATTTCCATTCAAGACTATTGATATTTAATTACTTTTTTAGCTGATCTTAGCATTATACTTTGAGATCCATTCCATCCCTAGTATAGTGTTGAATTCCACCATGGGAATGGCTACTAGATTTTCAATGAGATTGTGCTTTACAAATTCAATACTAGAGTTTCTATACACTGTTAATTCTTGGATAATCCCTCTCAGAGTCTTGACTGATAACTCTACTTCTATAAGTTTAGAGATTGATTCCATATTCTTTTCAAACTTAGAAGAAATAAAGGAATGCATAGAACCAAAATCAAAAAAATGTAATTTCTAGATTTGAGAGAACAACAATAGTACCTTACAACACATCATTTGGAGCCTCTAATTCAACCTTCTAATAGAAAACGACTAACCTTGCTCCCTTGGACTATACTGAGGTTGATGGTGATTTACCTCCATTATATTCTGATTTGGACAATTATTGGAAAAGTCCCTAAGATGTATACACATGAAGCATTGGAATTCAGGCTGGGCCTACACCATATTCCCTTTTTCGTTTGTGTTGAGAATTCGAGGCTTCACCTCACTATGATAGTTTCAAACTATATGGGAATCTCTTCCACTCTTGTAACATTTTCCACTCCTGAGTAAGCAGTTCCCTGAATGATTCTTCCCACATTTGTTACATGTGTTAAGTTTCACTTGATTTCATCCTCTTCCATGATCAATGTTACTCTCTAGGTTTGAATGCATTGATATCTTCTTTTCATTCAATCTATGTGACCATTTTGTCTCTCCAAACTCTAGGTTAACCTTCATATCACTCCACACTATATCCTCATAACTATCATAGTCTCAATTGGATAGATTCCTCCATAGATGGTCTATTTGTCCACCAAAGAATCTATCAACCTTCCCATTAAGATCCATAACAAAGATATAAGTGTATTGATAAAGTATTGTAATGTTCATCTCATAGCTTCCCACCAATTCATTTTCCTTCTACTTCAGTTCTAGAAATTACTTCTCGATTTTTTTTCTCATAAAATGAGGGAAATATTTATTAAAAAAAGATTTTAATGAACTCTTGACACTCCACAACATAAATTTCTCTTCTTGGATTTGTGTTTTTAATTAGTGTCCAATATTGACAAGCTTCTCCTTATAAGAGGTTTACTATCGGGGTGACTTTCTTTTTTTCTAAATAGTGAAGTATAGAAAAGATATTCTCTATAAATCTTATCCATTTTTAATAATAAATGGGTCGGTAGATCCACTGAAAGAAGGTGGTCATTGTTTTATGAAGGAATTAACAGAAATTTGTTCTATTCAAGGTGAATCCAGCCTCTCATCTTGATTAAAGTTATTATTCACAACTCGAGATAGTTGATTCATTATTCTCATGAATATTTCTATTCTGGATTCTATTAGAGGGTTGTCAGTGCATCATCTGTTGCACTCATCATTTATGTGGTACCTCCTATTTCTCTCTATTTTCTAAAAGAATAAAAAATTATTGAGAAACATGTTTCTTTTAAGAATATTAAAATTCTAAAGGATGTTTATTTCTTAAAAAATCATGTATAAAGATGTTATTCTTTATCAACAATTACATTTTATATATATCCTTCATAATGTTTCATAAAAAGATTATGATTAACCAAACATATCCCTCTTGAGTTTCAAATTAGGAGTGCATCAAATCCCATTATCATGTACCAATTACCATTTGAGTCTAGCTCAAAGTGGTGTTTTCAGGTGTTAACCCTAGATACATCCGTGTCAGAGTCACATCCACTTGTTTGTATATAGTCATAGATTTATTTTCTCAGAAACCATTTAATTAATACTTCACTAAAAAACTAGGATGTTTTCCTAGATTTAAACATTTATTTAGGGTTCTTCCTAAAGTTTTAAAATCCTAATTTCCACAAATAACTAAATCTTCATTTGATACCAAATATGGAATCCCACCTTTTTATTACATAAATTTTCATTACATGGTACATACATAGGATCTTTTAGAGTTTAGTTTCTCAGAAATAAGGTATATAATAATGAAAAGTTAAAACATTATTATAAATACACTTGAAGAAATCCTCATGGGTTCATCCTAAGTACTTTTACCACATCTCATATCATGGGGACATGCATCAAAGTAAAGGGGTGAGCATGAGGCCTAGTAAGTGGAAATAGTTTACATGTGACCATGAGGAATATTAATAAGAAAATGAGGAATTTCATTAAGGAATGAGAAATAGAAAATAGTAAATATCATAATAAAAATAACATGAATAATAACATGTAAATTTGGATACAACATTCAATTTAAACATTCATAATCATATCACCATGGTTAATCACCAAGGTATCCTAAATGAAAATTACCAAGGTTATTCACTAAGGTATCATAAAACATGTCATATCTAGAGATTAAATTATTTAACCAATGAATTGGAAAACTATCATGGATAACCCTTAATATGTCTTAATTAATGTGATCTACATATATCATAATAAATCATTTCATTAATAACCCATGGAGGATAAAGAACAGGTTTCTCATCAAAATCATGGCATTTTAGAAGTGCTTAAAGACACGATCAGTATTCCATTTTTATCCCAAAAAAGGGAGTGTGTGTTTATTATGTGTAAATAATCAAATTAAATAAATAATATTTACATATTGGCGAATACCCCTATAATAAAATGTGTTCGATTTTTCATGAAAAGTAAATAAAAGAAATTTTCTTAAGGAGAAGAGAGAAATTTTGAGAAGTTAATTCGACATCACAATGGGTATAAAACGTGATTTTAGAAAAGGGTAAAATGAGAGGGAGAAAGGGTATCTCATTGATAAAAATGAATTTGGTAGTAATGGTATTATAGAAAGGTTAATATAATAGATTAACCACAACATTTAGAAGACATATACGGAAATAGGTTCTTGAATTGAAGAGAAAGGAAGGATAATTATCTTACCTTGAAGAGTTACTCCTAGATCTTGAAGAAATGAACTTTATGGGATTGAGGAAACCTTGGTGAGACTAATTGGGATAAAAAAATACCTTAGATTTGTGGAGAATGGATTTTGAGTGAATGGAAATGAAGAAATGGTGGATATTTATAGAAAAAGTGGAGGGTTTGTTCAATAATTTTCAAATATAGGCCTTGGAAATATAGGTTATGGAAAAAAGAAAAACCATTGGATTGCTCATGAATTTGGAAATTTGATTTATATTTTAAGTTATTTTAAACCATAATAACTAATCATCATATTATATTACTTCTTTTGGAATGGAAAAGTAAAGTTTTTAAAAAATAATCTTTTCAAGTCATAGTTTCCATTTTAGACATTGAAAAGTAAATTATAGGTTAGGAAATTGATTAAGATCCATTAAAATAATTTATATTAATAAATTAAAATATTTTAGGTCTTGTATTGTGGTTAATTAATTATTAAATCATTATGACATAATTATAAAGTCATTAAACATACCAAAAAATCAAACTATATTTTTACTATTCATAGAAAAATAAAGTATATTAAAAAATTATCATAAATTCACCCTAACATAATTTCAAAGTATCAGTTTTAAAAATAATGTTTATTTTGTCAGAATAATTCTATAAATATTATAATTTTAACTTTTAACTTTAAAAATTCATATGTATTAAAAAATAGCAAGTTGAAATGCATAATAAAATTTATGACACTTAAAAATTCTTAAGGACATAATAAAATTATTTTATAATTTATATTAGAATAATAGTTTTTATCATAATATTTATTTAAAATAAATAACATTTATAATACCTTAGTTTATTATAAAAATTCATATTTTTTCTGAAAAGTATAATTTTGTGTTCAAAAAATCAATTTATCTAATTTTATATCAATTAAACCTATATTTTTATTAAGTAAAATTATTCTTAAAATAGAACTGATGGAATAAAAATTTTATTTATACAAAATAATTACACTTTAGGTAACTAAGTATTGGACACATAAACCCTTATAACACCCACATATGACCTAAGATTAAGGTGTGCAATGGTGATAGATTCATGAGGTGGCTTAGCTAACATTGACTGAGTGGTAATTTCTACTAACTTAAACTTCTCTTGTAGGAGATTTTGGTTCAAAATTCACTTGTTGAAGTTTGGATTGATCTTGTCCAAGAACGAACCCCTGTGATGCTACCTCCCTCCTAAGTTCTGACAAATGGGTTTCATACTGCATGACTCTACTGGTGGAGGTCATCACTTCTTCTTTCTACATTAATTATCCTTTGTTATTTATACTTATAAACACCAATTATAACATTAAAATTATTACCAAGAGTATATTTCACAATGGTCATATTGACTAACGGTTATATCTGACCAATGATCATATAACGGTTGAATCTCAATGATCACATTTCCCTTTATACTTTATAAATAACACTTCATTATTAAGGAGATATGGTTTTGTTGTGTATAATATAATATAACATGAATTTTTAGGAAAAAATATCATTTTAAAAGTCTGGGTCATTACAGTGCTGATTCCAAGAGGGATCTAGAGGACAAAGTCTATGGTAAGAAGCTGTGTTGCGGCAGGGTCCTCCACCACTTCCTCTCTAGGTTTTTATTTTATGTTTTCATTTCATTATTTCCTTCCCACTTACTCTCTAATCATTTGGATGATGGGGTAAAACCTCTCATGTTATAGGGTAATGTAGCTAAAGGGGGAAGGTGCTGTTGGATTATTTTTATATATTTTATTCATGTTTTGGTTTACCACAACTAATCCAGCTTCATCTTCAATCCCTTTCTTTTTATTTTTCTCATGGCCATTGAGAAAAAGATTTGTAAGGACACCTTTTAAAATGGTGAAATTTCTTATGATAAATTAGGCATGACCATTGTCATATTTTGGGTAACTAGGTTTAAACATGGTATTGAGAAAAATTGATTTGATAATGCCATAAATTACCCGACCATGGGAAAAGGGGGATTACCACATTGAATATAAGATACCATGATCATTAGATTCAGTTCATCCTGAATCCAACGATACACATGGATTAATTAATTTAATTTCTAAACCCAATTTCATGTGAACCCTAAAACTACAAAACCCCTACATGCCTTCAAACATGATTTCAGAACAACCAATCTACTTCAATTTTCTTTCATATTTTTATATTCAAATTTTTTTCCAAAACTCAATATATTTCTTTCTACTCTTCTTTAAAACAATTAAATAAATCATTTTTCAAAACCAAAATAACTAATATCATTATCTCATGGGTTTGATCTTGACTCGCTGCTAAATATATTTTAATTAATTAACTATATTTTTCTGGGTTTTATAAATTTTGTGTTTTGTTTATCCCCATAAAGAAATAATGACATTTCATGGGCTTGTCAAAATTGGTGTCGTTGTCAGGGACGATTGCAATGTAGTTTTTTAGGTTTTTAATTTAAATTTTTATTTCTTCGTTTTATCTTTATTTTTTTTATTTTACACTGGGTATTTTTGGTTATGATGAAGGAGAATAGGGTATTTTGACTACAAAGGACAAGTTCATCTTCCTTTTGAAGAATATGATGTGATAACTCAAGTAGATTAAAATGATGAAAAGTTAATTCAAAGAGTTCATGAAACTATACCAAATATTTGAATACATAACACCACATTGTCTAGAGGTAGAATTTGATGAGGAGCATCACAAGAAAAGAATAATGGAAAATAAAACATAGGTAAATACCACTTCTGAAGCCGACTTTGATTCTAATCATGATTCCCTTGATTTTGAAAGTTCATAGGATGATGAAGAAGGTGAACTTTCTGCTAAAATAGAGTGGACTAAGGCAAAATTAAGAGGACATCACCAACAAGAAGAAAAAGATAATGAATCAGAAGAAAACAATGAAGAGGAAGAAGAGGAATAAAAGGAAGAATAGAACTTGTCTGCTGATATGCTACATAGGTTCTTCGCATAACTGGGCTCATAGTTGAAGGAAGAAAAAGAAGAAAAAAAAAGAAGAAGAATAAGAAGAAATGACAACAATCACATTCAATATAGATTTTTTAAAAAATCTAAGTGTGTTACAAGAAGAGAAAGAAGAACAAGCTGCACCCTACAATGACTCTTCAAAGGAACAAAAATAAGAACCAATAACAAAATAAGTTTAGGAGTTGGTTATGGAACCCAAATCGATCATTAAAGAAATTCAATAGACACTAATGGCCATTAATGTAGAAGAACTTTAAGAAGTCTAGAGATACACTAAGTATATTATAATTACCATAAAAATGTCCAAATTTTGGTAACCTCTACCATATTTGATGTCGATTACATCAAGGAGAAGAAAAACAGAGCATGTTCTGCTTCAAATTTAAGATTGGATTAACCAAGATAGCTAGTCTTGCATCACACTTCAGTTAGCTAACTTGGGTATGGTCAGTAAATGCGATGTGGCTCATTGGGTGTTTGACTCGATGCCAAACCATGGATTGATTCTATGGAATTTGATGTTTAAATCCTACACTCGCTCATGAATCCATGAAGAGGCTCTCAAGATTGACCATTGCATGCTCAATGGAGGACCGATGCCTGAAAAGTACACGTTATCTTTTGGTTTGAGAGCCTTTATAGGTTCTTTGGTTCTTTAAGAGATTGCTCTCATTCATTGCGAAGTATCCGGAAAAGGGATTAAAATGTGATCCGTTGATAGGGTAAGAGCACAATGGAGGTGCGTGGTAATGAAAAACACACAAAAAGTAAAGAAAAATGGTGAACAAGAGGATTTAACATGGTTCGACAGTTTTGCCTATATCCACGGGAGAAAGGGGCCAATTTATTTCTCTCTCTCTCTCACCGGATCTCATCGGAGGATAAAAAACACCCATTACACTACTTCCACAAAATGGGATTTGATCCCATTATAAAGATGAATAGAACTAGTTTGTCTTCGGTTGGTGGGTAGTTCATCTTCCCTTGAGAAAAATGCTCTTCGCTAGCTACTCATCTGCCTTGAATACCTACCAAAGAAGAACCTGAAGCAAGGTTGGTTGCCACCCTCAGAAAACCTACTGTCGATAGAAGAATGTCATGAGTCATCCTCCATCAGTCACTACCAAATTGGGAGTGGCCCTCCCAAATCTCCCCCTCACAACCAATTTGGGGTAGAAACCCGACCAACAGTCTCCTTTCAGGTGTTGAAAATTTCATCAGCAAATCAAACATGTTTCTTCACACCAGATGACGTGGCACTTCCACTGTCTTCAATCGATCTCGGGTTGACTGCAGTCCCCATCAAATGATACAACCCTTGGGACTCTTTCCTAGTAAGCATCATTGTATCTCCACATGAGAATTCACACACCCCACTTGCTATAGAAATCTTGTATCCTTTCACATCGAGCCTATTTAATGATAACAAGTTCCATCTCATCCTAGAAATTAATTTCACATAAGCCAGTTTTCGTATTACTCCATCAATTGTCTTTAATTTCACTATCCCAACTCATCAAACCTCATATGTTGACCTATCAATGAGATTTACTGAATCTCACACCTGCTAAAAATTATAAAGCACACCTTTCATCATACATATGTGTACTGATCTCCCTAAATCCAAAACCCACCCATATTTCTTTGGATTCTGAGCCCGCTCGTTATTCCTTTTTTAAAATCGATATCATCGCTTAATGTACCTGTATCTTTTGCAGTAATGACACTGTAATTTTCCGGATTCAACCCTCTCATTTGAGTGCAATATTCCCATTGTCACACAAACTTCATCATTTTTTGATAATTCTATGATGTTGGGAACCTTCTCTTTAACTTTCCCTTTTCGAATAACATACCGTTTGGGCTCTCTTCATTGACTTTTATAGTGGCCTTTTTTCTCACACCAGAAACATATGATTTCTCTAGGATCGAATCCCCTTGATTTTGGATTTGATTCTTTACCTTTTATATCCAATTTCATCTCCTTCCATGTTGATCATCTCACATCACCATGATTTTCTTGCCTAAATGCGTCACAGGTCTTCAGAATGCCTCAAAATCGTGAAGTGATTCCATTACTTCATCTAGCTTCAATGTTTACTTCCCAATGAGAAATGCAGTCATAAGTCCATCAACTTTACTTGGTTGAGATCACAAAAGAAAAAGTGTTTTGTCTTCCTCTCCAACCATTACATCGAGCCCCAATAATTGCATCCAGATCTTGTTGAATTCATTGGTGTGATCTAACAAATTTGTTCCCCCATCCATACACAAATGGTACAATTTCTTCTTTAGGAACAATTTTTTAGTGAGCGATTTTTCCATATATCACTTCTCCAACTTCTTCTAAATCTCATTCGGTGAGGTCTCATCAAACACTGAGTACTTTACCTCATTGTCCAGACACAGTCAAATTGTGTTGACGACCTGCATCTCGAGCTCTTCCCAATCATCATCACTGGTTGTCTCAAGATTTTCTCCAATCAATAGTTTGATCATGCCCTGCTACACAAGAATATCTTTCACCATTCTTTGCTAAAATTTGAAGTTGTTCCGACCATCAAACTTCTCAATATCAAATTTTGGTAGTGCATCGCCACCAGCCATTGTCGATGTCGCAAAACGCGATTAACACCGTTGATGCCGCACCCCTTTGAAACCACCTTATGAAATGATAATTTTAAAAATATAACCATACAGATGCGTCCAAAATGGTCAAAATAGTGGGAATCGACTCCTAGATTGTGAAAAATGGAGTCCGATTGGCCGAGATATCGCCAAAAAAATTCAACGGTTTAGATCACCTGCTGACATGGCAATGACGTGGCACTGACGTGGCACACTGAAGCACCTGCTGGAATCTCACCGAAAACTTTGTCAGCGGTGTGAACAGTTTCGTCTTCTCCAACATGGGGTTACTGTTCACCAGTGGGTTGATCGGAACTTTGATAGGCTCTACAGAGCTCGTTTCAACTCTGTTTTCAATGACACTTGTGTCGTTGGAATCGTCTCATTGTCTTTTTCCCGGATCTGGTATCAGAATTTTTTTTTGACCACTTTCAATTTTCTTGTAACTGGAAAACTCGTCATCACCTCTTAGTTTCGAACCCCCTCGCTCTGGCTCCCTCTAATACCACGTATAAGGGTGCAACAGAGGTGTGTGACAATGAAAAACACACAAAAATGAAGAAAAATAGAGAAAAAGAGGATTTAATGTGGTTTAGTACTTATTCCTACATCCATGGGAGAAGGGGCCAATTTATTTCTCTCCCTCTCACAGGCCCAACACACCCATTACCCTGCATCAACACAATGGGATTTGATCAACCAGTTTGTCTTGGGTTGGTGGTTAGTTCATATACCCATGAGAAAAATGCTCATCATTGGCTGCTCATCTGCCATGATTGCCCACCAAATAAGAACCTATAGCAAGGTTGGTTGCCGCCCTTAGAAAACCTACTACCAACAGAAGACCCTCGTCAGTCATCCCCCCAAAATCACTCCCAAATTGGGAGTGGTCCCCATAGATAGGCACCAATCTGATTGACATGTACTATAAATATGGATTGTTAAAGCGTGCATGGAGGTTTTTGATAAAATACCCAGAAAAGATGCTTTGATTTTAAATGCAATTATTGCTGGGTTTTCGCGAAGTTCTAATCCACAAAAAGCTTTGGACCTTTTCCGGAGTATGCAGCTGGGTGGCGTGCGACCATCTTCAGTGAGCTTATTGACCTTATTCCCCAATGTTTGTAGATTATCGGCTATTCAGTTATGCAGGTCTGTTCATGGGTATGTGGTAAGAGGGGATTTTCTACGTCTGTTGTAAATGGAATGATCGATACTTATTGCAAGTGTGGCTGTGCGGATGTTGAGCATCAGATATTCGACAGAATGCCGAACGACTGACATATAATGGAGAATAATGATGGCAGGATATGCAGATATTGGAAAATTTAGTGAATTTTTGGAATAGGTTGATGATATAAGGAGACAGAGTTGGAAGATGAATAACGTGTGTTCAGTGAGTGCTTTAAAGGCTACTGCAAATACAAAGAACATATAGAAAGGTAAATAAATCCATAGTTACTCCATGAAACAAGGGATTGATTCTAGCGTTTGAGTTGGGACCCCTATTGTGACCATACACACAAAGTGCAGGGAGTTGTAGAAATCCAAACGCGTTTTCGGTGTCCTCATGGGAAAAGATCTGGTCGCCTAGTGTGGATCATTGAAAGAAGCTCTGTCTCTATTCTTAGAAATTTAGGAGGAAAATTTTAAGCCCAATAGGGTTACCCTAATGAGTGACCTTCTAGAAATCACAGAGCTGCAACATCTAAACATAGGTAAGAGCCTACACTGCTATGCTGTTAAGAACAACATTGATTCTGATGTGTTGATTGCAACTTATTTAGTGTCATTGTACGCTACATGTGGCAGCCTCTCCTCCACTGAAGTCCTGTTCGAGAATGACTTCATTAAAGATGTGGTGGCTTGGAATGTGATGGTGGCAGGATACATGCAGAATGGACAAGCCAAGGAAGCCATCTACACTTTTCACCAGACGAGGTTGCAGAATTTTCGACCTAATTTGGTCATGCTCCTGAGTGTTATTCAAAAACATTCTTCAATGAAATGGAAGCCAAGAACACAGTTTCATGGAATGCACTACTCACTGGGCACACAATGCATGGGAATGGAAACCGTGCGATGGGGTTGTTCTCACTCATAGAAGGAGACGATATAAAGGTGGATTCAGTGTCTTTTCCAAGCATCTTGTCTACTTTTCAGCATGTAGGATTAATTGAGGAAGGGAGGAGATTCTTCCGTCAAATGCAAGAAAGGCACCATCTTAAGCCAGGGCCAGAGCACTACACTTGTATGGTGGATCTTTTAGAGCTAGCTGGCCAGTTTGATGAAATCGTCACATTTATCAAGGAGATGCTGGTCGAGCCGGATGCTGGAGTTTGGCTTGCCCTATTAGGGGTGTCCAGGTTACACTCCAACGTGAAGGTATGAGAAACTGCATTGGATCATTTGATGAGATTGGAGCGAGGAACCCCTGCTCATTATGTGGTTCTGGACTCCCTATATGTGCAGACCAGTCGATGGAATGATGTTGGCCGGATCAGATCAATGATGAGAGAGAGGGTATTGAAGAAGGCCATTGGATGCAGTTGGGAAGGTTCATGGTTTTTGAGTGGATGACTGAAGCTACCCAGATAGGCCTGAGTGAGTGATGAAGAAGATGAGATGTGCTGGGTTCAGCGTTAAGGGTACACCCTCAATGAAAACAAAGATCAACGATAATACACTTAGTCAATTAAGTATTTTAATTTGAAAAGGTTTTGAGGTTATAATAATTTCAATTACAAACAGAAAGGAACAATGAAGTATTAAGAAGAGTGTGGCATAAAAAAAAACAGAAACTAACTTGAATATCATTCAAAGGTTCAAACAACACATCTAAATAAATATTCCAAATAGGATCAACGATATTGATTGAGCAAGAACAAAGAAAGAAATAAGATAGAATTCCTTTTGGGCCTACATGCGCGACAAGAACACTATTTACACAAATGCATTTTATTATGCTCAAAACAAAGATACAAGTACAAGATAAAGGAGTCCAGAATGAATCAAAGTAATTTGAAAGAACTTGAAACATTGGATAGGTTTACTATCAAGTAGTCTATATCACTTCTCGCACAACTCTCTTTAAGTTGTCTTATTATGAATCTTCTTAGTACCAATATAAAAAAAGAAAGAATTAGCTGCATTTTTTTTGATACAGGTGCCGGTTTAACCCACCATTAGTTTTTTCTTTTAGCAGTGGTTTGTTTATGTGTCATTTTTGGAGCATTTAGCGGCGTTTTTTTTAAAACAAATTAACCCAAAAATAAAATAAATAAAATGAATCTAACTACCACTAATATATGTAGCAACAATAATTTTTAGCAGCGGTTAATAGTAACCATCACTAAATAGAATTTTCAGTTATTTATTTAGATGTGGTTTATAAAAGCCATCAATAAATATTTATTTTAAAATTGAATTTTTTTAAAATATTTAATAAAAAAATATTAATAAAAAAACTCTGATATATAGTAAACTAAAACATAAATACACATTGAATCTACCATACATACATCATACATCCACAATCATATATATATCCATCCCCAATCACCATAATCTCAGTCACCATAAGTTTAGTCAACTGATAACCTTCGTCAACCCATACCTCTGTCACCATAATCTCAGTCACCATAAGTTCATTCAACTAATAAATTCAATCAACCCATAACCCAGTCATCAATATATACATATAAAATAAGTTTAAAAACAACCCATGACCAATATACGTTCATCCCATGACCTTTTCCACATCAATCTACCTCCATATCATATCATCAACTGTAACAAAAAAGAAGACAAGAATTAAAATTGAACACAATAAATGAAAATTATTATAGAATCATTAATAAAATTTAAACATACCATAGAAACTAAGAACCACCATGACTATCTTTTGAATAATGTCATGGATTAGAATGGTCAGCCTCATATCTACTACTGTCATCTTCCACCTAAAATAAAAACCAGAACATTTAAGAAAAGAAATGCGCAAGAGAAAAGACACATAATATATTCATAATTTAGCACATATTTTTTTATTTTGGTAATAAAACATAATCAATTTTATCATACAACAAATAATATGTCATGAAAAACACTTTAAAATCATAAACTTACCTATTTAATATATGATTCAATACTTGAAACTAAAAAGGGATAAGTATATAATGTTCTAATTAATTTTTAAATCGATGTACAGTGTGCTTGAAATTTACTTTATAAACTAATTTTAAATAATTTTATATGAAAATCTGTTATATATTTCAAAAATAAATCAATGATGGTTGTTCCATGGTTTTACATCAATATGATTTTTTTTTTCTATGCTTTTGACCATTACATGCATGTTTTAGTTTTTAAAACATAAAAAATTCTTTTATAGGAATCCTGGAATAACCGTTACATAGAATTCCATTTCCCCAGTTCTAAAATTTCAAAAATCAACCTATGACCATTTTACTCTGATTTTATGGCAATGCAAAGTCATTTTCCTGGTTTTGACTCCCCGACACATGTTTTTAAAGGCTTTGGTACCTTTAAAAACCATTTACCGAGTCATTCTGACCACACCGCATGCCATATTGACATGTTTTCTTCAAGTACACTTCAAAAATAACTCAAAGTTTACTTTCCCATGATTTCATTTCAATATAATATTTTTTATGCTTTTGACCATTACATGCATGTTTTAGTATTTTAAAACATTAAAAATGCATTTATGGGCGTCCTCGGATAATCGTAACTCAGAATGACGTGTTGTAAGTTCCTATATTTCAAAAATAAATTTATGGTCATTTTCCTCTAATTTCACAACAACCAGACATTATTTTCTTCATTTTAACCCCACAACACACATTTTTAAAGGATTTGATTCCTTTAAAAACTATTTACCGAGTCATTCTGACCACACTGCATGTTGGACTGACATGTTGTCTACCTGTACACATAAAAAATAACTCAATGGTGGTTTCCCTGTGTTTTCCTGTCAATACGAGGTTGTTTTCTATGGTTTTGACCGTTACACGTATGTTTTAGTGTTTTAAAACACTAAAAACACATTTACAGGCATGATGGGAAAACCATAACTTGAAATAGCATCTTGTCAGTTCCTACATTTCAAAAAATAATCTACAGTCATTTTACTTTGATTTCATGACAACGTGACATCATTTTTATGGTTTTAACCCCTCAACACACATTTTTAAGGCTTTGATACCTTTAAAATCTATTTATTGAGTCATTCCGATAATACCACACATCGAATTGACATGTTATTTGTGCATACAAGTAAAAAATAACTCAACGGTGGTTGTCTCATGATTTCACATCAATATGAGGTCTTTTTCTATGGTTTGGACAATTACACACATTTTAGTGTTTTAAAATACTAAAATTTCATTTTTGGGAATCCAAGAAAATCTATAACTCAAAATGACGTGTCGTTAGTTCCTATATTTCAAAAATAAATCTATGGTCATTTTCCTCTAATTTCATGGAAATCCACATTGTTTTCCAAGTTCTAACCTGATGAAACATGTTTTTAAAAGCTTTGGTACCTTTAAAATATGTTTACCTAGTCATTCTGATCACACCACATATCATATTGACGTGTTTTTTGTGTGTACAAATAAAAAATTACTTAGTGGTGGTTTTATCATGATTTCATGTCAATATGAGGTCGTTTTCTATGGTTTTAACCATTACACGTATGTTTTAGTGTTTTAAAACTCTAAAAACTTGTTTATGGGAATCCTAAGAAAACCATAACTCATAATGATGTGCTGTCGGTTCTTAAATTTCAAAAACCAATCTTCAATATTTTTCTTTTGATTTCATGACAACCTAATGTTGTTTTTCTAGTTTTGTCCCCAAGACACATGTTTTTAAAGGCTTTGGTACCTTTGAAAACTGTTTACCGAGTCATTTCGACCACATCACATGTCAGATTGATATGTTGTCAACGTGTACACTTAAAAAAACTCAACGGTGGTTTTACCATGATTTCACATAAATCAATTGTCATTTTCTATGGTTTTTACCATTACATGCATTTTTAAGTGTTTTAAAACACTAAAAACATGTTTACGAGAATCATGGGTAATTCGTAACTCAGAATGATGTGAGGTCAGTTTCTACATTTCAAAAATAAATCTATGGTTTTTCCCTCTTATTTCATGGAAATATGACACAGTTTTCCTAGTTTTAACCCCCTACATACATTTTTAAAGGCTTTAGTACCTTTAAGAATTGTTTACTGAGTCCTTCCAACCACATCACACATTAGATTGATGTGTTGTCTACACGTACAAATAAAAAATAACTCAATGGTGGTTTCTATATTATTTCATGTCAATATGAGGTTGTTTACTATTTTTTGAACGTTGCATGCATGTTTTAGTGTTTTAAAACACTAAAAATGAGTTTATGGGAACCACAAGAAAACCATATCTCAGAATGATGTGTCGTTGGTTCTTACATTTCCCCAATCAATCTATAGTCATTGTACTCTGATTTCATGGAAATATGATGTCATTTTTCTATTTTAACCCCCCAACACATGTTTCTAAAGGATTTAAAACCTTTAAAAACTATTTACTGAGTCAAAAATGAGCAAACAATCTTAGATTGTTTTCAAACTTAAGGATAACAATCTATAATTCATTTATTTGCTTGTAGGAATCAACCACATATAAATCCGTCAAAATATGTGGTTAGTATGACTCAAATCATGTATTTTCAATATAAAAGTGTCATTTTAGTTTTATTTATGGAAGTTGTTTATATTATTTAAAAATGTGTGAATGATCTATAGAATTTAGAATTTACCTCAGTAGGATGAGTTATCTGGATGAAAATTTGCTTAGGGATTGTGCCAATCATCCGATGAAACACATAAACCAAATAACTTTCCATTACTAACCTCCACTAATCTTGGGTTTTCCTATAACAGTCTTGTTCTTTTAATTTTTATTTAAACCTTGCAATTTATCTTTGTGATTCCCAATCAATGACACTACTTGAACCCCCACTAGGTGTAGCAGTAACTGATGATGATACCCTACCAAAGATATCTAATGGAGTAGTCCCAGAACCCATCCCCCATACATGTCCGAGATGCTCCTTCCCTAAAAAAATTACAACTACATTGTTATATAAAACCAATGATGATTGTGGAGGGTTCACATCCAAAACTTCTTGAATTTTTACATGCTAATACAAAAAAATAAAAATAATTTTTTAAAACATCTGAACTTCATAGTATTATCTAATTAATACATTTTTTATTACTATTTATTGTTATTTCATTACTATAAAAACATAACATTGAAAAATAATTTATAACAACAAACAAGCCTTAAACTCAATAAATTGGGGCCAACTAGATGTATCAAATGACACCAAATTGACATTTTTTGATCCATTTAGCCATCCCCATTTAATTAGGTTTAAGTATTGTTTGTTTTTATAATATATTTTTCATTAATATTTTTTTATAGTAATGAAATAACATGAAATAGTAATGAAAAATACTTACTCCAATGTCTTTGGTAGGGTCATTTACAAAACTACCATCGACTTTCCAATTCACTTTAAACCACATCTCTACTCATCCAACAGAGCGACCTAATTCATTATATTTTATAAAAAGTATAAACAAGTTATAAAAAAACATGAATTATAATAAAATATTATAAATAATAATGGATAAAATACAAACCCAAATTTTTTATTTTTACAGAAAACTATGAGACCCATTAATATGAGGAATGACTTGTTTCTCACAATTCACATTATTTTTTTAGATAATTCCCACAAAAAATAACAACATTAATGAAAACTATAATTTTATTGTGTTTATGTTATTAAGATACTGTAAAATATGCAATTACCTTATGATATTCATCTATGTTAATATTGCAAAAAAAATTCAATTTCTCTCAATAAATGCCTTCATACACTTTCTAAAACATCTATCATGAGCTCAAAGATGTGTCATTAAACTTATGCCATAATATTCATTTAAATTCCTTATATTTCTTTCCCAAAATTTTTAGATTCTGTGGGCATGAAACAGAGTCAGGGACATCAAAATAAAAAAACATCTAGAAACAAAAAACATAACACTTTATAATTATATTACAAAATTTTATCATTTATTTTAAATTAGTAGTGAATAAATATTAAATTAACATTACCTTTACTTGATTACCAAAGACCTCATTTTTTCATGATATTGAAATATGCCTCCAATCTTTATAATTAATGGGAAATATCATTGTCTCGCAAGCAAACTGCCCAAGAATCTATAGATAGATTTTGGAAACACCACCAGCAGGCACCCCGAACTCATCAAATAGAATAATAATCTTGAAGTCCTTCAGGTCCCATACACCTGTTGTGTTCATATTTATATCTATTCCATTTTATCTTTATCTATTTGAAAAATGCATAAAAAAATTAATAAAATATATAGTTATTTTGTACAATGATTTACATATCAATAATGGTAACTCACCAATATCCCCTAGATAGAAGGGCGACCAACTACTCCATCCCTAGAGGTGAATTGAAAAATGGGATACCAATAAAATCTGGGGGAATGGTTGACTCACTAATAGTCTCAGGTACAACAAAATCACTCAGGTCCACTGAAGCTAACGATAGTGGTGGTGTTCTTTGAGATGTTGATCAGCTAAGATCTTGATTTTTTTTGTTCTCTATATTCTTGAAAATAAAATGGTACAAATATATAAAATGTATAGAAAATGAAAAACTAAAATGTTTTTACAAAAAAAATGAATAAAATAAAACAATGTATATATATATGAAACACTTATCAATGTGAAATTGGAATATATTTTCATTACCAATTTATACATTCAATTATAATCATCTTCATTGTCTTCATTGTTATTAACCTAAATTGCAACAAGTAATTCATTTTCAAACTCTCTTGTAAGTTATATTGTTTTGATATTTTAAGGAAAAAACTATTCAATGTTTTATGGCTGATGAAGTTCACTATCAAAAAGTACTAATTGATCTTCATCACCCATATCATATAAGTATCTCTAATTTAAGTGTACAGTAACAATCCAACCTTCATGTGTTTCATTATCCACATAATTAACCATCTTCTCTTGTGAAGCCAAGATAAATGGATCATGATCTTCATGCTCACCAGTATGGATCAAGAGAGAGTAGTAGAAAAAAGTAAAATGTAACAAATATTTCATTATACCCCTATCAATGTTGACACACTTTCATATTAATAAGACAGTTGAAAACTAACCATGATAGTTTAATTCAATTATATAATTTATATTTCCATAATATCCCACCCCTAAAAGTGTATATACACCACTATTTTGAGTTTTCAAGTATTCTTCATGATAAATTGCACAAAACCCGAAGCCATGAATATTATAGGCATCAAATCTCTTATCCTTCCTTAGAGGACCTCGATCCAAGAACTTCAAATAATTTGATATTTCAGATTGATTATCAACATTCATTATCTACATAAAAAGATATAAGGTGTTACTTTTAACATATAAAAAAATAAATACATGTTAATAATATGAATATGAGTATATACCTATATAATGGGAGAACCATTCAAAAATCTCATTATTAACAGCTTTGCTTAATTCCATCTCATTTCAAGATGGACCCATTAGTTGCCTCTTTGTTTGCAATCTAAATTATTTAATAAATAGATTCTCAATAAGACTATTGATTATCACATATCTATGTTCTTGTAGTAACTCCAATTTAGTTAGGGTAAAATTTGACCCCTTTCTAATTGGTCGTCCAATAATTGGAAATACCGATGATAGGTTTTCAGAATGATATTTCATGGAGATGTCATCAACACATCCAACATGATTTAATCTAGTATCAATCCCATCAAAACACCTAGAATATAAGGTAGATCACTATTTAGATATGTAACCTTTAATAATAAGGCCCTTTTTTGAGATTTATTCCTCACATATGATTTCAAATGACCAAAGTACCTGATAAAAAAAAGAAATATATTAAAACAATTTATGCAATGATTTGATAAAATTAAATTTACCAATGAAAATAAAAATAATATCAATGTACATCTCAATTGTATACATCCATCGATAGTGAACTAGTTCACTAAGTTTGGCTTCTTTGACCAAATTAATAGTCAAATGAATCATTATATTGAATAATTAAGGGGAAAATAGAATCTTAAAATGAAAAAGGGTAAAAAAATTATTTCTAAAATTTTATCAAGATCAGTTAAATTTAGAGTTTTTCCACAAATATCTCTAAAAAAGTTACTAAAATAAACTAGAACTGTAATTAATTTTTTAGGTAACATGTTACACAATGCCAATAATAATAACTGCTCCATTTGAATATGTGATTCATGACTTTTCAATATATGTAACTTTTGAATTTTTAAGTCAACACACCTTGATATGTTACTTGAATACCCATACAGAAATTTTACATTCCTTAAATTTATAAGGAATATGTATTTCTCATTTTTTTATTTGTAATATAGAAAAAGGAAACTTTCCATTCTCATTTTCCCAAAAACCATGATTTATATTTATTGACTCCAAATCTTTATTATCATTATAGTGATCCTTCAATTTACTTTGCACAATAAGCTATATAAAAATTATAGTGTCACTGATGTTATTCTCAATATTCATCACGTCAAGATTATGACGTATCAAATTAAACTCCCAATAAGTAATTTTGAAAAATATACTATTTTTCTTCCATTATTGTGTTCTAGCTGATTCAGATACTATACGTCGTACCCTTTCCCCCATTCTTTAATATGGTCACAATTTCTAAATTCTTTAGTGAAATTCATTAATTTTCACAATATTTTTGAACTAGATAAAACATTTAGTGGATTTATCAATTCAATATCTCTATTTAATTTTTTCTTATTAACCCTGAATTTATGATAAGAATCAATAAATCAATGATGACACATAAAAAAACATTTTTTACTATAAGGTAATAATTGAGCTTCAAAATCCAAATTAAAAATTGGACAAGACAAACTAGTATGAGTATTTCGAATGGATAAATTTCATAGTCCAGGAAAGTCACTAATTGTCAACATTAACACAACATACATTTTGAATAGTTTTCTCATTGAATCATCATATGTTTAATTTCCATCATCCCATAATTATTGCAATTTTTGATTATAGGTTGAAGGTATACATCAATTACATTTCTAGGAATTTTATTTCCAAGAATAATATTCAAAATAATGAAATAATTCTTATTAATACGCATTCACGGAGGTAGATTATTGGGGATCAAAACTACTGGCTAAATACTATAATCAGTAATTAAAGTACCAAAATGGTTAAAACCATCATAAACCAATCAAAATGTACATTACTAAGATCTAAAGAAAAATATGAATATAATGAATCAAACATTTTCCTTGATGTTGAATATTTTGGATGTCTCATCAAGCCATATTTACCATCTTGAGCATGCCACTTTATGTCACATGTAGTATTATATGGCATGAATAATATTTGGAAGTGTGGATTCAGAAGAAAGTAACACAATACCTTTATAGGAGTTTTCCTCATCTATTTATTCCTAGGGTTTCATTGATTTATATTGTGATTGTTATTCATTAGATTATATCTTCTTGTATGAAATATTATGCATTCTTCTCTATCAGACACTTCTTCCTAGTAAATTGTTAAATCATTAGGGAATTCATGTATCTTTGTATAATCAAGTCCAAGTTTGTTGACAACTTTCTTCATCGCATAGAATGATGTAGGGATATTAGATTCACTAAATGCATCATGAAGAAACTCTAAAATAACATGAATTTCTTTTTTAGTAATTTCATAGAGACACATTATATGATACAACTTAAGTATAAAAGGAAACTTTGAATACTTGACACACTCTTCATACTGTTATTGTTGCCCATTTTCAAATAATTCATAAAACTTTGTTGTTTGGTCACTGAAGTTCTGAGAAATATTAAGCTTCTTAAGATAAACTAAAGGTTATATTGATATATTAAAATTTTGTACATTGTATCCTACAAATCCAAATGCATCATTTATCAAAGTTCAAACTGAATTCTCCTCTGGCGGGTCACTTTGTGTTTCATTGAAAGGATTTTCATTGTTTTGAAATTCAATGAAATTTGATTCACCATGCCAAATCCAACATACATATTAAATAGAAAATTGTTTCAATATCAAATGATCATATACTTTGTTTTTATTCAACCATCTCTTGAATTTAAAATCAAGACACAAACATTATATTCTACCATTCACTAATTTTGTAATTACATAATAAAAAGATTATTCCAAAACCTTGGCATACCGAGGTGTGTTTTGAGGTTAATTAATTCAACATTTATCCATAGGTATTGGATTATCACTCTTATCCCTATACATTCATATATAAATATATAAATTTTTAATTAGACAAGTACAATCAAAATTAACCATCACCCAACTTCTTCATTGACTAGGGTAAGGTCTTGATTCAACATAACATAAATTTGATATAAAAATGATTTAATCCAATATTAAAAGATCTATAACTTTTCTCATTTTCATATTATAATTTTTTATTTTATACTGCAGAAACATGATTATCTTTATAGCTAGATCTTACTTCAATATTTATGCAAATCAATATTTTTTGTATCTCAAAAAAAGAACTTAGCACTATGATATCATGGTACATTTTCTCTTTTATTATAGATTTCAAATTATTAAATTCATCAAATATAAAATATATTCATGGTAAATGTACATTTATTTAAAAACACTCTATAAAATTACTTAAAACTTTCCAAATATGAAACAAATGTATATAACATAAATAAATATGAATAAAACTATATTTAAGCTTGGAATTAAAATTCCAAATGTATATTTTTATGATTAAAATAAAAAAATAGGAACAATTTTAATTTTATACTTATAACACATTAAAACACTAGAATATTAAAATAGTAAAATTTTAACATGAATTATGGGTATTTAAAAATCGAATCACAAATAAAATATATAATAAAATCATGTTTTTCATTTATCCACACTTTTCATTTAATTGATAGGAAAATAAAAATAAAAGGACTTATAAAAATATAAAATAGGATAGATAGACATTATAAAGATTTCAGAACATCATTTTTAAACCATTCCTAAATTTTCACACTTAAAATTTCAAAGTAGTGAGATAGTGATAAATTATGTATTTCAAGGAATTACAGAAAGGGGTCATGCAAAAAAAATGGAAATTGGAAAGAAAGACTCAAAATAACTTCCAATACTAAAAATACTACACTATTAATCAATATTGTAGTAGAAAAACTAGAGTAACAATCAAGGGTTAATCCAAGTTTACATTTTAGTGTATATTTCCTAAAAATTGATTATTACTCTTAAATTATAGTAAAAATTAAAGATTATTTAGATCCAGAAACATATTTACAAGTAAAGGAATCAAACAACAACAACACTCAATTACACAAATTGTTATATAATTTAATTAAAATACTTATAAAAATATAACAAGTATCATATTCCTTCAATGAAAAAAATCTAAGAGGTGTCGGGAAAAGGGGGAGAGGGGCTGCTGTTGGGGATCTCCATTGAGGAGAAGTGGGATCAAATTCAAGGAGCAGTGGGGTTAGGTTATAGGGATAAAAGGTGAGGGAGGGGCATGGGGAGACTACTGTCGGGGATAGGCGAGATCAAGGACAATCATCATCAAGGATAAGGACTTCGAGGAGAGGGGGGATTGGGGTGGTCACTGTTATAGATGGCCATCAGGGAGAGGGGGGGGGGGTTCGGTTGTTATCCATCAGGGAGGGGGGGGGGGAAAGGGATTATGGGAGGGGTGTTTTCCATCCGTTGGGTAGAGGGGATGAGTGATCGGGGGGTGGGGTAGGGTTAAGGGGTCAGAATATTTAGATATTTTAAGATTTAGCGGCAGTTTAAACAAAGCCGCTACTAAATCTTAAAAAACACACAATAGTAGTTTAATAAAACCACCACTATAAAAATTTACATTTAATACGGTTTATTTGGTGGTGTTTATTAGAATTGATACTAATAAACCACCATTAAGATCTCTTTATTTTAGTATACTCATTCGGTGACTCCAAGATCAAGAATAGGAGGCCACAATTCTTCTCAGCAAAGGTACACTAATGATCCCCACCACAAAAAATTAGTAAAATCTATGATGGACAATGAAAATTTGGAAACCATATTTTATTTGAAGTTAAGGATGAAGAACCACTTGAGTTTTCCACACCGAGAACCAGAAAAAACTAGAAGGAGAGAATCAATTGAATTTTGAAGGATGATTACATAAAGGGTCATCAATTCCCCTAACAATTGTAGAGGGTAGCATAACTTCCCATCCAATCAGAGTGTCCCACAGAGACCTATGAAATAGAAAAGTAAACCCTGCAAAAATATTGAAAAATGGATACACTATGCAAAGGTAAGCACATAAGGGTAACACCCATGTAAGGTTACTCACACTATAATATTATAGGGTCTAGAGATGGTTTAAACCACCACCAAATGATTCCATGAATGTTTTTTAAAACCACCTCTAAATTTGGTTTCAGTATCCACTATATGTTGATTTTGGTCATTTAGTGGCGGTTTATGAGAAGTGTCATGAAACATTTTTTAGTGGAGGTTATTTTATTTTTCAGCAGTAGTTTTCATCACATAATATTGAGTATTTCACAGTTGTTTAAGCCAACAATAATTTTTTTACCATATATAGTGATGATTTAAATTTCCACTATATATTGTTGTTAAAAAAATTAAAAAACTACAGAAGCTGTAGTCCCATAAAAAACAGAATCATACATCTTCAAAACATTAGAACAACTATGAATGAACCATAATAGACCAACTGTAAATGGATTTTTAATTAAAAAATAATCAAAATCAAAATCAAACTACTAACCAAACCAATATTGTACACATTAGAAAGTGTATCACAAGGATATAAACACAACATGAATCATCATTCACCAACATACACACTAGTACACTACAATCAAGAAGCACACATAAATTTAAAAATCTAAGGAATCACCCATAAAAGATCAAACATACCTAAAATATCTCAATCAAGACTCTTTGTATTTCCTTTAGAAACCAAGTCAAATCAATTTTACAAGTCATTTCAAAAAGGCACTGCATGTAATCTTACTCATGTTATACCCTTATAAAAATCCTATCAAACGTTCTCTAAAAAAATTCCATTTTCTGTTTTGATGTACCATTTTATAGATAACCATTTTCTCTTTAAATTTCACTTATAACCAATTAAACATTCAAAAATCAAATTTTAAAAAGGAAAAAAACTTTACTTTTAAGATCTAATACATGCCTCCAAACAATCCATAAAAAGGGACACTGAAACTCATTCGACCAAGGCACCACCATCAAACTTTTTAAAAATCTAGGAAGTCCATGTTTACTATTAGGCCAACACGAGCACATCCCAATCTCATGGAGAAACTCACACATGATAGGAAATATATAGAAAACAATAATAATGATATCACATGAATATAAAATCACTATAAAACTAAAATACAGTAATATAATGGACACCTACCTATAAATGGACCATAATGGACTAAATGTAAATAGATTTTCAATTAAAACATAATATAAATAAAAAAACAACCATTAATCCAAAAAATATTATAAAATTAATAAATCATTTATCCAATATTCTAATTAAAACAAAAATGAAGACCAAAATTTGAAAATTTCAACCAAATTAGCTTGTAAAATTCTTTTTTAATGATTTTTAAACTCATGATTAAGCTTTTACAAACTGCCTTTCCAAATAGATAAATTCATCAATAATAATAAAATTCAAAACATAGATAATTTGGAAACATAAGATAATCATGATTAAATCATACTATAAAATAAAATGAACCAATAACCACCATAAAACTTTTAAAGTGAGGAGAACATCAAAATCATTTGACCACAAATTTTCAAAGAAATTTTATTAATGAAATTCATGAAATTCATCATTTATTATTCATTGTATATATATATACATATCTATAACTTTATAAAACCACAAACTAAGAACCCACATATAATATAAGAAAACATATTTTCTTTTATACACCCATCAATTACTTCTAACCTCCACATTATATGGGCCAAACTAACTCTCCCTCTTAAAACGAGCTTACCGAAATCCCTACTATAATCACAATAATTATACACCACCCATCCCAACCTTAGTATAAAATTTATGAAAATGAAAAAAGTCATCAAACTATAATGGAATAATTTACATGGAATTATTTAAAAAATAACCCAAACAAGCCTAAGAATGATGAGTATAAAAAAAATTGGAAGAAAACATAGAAAATCAACCAAAAATATATATTTCATGAAACATAAAATAAATATAGATATCCCCTACCTAAAACCACCAAATGGTTTCTCAATCACCATATCATTGTGTTAGTCAGCCATGTGTTTCGTTACGCATCACCATCACCAAATCCAAAGTCAAACTTCATCACTACCAGATGAACTAATATTGACACCGTCTCTGTATCCATCTCCACTCCCCACTATCAACACCTGTATTAAATTTTTATTGAAAATTAAATAGTTCTATATATTTAAATTTAAAGTTAAAAACAATAAAATTTTGTGTACTAAATGATTATGAAGTTTTGTGATTTACCTACTCACTCAAACCATCCATCAACACAATATCACCGGGGGGACATCCAGTTATCTTCTAAAATAAATCAACTAATTATTTATGTAGAGAAATTAAATTTACATCCTTCATTTATATATGAGCTCCATAGTGCTGGATTGTACTCACTTGTTCTTGAATTGTTCTTTGAATTTACATAAACTACCTCTGAGCATCTCGGGGTAGGGAGTAACTACAATCAGAATTAGATGTAGTTGTAATCACCAATGGCCTACCAAAGACCTCATATGGTATTGGTCTCTAACCCATGCCACACACATGACCAAGACAATCCTTCCCAAGGATTTTACAAACTGAATGATCCTGGGATATTGAGAAGGATTGGACGGGATTGACATCCCATTGTTCTTTTATTTTTACCTATAAATCAAATATCATTCACATTTGAAGTAATGTATATTAAAAAATGAAATCTACAATAAGTTATTATAATGAAAAAGGAATTCATTCCTAAACTTTTTTAGTAGGATCATTCACATTACTCACATCAGATTTCATATGAACATCCAACCAAAGGTCTGTTCAAGAGACTTTTTTCCCTAAATTATTTGACCACATTAAAAATTAAATAAACAAACAATTTAATATATGAAATAGATAATTTTATCTTATAAATATTTAAACTAATGAAAATATTACCATAGTTAATCTATTTATTGAAAAAAATATTTGAACTGAAAGTGTGGGGGATGATTTTTTTAGTTTGACTTGATATTTTTTTCTTGAAATATCCTGAAATAAATAACATGCAACTTAATAGTAATGTATACAATGTCATATCCTTGTTATATACATGTAAATATGTAAAAATATATTTATATAATAATATTTTTTTTTCAATACCATGTGATTCTCATGGCGATGGATATCTACAAAAATATTCCACTAATCTCTAGGTACCCCTTATAGAACCTCATCACACATCTGTTGAGTGGTCAATAATGTATCATTGAATTCATTCAATGATCACCATTTAAAATATTACCATTTCTTAGCCAAAATTTTCAACATCCACTTTCATGTAATAAGATCAGAAATAGTAAAGTGGAATAATATCTATAAAAAGTGATTCATTTTTAAAATATTATAATTTAATTAAATAATGGAATTCAATTGAGCCATAATGTATTAAAATTTCCTTTATCTAGGAATCGAATACTTCATTCTTCTAATATTGATGCATATTCATCCAATTAGAATATATAATTGAAAGGGTAACTAGATCAGCTACCGATTGGCATAGAATTTAGCCAAATAACCCCGTAGCATCATCCTTGGGGACCCCATAACAATAAAATGGGATAAATATATTTAATATGTTTGTATTCCAGACACATGAACTATTAATATTTGTCTCATTAGTAATATTATTTCTATATTTTATAAAAAATAGTTATTATTATAAAAAAGTTCAATAAATTTATTCACATTAAAATTTGTACCTATAACCGACACCCTTCAATACATCATGATGAAATATAAGTAACCACCTATTATCTCACCATGGAGTCACTACATTATGAACATATTGAATCTGGAGGAAACGTTCTAGATAAATATGGGATGAAGAAAGAGGGTGTGTTAGATGTTGACTGGAGGGTGACAGAGGGTTCAGAAAATACTTACTGGGGGAAGATGGAAGTTGTCCTAGATGCTATAGGGAGGGATCCTGATGGATCATTAGGTGTATGTGTGGTCAAGGGAACATTAATTGAGAGTCGACTAGGAATAGTGAAATGCTTATTCCATGGAATTATTTTCATTTAAACAAAAAAATTAACTTTAGAATATACATTTGGAAAAAGTTATGCAAAAAAAGAAATTTAGAAAAATAAAACAGATGCATAGTACTAACCAACATAATATACATATGTATGATAATGAATTAATTCACATAAAAAAAATATAACATTTAATTTTTCAAAATTAAGCAACTCATGAATTTTTTTAATATGATAACAAGTCCATGTTACTAGAAATGAACAATATATAACATAGGTGGTTGGTAAGTTAATGGATGACTACATATACAATCATTTTGTCCTTCAACCATGTCATTATCATGATCCATGATTAATTTATCTACTTTATCCTCCCTTTAAAAATTAATATTTTTAAAATTAGGATGGAAACCTAATTCAATTTCTTGCTGTTGATGGGATTCAATTTTAGAGGTAAAATCTTCCACTTCATCACCCATATCATACAAGTATGTTTGTTTTATGTGAACAATTACAGTCCACCCTTCATCCACAATATATTCTACATAATATACCACTTTCTCTTGAGATAAGAATATATAAAGATCATGTAATTCATAGTCACTAACATCCATCAAGTGAGATAAGTTCATATAAGTAAATAGCAATGAATCTATTGTAATACCCCTAGTAATATTAACCCACTTGAATTTGAATAAAACTACTAAAAAATAACTATGGAAGTCTAATTTGATAATATCAGTCAACTTTACATAGTATCCCAATTCAGAAACTATAAATATACCACTATTATTCATTTTTAAACCCTATTCCTGATCGGCTATATGAAATTTGAAACCATTCACATTATAAGCGTTGAACTTTATAGCCTATTTTAGAGGACCTCAAGCCAGAAACATCAATTCTTTTGAAAACTCAGCCTTATTACCAGTATTAATGATCTAAAAAAAATTAATATACATTATTAGATTTATAAAATATATTTTTCAACCTAAAATCTATATTTATTTCAATATTTATGAACTTACATAACATGAAAACCATTCTACAAGATCTTTATTAACTACTGTTACAAAATATGCGAATCATGAATTTTCAATCCATGTATCCTATGATGATTTAAGTTAACACACCTTAATATGTTACTTGAATACCCATCATATACTTTCACATGTTTTAAAATTTGAATTAATTTATCTGTATCCTTATTTTTCATTGAAAAAATTACCAGAGCCTACTTTACATTCTTATATGGGCATTATTCACACTTTAAATTCATTTTTTTATAAGTCCTTCCATGCATTGAGATGGTACTTAAAATTTCCATGCTCATTAAGTAATGTGAGTATCAAATTATCACAAAAATTCTTCTCAATATTTATAACATCAAGATTATGACACAACAAATTAAATCCCCAATACATGAAGTTTGAAGAATATACTTTTTTATACCATTGTTGTGTTCTGATTTCAATTGATGAATCACTTCGAACCCATTTCCCAATATCATTAAAATGATCCACCTTACCAAATTATGTTTCAACAGTTACTAGTTGTTCCAATATTTCAGAACCTGTCAAAAACATTGGAGGTGGTCTATGTTTAATATAACCATTGAATTTTGACTTGTTCAACTGAAATCTTTGAGACGCATCGAGTAATCTATGATGACACAAGAAGAACTATTTTTTACATTAAGGTAGTTGTTCAGGATCAAAATCAAATTTACAAATAAGATAAGCCAAACCTATGTAATTTTTCCAACTAGATAAGTTCCCAAGTCCAGGGAAGTCACTAATGGCACGCATTAGATTGACATGCATTTTGAACATTATTCTAGATGATATATCATACATCTCAATACCATTACTCCATAAATCCTATAATTCTTCAATTATAGGCTAAAGGCATACAAAAATATCATTTCCAGATATTTTTTTTCAAGAATAATCATCAAAATGATAAAAGATTTTTGTTTTATATAGATACATGGAGGTAGATTATAAGGGATCAAAACAATCACACAAATGCTATAATTAGTAATCAAAGTCCTAAAATGGGTTGAATATATCAATATTCAATCCCAATCGCACATGCCTAGGATCATATGATAAATATTTATGTAATGAATAAAATGTATTGCATGATTTTGAATATATTATATGTCACATTAACCCATCATTTATATTGTCTATAGAATTACACTTCATGTGCTCAGTGGTTTTCAATGACATGAATAAACTTTTCAATCAAGATTTTAAAGGGAAGCAACAGAAAACATTTGTGGGTATATTATTTTTCATCTTATTCATAGTAGTATGTTGATTTAGACTTCCAAAATAAACCATTTACATTCATATAGAGGAATATTTTTTTAATCCTGTCTTCTTGAATCCTCTCCCCAATAAAGCATGAAATCATTGGGATAATCATGTATTTTTTTTATAAATCAGACCAATTTTTTTAATTTTTTTTCCATAAACTAAAAAAAATCAAGGATCTTAGCAAAATGAAATACATCATGAAACAATTCCAATATCATGGAAATTGACTTATTTGTAATTTTGCATAGGCATTTGATATGGTACAACTTCAATTGAAAAGAAAGTTTTGAAAATTTTAGACATCCGCCATACACATCTTAATTTCCATTGTCAACTAAATAATGAAACAAATTTTTCTAGTCATTAAATTTATCTATTACATTAGTATTTATAGAAATAAGAGGAATATCCAATGATATGTTACGATATTGATCTAGTTTCCCTATAAGCCCAAAAACATCATTTTCAAGTTAATATTTATAGCATGCTCAATTGGATATTCTGATATGTTTTGATGTTTATGTTGTTGTATTATAATACCAAAATCATCATTTATAATGTTTTTCATTTCATTGTCCATTTTTTATGAAGTTGGGAGCTCATTCTACTGATTAACATCAGTGCTCAAAATTTCTATAATGTTCGATTCTTCATTCCAAATACAACAAAAATACTGAGCAGGTAATTTCTTCAATATCAAGTATTCATAAACTTCATATCACTTAAACCATATTATAAATTTACATTTAGGGCATGAGCATCTTATTATCCCATCAAAGGATTTTTTATAAATTTCATAATCTAAAAACTCCTCTAAACCCTTAGCATACTGAGTTGTGTTTCTCACTAATGTGATCCAGCTTTTATCCATATATATCACAATGTGCCTACACTTCATTAAAGAAAATTAACACACATAAGTATTAATAAGTAGGAAAAGAGATAAATGGAAGTGAAAAAATTACAACACACATAGTTCTAAGAAGATTCATATTAGTACTAAAAAGGTAAATGTAAAAAAGGAAAATAAATGATGGATAATATAATATAAAATAGAATTTTTTTTAAAACCATACAATCATTAATTTAAAATAGGAATCATGGGAGAAATACCTTATGGTAACTAAGTCTAGGTGCACCTAGTAATTCTATATCATCCTAACAATGGATTTAGAGTTCTAACACATCTCTAGCTAGAGGGGGTGTCACATAATACTTCACTAGAATTACTAGTAGTGTAGGAACTCTTCCAATCTAGGTTAGCCTACCCAAGAACCTTAGGTTTCTTATAATGTTTAACAAACAAGAACACCCAATAACAAAAAATATTTTATTAATTAGTTGATGATTAAGTCCCTTTCCAAAACACATTTCAATCCATTTCCACTATCCAACTCAAATAATTTCATGAGAAACACATTAATATTTAAATGATTCAATGACTATAAAATTTCACTTTTCGTAAAACACTATTAAAAATATTTTAAAAATAAAATAATTTATAAGTCCCTTTCTAAAGTACTAACATGGAATTTATAATTCATTTTAAAAGTCCATTTGAAAATTGATTTGGAAAACCAATTAAAAACATAAAATTTAAACTTCAAGATTCCCTTTATCATTAAATACATATGAATATATATATATATATATATATATATATATCGCACGACGAAAATATCCACATATTCTCAAGTGAATATGTTCATAGATACATATAAATATACACACACTTTTACACATGTGTATAAAACCAAACACATCATGAAACACTCACACATCAATTAAAAAGTGAACAACACAAGGATAAAATAAGTAAAATCAATAAAATAGCTCAAACAAGGAAAACCCTACCAAATCAACCTCTTAAAGTCATATAAAAATAAATATAATCAGATAAATAATTTCAAAAAAAAAATAAAATACTCTACATCCATATAGAATCCACCATATTTTTTGGGAAAAAATATAGCTATTCTTTAGGTTAAGACGCAAAATAGGGGAAAATCTATCAAAACCCACTTAGGAATCAACTATAATTTCTTAATAACCTTATTTAATAAATATATTTAAATTCATTAAACTCATTAACATGCTTATTTTGAATAAAAAATAATTTATAAAACCCAAGAATGAGAGGTATTCTAAATAAAATCAAGATCATGGAAACACCTACATGCAACCAAGAAAATGAAGCATAACCCTTAAATACACAGAGAGGAGGGTCCTGAGAGGAGATCCCACAACCTAAAAATTGAAACCATAATGTTCTATGGGGTCTTATGGGATGGGAGCCGAGTGTGAGAGGGTGAGATGAGAGGGAGAGATCTATTCAATATCGGGGGGATTGGGGGAGGGGGGGATTGGGGGGATAATTGGCAGTGGTTTTTTAGAAACCACCGCTTGTTTTTTTTTCAATTTTTATAGAAATGGTTTAAGAAACCACTGATAAAAAACCACCGTTAAATGATGAGTTTGGTGTAGTCTCATGTAATTGTCACGACCCGCCCTCGGGGTCCGTGCCGTGACTACCCCAAGTCCGCCTTCCATAGGCCAGGGGTTGGCGACTAGCACCAAGGCGTATATCCCGGTAAAAAGGGAAGGCATTGCCTTTGTAAAGTAAACAAACACCACAGAGTAAGAAAGCGGAAAGTAAACACTAAGAAAAAGCAGAGTACAACTGAAAGTGCGGAAAAGTAAATGGGCCAGTATACAAACCCAAACTGAAGGTAAAGTACAACTCGAAAGGGAAAACAGAAACTGAAAAGTAAAAGTCGCTACACCGAGCTGTCCACTAGAAATCCCACCTGAAGGGTGGGTACAGATAGCTCCACTGCTCCATGGGTCCCACCGTCCGCTCCGAGAACGTTCCGCCCAGTGGTCCACCTCCAGGTACCGTCCTGCTCTGCAAGCCTCAGCTAAGATCAACACTGTCCGTCGTCTGCAACCAACACAACGTAGTGCGGGCAAAGCCCGTGCAGGGGTGAGTATAAGCTACTCAGTAGGGACCCCAAGACCCCTGAAGGTCTCTCAAATCCACAAAGGATAAACCACGAAGAAAGGTACAATCACGAAGTAACAACCGACACTTCTTAGGTATATGCCCATACATATACCTAAGTCATCAATTTCAAATACGCTCCAACCTCCGAGTCCAAGTACAACTCAATCCACACAGGAAAGTAAACGTATTCCACACAGGTAAGCAAAACACAATCCCCACAGGATAGCACCACACAATCCACACAGGAAAGAAACAGGATTCAGCTCACACAGGTATACTTCTTCAAAAGACGATAAAGATGATCTCTGATCCATTTAAGTCGTCGGACCCACAAAAGATCGATAGGTAACTTACCCCTGCAAAAGACCCACACAGGATCGGGCCCACGTAGGACCTGTAGGCGCTGGTTCACACAGGACCGCTGAGCGCAAAGACCCACACAGGATCGGACCCACACAGGATCGGGCCCACACAGGACCTGTAGCACTGATCCACATAGGATTGCTGAGTGCTGTAGTCCTCGTCGTCGAATCCACACAGGATCTATGTACTGTCGTCGTCGCAGTCACAGTAGCATTAGTAGCAGTAGTAGTAGCAGTAGTAGTAGCAGTCACAGTCGCAACCACCACTAGGGTTCCCGCACACAGCAAGCTTGTTCGGAGGGTCCGCTCCATGATCCGAGAGGCTGATACATCAACTGTCACAAAGTCCAGAGTTGATGTATCCAAAAGTTCCGTATCGTCAACAGGAACTCAACGCAACAGACGGCGCGTTGATCGGACGCCCGGTCTGAGAGTTATTGACATTTTCGTCCCCGGGGCCCGGTTGGTTTTTAAGGTAAAACCAAACCGACCGTACTCCACTTGCGTCCAAACCTCAGGTGGAGTATGCCAAAAGATCCATCTCACAAAGAGGAACACAACAAAGCTGACGGCACGTCAATCGGACGTCCGTAGCTCAAGATATGAGCGTTTCCGCTCCGAAGGCCCGGTTGGTTTCGTGAACGAACCAACCTGGCCGAACTCAAAGTATTCCGAAACTTTGAGTGCGATAAACTGAAACGACCGTCTCGATCCAAGGATCGCCTTTCCGTAGACGGTTCGTCAATCGGAGGTCCGTGGCTCAAGTTATGGCCAAAAGACTGAATCCGTCTCGAAAACGGGGGGTCCGGGTCCGGCCCGACCCCCCTGGGTCGGCCCGACCCGGGTCCGACCCGGCCCGGCCGGCGGCGGTCTGGCGTGGACCGGCGCGGCGACGCGGTCCGGCGCGGACCGGCGCGACGGCGCGGTCCTGCGCGGCGGCGCGGCCCGGCCGGCGGTGGCGCGGCCTGGCGCCGCTGGTGCCACGCGCGGGGGGCTAAGCCCCCGCTTCATCGGATTGGCGGCACGACTTTTAGCCGCGCCTTTGGAAACCGCCCCCCCCCCTCGTGGGGGGCATGCTTTGAAAAGAACCGGGGGGCCGCCTGCCCCCCCTCAAAGAAACCCCCCCCCCCCCAATTAAATGGGGTGGGGGGCTTTTGAGCGCTGGCCGGGGGAATTAAATTCCCCCGGCCGGTTTTTCTCCAAGGGGACCGGAAAACCGGTCCCCTTTTCCGGCTTCCGACGCCGGCGGCCCGACCACCGGTCTTCTCGTTCCGCCGCGGCCCGGAACCGGCCGCGGTGTTCATCATCCAGCGCGGTGCGACGACACCGTGCCCCTCCGCCGCGCCTTTGATTCCCTTCGACGCGGCGTGACGGCGTCGCGTTCTTGATGATCCTTCCACGGCGCGGCGTGACGGCGCCGCGCAATATAAGAGTGCGAATATCCGCGTGGTGCGACGGCACCACGCCATCTTGTTTCATCCGCAAGATAAATCAACAAGAACAAAGGAGGGGGTTTGGCCGTGTTCATGCGGTCCGGCCCCCTCACGTTAAATGATAACACATATTTAAATATCCTCACGTTAGTCATGCTAGAACCACGAACAAGAATAAATAAATAACAAATAACAACAACCCCTACCTTGGGTTCAAGTTCGAAGATTGTCAACGACCCGCGGAAGACAACGTCGCGGAGGTCGGGCGTCGCGGTAATCGTTCGTCAAATCCGATGACGAAGAGGTACGTTCGAAGAGGTACGTCGTTGGCGAATCTTCGTATGCCGACGAAGGAAGTCCGAGGAGGAAGCGGCGTTCCCTTTCGTTGACACGGAAGACGAAGAAGAGAGGAGCGGCGTTCTTCGTCGGAGCTTGAGCGTTCTTTGTCAAAGCTTGAGAGTTCTTCGTCAAAGTTTGAAGAAGAAGGAGAAGAACCCAAAATGCTCTGTCAAGATGGATAAACAATTCTAACCAAATAAAATAAGATAGAGTCTTATTTTATTCACAAACTTAACAAAATGAATTTCAAAGGTTTGAAATTCAAATAAGATAACTCCAAAATTAAATGACAAGTTGTCATGTCATTTAAAGAGGGGTTAAAGGGAGTTTGAGAGAAGATGGAAGGTTAGGTTCGTGTGGGCCCCACCACACTTAATCCTCTCTAGGGAGGTTAAGTGGGTGTGGGTCCCACCCCTAACTTCCTTTGAGAGAAGTTAACCAACAAAAGTAAAATAAAAAGTGTTTTACATTTTTATTCAACTTTTTATAATTCTCCCCAAAACTAACTTTCGTCCCGCAATAAACGCAACTTCGGAAAAGGTCTCCTTAAGCGAATAACGGCGCTGCGAGTTCATCGGTGCCCTCGGATTTCAATTACGAGCACCAGATCAAAAGTTAGGAATTCCCGCTCGTTCATTCACTGAACGTACCCGAGCCAAACTTCGGAAATTGATTCCGGGCACACCGGGCCTCGGAATCAGGTGCCGTCAGAAACCGCGCTCTTGTAAAATTCCAAAGAAAATTAAGAAAAAATTTCCCTTGAATTTTACGGGTCTTTACATTACTCCCACCTCAGGGCTTTACGTCCCCGTAAAGATACATCAAAAACTAGGGGAACAAATGAGGGTACTGAGCACGCATCTGAGCCTCCCGCTCCCATATGCTCTCCTGGAGATTACCGTGCTGCCATATGATGCGCACAAGTGGAATCGATCGCCCACGCAGGACCCGATCCTGTCGATCCTCTATCTCTACCGGGACCTCCGTAAAAGTCGCCCCATCGTCAACGTCAAGCTCCCCATGGTCAATGATGTGCGTCGGGTCGTGCACGTATCTCCTCAACTGGGATACGTGGAAGACGTCGTGCACCCGGTGCAATTGAGGTGGCAGAGCCAGGCGATAAGCCACCTCGCCAACCCTGCTGAGGACCTGGAAGGGTCCGATGAAGCGCGGAGATAACTTGCCGCCTCGGCCAAATCTCCGAATACCACGTCGAGGTGAGACCCGCAAGAAGACGTGGTCGCCATCCTTGAACTCTAGTGGCCTCCGCCTCCTGTCAGCATATGACTTCTGCCGGCTCTGAGCTGTACTCATCCGCTCCTGGATGACCTGGACCTTCTCTGTCGTGGCCTGGACCATCTCCGGTCCCACCAGTGCTGACTCCCCAGGGTCTGTCCAGCACAAAGGAGATCTACAAGGTCGGCCGTACAACGCCTCATATGGTTCCATCCCGATGGTGGAGTGGTAGCTGTTGTTGTACGCAAACTCCACCAAGGGTAGGTGGTCCTCCCAGCTACGACCAACGTCTAGGACACATGCGCGGAGCATGTCCTCGAGAGTCTGAATGGTCCTCTCCGTCTGACCATCCGTCTGAGGGTGAAAGGCTGTGCTCAGATGTAGCTGCGTCCCGAACGCCTCCTGTAACCCCTTACAAAGCCGGGAAGTAAAGCGGGCATCTCGATCGGAGACGATAGATGATGGCACACCATGGAGCCACACAATCTCCTGAACATAGAGACGTCCCAAGCTCTCCACTGAGCCCTGCTCTCTGATGGGTAAGAAGTGTGCCGACTTGGTGAGTCGCTCAACAATCACCCATATGGAGTCGTGACCTCTGGAAGTGCGTGGAAGTCCAGTCATGAAGTCCATAGATATGCCGTACCACTTCCACTCCGGAACCTCCAAGGGCTGTACCAAGCCTGTTGGTACCTGATGCTCCGCCTTCACCTGCTGGCAGGTGAGGCATCGAGAAACGAACTCTGCTACTGCCTTCTTCATGCCCGACCACTAGTGTTGACGTCTGAGGTCCTGGTACATCTTTGCCACTCCAGGATGTACCGCCAAAGGAGAAGTGTGAAACTCTCTCAGCACTTCCTCTCGCAAAGCGACTGGTACCATGGTACGTCCTCTGAAAAGGATGTCGTGCTCTGCTCCATGGGAGAAACCATCAGGTGCCTGTCCCGAGGATATCTGTGCACGCCGTGTCGCACAGTCAGTGTCCCCACGCTGTGCCTCCCTGACTCGCTGCAGTAGTGGAGGAGTGACTGTGAGAGACTGAAGGAAGGCTTCTCCATCTCTATCCACGAAGGATATCTGCAAAGAGGCTAGCTGCTCTGTCGCCTCCTCAAGTAGCTGAATGCCCGTCCTCCTGCTGAGGGCATCGGCTACTACGTTCCCCTTCCCAGGAGTATAGACTATCTCAAAGTCATAGTCCTGGAGGAACTCGAGCCATCGCCGCTGTCTCAGGTTCAGGTCCTTCTACGAGAAGATATACCTGAGACTCTGATGATCGGAAAAGACTGTAAAGCGCTCGCCCATCAGATAGTGTCGCCATGTCTTCAAAGCGAAGACCACTACTGCTAACTCCAGGTCATGGGTAGCGTAGTTCTGCTCATGCGGCCTCAACTGACGTGATCCATAGGCGATCACTGCCCGCTCCTGCATCATAACACATCCGAGTCCGGTCCCTCATGCATCGCAGTAAACTACGTACCCTACTCCCTCCTCGGGCAACCTCAAGATAGGTGTGCTAGTCAATCTCTATCTCAGCTCCTGGAAGCTCTGCTGACATCTGTCTGACCACACGAAGGGTTTCCCATTCTTTTTCACAGCTGTGAGTGGTGCCGCAACTCTAGAGAAGTCTGGCACGAATCTCCGATAGTATCCAGCTAGTCCCAAGAAACTCCGAACCTCAGTCACACTCCTGGGTGGCTCCCATGCTAACACAGCCTCGATCTTCGCAGGATCCACTGCAACTCCCGCCTCAGAGATAACGTGTCCCAAGAAGTGGACCTCACGTATCCAGAACTGGCACTTCGAGAGCTTACCATAAAGCTAGTGCTCTCGGAGTGTGTCTAGTATAACTCGCAAGTGATAGGCGTGCTCCTCCTCAGTCGTAGAGTAAATCAGAATGTCGTCGATGACGACCACGGCAAACTGATCGAGGTATGGCTGAAAGATCCTGTTAATGAGATCCATGAACACTGCTGGAGCATTGGTTACACCGAAAGGCATAACCAAGAACTCATAGTGGCCATACCGATATCTGAAGGCCGTCTTCTGCACATCCTCATCTCTGACTCTGAGCTGATGATAGCCTGACCTAAGGTCTATCTTCGAGAACCACCGTGCTCCCTTGAGCTGATCAAAGAGGTCATCAATCCTCGGTAGCGGATACTTGTTCCTCACTATCACCTTTTTCAGGAGACGATAGTCAATACAAAGTCGCAAGCTCCCGTCCGCCTTCTTGGCGAACAATATCGGGGAAGCCCAAGGTGAAACACTGGGTCGGATGAACCCCTTGCCCTGCAAGTCCTCCAACTGTACCCGTAGCTCTCGAAGCTCGGAGGGGGACATCCGATATGCTGGAGTGGATATCGGGGCTTTCCCGGGGTACAAGTCAATATAAAATTCTACCTCTCTGCGAGGAGGTAGCCCTGGAACGTCGTCAGGAAAAACGTCCGCAAACTGATCCACCACTACAGGAAAACCAGGACTCCGCACGTCAACTGCTCCAAGGATGAGGCTAGCCAACTGATGAGTGATGGGCTGTCCTCTCCTCCGCGGAAGTCCATCCCGTGCTGCAAAGGCTCCCTTCTCACCGGTGAAGGTGAACCTGCTCCCGTCGGTGCGTACACATCGCACCTTGCGCCTAAAACATTCAATCTGCGCATGGACCGTAGATAGCCAATCCATGCCCAAGATGACATCGTAAGGCCTCGACGCTGCTACAAGAAGATCCCAGCCAAAGCTCTCGCCTCCTAGAGTAATCTCACACTGCTGGCACCAGTGCGTAATCGTCGAGTCTGCTCCCGTAGGAGTCTCTAGCTGTAAGGATCGAGCCAACGGCTCTGTCGGAATCTCCGAGCTCCGAACAAGGGCAGCAGCTATGAAAGAGTGACTCGCTCCTGTGTCTATAAGCACTGTAGAAAGGGTGGAATAGACACAGATAGTACCTCGAATCATCTCGGGTGCGCCGTGGTCGTAGGCCTCTGCTGCCTGGAGCTGTGCCTGTCTCTGCCCACCAACTCCCTGTGGTCGGGGTGGACCTCCTGGTGGTGGTGGTGGCAGAGCCTCAAAGCATCGCCCACCACCGGCTGCTCGTCCAGCTCCTCTGCCTCGTCCGCCTCCTCCCTGCGGACCGATACGGTCGACCCTCTGCCTCTGCCTCAGTGGTCCCTCAACTGTCTGCTGCTCCTCAGCATGGCGGGTCGGGCAATCATGAGCCATGTGGCCCTGCCCGCCGCACGAGTAGCACTGTCTGCCTCTCGAAAGACTGACTCCTTGCTGTGTGCTCCGCACTGCTGAGCCAGTGCCCTGAGGTCGTCTGCCCGAAGGTCTGGTCTGTCTGGACCCCTGAGTCATCCGTCGACTGCCTGCTGCAGATGACTCTGCCACGTGCCACCCTGCGGTGGGTCGCTGCGCTGGTGTAGACTCAGCAAGGAAGCTCTCGATCAGAAGGGCCCGCTCCAGTACTCCTGTCTGAGTCGGTATGCTAAGGGAGATCAGCGATGCCCTGATCTCGTGTCTCAAACCCTGCTCGAAGGTCCGGGCCCGGAAGAATGGGTCCCGTACCATGTCGGTCGAGTAGCGCGAGAGATCAGTAAATCTCGCCGAGTACTGAGCGACCGTCATGCTGCCCTGCCGCAGCTGAAGAAGCTCCTGGATACGCACCACACGAAGGGTAGCTGGGACGAACTCCGAGCGGAAGAGGCTCTCAAAGTCCGTCCATAGTAGAGATGCCTCATCATGCACCTGGAGCATCAAGCTCCACCATCATCCTGCTGCTGCGTGTAGTAGGCTCGCAGCGAGGATCACCATGAGGTCTGCTGGTGTCCTCACTAGCCTAAACACACATACCACTGCCTCCAGCCAGTCCTCGGCTGCCTGGGGATCCGTCTCCCCGCGAAACTTGGGTGGTCGCTGGCGCTGAAACTCATGCAGTGCGCTGAGGCGACGTGCATCGTCAGCGGCTGGTGCTGGAAGCATCGGGGGCTCGGCGGGTAGAGCTACCGTCGGTGCCACTGCTGACAAAGGGCCCTGCACCGAAGCCTCGTCGCTCGGTGGGCTGTCGTCACACTCGACTCTCGGAACCCTAGCTGGCTGCCGTCGTGGGGCCATCCTGAAAAGGAAACAGGTGCGCCACGGTCAGAACAATATACCTGATGAGCTGATATAAGTAATCACAATGAAAACTTTGAAACACACACGTAATCAATGTTTTCATGCATTAAATCGGAAATCAGAAGTCAGGGTCCTGGTGTACGGATACGTCGGCCGCCGCACCAACACTGGACTCCCTGGACTGATAACCACACTCAATACGCTAAACATTATTGCTTCACATAGAAAAGATCAGAGTTCGCGGTAGAACCGAACTCCTCTGATACCAATTTGTCACGACCCGCCCTCGAGGTCCGTGCCGTGACTACCCCAAGCCCACCTTCCATAGGCTAGGGGTTGGCGACTAGCACCAAGGCGTATATCCCGGTAAAAAGGGAAGGCATTGCCTTTGTAAAGTAAAAAAACACCATAGAGTAAGCAAGCGGAAAGTAAACACTAAGCAAAAGCAGAGTACAACTGAAAGTGCAGAAAAGTAAATGGGCCAGTATACAAACCCAAACTGAAGGTAAAGTACAACTCGAAAGGGAAAACAGCAACTGAAAAGTAAACGCCGCTACACCGAGCTGTCCACTGGAAATCCCACCTGAAGGGTGGGTACAGATAGCTCCACTGCTCCACGGGTCCCGCCGTCCGCTCCGAGCACGTTCCGCCCAGTGGTCCACCTCCAGGTACCGTCCTGCTCTGCAAGCCTCAGCTAAGATCAACGTTGTCCGTCGTCTGCAACCAACACAACGTAGTGCGGGCAAAGCCCGTGCAGGGGTGAGTATAAGCTACTCAGTAGGGACCCTGAGACCCCTGAAGGTATCTCAAATCCACAAAGGATAAACCACGAAGAAAGGTACAATCACGAAGTAACAACCGACACTGCTTAGGTATATGCCCATACATATACCAAAGTCATCAATTTCAAATACGCTCCAACCTCCGAGTCCAAGTACAACTCAATCCACACAGGAAAGTAAACGTATTCCACACAGGTAAGCAAAACACAATCCCCATAGGATAGCACAACACAATCCACACAGGAAAGCAACAGGATTCAGCTCACATAGGTATACTTCTTTAAAAGACGATAAAGATGATCTCTGATCCATCTAATTCGTCGGACCCATGAAGGATCGATAGGTAACTAACCCCCACAAAAGACCCACACAGGATCGGGCCCACGTAGGACCTGTAGGCGCTGGTTCACACAGGACCGCTGAGCGCAAAGACCCACACAGGATCGGACCCACACAGGATCGAGCCCACACAGGACCTATAGCACTGATCCACGTAGGATCGCTGAGTGCTATAGTCCTCGTCGTCGAATCCATACAGGATCTCTGTACTGTCGTCGTCGCAGTCACAGTAGCATTAGTAGCAGCAGTAGTAGCAGCAGTAGTAGCAGTCACAATCGCATCCAGCACTAGGGTTCCCGCACACAGCAAGCTTGTTCGGAGGGTCCGCTCCACGAGCCGAGAGGCTGATACATCAACTGTCACAAACTCCAGAGTTGATGTATCCAAAAGTTCCGTATCGTCAACAGGAACTCAACGCAACAGACGGCGCGTCGATCGGACGCCCGGTCTGAGAGTTATTGGCATTTTCGTCCCCGGGGCCCGGTTGGTTTTAAGGCAAAACCAAACTGACCGTACTCCACCTGCATCCAAACCTCGGGCGGAGTATTCCAAAAGATCCGTCTCACAAAGAGGAACACAACAAAGCTGACGGCACGTCAATCAGACGTCCGTAGCTCAAGATATGAGCGTTTCCGCTCTGAAGGCCCGGTTGGTTTCGTGAACGAACCAACCCGGCCGAACTCAAAGTATTCCGAAACTTTGAGTGCGATAAACATAAACGACCCTCTCGATCCAAGGATCGCGTTGCCGCAGACGGTTCGTCAATCGGAGGTCCGTGGCTCAAGTTATGGCCAAAAGACCGAATACGTCTCGAAAACGGGGGGTCCGGGTCCGGGCCGACCCGGCCCGGCCGGCGACGGTCCGGCGCGGCGGCGCAGACCGGCGCGGCGGCGCGGTCCGGCGCGGTCCGGCGCGGCGGTGCGGTCTTGCGCGGCGGCGCGGCCTGGCGCCGCTGGTGCCACGCGCGGGGGGCTAAGCCCCCGCTTCATCGGATTGGCGGCGCGGCTTTTAGCCGCACCTTTGGAAACCGCCCCCCCCCCCCTCGTGGGGGGCCTGCTTTGAAAAGAACCGGGGGGCCGCCTGCCCCCCCTCAAGGAAACCGCCCCCCCCCCCCCCCAATTAAATCGGGGGGGGGGGGGCTTTTGAGCGCTGGCCAGGGGAATTAAATTCCCCCGGCCTTTGACCTTCCGGCCGGCCACCTGGCTGGCCGGTTTTTCTCCAAGGGGACCGGCAAACCGGTCCCCTTTTCCGGCTTCTGACTCCGGCGGCCCGGCCGCCGGTCTTCTCGTTCCGCCGCGGCCCGGAACCGGCCGCTGTGTTCGTCGTCCGGCGCGGTGCGACGGCACCGCGCCCCTCCGCCGTGCCTTTGATTCCCTTCGATGCGGCATGACGGCGTCGCGTTTTTGATGATCCTTCCACGGCGCGGCGCGACGGCGCCGCACAATATAAGTGTGCGAATATCCGCGTGGTGCGACGGCACCACGCCGTCTTGTTTCATCCGCAAGATAAATCAACAAGAACAAAGGAGGGGGTTCGGCCGTGTTCATGTGGTCCGACCCCCTCACGTTAAATGATAACACATATTTAAATATCCTCACGTTAGTCATGCTAGAACCACGAACAAGAATAAATAAATAACAAATAACAACAACCCCTACCTTGGGTTCAAGTTCGAAGATTGTCAACGACCCGCGGAAGACAACGTCGCGGAGGTCGGGCGTCGCGGTAATCGTTCGCCAAATCCGATGACGAAGAGGTACGTCGTTGGCGAATCTTCGTATGCCGACGAAGGAAGTCCGAGGAGGAAGCGGCGTTCCCTTTCGTTGACACGGAAGACGAAGAAGAGAGGAGTGGCGTTCTTCGTCGGAGCTTGAGCGTTCTTCGTCAAAGCTTGAGCGTTCTTCGTCAAAGTTTGAAGAAGAAGGAGAAGAACCCAAAATGCTCTCTCAAGATGGGTAAACAATTCTAACCAAATAAAATAAGATAGAGTCTTATTTTATTCACAAACTTAACAAAATGAATTTCAAAGGTTTGAAATTCAAATAAGATAACTCCAAAATTAAATGACAAGTTGTCATGTCATTTAAAGAGGGGTTAAAGGGAGTTTGAGAGAAGATGGAAGGTTAGGTTCATGTGGGCCCCACCACACTTAATCCTCTCAAGGGAGGTTAAGTGGGTGTGGGTCCCACCCCTAACTTCCTTTGAGAGAAGTTAACCAATAAAAGTAAAATAAAAAGTGTTCCACATTTTTATTCAACTTTTTATAATTCTCCCCAAAACTAACTTTCATCCCTCAATAAACGCAACTTCGGAAAAGGTCTCCTTAAGCGAATAACGGCTCTATGAGTTCATCGGTGCCCTCGGATTTCAATTCCGAGCACCGGATCAAAAGTTAGGAAATTCCCGCTCATTCGTTCACTGAACGTACCCGAGCCAAACTTCGGAAATTGATTCCGGGCACACCGGGCCTCGGAATCAGGTGCCGTCAGAAACCGCGCTCTTGTAAAATTCCAAAGAAAATTAAGAAAAAATTTCCCTTGAATTTTACTTGTCTTTACAGTAATGGTAACACCCATGTAAGGGTACTCATGTAAGGGTCACACCCATATAAGGGTACCACTCAAGGGTAACGACCACCACCTAAGGGTAAACATGTAAGGGTAATAATCAAATAAAGGTAACCAAATAAACATGTGTAATGGTAACACTCATGATACATAAAGGTAAGGGACACTCATATAAGGGTAAGTCACTATATATAAGTGTAAAGGGACACCCATGTATAAGGGTACCCAAAACCACATAAAGGTAATGGAAGCCTCATGTAAGGGTAAATTATGTAAGGGTTAGACTCATATAAGGGTAAAGAAGACATTATGCATAAAGGTAAATCCTTAATATCTAGAATCAAAATTTGTGCATAATAATAAAGAAAGAGAATTAAAATCACTTTTTCATGCATGCATAATAATTTATAAATGGAAGAAACAATTAAAAAGGAAAATTAAAATGGAAAATACCTTAAATTCACATATCTCCACCATTTTCCTTTAAAATTGGTGATGTTATTACACCTATTGTCATTAAATATGAACCAAATTCATTTTATCTAAAAAAATTGTATTTTGGTAAATCATAGTTATAGTAAAACTATCAGTCGTGTTACTATTAGTATTTATCTTTGTGACACATACTATTCTAGATTCAATGATATATCTAATAAAATGTAACTTAATGTCTATGTGTTTGGATTTACCATGAAGAACTAAATTTTTGGACCAATGAAAAGCTGATTGGCTATCACAATAAACTGAAATAACCGAATTATATAAATCGAGTTCAGAAACCAAACCCTCTAACCATAAATCATCATTGATAGCCTCAGTCAAGGAAATATACTCAGCTTCTGTGGTTAAAAGAGAAACCATAGATCGCATATCGCATTTACAAGATATGGGTCCTCCACTTGCAGTGAAGAAATATCCAGTGAGTGACTTTCTGGTATCCATATTAACTATATAATTAGTATATACATATCTAGTAATAAGTCCATCTTTATTTACATTTCTATCAAATAACAAATATAGATAAATAGTATATGAAACATATCTAATTAACTATTTCAGGGCCTTCCAATGATGTTTCTTGGATTGACCCTGAATCTTATGAGAGTGAAAATATAAAAATCTATGTGAGGCCTGGTGAAAATCATAGAGCACATTAGGATTCCAATAATAATGGTATAAGGGATGTTTTACATATATTCAATTTAAATAGTAGAAGTGGTGGCTTAAGTCAAAGATAGTTTAAAGTTTTGAAAAAAGGGGCCATTAACTAGATTCAAGGTCTCAAGCAAGTAACCTTTTAAAAATTTTAATATATAAGCATTTTTGGACCAATACAATAGTTTATTAGGTCAGTCCCTTATAATTTTGATGTGTAATATCTATTTTTATGCTCCTAAATCTTTCATCTCAAGAATAATTTTCAATTGATATTTAATGGAATTAATGAGATTCATATTATTGGACATAACCAACATATCATCTACATAAAGCATCATGCAAAATATGTAGTTTTTAACACATTTAAAGTAAATACATGAATCATATTGGCTCCTATTAAATTGGATACTAACATAAAAGAGTCAAATTTCCTATATCATTGTCTTGATGCCTATTTTAAACCATAAATGGATTTATTTAAAAGAAAAATTTGGTTAGGTTTGAAATCCATTTGACAACCATCAGGATATTTCATGTATAATTTTTCATTAAGGCCACCATGTAAGAATGCAGGTTCACATAAACTTATTTTATGTGGAAGTTATCAAAAGTAAAAAAAAAAGTAATAAGTAGCTGAATAGAATAATTTTTTAACAACTGCTGAAAAAATCACATCATAATCAATACCCTCTCTTTGAAGGTAACCCTTTTCCACTAATTTGTCCTTGAATTTGATTTTCTTCTCATTAGTGTTCTCTTATTTATTTTGTAAATATACTTACATCTAACGACATTATAATTATAAGGTCTATCAATAATAGAACAAGTATGGGTTTTACTCCCAAATTTCATTTATTCATGCATGTAAGTAATCCATTATTTGGAATCCCAGTCATTTGAGGATTGAATATAGGTTTTTGGATTATCATCAATGAGATCCTTGGAAACATGAAAGGAAAAAAAATCCATACCAACTTGGTCAAACTGAGAAGGAAGTCTAATGATCCTCTTAGATATGATTTAAGTCAACTAGTAATCATTATTAGCACGAGGAGGCCCATAATTTGAATCTGAATTAGAACTGGACTCATTTTAAATTCCACTTTAAGGAATACATATAGGTGTATCAATGACAGCAACTGGTTGAGTAGAAATACGAGGATCAACAGTCTCATTATGGGCTATATCATTACTTTAATGTGTGTTAGATTTGGATTTATGAGAGTTGGATTCATGAAATACAACATCCCTATTAATTATATATCTTTGGTATCTAGAATTTTCAATCCAAAACTTATATCCTTTTCCACCAATAGGGTATCCCATGAAAACCCATCTAATATCTCTTGGTTCCAACTTATTAGTTTTAATGTGGGTGTTACAATACATCCGAAGACTCTTCATTGGTTATAAAAAGGTGATTTTCCTTTCCATAGGTCATATAGGGATTTAAAATGGTTATTATTAGATGGGAACATATTAATCAGGTATACTATAATAGTGGAGTAATTTTCCCAAAAGTATTTAGGTAGACCTAAGCATGAAAGCATGATTCAAAATCACTTAAGAATAGTTCTATTCATGCACCTAACAAGCCCATTCTATTGGGGGGTCTCCCTAATAGTCTGGTGTCTTGCTATAGCCTTATATTGAAAGAACTAGACAAACGTAGTTGATAATTACTTTAAACCATTATTTATTCTCATGAATTTAATCCACTTTCTAACCAGGTTTTTAATAAGGGTTTTCCACATTTAATGGTTTCTAAAACATAAAATTTGTTTTTGAGTATGTAAATCCAAAATTTTCTAGAATAATTATATATAAAGGTAACAAAATAGAAACAACCACCATGGGATGTGGCTCTAGCAAAGCCCCATAAATTATAAAGTATGTACTTTGATAGTTGAGAAGCCTTAAAATAAGTCCTTACAAAACTAACCCTCTTATACTTACAAAAGATGAAATATTTACAAAATGTGATATTTCTTGGTGTAATATCTTCTAATAGCCCTTTTTTACTTAACTCGTCTAACCCCTTTGAGGTTATATACTACAATCTTCTATGTTATAGCAAGGTGTTATTAGTATTACTCACATATACACTATCTAGATACCTTGAATATATTTTCCCATCCAACACATAAAGGCCATCATCTAGGGATACTTTGATTATAGTTCTATATAACTTGAAGATCTTACGGAATCTAAATTAGGACCTAAATACATACCCTTTTTGGTCTAGAAAACCAAGGAAATTCAGGTTTCTGTGAAGTCTAGGGACCCACCTAAGATCTAGGAGGGCAATGAAATAATAGTCATTTAATTATATAAGAACAAAACCTATTCCTTGAACCTTAAACTTCTTATTATTCCCTAGGATTACATCTCCCTATACTCTCTCAACTAACTCAAAGAAATAGTCTCTAGAAGGGAACATGTGAAAAAGGAATCCTGAATCCAGAACCCACTCATCAGTGAGTGCATATCTAGATACATTTAAAACTTTAGTGGCATCATAACCAGAATCCACTAAAAGGGATTGGTCAACAAGATCTTCATCCTTAGATTTTTTGGGCTTTATACACTTGGGTATTAAGTGATCGAGCTTTCCAAAGTTGTACCATAAAACTTTTCTTTAATTGGTATTTGACTTAGGTTTGTGTTGGTTATTGTTCTTTCCTTTCTATTTACCTCTTTCTTTCTTTTTAACATTATACTATGGCTCCCACTAGTAAATAGAATCCTGACCCCACCTTTAATTTTAGGTTTAGAATTAATATCCTTATAAAGCAGAGAATATTTAACCATTTTAAATTTAAGCATGTCATTAACATACATAACAGTTTATAATATTGTTCTATAATAATTGTCAATAGAAATGAAAAGAATCATAAATTGTTCCTCATCATCAAAAACCACATTAATGTTGGATAAATCAAGAATGATTTTATTAAATTCATATAAATGGGGTTTAATAGCAACACCAGAATTCATTATAAAGGTGAAAACATAATGTTTCATATAAATTATACCAATAAGTGAATTTTTCATGTAAATTTAACACATATACTAGAAAAATTGTATTCAAAGGTAACTTACCAAAGGGCCTTGTCACCAAGATACAACAACATAAAACTATACGCCTTATCAAGAATGTCGGGAGGGACATATTGATATGATTTAGAGGTCTGGACATCAAAAGTAAGGGATATAATTAGATTGTATTGGCCATTCAAGGTATCTATGAGTCCATATTGAACTAATAGATCCCTTATCTTAATTCAAATCAAATTAAAATCATTATATACATCAAACTATTCAATTTTGTACTTATTTGAACTCATTTTTAACTAAAGGATCTGATACCAATTTTTTGGGGACAACATTAAGTGTACGAACACCAGAAAAACCAATATCATTGGTTATACACTTCTTATTAAATTAAGTATTTTAATTCAAAAAGGTTTTGAGGTTATAATAATTTCAATTACAAATAGAAATGAACAAAATCAAATTAAGAAGAGTGCTGAATTAAAAAAACAGAAACCATAACTTGAATATTATTCCCAGTTTTGAAAAATACATCCAAAGAAAGATTCCAAACAGAATCAATGATATATATTAAGCACGAATAAAGAAATAAATAAGATAGAAAACCAGAACACATAATTTAACATGCTTCAGTCTCTTTGGGTCCTACATGAATGTTAATAACACCACCCACCCACACGTGCATTTTATTATGATCAAAATAAAGATTCAATCAAAAGATAAAACAATACATAACGAATCAAAAAAATTTGAAAGAACTGACATTACTGCATATGTTTACTATCTAATGGTCTAGATCACTTTTGGTATAGTTCTATTGAAGCCTTATTCTTTTGAATCTCCTTGGTACTCGTTCGGTGGCTCCAAGATTAGGAATAAGATTCCTCACTTCTTCTTAGAAAAGGGATGAAAATTATCTCAACCAAAAATGGAGTAGAAATAGCTACAGTTAATGAAGGTAGTATAAAAACAAGATCTTCTTCTAAGAACAGGATGAAGAAATGCTAGGGTTTTTCCACACCGAGAACTAGAGCAAAAACGGAAGGATACAGTCAATAAAATTCAAAAGGATGAGGCTGTATAGGGTCATAAAACACCTTAAACACCATATAGGATAGTATAATAACCCACCTAATAAAATCATTCCATATCGAGATATGAAATAGAAAAGTAAACCATAAAACAATATTTTAAAAGGGATGCACTACATAAAGATAACCTTGTAATGGAACCACCTATGTAAGGGTACCCATGTAAGGGTAATGACTGCCTAAGGGTAACACTCACATAAGGGTACTCATGTAATGGTCAAACCCGCCTAAGGGTACCACATGAGGGTATCAACCATCACATAAGGGTAAACAGGTAAGGGTATTGCTAACATAAAGGTAATTAAACAAACATGCATAAGGGTAACACTCATGATACATAAAGGTAAGGGACACCCATGAAAAGGTAAGTCACACTATGTAAAGGCAAAGGGAAACCCACATAAGGGTACCCAAAACCATATAAAGGTAATTGAAGACTCATATAAGGGTAAAGAAGGTAGTATGTGTAAAGGTAAAACCTTAAGATCTAAAATAAAATTTTGAGTATAATTATAAAGGAGGAGAATCAAAATCATTTTTTCATGCATTAATAACAATTTATAAATGGAAGAAACAAATAATAGGAAAAATTCAAAATGAAAGCACCTTAAATTCACAGGATACATCCCAGATATGACTTGTTTTCTACAACAATACATGGAACCATTCCTCTATGATTAGGGTGACTGGATATCCATAACATTTTCATTTCTTTCTGCACATTGGTAAAATTTGAGATCATAAAAAACCCTAGAGCTACCGCCAATTTCCATACCATAGAATATTTCCACCTAGAAGGATGTGACATACATTTCCATATTTCTACTCATGGAAGGATTACTGGTGGCATTGCTCAATAATGTATGTAATATTATTTTATAGATATTTTTTAATCCTGATTTCTTAATGGATGGTATATAATTCTGTTTTCATATTTTCTTCTTTGGACTTATTTGTAAATAGAGAGATGAAATTCATAGAAAATACACTCTAAGTATTTTTCTCACATTTCGGGTTCTTCATCACTCCACACACTACTGATAATATGAATGATTCATCATCTCTCTATACACTACTAATAATTCACATAATAATCATAAAAAAACCACTTAGACTTGTTGATAATATGATTCCTATTCTCTTATATATATATACACAATATTATAGTTGATGATTCAGTAAAATAAAAAATACCGTAATATCAAAATTTAAGCTAGAATTTCATAATATCCAAATATTTATAAATCAACATTATTTTCTATAATATATAATAAATTTTCCAATATAGAAATAATTAATCTAAAAAAAGATTCCAATTCATATAAAACTTTCATCAAGTAATCTGAAATTCAATTATATTTAAAAGATATGTGTTATATAATATAAAAAAATGAAAAATTTGGAACTTTTAATTGATAGAATATTTGTTTCTTAATATTTATAAATAACTTATATTAGAATAATAGAAAAAATTTTAAGATACTGACACTTTAAATCATTTCAAGAATATCATATATTAAATATACATGTGATTTATTTTTACAAATCATAAATTAATCACTATAGGAAAAAAGGGGTTTCATAGTGGTTTTTTGGCATTTAGTGACGGTTTAAACAACTACTAAATGATGCATGAATCTTTCTAAAATAATCATTTATTTGAATATCTGGAATCCTTTCACGGAGATTTTTTATTCAGTGATAATTATTTATTTATTTAGTTATTATTATTATTATTATTATTTATTATCTAGGTGCCACCCCATCCTAGGCCCACCCTGACCTAACCCACTATATTTTCCCAGTAAAATCAAGCATATATATGTGTAGGGTGATATTTGAACCTCTTACCTCTTGATTATTATGCAAAACATTTACCACTACACCAAGCCTTTCATGTGGTGAGTAAAAATACTTTAATATACTTATATATATACAGATAAATATATGTAAATACATATATATGTGTATATATATTTATTCATAATTTACAAATACATATATATAAAAATTTAATTATATATATATTTATCGACATAATATATATAAATATTAATAAATAGATATAAATAGATATAAATATATATAAATTTACATAAATGCATATAAATACAAATAAATGTGAATATATATTGTTAAATATAATAGTATATATATACCCACAAAAAATTTTCTTGTCCATAGGGCCTTCACGCCATAAAAAATGGGTGGGTTATCCCTTGGGGGGTTATGACTTACCCTTTTGGGTTGTGTGTGTTACATTTTTATGTTTCGTTGTAATTATACCCCTAAGTGCCAATAATATATATATACCCACATAATATATATAAATAAATATAAATACAAATAAATATAAATATATATAAATATACATAAATACATATAATCATCTACAGATATATAAATATAGATAGAATAACATAAATATATATAAATACATATATATAGATATTAAAATATAATTACATATAAATATAAATATATATATACATATATCTATATATATATATCCACATAATATATATAAATATAAATACATATGAATATCTATAAATATCCATAAATATATATAAATATATATACATATATATGAATATAAATACATATAAATATAAATAAATATGTATATATATATATACAAAATTAAAGATAATTATATATATATATATATATATTTATATAAAGATACATAAATACACACACATAAAGATATATATACACACCCACATAATATATATAAATATATACATACATACATACATACATATATATAGATAAATATAGATAAATATAGATAAATATACATAAATACACATAAATACACATAAATATCTATAAATATCTATAAATATAAATAAATTTACATATATATATATATATATATAAACACACACATATATATAATTGAATATAATTATATGTAATTATAAATGTAAATATATATATATATATATATATATATAAACATATAAATATACATAAATATAAATAAATAATATAAGGCCCCAACCTTAAACATTACATAATCTTGAGTAAATTCAAGAATTCACATTGATTATATTTTTAGTTTTAGAGTTTTAGAGAAATAAGCCATAACTAATACATTTTATCTGAAATATTACAAGTAGACACTTTTACTCACTATCCACTTTTTTCATAAAAAAACATTAAAAAGAAACATGGTTTGTTTCATGTTTTAAACAACATGACTTTTCCTTGATCGCATGCTTGACTCTATTCTTCTTTATGTCATGTGAAAAATATTTGAAAACATGGGATGAGCATAAAAATCTCAGTAAGGGATACATAAAGAATGAAAACTATAAGTATTTCAAAAACCTAAAAACCATGAACACTTTATCATAAAGTAATACTTTTTACCTTTAAGAATTAGTAAAAACACTTCACTGAATATAAGCTCATTGCTTACCCTTTTTGTAACCAAAATATTACCATAAATCCTATAGAAAGAAACATATAACATATAAAGGAAACTTGGGACATAAACATACTTAAATGGAATAACTATACAATCGACTTCCACACATATCACTAAATGGAATAACCATACGACCGACTTCCTTACCCAATTCATTGGAGGTTATAACATAACCACCCGTCCTTGGTTTATCACAGAACCACTCATCATTTGGTTTATCACGTAACCACCCATCTTAGTTTATCACGTAACCAATAATCAAATGTCTAACAAACATTTAATAATTATAACAAATAAAACAATCATAAAAGAAAAAAATAACATTTCCACATTGAAACCGCAATAGATCATTTTAAGATATAGAAAAATTCAACCCATTTCCAAGACCATTTAAAACATTTAATAAAGAATTTTTTTTGAATCAAAGTGTATCATACCACTTTGAAACTTTTGAAATAAATAATCATTTTACAACATTCATGTACATATAATTAAATTCTTAAAAACCATTTTGAAAACATGTACATGAAATAGAATGTTTTAAATGAATGAATCTTTAAAACATTTAAAATGATGTTTTAGTTAAAGAGTACCTTACCACTTGAGAAATACTTGAATAAAAATCATTAATGAATAAAAATAAAAATAACGTTAAATATAATGAGAATATAATAATTAATTATATAAAGAGTCAAAAGGGTTTTATATACACATTATAGGATAATAAATGTGCATGACAACAATATATTCCTCAATGAAAGGAGATTGAGATGAAGTCCCTTACAAAGATCGTTAGATTAAGGATACATAAATGAAATAATTATGTGAAACAAATATAAATACACTCAATATAATTTTATATTCAATTTAAAACAATCATAGGTCATTCCCACATATTCTTGGAAAAACAAAACCAATGACATGGATATTTAACTCAATGAAATGAGATTGAGTTAAGATTTCCATTACAAAGATCATATCATTTGGTCAAGGATAAATCAATGAAATAATTATGTGTAAAATAATATAAATACACCCAATATAAGTGGATATTCATTTAAAAAAATCATAGTTAATTCACACATATTCTTGTAAAAACAAAACTAATGACATAGATATTTAACTCAATGAATGGAAATTGAGTTAAGAAATTCCCTTACCTCAAATCTGACTTGTATCGTTCATTATTTATATTCCTGAATAATAAACATAGGTTAATTTATACTTTATTGAAAACCTTTTTCAATTTTATTATTCATTTTATATCACTTATTACCATGGTATAAAAATTATATAATTATTGAAGTTCATATTGTTCGTTTTGTTGATATTTGGTACTTGAGTCGAAAATGAACTTGTTTGATGTAAATTTTCTATGTGGCCAAAATTCCATTATCTCTAGAATATTATTCATGATATAGGTATCATATATATCAATTATATATTTATTTATAATCGTATATAACATTTTGATATAAGAAATGAAATTCATTGTTCATGGAGATAGTAGGCCGTACGTACACATGAACACTACTTTCATTTCTGTGTCATATTAAAGGAATAAAAAATAAATGATACATTATAATTACAGTATAATATATATTATATATGTTACATAAGTTCATTAAATATATTATTTATAAGTTCCATGTATGACATGAACGAGTAATATCTTAGTGAGGGAGAGGTAGTATGCACTTCCTCAAATGAAGTTATCGTATTTACACATTACAGAAAGCATAAAAGTTTGTTGTAAATAAAAATTATAGAAGAATAAAAAAATATATTTATAATTTATATCATAAATAAATATAGTTCCATTATAATGTCCACCATGATAGGTGGTAGCATAAAATTGAACAATCATCATTTCGTGAGGCAGTAGTTCGCCGTAGATAGAAACAGTATGTTCATATCCATTAGATAGAGGTATATGTTAGTGTAGTTAGAAATCTTATCATAAAAAAATACTAGTATATTGAGTATAATAGTTTTTTATGTAATAAAATAATAATAAGCTCATAGTGAGTGGAGAAGAAAAATAAAGGAAAGGAACTTGAGAGAAGATGTTACCTCTAAATCGGGTAACTTCTTTTGATTTGAGCCAAGAGACTTTCTTTAATTGCCTTATGCCCAAGGTAAGGATTATAGAAGTAAAGGAGTGATGTTGATAGATTAGTTGAGTAGAATTTTGATGATACAATGGGATTTAGAGGTGTGATTAAGTGGGTAGAGGTGGTGTCCTTTTATAAGAGGGAGGAGGGGCACTTTAGGAAAGTATTAAAATATTAATTTATTATAAATTTATTTTCGAATTATAATAGTTCAAAATTAATATATTTCAAGGATAAGATGAGAATGGGTATAAATATTCTCAAAAAATATCTTTTATCCAATTTTAGGTAACAAATTTACCTTATCTTTTAGCTTTAACCCTTAGTTAGAAACATTAACTCTTACTATGTCTTCTTGTATTTTCATAATATATGGTTACTGTAGTTACTATAAAATTCCAATATAACCAAAAGTGGATAATTAATGACATTTATATCATTATATAAGTCATTTGGTCGAATATTTTATTTTTAGAACTATAATATCATTTAATAAAATGGTATTTGTTTTAAAAACTCATTTTTGTCAATTTTGACACTATTTAGAAATTGATTTTTGTTAAAGTCATAAAAACTTGATTACATAGAACAAAAATAATTAAATCAAATATAATATTTCATAATCATCCATAAAATTCTTTTATGGCATAAAAATATTCAAACTACATTTATTTTAATATTTATAATATCATTTATTTGAATCTTTTATTAATAAGGTAATCACTGCATCATCATTGTGTCATAAATAAATTTATTTATTTAATGTCCAAAAACTATAAATAAAATACCTTGACATATGAAATATTATTATCTTTATAATGGATATTTATAGTCAAATTAATAGTTATATAACTCTATATTAAAATTGTTTTAGTAAAAAGATACATGTTTATGTTATATTTCTCTTTATTTTAAATTAATTATTATAACATGTCATTATCACATAAAAGTGGCTCTATGGGGCCCTAAAATAGACCCAATGATGATAAGGGTAGGAAATACCTCATAAAATAGTATTAGGACACGTTTTAGGGTATTTTTATATTATTATAATATTATTTTTTACCCTTTTTTACCTGATTTACCCTTTAACCATGGTAAATAAAAATAATTACTGAAGTTACTATTCATAATGTCCAAAAATAAAAGATAACTATTTAAATAATTTGAAACTATTAATTATTAATATGGAATCCATTTTTCCAAATTCAAAACATATAATTGGTAGAAATTAATTCAAAATTAATTCCCCTTGTCAAAACCTGAAAGTGTGTTTTTAAGAAGTATAAACTATCAAAATATTGACACGGGTTTATGCCCAATTTCAATGTGAAATTAATTAAAATGTCCAAAATTGGATTAAATGATAAAAAATTAATATAATTATACTTTAAAACCTATTAATAAGACAATATAAATTTATGAATAAATTAGATGAAAAGGTAGTTTTGAATTAAACTGTAGTATTTTCCACTATTCATTAAAATATGGATTTTATCAGAAAAATACCAAAATTTCAACCAAGGTAAATTTTTATGTCCCTATTCTAATAAAGAAGTTTATTTTTTCAAATATAACATATAAGAGTGACCAAAACTATACTTGAAAATCTTTCTCCATCAAAAGGTGAAAAAATGACCTTTTAAAAATACTAGAGTATTTTATGCTTAAAATTGGATTTATTCCCATTTTAATCCTCAAAAATATATTTTATAAATGTAAAACATTTAAATAAGATGTGTAATAATATTTTAATTAGTTATGTCCATTCCCTCCAATACAATGACTATACATTAACTACCATTTTAAATAATAATATTTTTTTTGTATTATTTTTCAGTATAACTCAAAGTTTTGTGTAGCATAAGATTTTAGAGAAAATCATTATTATGTGTCGAGTACGCTATCAGAAAAAGTATCCCCTTTAATATAAAATTAATATCTTATTCAAAAATATTATTATATGCAAAAATGTACTATTCTATAAATACCTGGGATGTTACATCATTCCCCCTTTTTAGAAATTACATCCGCACAATTTTAAAATTGGTCTCGGTAACTTCATTAAAAATACCACATCAAAAAAAGGTTGATAAAAATTCCACTTTAAAATATTGAAAGTGAAGTACAAAGGTCACCCAATATAACACAAACTAGGGTTCTATGTAGGAAAATATGGATATGGAAGAGAAAACTAATCATCAAGTTCTGATGGAGAGTGATAGAAAATATGATCAGGAGAAAGTTAACAATAAGAAAACCATAAACTTGTGATGGATTAAATGGTATATGATTTTCTAGTAGGAAAATTAAATGGAAAACGTTTTTCTCTTTATATAGTTTTCATAAAGTTGAGGAATTTATTTATGAGCTTGACTAAGAACATAAGGAAACATACTTACTTATCAATTAGATTTTTATCCTTTATTAAATATCCACCACAAACTCATCTTTTCTCCAAACGATGAGTATTCAAGATTACTTGGTCACACATAAAGTGCTAGAATCAACTTATATAGAATCACATAATCCAAAAAAGATGAACTATATATTTCCACTATCTTTAGACATTAACCAAAACCAATATGGTTTGTACAAGATTATATAATACCCAAAAATAATAATCCTTTATAAAAATAAATAATACTCTTAATCTCCAAAATTCAAAAAAAACCCAAAGTTCAACAAAGACCATTAAATAAACAATTGTCCTTAAAATTACTCAAAATAAAACAAACTAATATTGAAACCCAAAATTCAGAACAATTTGATCACATAGTCTTCCATGATAAATCTTAACATTTATCTCCAAATAACATCGACTACTCTAAAAGTCTCATACTTAAAAGTAATTAACCTCATCAAATATTCTCCATGATATGATAATTATTTCCACAAATAACCCAAGCCACTATATGTACAAAATAAAAACATAGATTCTTACAAAATAAAATTCAACCATTAGTCCTCAAATGAAATCCCATAGTGTTCTATTTTCCTTAAGAATATAATATCCCCAAAAGAGAGAACGTCTTCTAAAATAACATTTATCACTTAATAACCAAATCATTTCTCTATACTAAGGATATCCATTTGATAAAACATAAGTTCCCAAAATCAAATTATTCTTGATCCATAAAATTATTTAACTAAATAGAATAGGTCATACTAACTTGGAACTACATGTAGGCCAGTGGTAGGTGATAAATCCAAATTGCACTTTTGTTGTGGGTTCGATTCCCACAGATTTGTCCGATGTGACGGGTTATCACACGATTTTCATGTTTTCCTTTTTCAAAAACTATATAATTTTATAAAATTACCTAAAATGAGATAAAATCTTCAAAAATATCAATAACATATTTTAACCTCAAAGGTTATCTCATACCTCACATTTTTCATCCAAAAAATTAATAACCCAAAATTTCATCAAAGGTGAATGTCTCCAAAAATACCATTATTCACCTTAATATTTCATATCATGAAGCCTAAAAAGGGGTTTTTTTAAGAAATTGAACTAATTCTATAATTTAAAATTATAAACCCATGATGATATCCCTAACTATTAAGAAAACATCATAATCTCCAAATTTGTCTAAACCATCATCTAATACAAACTATAATTCCCCAGCCTTAAACATTACATAATCTTGAGTAAAGTCAAGAATTCACATTGAGGATATTTTTAGGTTTAGAGTTTTAGATAATTAGGACATAACTATTACATTTTATCTCAAATATTATAAGTAGAAACTTCTACTCACTATCCATTTTTCCCATAAAACAAAAAAAAAACTTTAAAAAGAAAGATCGTTAATTTCATGTTTTAAATAGAAATACTTTTCCTTGATCACATACTTGACCCTATTATTCTTTAAGTCCCATGAAAAACATTTTAAAACATGGGATGAGCATAAAAATCTTAGTAAGGAATACATAAAGAATAAAAACTATTAGTCTTGAAAAAACATGAAAACCATGAATAATTTATTATAAAGTTATACTTTTCATCTTTAAGAAGTATCAAAAACACTTCACTGAATATAAGAACATTTATTACCCTTTTTATATACAAACGATTACCATAAATCCTATAGAAAACAACATATAACATATAAAGGTAAATTAGGAGATAAAAATACATAAATTAAATAACCATATGGTTGACTTCCACACATATCATTAAATGTAATAGCCATATGTCCGACTTCCATACCCAATGCATTAGAGGTTATAACGTAACCACCCATCCTTGGTTTATCATGAAACCACCTGTCATATAGTTTATCTTGTAACCACCCATCATAGTTTATCACATAACCACCTGTACAATGTCCAAGTACCATTTAATAATCACAACACATAAAACAATCATTAAGGAAAAATGACATTTCCACACTGCAACTACAAGATATCATTTTAAGATATAGAAATATTCAACCCATTTCCAAGACCATTTAAAAAATTTGATAAAGAGAATTTTTGAATCAAAGTGTTCCATAACACTTTGAAACTTTTGAAATAAATTATCATTTTAAAACATTCATGTCCATATAGATAAATTCTTAAAAACCATTTTGAAAACCTTGACATGAAATAGAAAGTTTTAAATGAATAAATGTTTAAAACATTTAAAATGATGTTTTAGTTAAAGAGTCCCTTATCACTTGAGAAATAATTGAATAAAAATAATTAAGGAATAAATTTAAATACAACATTAAATATCATGATAATATAATAATTCATGATATAAATGGTCAAAAGGGTTGTATATACACATTATAAGATAATAAATGTGCATGAAAAAAAGATATGAATCAATGAAAGAAGATTGAGATGAAGTCTCTTACAAAGATCGTATACTTTTATTAAGGATAAATCAATGAAATAATTATGTATGAAAAATATAAATAAACTCAATATAGTTGGATATTAAATTTGAAACAATTAGAGGTTATTCACACATATTCTTGGAAAAACAAAACCAATGACATGGATATTTAACTCAATGAAATGATATTGAATTTAGATTTCCCATACAAAGATCATATAATTTGTTCAAGGATAAATAAATGAAATAATTATGTGTGAAAAAATTTAAATAAACCCAAAATAATTGGATATTTAGTGTAAAATAATCAGAGGTCATTCACACATATTTTTGGAAAAACAAAACCAATGACATGGATATTTAACTCAATGATTGAAAATTAAGTTAAGAAATTACATTACCTCGAAGATAGATTGTCTTGTTCATTATTTATATTCCTTAATAATAAAATTAGGTTAATTTATACTTTCTTTAGAAACTTTTCAGGTTTATTATTTCTTTTATGTCACTTATTACCATGTTATAAAAATTTCATAATTATTTAAGTTCATATTGGTCGTTTTGTCGATATTTTGTACTTGATTTGAAAATTAACTTGTTACAAAATATTATTCATGATTTAAATATAATATATATACAATATATATGTATTTACAATAGTTCATAACAATTAGAGATAAGAAATGAAATGCACCATTCATGGAGACGGTAGGCCGTATGTACACATGAACACTACTTTCATTTCTGGTCCATATTAAAGGAATGAAAAATAAATGATAAATAGGTATATTATAATTAAATTATAATATATATGTTATATATGTTACATAATTTCATTAATTTAATCCAATATATGTTCTATGTATGGCATGAATGAGTTATACCACTTTGATGGGGCAGTAGTTTTCACTTCCTCAAATGAAGTTATCGTATTTACACATTATGAAAAGCATAAAGGTATGTTGTAAATAGAAATTAAAGAATAATAGAGACAATATAAATATAATAAATATAATAAATATAATAAATATAATAAATATAATAAATATAATAAATATAATAAATATAATAAATATAATATATAAATATAGTTCTATCATAATTTATATCATGAGAGGTGGTGGGAGAAAATTGAACAATCATCGTTTCGTGAGGCAGTAGTTCACCGTACACAGAAACAATATGTTTTCATCCATTAGATGGAGGTGTGTGTAAGTGTAGTTAAAATAATTATCATAAAAACATCCTAGTATATTGATGATAATGGTGTTTTTATTTATTAAATGAATAATAAGATAATATAGAGTGGATAAGAAAAATAAAAGGAAAGGAACTTGAGAGAAGATGTTACCTCTAAATTGGGTAACTTCTTTTGATTTGAGGAAAACATATTTCATTAATTGAATTATACCCAAGGTAAGGATTATAGGAGTAAAGGAGAGATGTTGGGAGCTTATTGTTTTATAATTTGGATGATAGAATGGGCTTTAGAGGTGTGAGAAAGTGGGTAGAGGTGGTGTCCTTTTATAAGAGGAAGGGCATTTTAGGAAAGTATTGAAATATTATTTTATTATAAATTGATTTTAGAATTATAATAGTTTTAAAGTGATATATTTAGAGTATAAGATGATTATAGGTATAAATACTCTCAACTAATAGGTTTTATACAAGTTTATCGTAAAAATTTAATCATATCTTTTAGTTTTAACCCTAAGTTAGAAACATTATCTCTTACCTTGTCTTCTTGTATTTTCATAATATATGGTTACTATAGTTACTATAAAATTATAATAAAACAAAAAGTGTACCATTGATTAAATTTATAACATTATATAAGTTATTTGGAAAAATATTTGATTTTTAGAACTATTATATCATTTAATAAAATAGTATTTGTTTTAAAAACTCATTTGTGTCAATTTTGAAACTTTTTAGAAATTTATTTTTGTTAATGTCATAACAAATTGATTTATTATAACCAAAGAAATTAGTTCAAATATAACATGTCATAATAATCCATAAAATTTCATGTATGGAATCTAAATTTTCAAATTACATTTATTTTAATATTTACAATATCATTTATTTGAATCTTTCATTAATAATGTAATCACTGCATCATCATTGTGTCATAAATAAATTTAGTTATTTAATACCTAAAAATTATTAATAAAATATCATAATGTAGAAAATATTTTTATATTTATAATGAATATTTATAGTCAAATATATCAGTTAAATAACACTATATTAAAATTGTTTTAGTAAAAGATAATTGTTTATATTATATTTCTCTTTACTTTAAATTAATTATTACAACATGTCATTATCACACTTAAGTGGATCAATGGGGTCCTAAAATAGACCCAAGGATGATAATAGTCGGTCATAACTCATAAAATAGGATTAGGACATGTGTTAGTTTAGTTTTATATTATTATAATATTATTTTTTACCCTTATTTACTCGATTTACCCTTTAACCATGGTAAATAAAAATAATTACTGAAGTTACTATTAATAATTTACAAAAATAAAAGGTACCTATTTAAAAAATTTGGACCTTATGATTCCAAATATGGAATCAATTTTTATAAATTTAAAACACATAATTGGAAGAAATTAATTCTCGTTGTCAAAACTAGAAATGTGTTTTTAAGAAGTAAAAACTATAAAAAGATTAACACATGTTTATATCCAATTTCAATGTAAAATTACTTATAATGACCATAATTTTATTAAATGATAAAAACATAATAAAATTACACTTTAAAACTAATTAACAAGACAATTTAACTATATGTATAAATTAGATGAAAAGGTAGTTTTGAATTAAAATACAGTATTTTCCACTATTCATTAAAATATGGATTTTATGAGAAAAATACCAAAATTTCAACAAATATAAATTTTTATATCCCACATCCAATGTAAAAGTTTATTTTGTCAAATAGAACATGTAAAAGTGATAAAAAATATATTTAAGAAGAGTTCACTAACAAAAGGCGATAAAATGACCTTTTAAAAATATTAGAGTATTTTATGTTTAAAATGGGATTCATTCTCAGTTTAAGCCTCTAAATTTTATTAGATAAATGTAAAAACCTTTAAAAAACACGTGTAATAATACTTTAGTTACTTATTTTTATTCCCACCAGTACAATGACTAGGTGTTAACTACCATTTAAAATAATAATATTATTGTTGTATTATTTTTCGGTATAACTCAAATTTGTGTGCAAGGTAAGATTTTAGAGAAACCCGTTATTGCGTGTCGGGTACGCTATTGAACAGAGTCTCCCTTTTAACATAAAATTAATATCTTATTCATAAATATTGTTAGATACAAAAATGTATTATTCTATAAATACATGGGATGTTACAAATAAATTTATATATACACATATAATTATATAGATATATACCCACATAATATATATAAAAATATAAAAATATATAAATACAAAAAAATATATATAATAATTAATAATTAGTAAATAAATTATAATTTAAAATTATTAATCCACATTGGTTAATAATTTAAATAATAATAATAAATAATAATAATAATAATAAATAAATAAATAAATAAATAAATAAATAAATAAATAATAAATAGTAAATAGTAAATAATAAATAATATATAAATATACAAATATGCATAAAGATTTATATATATAATTATCTATCTATATATATATACCCACATAATATATATAAATATGTATAAATACAGAAATATCTATATAAATAATTAATAATTAACAATTAATAATTAACTATTCGTAATTATTTATAATTTTAAATAATAAATAATAAATAATTATAATAAAAAATACATAATAAATAATAAATAATAAATAATAAATAATAAATAATTATAAAGGAAAAATCTAAAAATTCTTAAAAAATAAAAAAAATAAAAAAATAAATAACCCCCACAAAATATTTAGCAGGGGTTTAAATCGAAGTTAAATGAACTGCCACTAAATGATGATGTTTTTTAATAGAGTTCCGTGAATTATAGGTGGTTTTCTAAAATCGTCGTTAAATAAATAAAAACTAGAAATTTAATGGCCATTTTGACAACTGTCGCTAAAATACCACCACGAACAATTGTTTTTTACAGTGTATCAGTGATCATTGTCTTAGTGTTTAACCAAAAATCACGTTTTTTTTCTTATTTTCAAACATTGAATGAAGTTAAAAATTAATTTAAATTATTAAAACACAATTTTGGAATTCTAACCATCTTAGATGTATGATTTATGTGTTTTTCATTCATATAAGTGAAAAATAATTTGAATACCACCATACAAAATTTTGATGAAAAATTAATCAAGTTTTATATTTTTAGAATTTTTATGCTCGTTTCATGGTCAAACAAAGTTTTTATTAAAACCAACTTGTTTAATTTTTGAGAATTTCCCCAGAAATCAGATTTATGTGAAATTTAATCTTACATATCATAAATTAATCGAAAATTAATGTTCAAAATTTTCATAATATACCTAGCTAGTTTTTTCTTTTTTGAATATTGTATGCAATTAAAATTTAATTTTAGTTTTCCAAACATGTTTGCTATCATTCTAAGTACATCATACATTTTATTTACCCACAATTCATTTCTACTAGTCACAAACGACTCGAGGTACATTGTTATAAATTTTCATAATAAACCAAGCTTGTTTGTTCATTTTTGAAGGATGTACACTTGTTTCCAAGTTGAAAATGAATATTAATTCATAAAGTCCTTGTTATACCATTTTAAGCACATCACAAAATGGATTTATGTGTGATTTATTATTACATGTTACAAATGACCTGAGAATCATTTTCTTAAAATTTAACAAAAAACCAAGCACGTTTACTATGTTTTGAATGTTTTACAATTATTTTATAGTTAAAAAGTCTTTTAATTCAAAAAGGACCCTTTAAATCATTCTTGGAACATTTGAAATCATATCAATGCAATTTTTTTTCTATATGCCACATATGACTTGAGCATCGCTGTTCTATCATTTCAAGGAAACTTATGTTTGTTCTCTTATTTTTTTAATGTATTATACTCATTTAAAATAGTTTTAATTCAAATAAATTACTTTTGATAATTCTATGTATATAAAATATCATATTGACGTGCAATTTTTTCACAATATCACAACTTAATTGATTATAGTTTTCTTAAATTTTCATGATAAACTAATTTTTGTTCACTTTTTTTTCAACGTTGTACACTCATTTCAAAGTTAAAAATAAATTTTAATTTTTAAAAGGAATTTTTGATCACTTTGATCACATAAAACATCCAATTCACATAAATTTATTTATATAGGTCATAAACAAATCAATAACTATTATCATAGATTCTGACGAAAGTCCAAGCCCTTTTTGATCATTTTTTATTGTTTGAAAATTTTAAAAAAAAAATTAAATCTAAGAGACAATTTAAATAATTATTATAATATTAGACATCATATTCATGTAAATTTTATTTTTAAAGGTCTAAAATGGCTCACACATCATTATAATAAATTTTTACCGAAATATGATATTGTATTTTATTTTTTTAATGTCTTACAGTTGTTTAAAAAAGATATTTATTTCTAATAAGACACCTTAAATTATTTCAAGAACATAAGATGTTGAATTGATATAAAGTTTATTATCAAAGATAAAAAATTAACTAATAATCATCCTTTTAAATATTAAAGATAAGTTGAGATTGTTTTCTTGGTTATGAATGTTGTACGCTCGTTGAAACTTCAAAAATGAATTATAATTTTTAAAAGACACTTTCAATCATTTAAAGCAATTCAAACACTCTATTCACATGTGGTCTATTCCTATAGGTCAAAGATGACTCAAGAATCATTTCCCAAAATTTTAATGATAAATCAAACCCATTTTATAATTTTAGATTGTTTGATTCACATATGACACAAACAATTATTTTAACCTTAAAAAGACACTTTTGATCATTTTGAGAGCATCATGTACTGTATTTATGCATGATTTATTCCTATAGATAAACAATAACTAATGTATCATCATACTAAATATTAATGTAAAAAATGAGCATGTTGTTTTTTATTTTTGAATGATTGAAACTCATTTTAAAACGAGTTTTAATATTAAAAAGGAATTATGGATCATTTCTATTACATCAAATGTTAGATTAATAGATGAATAAATCCTAATATAAAAAACTAATTAAATATTTTTGTACAAATTTTCATAATAAAAAAACCTATTTTCTAATTTTTTAATGTTTTATACTTGTGTATAAGTTTAAAAATGAATTTTAATTTATAAAAGACACTTTTATCATTTTAAGCACATTATACATCTAATTCACTTATAAATTATTTCTATAGGTTAAAATAACATGATAATTTGTCTTTAAAATTTTATCTACGAACCAAGACTGTTTGAAATTTTTTGATAATTTAAAACACATTTGAACTTAGTTTTAATTATAAAAGTGAAGTTTTGATCATTTCAATCATGCAAAACATCATATTTATAAACATGTTATTACTATAGGTCACAAATGACTTGAGCATGTTTTTTAATAAATTTTCATGAAAAAATAAGTATATTTACTAGTTTTTGAATTTTTTATGGTCATTTAAAACAAATTTAGTTCTAAAAGGTTGATTTTAGATTGAGTAGTGAAAATTACAATTTTTACAAATACTATGTAACTTTTATGACGTCAGCATGATATAAACATAGCATAAAAATTTATAAAATATTTTCTTGATGAAATATATATATTTTAATAGTAAAATAAATAATTTAAAAATATTATGTTGAATTTAGAAACCTATTTTTGGTATTTTGGAACCTATGTGATATTTTATTATAATAAAAAACTATTTTGGACCTTTTTACTTTTATTTAGAATTTAAAAGGTTTCATTAAATAACAAAATGTTTTTTATTTTCCTTATTATTTTATTTATTTATTGGATTTTAATAAATCCTTTGAGTTTCAGACTCATATTTTTCAAAAATTTAGAAAATTGTAATAATTTATCATGCCACATGGTTAGCCTATATGGTTAGTTAAACTATATAGTGATCATAAACATGAATTTTAAAATTTAACATACCCATTTGACATTGTTTTATGTAAGAAAAAATCATTCATAGATCCCTTTATAGTTGCACCAACTTAGTTTAAAATTCTTTCTATGGAATATACATAACACATTAATGAAAAATTATGAATAATCATTATAATAGAAGAAGGTCAGGTTTTATAAACTAAATATTACTTAAAAAAAATGTAAAACAATATGATTAGTGCCTTAGAGAGTCAACATATATACCAAAATTCAATCGGTAGGCTCACCTTGAATAAACAAATATACAGAACACTAATTATATATTTTTATGTCTATAACACCAAAATATACTTATCAATAGATTAAAAATTAACTTTAAACATACTAAATGTAAATTCTGTGGCACAATATAAGTTATAAGACTATGTAGAGGTCACTGTAGTGAGAATTTTCATGAATGACAACCTAACTCTTCCAAAATTCAACATATTCAATTGTTATACATATGAAGTATTAAATAATACTTGAAATATTTAAAGTAAAATTTTTATGCTCACCATCACTGCCTCATTTTAAGAGTATAAAACTATATCATGCCAATATGTAGGAAGAGTACCCCATAAGACTCACTCTAGAATGTCTTGGTCACCCGTATTCACAATATAATAGTCCCTCATGTCCTATACATTATAATATTTCCACATTTTCATTACTTGTCCTTGTATATTGGTTAAAACTCATCGAGAAATAATATCAAATTATCTAATTCATGAAAAATAAGTGACATTAATTATCATAAATTTCAAAGGTAATTCAAAATTTAATTTTTGGTAGATTGTTCCTACAAGTGCACCAGGTTAATTATAGGAAATGAATTGGATAGTACTAGGTCTTGTACACAAGTAAAATATTGGTTATAAAATTGATTTATTTACATAAAAATGAATTTTAAAAAAATATGTTGGAGTTTTTATGCATTTTATTAATTCAACGTAAAATGAGATCAATCAAAGAATTAGAATTTCTAAACATTGAATAATAATAAGATCACTATGATTGATATATATAGAATCTTTTGAAGAAATGTATGGGGTTTCAGTTTATAGTATAAGATTTAATCAATTAGGTAGGTCAAATCCTAGTTTATATTAGAAAAATACCACTTAATTACTAATCACTCATTGAAGCTACTTAAAAATTCTCCAGGAAGTTAACCTTCTTGGAGGGTTTATGTAAATTTTTACCTAATTAAATTATGTTATACAATTTTTAAATTAATATTAATAGAGTCCCATTAGGCAAATTAATCCCCTAGTAGACTATTTTCTACTTATGATTTCATGTATCTGGCTTCCATAAATTCTATATCACCCAAATTCTAAGTTTAACTATTTGTTGATCAAGAAAATAAAGCATTGTGAACAATATAAATGAATAGCATAGCCTCCATTCATTAAACAATCAACTATAATAAACCATAACTACACCCCCATATCCCAAATATGAAATTTAGTTACTAACAGACATTACATAATAATAATAAGATAATATTAAGTGAATGTAAGAGGAAGAAGAGATCTTAGAGTGACGTCATCAATATTTCTCCTTTAAATTTTCTCAATGTGGTTACTCCACCTCATGATTCATCTTATTCAACTTACTCATCTCCCACTCTCTCCTATCTTTTCACTCATCATTCTTCTCCCCTATTCAGTACATGGTATAATTATTTATGGGCCCCAATTGGTAAATACTATGAGACATGTTGAGAGGTGGGGTGTGGATCAGGGTTTAATTAATAAAAAAATTATTCATCGATCATTTGTCTTATTGAAATCCTTATAAATATGGTTATATCATGAACCATGTATTATAATAGTCACTATAATTTTTTTTATAGTTTGATTACTTTATTTGCTTTATACTCGTTAATTAACATCTCAACTATAACGACCTAAAGTTTTACCAATAGAATTTTCCTTTTGATTATATAATAACATCATATTTAGTAATGTAGTGTTATATAAATAAAATTCACCACAAGATATATAAAAAAGTTTTTATTATATTAATTTGATCATTAAATTTAGATAATAAATATTTTCATAAGAATTTAATGTGTTACAATAGGATAAAAATATAAAATAAGACAACAATAATATGAAAATTTGGATCAAATCGATCCCCTAGAGTGATCACACTCATGAAAAAAACTATATAAATGAAAACTAATATTAGTAATGAAATATTTATTTTGAAAATAAAAATTTATATAACCTTGAGCGAAAAAAGAAATGAATGAAGAATTAATGAAATATGAGGTATTTATAGAATGTAGGGAACCTATATGATTGTTATAAATCAGACCATTGGAATTGTAATGTAACCATTAAAATAATAACCTGATCTAGGTAATTATAAAATAATATTTAGTTATATTATAAAATTTAAATATAGCGAATTTATATCATGATACAAATAAATAAATGTTTTGAAAATGATAAAATAAGTGTTTTGATTTTTTTAAAAAACATATATTTTATTTACATTTTTATGATAAATATAAGAATTTTAAAAGAATTTTTATTTTACTAAAACGGATTTATAAAATAATAATAATTTTCATTAAAATAAAAATATAATTTTATGAGACCATAAGTAATTTTTAAAGGGGCTAAAAAATTGATCATAATATTCAAATTAATATTTTTCTAATAAATAGGGATTTTATTTTAAAATTAATTTTCTCATATTTATAAAATTATTTTCATAATATGGATTTCATTTTTGGAATATAAAAATAGAAAAATAGTTTGGGTTGTTTTGTGGTATTTTTCTAAAATGGTTGATTTTTTTCTGAAAAGTGAAATACGACAAAATACGACATTTAACATTTTATGCTAAATCCATGAATTAATGAGTAATGAGTTATATTCAAAAACATTATTTTAAAATAACATGAACTAATTATTTTATATAGTCACAAGAATCAACACTATTGAGAGTATTGATCCAAAATAATAAACTAATGAATATTATATTAAAAAACTCCCCTCCCCTCTCTTTATAAATACCACCCCTCACAACCCCATCTCCTCACACCTTATAATCCCTAGATATAGCCCAAAATATGTCTATTTCTCTTATAAATTCTACTATCCATGTATAAAAAGTTATTTTATTAACAAAAGACCATTCAAGGAGCCTTAAGAGATGGCCTAAGATGAGGCATCCAAAGGATAAGGTAACACTCTCATGTGAGCCTTTCAACTTCCTTCCTCTTCATCCACAAAAATAAATTCTATAAAACATGAAATAATGAATCCAATATCATAAAAATACTTTAATTTTATTTTTAAAATGTAATATCAATTATCAAACCTCTTTTTATTTCTTTCTAAAATGAAAAGAACTATTCATATTATGGTGGGTTCATTGCCACCATGAACAACATACTTCATTTTTATTCACCAACTTCATTGATGGTTATAAAAATGATATTATGGTTATATATAATGTTAATAATTATATGATAACTCATTTCATATTCTTTAATTTATTAATAATTATTGAATTAAACCAAATGAATCTAGTTCATGATGGTCGGTAAAGCCACTTAAATGAACAAACTGTATACCGATAATGTTTATACTAAATGAATCATCACTAGGTCATAAAGCATATGGATATTTTGGATAGTTCAATATTATTGAAGTTAATTAATATAATTTCATTTTACTTATATATTTTTATTCTGATTTTTCATGAACTTTAATAATTACTCACAAACTAAAGATACCTTAGAGCCATGAAACGAAAGATGTTGGGGAAGTGATTATAGAAACAATATATCTATTAAATGAATATAAACTAACATAAAATCTTGATTATAAATAAAATTTATTAGAATAGGGTTATCAATCATCCATTTAATAAATATAATTATAATATTCTAGATGTCAAGTGAATGTTTAGAGTGAATCTGGACCTAAGGTAAGTGAACTTCCGAACCACCCTCCTTTATTTTGGGTCATGAATTTTTCCTCTAAAGCTCCATTCATCATACTATTATTATCATTTATCACCTTAATATTCTATATATATTCTCCCTTAAATATATAAATATTTATTATTACATTTCTTTTATGGTTATATACATGTTTTAAGGTTTCCCTCCCAATTTGATTCGTTAAGAAAACCTGATTAAAGAGAAATTCTCTTTTTCTTACCCCATTTCATGTAATAATCCATTAAATGTTTTAAACCATCCATGATTTATTAGATTTATCATTTAATTATGTAAAAACTATTTATTTTATTTATTGTTTTATGGAAATTAATATTCTCTTCCCCCTCTTTAATGACACTTTACCCTTTTCCCTAAAACCCCACTTAAGAGGTACATTTCCAAAATTACTTCTTCTCTCTTTTTCATGTATTCACTTAAATTGGACATAATTTTTTATGAAATATGCATATTTTTCCCATATTATTGTCCAATAATTATTTAATTTCTTATTTTATGTAATTCATTATAATATTCCATTTGGTTATGATATAAGACATGATTAGGAAACTCATTACTTTTTATGGGTAATTCTTATGTTAATGCCTTATGTGGAACACATATACATATACATTTTATGATAGGTGAACCCAAATAGTGATGAAATACATTGGGTAATGTTTATATCTCATGATATGATATGTATGGGATTAGGGATTAAATGTAATCAATGATGAGACTCTATCCATCATGTTATATTGCCTTGGAAGTGATCCTTGACTTATGATTATTTCATGTTTTATATTATTTCCACATTAATATGATTCCATGATCTTATGGTACCATCCTTTTTATGTTATTCTTCTATATTATTATTCATGATCATTTAATTTTATGATATTATGTTATTCCATTTGATTCATATGATATTCTCCTTTATTATGCTTATTAACTTACTGGGGTTTATAACTCACCCCTTTTCTTTATGCATTCCTCATGTTATTCTACCCAGTTTTAGAAGCTCAAAGGGATTTATAATCTCACTATAGAGGTTAAAATAAAAAAGTTTTATTTTTAGTTTCATGTCGATGTTTTATGTCACTAGTCTCCCAAATATAATAGACCATTTGATCATTGGTTCATGTTTATTAGATATTTATGTTAAAAATAATGTAATAATATGTGTAAGAGGCGTAGGAATATATATTTGATACCCAAGTTAGGTTTAGTTATTTTTAAGTATTAATAAAATAATACATTAGTAATATCCATATGGATAGATCTAAGTATAGATAAACATTCTATTTTTTTTGTAAAATATAGTACAATTTGTTTGAAAGCAATGGAATCCATGTCTGGATACCATAAGTGGATGTGGATCTATCACAGATGTACCTAGGGGTAATAACCTCAAGTGGGATCATTGGTTATTAAGTCAACATGTATCTACTGAATGGAAAAGTTTCCTCTCTACACACTTGGTTTGACACTCTTAGGGGATATGATTTGGTAAATTTACAAAATCTTTATAAACCATTACAAAAGACTTGAATATATTGTTAGGTTATTAAAGAAATAAGAAAATTACCATGGAAAACATATATTGAAACCTAAAGACTCATTGGTTAACATATATATGTCATTTATAATCTATTACTTATTTATTCATAATTTCCTTACTTATATGATTATTAGTTTAAGTATTCTTATATGTAATTTTACTTTATTTTAGTTAATGGTGGAAAATAAGATGATCCATGCCAACAACCAATGTGATAGGAAATATGATTATTTACCCAATGATATTCTTAACATTATGGGATTGGGAGTTGAGAACTCTAAGGAAGTACTGGCTCAATTCACTCAAGCTATGAATAATAACTTGAATCATGTGGAACACCATCCTTCTCATAAGAAAGAGAAAGTTGTGGTTGAGTCCTTTATATCACAAAATATTCCTACCTTTAGTGGATATTATAGTATCCTCATTATGTAATAATGAATTAAATCCATTAAAAATATATTTTGTATCCTTAAATACTATAAACAATAGAAAGTTGTACTGACCATTTATCGTATGGAGGGAGAAGTCGATTTATAATGGACACTAATCAAGAACACAAAGTCCGAGGAGGATGTCAGATCCATGGAATGGGAAGGATTCAAGAAAAATATTTTTCAATTAATATTTTACTTAAACTCTCACTCTTAAAATATAGAGGGTATTCCTAGGAATGATGAAAAAGGAATATGATTCTATTAGGGACTATGAGTCAAACTTCACAAGGCTTGCACAATACATATTTGACTTTGTATTTGAATCAAAAATTAAGGTAGAAAAATTTGTTAGTGTATTAAAGTAGATTCTATGAAATGATTTTTTGATTTAAGAATTTTAAAACTATGAATATATTATATGTTGTGACTATAAAGTCAATATGAAGATTGGTGATTCTTAGTGGTCTCAAGGGAACATAAAAATGATTCAAGAGTTAAAAAAGGTGTATTATAATAATCTATTATAAAGGGGGATGAATTATCCCATGAATGAAATATAATAAAATATGGTTATAATCAACCCTGATCCTGTAGTATATTATTTCAAATGCAAGGAACATGGATATTATGCAATCTAATTCCCTAATATAAGGATTTTTAGTGATAATAAATGAAAAAACCCTCCAAGACCTAGATAGAAAGAAAGATCTTATGTTATAAATACTATTGAAGAATAACTTGGTAATTAAGTAGTGATAGGTACACTGGTTATTCATTCGATAATGGTGAATGTATTTTTTGATTCTCATTCCACTCGGCAATGACCCGAATTGTTACAAATAAAATTATATATGTGGCTTAATTAAATTTCATATTATGTAATATGGTAATAGAAAACACATTAATTTATTTGGTTTTATTATATCATATTGAATTTAAAAGATCACTACCCATTATTACATTTGATAATATAGCCATTGAATATAGATCACATGATTAGTATAAATATAGTGCTTCAAAAAATCCAATTGACATAGGAAAAGGAAGTGATGGACTCAACCAGTAGGATCGTACCCTCTGAAATGTATTTATCAGATCTTTGAAGGGAGATATCATCTCTGGGATTTTATATTGACCAAGGCCAATCTAATATCTAACAACTTAAGCATGAGTGAAACCGTTTATGGGAGAAGTTCAAGCTCATTTAGATCATGACGCAAACCATGTATGCTGGACCATCCCATGAAAGTATCACCATCATGCACCTTACTATTAGGAAATTTTATGGTGTATTAAAGGGATATTTATAAAAACCATAACAATATAAATAGGTATATATTATTTTTAATAGTATAAGGGTTATATTACCCATTATTATTATTTTATAAATGATTTTAATACAATAAAACACAAATTGTATTTTTGGGTAATATTAAAATTCAATTAAAGAATTTATTTTGATGAATTTATGTCTTTTTTAAATAAATAATATTTTATTAAAATATTATTATTAAATAATTTCTATTTAATAAAAATGATTATATAGTTTTTATGAAGTCAAATTTAATTTTTATAAGGGTTCAAAAACTATTATCGTCAAAAACACATCATTTCTCAATAAATGTTTATTATTATTTTAAAATTTAAAATTAAAATACTTTGAAAATTATTTTGATAAAATGAAAATTATTTTTTGTAATTATAATATAGAATTTATCTGAGAGTGAATTTTTTATAATTTCTTGATACAGTTGATTTTTTGGGTAAAAAATTAAATACAGTATAAATATACAGTGTGTATGATGACATCATAATGACCCAAAAATGATGTAATAATTACTATAAATGGTATCCAAGAACAAATATATGTTTTCAATTTAAAATAATTTTATTTTAAGTTTATTTTATTAATTTTATAATTTTTTTTTGAATCTTCCATAACCTATAATATAATTTAGGGTTTTAAAACCATTTCTGTATGAGTATGACTCACCTCCACATCACTAAGGGTTATATTTTAATAATTTCGGCCTTTTAAATTATAAAATAATTAAAGATACCCCTATTTGGCACAAAAAATGGGAAAAAACCATGTTAAGGTTTGTGGTTTTGGTTATTTTATTATATAGAGTCTAAAACCTAAGTGCGGGAAATAATAAAAAACTCCCTTCTCTTTTACTATATAAACCCACCAAATATCCCATTTCAATTCACTTAAAATACTTGTATCATGTAATTAATATTACTTCCCCTCTCAAGAGTCCTCCCAAGGTCTCCCAAGCTCTCAATAAGTTCATCCCAAACATTTGGAATCACACTCTCAAGGTAAGGGATCCTCTCATTCTTTTCTTTATTCAAGTATCTTCTTAATCATATTTCTTCAATATTCATTTCATAATTTTGGGATATGTTCTTATATATCACCCTAACTATACATTTTATTTCTAAATGATTATATAACCCTTTCAATCTCATCAATCCCTCCCATGAACTTTTATATTCCCCCGTTATGCTGGTGAATTTTCACTGCAATTTTCGATGCCAAACAATTGTGTAGTGAATACCCATACCAATTTCCTATCAGGGGTTTTCAACTTTATGCAATTATACTTATTATTTAAGACTTAAATTTATTTATTCCATGCTCCTTGATCATTTAATAAAATATTAAGATGAATGGATCCATGTTGTATGATCTATGTGACACAATTAAGCATGATAATGAAATGGAAGTGACAGGTGTGCCCGAAATTATATAGAGATCTAATGTATTGGGAAATGTTTTAGTCTCATGAGACGTCATTTAAGGGATTATGGAGTGAAAATAATTCATCATGGTACTTTTTCCATCATGATTTCTTGAAATTTTTCCTTGACCTATGTTTATGATGCATTGTTTTAAGTTGTTTCCACATTTCCTATGTTGCCTTTATGATTATCATGCTATATCATGCCTCGTTGTTCATGTTTATGATTATCACTAATTTTATTCCCCATTTATATAACTATTGTATAAAATTTATTCATTTTATTCCATTTTTATTCCCTTATTGGGCTTTATATCTCACCCCTTTCTTATGTATGTCCCCAGGTTATCCCATGCAGTTTTAAGTACCAGCATGTTAGGGAAGTTTTCAATAAAGATGATGTATTTACTATTTTAAGTTTTTATGTAATGTACCTAATTCCCAAATACATTATACTTCTTTATATTTTTTGGGTAGTATTATGTGTATTTTTATATAATAAATAATGAATTAATATGTAATAAAGAGATGGGTTTTCATAGTTGGCATCAAAGGAAAAGTTTAGTAATTTTTGAGATTAGGATTAGAAAACTCTAGAGAAATCCTTTGGGATAAGATGAAGTATAAGAAAACATCCCTCATTTTTTTAATTATATAATAAGTGTTTTATCAAGAAAATAAATCCCTATCAAGATATTACAAGTGGATGTGGATCTAGCACATATGTACATAGGGGTTAAACCTGAAAACATCGCTTTGATCTAGACTCGACTGAGAACTGGTGCACAAAAACGAGCCTTAATACACATCTAGTTTGAAACTCCCAAGGGACATTATTTGGTAAATTCATAAGCTAATTACAAACCATTATTAAATGAAAAAAATATCCATAAAAATATATTTTAGGAAATAGATCATGGATAACATATATTAAATCCTTGAAATTCATAAGTTAAGAAAATACATATAATTTATAAGTTATATCATTAATGTAATTCGTTTCCCACTTTTGTATTTAATATTTTAAAAATACTCATCCCTAATTTTCTCTTTATTCTATCCAATGGCCAAAATTAGGAGGAAACGAGTAAACAACCAATGTGAAGGGAAATGTGATAACTACCCCAACAAGATGACCAACCCAATGGGAGAAGGAATAGAGAACCTTATGATGATAATATCTTATATGAATTAGGTTCTAAATAGAAAACTGAATTAGGAGTAGTTTCCAAATCTCCCTAATATAGAACAAGCTACAATTTATACCTTTATGCGATAAATTCCTCCAACTTTCAATGGATCAACTAATCCCTTAATTTTAGAACAATGGATCAACTCCTTTGAGATGATATTCTCCACCATTCAATGTTCTGAACAAGAGAAGGTTCTACTAGTTGTTTATCATATAGAGGTAGAAGTTGATCAGTGGTGGATAGTAATCAATAATAAAAATCCTGAGGAAGATATTGAATCAATGGGGTGAAAGGAATACTGGAAAATGGTTTTTGATAAATATTTTTTCTACAATATCCAAATTAAAATAGAAAGGGATTTCCTTTCCATAAAAAAATAATATGAAGAATCTATTAAGTATTATAAGGTATAATTCACAAATATTTCATGATACGCCATTATATTTGTCTTTACCCCTGAATGAAATTTTTAACACTTCTTTGGTGGGTTAAAACCTAGTCTAAGAAAATTCCTAGTGATATGAGAATTTTATAACTATGAGGAATTTTTTTTATGTGCCCTTAAAGTCGAAATAGAGATTTGATAATCTCAAGAGTATCATGAGGATAATAAGCAAACAGTGGAGTTTAATTCTAGCAGTCTGATGGATAAATCTAATGGTGGTAATAAATTTCAACATCCCACTTCTCAAAAGTGCAAAAAGAAGCACCCCAAAAATTTCATAAGGGGAACAAGGAAATTATTTAGGTTTTGGAATGAAGGAAACTTAACTAGAGATTTCTGATGAGAGAAACCTACTAATGAAATAGAGGAAATGGATGCTACAGTCAACCCTCAGTGCATCATTCATTATTTAAACTACAAGGAACTAAGACACTTTACAAAAAATGAACTCATCCAAGGGTTTTAGGTTACAACTAATAACCTCCATGGTAGAATGGGAAAGATTTTTTCATCACAACCTATGAGGTGGAACTCAATAATGAAGTGGTGAAAAGTATGCTAGTTATTCATTCAAGAATAGAAAACGTACTTTTTGATTATGGTTATACACATTCCTTTATATCAAGAATGTTTTGTAGAACTATTAAAACACCACCATAAAGCATGGAAGTAGAGCTATCAGTGAAAATGGAAAATGGGGTAATTATTTCATACCAAGTATATAACTCCCCCCATCGAAATTTTTAGGCTAAAATTCCCAATGAATATTTTGATACTCCCTTTAGTAATTTTTTTTTGAAATTATGGGAATGGATTGAATTTACCTATATATATCCAACACAAATTTCCATGAGAAGGAAATCAATATTCTTATAGTGAATTGTACTCCGATTCCGTACAAATTCAAGGATATGGTTGAATCTTATTTAACACCAACATCTCAAGCATAGATATTATTTCCCTATGGGAAATAATATTTAGCTGAAATGATTGATTCTAAGGATAGTATCATCCTTCAATACATTACCATTGTGATGGAATACACTAAAGTGTTTCTTGAAGAATTTCCTGGTCTTCCTCCTAGTTAAGAGGTTGAATTTTTAATAAAGATTATACATGGGGTTTTACCATTATCCAAGACTCTATATATAATTGATATTGTGGAACTTGAGGAACTTAAGAAAATACTATAGGAGAATCTGGATAAAGGGTTCATACACCCAAGTGATTCATCATGAGGTGCACTAGTCCTATTAATCAAGAAGAAGGATGGGTCAATGAGCCTTTACATTGATTATCCTGGGCTCAAAAACATCATGATAAAGAAAAAGTATCATCTTCCATGAATTGATGAATTGTTAGATCATCTATGTGGAGCACAACACTTCTCCAAGTTGGATCTGCGATTAGGGTATTCCCAAGTTAGGGTGGAGGAGGATATCCCCAATACTACTTTTTATAAAAGGTATGAGCACTATGAGAGCATAGTAATGCCATTCAGATTCACTAATGCTCAAAAAATATTCATGGTCTTTTTGAATAGAGTCTTTAGAGATTACTTGGATTTTTTTGTAGTCTTTCTAGATGATATTATAATATACTCCAAAATAAAGGAGGAGTATGAGGAGCATATGATAATTGTGATAAAGACATTAAAAAGAGGGAATATTTATTCAAAGTATAGAAAATAGGATTTATAGTTAAAGTAAGTCTCATTATTATGGAATATTATCACAAGAAATGGGATATTTGTAGACCCTTCAAAGACCGAAGTAATTGAAGGATATCTGAGACCATCATTTGTGAAAAATATCTATAGTTTACTTAGATTAGTTGGGTACTATCATCGATTTGTGAGATATTTATCATGATTTTTAAAACCTTTAACCAAGATAACTCAGAAAGGGAGTCATGTTTTCTTAGAATGATGAATGTGAAGAGATATTCAAGGAGTTGAAAAAGAGTCTTATCACTGCACCTGTACTAACACTACCCACAAGTGGAGAAATTATTGTGGTATTCATGGATGATTCAAAGTAGGGATTGGGATATGTGTTAATGAAAAATGAAAAAGTGATATCCTATTCCACAAGTCAACTAAAATTTCATGAAAAAAACTACCCAAATCATGATCTATAGTTGTTTGTAGTGATATTCACATTGAAAATCTTGTGAAATTATCTCTTTAGGGAGAAGTGTGAAAAATATATAGATCACGAGAGTATTTAGTATATATTCACATAGATAGAGATGAATACGTGGTAAATAAGATAGTTAGATATGTTTAAGTACTATGACTGATCAATCCACTACCATCCTTCAAAAGTGAATAAATTGGAATATTCTATAAGTAGAAATGATCCAACAATTTTATCATTCTTTAGAATTGACAAGGATCCTATCTTCTTAGATTTTAAAGGATGAACATGGGAATCATAAAGGAAATAACATAATTAATCCTTTCACAAATTATTACTTAACCATACCTCTTGAATAAGATTAAGTATGCTTAAAGAGATTATGTGTGAATTCAGAAAAAAGTGGAATCTATAAAAATAAGGAAATCCTCAAAGTTCAATATTAATGAAGGATTTTTGAGATTTGGGTCACAACTATGTGTACCATCAAATCCTGAGTTAAATAAGGAGCTATTGGATGATGCACATAGTTTAAATTTCTCCATCCATCCATGAAGGAAAAAGATGTATTGATATATCTACGAGAACTATTTGTGGATCAATATGAATATGGAGATAATAAAATATACATCAAGGTTTCCTCTATGTTATAAAGTTAAGTTAGAAAGGAAAATATCCAAGGGTATTATGAAACCATTTTCCATACCTACATGGAAATGGGAAAACATAACTATGGACTTTTTCACTTGTCTTCCAAATAAATAAAGAGGAAATAATTCTATATGGGTTGTGGTGGATCTTCATAAAAATACGTCTCAATTTATTATGATTCGAGATGAATTATCACTCGAACAACTTGTAAGGATATACATTAGAGAATTAGTGATGTTTCATGGAACACCACTATCGATTGTATCTGATCAAGAACCATGATTTTCCTCCATGTTCAGGAAGATTTTATATCATGATTTAAATACTGAGTTGAACTTCATCATGACTTATCACCCCCAAACTATTGACCAATCTGATTAGACTATCCAGACAATCAAGAATATGCTGAGAGGATTCTCAATTGACATCAAAGGAAGATGGGACCAACATTTTTCTCTGGTTGATTTCTGATACAATAACAGTTTCCACTCAAGCATGCAAATGGATCCCTATTATGCCCTTTATGGGAAAAGGTGTAGAAAACCTACATGTTGGGATAGATTTTTAGAACACAAAATAATAGGTCCTGAAATGGTTAAGGAAATGGTAAAAATTCAAAGCCATTTAGCAGCACATCAAGGATTCTGTCAATATAAGAGATATATTGAAAATCATCGATGATACCTTTAGTTTAATTTTGTATACATGATATTTCTCTACATATCCCCATGTAATAAATTCATGATATTTGGAAATAAAGGAATGATTAGTACAAGATACATTGGTCCCTTTGAGATTTATAATCTCAATAGAGTGGTGGCCTATTGACTAGAATTCCCACCTGACCTATCTAAAGTACATGATGTGTTCCATGTATCACTGTTGAAGAAGTACATACTAGAACCCTCACATGTACTAAATCCAGATGTGGTACCTTTGGAGAAATATATTTCCTATGAGAAGCAATTGGTGAAGATATTATATCATAAAGACAAAGTTATTTGGAATAAGAAAATGCACCTAGTTAAAGTGTTGTGGAGAAACTAAAATTTTGAAGAAGTGACATGGGAACCAGAGGAGGAAATGAAATATAATTACCCTCATCTTTTTTAGTGTGTGAAATGAAAATTTTAAGGGTGAAATTATTAAAGGGGGGGAAGATTGTAATGACCCAAACTGTTATAAATAAAATTCCCTTTGTGGTTTAATTAAATTTCATATTATGTAATATGGTTATATAAAACACATGAAATTATTTGGTTTTATTATACTATATAAAATTTAAAAAACATTATGAATAATTTCCATTGATAATATATACATTGAAAAATTATTATATGATTATTATAAATATAGGGTTTTATAAAATCCAATTGACACAAACAAAGGAAGTGATGGACTCAAAGAGTAAGATCATACCCTATAAATACCATTTATTAGAGCTTAAAAGGGAGGTAAAATCTCTAGGATTCATCCTTGACCAATCCCAAGATGAGATCCAACAATATAAGCATAAGAAAAACCATTTATGGGAGAATATTAAGCTAATCTTGATCATAACCTAAAACTTGTATGCCGAACCACCCCATGAAAGTCTCATCATCATACACATTACTCTTAGGAAATTTTCTAGTGTATTAAATGAATATATATCAATACCCTAACAATATGAGTTTTTTTATATCATTTTCAATAGGATAATGGTTATATTTACTCTTTATTGTAATTTTATAAATGATTTTGATACAATAAAACACGAATTGTATTTTTGGGTAATATTAAAATTCAATGAAGGAAATTTTTTGATGAATTTATGGATTTTTGAAATAAATAATATGTTATTGAAATATTATTATTAAATAATTTTTATTAAATATTAATGATAATATAATGTATATGAATTCAAATGTAATTGTTATAAGGGTTTAAAAACTATTATTGTAAAAACCTAGCATTTCTCAATATATATTGATTACAATTTTAAAAGTAAAAATTAACATATTCAGAAAATTATTTAGATAAAATGAATATTATTTTTGTAATCATAACTTCGAAGTTTTCCAATAATTATTTTTTCATAATTTCCTGAGTAAGTTAAAATTTTAGGTAAAAAATTAAATACAGTATAAATATACAGTCTGTATTATGACATCATAATGACCCAAAAATGATGTAATAAATATTAAAAAATAGTATAAAATAAAAAACATATGATTTACATTTAAATTAAAGCAATTTTAAGTTTATTTGATTAATTTTATAAAGTCTTTAGGAATCCTCCAAAACCTATAATATATTTTAAGGTTTTAAAATAATTTCTTTAAGAGTACGACTCACCACCACATCCCCAAGGGTAATATTTTAATAAATTCATACCTTGAAATTATAAAATAATTAAAAAACCCATATTTTGTATAAATCATGGGAAAATTCCATGGGAATTTTGTGGTTTTGCTTATTTTATTATATAGAGTCGAAATCCTAATTGTGAGAAATAATAAAGAACTCCCATATTTTCTTTATATAAACCCACCCAATATCCTATTTATCTTCACTAAAAATCCTTGTATAAGGTTATTACTATTCCATAACCCCTAAATATTCCTCTTAAGGTTACCCCAAGCTCTCAAAAATTTCCTCCCAATCATTTAGAATCACACGCTCAAGGTAAAGGATCATCTCATTCTCCTCTTTATTCAAGAATCTTATTTATCATATTTCTTTTATCATAATTTCCTAATGATTGTATATTTTATTTCATATCCCCCTTACTGTTTATTTTATTTCCAAATGATGAGATAACCATTTAAATCTCACCAATCCCTCCCATGACCATTTATACGCCCCCATTATGCTGTCAAAGTATCAATATGACTTTCAATGCCAAAAAATTGTGTAGTGAATACCCATACCCATTTTCTATTAAGGGTGTTCAAATTTATGAACTTATACTTATTTATTGGTACTTACATTTATTTATTACAAACTCGTTTATCTTGGAATAAAATATGATGATTAATGAATCCATGTTGTATGATCTATGTGGAACACTTAAGGATGAGAATGAAATCAAAGTGATGGGTGCGCCCATAATTATATAGCACTCCAATGAATTGGGTAATGTATTAGTCTCATGAGAGGTAAGGTAAGGTATTAGGGAGTTAAAAAAATCCATCATGGTAATTTTACCATCATAATGTCTTGGAATTTATCCTTGACCTATTTTTATGATGTAGTGTTTGAGGTTGTTTCCAAATTTCCCATGTTACCTTTATAATTATCATGCTATATCATGCCTCATTGTTTATGTTTATGTTTATTACTTATTTTATTCCCCATTTATATTCTTATTGTCTAACATGTATTACTTTCTTCATGGTGTTATATGTTTATTCCCTTACTGGGCTTTACATAACACCCTTTTCTTATGTATGTCGTTAGGTTTTCCCACATAGTTTTAAGTACGAGCATGGTAATGAAGTTTTCAATAAAGATGATGTATTTCATGTTTTAAGTTGTTATGTAATGTACCTAATTCACAAATACACTATACTCCTCAATATTTCATGTTGTATTATGTTTATTTTTATATAATAAATCTTGAATTAATAAGTAATAAAGAGAAAGGTTATCATATCCCAATTCTTTCACATCATGCAAGTTTAGTAGAACTATTTAAACACTAACTCAAAACATTGAGGTTGAGTTATTTTTGAGAATAATAAATAGGGAAATTATTGTATCCCAAGTATATTATCCCTCCATTGTCAATATTTGTGGAATAAACCTCCCTAGAAATATTTTCATATTTCATTTAGTGAAATTAGATATAATAGTGGGCATTGATTGACTATCCTTATATAAATCCAATATCAAATGTCAAAAGAGGAAAATAAATCTCCATATCCTGAGTCATCCTATAATTATATATAAGTTTAATGATATGGATGAATATACTTTAAAATATTCTTCTCAAGTATGGTTATTATTTCATTATGAGAAAGTATATCTTTCTCAAATGATTGATACAAATTAAAGAATAATGCTTAAAAACATGCCCATTTTGATAGACTATAATGATTTATTCCCTGAAGAGTTTCTTGATATTCCTACTAATTGAGAGGTTGACTTATCAGTTAAAATTATACGAGGATCTCTACTGAGATTCAAGACTCCCTACAAAATGGCCACCATTGAGTTGGAAGAACTGAAGAAGCAGTTACAAGATAATCTAGGAAAGTGTTTTATACACACGAGTGCTTTACCATGGGGTGCACTAGTCCTATTCATCAAGAAGAAGGATTGGTAAATTAACATCTACATTTATTATCATAAACTCAATAAAATCATGATAAGTAAAATGTACCCCTTCCACATATTGATGAATTGTTCAATCAATTATGTGGGGATTAGTACTTCTATAAAGTGGACCTCTAGTCAAGATATCACCAAGTAAAGGTAATGAAGATAGATATTTCCAATAATACATTTAAAATAAGGCATGGACACTATGAGTTTATAGTTATTCCCTTTAGACTCACTAATTATATAGAAATCTTTATAGACATAATTAATAGAGTCTTTAGATAATACCTTGATAAAATTACGGTAGTATTTATAGATGATATTATAATATACTCCCAAAGAAAGGAGGATTATGAGGAGTATTTGAATACTATGCTAAAGAATTTATGAAAGGAAAATATATATGAAAATTATATTAAATGTGAGTTTTTTTTGGATGAAGTATCATTATTGGGGGATTTTATCCCTAGTAAAGGGATTTTTGTGGATCCTTTTAAGAAAAAGCTGACTGAGAGACCAACATTTGTGATGGATATATGTAGTTTCCTTAGATTAGATGGGAACCATTAATTAATTTTAAGAAAATTATCATTATTTTAAAACCCACCAACCAATATCACATGGAAGGGACTGTAGTTTTTTTGGAAAAATGAATGCGAATAGAGATTCAGTGGATTAAAAAAGTGGCTTCTCACCATAATAGTATTCACATTATCCTCAAGTGGGAAACTTCTCATGGTATAAAATGATGATTAAAAGAAGGATTTGGGATTTTTATTTATTTAAGATGATAAATTGATAGCCTATGTCTTAAGGAAGTTCAAAATCCATGAGTATAACTATCCAGCACATGATCTAGAGTTGACTACATTGATATTCACAATGACGATTTCATAGCATTATATCTATGATGAAAAGTGTGAAATATATATGGATCATACAATCCTAAAAAATTTATTAAAATAGAAGGATTTTAATATTATCTAGTGAATATAGTTATAGATGATCAAGGACTATGACTACTCAATTCATTACCATCCTGGGATGGTAAATAAAGTGGGTAATGCTCTAAGTTGAAAAAATCATGAAACCTTATCAATGATGGGAATTAATAAGGATAAAATCTTTTTGTAATTTCAAATTATGGCATGAAATTCATAATGTAAGGAACAAAATCCTACCTATATCAAATTATTTCTCAACCATCCATTTTGAAGATGATAAAGGATGATTAAAGGGATGATGTGGAAATGCATAAGAAGGTAGAAGCTATAGGAAAATAAAAATATTCAGAGTTTAAAATTAATGAATAAGTATTTGAAATATTTTATCCATGAATATGTGTACTATAAAATTCTAATATAAATAAGTATTTATTTAATGATTCACATAAATAAACATTTTCTATCCACCCAGGATGAATAAATATGTATTGGGATATTTTATAGCACACTTGGTGGGATAATATGAATAAGGAGATTGCAAAAATATACAACAAAGTAAATGGTATGTCATTAGGTGAAGAAATAAAGGAAAAATTACAATGGGATGATGAAACCATGAACCATACCTACATGAAAATGGGAAAACATCACCATGGATTTTGTCACATGTAATATCCTATTACCAACATTTAAGTATGGACCTTATTTTATTATTGGTTCCCTTTGTTTTCTTATTGATCCTTGGGTGTTTCCTTTGATATCTAGTTAATCCTATCTTTTCTTAGTTTTTTTCCTCAGGTAAACCTTGTAAGAATATAGAAAGGTGGTTTGGAACCTAGTTAGATAATACAAGAGTTGGTTGAGTGGCTTAACATGGGAGTGGTCATGCTCCTTCGAGAGTGATAACCCTTGAATCTTAATTGATGCATATTGTGTGGGTGTTTTTAATCCTGATCAAGGTAGGTGGTTTTGTAATATAATCTATATCAATTTAAACCATTAATTATTATTTTTAATATAATTTTTTTCCAATTTAGAATTTAGTCTCTTGATGAATGGTTTAAAATGGCATGTTGTGCATGATGAAACCCTTTCACAATGGATTTAAAAATTAAGTGTGATTTATGAAAATATGATTTTGGTTTGTAAAAAATTATTTGTAGCATGATTTTGATGAGATTAAAAAGGAATTAAATGTTTTATGATGTGAAATTAAATGATTTTAAAGTAAAATAATTTATTTTTTTATAAGAAACATTTGGTGTTGGTTTTTAAAATGAGAGGCGTGTGTTTTTTTTATAAAAACCCATTTTCTATTAGTTTTTAAAATGATAGAAATGTTTTGAAAATGTACATAGTTGTATTTTAAAAGATTGATTGAAATTAATATATACTCATGTATGTTTTATTTCCCTTGAAGCACATGGGAGCCTGGGTAGTTAGGTGGGAAGAACACGCATATTGATGATGACAATGCTAACTAACTATCATGAGAGCATGGAGTTTATTCTTTGGTATTCTCTCATATCCCCCTAGGTTTGGGATCTAGGGTGTGTGTTTAAAACTAGATTCTTATTTATCTATGATATGTTAAAATACTTATACCAATATAACCTTGAGTATTTTAACCATGGTGCTATGTTTGAAAATGATTATACATGCCAATGATTGATTGAAATGATTTACTCATGTCTATTCCCTCCTGAATTTTTTGATTCCCAAGTGCTAGTATCCATCCCATGGGGATTTATAATTCCATTTATAAAATTTTATAATTGATTCAGGTACCATTTGTGTGGGTTATCTAGGCTATTACATGAAAAATTGTTATCAAAGGTAGGTTGTGTCCTTTATTGATATCGATATGCAGTTTGGGATGTCTTGGAAAACAAGAGAATTGATTTTTGGGACTTAAGGTATCGGTTATGAGTGAGTTTATAGAAATATCTCATCATAACAAGCCTTAAGTTATCATGGTTTATTGAAAAAAACTATCTTTTATGAGTTTTTGGATCTGATTCTATACTTTTTACAATGATTTTATTTGACATTTGAGTTTCCTAGTTGAATTTTGATTAATAGAGTTGATGATCTCATGTCCCTCGAATAACATTTACCTTGTTATATATTGATGTTATAGAGTAACATTCCCCCAAGAAGATGTTTAAATAGACCTTATAAGGGAGATGTTAATGAACCACAACAAGAGAATTGTCTAGTTGATCAGAATATTGTTAATGTTTTCATGCATGTGGTCTAAGATTTAGGCTAGGTAGATACACTTTATCCCATTCAGGTTATATAGGTTTTAACCTATAGGAATTAAAATAGAGATCATGCCTCAGACATTATTCATCTGAATACACTATCTTTCATGGGTAACAATGATCCCCAAGAGGAAATTAATTGTTTGAAGAAGTATGATCAACTCTTTGAGTTTTTGGAGATTCCAAACTCAGGTAAGGTGAAATGTATTACATTAAAACTTTAAGGGCATAGTGACAAGGTTTTGGGAATCTATAGTTTAGATTGTGATGAATGCAGACTTTGAACAGAACTATTTCATATCTCTTTTCACAGAGAAGTTCTATCCATAATCCAAGGTGTTGTTTATTTCAATGATGTTCCTTAGGCTTGATCAGGGTGATAGAATTGTGACTTAGTATTCAAACTACTTTATTTATATTGTTCATTTACCACCCGAGGTAGTATCAAATGAGAAGTTAAAAACTTATAGGTTTTGGGATGATTCTTAAAGAAGATATTAAATCTTGGGTTTTTTTCTACTAAAGATCACCTCATATGATGATGTTATGGATAGATTTTTGATGGAAAAACCTGACTTGGATAGTTAGTCAGGTTTTAAGAGAGTCCCTCCTACTCCTAGTGGTTTTTCAAGTTGTCCCTTTAAAGGAAAGAGGAAACATGATGAGTATCATAGTGGACATAACAGTGGTGGATCCCGATAGTAGGATTATTCTAAATATTTTATAGTATCAGGTAAATGGTCATTTATTTGTTTCCAATATTGAAAAGTTGGGTACTCTAACTGATTTTTCTCAAAGGATACAAAGATCTATATCTCCAATGGATGATTGGGCCACTTGTTGATATTTTTTCATGTCTTCACCACTCTGTATTGTGTAAAAAGATCTACATTACCTATAGGATCAATGGAATAGTTATATACATCAAGAACAAATGGGTTTCACCCATAAGTATCAAGAATGGAGATTCTTCAGATAGTTGATGAGTCTTTAGGGGAAGATGATGCAAGTCCTATGACCATGAGAGATACAATTACCATTGCTTCATCTTTAGTGACTACTTTATTTGATACCAATTCCTCTCATTACTTAATATATACCCATATTGTGGAATTATTAAATCTTTATATGGTGCACATTCCTTATGTTATAGATATTTCTATGCCTCTCAGTATAAAGAGAGAGTAGGGCCTTTGATGCTTCTCCTATAATTTTTTCTTTATCAAAATCTGAGCTTATTTAGGACCTTTTGGTTATGGATATAAAACCTATAAATGTCATTCTCAATATGGATTGACTAATTTCTCCCAAATCCTATATCGACCATTATCTTCAATGGGTCTCCCTTACTTCCCTTGGTGGTGTGTGTTGTGTCTTTTAGGGAGAATAATATTCAATGTTGAGTCTTACTAGACCTCATATTCCAGAGTTAGGTGGGATAATATCCAAGTTTACCTTCTATTTGTAGTAGTATTATTTATATTTTGATCCTAATGTAGTTGCTACTGATTTTCCTGATGTGTTTACGTCTGAATTTTTTTGGTTTAACACCAGTTAGAAAGATGGAGATCTCTATTGACATGGTTCTAGGTACCCAATATAATTATATTCCTTATTACCATATAGAACTATCTGAATTTAAGGAGTTAAAGATTCAATTGGATGACTTTATGTACAAAGGACTCATATAAAACAGTGTGTCACCTTGGGTAGTGACAATCATTTTTATGAGGATATAAGAAACTGTTCACCTTTGTGTTGATTATAGAAAGCTCAATCAGGTCATGGTCAAGAAAAAATATATCTTTCCTTGAATTTATGATTCATTTGACCAGCTATAAGTGGTGGATTAGTCCTCAAATATTGATCTTCGGTCTGGTTATCACCAACATAGTATAAAGAAGTCTAATATCCCTAATACTTCCTTCAAGTGTAGGTATATCCACTATGAGTACCTTGTCATTCCATTTGGTTTGACCAATTCACCTATAGTGTTTATGGAATTCATGAAAAATATATTACAAAAATACCTTGATTATCTTATAGTGGCATTTTTGGATGAAATCTTAGTTTACTCAAAGATTTAGGAGGGCTATGTGCGTTACTTGATAGAAGTCCTATGAATATTGAGAAATCACAAAATTTATGCTAATATTTATAAATGAATTTTCTGGATTCATGAGGTAAAGTTCATGGGACATGTGGTTTTCAAACATTCTATTTGGGTTGATCATGAGAAGGTGACAGCTATTATAAATTGTTAGGAACCTTGATTTTTTTTTATATTTAGATCTTCTTGGGATTAGTTGGGTATTATCATTGTTTTTGGAATTATTTCTCAATGTTTAATTATCGATTGATCAATCTCACTCATAAGGGAGTATATGTTTTTTGGGATTTAAAATTTCAGGCTTCCTTTGTTGAGTTGAAGTATCATTTGACTTTAGATACTATTTTTACTCTTCCAAAAGTCAGGTAAGTCTATGTAGTCTTCTATGATGCATCCAGTTTGGTTTTAGGCTGAGTTCTATTATAAGGCTATCATGTGGTGGATTATGGTCCTCGTTATCTTTTCCCTCATGAGAAGAACTGTCTCACCCATGATCTAAAACTCAAAATAGTTATGAATTCTATGAAAATTTGGTATTATTACATTTTTCGTGAAAGTTTAACCATTTAATCCAATAATAAAATATTGTTTTATATCTTATCATAAAAATATTTGAACCATTAGAAAAGGTAGTGGGTGGATTACCTAAAATCCTTTTTTTTGATATTTCTAACACTCTTAGTAAGGGTAATGTTATTGATAATGTTTTGAGAAAGAAAATTTCATCCTAGGCCATGAAATAATCATCCAAGGAGTGGAGTATGATGGATCTCTTTTCTTGTATACACTTGTGAGTTTGAGAGGATTCTACCAAAGATATTTTAGAGAGTATTCAGTTGAAATCCTCAACCATCAAGATGATTATCTAGAACCATTATCTTGATTATGAGTTTTATGACACTAGAGATTATTTATATAGCGGGGAGACCATTGAAGAGTGGAATCTATATTTCAAGGGGATCCTATGATTCCATAGATGTCATGTAATTTATTTTCAATTGAGGAAGGCTATGATGGGGGATTTATAGAATTAATAGTGGGAGGTACATCTTGGATCAATGAATACATTTTATGATATGAAATTCGATTTTTGATGGATAGGTATGATATGATTCATTTATGAGTTTGTTTCTTATTGTTATATTTTTTAGAAAATAAATGCTAAGGTTTAGAATTATTCTAGCCTTCTTCAGTCCCTTTCAGTACTGAATTGGAACTGAGATGAGATATCTATGGACTTTTTGGTTGGGTTTCCTCATACACCTCAAAGAAAGAATAAAATTTTCTTGGTGATTGGCTGATTGACTAAATTAGATCACTTTATTCCCATTCAAGATATAAAAAAAGTTGAGGACTTGGGAAATCTGTATATTCAGAAGATCATCATATTTCATGGAGTTTAGTTTGTTATAGTTTCTAGTAGGGATATTAGGTTCACATCTAGATTTTAGAGAGGCCTCCATGAGGTAATGAGATCCCATGTAAAGTTGATAATGATGTACCATCCTTAGATAGATGGTAATACAGAATGGGATATATAGATTATAGACTATGTGATTTGAGCTTTTGTCCTTGAATTTATAAAATATTAGGATAGGAACATGAAATTGGATGAGTTTTCCTATAACAATAGTTACCAATCATCCATTAATATGGAACCCACTGAAATATTACATGTTCATCAATGTAAATCTTTACTTTGTTGGTTAGATATTGGTGAATCTTCCCTGTTTAGACCCATTTTGGTCCAAGAGATGACAATAAATATTCAATTAATTCATTAGATAATGGTGATGAAATAAAACCATTATAAATAATACGATGATCATCAAGGAAACCATTTGGAGTTCTCAGTTTGTGACCTGGGGTTTTCTAGATTTTCACTTTAGCTAGTTCATCGATGACTTGGAAAATAGGGAAAGTTAGAACCAAGATACATGGGATTATTTGATATTATTGAGCATATTTTAAAGGTGGAATAAATTTTAATTTTCCACTTCAGATGACTTAGATCCATAACATGTTCCTTATTTCACAATTCATAATGTATCTCTCAAGCCCTTATCATGTCTTGAGTTGGGAGGAATTGATGTGGAACCTAATTGATCTATGATCAAACAGTCTGTTTAGATTGTTTATTCTCATATAAATGTTTTTTTATGTAAAGTCTATCTACTTGGTTTAGGTGATTTTGAAATATGTTTTTGGTTCACATAAGACTTGAGAGTGTGAGGCTTTGATGAGGGAGAATTGGCCTCAACTTTTTTTTTTGTGATTGGGTCTTTTTGATTGGATTTTTGGGGGAATAAACCATTTATTATAGAGATATTATACCATCCTGTTACCATCTTCAGGTTAAGACCATTTTTTTATTCTTGATTCTATTTATTTTATTATTGATCCGTAAGTGTTTCCTTTTATCTCTAATTGAATCTACTATTTTTTAACTATTTTTCATTGGCTGATCATTGTGAGGATTTAGACATGTGATTTTAAAATTGGTTAGATAGCTTGAGAGTTAGTCGAGTAGCTTAGAATGAGAGTGGGCATGCTTCTATTGATATGAATGCTATATAAGGCTCACTAGCTAGCCAGTGGGAGGCTGGGTAATGGTAATTCCTACAAGAATCCCACCAACCAGTCAGTAGAATCCCATTGGCTTACCTATGGGACTTCTAGTGGATAGTTAATTCTATCTAGCATCGTCGGGTAGCTGGTGGTGGCCATAGGCTAGCTGGTTATGTTGACAGGGATGATAATTGAACAAGCTGTATTATAATTTCACATATTTCAATATTAAATTTAACTCTAAAATTCCTCCATCAAATTTCATTCAACCCTAATATCCTTCGAGTCTCTATAGAGAGGATTTTAGCACTCCCATCCTTATTTCTTCATGGATCAATGTGCTCGTTGATGCGTTGGATCTCTTTTAGTAAGTGTAATATTAATTTGAATGTGGATTTTTTTTTCTTCTTTATCCACCTCTTTGAGTGAGGTGATTCATCATTCCATTTATGGATCTTTATATTGACTTGATGAATTATTATTCTAGGATTATCTACTGATTTTTCTTTCCCTTAACTCTCCATTGGTGGGTCATGTGTGGGTGTTTGGGATATTGATTGAGGTAGGTGGTTTCATAAGAAAATATCTATAAATTGAAACCATTAATTAATTTATAATTTAAATTGGTTTTACAAATGATAATTGAGTTTCTTGATGAATGATTAAAAATAACACGGTTTTTATGAGAAAACCCTTTGATAATGGCGTTTAAAATTTAGTGTGATTTTCAAGAATATGATCTTGGTTTGTAAAGAATGATTTGTAGCATAATTTTTATGATATAAAAAACGAATGAAATATTTATTATATGAATTGGAAGGCATGATATTTTGATAAAAACCACTTGATATTTTATTTTTAAATAAAATAAATGAATTTTTTTATCAAAACAATTTTTAATTCCTTTTTGAAATGATAGGAAGGTTTGGAATCTTGAATAAGGGTCCATTTGAAATGATTATTTGAAATTATTGATTAAAATGAAGATAGTACCATGTATATTTATTTACCTTTAAGTATATTAGAACCTGAGTAGTTATGTGGGAATATCACATAGATTGATATTGACAATGCTAACTAAAAAATCTTGAGGGAACAAAGTTTATTGTTTGGGATTCTCTTATATTCCCCTTAAGCTTGGGATCTACTGAGTGTGTGAACACTTGGAGTAACATTTCACTATGATGTGTTAAAATCCTTGCACCAATATAATCCTAGGTCTCTTATCCATGTTTCTATGATTTAAAATAATAATACATATTGATTATTGATTAAAATTATTTACTCATGTCTATTTTGAGAAAAATTATTATTCATGCATGTTTTGATAAAGATGATTGCAAGTGCCTATTTTTATGGAAATGGACATGAAACCTATTATTATTATCCATTTAAAAATGTTTTTAAAAAAATATTTTTGCATGAACTATGAAAATATTTCTATGAAATGTTTTATTTAAAATCGAGAAATTTTTTATTATTTTTTGTAGATTTCTTATGAAATTATTGCTGAGATCTTACTAGGATTTGTTGCTCACACCACACATTTTACTTCATGAATTTGTAGATTTTATTTTTCTAAGTATAGGTAAAGAAAAATTACCATTCAAAGGTGGTGGGAGTACCTGATTATTGGGACCTTGGGAGTTGGTGGTGATTGGTGGAATGTGTGATCCACTTGTTACATGGTGATTCTTGGATGTTTTCTTTGATGGTTTTATCTGATGACTCTAGATAACTTACCATTTTGAGACTTTTATCTATCTACTTGTGGTATTTTCTCTCTTGAAGTCTATTTGGAATATTGAGTACTTATTATTTCACATTAAATTTTTTATATTTTTGGGTTATTATTGAGGAGAAATTGTTCCCTCCTGATTTTTTTTATTTCTAGGTTATAGTCTCTAGTACATGGGAATTGGGAAAAGCCTTTAGGACATTCTATAATTGATTCAGGTACTATTTATGCATGTTATTCGGGTCAGTACATGACATCATAGGTCTTCTAATGACATCAAGAGGAAATAATGTCATATGGGTTTTAGTGGATCGACTTACAAAGACTTCTCACTTAATTTCAAATTTAGAGGACTTCTCACTCGATCAACTTCCAAAGATATGCATCAAAGATATGGTGAGGCTACATTGAAGTACACAATCAATTATATATGATTGTGATCCAAGGATTACCTCTATATTATAAAAAAGTATCCAACATTCTATAAATATTGAGGTAAACTTTAATGCAACTAATAATCCCCAAATTGATGGAAAATCTAAGCAGACTATTCAGAAAATTGAGGACATGTTGAGAGAATTATTGATAGACATGAAAGGATTATGTTACCATTGTCTTACTATGGTCAAGTTTTCGTACAATCATATCTTCCACTCAAGCATCCAAATGACTCTATATGAAGCCATTTATGGGAGTATATGTAGAATAATTGAGTGTTCAGATGAAGTTGGTGAACACAAACTGCCAGAACCTGAAATGGTTGAAGAAATTATAGAAAAGGTCAAGACCATTCAACATCACATTATTATAGATCAGAGTTGAAAAAAATATATGCTAATAACCATTATAGATACCTAGAGTTTGATGTTGGAGATAATGTGTTTCTCCAGACATCTCTATAGAAGAGAGTTATGAGATTTGGGAAGAAGGGAAAGTAAAGTCCTAGATACATTAACCCATTTGAGATTATTGATAACATTATAGATGTGGAATATTGAATAGGACTCCCAAAAAACCTATCTCAGTCATATTATATATTCCATATATCCCTATTTAGGAATAACATACCAGATCCCTCACATATACCGAATCTAGAGGTGGTACAGTTGGAGTATGGTCTCTCTTATGAGGATAACCCGGTGAATATCTTGGATCATAGAGAAAAAGTTCTATGTAGAAAGACTACTCACTTAGAAAAATTACAATATAATAACCATAAGTATAAGGATGTGACATGGGAACCTAAATAAGTAATGAAATGAAAAAACCCTCATTTTTTTCATCTTAGTTGGAAGAATGAAATTTCAAGGGAAAAATTTCTTATGGGGGGGGGAGAATATAATGACCTTGAGTTTTGTCAATGGAATTTTCTTTTCGATTATATAAATGATTCATATTTAGTATTACAGTGTTATATAAATAAGTTTCCCCACTTAATAGAACCAATTTTTTTATTATATTAATTAAAACATTACATTTAGTGACTGAATATAGTTATAATAATTGAAAGTGTTATAATGGGATAAAAAAAGAAAATTAAATTACTATAATTTGAAAATTTAGATATGCTTGATCCCATAGAATGATCTATCCCATGAATACTTCTATAGAAATAAAATATAATATTAGTAATGAAATATTCATTTTGAAAATAAATATATATAAACTTAGGTGATAATAAAAGTGAATGAAGAGTGAATAAAATATGAGGTATTTATATAAGGTTATGAATCCATAAGAATATTACAAATCTAACCATTAGAATATTAATATAACCATTGGGAATTGGAATTTGATAGTTATAATAGTAAATTCCCCTATATAATTATAAATAATATTTAGTTATCCTATAAAATTAAAATTTAGCAAATTTATATCATGATAAAAATAATTAACTGTTTTAAAAATGATAAAATAGTTATTATTTTTTTAAAAACACATATTTTTTATTTAAAATTTATTTAAAATATAAAAAATTAAAATAATCTTATGCGACCATAATTAATTTTTAAAAGGGTCATAAATTAATTATAATATTAAAATTAGTATTTTTAAAATAAATAAATATTTTATTTAAAATTTAATTTTCTCATACTTAGAATTTTTTTTTCATAAAATGTATTTAATTTTATCAATCTACACATCAAAAAATAGTTCTAGTGAATTTTCGGTATTTTTCCAAAATAGTTTAATTTTTGGTAAGTAGTGAAATACAAAAAAATATGATATTTAACATTATAATCTAAATAAATGAATTAATGATTCATGAATGATTTAAGAAACCATTATTTTGAACTCACATGCACTAATTACTATATATATTCATAATAATAAACACTATATATAGTCTTGATCCAATATAATAAACTAATGAATATTATATTAAAAAACACTCTGCTCCTCCCCTTTAAATACAACCCCTCACCACCCCTTCTAATAACACCTTCCAACCCTTATAGATATCCCAAAATGTACCAATTTATCTTTCCATCCCTCTCCCCATGTCCATGTATTTATGTTCATACCAAAATATCATTCCAAGGAAACTTAAGGGGTGACATAAGAGGAGATATCCAAATGAGAAGAAAATACTCTCCACTGATCTTTTTAATATTTCTTCCTCTTTATCCTCCTAATAAATTCCACCCAACATGAAACAATTAATATAGTATAATAAATATTCTATAATGTAATTGTGTTAATAAAATAAAAATTATCAAACCTCTTTTCATTTCTATCTGAAATGAAAATGATTGTTCATATTATGGTGGGTTCACCGCCTCCATGAACAACGTGCTTAATTTTTCTCTACCACATTTATGGATGAATATATAAATAATATTATGTTTATATATGATGAGAATAATTATATAATAACTTATTTCTTATTATGGAATGTATTATGAATCATTGAATAAAATAAAATGAATTTAGTAAATGATGGTCGGTAAAACTGCCTAAATGAACTAACTGTATTAGATGATGTTTATACTAAATTAATCATACCTATTTCATAAAACAAATCAATATTTGGGACCATTTAATCTTTTATAAGTAAATTAATATCATTTCATTTCACTTCTGTAGTTTTAGTCCCATTTTTCAAGAAATTCAATAATTATCCACAAACAAAAGCGACACTATAACCATGAAACGAACAACCATATGACAGTGATTTTAGACACAATATCTCAATCAGATGACTCTAAACTCATATAAAATCTTGATAATAACTAAAAAATATTGAAATAATTTTTTCAATCATGTATTTAATATGTATAATTTAAATATTTAGGATGTTAAGTGAATGTGCAGAGAGAATTTGGACCGGAGGTAAGGGTACTTCTAAACCAACCTATATTATTTTGGGTCATTCATTTTCCCTGTAGAACTCACTTAATAACACTATTATTCAAATGAATAAATTTAATATTCTGTATATATGCTCCCATATCATATATAATTATATATTATTACCATTATTTGTTGGGTATATACCTGTTTTAAGGCTTCCCTCTCAATTTCATTCATTAATAAAACCTAATTTAAGAGAAATTCTCTATTTCTTACCACATTTCAAGTACCAATTCATAAAATGTATTAAACCATGCATGTTTTATAAATTTGTTAATTTTATTTTGAAAAAAATTTGTAGTTTATTTTTGGTTTTAAGGAATTTAATATTCTCTTTCTCTTCTATAAAGACCCTTTACCATTTTCCCTAAAACCCCTCTTAAGAGGTACATTTAAAAAGTTAATTCTATGCTATTTTTAATGTATTAAATTCACTTTGACATCATGTTTCATGGTATATACTTATTTTCCACCTTTGAATGCCCAAGAATAGTTTAATACCTTCTTTCATGGAATTCATTATGATATTCCATCAGATTATTCTATAATGCATAATTATCTAACCCATTACATTCCATGGGTAATTCTTATGTTTATGACTTATGTTTGATTTTTTTATGTGGAACACATACGCATGTACATGTTATGATGTGAGTGTCTAGATAGAACTACAATGTATTAGATAATGTTTATATCTCATGAGATGATATGTATAGTATTAGGGAGTAAACCTAATCCATGGTGGGACTCCATCCACTATGTTATGTTATATTGGAAATGATACTTGATTTATGTTTATAGAAAATTTTATATTGCTTCTAAATTCCTATGATTCCATGATCTTATGATTTTATCCTATTTATTTCATGCGTCCATATAATCATTCATGATCCTTTTATTTTATGATATTATGTTATTCCATATGACTAATTTGTTATGATCTTTTATCATGCTTATTTATTTACCAGGATTTATATCTCACCACTTTTATTTATATATTCCCTAGGTTATCCTGTGAAGATTTAGTAGCTCAAAGCGATTTAGGATATCAATATAGAGATTAAAATAAATAGTTTTTATTTTTAGTTTCATTCTAATGTTTAAGTACCTAGCCCTAGAAAGAAACTAGGCCCCTCAATCCATGGGTTGTATTTATTCGATATTTATTTTAAAAATCATGTAATAATATATGTAGGAGGACCAGGTTACTACATCAACACACCCACACATACTGATATGTAAATAAATTACAAACATGTTTTTACTTGTTTTTACCTAAAATGGACTAATTCAAGGGCCGTGGGAAGCTCACTACAACTTCATACTAGTAATACTAGGCCACACTGATCTAGTAAAAGTTTAGGACGTGCACTTATACACCATGATAATTGCCTCATGGGTGTGAGGATAACTTTTAATATGGGGTTCTCCCACTTAAATTATATAACTCACTACTTCTTTTTATCATTTTAAAAGATAAGTATGAGTAATAAAAAAATTTAACCTTGTCAGGTGATGCATTGTAGCTCCCCCTCTTTGCCTCTTTAATTAGTTTAGATTCAAAATCAACCTCTGTAGTGTGGGATCTCTAATATATAGGGTTTCCCCTTTACTTATTATTAACATAAACATATAAAATGGTACTCCATATGTGAAATATTTCTCACATCATTCTCCCTTATTTATAAAATATATTCAGTGATCATAATCATATTATAATTGATATTTGTTCTATTTGACATCATTAATCTTTACTTAAATTCTGGAAACATATTTAATGTGACATAATTCTATATGGATCATTAGATAAACTCTATATTTTTATATCATCCACATTTAATAGATTATTTTTTAATATTCTCTAACTAGATAATCACATTTTTCCATTTTGGGAATTAAAAAACTAACAATATATTCTCCACTAAGAAATCATGATCATTTTTATGCTCTGACCATACATAATAAACACCTATCTAATTTGGTTTCACTATAACCATTTTAAAACAAAAAATTGGTATTAATATTTATATGACTTTTTTTCTTTCCCTCTTAGTAACATGTAGAATATCTTTCTTATTATCTCAGTTAATAACTCAATCTTCTTTATATCCAATTGTCTCTTTAGATTTTTTCATGAATAATTGATCATCTTTTGGTAGATTGACCATTTTTATGGTATCTAAAATCCTCATTAGTGATTGAAATAGATATTTCAATTTATTATAATGATTTCCAAGTTATCATTTTCTTTACATATTTTATAGATTGTGTGTGATGGTTCATGATTATAGGTGGCTACTCCCTATAGGATCTACTGCCTATCATGACTTACATTACCTTTTTTGTTACCACTTGTGTTTGTGAACCTACCTTTATTATCTCACTATATAAATTAGTGATTCACTCCTTAATACAATTAAAATAATACATAATTGTGAAACACACTTACATTAAAACCTAAAAGGATATCTCTATTTTACATCATATCAGGTGTTAAGATCGCATTGTTGTGCACAATAATATCTTAGATAGTGTTTTTTTAAAATCAATTACTTTGTCGTCCTCCAAACACCCAACACAAGAAGTGTTTTATTCTTGTCACCAAATATTTTTATCTCCACCTCTTGACCAGGGTTTCACTTTATCCTAATGTTAGTCAAGATTCACTACTTTCTCATATTTTGAGTAATTTTATATCATAATTCTTATCATGTTATACATAATCATCCTCTAGTCATCCCAAATGCAACCAACATCTATTCATGAGATCTATCATATTATATATAACCATAAATCATGAATTTAAATATTATCTAACCATAGTACATATTCATATATGTGCACCCACTCATTTTTAAGCACTCATTCATCCTCTTTAGGTCTACGTGACTTATCATTTATTTTATTATATATTCAACTCTAATATTTTTCAGAAAAGAAGACAACTTATAAGATAAAAACCAAATCTGTCCATTAAAAAAATCCATGGTGTCCACCCACTTATATTTAGTCATCAACTAATACCCAATATCTATTTCCATTTGATATATAAATTCAAATTTACCTATATTTTTAATTTGGTATTCATCGATTTTATTATAAACTTTTTTGTATCTATTCATATAAGAATAAAGTCAAACAAATATTAATAGGAATTTATTTATTCAAACCTCTATGCCTACTTAAGAATTTTCTCAATTTAAGAAACAATATGATTAAATAATAATTCCAATAACTCTATAAAAACCTATTCATTTACCTTATAAGAGATATTTCACCATACATCTATTTTAGATATATGTCAACTAACATAAATAAATACCACTAAGAAAAAAAATTCCTATAATATTTTATAAAAACTTCAATAAATATGTGGAAAATAAATTAAATAAATTACAATTAATATATTTAACATATATTCAATAAATCCTAGACACTTCATTTATCATTCCATTTTGTTTTCATATGTTTAGGAATCTTTATGGGTACCTCAAACATGTGGAATTTTCACCTCTGATTCAAATAGTAGAATCATGAGAATTCCCAACAAAATTATTACACACACACACACACACCAAGTGTTAGAGAATAAACTAACGATTCTATATTTTTATATTACTATAAATCTCCCTATTTCTTATATAATCCTTAGAATTTATTCTCCCTCACTTTATAAATTAAAAAAAATCCATGGGGAAGATCGGGGGTCATTATTCTTAGTATAAGGAAGATGGTTGGGTATTTATACCCAAATTCCCTTTATCATTTATCCTCTTCTTATAACCCTAAACCTTCATGAAACTCAAATAAATCCTTAAAACTTTTTTTTATGATTTCCATGAATATTCACTTTAGTTTTCAAGTCCATCTTCACTATGGGTATTATCTTTATAAACACACATTCATTTTTTTCTTCTTCTATTGTTGTTATGTGTAACACATTTTCTTCTCAAATCTATTTGTATACAATTATTTTTTTCTTGTATTAAAAATGTATTATTTTAATTTTTCATTATCCAATAACATAGAATACTTACCATTTTATTTGAGCAGTTTCTTCTTCAAAAAAATATATATTCCTTTAGTATAACATGTATATTTCACTTTTTTTACACATTTTCGATAAATACAAGCATGTATTCTTCATTTCTATTTGCCTTTAAAACTTTATTCTTTTCTCTCCATAAGAACTATTGAATTGAATCAATTTTAATATCATTATTCACAAAATATAAAACATCAGATCCCTATTTAATTAGTCCAAATAATCTATTTATAGACAATATATACTCTCTATTATTTAACTATTGATGCACTATGTGGGTAAAATAATAATAAAGTGATTATTTAGTTGATCTTTTAAAATTACTTAACTTTCAATGTTTCATATCCATTTTATATTTGTAAAGACCTGGAAATTTCAAGGAATTTTTTCTTCTTAATTTCTTTGGAATTTTACGAGTACGCAGTTTCTGACGACACCTGATTTCGAGGCCCGGTGTGCCCGGAATAATTTTCTGAAGTTTTGTTAATCTTAAATTAACGCGCGTAAGTAGTTTTACTGAAAAAGTGTAATAACTCTTAAACGGTTACTCGGATCATAAATCTAGGGGCACCGTTGTGCTCAGGATGACAGGTTTACCCTAGGTGCGACTTAATTTTAGTCGGCGCGGGCCTCCTGTGAGAAATTACAAAAATGGCATAACCGTTAATAAAATAATTAAATAAATTATTTTATTTTTCAAATGCTTATAACTCACAAAAGGTAGCTCGAACTAAAAATACGAGACAACCACTGAACTCGTGAGGGCATGGTTTATTTAAGCAGATACTAACTTTGGCCGGTGCAAGCCACCAGAAAAAGTTAATTTTTGGCCGCAAATAAAATAATTAAATGAAAATTATTTTATTGTAAAACTCGTATCTTTTAAACGGTAACTCGGATTGAAAATCCAAGAGTACCATTGGATTTGTTGGGGCATGTTTCACTTAGGCAGAGCCTGAACTTGACTGGCGCGGATCGAGGGTGACTGATGATAATTTTACGAACTTTTTTTCGGGTACGTTCAGTAAACGTACGTGTGGGTTTTCCAATCTTTTGAACCGGTACTTGGAATTGAAATCCAAGGGCACCGATGAACTCGAAGCACCGATTATTGCTTAAGGGGACCTTTACCGCAGTTGCGTTTTAAGCGGGTTGAGAATTAATTGTTTGGGGAATTTGTTTAAAATAAATAAAATTGATGTGTACAATTTTATTCGTATCTAAGGTGGTTAAATTCTACAAAGGGGAGTTAAGGGTGGGACCACAACCACCTAACTACCCTTGTGTGGATATTTAGAATTTGGGGCCCACACGAGCCCCAACCTTTCATCTCCCCATAACCACTCTTAAACCCCCCCTTAAACCCAATTTTTAATTAATTTGTTAACTCCTCAACTCCCATATTAATGAGATCTCTCCATATTCCTCTAATTAATTTGTGTTGCATGAAACTTCTTTAAATGGGAGAAGTCTTTTGTAATATTTACGATAACAAATATTTCGATGGGAAACCTCTGGAGGATTAGAAAGAGAGGTGTTCTTCCTCCGACGAAGAACGTGAAGTCCCGACGACGACTCTTCCTCCGACATCAACAGAATCAACACCATTCTTCTGCGACGTCCCACCACAGTGACGTTCGTCTTCCATGGTTTGACGACGTGCGACGTATTTTCAAGGTAGGGGAATATTGTATATTGCTCATTTATATGGTTTATACCCTTGAGATTGAGCGTTTATATGTAGGATTTATCTTTGTGGATTCCTTACCCCGGTTTAATTTCTCATGATGAACGCAAATTAAATTAATTAATTCACGGATCGATAAACAATTGATGGAATTAATTTTCTTCTTGTTTATCCTGAGTTTGAGATTTTTGAAGCATGATAAATATTTAATTTCCAATCCACCATATTCTTGAATCTCAAAAACAATGGCCAAAATAACACGACTATCGATACACACTTAAACCGAGTTCCTTTCTTATTCATGGTCTGCGCATTCTTCGCGTGTTCTTCTTCGTCAAATAATTAAGCACACTGGAAACTCGATGTTTCGTTGAGCGCGACATACGGACGCAGAGATCTCGACCTGAGGATCACATAACCACTTTATTCTCTTATTTCCTATTTAAATCGAACCCGGTATGGTGCGCGGAAGGATCCCGTGGTGCGGGTGCGACGAGGGTTCCTGCGGTCCAAGGCGACGGTTCGGTTAGGCGAGCAGGCGACCATGGAGAATGGTGCAGCGCGAACAGGCGGTGCGACTGAAGCAAGCCGTGTGCAAGGAAGAGGCACAGCAGTTCTAGGTTCATAAGGGCCGAGTGTATTTTGGAGGAGAAGAAACCTGAAGTTGGGGTGCTAATTTTGGGAGAACAAATCGTGAGAGGAATTTATATTGGAGAGAGAAAGATGAAAAATAAATTAATGATGATATAAAATAAAGGAAAGGATTTGGGGGCATGATTGGAATGAAGGAAAGAGGAGGCGCTATTTTGGGTGGTGCGTGGCTTTTGGGTGTGTTAAGTTAAGAATTAAATTAAATTAAAAATAATAATAAAATAATAATGTTATTATTATTTTCGTTGGGAAAATCATATTTTAACGGTATCTTCTTCGTGCGACCTCAGTTTCACGAACCGTCAGTGGCAGTGCGACCCTGAATTTGAGATGGAATTTATGAGTCCAATATTGGATATCTTTTTCGGGTTTTTGGATCAGGTACCCGAAGCGCTCGGAAAGTAATAGATTTAATATTATTATTAAATATTCGACCTTCTATAACTTGAGCTCCGGACGTCCGATTGACGTGCCGTCGACATTGTTGGATTCCTCTTGATGAGACGGTTCTTTTGGAATACTTCACCTGAGTTTTGGATGCAGTTGGAGTAAGTCCAGGTTGGATTTTACCCGAAATCCAACCGGGCCCCTGAAACGGAAAAGATGATAACTTTCAGACCGGACGTCCGTTTGACGAACCGTTAGCGGCATTGGTGATCACATTGAGAAACAGTCCCTAAGAGTATACCCTATAAGATTTCGGGGTACAGTTGATATACGGTCAGGTTGGTTCGTACACGAAACCAACCGGGCCCCTAGGACGAAAAGGCTAATAACTCACAGACCGGGCGTCCGATTGACGTGACTTCTGTTATGTTGAGACCCCTATGATGAGGCGGTCCTTTGAGATACTTCTTCGTGGGACTTTGTGATACTTGGAGCATCGACCAGTAGCTCGTGGAGCGGACCCTCTCGGAGACGAACGTACGGAGTACGGAGACCGTGTATCTGACTGAGACCAGACGACTGCTTGACCGAATCGACTTGGAGTGAGTCGACTAGCCCAGTGGATGGAGCACTACTTTGTTTGGGTGTAGACCCATGGAGGACGAAGCACTACTTTTTTTGGGTGAAGACCCATGGTACTCGTCCGGAGAGTACCTCTGCAGGCTATTAGGGGGTGTGCACTACTGTGTTTGGGTGGCATACCCCGGCGGGAAGCACTACTGTGTTTGGGTGGCTGACCCGCAGTACTCGACAGGAGGAGTACCTCAACAGTCTTAGGTTAGTGAGCAGTACCTCAGAGTCATGACAAGATCACTGTACTCGACAGAGACGGGGCTCTTTAGCAGTTACAGTTTCGATAATGAATATCCTGGTTTGAGCTGAGTCTATGACATTTCTGTTTACCTCATGATTGAGATGATTCACTTGATAACTTAGGTATATGTATGGGCATATACCTAGGTAGTGGTTATCCGTTGATTTCATAACCTTTATGTTTCCTCATGATTGAGATGGGTTACTTGATAACTTAGGTATAAGTATGGGCTTATACCTATGTAAGGGTTATCTATTGAGATCCTTCTTTGTGGTTATCCTTGTTGGATTAGTGAGACCTTGAGGGTTTCGAGGTCCCTACTGAGTATTGTACACTCACCCCTGCATGGGCTATGCCGGCACCTTGTTGTGTTGGTTGCAGACGACGGGCAGTGCTGACAGAGGCCGAGTGTTCGAGGACTGGACGGTACCCGGAGGTGGACCTCACGACGAGTCAGTATACAGAGGTGGACCTCACGATGAGAAGACACTCGGAGGAGGTTGACGGGAAATAGCGTTGTGGAGGCTATCTGTTCTTACCCTTCAGGTAGGATCCGTGGTGGACGATCCAGGAGTTGCGCTATCTGTACCTACCTTTCAGGTAGGATCCGTGGTGGATGATCCAGGAGCTGCACTATCTCTACCTACCCTTCAGGTAGGATCTAAGGAGGATGACTCAGGAGCTGCTTCCATTTTTCCAGCTATTTGTCTTTTTCTGTTGTACTTTCGTTCAGTTGTAGCTGTACTTTCAGTTGGGTTTGTATTCTGGCCCACTTACTTTTCAACAATTTCTTTTGTACTTAGTGTATTACTTCCGGTTGTACTCTGGGATGTTTTGTTTACTTTTATAAAGGAAATGCCTTCCCAGTTATCGGGATTTACGCCTATGGTGCTAGTCGCCAGCCCCTGGCCTATGGAAGGTGGGCTTGGGGTAGTCATGGCACAGGCCCCGAGGACGGGTCGTGAAAAATTGGTATCAGAGGAGTCAGTTCTACCGCAGAACTTATAACTCTGATATTCCCTTTCTGTGAAGCAATAGTGTTAAGGGTACCGAGTGTGGTCTTGAGTTCAAGGAGTCCAGTGTTGGTGCGGTGGCCGACGTATCCGTACACCAGGACCCTGACTACTGATTTCCGACTTTGTGCACGAAAAACACTGATTGGGTGTGTGTTTCAATGAGTTTTACAGTCATCTCAAACCAGGTCAGCTCACTAGGTATAAATCGTTGACCATGTCACATTTGTTCAGGATGTCTCCACACAGACAGTCAGTTGGAGATCTGAGAGAGTACTCGATGATGGCCCACCGAGCGACGAGGCTCCGGTGCGGGGCCCTTTTTACTATATTGGCACCCTCGGGTGGTGTACCAGCACCACCACCACCTGTTGGGCAGTGGATGCCACTTTCCATACTAGCAGATGGTGCACGCCTACAGAGCGTGTTGCACGGGTTACATCAGTAGAGGCCTCCGAGGTTACGAGGTGAGGCAGATTCCCAGACAGCAAAGGACTGGCTGGAGGCGATTGCTAGAGTTTTCCGCCTAGCTGAGACATCAGTATAGTGGATGGTGGACTTGGCTACTAGTGTTTTCCAGTGAATGACCATGAGGATGGTCCGCATAGTGATGAGGCTTCGGTATGTGGACCGATGCCTGAGATAGTGCCTTCAGGTAGTGTGCCAGCTATACATCACTACCTGTTGGTCAGCAGTTAGAACCGGCGATACTGGTATGTGACACATGTAGACTTACTGCCTTACACGTGTTCCAACATCAGATACCCTCAAGTTGCGAGGCGAGACCGACTCACGGGCAGCTGAGGACTAGCTTGAGGAGGTGGATGAGAGTTTTCTAGAGCTTATACAGCTTCGGCAGGACGACGTGTCAGTAACTAAGAATTCATTGAGGTGTACCGAACATTCTGGGTACTCGATGAATATGTTTCGATCAGTGCTATAGAGCTTGGACCTCTGAGCGTGGTGTGTTTAAGGACATACAAGCCATAAACTTTTCTCTATGCATTCCTACTTATACTAGGGTTCTAGAAAGAACCTTTGTGGTTGAGAATTCTCTTGCTGAATGGATGCAGTCAGTGAAGGTTAGCAATGGGAAAGTAGGAAACTGGCGCCAGTCTCGGAGACTTGGGCGTGAAAAATATATCAAAAAGAAGAAATGTTAAGGACAGATAAATCTGCAGAGCAGTAGACGTGGAGGCAGAGCTAGGAGAACAGAATGAGGTGGTGTACATTTCAACATGTTACAACCACCCGCCTTTGTTGTCCCCTCCAAGCTCAGGGAGCTGGAGGGAAGGGGAAGAGAGTAGCTACTTGCGGTCAAAGTGTGTGACACAATGGCTCTAAAAATGATTCAAGGGACTGTCTGTGTCCAATACTAGTTGCCGTAGTAACAGACGTTGATATGAATCATTCCTTCCTTCCACGAATCTTGTCCCAGACCTAGAGTTTCTTGTAAGACGTGGACTTGACCCTCACGGCTGGTGATAACTTTGGGAGGAGACTCGATAATCACACTTACGCCGATAGTGTGGTCTGACCCACGAGGCGAGATTTTCGGTTGGAATCTCTTGGTGGCAGCGTCGAGGCCTTACGATGTTGGTCTGAGTATGGATTGGATCCACAGTTTATACACGGATTGACTATATTAGGAAAAGAAGTTGTGGTTTATCTACAACGTTGGGATGAGGTTTTCCTTGGTCGGCGAAAAGGAAAACCCAGGAAGTATAGGATGGAATCTTGCATAAGAGGGTGCATTCGATCACTCAGGAGATGACCAAACTTACCTTTGTGCCAGAATTCTCTAGAGTTGTGGCACCACTTCCAGCAGAGATTTCATTTGCTGGGTTGACCGGTGCGCCCAACCTGTGGGCGTTGGTTACATAGTTCACTGCGACGCTTTAGGGACCAGACTCGGGTGTGTCCTGATGTTGGAGTGGGCAGTGATTGCCTATGGATCACGACAGATGAGACTGTACAGAGCTTCCAGGAGGCCTGTAGAGTTCGAGGATGACGATCATGTCCTTATACGGGTCTCACCTCGACGAGGTTTACGGATATGTACCCGAGGCAGCGAGATATCTCCGAGGTTCAACGAATCTTTCTAGGTCCCCAGCAGGGTAGGCGAGGTGGTTTACCACTTCACCTTTCCACCTCAGTTGCACCAGGTGCATGAAATCTTCCACGTACCTCGGTTGAGGAGATACGGGCATGATCCTTCACACATCATCGACCTCAGGGATTTGGACTTCGATGAAAGTGCGACATGCAAGGAGGTTCCAGTGGAGATCTAGGATCGACATGAGCAGGTCCTACGTGAATGGTCGATTCCTCAGGTACGCTTCCACTGACATCATGAGAACCTCCAGGAGAGCACATGGGAGCAGAAGGCTCAGATGCGTGCTCAGTACCACTTTTGTTTCCCTAGTTTGTGTTATAGCTTTACAGGGACGCAAAGCCCTCAGGTGGGAGTAATGTAAAGACCCGAAAATTTCAAGGAATTTTTTTTCTTAATTTCTTTGGAATTTTACGAGTACACAGTTTCTAACGGCACCTGATTCCGAGGCTCAGTGTACCCGAATTTTTTTTTCTGAAGTTTTCTTAAGCTTAAATTCACGCGCGTAAGCAGTTTTACTGAAAAAGTGTAATAACTATTAAAAGGTTACTCAGATCAGAAATCTGAGGGCACCGTTGTGCTCAGGATGGTGGGTTTACCCTAGGTGAAACTTAAGTTTATTCGGTGCAGGCCTCCGGTGAGAAATTACAAAAATGGAATAACCTTTAATAAAATAATTAAATAAATTATTTTATTTTTCAAATGATTATAACTCACAAACGGTATCTCGGATTAAAAATCCGAGACAACCGCTGAACTTGTGAGGGAATGGTTTATTTAAGCAGATACTAACTTTGGCCGGTGCAGGCCACCAAAAAAAGTTAATTTTTGGCTGCAAATAAAATAATTAAATGACAATTATTTTATTGTAAAATTCGTATCTTTTAAATAGTAACTCAGATTGAAAATACGAGAGTACCGTTGGATTCATTGGGGCGTGTTTCACTTAGGCAGAGCCTGACCATGACTGGCGCGGGTTGAGGGTGACTGATGATAATTTTCTGAACTTTTTTTTTCGGGTACGTTCAGTAAACGTACATGTGGGTTTTCCTATATTTTGAACTGGTACTCGGAATTGAAATCTGAGGGCACCGATGTACTTACAACACCGGTTATTGCTTAAGGGGACCTTTACCGCAGTTGCATTTTAAGCAGGTTGAGAATTAATTTTTGGGGAATTAGTTTAAAATAAATAAAATTGGTGTGTACAATTTTATTTATATCTAAGGTGGTTAAATTTTACAAAGGGGAGTTAAGGGTGGGACCACAACCACCTAACTACCCGTGTGTGGATATTTAGAAGGTGGGGCCCACACGAGCCCCAAACTTTCATCTCCCCATAACCACTCTTAAACCCCCCCTTAAACCCCCTTTTTAATTAATTTGTTAACTCCTGAACTCCTCTATTAATGAGATCTCTCCATATTCCTCTAATTAAGTTTGTCAACATAATTAAATTAATGGTTTTATTAATTAAATTGGTACATCACAATTTGAATTATTTTGTGTTGTATGACACTTCTTTAAATGGGAGAAGTCTTTTGTAATATTTGCGATAACAAATATTTCGATGGGAAACCTCTGGAGGATTAGAAAGAGAGGTGTTCTTCCTCCGACAAAGAACGTGAAGTCCCGACGACGACTCTTCCTCCAACGTCAACGGAATCAACACCATTCTTCCACAACGTCCGACCACAGTGTCGTTTGTCTTCCGCGGTTTGACGACGTGCGACGTCTTTGCAAGGTAGGGGAATACTGTATATTGCTCATTTGTATGGTTTATACCCTCAAGCTTGAGCATTTATTTGTAGGATTTATCTTTGTGGATTCTTTACCCCGGTTTAATTTCTCATGATGAACGTGAATTAAATTCATTAATTCACGGATCGATAAACAATTGATTGAATTAATTTTCTTCTTGTTTATCTTGAGTTTGAGATTTTTGAAGCATGATAAATATTTAATTTCCAATCCCCCATGTTCTTGATTCTCAAAAACAATGGCCAAACTAACATGGCTATCGATCCACACTTAAACCGAGTTCCTTTCTTATTCATGGTCCGCGCATTCTTCGCGTGTTCTTCTTCGTCAAATAATTAAGCACGCTCAAAACTCTATGTTTTGTTGAGCGCGACATACGGACGCGAAGATCTCGAACCGAGGATCACATAACCAATTTGTTCTCTTATTTCTGATTTAAATCGAACCCGGTATGGCACGCGGAAGGATCCCGTGGTGCGGGTGCGACGAGGGTTCCTGCGGTCCAAGGCGACGGTTCGGTTGGGCGAGCAGGCGACCCTAGCGGATGGTGCAACGCGAGTAGGCGGTGCGACCGAAGTAAGCCATGTGCAAGGCGGAGGCATAGCGATTCTAGTTTTGTGAGGGCCGAGTGTATTTTTGAGGAGAAGAAACCTGAAGTTGGGGCGCTAATTTTGGGAGAACAAATCATGAGAGGAATTTAGATTGGAGAGAGAAAGATGAAAAATATATTAATGATGATATAAAATAAAGGAAAGGATTTGGGAGAGTGATTGGCATGAAGGAAATAGGAGGCGCTAGTTTGGGTGGTGCGTGGATTTTGGGTTTGTTAAGTTAAGAATTAAATTAAATTAAAAATAATAATAATATAATAATGTTATTATTATTTTCGTTGGGAAAACCGTATTTTGACGGTATCTTCTTCGTACGACCTCGGTTTCATGAACCGTCAGTGGCAGTGCGACCCTGACTTCGAGACGGAATTTATGAGTCCAATATTGGATATCTTTTTCGAGATTTTGGATCGGGTACCCGAAGCACTCGGAAAATAATAGATTTAATATTATTATTAAATTTTCGACCTGCTATAACATGAGCTCCGAACGTCCGATTGACGTGCCGTCGACTTTGTTGGATTCCTCTTGATGAGACGGTTCTTTTGTAATAATTCACCTTAGGTTTGGACGTAGTTGGAGTAAGGCCGGATTGTATTGTACCCAAAATCCAACCGGGACCTTGGAACGGAAAAGCTGAAAACTTTCAGACCGGACGTCTGTTTGACGAACCGTTAGCAGCGTTGGTGATCACGTTGAGAAATGGTCCCTAAGAGTATACCCTATGAGAGTTCATGGTATAGTTGAGATACGGTCGGGTTGGTTCGTACATGAAACCAACCAGTCCCCTGGGACAAAAAGACTAATAACTCATAGATCGGGCGTCCGATTGACGCGACATCTGTTGTGTTGAGACACCTATGACGAGGTGGTCCTTTGAGATACTTCTTCGTGGGACTTTGTGATACTTGGAGTATTGACCAGTAGCTCGTGGAGAAAACCCTCCCGGAGACGAGCGTACGGAGTATGAAGACCGTGTAGCCAGATGAGACCTGACGACTGCTTGACCGACTTGACTTGGAGTGATTTGACTAGCCCAGTGGACGGAGCACTACTTTGTTTGGCTGTAGACCCATGGCGGACGGAAAACTATTTTGTTTGGGTGCAGACCCGCGATACTCATCCGGAGAGTACCTCTGGAGGCTATTAGGGGGTGTGCACTACTGTGTTTGGGTGGCATACCCTGGCGGGAAGCACTACTGTGTTTGGGTGGATGACCCGCGGTACTTGACAGGAGGAGTAACTCAGCAGTCTTAGGTTAGTGAGAAGTACCTCGGAGTCGTGATAGTATCACTGTACTCGACAGAGACGGGGCTCTTCAGCAGTTACGGTTTCGATAATGAAAATCATGGTTTGAGCTGAGTCTATGACATTTGTGTTTACCTCATTATTGAGATGAGTCACTTGATAACTTAGGTATATGTATGGGCATATACCTAGGTAGTGGTTATCCATTGATTTCATAACCTTTGTGTTTCCTCATGATTGAGATGGGTTACTTGATAACTTAGGTATAAGTATGAGCTTATACCTAAGTAATGGTTATCTATTGAGATCCTTATTTGTGGTTATCCTTGTTGGATTAGTGAGACCTTGAGGGTCTCGGGGTCCCTACTAAGTATCGTATACTCACCCCTGCACGGGCTATGCCCGCACCTCATTGTGTTGGTTGTAGATGACGGGTAGCGCTGACAGAGGCCGAGTGTTCGAGGACTGGACGGTACCCGGAGGTGGACCTCACGACGAGTCAGTATCCGGAGGTGGACTTCACGACGAGACGACACTCGAAGGAGGTTGACGGGCGAGAGCGTTGTGGAGGATATCTGTACCTACCCTTCAGGTAGGATCCATGGTGGACGATCCAGGAGCTGCGCTATCTGTACCTACCCTTCAGGTAGGATCCGTGGTGGATGATCCAGGAGCTACGCTATCTGTACCTACTCTTCAGGTAGGATCCGAGGAGGACGGCCCGGGAGCTGCTTCCATTTTTCCAGCTGTTTGTATTTTCCTGTTGTACTTTCATTCAATTGTAGCTGTACTTTCAGTTGGGTTTGTATTCTGGCCCACTTACTTTTCATCACTTTATTTTGTACTTAGTGTATTACTTGCGCTTGTACTCTGGGATGTTTTGTTTACCTTTATAAAGGCAATTCCTTCCCAGTTATTTGGATTTATGCCTATGGTGCTAGTCGCCAGCCCCTGGCCTATGGAAGGTGGGCTTGGGGTAGTCACGACACGAGCCCCGAGGACGGGTCGTGATAATATTCATTCATCTCATGTCTATATTATTAATTATAAAAAACATTCCATTAATGATTCTTTCCTGGAACATTCTATTATTTACTATTTAATTTTTCCAAATAGGTACACTGCATCTTATTCATATACCACTTTAATTAAGTTAAGTAAAACAATGTCACTTTGATTTTATTTTAACATAAAATCCTAAAGTAAAATCCATATATTCATAATAAAATCTAAAAAAATTTCCATGCATCCCACAGTAAAAAAATATTATTTTATATCATTCCCTTTATTCCCATTCTCATATTTAAAATATGTTTTATATTTATCTCTTGAATTATACTATGCAACTACCCTAAGTTTATATTTCAATTTAGATTACTTATTATTACTCTTAACTTTTTTTTTATTTTCTTATGTCGATAGTATATATAGTATGTGGTCCATAAGAATTTATACCTTCCTAACCAATATAATACTTATTGTGAGGTATGCCCCATGGGTGAGACAGTCCACATACACTAGCTCATGATATTCTTGGGTATTTGGATTTAAAAAATTCAAAAGTGAACACCATTATTTTTTAAGTGTATAATACATAAAATAATAAAAAAATATCTTATTATGATTTCATTCAATATATTAGTAATAAATCAAATGAATTAAAAGTAATGCATAAAATGTGTATTGGAAGTGGATAATACAAAATCAATATTTCACACTCGCATTACAATAGAAGAAAATAATATGCACAATAAGATTATATAAAATAGAATCAAGAAATGAGAAATTAAAATATGTATTTTACATATATATATTTTTAAAATTTAGAGAAATGAAAAAATGGATGGATAGTAAGAAAAGAAATAGATTTAGTAATGCAGTGATGAAAATTGAGCCAAACAAAATTTATTTATAACTAAAAACGTAAAACTAGATTTGAAAACAAAATCATGAATCAAGAAATATTTTAATTAAACATTAAAAATAAAAATATTAAGTAAATTAATTCAAGAAGAATAAATCCATTCCTTGATTACATGTCAAAGAAATGCTGAATAAATAAAGCAATGAAAGTGAGCACCAAGATTTACGTGATTTAGACAATTTGCCTATGTGCATGGGGAAATATCATCATGAAGTTTTACACTATAAAAAAGGAGTAAAATGAGACAAAATAAAGCAAAAAAACATGAAAAAATAAAACAAAAGGACCATCACATGATGAAAAACAATATATGAAAAAATGACTACAAAAAATCCTAATGAGGATGGAGACCCCTTTCCAGAGCTTGGTTTAATTTTTTTTGAGGAATTAGTAATCACATGAGAGTAGTTCTTCATTATCATTTCCTCTCTATGTGATATCCTCAATATTGAGGAAATACAAATTCACAGTAGCTTTCTAAGGGAAATCCCCACCCAAGATCATATGCCATGAGCCTCCAATGTGTCATAAGTGCTTCAGGATCTAATGAAAAGCACCATCAAATTGAAATATGACTTATTATCATCCAAAGATCCAAGAAAAAGGACCAACATACCTTTTCTAACTCTATACTCTCACTATATCTCTCCATCTCTCTCTCAGCATAGATGAGAGGCTATACATGATCCATTTCTCCTCGATTCTTTAAATTAGAATTTGATTTGGAAGGAGAAGGAGAATACATACCCCATAGATCTTGAAATATATTGTAACAAATCAACAAAATGATAGGAATTATAGGATAAGAATGATTTATCCCTAACATCCTGATACATCCATGAAAGGGAATTAAAACCACGTGTAAAGGTTAATTAAACCGATGTGTAAAGGTTCTATATAAGGGAAAATGAAACATGTTAGGGTCAAAAAGGCCACCATGTAAGGGTACCATTTGTAGTGTGAGGGTTAGACCCATGACATAATATTACCACATAAGGGCACCAAATAATAGGTAAGGGTAGTACAAACTATGTAAGGGTAACAAGAAACTTGATTAAAGGTTATACCCACTTTTTAAGGGTAACTAGACACACTTATAATGGTCATAAACTAGATATGTAAAGGTCACACCACTCGTTTAAGGGTATAAGCCTACTTAATAAGGGTTTTCACCTAGCTATGTAAAGGTATACAAATCAAATCAAAAGCTGTGTAAGGGTGTCAGGGACTTATGTAAGGATACCCGAGACCTACTTAAAGGTAAATAAATAGACCCAAATACCATGTAAGGTTACATAGGGACATACGTACGGGTAAATAGGAACTCAACATGGAAAATTAAGGGTACAAGGATGTTATGTAAGGGTAAGGTCAAGAAGACTAAGCTCACATAAGGGTAAAGGAAAAGAACCGGAGACTCACATAGGGGAAAAACCAAGCTATGTAAGGGTCAGATAAATACTAGGGGATGGAGAAACAAAGAAACCAAGAATATTAAAAAAAAATTTAAAATTAAATATTAAATTCAAATTAATAATTCAAATTATACATATTAAATCAGGAATTTAATTAACAACAAAACTAGTGAATCCAAAATTCATAATTCTCTACCATGAAAACTAAATGTAGAAATGGATTCAAAATAAAACATCATAACACTATTCACCTTGAAAATCAAAACCCTAAACCATAGGATTATTTTGTGTCACCTAACCTATCATCAACTTGGGAATATCATCTTGAATAGGAAACAACTAAAGGGAATGACACAAATAGGAAACAACTAAAGAGAATGAACCAAACAACCCCTATCATGTATCAATGTAACACATATATCCCAAAGTATAATGATATTCAAAAACTTCTAAACATTCTCAGAATATACATATTTCTAAATAACTTCATGCTAAAAGGTCATACCTGTACTTACCTGAGTTGACCTATGAGATGATTCCAATGAGAAAAATGGGACCAGTAAATCACATTCCATAAAAGGTACCCTAAACAACTCACCAGTTCCTATAGAACATCAATAATTAGACAAATATCCATCCTCATACCAAACCTGGAAAAACACTTAGAGAATTAAAAGAACGCATCTCAGTAAAATAGTGAAATCATGTAAAAGAGAAGTAAAATGAAAGGAACATAGAGATAATTTATTGTAAATAAAAACACTTAAAGAGTCACCACTTAAACAGATTAAACCAAAAGGATTAAGAAAAACTAAGAGGGTTACAAAATATCTACATAAGGAGATGATTTCCTAAAACAAAATCCAAAAGGATACATCCTCAAATAAAGGGAAACTATAAGGATAGACCCAATTAGTCACAACATCCTAAGGAAAATGTAAAACACAAAAAAGGTGGGTCAGCCAGTTAGAGACCTTCCAGGGAAACAAACCACTATAGGGAAACACATCTTAGTCTAATATTACTAATGAAAAAAGGTTCCAAACACTAGGAAACTAGTAATAAAAATGAACTAAAAGGTTAATAAACAAACAACTAACCTATATTATCATCCAAGAAATAATTGTGATGAAAAAATACCCAATCCCAAACACTGAACTCACTAAAAGTATATAAATAGAGCCAAAACCCTAAAAGAATAAAATGAACTCAAATAATCCAACATAATCTCAAATCCTATAAAAATAATAGACACTAACGACATAAGATCATGCTAACACCTTATGTCTAACTATCTCTCAGACATAAGAAAATATCATAAAAAACCCCTTACAAACCTAAAAATCTAAGACACATATAGACAATACCTACCAAATGCATCTAAAGTTCCAAACATATAAGAAAATATAGAAAGAAACAAAGGAATAAACTATCAGAAATAGACTAAAATTACAGCCTAAGTGATCACATAACCAAGATGAACGGAATAAAAAATCATACGACAAAGTAAAATCCACTAGAAAATAATATGAAGTAATGAATTAGAAATTTAAAATTTTAACAAACAAAAATTTAAACCCAATTAGCCTCTGATACCACATTATTGCTAAGGATAACCTAAGGTAAATGCAGTCTACATGCACTATCCCAAGATATTCTTGGGTATTTTGATTCAAAAAATTTGAAAGGTAATAACATTTTTTATTTTTACTTTATAATAAATAAAATAATAAAAATATATCTTGTTCGGATTGAATTTTATATTTTAAGAATAAATAAAATGAATTTATAGTAGTGAATAAAACACATACTGACAATGGATAATACAAACACAAGCTTTCAAAAAATCTAAGTACATTAGAATACAATAATAGTCATAACAATATTCTAAAAAATAGAATAAATTAATGAGAAATAAAAATATGGATTTTTTATATGTATATTTATAAAATTGAGAAAAAACCAAAAAAGGATCTAAAAAAATAAAATAAATAAAGACCTAGTAATGTAGTGAAAAAACATGAGTAGAAAATTTTTTATTTATAACCATAAAATTAAAACCAAATTTTAAAAAAAAATCAAGACTCAAGATCACTTTTTAATAAACACTCAAAATCAAAATCAGAAATGAATTAATTAAATAAGTAACAATCTGTTCAGTGATTGTAGGTTTATGAAATGTGGAAAGAAAATAAAATAATAAAAAAGACACCAAAAATTATATGCCTCATCCAATTGGCCTATGTTTATTGGGAAATATCATCATGAGGTTTTCCACAATGAAAAAGAGAAGGAGTATAATGAGTTAAAAGATAACAACAACACATGGACAATTAAAATAATAGGACCATCAAATGAATAAAAACAATATTTTTAAAAAATTATAAAGAAAATACCCAAAGAGGACCGAGACCCCCTTACCGTGGTTTGGTTTAACCTTTGTAAAGGAAGAAGTTGTCACAGGATATGAGGGTGTTATTATCTCATCATTTCAATGTGAAATCCTTAATATTGAGGAAGTAAAGGTTCATATTAGTTTTACAAGTATGGTCACCATAAAATATTATACACCATGAGTCTCTAAGGGACCGTAATAGTTCCGATATAAGATGAAAAAAACTAGCAATATAACATATGGAATCATCTACTCCAGCAGCCAAAAACAAGGGTCGTCTAATATTTTCCAACTCACTTTTCTCTATCTATATCTCTTTCTCTTTTGACATAGAAAATAATATATTTATGATATATTTCCTCTTTATTTTTCAAATATATCTTCTATTTGGAAGGACAAGTAGAATATATACCCCTGTGATCTTGAAATATGTTTCAAAAACTCAAAAAAACTAGGAGGAAAGAGAGGATGAGAATGATTTATCCCAAATATCTAGATGAATTCATGAAAGATAATTAAAACCACACACAAATTTCATTTAAACTGATATGTAAAGGTCTCATGTAAGGGTAAATGCAATGCGTAAGGGTTAATAAGGCCTCCACATAGGGGTAAGTTATATAAGGGTACAAACTATGGTGTATGAGTTAGATCCATGGTGTAAGGGAAACAAGTTCAATATAAGGGTAATTTGTGTAACAAAATGTGATTTTATGAATTATTTTTTCCAAATAAATTTAATTTCTTTTATATCTTGTGTTACACGCAACAACGTGTTTTATAAAAATACAATATACTATAATTATTATTATTATTATTTAAACATGGCCATTATAACCTAGCCATAAAATTGGTTAATATGAATAGTAATAATTGAATTAGAAAAATTATTTGGTTCACACATGAATAAATAACTTCATTTTTTATTAATTGATTATAAATTAAAATAAAAATCATTTGATAGTAAAAAGATGTGTTTTTTGGAAAACTATTTTTATGCGTACAAAGTGTTTTTTATCTTAATAAACTAAATTATTCACTATTGGTGAATTATATTAATGAAATTTATATATTATATATTAAATAAAATGTTTTATCATTCATATTTTTTTTCCTGAGTGTGGGATACAAATAAATCTAGTTTTATGTTTAAAAAATGTATTTTCTAAAACGCGATATCATTACGTTCTGCAAACCTATTTTAAAACTATTTTTTTAAAATTTAATAAAATTTATTTTAAAAAATGAACTTAATTTTTTAAATCAAAACCAAATAATTATCTTGGATTTAATTTTGGAGAATTTTCTGAAAAGATTATTTTTAATGAATAGTGAAAATTATTGATTTTTATAAAAAACTGCTTTTTCATACAAACAAATTACAAGTTCATTATTGTTCTAAGATATTTTTAAAAGTAATATAAGTTAAATTATATCATAATTTATTCAATTTAGGTCATTTTAATCAATTTAATAATGTATTTTTATATTAAAACTATATATACTTATGAAAACATTTCTTTGGATAACCACTTTTTCATTGAATCCATGGATTTAACTTTAAATTAAATTATACAACTTATATGAATTGAATTTGGTAAAATATATTCAATATTTTAATAATTATAATTAATTTTATTTAATAAGTTCAATTTAATTTTTATTTATAGTGAATAGTACAAATAGGAAAAAATAATTACCACGCTTAAGGGTAAAACATGATTTTGCACATTATAGATGCTTGAGTTAAAATTAATCTTCCACACACATATGATATTTATTTAATAAATTTAATTTATTATTTATAATCAGTGGGTAAAAATTATATAATAACAATCATTTTATTTTTAGTCTTAAATGATAAATTACATAGGTAGATAAAAGAGACTTGTTACCGTGATAAATACTAAAATGGTAAAAATGAGTAAAATTTAAGGATAAGAGAATAATATGTTTAAAAATTGTGTTTTTTTGGTATTTTAGGTGTTTTTAAACCATATATTCCTTTAATACATTATTTATCAGTTTTGGAGGCACATGGCTTGGGAATGACTTCCCATTATTGAATAGTTTTGGGTATTTACAAAAATGACACCGCCTCTCAATTATAAAAGTGCACCACCTGCGCTCACTTATTCACACCTCATAAGATATTTTGATTAATAAAATCTACCAAAATATATCCCCAAAATCCTTATCCATGTATTATAGATTTTTTTCCCAAAAAACCAACCCTAGGGTCCTTAATAAGGGATCCAAATGAGGTTTTCTAAGGGAAGGTAACTGTATTCACTAAGCTCTTTCTTTTTACTCATTCACTTACCACCTTAATTCATTTATTAATAATTAAAATATAAAAAAAATTATATACCATATATTTATATGTTATTATGTTTGTTACATAACTTATATCCATATCCTCTTCCATCAAATGAGAAACAAAACCATCAATCATGTGTACGATGGATTACTAACTGAAGTAATTCATTTTCCATCACCACATCTCAAGGCTGGATATAATGATGAATTTAACACATTCATATTATATTTATGAAATAAATAAACTTCTTTAATTATAATATCACATCTACATTCTTACCTTCCAATCCATTATAATGCGATAACGTTGCTCATGCGTACGTGTATACTACCGCTTCCACGAAGGGATGCGATACATTTTTAATTTTATTTTGATATGGAAGTAAATGAGGTTATATTTAATGAATATATATGATGTAAAAAAAATTTCTATGAATTTGAATTAATATTTAATTTAATTTTATTTTTTTCTGTCAAGAAAATGGAAACAACTTTCATGCGCACGTACAACCTACAGTCTCTATGAATGGTGTCATTCATTTTTTATCTCTAAATTTTATAGATTACTATAATTATATATAATACAAATATATATCATATTTATATCTTGGTTAAAATTATATATATAATGAAACCATGATTCAATTAAAAGGACTGAAACTACCAAACTTAAACATACACGAACAACAAAGTAGTTATTACCCGAAACACAATTTAAACAAGGATTTTTTAATAAACAAGTGATAAAATATTATAAGTAGATAATATATTATAATATATATATATATATATATGAGTATAGTTATTTAATTTTTATAAAATAATCCTATATTTATTATATAAGAGGTTCGAATGTGTGTGAAGAAATTCCAGATTTAAGGTAAGTGATTTTTATCTCACTTTTATTTCTATGAGACACATGGATTATACACCACTTGTTTATTTTTTATAGTGTGTATACTTAAAATAATTTTATTTTATTATTATTCTCATTAAAATTATGTGATATAAATATCAATCTCAGATTATCCCTTTCATGGGGATTACAATTCAATACTTACCAAAGTGGTAAGCAATTTATGTTATAATCCTTTTTTTATGAGGATTGCTTATGATTTTGCTTTTGATAATGCAATATTTTAATATATCTCTTAATAAACTCATAAAAATTATTATACTCTATTTATTTCTTAAAAATAAATATTTTTCCTTAATTTTACTATCTTTATATACTCAAGGTTCCAAAATAATGTTTTTAAGAAAAACTGACTTTATTTCTCTCTTCGGTCGAAAATCCTTTTTCTTCTTTGTCCATGTTTTCTAAAAATGATTTAAAAATAGTTTTTTATAATCTAAAATGATTGTTTAAAAAAAAAATTTAAGTATTTTTTAATTTTTACAAAATGGTATAAAATGAACATTATTTTCATTTTGTGAACATGTCTATTTAGCCTTTTTACCAAAAATGTGAAAGAAATATTAATTTTAACATGTATGAAAAAAAGGAATTTTATAACATCATGACCTCTCAATTACATTAATAATACATTATATGTTTCCAAGTTTATTTTAAAATAATATATTTTATTTAATGGTTGGGGAATTTTTATATTTTTAATAAGTTTTTTCAAAGTGGAAAGGTTATTTTCGCCAAGAAATGTTCCAAGTGATTTTTCAAAATCATTTTCTATCTAAAATGAAATCCTATGATGTTACTTAAGATTTACTGGGGGTATGATTCAATGATACCATCCTTATTATTTCTCTGTATGGTTTATTATAATGATGAAATTATGTTTATTAAAACTGTTCCTTTTCCATGGGTTATGCTATTAAAAATTGATGAACGGATTATAAAACCTGTTTATATTCCATGGTTTATTATATGAAGAAATATTTATGAAACCTGTTTCTTTTTGTGGGTTTTGATATGATTAATGTCTTATGATTATATGGAACATGTATGTATGATTTTAATTATGTGAAGGGTGTAACCAATATCTCCCTCCAATGCATTGGGTAAATATTTATATCTCATGAGATAAACCCGACTGGAATGGGGAGTGACCCCAGTCCAATAATATAATTTTTCCACTATGATAGTATTGGGAGTGAAAATTGATTACTATGATGGTTTGGGGAGTGAACCCAATCCACCATTATTTCCTTGGAAATGAGACTTGACTACTATAGAAATTATTTTCTACACTTATCTGTATGCCAAAAGTCTATTCCAATGTAATGATATCATGTATCATATTTCTTGATTCCTTTTTGATTCATACATTATAAAATTCCAATATTTATTCCATGACTCAAGTTTATAATATATGATATATAGGGTTTAGTTTTAAAATGTTATCCTCACATTCTCATACCCTTTACTCATGTTATGTTGATATCTCTCTTATTTACTCTTATTGAGAATCTAAGCTCACCCTTTCTTATGTTTCTTTTCCCTAGGTTATGAAGAAATTTATTATGTGTGATATGTCTAAGAAGGGTTCTAGTTATAAAGATCTTAGAGGGAACTGATTTAGTTCAGTTATGAACCAGTTTTTTATGTATCTAAGTTTCCAAAATAGCCAGACCTAAACGATTTTGGAATGGATCATTATGTTATGTAATGAATATTAGTCTATTAATATTTAATAATATTATGTGAAATATTTATGTCACTATAGATGGAATCAAAGAACAATTTAATTATCCTTTGGAAATAGGGATGTGAAAAATTTGGTTATATTCCTACAGATATGTATAGGGATATATCTAAGGATATATTTAAGGATTTATATAAGGATATGTATAAGTACAGGAAAATATCTTGTAATTTTGGAGAAGGATAGAGTGAGTAATTTAAAATAAATTGCATAGTTATTTGAATACTACAAGTAGATGTGGCTCTCGTACAATTGTACCTATGAGTAATAAATCTAACATGGATGCATTGATATTTGACTTGATTTTCACTTGGTTCCCAGAAATAGGCCTTGCCGCATGCCTAGTTTGACACTCCTAAGGGAAGTGTTTTTAGAAATTCAAAAAATCTTTATGAACCATCATAAAGGATTTGAATAGATGATTACCATGAATGAACTAGGTTAAACCTATGGTTTCATAGATAAAAAATAAGGCATAATTATTTATAAATAATATAGATGATTTTTTTATGATTATGTGCTTTTATACTATGATTATTGTTTCTCATATAATTATTTTTGATTTTAGTCAGTGGTTGGAACTATAAATAACCTTATTAACATGTATAATGATGAAAAAAGTGATTACGAGAAACCAATTGAGAGGATGAATGGAGTGAAATATATTTTTGATTATGCCTAATCATTTATTACGATATATAATTAACAACCAGAACATTAACTAACTCTTAGACTCACCAAAGAAGAGAATGATAAAGTTTACTAAGATCTCAGGTGGTGGAGACTATATAGGAAAGAATATTCCAATTCCTTTATTTTAAGAATGTTGGAAGAATCAATCAAAAGAATGTATCAAAATAACATGAAAAATTTTCAGTGTGGAAATGAAGGACATAAAGTAATGAATTTATAAAGAGTTAAATGTATTATGAGTGAGGAACATGGACATTATTTGAGTCACTACCCTTTTTTAAAGGTTAACTCCTAGACCAAGGATGAACATATGAAAGGGTTAAATTATTTATGTACTGAGATTTAATAATTATGTTATAGAAATATTTTTACCAAGTATATTTTGGTTATAAGAATAATGAAACATATAAGGATTGTATTAATTTTGGTAGCACACACACACACATATATATATTAATTGAATATTAACTTAAGAGTTATGGACACTATAATAGGTTTATTAGTTTATGTTTGATCATAATTTCAAAGTCTTATATAACTATTTTGAATTTTTAAGTTATGGGATTTTAATGTAATTAATTAAATTTTGGAAATTTTTTTATTGGGATAAGATATATCTAACCCTTATGTTCAACATGATGTATTATTTGGAAATAATATTTATTTCATAAGTTTAAAGGTATTGATAAAATTTAGGACTTATATAATCTTTTATGATTATGGTTATTTTTAAGGATGTTCAACATATATCAAATAAAGTTATAAAGATTATTTTAATTTAGTATTAGTAAAAATAATAACTCATTGCATCTAGAAAGGTCATGGAGATTTAACCCACAATCAAACGGTGACAAGGGTGCAATGATTACCACTAGACTATGTTATTCCTTCATTAGTATTATTTTTTTTAAAAAAAATTATTTGACTGATAAATATTAATTTATTGAGATGACTATGGGATTGAAAAGTGATTTTGTGATTAATGTTATTTCAAAACATGTTCACTATTTTGGGAACCTTATATGATTAAAGTAAATAGAACATTATGGAATTTTATTTGTGGAAAAAAGGATGAATTATATTTTGGTAGAATGTATGATTTTAATGTGGCCTTATGGTGACTTAGATTATTCATGAAAATAATTATAATATCTTGAAGATTATATGATTTGGACATATACATTTTTAGTATGAGGAATTAAGAGTGACTAATGTTATTCATAGATAAATATTAAATTTTCTTGAAAAATATGTGATAAAATCATTATAATATTTGGATTTCAATATTAGCCAAGAGTACTTTGAGGAATTTTAAGTTTAGTTATTTATTGAATGATTTAAGTTGAACTTTTGGTGTTAATGTTGAGGTTGTAAAACTTAATACTATGTAATTATCCATATTATATAAATATTATTAACCTATTTTGTTTTAGAATATATATAGAGATAAGTGGAATGAGATTAAATCCTTTGATGGATTTTATGATCCATTAAATTTTAATTTTAGTGCTTCAAGATTAAAAAAATTCATCTTAAATATTAATTTCTTGGAGTAAGAGATAAAACAGAAATGGATTCAAGCATAACTAAAGAAAGATATTGTTCTTGTGAAATGGAATGAAATAATGTAAGTACATCTTATTGAAAATTACTTAACTATAGGAAAATGATCTCGAAATGAAAATGTTATACATTCAACTTCATATCTGATGGATGGTATTTTTACCCATAAAAAATTTATGGCTTTATGGTTGTTAACTTTCTCTTGACTATGTTTTTTTATCAATATATATTAGTATTTGGGTGTTATATTTCTCTTACATGTCCATATTTCCAATTCTAACCAATTTTATCCAATATTAAAATCTATTTATGTGTTATTCCATATAATTTTCATAATTTCTTTCTCTCCTTCCAAGAGGAAGTTTTAGTGACCCTTTTTACGATTTGGGTTTTTGATAAAGGAATTTTCAATTGTCAAACCCACTGAACACAGGTTCAAATTAAAAATAAAAAATTTATTAAAGGGGGATAATTCAATACCCTGAGGTTTTATAAAATATATATTTTAAATAAATTTAATTTCTTTAATATATTGCGTTACATGAAATAATGAGTTTTAGTGAACCATAATATACTATTAATATTATTATTTAAATATAAATGCTATAATCAAGCCATTAAATTAGTGGGTATGAATAGGAATAATTAAAAAATTAAAATTATATGGTTAAAAAATGAATAAAATAAAATAAATTTTTATTAAATTATTAGAAATGAAAATAAAAATCATTTGAATGTAAAATAAGTTTTTTTTTTATTAAAAACGGTTTTCATGCACATAAAGTGTTTTTTATCTTAATAAATTTAATTATTCACCAATTGGTAAATTATTTTAATGAAATTTATCAATTATATATTCAATAAAATGTTTTATCATTCATCTAATATTTTTATGATCATGGAAATATAATAAATCCAGTTTTATTCTTAAAAAATATATTTTCTAAAATGTGTTTTCGTCACTTTATGTGAAACTATTTGTTTTTCCAATTTTATAAAATTTATTTGAAAAAATTAACTTCATTTTTGAAATCAAAATTTCAAAATTATCTTATAGTTAATTTTTGATAATTTTAAGAGAAGATTAATTTTTCAATGAATAGTGAAAAATACTGATTTTATTAAAAACTTTGTTTTCATTCAAAGAATTTACAAGATACAATTTGGGTTAATATTTTTTTGAAAAGTAAAATAAGTTAAATTATATCATAATAAATATAATTTAGTTCATTTTAATCTAATTTATATTGAATTTCATTATTAAAACTTTTTATACTTATGAAAACTTTAATTTGGAAAACTGTTTTTTCATCGCATCTGTAAGTTTAATTTTAAATTAAAATTTTCCACTTATATGAAATTAATTTGGTAAATTGGTTTAAATATTTTGAATCATAATAATTAATATTAGGTAATAGGTTCAATATATTTTTTATTCACAATGAATAGTAAAAATATTAAAAATTAATTACCATGGTTAAGTGTAAAACATGGTTTTGTGCGTTACATTTTCTTTCATTAAAATTAATTTTCCACACACACATGATTTTTATTTAATAAAATGGATTTAATTTTTTGAGTTATTGGGTTTAAATTATTTAATAATACCTAATTTTTTTTAGGCTGAAAGGATAAATTACCTAGGTAAATGAAAAGAGACTAGTTACCGTGGTGAAAACTAGAATGGTAAAAGTGAATAGATTTAAGGGATATCAAAATAAAATATTGAAAAATGTGTTTTTTATGGTGTTTGTTGAAAATATATTCCTATAAATCCATTATTTATCAATTTTTGAGGAACATTTATTTATAGTTACATCCCATTATTGAATTATTTTGGGTATTTAAAAAAATGCCACTCATCCTCAATTATAAAAGGGAACCTACTCCTCTCAATTATTCACACATCAGAAGACATTTGGCTTGATAAAAACCTAAAAAAATATCTACCAAACATCCATATAAATGTCATAGATCAACTGTATGATATCCCGCCTTTTTATCACATAAACTTTCATTACATTTTACAAAACCGAGGATCTTTAAGGTTTAGTGTATTGGAAACCAGGAACATAAAACATGAAAACATAAAACATTCTTCTTAAACACTTGAAAGGATTCTCCTCATGTTCATCCTAGGTTCATTACTACATCTCATAAACTGGGGAAATATATCAAAAGAAAGGGTGAGCAGAAGGCCCAGTAAGGGAAACAAGAGAAACATTTTACATGTGAACATGAGATACTTCAATAAGGTCATGAAAAGAACTTTAAGGCATGAGAAAGAAATCATGAGATATATCATAATAAAAATAAAATTTTTCATAACATGAAGATGTGGCTACAAAATTTAATATTGACAATCATTTCGTTTCACCAAGGTCCATCCCCAAGGTGTCATTAAAAATTACCAAGGTTATTCACCAAGGTATCAGTCTAAAAATTCATCTCTAGAGATTAAGTCTTTACCCAATGCATTGGAGCGCTATCTAGGCGCACCCTTTACATGTATTTATTATCATGTAAGCCACATATATCATCATCAATCATTTCATAAACAACCCATATAGCATAAAATAAATGGGTTTCATTTCATAATCATAACGTTTTAAAAAACTGCTTTAAAGACATGATCTTTATGTCACTTTTAATCCCACGGAAGGGGAGAGCGGGTTTCATGTATGTAAATACCAGAATTTAAAATAGAAAATTTTGGTATATATTTTAATACCCTTGTAGAAATAAGATCTTTGAGTATTCACTTTATAATATAAAATAATTTTTGAGAAAAGAGAGGGGCATTTTGAGATGAAAATTTTGCAGCATAACAGCTATGTTTCAGGGTTTTATAAAACATTGAAAAGAGAGGGGACATGGGTCAAACATTCATAAATGACCCATAAAACATTATATGGACAGAATAAGAGGGATACATGAACATGGTAATGAAATTTTAGGGACATACCATTTGAAATGAAAAACATGGAAGGAAGACAAAAATTATATTTCTCTTATGAAAATTCGGCAGCCTAACGGCGTCACTTAAAACTTCTAAAAATGGATTGACGAGATCAAATAGGGTCTATATTAATATGAACATAAATGATCAGTATGATAGATATAGAGATCATACCCCAACATAATGAAACATTTTTGTTGAGTATAATAACACATAAAATTAAGAAACAAGATTTATTCAAAATTTCGGGTCGTTACAATCTTCCCCCCTTAAGAAATTGCGTCCTTGCAATTTTTAAAAAATTTGGTTTTGAAATTTCATTGAAAGTCCCACATCGGAAAAGGAGTCAGTAAAACTAATACATTAAAAGAAATAAATGGAATTACAAAGGTCACCTGAGTTAACCCACACTAGGATTCCATGTAGGAAAACATGGACATGGAGGAGAAAACAAAGGGTCAAGTTCTGAGGGAGAGTGATAGAAAACATGATTAGGAGAAAGTTAACCATAAGAAAATCACAAACTTATGATGTGTGTAAATGGTATTTGATTACCTAGTATGAAACGTAAACCAACAACATTTATGTTTTACGTTCCTTTTCATAATTTTGAGGAATTCATTTACTACATAGAACAAAAACATAAGAAAATATACCTACCTTCATGTAGAGTTTCATCCTTTAATAAGTTTCTATCAAAACTAATCTTTTCTCCAAACGATGAGCATTCAAAACTACTTGGTCTCATCAAAAGCACAAGAATCATCTTCTATAGAATCCCATAATCCACAAAATATTAACTATCTATTTCTTCTATCTTTAAACATTATCCCAAAAACAGAAAGGCTAAGGTAAAACAACTCTTCAAGAAGAAAGAATCCCACAGGAATGGAAACTACTTTTAAATCTTCAAAGTTCCATGGTACTACCCAAAGTTCATCATATACTATTCTATAAATAACAGTCCTTAAGATTCCTTAAAATAAACCAAACTAATATTGAAACCCAAATACAAGAAGGATTTGATAATATAGTCTTCCAAAATAAACTTCATTGTTCATCTCCAAACAACATCAACCACTCCTAACATCTTATAACAAAAGTATCTTACCTAATCATATTTTACCCAAGATAGGTTAATCATTCCCATAAGTAACCTAAATTACTATAAGTCCACCTTAAATTCATCGATTCTTCAAAATATAAGTCAACCTTACTCCTCAATGAAAATACCGTAGTAACCTATTTACCTCGATCATATAGGGTCCCCAAAGTAGTGGACGTCTTCCAAAATAATAATCATATTTTAATCCCCTAATCATCTCTGTCAAATTAATACGGTAATCATCGCATTTCCTATCACATTGGTTGTTGGGACATGTTCTTCCATTTCCCACCATTAACTAAGAAGATAAAGTATAATCAGAGGCTCAAATACTTAACCAATAATCATGAAAAGGAGCTTAAATCATATAAGGATAACTTGTAGAATAAATTTATACCCTAACTTGTGATCCCGTAGGTTTCAAACTAGGTTATCCATGATCATATATTCTTATGTGAATCTTTATTTTGTTTTATCCTTGCTCCTTTAAAAATGGTTCATACTAAGCTTATGAATTTACCAAAGCATATCCCCCGGGAGTGTCGTAACCAAGAGTGCAGCAAGGCCCATTGTCGTGTACCAGTTCCCGTTTGAGTCTAGATCAAAGCGGTGTTTTTGGGTTTTACCCCTATGTACATCTGTGCCAGAGCCACCTCTACCTGCTTGTATCCAGATAGGGATGTATTTTCTTGGCAACCCATTACTCAATACTCACCAAAATACCAGGAAGATTTCCTATATATAAACTTTTCTATAAGCTTCTTCCTAAAGTTTTCATATCCAAATTTCCACAAATAACTAAACCATCCTTTGATACCAACTATGATATCCCACTTTTTTATCACATAAACTTTCATTACATTTTACAAAACTGAGGATCTTTAAGGTTTAGTGTCTTGGAAACCAGGAACATAAAACATGAAAACATAAAACATTCTTCTTAAACACTTGAAAGGCTTCTCCTCATGTTCATCCTCGGTTCATTACTGCATCTCATAACCTGGGGACATACATCAAAAGAAAGGGTGAGCATAAGGCCCAGTAAGGGAAACAAGAGAAACATTTTACATGTGAACATGAGATACTTCAATAAGGTCATGAAAAGAACTTTAAGGAATGAGAAAGAAATCATGAGATATATCATAATAAAAATAACATTTTTCATAACTTGAAGATGTGGTTAAAAAATTTAATATTGACAATCATTTCGTTTCACCAAGGTCCATCCCCAAGGTGTCATTAAAAATTACCAAGGTTATTCACCAAGGTATCAGTCTAAAAATTCATCTCTAGAGATTAAGTCTTTACCCAATGAATTGGAGAGCTATCTAGGCGCACCCTTGACATGTCTTTATTATCATGTGAGACACATATATCATCATTAATAATTTCATAAACAACCCATATAGCATAAAATAAATGGGTTTCATTTCATAATCATAACGTTTTAAAAACTGCTTTAAAGACATGATCTTTATGTCACTTTTAAACCCACGGAAGGGGAGAGCGAGTTTCATGTATGTAAATACCAGAATTTAAAATAGAAAATTTTGGTATATATGTGAATACCCCTGTAGAAATAAGATCTTTGAGTATTCACTTTATAACATAAAATAATTTTGAGAAAAGAGAGAGGCATTTTGAGATGAAAATTCTGTAGCATAACGGCTATGTTTCGGGGTTTTAGAAAACATTGAAAAGAGAGGGGACATGGGTCAAACATTCATAAATGACCCATAAAACATTAGAGGGACAGAATAAGAGGGATACATGAACATGTTAATGAAATTTAAGGGACATACCATTTGAAATGAAAAACATGGAAGGAAGACAAAAATTATATTTCTCTTATGAAAATTCGGCAGCTTAACGGCGTCACTTAAAACTTCTAAAAATGGATTGACGAGATCAAATAGGGTCTCTAATAATATGAACATAAATGATCAGTATGATAGATATATAGATCATACCCCAACATAATGAAACATTTTTGTTGAGTATAATAACACATAAAATTAGGAAACAAGATTTATTCAAAATTTCGGGTCGTTACAAACTGTTCTTCCAAAAGACCAAACCTAGGGACCTTAATAAGGGATCCAAAAGAGGTTGTTCTAAGAAAAAATAATTATCTTCTAGAATCTATTTCTTTTTACTCCTTCTATTACAACCTTCATTCATGTACTAATAATTGAAATATAGTAAAACCAGTATATAGAATATTATGTGATATTATTATGTTAATGTAATAACCTATATCTATCTTTTCTTCCATCAAATGGAAAATGATACAGTTGATCGTGCGTACGACGGACTACCGCATCACGAACCGATGTAATTCATCTTCTACAAGCACCTCTCAAGGATGAATATAATGATGTATTTAACATATTTATATTATATTTTTAATATAATTATAATTATTTGATTATAATATCACATCTACATTCTTACCATCGAATCTTTTGGAAAACGATAACGTCGCTTGTGTATACATGTGGATTACAACCTCCATGAAGTGATGTGATATATTTTTAATTTTATTACGAAATCAATGATAATAATGGTATATTTAATGAATATATATGATATATATGATATAATTTTTTTAAATGCGAATTAACATTTACCTATCTTTCATTCCATCTCTCAATAAAATGGAATCAACGTTCATACGTACGTACAACATACTATCCCCATGAACAGTGTTATTAATTTTATATCTCTAAATTTTATGGATTAATATATATAAATATATAATTAATATATATTATATTTATATCATTGTTAAAATTCTATATATGATGGAACAATGATGAATTTAAAAGGACTGAAACTATAAAACCAAAATATAAATGAAAAACATAGCTGTTATTACCCGAAACATGATTTTAACAAGGAAGAGTTAATAAATGTTTGATAAATAGTTATATGTAAATAATAAATGGAATTACATATATATTATTTAGGCTCTATAATATATGTATAATAAAAATATATTTATTATACATAAGTTTCAAATGTTTATAAAGAAAACTGATACTTAAGGTAAGGGATTTTGTCTCACATTTATTTCTATGGGACACATGCCTTATACACCACTTTTTTATTTCTTTGTAGTGTATATAATTAATATGAAGGTATTTTATTATTAACATCATGAAAATTATTGTATATAAATATCCATCCCATATTTTTTTTCATGTGGCTTACAATTCTATAGTTTCCAAAGTGGTAAGGGTTTAATGTTACAATATATTTATTTATTAAAATTGTTTATAACTCTGATTTAGATGATGAATTATTATGATATATTTATAAATAAACTCATTTCTTTTATTCTCCTATTTTTATTTAATGAAAATACATGTTTTCATTTCATTTTACCCTCTTTATGTAGTAAAGGGTCTAAAAAATGTTTTTAAGTAAATTTGACTTTATTTCTATCTTCCGTCAAAAATAATTCTTATTCCATGATAATGTTTTCTAAAAATTATTTAAAAAATGTTATTAATATTCTAAAATGATTGTTTTAATAATTTTTTTACCCGTGTCTAATTTTTTTTCAAAATTGTTTAAAAGGAATATTTTGGTCATTTTTCGAATAGGTCTTTTTGAATTTTTATAGAAAATGTGAAAGACATCTTTATTTTAATGTTTACGGTATGAAATAAATTTTACACCATAATAAAATATCAATGATTTAAATAATACTTTACAAGTTTCCAAGTTTATTTTAAAATAATTAATTTCTTTAATGGTTGAGAAATTTTTATATTTTAAATAAGCATTTTCAAAGTGGAAAGGTTATTTTCTTCATGAATTGTTTCATGTGATCTTTCAAAATAATTTTCCATCTAAGATGAAATACTATTATGTTAATTAATATTTAATAGGGATATTATCCAATAATACCATAATTATTATTTATATTTATTTTTTATTATTATGATTAAAATATGTTTAAGAATCTCATTCCTTTTCCACTGGTTTTGTTATGATAAATTGATAAAATGATTATGAAATTTGTTTATCTTCCACAGGTTATGATATGATGAAATTTTTATGAAACCCATTTCTTTTAATAGGTTATATTAAGATAATTTTTATAATATTGTTTCTCATTTATGTGTTATTTGTATAATGTGATGGGTGAGACAAACATCTCCATCCAATTCATTGGGTAAAGATTGATATCTCATTAGATAAATATGATGAGAATAGAGAGTGAAATCAGTATATAAATGGAATATATCCACTATTACAGTCTTAGGAGTGAAATTTACTACTAAGATGGTTTAGGAAGTGATCCTATACCAATTTAATAGCCTTATAAATGATCCTTGACAACTAAAGAAATTATTTTCTATACTTATCTATATGACACAATTCTATTCCAATGTTATGATCTCATATATTATGTTTGTTGATTTATTTATGATTCATGTATTAAGAAATACCAATATTTATTCCATGAATCTAGTTTATGAAATATGATATGCATGGTATATTTTTAAAATGTTATTCTAATGTTCTCATACCCTTATGCTCATGTTATGTTGATATCTCCCTTTTTTACCATTACTAAGAATCTGAGATCACCCTTTATTATGTTTAGTTTTCCTACATTATGAATAAAGGAATTATGTATGATATTTCTAAGAAGGGTTCTAGTTATTAATAACTTAGAGGTATATGGTGTAGTTCACTTATGAACAAGTTGTTTATGTATCCAAGTTTCTAAAGGCACTAGAATTAAATGATTATGCCATGTAGTATTATATTATATAATAAATATTTGTTGGGCAAAAATCCCTCAAGGTATCATTGACGCATTTTTTAGGTGATTGTGTTTATTGACAAAGTGGACATCTGAGTAGTGATTGTTGACAAAGCAAAACAATGACATACAAATTTTTTGACAAAGAGGATTTCATGGTGGAATGTCGAGTTCAAGAGCTGAGGTCAACGATCCATGTTTGATTCGAGAACATCGATAAAAGGAATGGATGATCTGGAGGCGGTAAAAAAGAACAGATACAAGGTGGCGCCGTTTTCCAGTGTTTGCCAAATTTTAGGGCCTGAAAATCGGCAAATGAAGAAAAGTGTTTTTGGAAAAAGGACTTGCGCGCTGAGGACTTGGAGTATAGGAAACTTGCGCACCATATGTTTTTCATGATCAGAAGATCAAAATATGGCAAAGTAAGGAGGTTCGCGCAAATTTGGGAGTTGGTCGCGCAAGTGTCTAAAATGACAGGGGACTTGCGTGCCGAAACTGGGTCACGCAGGTGACTTGCGCGCCGTCGCGCAGGGTGGTCAGTTTGCCTATAAATACTGGACCACCCCTCCTCATTCTGTACCAGAGTTCAACTCTTTGAGAAATCAGAGCTCCCGTCGCGCAGGTGTGGTGGTCGCGCAGGTGGTGTGTGTGGTCGCGCAGGTGTGGTGGTCGCGCAGGTGGTGTGTGTGGTCGCGCAGGTGAAGTTGCGCGCCAGTGGTTGAAGTTTTGCGCCGGTGTTAGAAGTTGCGCGCCAGTTGGCAGTTGCGCCCCAATAGTGATTTGGCTGTAAAAGGAAGAGAGTCGCACAAGTTTGGAGTTGAGGAAGATTGTGTCGCGCAAGTGTCAGAGGAGGACTTGCACGCCCGTTGTGACTTGCGCGCCGATACTTGCGCGCCGAGATTGACTTGCGCGCCAAGTAAGGTTTTGTTCCAGTGGTGCTTCTCGGACTGAGTGGAAGCTGGTACGTTGCCTGATACCTTCGGTGCAAAGAAATATTCATCTACGGGTGAAAGTTGTACTTCAACAGAGCATCTACACACAGAGGAAGATGCATTCATTCATGCAAATGAAGAGACCTACAGGTCTATAAACTGTGAGTGGATTCCTTCCAAGAGCAGTGAGCTTAGGAAGAGGAAGAAGGTGATCCTCTCCACCGGCAGTGATCCAGAGAGAGAAACAGGGAGTGACCCTTGGGAAAGTAGTGAGCTGACCCTAAACGTGTAAAGCCAGTGAGCCTGGGCATAGAAGTGATCTAGCCCGAACATTGTAATCCACAGCTAGTGAAGTTTAGTGGAATTGGTACGACCGACAACTTGTTGGCGTATGCTCCTTGGACGTAGCCCTTTGCGGTGAACCAAGTAAAATTGTTGTGTCCTGTGCATGCTTTACTTTCTGTTTACTTTATGCAACAGGAAAGAGAGAGAAGAGTGTTTTTCTTAACAGCAAAACAAGATCAGAACGGGCGTTAATTTTTAATTAGTCATACCCTGATTCACCCCCCCCCTCTCAGGGTATTCAGCCTTGTGGACCTAACAATTGGTATCAGAGGGAAGGTTGACAGTTGTTCTTCTCTCAAATGGAGGTCACTAATCATAGAGGGATTCTGATCTTCGACGGATGTAATTTTCAGATATGGAAGAATCGAATGCAACACTATTTCCGATCGTTGGGAATGGATGTGTTTTCAGAAGCTATGCATGGTATCACAACTGATATTACTTGCGGTGCATTATCAGAAGCAGAGCATAAAGAGTTGGATGCTGATTCCAAAGCAATCAATGCCTTAGGGGGAGCCCTTTCCAATCCCATATATACAAAGGTGATGTCATGCAAAACGTCACATGTCATGTGGGAAAATCTCTTGAATATTTATGAAGGGGACACAAAAGTCAGAGAGGCAAAGCTGCAAGTGTTGTGGAACAAGTATGAAGATCTGAGAATGAACCCGAATGAGTCTGTTGATGCATTATTTGACAGGTTAAATGTTGTGTTAGAATACATGTAGGGTCTTGGTGAGATTATCGAAGACATTAAAATCGTAAAGCGCATCTTGAGAAAGCTTCCACCTCGGTTCAATCCGAAAGTTTCTATTTTGGAAGATAAAGATCCGAAAGAGCTGACATTGGATAACCTACACAACACTCTTGTTGCATATTAAATGAGAAATGATGACAACGATGCTATGGAAAAGGGGAAATCCAAAGAGGTGGCATTTAAGGCCATGAAGAGGCTCACTATTGAATATTCTCAGGAGGAAGAAGTGTCAGATGAGGTGATGTCATTCCTTTCTTCAAATCGGCAAAGAGGAAAAGGAAAGTTTAAAGGGAAACTTCCACTAGCATGATTCTGATGCGGAAAGGTTGGTCATCTTGCTGCAAGATGCCCCAAAAAGTTTCAAGAAGAAAGAGATGAAGATGGAGTTGAGATTCTCATAAAAAAATCTTCAGCCTATGTGAAAGGGAAGAAGCAGTTCAAGAGAAATTTCTTTAAGAAGAAGAATCTTCTTTCCCAAGAAATAGACAGTTCAGCTAAGTCTAAGGGTGAAGAAGTTGAAGAGATAGAAAACTGCAAAGACCGTGGACAAAATTCGATGGTAGCTGTTGCCAGTAGTGCTCTAGAAAATAAAGAAACTGAAACTGATGAAGAAGAAGAAGAAATTGAAGGGAGAGTTGACATGGAATCTGAATTAGAAGCAGCTCTTGAAGAGATAGATGTTTGGCGAGAAAAAACAAAGAAAGCCAACAAGATAGTACGTGATGCCAAACTCTACATGCAACAACAAGAAGAAGAGAAGTCTGAGCTTGAGAAAGAAATTGAAAATCTTAAGTCTTCCAGGCCAGAGCGCACAGAAAAGGTTGATGAGCATAAGCTCAAGCTTTAAGAGCAGAAAAGGGAGATCGATTGCTTGAGTCGAAAAGTGAAAGATCACGTCAAGCGTATTGAAGATCTTGAAGAGGAAGTTTTCGGTCTGCGGAGAAAAGTTAAAGACCAGGAAAAACCTTTGAATCCCAACACATTCTTGCAGTTTTGCAAGATGAAGCTGGTCCATCATACTCTGAGAAAGAACAGAATCCTCAATCCATGACGAGTATGAAAGAAAAATTATGGACTAGGAAGAAGAAAATTGAGAAGGCCGTAGTTGCTGAAATTGACCTTAAAGCATCAGATCGTTCTGGTGTGTGGATCCTTGATAGTGGTTACACATCCCATATGACAGGAAACAAGGATCTAGTTACAGGAATAAAATATGACAAAGAAGGAGTTGTCAAATTTGGAAATTATGAAGGCCTGAAGATTGTTGGCTCAGGAAAATCCAAGTTTGGGGGCAAAGAAATGAGACATGGTGATGTCTTGGTGGTAGAGGGTCTCAGTCATAATTTGCTTAGCGTCAATCAACTATGCGACTCTGGGCACTCTATCCTATTTACCAAGAAGATGGGTATTGTTAAAGGAAAAGATGTAATAGTCATTCTACAGGGAAAACGAACAAATAGGAATCTTTACCTGGTAGGTGGGGAAGAAGATTCATGCCTTTTATCCAGAGAAGGAGAAAATCAGCTGTGGCATAAGCGACTTGGTCATCTATGTCAACCATCTATGGAAGATCTGGTAAAGTGTGATACTGCTTGAAACCTTCCCAAACTATCACGTGATCGCAGTCATACCCATGATGCTTGTCAACAAGGGAAGATCATCAGGAAGACATACAAGACAAAGGAACAAAAAGCAACTGGGGTGCTCGAATTGGTGCATGCTGATGTATGTGGACCTATCTCACCACAAGCTATATATGGGAAAAGGTACTATGTTATTTTCATTGATGACTACAGCAGAATGGCCTAGGTATTTATCATTACTCATAAGACAGAGGTGTTCAGTTGCATAAAGCAGTACAGGAGGGAATTAGAAAAGATGCTTGGGCAGAAAATTCTGAAGTTTCGTACTGATAATGGTACAGAATTTACAAACAGTCAGGTTGAAAACTATCTCGAGAAACATGGGATAAGGCATCAAGTTTCATCAGTAAGAACTCCCCAACAGAATGGAGTGGTTGAAAGGAGAAATCAGATCATCAACAACATGGACAGAACAATGCTTATTGATAAGGACCTACCAGAGAAATTTTGGAAGGAAGCAGTTTTGACATAGGTCTATGTTTCAAACAGGTCCCTATTATGTCCGAAGAAAGGGAAGACTCCGTATGAACTGTGGTACGGAAAGAAGCCAACGTTGAAATACTTTCGAATCTTTGGAAGTAAGTGTTTCATTCTCAACAAAGAACATCATAGGATGTTTGAGGCACGAGGAGATGAAGGGATATTCCTTGGCTATTCAGGGAAAAGAAAAGCATATAAATGCTTCAACAAGAGGCTGTGAAAAATTGTTGAGAGCAATGATGTCACTATAGTCGAAAATGAACAGACTGCTCAACGACCTAGTGAACAGTTTCTGGATGAAAGTGATGATGAGGAAAGCAACACAGGGGGAGTAGAAGTGGAAGAGGCTGACTCAGAAGAAGATACTGATGATGAACAAGAGAGTGTCAAGTCTGTATCTGCAAGGAAGCCAAAGAGTCGAGCTAAAATTGATAGGAAACATATCATTGGTGATCAGACAACTCCAGTTCAGACTCGAAGAATGAAATCATTACAGCAAACATCGTTTTTATCTCAGGTGGATCCAAAATGTTTTTCTGATGCAGCTAAAGATGAAAACTGGGTTCAGGCTATGAATGAAGAGCTTGATCAAATTGAGAAGAACCAGACATGGGAGATTGTTTCGAGGCCAGCAGAAAAGAATTTCATTGGAACCAAATGGGTCTATCGCAATAAGATGAATGAAGATGGCATAGTGATTCGGAACAAAGCACGTCTAGTGTGCAAGGGGTACTCCCAGATTGAGGGAATTGATGTTGATGAGACATTTGCACCGGTTGCAAGGCTCGAGACAATAAGATTATTCCTAGCCATCTCAGTGCAAAGGATGTTCAAAGTGTTCCAGATGGATGTCAAATTTGCATTCTTGAATGGTGTTCTGGAAGAAGAGGTGTATATTGAGTAGCCAGATGGTTTACTCATTCATGAGGATGAGAACAAAGTTTGCAGGCTGAAGAAGGCGTTGTATGGGCTGAAATAAGCACCAAGGGCATGGTACTCAAGGCTTGATCAGTGCTTGAAGAAGCTTGGTTTCCAGTTCATAGGAGTTGACTACAACCTCTATTTCAGCAATGACAGTAATCAAAGGATGATGGTGCTAGTGTATGTCGATGACATAATTTTTGGCGGATCAGATGAAGCTCAGTGCAGACAGTTTTCCGAATTCATGAAAAATAAGTTTGATATGTCAATGATTGGAGAGCTAATGTTTTTCCTTGGTCTACAGGTGACACAAGGAAGGAATGAAACTTTCATTTCTTAATCCAAATATTCCAAGGAGGTTCTAAGAAGGTTTGGAATGGATAATTCCAAAGAAATGAAGACTCCGGTTGCTACCCGAATGAAATTATCAAAAGATGAGGATGGCAAGGCAGTTAATATCACAAAATACAGGAAAATCATTGGAAGTTTGTTGTACTTAACCGCTACAAGGCTTGATATTGTTTTCGCCACATGCCAAGCATCGAGATATCAGAGTAATCCCAAGGAAAGTCACATGCTTGTAGTGAAAAGAATACTTCGGTATATCAAGGGCACGGTGGACTTCGGCTTGACATACAACGACAAATCTTAGACAGAGTTATTGGGATATACTGATGCAGACTAGGCCAGTTCAGCAGATGACAGGAAATCAACATCTGGAGGTACATTTTATCTTGGAGGACTATGTATTTCTTGGTTAAGCAAGAAGCAGGGTTGCATTTCATTAAGCACCACAGAAGCTGAGTATATTGCAGCCACTCAAGCATGCACACAGTTATTGTGGATGAAGCAGCAGCTTGAAGATATGGGAGTTGAAGTGAAGTCTCTGATCGGAATCCAGTGTGACAACTCAAGTGCTATAAATCTTAGCAAAAATCCTGTCCATCATTCCAGGAAAAAGCACATTGAGATCAAGTATTATTTCATCAAGGAGAAGGTTGAGTAGGGCATCGTGAAGTTGGAGTATGTGCCTACAGAGCTACAGGTTGCAGACATTCTGACAAAGGCCTTACCCAAGGAAGCTTTTGAGAGGCATCGACTGGCTCTGGGAGTTCAGTCGATTCCCCGCACTTGAAATAGTGTGGATGTGGGTCCTCCCCCTCTCCCCGAGGTATGATGTGTTTTTCCCTAATATGCTGATATGTGTTCTCTACTATGTTACAGACTACAAAGGAGTGTCCTTTGGGTTCGTTGACAAAGGGGGAGAAAAGTATTTGTTAAAGGAGGAGAAAATAGTGATTGTTCAAGGGGGAGACAGTGCGGAGATTTGATAAATCATAATTGATACGGGGAGAAGCTGACAGGTGGAGCAGCAAGAAAGGGGGAGAAATGAGAAAGGGGGAGTGTATTAAATCTGACGATGACAGAAGTGATCGATCAAAGCATAGATATCACGACATCTGAGGATCGTGATAAAAGCAGAAGAGTGGTGTTGGAAAGTGGTAAGACTATTTCCCAACCAAACATTGGTCTTCCAACAAATCCATCAACAATTGGTATCCGTTTAGTACAAATTGGTATCAGTTTGGTGTCAACAGTGGATGTCAGAGATGAAGTGATTCATTGATTAACTTTTCATTTACTCTTGTTTCTCACGCCGAGCATTGCTCATGTGGGCTTAGAGTATGTGTTGAGTAAATCCTTGATCGCTATCAGAATCGCAATGAGGCGAATGGAGGATGAAGAATCAACAACGTATCTTTGTTTTGGAAGAGTTGTCAACGAACCCAAAGGGGGATATTGTTGGGCAAAAATCCCTCAAGGTATCATTGACGCATTTTTTAGGTGATTGTGTTTGTTGACAAAGTGGACATCTGAGTAGTGATTGTTGACAAAGCAAAACAATGACATACAAATTTTTTGACAAAGAGGATTTCATGGTGGAATGTCGAGTTCAAGAGCTGAGTTCAACGATCCATGTTTGGTTCAAGAACATCGATAAAAGGAATGGATGATCTGGAGGCGGTACAAAAGAACAGATACAAGGTGGCACCGTTTTCCAGTGTTTGCCAAATTTTAGGGCCTGAAAATCGGAAAATGAAGAAAAGTGTTTTTGGCAAAAGGACTTGCGCGCCGAGGACTTGGAGTATAGGAAACTTGCGCACCATATGTTTTTCATGATCAGAAGATCAAAATATGGAAAATTAAGGAGGTTCACGCAAGTTTGGGAGTTGGTCGCGCAAGTGTCTAAAATGACAGGGGACTTGCGCGCCGAAACTGGGTCACACAGGTGACTTGCGCGCCGTCGCACAGGGTGGTCAGTTTGCCTATAAATACTGGACCACCCCTCCTCATTCTGTACCGGAGTTCAACTCTTTGAGAAATCAGAGCTCCCGTCGCGCAGGTGTGGTGGTCGCGCAGGTGGTGTGTGTGGTCGCGCAGGTGAAGTTGCGCGCCAGTGGTTGAAGTTGTGCGCCGGTGTTAGAAGTTGCGCGCCAGTTGGCAGTTGCGCGCCAATAGTGGTTTGGGAGTAAAAGGAAGAGAGTCTCACAAGTTTGGAGTTGAGGAAGATTGTGTCGCGCAAGTGTCAGAGGAGGACTTGCGCGCCCGTTGTGACTTGCACGCCGATACTTGCGCACCGAGATTGACTTGCGCGCCAAGTAAGGTTTTGTTCCAGCGGTACTTCTCAAACTGCGTGGAAGCTGGTACGTTGCCCAATACCTTCGGTGAAAAGAAATATTCATCTACGGGTGAAAGTTGTACTTCAACAGATCATCTACACACAGAGAAAGATGCATTCATTCATGCAAATGAAGAGTCCTACAGGTCTATAAACTGTGAGTGGATTCCTTCCAAGATCAGTGAGCTTAGGAAGAGGAAGAAGGTGATCCTCTCCACCGGCAGTGAGCCAGAGAGAGAGAAACAGGGAGTGACCCTTGGGAAAGCAGTGAGCTGACCCTAAACGTGTAAAGGTAGTGAGCCTGGGCATAGAAGTGATCTAGCCCGAACATTGTAACCCACAGCTAGTGAAGTTTAGTGGAATTGGTACGACCGGAAACTTGTCGGCGTATGCTCCTTGGATGTAGCCCTTTGCGGTGAACCAAGTAAAATTTCTATGTCCTGTGCATGCTTTACTTTCTGTTTACTTTGTGCAATAGGAAAGAGAGAGAAGAGTGTTTTGCTTAACAGCAAAACAAGATCAGAACGGGCGTTAATTTTTAATTAGTCATACCCTAATTCACCCCCCTCTCAGGGTATTCAGCCTTGTGGATCTAACAATATTAATATATTAAGATGCAATATATATGTGTGAAATTATGGGTCACTATATTTTGTGTTATGTAAGGGTAGTTTTCCACTCATATAAGGGTTATACCCAGTACATTTGGGTAACTGGCCACTCACTGAAGGGTCATACCCTGACTGTGTAATAGTCACACCACTAACGTAACGGTACATGCCTGTTGTGTATGGGTCAACACCCAGCTTCATAAAGGTAGACAAATCAAAAAAAAATATAGGTAAGGGTTCCAGGGAAGGTAAAAGTAAACCCTATTTTTTTGAAATAAAATATCAAAAAACAACTCTAAATAAACAAATTCAACTATGAAAATACATAAAAAAATAACATTGATTGAGAATAAAAAAGAGTAAAAATATTAGATCTTATAAAATTTTTTTGATCGTAATTTGTAAAATACCCTAAGACACTATTATGGGGATCAATATAGAATAAATATTTAAAAATTATTTTCCAATTATTTATCCAATCACACTTCTCACGATATGTCCATTTATTGATCTATGTATTGAAGGGTCACTATTATGTCTCTTTTTTATAATCTTATTGATATATTTATTTTAATCTCATTCAGTAATATCTATACACAACCACATATAGTAATATTTAAATAAAATACACAAAAGTATGTACTTAGTTCAACCTAAATGGGTTAATCTAAGGACTGAGGGAATCTCACTATAACTTCACATCAGTAACACTAAACCTCAATGATGTTGTAAAAGTTTTCATTGGTCACTCCTCTTCCAATATCACTATAATAAAGGAATATAAAACACTTCTATAATGTATAAATATCAATTTAAATGTATAAATTATTGTTAAATTACATCATAAAAATTGATAAGAATGAGTAAGAAAAATTTCAAACTCATATGATGATCCACTGTAGCTCTTCCTTTTTGTCTTTTTTACTTAGATATATTTAACATCACCCTGCACCATCACTGTAGTGACCAATATTTTTCATAAATAAGACATAATTAATTTTTTAAGTTTCATAGGTTGGGCCCCATGAATAGTGTAAAATAGTAAATCTACCCAAATGGTTTGCCTCAAAAAATTTTCTAATGGTTCCATTGAACTCAAAATGAAGTACTTACCCTTGTACTAAATTTTGGTGTGATTTAGATCTAGTTTTAATTCTAGGTATTATTTAATATTTATTAAATAAATCAATATTAATCCCTTGAGGGAGAACATTTAAAAACTTTTAAACTAAATTAAAAATTAAAATTATGACACTATAGTTTTGTTCGCAATGAGGATTTTTTTCTCTTAGGACTGGTATAATTTTCATGGTAAGTCTTTAAAATTTGGGACATAATATTTTGACAATTATAATTAAATAAAAATATTTTCTATCTTTTATGAACACCGATGATTTGGTGACATGTCATGTGATGTGGCAGAGGAGCTTCTACACAGTGATTATGTTTAAAAGGAGATTATAGGACAACTTGTTTTGGCATACCTTTTCCACTAATAAAGGTATAATCTTGAAATTTATTAGAGTATTTTTAAATTCCATCATGAGGAAGTTTTTATGTGGTGTATTTATGGTGGGGGTAATAATATTTTACTTTAACTAAATCCTTACCCATTTGAATATCTATCTCCTCTCTCTGATTTTCTCATAGGTGGAATTGTTTAGAGGATTTCATTATTCTCTCTCTCTCTCTATCCTTTCAAAATATAGAACATGTTATCAAAAAAATATTTTCATTCTTCATGTTGGTAGTGACCATTATGATCAAGGAACATGAAATGATCATCAAGAATCATCAATGCACCATCATGGTATGACTTTTGTTATTTATGAATTCAATTTGTTCTATGATATCCTAAAATACATTCTCATATAAATATTATTATCAATAGTGAACATGATTTTATGATAATTTTTTTTAATCATAAAATAAGAAAAGGAAAATATTAAAATAAATTATTTCCTTCTTTCTTAAGACACATGAAATGAATATATTTCACTTGTCCCAAATATCTTCATTGCACAAATCCAATTATTTAAGGATATTTATATGATGAAATGAATGAGGTTTTAAAAAGTAATATAAATAAATAATTGAATTATAGTATTTTATTATCTCATGAAGAAAATAAATATTTTACATGATTATGATTATCCTCCAACCCCGATAGTTTATTTGTAAGATATTTTTTGCTAGCATGGGACAAATGTGGAGATGAAGCCTCTATTCTTATTGAGATTTTTTCTTCAAGAATTTTACTTTGATTATTTATATAAAATATTTTGTTCTTAGTGGTGTATATTACTATTATTATTATTTATAATGGATTAAATAATTAATTAATTAATAATTTATTAATGAATTAAAACTTAAAAGGAATATTCATAAACCATTGAGAAATTTTTCTACCGTGTATAAGGATTTTTCTTATCACATAATCATATTCTTCAATGAAACCAAATATAAACCTGACCCCAGTTGGATGGGTATTCCATTAACCACCACCATCCTGAACATTGATCCCTCATTATTTTTTTGTATCCCCTATATATTATTTTTTCCATCCCATTGTGATTAGACAATGAAATCCTGGTTTATTTTTTTAGTTTTTAAGGGAGATGACTAAAGGTTCTGAGCATAGTGAAAGTGTCAGTAGGGCTTGTTCAAAAAATATTTTTCTCATAATAAATGATTAATATGAGATGTACATCAATGAATAACTCCATGAAAAATGGAATTAAATCCAAGATTAATTTACATGATAATTTTTGAACCAAACACAGGATCATCACATAATGATTTATAATTAATTTATGTAGTTATGGAATTAACTTGAAATGAATTATTTATTCATTGAAACATATAAAAACATATATACATAATACTATCATCGTATTATAGGAATCATGTTTATATTCACTCCAATATTGATCCACACATACACTAAGAACCTCCAAGAATTACTATTAAAATCTCCATGTTCTAGCATGGATAACCCTAATTCTTGTGTCGTTTATCTTTGATTACTATGAGAATCACTTCCAAGAAGGATTCTACTTGATCTATAGAGAATAAAGAGGGGAAGTGGAGGAGTATCACTATATTCTTGAGTTAATTATTAAAGAGGACTCTCTAGGGCTTGAGTGGATTCTCTAAAGTTGTTGGGCATAACCAAAAATGAATTGGCACCCTTAGAATTGGAAATAATATTATTAGGTTTAAATAGTGTTAGGGTTAAAAAATATTATTTCACACATCCCCTTATTATTTACTTAATCTCTTCAGAACCCCATGTTTATAGTAATAGTAATAATAATAATAATAATAATATTATTATTATTTCTTAAAATGTGCATGTCTATTGAATTAATTAAACATTATTCATGAATAATTTTTTTACAATTTATTCAAATAAAATTTAATATATATTATTTCTCACCAGACCTTTAAACTCAGACCACATTCCTCGATAATATTTATCATTAATTTAATAATGACCATTTATTTGATAAATAAATATCATTGCATTATTCACCAATAAATTAATAAATATTATATTCACTAAATAGAAAATAAATATTTATTAAATATTCCACTTATAAAATATTCTCATAAATAACTAGTGACTGAATATATGTGATCAAGAAAACATGGATAATTATTAAACCACATATAGGAATAATATTTATTTAACATTTTATATAATAAATAATATTTAATATTTGAATTAGGTTTTGGATATACTTAGTTTGTGACTATCTAGGAATCTTTATAAGTAGATTTTTTAGAGCCTCCTGAAGTCAAAGGATAGAATTTAGAAACACACCAAACCAACCATAGATAAAGAAGTTAATGGAAAAAATATACAATATCATACAGATGATTACTGTGTAATATAACCCCTTTATCATGATATCTCTAATCACGTATGTTGCATGATAATTTCATCAATATATGTGCTCGATGTATCTTTTTTTGAATTTGTATAAATGAACCCACCTATAGAAAACCATGAACATGGATTTATTTAGGCTGTTTCATTTCCATAAAATGATCTAAGATATCAAAATTCATTAATGAATAAAAGAATAAATCCTTTCTCACATTATTCATTAATTCAATATTACTCATTATGCACCCAACATATCCTACTTCACTATAAACAAATGTAGTCATGGTTTTAATCAACACATCAAAGTGCATGAATAATAATATTCATTAATAAAATATTAAATTCAAAGTATCAATACACATGTATAAAAATAATATCATCTATTTACATATATAAATGTGTATTTCCTACTGGAAGATCACATTATCATAATCTCCTACACTAGAAATTACTAAGGGAATATACCATGTGAAGGTGTATCAAAGTCATATGTGTCTCCACCCTTAATAGATGATATCAATTGTGTCCCATAAAATTATATCATACATCTATAGAACATATATTTAATAATATTTTCTAGGAACTTCTGGGTTCTAATCATAGTGGGGAGATGTTATTACCTTTTACTATAATAGTTACTCTTAGAACATTATCACATACTATGTCACACCAAAGGATACTCATAATGTGATAAGTATTTTATTAATATTCAAAATAATGAATACTAGTAATCCTAAAGTACATAGAATTTTTTTCTAGTACACCAAATCCAATAGGATCCCACTTGAACTAGAGCTAATTGCTAAAAAAATTTAGTCCACCATCTATCACATGATACTCATGCTTCTATTAAGATAAGACTTTATTCAAGGGTCCACTATTTCTTTTACAAGGAGGATATTCTTACTAAAACTTCAACCCTTTAAGAAAAACCCCTCATAAGGTGATACTTTCAGAGTATGTGCATTGTCTGTTGGTGTGCCCTTATCTCTTTTGTGAGATCCACTACTATAGTATGATCACAATATAATGTGATAGGATCCATAATTCTAGGAACCACATCAATATCATACACAAATTTTCATATCCAAAAAAATTCTTTGGATGCCCTAGAAGTCACTATATACTCAAAATATGATATTGAATCAGTGACAACTGGCATCTTCGAACTCTTCTATCTCACAACTCCTCCATTGTGACTGAAGACATATCCTGATTGTGAAGTCAGATCATTTTGTCTTGTTTGAAAACTACCATCAAAATAACCTCTGATGACTTGGTTCTCATCTTCTTTTTACACCAATAATATATCCCTATTTCATCTTAGATACTTAAGGATAACCTTAACAGAAGACCAATTCTATTCACCCGAATCATCTTGATATATTTCTACAATGCTCAAGGAATAAGAAACATAGATCCTAGTACATAACATGTCATACATGACTGATCCTATCATAGAAGTTTATAGGATATTACTCATTATATATTTCTTATCCTGTATCATAGAACATATTTTCTTGGAAAGATATTTACTATATAACACTAGAACCAATCCTCTATTGTATTGTTCCAAACTAAATATATTAATCATCTAATCAATTTATAAACCTTGACTTAGTTCAAGTACACTCTTTGATCTATTGTGAATGACCTTGATCCCTAGAATGTAGGTTACTTAACCTAATTCCTTCAAGGAGAATCACTTTTTTAACCAATCCTTAACCAAATTTATGGCTGGTATATCATTTATAATAAGTAATTTGTCATAAAAATATACTATTAGGATAATTATCGCACTCTCACTAACCCTATTGTAAACACATGGCTCAAATTTATTTTTGATGAAACTAAATTATTTTATAACTTCATCAAAATGAATGTTCCATGACATAGATGCTTAATTTAATCCATAAGTGGATCTATATAACTTGTATATCCTTTTATAATTTCTTGTATTTATAAACCCTTATAGTTTTTCTATATAAACATCTTCCTGAAGGTTTACATTAAGGAAAGTAGTTTTGACATCAATTTTCCAAATTTCATAATCATGGTAAGCTTTAATAACACATATAACTCTAATGGATTTAAACATAGTAACTAGAGAAAATGTTTCTTTATAGTCAATTACTTTATGTTATTTAAACCCTTTAGACACTTTCCATGATTTACAAGCATTTAATTTATGTTTATCATACAGTCTTCTCTTGAATATCCATTTCCATCCAACATGATTTACAACAACTAGTAGATCAACCTGAACTCAAACCTTGTTTGAATTAATGGAATCCATCCCATAATTCATGGTTTCTTACCATAACTTAGCTTCTGATGTTTATACCACCTCATTGTATGAGAGAGGTTCATTATTGTTAACTAATAACAAGTCACCATATTTGGTGACTAAAAAATAATATCATTAGGGTTCTTTTATCTCTCTGGCACTCCTATATAATACTTTTGTTTTAGGAACAAATTTTTCTATGGGGACATTTGGAATCGATTCCTACACCAAATCTTGTGTATCTTGATCATCAACTTCATCAAATTAAATCTTTTTCATACCATCATTATAATGATGTTATCCCTTTTAAGAAATTTGACTTGTCTAGCACCATTCAATTTCTTTTGTGATGGGTTATAGAGATAATATCCCTTAGTTTCCTTGGGATATCCTATACATATACACTTCATACCTCATGTTGCGAGTTTATTTTTAAAGGTGGCCTTAAAAAATGTGTCACATCTCTATACATGTGTATGTGACAAAACAAGTTTGTTTACACTCTATAACTATAATGGAATTATGTTTACCAATTTAGCTGGTACTTAATTTAGTGTGTATGTTATAGTTTGTAATGTATTTCCCCATAAGGATAATGGAATATCTTCATGAATCATCATTGAACTTACAATTTATAGAAAGGTATGGTTCCTCCTTTCACTAACACCATTCAACTATAGTGTATAATGTTTAGTTAGTTGATATACAATCCCAAACTCTCATTAAATGTTGATAAACTCTTGGTTACAATATTCAACACCTCAATTATATCAAATATTCTTTATATTATTTCCAAGTTGATTCAATACTTCATTCTTGAACTCTTTGAATTTATCAAAGGGCTCATAACTATACCTTATCAAGTAGACATCTCTATATCTACTAAATTAATTAGTAAAAGTTATAAAGTAATAATATAAACCTCTTGATTCTACTAGAAAAGGTCCACACACATCAGTGTGTACAAATCCTAGATGCTCTGTGACCCTTTCACCATATCCACCGAATGGCGGTTCAATCATTTTTCCTTGGAAACAATCATAACATATTTTAAGTAGTTTTAAATCAAATGATTCTAAATAACCATCTTGATATAGACTTTTCATATTATTCTCATTTATGTGACCAATATGGTGATTCCATTGTTGGGTATTATATGAGATGTGAGGACATGATCAACTGTCAATTTATAATATTTGGTTTTTAGAATTTAGTACATAAATACTATAATTTAGTTGTTACATTCCATAATAAATGTTGTCTTTGTAAAATAATAATTATTTATTACCTAATTTGAAAAAAAATCCATCCATGTCAAGGAAAAAATTTAATATTATGTTATTATTTAAACTTGGATTAAAATAAAAATTCTTTAAACCAGTATCATGCTAGTTGGAAATGGAAGGTGGTAGTCTTCTATAAACAAAGTAGAAAGTTGTGCTCTATTTTCTGCTCGAAGATCCACCAATCCTCTATAAATATTTCAAAATATAATTGTTTTCTATATTTGGATATGAATTTGAGAACCAAAATATGTTTCTAACACCCAATGTGTAGATATAAAAAGATTAAACTCGATAAAGAATTCACCTTTAGCTCCCCCTTTCTTCTGTGTATAGTTTCTATTCTAGTGGACTTTCTTTCCATAAGAAAAACATACCACTTCTTTTTCCTTCCCTTAAATTAGATCTTTATTTTCATAGAATGATAGTTCTTGAGAGTTTATACCTTGAGTTAGTCTTTTACCCCTTTTCCCTATTCTTACTTTTCTTATTCACCATAAGAGTTGGGTGTTTTTCATACACCATGTCCTTGTCAACATAAAGAATAAGAGTAATAATTTTTTCAATAGTATTTACACTATTTATCGTGTTTTAATTCATTATAAAACTAGAGAATGATTTAGGTAGTAAGGAAAGAATGCGACCTGTGTGTAGATCATCAAGGAATTTAATGCTCATGATATCTAAGCACTCTATGTATCCAATCATCTTGACTACATGAGGCCCAACTAGCACTGACTCTCTATGTTTTCATGTAAATCGTGCATTGGAGATATTATATCTATATTTTATTACCTTATCTTGATAGAAACCATAAAGGTGCTACATCATGATATATTCATGCATATCCTCATATTTCATTATAATCTAATTGGATATGGAAGATAACATGAAACGTTGGAAATTTTTGAAATCTTCCAAATGTTTCCCATAGAGAGAAAATTAGTTTTTACTACCCTCTTGTACAAGTGATTTAGGAATTGTGTAACATACCAGCCCAAACCATTAGGTCCATGATTAATGATACATAACCTCATGTGTCCCACCCTACATACAAGAGGCTTCTGGCTAATAGAGAGGGTCTTAGTCTGTCCATGGAGAGACTATACCCTCAATATCATGTCATAGGATTGATAATCAACAATAACCAATATGATAAATAATTAGAGTAAATATATAGAAAGGTAAATATGACATACATGATAAGTAAATAAAATAATCTTCCAAAAGTGGAAAATCTGTCTAAGGTAAAAAAAGAAGATAAGTAAACAAAAGATAAACTACAGGTCCTGCTGGTGTCCATCCTAGCCCATCACCTTCTCTCGACTCCTTGTCTCAACATTCCTCCACAATGCCCTCGCCTTTTTCCAGATCCCTCATGAAATCTTTAAGTGCACCAAAATACCTAAGTTGGGTGTGAGTACAAGACTCAGTATGACACCACCAATGTGTCCTTAACCTATTGTGTGAAGTATACAAGTGTATTCCATATTAATAATAAATGTGTAACAAGCATAGAAATGAACAATCCAAAATGGAGTGGTCATGCGTTAACCTAGACTCCGCAAACCACCAACCGTACTGGCTTCAGCTTCATGTCGAAAATGTACTCTATGTCTATAAGTATCCAAAACCAACCACAAGGAAGTTGACGAGTCAATCAGAATCCAAAAGGCATTGAGTGAAAAAAACCTTCCTGAAATCATCAAGGCAGAGGGTAAAAATCATAATGTACAAGGCATCGAGTATCTGTAACCTACCTGGAATCCAAAAGGAATTGGGTAACACTCAAAATCCTCAAGGCATCGAGTGTTAATCATCTACTCAAAATCCACAAGGCATCAAGTAGATACTAGGTTACAAGGTTTTCATGCCACACCGTCGTCATCACCACACATCATACACGCACCCCACAAGGATTAATCATACCATTATTACCACCTAATAAGTATAAACATACTAGTCCTCCCAAGGAAAACATGAAAAGACATATCATGATAAAAACCACAACACATATCATGATAAATATAGCACCATCATATACATTAACATGTAAATTAAACATCATCATGAAAATAATCTATCATATAAATCTTATGGAATAAAATCATACCATATCATGAGATATACCCACAAAACCACATTCGATCACAAGTAAATCACAATATCAATATATTTCCATATATAATTATATTAAGAAAAAATGTGTAAATGAGCCTGAAAAGGTATGGGACTTCATACCATAAATGTCGTTGATGTAAAAAGGTGGGGAAAAACCATCCAAGAACACCTCTTCGAGACCTTATTATATTACATCAACACACGAGGTTCACCAAGGGTCCCTAAAACCAAAACTAGCTATTTATTTCAAAGATAAATAAAATATCACATGTGATGATACTTTCTCCCTCATGGATAATTTCGAAATTATCATTTAGGTAAATGCATGAGCTCTATATATTTACCTTAAGAATAATTATATTTTGAAAATTTATCATAAATTATGGTTTTATTATTATGATTCTATAATTTAAATAATAATAATTTAATAATATATCAATTATTGTTCAATAATTTAAATAATCATCCTTTGATAATCTCATAACTATCATTTGATAATTTAAATAATTATCCTTTGATAATATCACAATTATAATTTGGAAATTTAAATAATTATCTTTTTATAATCTCATAGTTAGCTTTGGATAATTTAAGCAATTATCCATTAAATAATTTTATGAAATTATCATTCACTAATTATTCAAAGTTATTATCAGATAATTTCACATAATTATTCATGGAATTATAACTATTTATGATTTTTGTTTATTTTAATTTTTTTTTATAATTTTATATATTATATCTTGAGAATAAATTATTGGTGTAATTATTTTTGATAATTTAAGTAATTATTCCTGATGATATTGTAGTATTTTTTTGGGAAATTTAAAAAATTACATTTTGATAATTTATAATATATCATAATTAGATAATTTTTCTAAATTATAATTTATATATTTTTTGGGAAAAAATATATAAAAAAAGAAAACGAAAAGAAACATGCACACCCACAAAAAAAATAGAGGAGGCCTTCGCCACACCCAGAGTTGGATCGATCAATAGGGTTTCACCAAATCACTTGCAAAGTAGTCTCCGGATCACTTGGATCTCTCAAAAGTCAAAACCGTTTGGGTATAAAAACTCTACCACATATTCACCAAACACATTTTGAAACCCCTAATTTAAACTACAATTTCATCAAATAATTGAAGCAGAGTCATTAGATTTACTAATTTAGCGCGTTTTAATTTTTTACTGGGTTAAATTGTGGTCAAAATCATGTTTTTGGAAAGCTACAACATCTAAAAATGGAGGAATGATCAAAAGGGAAGATGATGAATAGTATACTATGATTTTTAAGAAGTAAATTAATATTTCAATTAAAATAATAAAATTAATTATTTAATATAACTGTTAAATAAAATAAATCAATGAGAGATCCGACCAAACACCCATTTCACATGAACGTTTTTCCCCTCCTTGGGTAAAAATTGCATCCCATACCTAATGGTGGACTTATATTTCTTATAAAATGAACTATTTGGAAGATATTAAATTATTTTCTAAAATAATGAAATAAAAAATATATTAAATAACTTAAATTTGTGAGTGACCTGACCAAATATCCAACACTCACAAATGTTATACCCCGCCTAGGGTAAGCACTACATCAGATACTTAATGGAAGTCTTAGATTTCTCATACGAATTTTTTTGAGAGATATTAAATTAATTTTGAAAACAATATAATAAAATAAATGTTAACTAAATTTAATTCACGCATGACCTAACTGAATGTCAAAAACTCATAAATGTTATACCCCACATAGGGTAAACACTAAGTCCCGAACCTAACGATGGTCCCAGATTAATCATATGAATCATCATTATGGAGTTATACAATTATTTTGGATAAATAACATGTGTATACTATAATCTGTTAAATATTTTTATTTCATCTATGTTGAGGCCCTACGGGCCTCATAATACCACATAACTCAGCGCTTAACTCAAAAAATATTCCATAGAATATTTCAAGGTGATAACTGGGATTTTAGCCCGATGTAAAGACTTTAAAATGATTATGAACTTATTTTTATTGATAAATTACATTTTCACATAAAAAATAATTTATAAAATAAAAAAGATGGTTTTTATCATCTTTAAAAAAACCAGGATATTACAATTCTTCCCCACTATCGACTTCTCATCCTCAAGAAGTTTCATAGCGGACTGGCTCGAAGAACTCATGCCATTGAGTTTGAACATCAGACTCATGTTCCCATGTATCTTTTTGGATCCATCTATACTGCCACTGAATCTAGGCTAGTGGTACCATCATTCCTCACAACAGATCCTTTCTTTAGTCTATGATCCACAACAAACACTTCTCATAAGACTCGTTAATATCCATCTCAACTTCCTCAAAATAAAAAAAAAGTGTAGGGTCAGGTATGTACCTCTGAAGACGTGACACATGGAAGATGTCATGCGTAACCCGATAGTGAGAAGGGAGGTCCATACAATATGACGCTGTCCCTATCCAATCGATGATCTCGAAGGGTCCAAAAAAACATGGTGCTTTCTTATCCTTCTTTCCCAAACCTCTGTACCCTAACTGAGGAGTTAATCTTAAGAAAACATGATCCCCCATAGCAAACTTCAAGAGTATCCCTTTGTGGTCAGCATATGATCTTTGTCTACTATGTGAAGTGATCAACATTATCCATATCAATAGTACTCCCTCAGATGTCTCATGAACCATACTGAGACCAACAACCCTTTCCTCACCCCCTCATGGAAATAGAGCGGTGAGTGGCATGACCTCCCATAAAGAGCCTCATAAGGTACCATATAAATCAAAGCCTGATAAATGTTATTATATGCAAACTCAATCAATGATAGGTGAAAATCCCAATGCTCCACTAAAATCTAGCTTGAAATCTTGAGGCATATCCTCTAATATGCATATAGTCTTCTTGGACTGTCTGTTGGTTTGAGGATAGTACACCATTCTCAATATTTGTTGAGTTCCTAAAGATTTATGGAATCCTTTCCAAAATTGTGACATAAAACATGAATCTCTATCTGAAACAATTCTCAAGGTAACTCCATGGTAAAATATGATCTCATGAACATAGATATTTCCTAGATCCTCCACTGATTGTGTCCCCCTAATAGGTAAGAAGAGAGAAAACTTCATTAATTGATCAAAAATAACCCTGGCTATGTTATGACTCTTCCGAGTCTTGGGTAACCATGTAAAAAAGTCCATCATAAAATCCCCCCACATCTTGATAGATATTAGGAGTGTCTATAACAACCCACTTGAAATTTGGTGCTCAAACTTCACCCTTTGATAGGTAAGGCATCAGGAGAGAAAACCAACAATGTCTCTCTTCATCCCTGACCACCATAACTATCGCTTGATTTCATGATACATCTTGGTCACACAAGTATGTATTTCCAATCTAGAGGTATTTTAATCTCTCATCCTATCTTCTATGATGGAAGTAAGGACAACTACTCTTCTGTGTACTAAGATAACATCATCATCATCCATCAACCATCCAAGCATTGATTCATCACCAGCTAGTTGTTCCATCATTACAACACACTCTGAGTCTGAATTCTATTTTTAATTTACCCAGTTCACAAGTGAGGATGTAAATACCATGGGATGAAAAGTCATATAACCATCGTCTTATGATGAATCCATCCTATAATCAGCCAATAATTTAATTAAGTTCCACTTCTCTTTTGAGTACTTCTCATCAAACTCATTCTCAACCGATGTCTTATGGCTAAGATAATCTGCAACTAAATTATCATTCCTAGTTTCATATTCCATCTCAAAGTTGAATGTCCATAGATACTCAAACTAGTGCCTCTATCTCAGGTTCATCTCCCTCTATGTGAATATATTTGAAGGATCTTGTGGTCCATTGAAAAATTAAATTTATCCCTGAAAATATAGTGAATCAAACATTTTTAAACAGGGATCAATGTTTCCAACTCCAAGTCATGTGTTGGGTAGTTCCTCTCATGGATTTGTAGCTTTTGATACCCATAGGATACTACCTACTCTATTGGAATAAAAAATTCTCCCATACCAATTCCTGATGCATCACAATACACTCCATAACCAATCATAGTATTAGGGAGTGCCAATACTAGATCGGTCATAAACCTTCTCTTTATCTCAAGGATATCATTTTCACATTGGTCTAACCAATTGAATTTTACTCCCTTCTTTTACAGCACTGTCATGGAAGCTGATATCCATGAGAAGTCTAGGATAAACCATTAGTAATATCTTACTGAACCCAGGAAGCTCCTAATCTCAAACATATTCTGAGGTTGTGTCGAAGAGATGACTACCTCAACCTTCTATGGGTGCACAGATATACCAGAATCAAACATTAAATGGCCTAGGAAATTCACCTATCAAATTTAGAAGTCTCATTTTGACAACTTGGCATAAATCCAATGTGCTCTATGTGTACTCAAAACTATATCTAGGTTCCTAGAATGTTGATCTCGTGTCGATGAGTAGATAATGATATCATTGATATATAATATGAAAACTAATTACAAGTATCGATGAAATATATTGTTCATGTGAGACATGAACATTGAATATGCATTTATCATTTTGAACAACCACACCAAGTACTCATACATACTATACCTACTCCAAAACACCATCTTTGGAATATCCTCCTCTCTAACTCACAACTGATGATATCATGATCAAAGATCAATCTTGAAGAACCACTGAGCTCCCCATTGCTGATTGAAAAGATAATCGATCCTAGAAAATAGAAATCGGTTCTTCACCATTACCTGATTCATCTTTTGATAATCAATGCATAGCTGAAGACTACCATCAAATTTCTTGGTAAAAAAATAGGTGCACACCATGGTGAAGTACCAAGTCTAATAAATCCATTCCTATCCAATTTTTCTAGCTATACCTTGAGATCCTTCATATCATTTAGAGACATAAAATATAGGGGTATTGAAATGGCTTTCACACCTGGTACGAGTTCTAACTCAAATTCAAATCCTCTACTAGGAGGGATTCCTATAAAGTAATTTTGAAATACATCCTAACAGAGATCCATGACTGGAAAAAAAAGATGAGGGGGTTCCACTGATCCTACTGAAAGACCCAAGCCTACCATCTGTGTTGTGATTGTCTTGAGATGACTCAAGTCTTTTTCAACTTTGAATTCTATAAGTTACCACTCTCTATCCATTATGAAATTCTCTCATTGGGTGAGGTAAAAGTTACCCATCTAAGATAGAAATAAATTTGAGCTCAAAATATGGTCATCCAATCCAAGACAAGAATCACATAAAAATTCTTCAACTCTAGAATTATGAATTCCCATAGATTTACATAGCATGAAATGACCAATGGACACTATGGACATCAATTAAAATGGTCCACCCATGTAACCAATGGTGTATTAGGGGAGAATATATCAGATGATAAATTAAATGGTATATCAATTCTAGAATCTACTTGTGAAGATATGAAAGAGAGGGAAGCACCAATATCGAATATGGCAGTAGATAAAGTAAAGGTGATCATGACTGTTGATGTGTCTATAAGACATTGTTAAATCCATTGAGAATGGATAAAATTAAAAATTTATATGTTCCTAAACTCTACTAACTACAAAGTATATAATAGAAGTGTGGGGTCAATATCATAGAGAGTGGGGAATTCCATAATGAAAAATCTCAACCAATGATTGTGTCATCCCAATTTTGATTGATTTATTTAAAATAATTTTGAAAATTAAAAAAAAATAATTAAAATAGACCAGATAAAGAGAGGGGAAATGGTTTCCAGGGATAGTTTTTCAAATTAAATTGATTTCTCTTTTCTTGAAAAGTAATCATATTAGATAGCCATTCAATCATTCAATTTTATTGATAGAAGAAATGGTCATTCTCTATAAAACTACTGTAAAATACAAATTCATCATGTTTAGATGAATAAAAATAGATAAAGTGAATTAATTTCATATTTACAAACGAATAAGAATAATTACATTCAATGGTAATGAATAAATCATCTCAATCATGTTAGTTTTTGTTCATTATTGAAGGCATATAGTAAATGGAAAAATTAAGAATAAAATAATCACATAGGAATAACATTATACTATAAAATAAAATCATCTTTATGAGTGAAGGGAAATCGTGCTTTTTTGGTACACAACCCCTTTAATCGATTTCGCTCTCCCTTATGGGTTTTCATCAACCATCATTGGGTGATCGATAATGAAAATTAAACCTAAAATCATAGGGAAGATAAAATATGAGAGTGAATGAGAAAGAGAATGGATGAAAAGAGATATTTGAATTAAATAAGAAAGGATTCAATGATTACATAAAATAAACAAAAGTAAAATAGAAATAAAAACCTATCTATGATAGGTCGAAACCATATGGTAGGCTCCTAGTTGTCATGCCTTAATATTGGAATTGAATTTTATTTCTCCCAGCTTAAAACCCGTTTTTATAACCTTGGAAGTCATCCCGGGGTTCCCCTATGTCAAATATGGTATTAAATGTCCATCTCGGTCAAAGTCATAGGTTTTCCATACAAAATACATTAAAAATATCTATTTTTTCTCTTTCAGGGATTTACATGATGTTTAAAGGTTACATGATGTGTAATATTTCACCATTTGTATCAAATTAATGACTTGTAGCCTTTCTCGGAAAACCTAAGAAGAGTCACACTTTGACACATGTCAACTTCATTTTATTTCAATTTTCTCCACTTCACTCCCTATAGTTCATTCATAACATTCACCAATACCTGACATGTAGTGATTACATGACGAGTGAAGTAATATTCAAGTACTGAAAGATCCATTTTACCATGGTTCTTAAATTTGTTTCCTTATGTACCTCCCTTGTTCTCTTTGGATTCAACCATAGACCTTGTTTTATTCATCAATTTTCATTGTCGCATTCATCCATGAAGTGGCTGGATGCGAACTTTATTTTTCTTCTTTAACTTCCACATTTTCCATTATATGCTCCAACTTCTGATCTTGCATAAGAACCCAAAATTCATTAATATTAGGAAACAATATTATATTTACTCAACTAATATTCAATGAATTCATTTATAAAAACCCATCAAAATATAGATACAAAATAGAGATATCAAATACCCCCACACTCAAATCTTTACTCATCCTCGAGAAAAAAATCAACATATAAATACCAAGGATCCATACATCAACAAGAAAATTTTCAAATTATTATGCTCATAAAACTAATTTGTAACTGAATATTGTAAAATAATAACACATATCCAATAAAGAATCCAAAAATCATGATTTATTTAAAATTTTCAATTCAATACATTTACCTATTTTCACTCATAGATTTCAAATTTTCATCAAAACCATACCATTTATTATTTACCTCACAATTTATTTTTCCACTCATCACTCAGGGTAAAAATTTTAATGGAGTTACTCTTATACATCAGATACATTCTCCTAACCATAGGATTGTATTTAATCTACTTTATCCACCACATAAAGACAAATATCATAATCAATCATGAGGGATTTTCAATTAGGATCATATGTTTCTAAGGCTAAGGGTAGTTAGGTAGAAATGTTGAAAATAAAATAAGGCTCAAGGAGGAGGCTAAAGTCAAACGTACAATTCATGATATTGAAAATACAATTTCAATGAAATGATCCTCACCAAAACAATGCCATCTCACACACCCACCAATGATCAAAGTAAAGTATCATAGAAAATGTAATCATAATGAAAGTAACCCTATCTTATAGTTCTTCTTATTTTTTTTGAAAATAATGATTTTGAATGAATCTCACATCCACCACCTAACCATATATTATAAAAATAATCGGTCCTGTAATAGTTATTTTTGATTCTCCCAATTTACTACCCATTTGTTTCAGAAGAATCCCTAGGATAAGTATCACATCCACCATCTAACTACATATGATTGTAAGATCATTGTTCTGATAATGATGATTTTTGACCTACCCAAGAAACAACCCATTTTCTTCTTCTTTTTCCATTTGTTTTAACAACAAGAGGGATATACAATAGAATATAATGAATATAAATATGAACCTTCCCCAAAATCCTATGGAAATACCCTATACTATCCTCTCAAGATATCACATCTTAGATCCACCATAAAAACCCTTGGTCACACGAATTCAATTCAATATCATGAAAAATAAAAAGCTATGGGTAGGAAAGTAAATAATGGATTGTAATGTGGATTAATCCTAACAAGGTTATCCATGGATTCCACATGATTATGAAGGATCAGTGTGCAGGTGGGTATCAGGATAAAAGGGATCATAAATAAAATTCCAAAATAATTTCAAAAGAAATTTTTTGTAGTCATAACTTAGAAAAGATATCAATAAAATTTCTAATAGGTCTACACGGCCAAAATTTCAATCAAGAAATATTCTCAGAAAATAGAAAATATTTGGTCCTGAATCCTCTTGGGAGTTGGAAGAGAATATATGTCAATCAGATCATGGAATGAAAATCAATAATTAGTTTACTCAATGCTTGATTCTAGGAATAAATATCAAGAAATTCAATCCTATCACGAATAATTTTCAAGAAATTCCAAATTAAATTAAGAAAGAGACTTTAAATTTTTTAATTTATATATTTTTCATTTATGGAAATTATATTTCAAATTTTACAATATATAAAAATGATTACCCTTGGTGTGGATGTCTCTTATATTAGTGAGTACAAGACAAAAAATTTAATCATCTTTATGGGTGAATCTAATTCGATTCAGTTCATGCAAAAACTCAGTTCATTTTTTTAAAATAATGTGGTGGAAAAAAACTAGGGGTGAAAAAATATCAACAAGTAAAAAAGTAATAATCTTTCATTGATGCTTTTGAATGACTTTCAAATGTTCTATATAACATAGGTTCATGATTTTAGTAGCCTTCATGACATGTATTTTATAGAATTACTCATGCGAGTGAGGTTCATGATGTGCATTGATCCTACATAAAACACTTCAGTTTTTTCCTTCTTCTTGATTTCTTATCCAAAAAAATAATAATAGATAGTGAAAGTTCATAACCTTTTCCAAAATTAAAGAAATTTGGATAAAAAAGATAAACTGGTAAACCATGGGGATATTTATTTAAACTAATAAAATAAACTAAATATAAGTCCTAGAAAAAAATGTTAAAATTCAAGTTTCCTCTCATTAGCTACTCTTTTTATGGGTTTTTAGTTTGACCTTTACCATTGTTATATAAATAAAGGATGATATAAAGCTAACTATATTTGATTTACCCACATATGAATCTTTTGTTCATCTGAGGTATTATTTTTATTCATCCTTCATTGATTCTTATTGATTGGTGGTGGGATATAATTTTAGGACTGATGTAATAGAAATAATAGGAAATTTAAATTTGAATAGAGTTTGTAGTTTTCTTACTCTACCATTGATTTTTCATCTTCGACTTTAACTATTAGAGGTTCTTCTTTGTTAAATTCTTCAAATAAAATTTCTATCATAATATATATCTTCTTATTCCTCCCTTTTATATTATTTATCAGTTCATACATGGTATGATATTTGTCTTACAGTATGTTTAGAAGGGTGTCCCATGCTTCTCCGGTATCTAGAATGTTAGTGAGTCTGGTGCATGTCTTCTTATTGTTCTATTATTTTACTTTTTCCTATTACTCTAATTATATGGATTGTACTACTTCTACCTCATTCTATTATTCCTCCTTGACCATTCAATAAAAAAATTTCATCATCCTTCTCTCCCCTTATTCTCATGGTTGCAAAAGGTATTCTATTTTTTATTCTTTGTCTTTTTTTAAGCATAGAAGTGATGCCTTAGGTTCTGATTCTTTTTCTAAATAAAGAGGTTCATCTTTTTTAGTGCTGTCAATATGATCTAGGTATTTTTTATTCCTCTGATTTTCTTCCCTTTTTTTCTTCCATAGTGTTGACCACCTCCACTCTTTTCCCTTCTTCATATTCAAACAAACATATCCTTTAATTAGATTTTAAAAGAAAGTTTCATACTTGGGAATTTAAATTTGGAATAACTTATGAAAAGTGAGTAATAAATTATCCTTGTTCACTGTATTAGGGTTTGTGATCATCTATCTTCATATCCAACACTAGAATGTACTTTGTGAGAACTTTTTATAGTATTTCATTTTAATTATGCTCCTTAGTTTGTTAGAAGGAATAGTCTTCTTGAATATTCTACCCTCGAGGATCCTTTACATCAAAAATCTAGACTTCCTCCAATTCTTGACATTTTTAATCTTCAATACAACCTATATATTTATTAAAAACTATTTGTAGTCTAATAATAGGAGAAATAAATTTTGAAATGATTTTATAGCGGTGAGTAGTAAATTCTCCCTGTTCTCTAAGTTATTTATTATGACCATCCATCATTTTGTCCAACATTGGAATGTACTAGAATGAGTAATCTATTTAATCAATCTTCTGTGTTCTTCTTGGTATAGGATAATCCATATTAGTTTTGAATATTGGGGTATCCTTCACATGGTTGATGATATGTGTTTCTCTACTATTGATGTTGGAATTCATCATATTCAAAAGAATATGAATCATCCCATCTTGTTTCATGATGTGACCACCCTCCTGAATTTAATGTAGGCTATGTGGATAGATACTCATGAAATATTATGTACTCCGATGGTGTTGTGGAATAATAATGATGAGACATGTATTTCATCCTACACAACATTGTCAAATACCATAATTGTAATATATAAAAAAATAAAAGAAGAAAACCCAAAAAAAACTAAAATTAATAAATTGACATGGGATAAGAAATGTCTTTTAACTAAGAAATCATCTTGAGTTATCTACAATGCTCCATTTATTACAAAAAATGGATCCAAAATATGATTTTTATAGAATATTTTGTTAAATCCTCTAAGCATGGATCAAATTATAGATTAATATGTCCCCAAACTATACTAACTAGAAAGGTACTATATAACAGAAGTGTGGGGTCTGTCCCATAGAGAAAAGGGAATGCCAAAATGAAAACTCTCCACCAAAGTTTAGGTCATCCAAATCATGATTTATTTATTTAAAATAATGATGAGAATTGAATTAATTAATTAAAATAGAAAGGTACAAGATATGGGAACCAGTTTCTAGGGATGGTTTTTTCTAAATAAATTGATTCCTCTTTGCTTAAAAAATAATCATATTAGATAGCTATGTAATCATTAAATTTTATCAATAGAATAAATGAACATTATGTATAAAACTTACCTATAATACCAATTAATTGTGTTTATATGAATCAAAATATATAAAGTTCAACAAGTTTAGATTTCCAAAAGTAGAAGAATAATTCCAATCATTAGTCATGAATAAATCATCTCAATCATATTGATGTTCATTAATTTTTGAAGGAATATGGTCAATGGTTCAATGATGAATAAAATATATGAATATTCACAACATGATACTATCAAATAAAATCATCATTATGAGTGAAGGAAAATTATGCTTCGTTGGTACACAACCCCTTTAACTTATTCCACTCTCCGCTATTGGTTTTATCCATCCATTTTCAGGTGATCACCAATGATGATTAAACCCAAAATCATAGGGAAGATAAAAGATGAGAGTGAATGAGAAGAAGAATAAATAAAAATATATAATTTTATTAAACTATAAAAAAATTAATTATTACATAAAATAAATAAATAAAAATAGAATGAAAAACCTATCTACGAAAGGTCAAAACCATATGACATCCTCCCAGTGGTTGCGCCTCATGTTTAGAATGGAATTACCTTTCTCTTATATGGAACCCATTATTTATAACCTTGGAAGTCTTCCTAGGGTTTCCCTAGGTCATATATAGAATTAAAAGGTTTTCTAGGTCAATGTCATAGGGTTTTTTTCGAAAATAAGTAAAAAATATTCATTTTTCACTCTTTTGAGAAATTACATAATGTTTAAAGGTTACATGATGTGTTATCTTAAACCATTTTTATCAAATTGATGACCTGAAACCTTCCATGGAAAACTTCAATAGTTTTACAATGTGACACATATGTGTCATTCCATGACACATGTCAACTTCACTTTATGCATATTTTATCCCCTTCACACACTATAGTTATTTCATGACCTGCACTGGTACATGACTTGTAGTGATTACTCAAAGTGTAAAGTTATATTCTAGTGATGGGATCTCCTTTTTTCCGTTGTTCTTTAGTTTTGTTTCTTATGTGAGCTCCCTTATTATTTATGGATTCAACCATCGACCTTGGTTTCTTCATCCTTTTCCATTGTCATACCAATCTATGAAGTGGATCAACACGAACTATCTTTTTATTCCATAATTGACACATTTTCCATCATATGATCCAAATTATGGTCCTACATAAGAATATAAAAATCATTAATTCTAGGAATTAATATTATAACTAATCAACTAATATTAAATGAATTCGTATATAAAAACCCATAAAAATATAGATTCAAAATATAGATATCAACTATACCTCGAACTATGGATAGTCTCTCTCTATCATATGTTAGAGTCTAATCAAAAATGTATAAGTGGCCTACCCTAACTAATCTTCCCTGTCTCTAGGGTGCATGACTATTTTGAGTACACTACTAAGAACCTTATCTGTATCCTAATGTTTGAATCCTACCTCTGTGAGAGTTCGGCCTAGAAATCCTTGAGTAAAAAAATTTAATATTCCCCTTCTTCTCACACTAACAACATGTGCAATGAGGTTTGGTACATATCCTATAAAAGTTTCCAGCCTTTCCAAAATTGAAACATTGTGAAACTCCTTCTGAAGGGGATGATGAAACTACACTCTTCTCCACCTGTATACTATTACATAGTAGCATATGTCTAGTCTTTCAATTCTTACTACCAGAATAAAATCCCATATTAGTGAGGGGAAACTCAGTCACTAGCCTGTTATGGGACAAGATTAAGCTTGATACCCTATCCTCCTCCAATTAATTCTCAAAGGTTATGGTATTTTGAAAGACTTGTGTATACATCATCAAGTCAAATCCCCTAACCTGATGCCTGAGCTCCATTTAATGTCCTATCTCAAACTTCCAAACATTCTATGCCTCGTTCCTAACCGACAAAGGAGAAAAGTAGAGAAACTCTATAAATTGAGTAAGATATGTAGAGACTTTAGTGGAACCCTGTCATAGTTCCATAAACTCCTAGGCATGGTACACCTTCATCATGTTAGGAAAATACTACTTGAGAAAAAGATCATTGAAGGTCACCCAAGTAAGACCCTCTCATATCCCTGAATAGCACATGGCAGTCCACCATCTCTTGGTAGGTCCCTGAAACATAATGGTTTTTGGGATCAGGCACCATTCTTTAAGATTCCGGACCAACTAAAAGACGCTCTCAATAATTTCTATCCAATCATCTGCATCCTATGAGCCACCAGTACCATGGAATTCCAGAGGGTGCTGGAGTTGGAAATATAAAGTATGACCAGTAATGGTCCTCTGTGTGGATCTTCCTTGGACAAGAACTATTCAAAATAGTTCTAGATGAATGAGATCTATGGACTATATTTCCTATGCTAGTATAAGAGCATGCTGAATTATATCCCACTATAACATATGTGGTGGAGCGGGAGCATAATGGGATTCCACAACTAGAGGTCCCGTAAAAAATTTATAAGGAAGCATCTATCAAACAATTAGAAGCATTATGAACATTAACAGACCCTAAAAATTCAATGGGATCACACAAAGGCTTCCCTAGGAGTCTACCCCCAACCCAAAATATAACCCTTCTAGGACTAAACCTTGTCTTTGTCCCTATATATTAGTCATAACCATCATATATATTCAAACACAACAACATGCTCAGTTCAAATAATTAAATCCAATAAAGATAAATCACACATCATGTCCCATAGATATATCACAAAACTAGTGAAACTATCCCAAATCGATAGAACAAATCAAGAAATTTAACTAAGAACTAATATACAGCACCACTACAGTTATATATATGACATGTAAACCTATGTTCCTAGTCATGATGCATGAACACAACCAAAATCCCATAAATCACATATGAACATTATGTGCATCAGTGATGGTAAATTTAATCAATGGTAAAAGTAAAATATAATTACCCACACTTTATGGAAACATAGAGTTACACTACATAGTGCTGGCCAAGAACTGACATAGTTCCTCTGCCTGAGTCCCAAACATCATAACCCTTATCTACCATGTCCCAAACCCTGAGAAAAGAAGAAAAAAGTTAGTGAATCATGATGTTATGATACCTTTTTGTAACATCCTAACCCAAACCACCGGGTCTAAGACATATGCTACATGACCTCATACACAATTCCCCATAGGCAAGAGGTTGATAACTAGCCATGAAGGTCTTAGTCCATCATTGGGGATACTATACCCTCAATATCATGACATAGGATTGATAATCAATAATAACCAATATAATGAAAAATCAGAGTAAACATGAAGAAAGGTAAATATGAAATACATGACATGTAAATAAAGACTTGGAATCTATAAGACAACGAGTATCTGTAACCTACTTGGAATCCACAAGGTATTAATTAATACTTGGAATCCACAAGGTATTAATTAATACTTGGAATCTATAAGACATCGAGTATCTGTAACCTAGTTGGAATCCACAAGGCATCGAGTAACACTCAGAACCCTTAAGGCATCAAATTTTATCCGTCTTGTTGGAATCCAAAATTCATAAAATAAATGCCATGTTACAAGGTTTTCATGCTAAACCATCTGCATTTCTGCACATCATGCATGAGTAATCATACCATGATGTTTAGTGTCAAGTATAAACATACCAATATTCTAGAGAAAAACATTACAAGACATAGCATGATAAGTAATTTATCACACATCAAGAGAAATATAGCATCATAATATACATCAACATGTGAATCAAACACCATCATAAAAGCAAGATATCACATTAATATCATGAAATCAAATCATACTATATCATGAGATATGCACACACCCACATGCGATCACAAGTCAAGAACAATATCAAAATATGTATATGCATAATTTTATTTTGGAAACATGTGTAAATGATCCCAAAAAGGTAAAGGATTTAATACCTCAAAAGTCATCGATGTAAAAAGGTGGGGATAATCCAGGGAAGAACACCTCTTCATGACCTTATTATCGACTTTGACACTCTAGGTTCACTGAGGGTCCCTAGAAACAAAACCAACTACTTTATTTAAAAAAAAATAAAATATCACATGAGATGATAATTTATCTCTCTAGGATAATTTTAAAATTACTTTTTAGGTCAATGCATGTGCTCACTATATTAACTTCAAGAATAATTATCTTTTGATAATTTATAATAAATTATCCTTTTATAATTATCATTTGATAATCTCTCAATTATCATTTGATAATTTAAATAATAATCCTTTATTAACCCTATAATTATCATTTAGTAATTTAAATAATTACCTTTTTATAATCTCAAAATTATTTTTTGATAATTTTAAAAACTATCCTATGATAATCTCACAATTATCATTTTATAATTTAAACAATTATATATTAAATAATTTTATAAAGTTATCTTTTTCTAATTATTTATAGTTATTATTTGACAATTTCACATAATTATTAATTTCTTGATAATTCTTGGCAATTCACATTTATTTTAACAAAACTATGTTTTGATAATTTTATAAATTATATCTTAATAATAAATTATTGGAGTAATTTTCATTGATAATTGAAATAATTAGTTCTGATAATATTGCAGTAATTTTTTTGAGAAATGAGAAAATTACATTTTGATAATTTATAATAAATCATCCTTCGATAATTTTTATAAATCATAAATTATATTTTTTTAGTAAAAAAATAAAATAAAAAATAAATGAAAAGAAACTTTTGCACTAACAAAAGGAGGAGGCATTATCCATGTCCGGAGTTGGATTGATCAACATGGTTTTACCAAATCACATACAAAGTAGTCTTTAGTACACTTGGATTCAAGAGGATCCATCAAAATCCAAAACTATCCAGGTATAAAAATCTTACTGCATATTTAACACCCACATTTTGAAACCCCTAATTTAAACTACTATTTTACCCAATAATTATAGTGAAGTAATTAAATTTACTAATTTAATGCGTAGTAATTTTTCCCAGGTTAAATCGGGGAAAAAACACTATTTTTTGGAAAGCTACTGCATCCAAAAATGGAGGAATGTTCAAAAGGGAAGATGAAGAATAGTATAATCAAATTTCTAATAATTAAATTATTAAATAAATTAAAATAATAATTAAATTAAAATAATAATTAAATTAAAAGAATTAAAATAATTATTTAATATAATTATTAAATAACTTAAATTAACTAGTGAACTGACCAAATGTCCATTTTACATGAAAGTTATGCCCCACCAAAGGTAAATACAACATTTTGGACCTAATGATGGTCTCAAATTTCTTATAAGACACACCATTTTAGAGATATTAAATTATTTTCAAAAAAAAAAAATTTAATAACTTAAATTCACTAGTGACCTGATGAAACGTCTGATGATAATAATTGTTATACCCCTACCAAGGTAAACACCATGTTCTGTACCTAATGGTGATATCATAGTTTTTATAAGATCCATCATTTGGGAGATATTAATTTTTTTTGTAAAAAATATAATAAAAATATTAAATTACATAAATTCACGAGCGACCAGACCAAACGACTGATGCTCAAATATTTTATACCCTAAATAGGGTAAAAAACATGTCTCGGACCTAACTGTGGTACCTAATTTATCATATGGCACATTGTTAGAGAGTTATCAAATTATATTAGATAAATCATGCATAAATACTATAATATATTTAATATTTTTATTTTATCTGCACTAAGGCTCTACGGGCCCTAGAATCCCACACTAACTTAGCGCCTTACTCTAAAAAAGTTCTATTGAATATTCCAAGGTCATAAATATAATTTCAGCCTTATGAAAATCCTTTAAAATTATCATTAACATATTTATATTGATAAATTACATTTTCATGTAATAAATAATTTATAAAATCAACAAGAGGGCTTTTATCATCTTTAAAAAAATTAGGATATTAAAAATCAGGTTTTTCAATACATATAATCTCTTTTATGGTGTAGAATAATGTGTAAGAACATTTGAAATTCTTGAAAATTAGAACTTATAAGAAGGTTATCCTTATCAAGTATATACCATAATAATGTGATTAAAGTAATAGTTTCTATTTCTACAATTAAGAAGATAAATTTTTTATTATTTTATCTTATAAAATTAGATGATAAATATTAAATTTATAAATATCTCACTATTTTATCAAAACCCAATAAACCTCACCATTGGTTTTATAATATCTAATTATTTTGATATACTAGTGGAAAGGACCCATATTCCCCTTCTCATAAACTAGAATTTATCTTAATAAGTTATTTTAAGGGGTTTAGTTAGGCACAATTTTTCCAACTACATTAACTCACAATTCATTGATATGTTGAGTGGACTCTCAAATCCTAAAATCCTCAGTTTGGATTTCCTCAACCCTTATGTCTCAGTTACACTATGTCTTAGATTAGCATTCAACCCTTGATATGAACTATGTTAAGTGGACCTAAAAATCAAGTTAAAATTACATAATAATTGAAAGTACAACCACTTTTTCTAGTTATGAACTTTGAACGATGGTTTTATTTAAAATTAATTAGTAGAATACTATACTGACTTAATACATATAATTGAGGTATTTGTTTATATTTATGCATAAATTTACCATTTTATCTTTATTGCATGCTTTTTAATATTAAGTGGTTTTACTTGAGTGATTAACTATTTCAAAGATAAAGTTTACACATAATCCAATTTATTTTAGTTCTATCTTACATGCTTATTAATTCATTAATTCACGTGATTGTGAAAAAACATCCATAATAAAATTAACCATTAATCATGTTATAAATGAAATAATTTTATTAGTATGATCATGAGATTATTTTAATGGTTATTTTATTTAGAAGATGATAAATTAACTGTCGACCTAAGGGGAAAAACCTTTAACCATGACTTGGTTTGTGTTGCAGATTTACACATATCCTACCTTTTATATCATGGATTGGTTTCACCTAAAATATAAAATTCAACTTCCACTTATTCCCTAAGATATCTATCTATTATATAATATTTTATTCACACACAAGTGATGGGAACCAAATGATTGGTTAATAGGATTTATATAAAAGGAAACTGTGGGCATGCTGACCCTAACATAATGAGAGGAGGGATGAAGCATATATAATAAATTTAATTTATTAATAATAAATTAAAAGGAATACAATCACATAAAAGGTATGGTCTATACTCATGATTATTCACATAGATCTAATGAATCACATATTTAATAAAATATCATTCAATCCAAATAGTTCTTATTTAAGATAAATCATGTTTGAATAAATTAATAATCTTCTTTAATTTATCAATTATTTTATATTATTTCTCATACAAAATTTCTTGAGATTTTCAAAAATCATGATTTTAAATAAATTAAATAATTTATTTAAAATTTATTCAGTACAAAACTATGTACTTTTGGACACAACATGATGAGTACCCATCCGAAATACCCAACGCGTATTATATTCGTATTCTATTTACACATGTGGTATTTATTATATCGATATAAACATGTAATTTAATGTAGAGTAATATCAAGTAAATGAAGCACAAAATACATGTTATTAAGGTATCATGTTATGTTTTCATGTGAATAGATAAATTATTATATTATGACTTATACATGATATGTAATTCTGAATATTATACATAAACTAATTATATATTTTATATATATATACATATATATATATATAAAACCCATAACATGGATTGTATGAGTCAAATTAAAGACACACAGAACACATTCTGATAAGGTTTAATCTGTATAATAAATTAATTTTAGATTCTATGTTATCATGTAATATACAAAATGTTTATTATCTACACCTCGTGTATAGTTCTTCCTTGCCTATCTGCAGAACATGCCCAGGGAATGGGCATGTGGCATGTCATGTAAATTAAAGTTGAAATAAATGTGTAAGTGGGATACACATCATATGGTCTCTGACTTACATGGTAACCAGTCATGTAGTTTGTGTATGAAAATACACAACCCATCTTTGACTAATAGACTACACATTGTGTATGCATGTTACACGCTATGTAGTTTTGCTAATAGTGCATCAGATTGGCTTGCTAAATGGGTGGTGTATTAAATACACCTCAAATGTAATAAATGAAGACACTCATAATTAATTCACGTGTTGTTCTGGTGTAATAAACATGGATACAAGACGTGTACCTTCAATCAGTATGCCATGTACTCTTGTACTATCTTGTCAAAATCCTTAGCAACTCCATATGAGTTATTTGATATTTATTCATTGAAAATTAATCCATTTATTGATTATATTTATGAGGATGTAGAGGAATTATAAAATATATAAAAAGTATGATTAATTAATTATTAAATTGGAATTCAAAACTAATGATAAATACATAAGTCAATCACATATATTTAAATAAATATAAATAATTTAGTGATCCCTCTGATACCAATTGAAGGGTCGAAGCATAACAGAAGCAGCGGTAGGGCATTCCCAACTCATATTTTTTTATAATTGATGAATAATTAGAGATTTACATCAATGAAGAACATCGTGACCAATAGAATTTAATCAAATATTAATAGACATGAGAACACAAAAACCAAAAATAGGGTCATCACATATTGATTTATAATTAATTTCCGCACTTAAAGAATTAACTTGTGATGGATTATTTATTCATTGATTAATATGAAAATGTATCTACATCATATGATCATCTCATCATAGGAATCAAGTGTATATTCCCTTCAATTTCAATCCACACGTGCGTAATGAACCAACAAGAATAATCATTGGAATCTTCGAGTGCTAGCATAAAATACCCTCATGATTGCATAACTTTTCATTGATCTCTATGAGAATCGCTTCTAAGAAAAATTCTCCTTAATCTATATGAAATCAAGAGGGGTGGGAGAGGGGGTTAGTTCTTCATTATTTATAGATTTATTTTAAAGGATCTCTCTAGGGATCAAGAGGATTCTCTAGAGTTGTTCTGAAAAAATAAAAATAATGGGATACCCTTAGAGCTAGAAATAGTATAATTGGGTTTATATAGTACTAGGGTTAGAAAATTATAATTGAAAATGTGACCTTATTATTTCCTTAATCCTCATATAACCCCATGTCTATAATAATAATAATAATATTATTTCTTGAAATGTTAAAAACCAGAGAATTAATGAAATATTTTTTCTTAAATGAATTATTTAAAATATATTCAAATAATATTTAATATATATTATTTCTCACTGAACATTTAAAATCAGTTATCCATTCCTCTATAATATTTATTGATCCTTGAATAATGAACATTTATTTAATAAATAAATATCATAGCATTATTCACTAAAAAATAAATTAATATTATTTTCACTAAATAGAAAATAAATATTCATCACATATTCCCTGCAAAAAATATTCTATATAATAACTAATGAATGAATATATGTGATCAAGAAACCATGAATAATTATTAAACCATATATAGGAATAATATTTATTCAACATGTTAAATAATAAATAATAATTAATATTTAAATAACGTTGTGGATACAGAAAGTGTGTGACCCTCTAGGCCTCTTTCTTAGTGGCATTGGGCAGAGTTGACCAAAGTCCAATGTTAGCATCTAGTAACATACCAAGGAACCCATATAGAAATAATTTAATTTTTTAATGTGATATAACCTCATATGGATTTTTACTATGTAATATAATCCCTTTATCATGATATCTCTAATCATAGATGTTGCATGTTGGTGTCATTAACCTATGTGCTTGATGTATCTTTCTTTTACTTTAAGGAAATGAACATGCCCATAGAAAACTATATCCATGGGTTTATTTAGTATATTTTATTCCCATAAATGGGTTTGAGATATCAAATTCTCATGAATAAAATAATATATAAATCCTTTCTCGCATTATTCATTAATGAAATATTACTCATGGAACACCCATCATATCCTACTTCATTGAAAACATGAGTCCTCATGGTTTTCATCAATACCTAAAAACACATGACTAATAATATTAATTAATAATAATATTAATTAACAATAATATTAAAGTCTAAGTATCAATACACATGTTTATAGATATGAACATCCAATGACATATATAAACATAGATTTCTTACTAGTGGGTCATTTTCTCATAATCTCATGCACTAGAACTTACCAAGGGTGTACACCATGAGAAGCTACGTCAAAGTCTTATGAGTATTTAACCTTGATAGAATATATAATTTGAGTCTCAATAAATGATATCATTTGATTATATATAATATATTTTAGAATACTATACTAATTTTTTTTTGTTATCATCAAAGTGGAGAACTGCTATGACCTTTTAGTGTGACAGTTACTCTTAGGACATTATCACATACTATATAACACATAAGAACAATCATTATGGGGTAATAAGTTTATTAAAAATAAAAATAATGAATATAAGTAATCATAATTTATATATAATCTAGTTATATGGAACCAAATCCAATAACACTGGCCATGAGATGGCATTAAGGTGTGATGAAAGGTGTCTGATACTAGGACAATGACTATTTGGGAGGCTAAAGTTCTCCAGGAATGACTCAAGAAAGAAGTTATGTTATATTGGGTAGATGATGGAAACAAAAATAGGACATGTGATAATAGACTTCTAATAATTCCCCAATAAGTGAAGCATTTAATTATGGATGCATCAGTGGTATACCAAGAGAGATTAATAGTTGGTATAATAGAAATCGAGCAGGAAACACATCCAATTAAGAAGTTGAAGAATATGGGAATTGTTTCCTAACTACACACCACATGGAATTAGTAATAAATGTTGTGTATGTTAGAATCTATGATGCACCTAGTTTCTATATTCTATTAATATTACACATAATGTGACATTGTGTTATACACCATGTACTCCTAACAATGTGGTTTCCCATGTGATGGTAATACACACTGACTATAACATTATTCTAGTAGACCCAACTATATGATATGAAATGTTAGATATATTAAATTTATAAAAAAATTATAATAAACCATTTATTAGAGATACATTCCCATGCAGAGCACTGGGTGCCACATGTTGTGTATATCACCTATAAACACTGTGTATCCAAGTTTGTGTAAGAATAGTTTGAAGTTACTCTTTAATACATAAGATTAAATACTTTAAGATATTATTAATGTAAATTAAACTCCAGATATCCTATGAGGTACTATGTACAAAATATGAGTCTACTCATCCTATATATGCCGACCATCCCAATAACCCTATATGTCAAGTACATCACCACATGATGTGTAGTCCACATAATTATTACTTGAAATTTATGATATATATGTCAAATTAAATCATAAATATATTTTCCATACATTCCATGTACCCTACTATAAAAATCATGTTTATGGATTTAACATGATTTGAGCTACAATAGCACACAACCAGTCTTGCCCGAGAGCCCTACACGCCATGTAGCTATTAGAGTTGGTTCTCTAAAACTAACTAATTTGTACTTTAGATTACATGTATTTTAAAATAAGTGAATATTAATTTAAATAACTTTTCATATATTTTTTTTTCTTCTGCATAATATTAATGTGATAATGTCCTATAGTATATATCACATTGAAAATATAATAGAAATTTCCTATTATGATGAGAAATTTGAAATGTTATGATGATATTCTCAATCCTAGTTCTACAATCAGATAAATTTTTTATGATGGGGCACATAGTATGTTGAATTTCAAGTGTGAGTAATTGTAAGTTTATGAGACTTATTCTCATGAAGTTCACACTTGATAATCTATAAGACTAAATATTAAGAGAATATACCCACTAATAGTAATTCCACATGTTTATGTGCCACCAGATGTTCCTGTCTGTGAGTGTGTGTAATGGCCCTTAGACTTTAAGATTATTATTAATGAATGTCATGAATAAAAAATATTTATTTACTGACTAAAAGCTTGATACTATATGTTTTTGGGAAGTAGGGTATATTGAGTGCATCACAAATGACATGTTATTAAATAATAATTCAAGGAAGGATTTGTCCCTTCAATCTTTATAGAAGTTGATATCTAGAAATTTTTGTTCTAATAGAACCATCACATTAAATTCCATGTCCATGGTGCAATGATGGGTTTATTTATGATAGTAAATGTAAGATGTATCAAACATATAGGTTGATGACATGAGTGTGTAACCTAATTCATGAGATATTATGACAAAGGGATTATATTACACAGTAAGCAGTCATATATAGTTGTCGAGATTACGTCATTACCTTATTTCCCTTGGGTGACTTGACCCATTACTAGATAGAAGTCTTGGACTTTAGGCAATTCTACCTAATTCCAATGATAAGGAATCCAATAAGATCACACACTAAGTATTTCCATTGATCTTGATAAAATTCTATATGAATTTAATTATTGGAATAAATATTATTCTCATGATCAAAAAACAATTTTGTCTAGGATTTATTGATCCCAAAAAATTAATAAATATTGAGTCATATGAAAATTGTTTTATTATGTGAATATATAATATATAATAATTTTATTTCCTTTTCAAGGTCATAAATATTTATTTATTCTTTAATAAACAATTTATCTAATTAAGTGAATACATAATAAATATTTATTCTTCAGACTGAATATATAATTTATTTTATTTATTAAATATATAAAAAATATTTATTCTCTAGTATATGAATAAAATATTTAATTAAATATTGATTAAACTATTCAACAAATGTCAATAAGGATGAGTTGAATAATATTGTGTGTGGTGATAGATATTAATTTACATGTCAGTAAAATAATATTTATCATTGCATCGGTTTTCACACACAATAACAATAATAATAGTAATAATAATAATAATAATATATGAAATAAGGTCACATAAGGTTTAATATATCATTTATGGGATGCTACACAATTAAATACTATTTAAACCCTAACCCTATCTCTAAAAATAGTGGATTGTGTCTATTGTATAAAGGTTGATATAAACTAACTAAAATTGATAATTGTTGTACAACATGTAATCTAGATCTCTTTCTTAATAAAAAAATAATGCTCTAGAGATTATCTTCCCTCCTATAACATCTTAATAATGAGAGTTCAAGGACGATTCTTCCAGATCAAAGGGATTGTCAAAGTGATCTAAGAAACAACTGCATGACAATCAATCCTCCATGCTAGCACATGGAAATACATTGGGGTTGTTTTGAGATCAAAGTAACACATGTGGATTACCACAAAAGAGATTATATAGTTGGATACTACAAGAGAAATGATAGTAAATTGAAAAGAGTTTTGTAAGATCAACAAAATCATCCAAGAAATATCTAAAGATTGAGGTATTCATTCTTTTGATCTATTTAAATTAATTATAAATTTAATGTTAAATGATCTCCTCTTGCTTCCAAAGTATTTCATTGTCAATATTCTTGAAAAAAGTTTATTTTATATGATGTTCAAATCTTGTAAATCATTATAATGATACATCAAATCTGATTATTGATTAGTCGATATTGGCCTTGATAAGTGCTTCCATTTCACCTAGAACCATGATGTGGTATTGATGGGGTCACATTTAAATTTATAATTATTTATTTTATTGTTGACCATTTTCAATTTAAAAGTTAAAATTTATTTCTTTATTCTTTATCCATCATTGAAATATATAGTTATGATTTTTCATTTCTCACTCAAATTACCAATATTAGTTAACAATTAAGGAATATCACATATGAAAAACCTATCCAAAGGTGCCATGAATTATGGATGGATAATGTAAGACCAAACATTGTATATGCCTTTGTTACACATTGTGTCTCTTTGTCCATTACAAAAGGACACCCACATGGATTCTGGGTCATCGTGTAATTAGTATATGATGTGAGTAATAAATGAATAGTGTGTTGACTAACCAAGGTTGCACACAAGTTTTTAAGAGAACACATCATATAGATTGACTACACACCATGTAGTACACATGTTTTCAATGCAGAAAACATGGGTTCAAATCATGCCATGTAACTAATATACCATGGAAATTTAATGCATGATTTATATAGACCAACAACTGTGTGACTTGAAGTAAATGTTGTGTATTATTTTTACATGCCATGAATTCGTAAATTCCTATGAGAAGTACATTTCATGTCCCTTGGTGTGTAACATAGATATTTGGTGAAGATAAGTACAAGACATGTGGCTAGATTTTACACACCATGTACTTTGCTTGTTTACAGATAAATATTAAATTTAATTAATTACTACATTAAACCTCATCATCCTGAGTATTTTGGGTCATTAAGTTGACAATATGTGTCAGTCGTTAGGTTTTATATTATATTAAATACTTTATTCATTCTATGTAATATTTGAAACTATAAATCATGTATGGTCATTGTATAGTAAATAATAATCACATTAAATTATATAGGCTATATAATTAGGATGTGTTTTATAGAAATTAAATTGGTAGTATATTTTGTGAGATTATGACACATTCCACGTACAAAATATATTGTATGAGTGAATTTTTTATAATTAAAACCATACCAAGTCGTTTATGTTAGTAATCATGGAGTTTCTTCCAAGTAAAAATATGTGTACTATTTTATTGAGTTTTAAATAAAACAAAATATTTTTTTAAATCATAGAAGACAGTAATTCTAGGAAGATTTTATGAAATAAGATAAAATAAATTAATTGATTAATACGGCTATTAATCCAATTAATTTGAGTTCATTTTATATTATCGAATAATGAAATGAAGTAAATTATAGATAGTTGTTTTAAATGCGTAATTATTTCATGAGTATGATCGATCATGAGCTCTACTATACCTATGTATGTTGGGGTTTTTAATTTAATTTAGATTTATTATTTATTTTTCAATTAATTATTATTAAATTATTTGTGATGGCCTATGAGTCATCCACCCCTCTTTTATTATGTAGGAAATGTGTGTCCATGGATTTTATATATAATTTCCATTAACCAATCCTTCACTTACCCACACCTATGAGTGAGTTATAAAACATATTTAATAAAAGAAGTTTATAAAGGCATATGGAGTCTGTATAAGATGGAGATGAGGCATAGGCGATTCAAGATAGAACCCGAAAAAAAAATAACACGGGAGATACATAGGTGGAAATATGGGTTGTTTGAACTCATGTCAAGAATGAAAAAAGAATTTTATCCCTAGGTTCATAGGTTAAATTTATTTCCTTCTCAATAAATCAACCATTATATAAAGATCCTTATCATGTAATTTATTTATTTATTTTATTTCTATCGTACGCATGATTTATTTTATGGATACAAAACCCTAATAACATAAATAAATTTAATAATATATAAATATAGAATTAACATAAATGGGTTATGTGTAAATATTTTATCAAAACATGGTTAATAAATTAAGTAAAATCCAATTAATATTAACAAGGAATATAAAAGATAAAATATGATTTTTTTTCAAATAATAAAATAAAATACCTAAAGTTATTATTAAGTCATTAAGCCCTCCATCATTTTAATTAAGATTATCCTAGAGTTAATGTATCTGTTTGACCTTTATTGGAGACACATTTAATTATCAAGAATTCTTAACTAATAAAGTGGGTTGACTTAATCAAATATTTATTAGGTTTAATGGGAACTGTTTGTATAATAAAAATTTGGAGGCATGTGTTGAGGAAATTAGAGTCTAAATTTATGGACTGAGGATTCCACTCAACGAATCAAGGAGATACTGGCTTTTTAGTTCACAAGATCACCTACCTGAATACTTCCTTATAAATTTCTTGGCCTCTGTTTGGATTATAAAAAGGGAAATATGAATCCTTGCTATTAGAATACCTATGAAACTAAAAATTCATTGTTCAATGGTAAGGTCTGTTGAGACTTGAGAAAATATTCTAAGACTTAATGAAATTAAATAAAATATATCTCATATAAATTGAAATTAATTGAAGCTTTAATAACCCTCTCTTTTATAAATTATAGAAAAATAGAATGAAAAACCACCAAAACACTACAATCATTCCTTAACTCAGGGTGTGTGCTTTCAAATATTTTTTTTGGATATGGTATAGTTGTTTATATGAAGTGTTATTATCAAAAAATATATATTATGTATTGGAACCCCTTATTACCATTCTTCCACACCAATAAGTGAGAAATGGTGACAAGGATTACTACCAGAGATATGTAGAGGATTCTTCCTATGTACATTATATTATAATATCAACTATTTACAAAGGGTGGATGATAAAACATAATGACATGGATAATTAAACCATAATATATTATCTTCTTTTTCTTGACAAAGACAAGTAAAGGATTGAAATAAATAATATTGTAAACCCACTATATTAATGTAAACTAGAGGAATGAAATCTAGCTACTAATTATGGTTTCAAGGAACTAGTTTATATTGATCAGTTAGTGAAATTGGTCTTCTAGTTGGATAATAAATTATAAATTAATTTAATTTTATTATCCTTATTACCAAGGTTATCCTTATTTATCCAAGATCAGATAAATAAAAAGGATAAGTCACTTAGGAAATTTTTGTCCATACTTACTAAGAATATAAGGATTGGTTGAAACATATTTCTCCACACCTTATGGTGAAATTTTATATAGACAAAGATTAAGAGACCATATCTAATCAAAATCTAAAAATACTTTATAGTTCCCTTTAATGAGGTAAAATATTCAAAGGAAAAAAAATAAACATGATGCTATTTGATTCTTACAAAATGGAATCAACACTAGAAAAGAAATTACAATGAATTGAATAAGTAAGAAGTTTCATCAACTTTAGGTATATTAATCAAGTTTATATTCACCAATTATGTATTAAATACAATATATTTACACCATAAATGTATTTAAATATAGTAAATGAGAAAGAATAGGTTATAGAGTGATCTCAAAAGGAGCTGAGAAAGGGAGAATCCTACACCATCTAAGGATAACTCAATATTTTTCATTATTGAAAGAATTGATTCATGTTTTTAATAAGTGTTATCAAAAAATTTATCTTTGTGTCTAGATATAAACAATGAGACATTATTTTACATTTTGAATAAATTTTTTATAGCACTTCAATAACAAAATAATGGCTTAGTAACTCTTGAATCATAGATATCCATTGAAATGAATGATGAATATAAAATATTATAATCTTATTATAATTTGGAAAGATAATTATTCATAAAATAAAAATGAAATTAGTTTACTTATTTAAACATATAAAAGTGTTTTAGTCTCAATTGAGTTAAAATAAATGGTATACAAAAAACCACTTATCATGTTTTTGATAAAAAAACATTTATAAATAAAGGTATATAAAAAATCCTTTAGAGTAAGCTCAAAATGGCCATGTTAACTATTATAAAGATAAAGGTAACTTCATATAATTTATGAGATTCCTTTAAGAAATTTTATAAATTCTCAGTGAAGTAAATGATTACACTCAGTAAATATTGAAAAATATCTTAGATATATTATAAGAGAACATATTATTAAAGTTATAATTGAGTATACTTGTGAAGTAAAGGCAATACCAAACTCACATTTCTTTATATACATCAATGTCATGATGGTAGTAAAATTAAGATAAATTATGAGTCTTATATATATTGAAAATATTACTTAATTTTTTTCCAAGACATTTATTGTAAATAGATGTGAGAAAACTAACCATATGAAAAATATATCGACTAATGGGTATCATATCAATTGACATATGATAAGAATATATTAAGACACTACTATAAGTATTTGTTGAAAAATGTTTGTTAAAATATAGGTTTAGATAATAATAAACATTAAACACTATGGTGTATATGAGTTAATGATCTTATAACACCTAAGGATATTATTTTATAGTTAAGAATAACTATATTTACATAAAGGAAGACTCTATATTTAAATATAGTAGGAGAAAACTTATCTTTTATGTGTTATGGATCTAGATGCACATGAGTTTTCATAGGAATGTTGGACTTCACTGAGCTTAGTGGGAAGAGTAGTTTTAGAGAAAAATACTGTATATGAATTCATAACGAAAAAGATAGTTTATGTTCATTGTGGTGGGTGATACTTATATTATTTATTTCAGAATAAATATTCTTATAAATAATAAGTAAATATAAATATAATAAGGTTGATAAGTATGTATAAATTAAAGTAATGGACACCATGTATCAAGATTCAAGTACTATGTATCTTGAATGTTTCAAAGACTTGATATTGTTGGTGAGTTATCAAGATAAAATAGACATGGATGGTACAAGACAGTGCTAAAAAATCCTGATTGATTATTTAAAGGTTTAAGTATATGAAAAAACCTACACACTAATCATCATGAAAAAAATCATTATAAATTATACTTATCAAATCATATTTCTATGATCATCATATTGGGCTGTTGATAGTCAAGGCCACCTCATTTAGAGTATTCCTTATGGAAGATATCTATATGATGTGACCAAAAATAGATCCTATGATATTTGTCTATTAGTTATAACTAGAAATATTTAGTGACATAAATAAATTCCAATGAGATATCTAAATTATATATATTAATATATGAATAAAAATTTCATAGTGATCACAGAATATTCATTTGGAAATGAATGAGTGACATGTGTTTTTAATAGTCTAGTAGAAACACTATATGGTATCAAGATAAATATGTTGATGAAATATGAAAAAAATGTTATTTCTTATCTATTTATTAAGATTAAGTAATGAAATTTCTCCATGTATTACTTAAAGTAAAAACCATGTTCTAGGGAACAAGATCTACAAAATAGATCCTTGGGTTTTTTAAATATATTCATAACACATATACTAAAGTATTGAAAAATAAAAGTAAAAATAATTCTAGATCGAATAGTTATTTATATATAATCCTTATAGTAGAACATATATGATAATTGGAAGCAATTATTATGATTAAAAAATTTCACAATCTTAAGTGCTATGAAATTATCTCATATTCTATGATATATATTGATGTTTTATATTAATTATGCATAGTATGTGAATATCAAACAAATAAAATATAGCTAAATCAACTTGAAGTTAAAAATATCTGAAAATACTAGGAAAAATAGAATTAGATAAGTTCCTAAGGTCTCAAGATGTGATAATACTAGTGATCATGGGAATTGATCACTTTTATTTACTTAGTTTAATTTGATCTAGTATCATAAATAAGCTTATGTCACGACCCGCCCTCGGGGCCCGTGCCGTGACTACCCCAAGCCCGCCTTCCATAGGCCAGGGGCTGGCGACTAGCACCAAGGCATAAAATCCCAGTAAAAAGGGAAGGCATTGCCTTAATAAAGTAAACAAGCACCTCAGAGTAACAAGCGGAAGAAAAGCAGTACACAAAACTAGAACAACTGTGCTGAAGAAAAGGGGCCGGAAATACAAGCCCAACTGTAAAGTAAAGTACAACTCGAAAGGGAAAACAGCAACTGAAAGTACAAGCGGCTCTTGGAACGTCCTCCTCGATTCCTACCTGAAGGGTAGGTACAGATGGCTCAGCTCCTGGATCGTCCACCACGGATCCTACCTGAAGGGTAGGTACAGATAGCTCCACAACTCCTCGGTCCAACTGTCCGCTCCGATCACGTCCCGCTCAGTGGTCCTCCTCCGGGTACCGACCTACTCCGTAAGCCTCAACCGCAGTCAGCGCTGTCCGTCGTCTGCAACCAACACAATGAAGTGCGTGCATAGCCCGTGTAGGGGTGAGTATAAGATACTCAGTAGGGACCCCGAGACCCTCGAAGGTCTCCCGAAATCCACAAAGGATAAACCACATGAAGGATACAATCACGAAGTAACATCCAGAATTGATTAGGTATATGCCCATACATATACCTATGTCACCAATTTCCGTTCGGCTCCAACACGAGCCCAAGAAGATCCCAATCCACAAAGAAGAGTAAACAGTAAAATCCACATAGGATAACAGTACAAGTCCACACGGTTTATAACAAGTTTATGAAATCAACGGATAACCATTACCCAGGTATATGCCCATACATATACCTAAGTTATCAGGCGACCCATCTCAATCATGAGGAAACACAAAGATCATTGACTCAGCTCAAACCAGGATTTTCATTATCGAAACCGTAAAAGTTGAAGAGCCCCATCTCTGAAGTGTACAGTGGTCCTGTCACGACTCCGAGGTACTGCCCACTAACCTAAGACTGCTGAAGTACTCCTCCTGTCGAGTACCGCGGGTCTGCTGCCAACTACCGGGCGCTCCGTCCGCTGAGGGTCTACTACCAAATACCGGGCGCTCACCCAGATAGCCTACTGAGGTACTCCTCCTGTCGAGTACCGCGGGTTTGCCGCCAACTACCAGGCGCTCCGTCCGCCGTGGGTCTGCTGCCAAATACTGGGCGCTCCGTCCACTGGGCTAGTCGACTCACTCCAAGTCGAGTCGGTCATGCAGTCGTCAGGTCTCAGTCATCTACACGGTCTCCGTACTCCGCACGCACGTCTCCACCGTCGCGGGTTTGTCGCTACAACCAAGCGCACACACTCCGTAGAGTATCGCGGGTCCGCCGCTACAACCAAGCGCTCCACCACCAAGGGTCTGCTGCTGCTTCCAAGCGCACCACCACTGTCAAGTACCACGGGTCCGCCGCTACACCCAAGCGCTCCACCGCTCAAGGTAAAAAGAAGATTCAGCTCACACAGGTTCGGTAGCACTGTTCCACGTAGGATCGCTGAGTGCTGTAGTCGTCGTCGTCGAAACCACACAGGATCTTTGTACTATCGTCGTCGCAGTCACAGTAGCAGTAGTAGTAGTCGTCACAGTAACAGTCGCAGCCAGCACTAGGGTTCCCGCACACAGTAAGCTCGTTCGGAGGATCCGCTCCACGAGCCGAGAGGCTGATACATCAACTGTCACAAAGACCAGAGTTGATGTATCCAAAAGTTCCGTATCGTCAACAGGAACTCAACGCAACAGACGGCGCGTCGATCGGACGTCCGGTCTGAGAGTTATTGGCATTTTCGTTCCCGGGGCCCGGTTGGTTTTTAAGGCAAAACCAACCCGACCGTACTCCACCTGCATCCAAACCTCGGGCGGAGTATGCCAAAAGATCCGTCTCACTTAGAGGATTCCATCAAAGTCGACGGCACGTCAATCGGACGTCCGGAACTCAAGATATGAGCATTTCCGCTCCGAGGGCCCGGTTGGTTTCGTGAACGAACCAACCCAGCCATACTCCACCTGCGTCCAAACCTCGGGCGGAGTATGCCAAAAGATCCGTCTCACTAAGAGGAACACAACGCGACTGACGGCGCGTCAATCGGACGTTCGTAGCTCAAGATATGAGCGTTTCCGCTCTGAAGGCCCGGTTGGTTTCGTGAACGAACCAACCCGGCCGAAATAAAAGTAACCCGAAACCTTGAGTGCGATAAACCGAAACGACCGTCTCGATCCAAGGATCGCGTTGCCGCTGCCGGTTCGTCGATCGGAGGTCTGAGGCTCAAGTTATGGCCCAAAAACCAATTCTGGTTCGAAACGGGGGGGTCCGGGTCCGGGCCGACCCGGCCCGACCCCCCCCTGGGGCGGCGTGGTGGCCGGCGGCAGTGGCCGGTGGCGGCGGCCGGCGGGGGCGCGCGGAGGCGGCGCGGCGGCGCGCGGAGGCGGCGCGGCGGCGGCGCGGCGGCGCGCTGGGGCGGCGCCGCGGCGCGCTGGGCACGCAGGCGGCGCGCGGGTGAGACCCCCACCCTCCCCCGTTTTTCCCCCCTGGCGGCGCGGCACGTGCCACGCCGTTTTTTTAAACAAACTTCCCCCTCACATGAGGGGGCCTGCTGGTGCGGAACCGAGGGGGCCGGCTGCCCCCCTCCTTCAAAGAACCGCACCCCTCTTAAAGAGGGGGGTTTTTATGGGTTGGCCGGGGGATTAATTCCCCCGGTTTTTAAGACATCCGGCCGGCCAGCTGGCCGGCCGGTTTTCCCAAACGGGAGCGGAAATTCCGGTCCCCCCCTTCGGCTTCCGACGCCGGCGGCCGGGCCGCCAGTCTTCTCTTCCGCCGCGGCCCGGAACCGGCCGCGGTCTCCTCGTTCCGCCGCGGCCCGGAACCGGCCGCGGTGTTCGTCGTCCGGCGCGGTGCGACGACACCGTGCCCCTTTCATCGTACCTTGATTCCTTTCAACGCGGCGCGACGGTGTCGCGTTCTTGAAGATTCTACCTCGGCGTGGCGCGACGGCGCCGCGTAAAATAAAAGTACGATCATCCGCGTGGTGCGACGGCACCACGCCACTTGCTTCCATCCGCAAGAATAAACAAGAACGATGGAGGGGGGGGGGGGGGGGGTTTCGGCCGTGTTCGTGCGGTCCGACCCCCCTCGCGTTAACAATAACACTTATATAAAAATATTCAAAAGCCTCACGTAGACATGCGATCCACGAGCAAGAAATGGAATGAATTAACAATATTCAACAACCCCTACCTCGGGTATAAGGTTCGAAGATTGTGAACGTTCCGCGGAAGACGACGTCGCGGAGGTCGGGCGTCACGGTAGCCGTTCGTCAAATCCGATGACGAAGGGATGCGTTCGAAGAGACACGTCATTGGGGAAACTTGTACGCCGACGAAGGTTGTCCGAGGAAGAAGTGGCGTCCCCTTTCGTTGACACGGTAAACGAAGAATGGAGGTGCGGCGTTCTTCGTCGGAGCTTGAACGTTCTTCGTCAAGATGAACGTTCTTCGAGTTCCTCGTCAGAGTTTGAAGATGAAGAAGAGCTCTCCACCTCTCAAGAAGACAAACAAAAACCCCCAAAATAAAATAAGACAACATCTTATTTTATTATCACATAACACAAAAGAATTTCAAAAGTTTTGAAATTCAAAAGGTTTAACTCCCATAATTAAAAGTAACTCAAGTCATTTAATTAGGGGTTAAGCAAGTTGAGAGAATTTGAAAGGATTAGGGGTTCGTGTGGGCCCCACCACACTTAATCCTCCCAAGGGAGGTTAAGTGGGTGTGGGTCCCACTTCCAACCTCCTTTGATAGGTTTTAACAAGTTATAATAAAATTGTTCTACACAATTTTATTTAACTCAAACTAAAAACCCCAAAACTAACTTTCAACCCGCAACAAACGCAACTCCCGAAAAGGTCTCTTTAAGCGAATATCGGCGCTGCGAGTTCATCAGTGCCCTCAGATTTCAATTCCGAGAACCGGATCAAAAGTTAGGAATTCCCGCTCGTTCGTTCACTGAACGTACCCGAGCCAAACATCGGAAATTAATTCCGGGCACTCCGGGCCTTGGAATCAGGTGCCGTTTGAAACCGCGCTCTTGTAAAATTCTAAAGAAAATTAAGAAAAAAATTTCCCTCGAATTTTACGGGTCTTTACATTACTCCCACCTCAGGGCTTTACGTCCCCGTAAAGATACATCAAAAACTAGGGAAACAAATGAGGGTACTGAGCACGCATCTGAGCCTCCCGCTCTCATGTGCTCTCCTGGAGATTCCCGTGCTGCCATCTGATGCGAACAAGAGGAATCGATCGCCCACGCAGGACCCGCTCCTGTCGATCCTCTATCTCCACCGGGACCTCCGCAAAAGTCGCCCCATCGTCAACGTCAAGCTCCCCATGATCAAAGATGTGCGTCGGGTCGTGCACGTATCTCCTTAGCTGAGACACGTGGAAGACGTCGTGCACCCGGTGCAACTGAGGTGGTAGAGCCAGGCAATAAGCCACCTCGCCAATCCTGCTGAGAATCTGGAAGGGTCCGATGAAACGCGGAGATAACTTGCCGCCTCAGCCAAATCTCCGAATACCACGTCGAGGTGAGACCCGCAAGAAGACGTGGTCGCCATCCTCGAACTCCAGTGACCTCCGCCTCCTGTCAGCGTATGACTTCTGCCGGCTCTGAGCTGTCCTCATCCGCTCCTGGATGACCTGGACCTTCTCTGTCGTGGCCTGGACCATCACAGGTCCCACAAGAGCTGCAAGATTTCTTCTTTGCCGAAAAGATAAATCTGGTCTCATCCCCTGGATGAACCACATTCTTTGCCTAAAACAGTCAATCCTAACATGGATGATACTAATCCATACCATGGATGACGTCGTAAGGCCTCGACGCTACTACTAAGAGATTCAACCGTTACTCTCGCCTCCAAGGGTTGAGTCACACTGTCGGCATCAGTGTGTGGTAACTGGGTCTCCTCCAGTAGATGTCTGACAAGTGAGGGTCAAGTCAACAGCCAAAACTGGAACCTCTTAGTAACATCACGAAAGAGGACAGGAACGAAAATATCACAAAGGTATGCGTCTTTTATTATTGTAGCTCATAATACAAGACGCTACACAAAAGCAACAAGGAACCAGAAGTACAAGGATGTTATCCACTAGTTCTGCTCCTGTCCATCGGCTCCCAGAGCTCCATGATCGAAGGCCTCGGCTGCCTGAAGCTGAGCTCTCCCCTGCGGTCGGGGTGGACCTCCTAGTGGTGGTGGTGGAAGAGCCTCAAAGCGTCGCCCAGCACCGGCTGCTCGTCCAGCTCCTCTGCCTCGTCCGCCTCCTCCCTGCGGACCGCCACGGTCGAACCTCTGCCTCTGCCTGGGAGGTTCTTCACTTAACTGCTGATCATCAGCATGGCGGGTCAGACAGTCACGAGCCATGTGACCAATCCCGCCACAGGAGTAACACTGCCCACTCTCGGCACGCCTGGCTCTGACTCCACCCCGGCTTCCCCGCACAACTGAGCCTGAGTCGTGCAGTCGGCCACTGGTAGGTCTGGTCTGCCTGAAACCCTGAGTCATCTGTCGGCTACCTGCTACCGAAGACTCCGCTACGTACCGCCCTGCGGTGGGTCTCTGTGCTGGTGTAGACTCAGCAAGGAAGCTCTCGATCAGAAGGGCCCGCTCTAGTACTCCTGTCTGAGTCGGTATGCTGAGGGAGATCAGCGATGCCCTGATCTCGTGTCTCAAACCCTGCTCGAAGGTCCGGGCCCGGAAGAAAGGGTCCCGTACCATGTCTGTCGAGTACCGAGAAAGGTCGGTGAACCTCGCCGCGTACTGAGCGACCGTCATGCTGCCCTGCCGCAGCTGTAGAAGCTCCTGGATACGCACCGCACGAAGGGTGGCTGGGACGAACTCCGAGCGGAAGATGCTCTCAAAGTCCGTCCAAAGTAGAGATGCCTCATCGTGCACCTGGAGCATCAAGCTCCACCATCGTCCTGCTGCTGCGTGTAGTAGGCTCGCAGCGAGGATCACCATGAGGTATGCTGGTGTCCTCACTAGCCTAAACACTCGAACTACTGCCTCCAGCCAGTCCTCTGCTGCCTGGGGATCCGTCTCCCCGCGAAACCTGGGCGGTCGCTGGCGCTGAAACTCATGCAGTGCGCTGAGGCGACGTGCATCGTCAGCGGCTGCTGCTGGAAGCATCGGGGGCTCGGCGGGTAAAGCTACCGCCGGTGCCACTACTGGAAAAGGGCCCTGCACCGAGGCCTCGTCGCTCGGTGGGTTGTCGTCTCGCTCGACTCTCGGAACCCTAGCTGGCTGCCGTCGTGGGGCCATCCTGAAAGGAAACAGGTGCGCCACGGTCAAACAGTATACCTGGTGAGCTGACACAAAGAAATCACAAAGAAAACTTTGAAATACACACGCAATCAATGTTTTCGTGCATTAAGTCGGAAATCAGAAGTCAGGGTCCTGGTGTACGGATACGTCGGCCGCCGCACCAACACTGGACTCCCTGGACTGATAACCATACTCAATACGCTAAACATTATTGCTTCACATAGAAAAGATCAGAGTTCGCAGTAGAACCGAACTGCCTCTGATACCAATTTGTCACGACCCGCCCTCGGGGCCCGTGCCGTGACTACCCCAAGCCCGCCTTCCATAGGCCAGGGGCTGGCGACTAGCACCAAGGCGTAAAATCCCAGTAAAAAGGGAAGGCATTGCCTTAATAAAGTAAACAAGCACCTCAGAGTAACAAGCGGAAGAAAAGCAGTACACGAAACTAGAACAACTGTGCTGAAGAAAAGGGGCCGGAAATACAAGCCCAACTCTAAAGTAAAGTACAACTCGAAAGGGAAAACAGCAACTGAAAGTACAAGCGGCTCTTGGAACGTCCTCCTCGATTCCTACCTGAAGGGTAGGTACAGATGGCTCAGCTCCTGGATCGTCCACCACGGATCCTACCTGAAGGGTAGGTACAGATAGCTCCACAACTCCTCGGTCCAACTGTCCGCTCCGATCACGTCCCGCTCAGTGGTCCTCCTCCGGGTACCGACCTACTCCGTAAGCCTCAACCGCAGTCAGCGCTGTCCGTCGTCTGCAACCAACACAACGAAGTGCGTGCATAGCCCGTGCAGGGGTGAGTATAAGATACTCAGTAGGGACCCCGAGACCCTCGAAGGTCTCTCGAAATCCACAAAGGATAAACCACATGAAGGATACAATCACGAAGTAACATCCAGAATTGATTAGGTATATGACCATACATATACCTATGTCACCAATTTCCGTTCGGCTCCAACACGAGCCCAAGAAGATCCCAATCCACAAAGAAGAGTAAACAGTAAAATCCACATAGGATAACAGTACAAGTCCACACGGTTTATAACAAGTTTATGAAATCAACGGATAACCATTACCCAGGTATATGCCCATACATATACCTAAGTTATCAGGCGACCCATCTCAATCATGAGGAAACACAAAGATCATTGACTCAGCTCAAACCAGGATTTTCATTATCGAAACCGTAAAAGTTGAAGAGCCCCATCTCTGAAGTGTACAGTGGTCCTGTCACGACTCCGAGGTACTGCCCACTAACTTAAGACTGCTGAAGTACTCCTCCTGTCGAGTACCGCGGGTCTGCTGCCAACTACCGGGCGCTCCGTCCGCTGAGGGTCTGCTACCAAATACCGGGCGCTCACCCAGATAGCCTACTGAGGTACTCCTCCTGTCGAGTACCGCGGGTTTGCCGCCAACTACCAGGCGCTCCGTCCGCCGTGGGTCTGCTGCCAAATACTGGGCGCTCCGTCCACTGGGCTAGTCGACTCACTCCAAGTCGAGTCGGTCAAGCAGTCGTCAGGTCTCAGTCATCTACACGGTCTCCGTACTCCGCACGCACGTCTCCACCGTCGCGGGTTTGTCGCTACAACGAAGCGCACACACTCCGTAGAGTATCGCGGGTCCGCCGCTACAACCAAGCGCTCCACCGCCAAGGGTCTGCTGCTGCTTCCAAGCGCACCACCACTGTCAAGTACCACGGGTCCGCCGCTACACCCAAGCGCTCCACCGCTCAAGGTAAAAAGAAGATTCAGCTCACACAGGTTCGGTAGCACTGTTCCACGTAGGATCGCTGAGTGCTGTAGTCGTCGTCGTCGAAACCACACAGGATCTTTGTACTATCGTCGTCGCAGTCACAGTAGCAGTAGTAGTAGTCGTCACAGTAACAGTCGCAGCCAGCACTAGGGTTCCCGCACACAGTAAGCTCGTTCGGAGGATCCGCTCCACGAGCCGAGAGGCTGATACATCAACTGTCACAAAGACCAGAGTTGATGTATCCAAAAGTTCCGTATCGTCAACAGGAACTCAACGCAACAGACGGCGCGTCGATCGGACGTCCGGTCTGAGAGTTATTGGCATTTTCGTTCCCGGGGCCCGGTTGGTTTTTAAGGAAAAACCAACCCGACCGTACTCCACCTGCGTCCAAACCTCGGGCGGAGTATGCCAAAAGATCCGTCTCACTTAGAGGATTCCATCAAAGTCGACGGCACGTCAATCGGACGTCCGAAACTCAAGATATGAGCGTTTCCGCTCCGAGGGCCCGGTTGGTTTCGTGAACGAACCAACCCAGCCATACTCCACCTGCGTCCAAACCTCGGGCGGAGTATGCCAAAAGATCCGTCTCACTAAGAGGAACACAACGCGACTGACGGCGCGTCAATCGGACGTTCGTAGCTCAAGATATGAGCGTTTCCGCTCCGAAGGCCCGGTTGGTTTCGTGAACGAACCAACCCGGCCGAACTCAAAGTAACCCGAAACCTTGAGTGCGATAAACCGAAACGACCGTCTCGATCCAAGGATCGCGTTGCCGCTGACGGTTCGTCGATCGGAGGTCCGAGGCTCAAGTTATGGCCCAAAAACCAATTCTGGTTCGAAACGGGGGGGTCCGGGTCCGGGCCGACCCGGCCCGACCCCCCCCTGGGGCGGCGCGGTGGCCGGCGGCGGCGCGCCGAGGCGGCGTGGCGGCGCGCGGCGGCGGCGCGGCGGCGCGCTGGGCACGCAGGCGGCGTGCGAGTGAGACCCCCGCCCTCCCCCGTTTTTCCCCCCTGGCGGTGCGGCACGTGCCGCGCCGTTTTTTTAAACAAACCGCCCCCTCACATGAGGGGGCCTGCTGGTGCGGAACCGAGGGGGCCGGCTGCCCCCCTCCTTCAAAGAACCGCCCCCCTCTTAAAGAGGGGGGTTTTTATGGGTTGGCCGGGGGATTAATTCCCCCGGTTTTTAAGACATCCGGCCGGCCAGCTGGCCGGCCGGTTTTCCCAAACGGGAGCGGAAATTCCGGTCCCCCCCTTCGGCTTCCGACGCCGGCGGCCCGGCCGCCGGTCTTCTCTTCCGCCGCGGCCCGGAACCAGCCGCGGTCTCCTCGTTCCGCCGCGGCCCGGAACCGGCCGCGGTGTTCGTCGTCCGGCGCGGTGCGACGACACCGCGCCCCTTTCTCCGTACCTTGATTCCTTTCAACGCGGCGCGATGGCGTCGCGTTCTTGAAGATTCTACCTCGGCGTGGCGCGACGGCGCCACGTAAAATAAAAGTACGATCATCCGCGTGGTGCGACGGCACCACGCCACTTGCTTCCATCCGCAAGAATAAACAAGAACGATGGAGGGGGGGGGGGGGTTTCGGCCGTGTTCGGGCGGTCCGGCCCCCCTCGCGTTAACAATAACACTTATATAAAAATATTCAAAAGCCTCACGTAGACATGCGATCCACGAGCAAGAAATGGAATGAATTAACAATATTCAACAACCCCTACCTCGGGTATAAGGTTTGAAGATTGTGAACGTTCCGCGGAAGACGACGTCGCGGAGGTCGGGCGTCGCGGTAGCCGTTCGTCAAATCCGATGACGAAGGGATGCGTTCGAAGAGACACGTCGTTGGCGAAACTTGTACGCCGACGAAGGTTGTCCGAGGAAGAAGTGGCGTCCCCTTTCGTTGACACGGTAAACGAAGAATGGAGGTGTGGCGTTCTTCGTCGGAGCTTGAACGTTCTTCGTCAAGATGAACGTTCTTCGAGTTCCTCGTCAGAGTTTGAAGATGAAGAAGAGCTCTCCACCTCTCAAGAAGACAAACAAAAACCCCCAAAATAAAATAAGACAACATCTTATTTTATTATCACATATCACAAAAGAATTTCAAAAGTTTTGAAATTCAAAAGGTTTAACTCCCATAATTAAAAGTAACTCAAGTCATTTAATTAGGGGTTAAGCAAGTTGAGAGAATTTGAAAGGATTAGGGGTTCGTGTGGGCCCCACCACACTTAATCCTCCCAAGGGAGGTTAAGTCGGTGTGGGTCCCACTTCCAACCTCCTTTGATAGGTTTTAACAAGTTATAATAAAATTGTTCTACACAATTTTATTTAACTCAAACTAAAAACCCCAAAACTAACTTTCAACCCGCAACAAACGCAACTCCCGAAAAGGTCTCTTTAAGCGAATATCGGCGCTGCGAGTTCATCGGTGCCCTTGGATTTCAATTCCGAGCACCGGATCAAAAGTTAGGAATTCCCGCTCATTCGTTCACTGAACGTACCCGAGCCAAACTTCGGAAATTAATTCTGGGCACTCCGGGCCTCGGAATCAGGTGCCGTCTGAAACCGCGCTCTTGTAAAATTCTACAGAAAATTAAGAAAAAAATTTCCCTCGAATTTTACGGGTCTTTACAGCTTAAATTAGTATAAAATAAAATCTTATTTCAAATAGTGGTTTCCATATCTATAGTATTCTATTTTATTGAAGCTTATAATGCATATTAAGAAGTGGTTCAGAAATGTCTTATTCAAATTTTGGGTTATACCAAAATAAATAGTTTTATTATTAATATGATAAGATTGGTCTACAGAATTAACTTGGTTGTAAGGATTCTGGCATGGGAACAATAGGTGGATACTCAATTATATAACTACTTGAGGGTTTTATCAAGGTAGTAATGTTGCAATAACCAAATTTTCCACATAAAGAAGTTGCTTTACCAACCCTGGTCACAAAAATATGGTTTTCCCAACAACTATTTTTATACCCAGAATAAACATGTTTGACATGTGAGAACTAACCTGTCCTTAGTAGTGGGATTTATCATTAGTGTAAGTATATTGATGTTGATTCCATAGAAATAAGCACTTATACATTAGATTATATTTATATTCAAATAATTGAATATTAATTTAAATACCATATCAGATATTGATTTTTATTCAACATATCATTAATTTGATAATCTGCTCAAGTATTTGTAACATTGAAAATTCCATATCCGTTCCCTTCTAGGATGGTAACCCTGAAATTAAATGATGATATTCTTAAGCCTAGTTTTATGGCCGAATAAAATTTCATGATGGGGAACATAGTATATTGAACATAAAGTGTGAGTAATCATAAGAAAATGTGTTTTATTAAAATAAATTTCACACTTGGTAATCTCCAAGACATGATATTATGGGAATAGAACCACCGGTAGAAATTTTGGATGTTTATGTGTCATCATATACTATTGTCTCTGAGTGTTTTTAATGTTCCTTAGATTTCTTATTTTTACTAATTCATGTCATAGATCATTCCATTTGATTTAGTGACCAAAACTGTGATGCCATATGTTCATGGTAAGTAGGGAATATTGGGTGTGTGATTAATGAAATGTTATTAATTAATAAATCGAGGACAAATTTGTACCATCAATATTTATGGAAGTTGATATCTTAGACCTTTGATTAAAATAGAACCATCACATTAAATCTATGTCCACGGTGTAATGGTGCATTTTTTTTATATAGTATAATAAATATGTATCAATCATATAAATTTATGACACGAGTGTGCAACCAACTTGATGAAATATTGTGACAAAGGGATTATACTATAAAATGAGTTCTCATATGCAGTTTTCGATATTGCGACATTAACATTTTCTCTTGGAAGCCCTGACCCATTAATAGACAGTAATCTTGGGATTTAGGAAATTTTTTCTATTTCCAATGATAAAGAATCCTAGATGATCACACACTAAGTGTTTCCATTGATCTCAATTAAATTCTATTTCAATTTAGTTTTTTGAATAAATATTATTCTCATAACCGAGGAATAATTTTGTTCAATATTATTTGATTTTAAATATTAAATAATTTTTTTTCCAAGGTAATTGTTTAATTACATGAATATATAATATTTATTTATTTCTTATTATCAGTAAGGTAATAAATATATATTTATTCATTACTAAAAAATTTATTTAATTAAAGGGATACTTAATGACCATTTCTTCACCAGAATATGAATATAATATTTATTTTATTTGTTGAAAATTTAATAAATATTTATTGAATAGTCTGTGACTAGAATATTTATTCTATTTGTGAATAAATATTTAATTAAATATTTATTAGGTTATTCAACAAATTTCAAGGAGGAGAAGCAGACCAAGATTGTGTCTGGTGATGAAAATATATTTTCAAGACAATAAAATAATATTTATCATTGAACTAGTTTGTGGACACCTTAATAATAATAATAATAATAATAATAATATTATTATATTATATGAATTCACATGAGGCTTAACATATTATTTATGTGCAATTATACCGTCAAATAATATTTTAACCATAACCCTATCTTTGAAAATAGATGATTTGAATATTCTGTTGAGGTTGATATATATTGATCAAAATTGAGAATCATTGTGTACAAAAAAATCTAAAGATATCTATCATGTACAAAGAAATCTCTAGATATTATCTTCCCTCCACCATCCTATCAGGAATGGGAGTGAAAGGATGATTGCTCAAGCCTAGAGGAATCATTATATAGATCTACAGGAACTCCACGATATGATTGTCCCTACACACTAACACCTAAAAATACATCTAAATTGTTTACAGAATAAAGGAAAATGTGTGAATTACCATTAGAAGGGTTTTAGACTTCCTATAAGGTCAATTATGGTTAATCGAAAAGGGTTTTAGAAAATCGACATCATCATTAAAGAAAGATACCAAGATTGAGGTATTATCTCTTCCATTTTTTTAAAATTAATTATAAAGTTTATGTGTCAATATCTCCTCTTTGTTTTAAAATATTTCATTATCAATATTCTCTAGAAAATTTCATTGTTCATGATATTCATGTATTGTATAATATAAAAATTGTCTATCAGATCAGATAGTTGTTGAGTTGGGATAGACCCTAATAAGTGATTCCACTATGCCTAGAATCATAAATACCCCATAGAAGTACTATGTACAAGGTGATTTAGATTATTCTTCATGATTTCTCACTAAGATTACAGTCTTGGAAATATGAGTATAATATTTTTAGTATCTTCTCATGTGGAGAAAAATAGTATGATCTCTTCAGTTATTGAGGACAATTTTTGTTTCTATTTTGATAGTTTGAGGATCTTAGCTCTATTAGAGAGATGATGATGGGATATCGAGATGTTTAGAGATGATAAAGATTATGTTTTTCCCTATTTATTATTGTATAATCCTCTATATATAGAGTTTTGAGTACTCACATGGTGATATATTCATGACAGGTTGTGGTCCCCTATTTGATGATGGAGTTCTAGTACTCCCCCATGAGTTTGAGAAGGGATCTCTATTAGTGGAGTTAATACCCTTCCATGTGTCAGGGTAGGATCCTTCATTAGTGGATTTGGAACTCAAATATTTTTTTAGGAATAATCCTCCATGGAGTTTAGGTACTTCCACGATCGATATATATATATACCTCAACAAGTCACGATCCCCCAATAAAGTACTAAAGAGATGGAATAGAATTTATGGAAGTCTATAAGATTGAGAGTAATGAATATTATGATGTATATAAATATTTATTACTTTGTGTTGAGGGTTTATTTTTAAGCATTTTTTGATTCCTTATAGTTATGTCATACACCCAGAATATTAATTATGATTATTACAAGACTTATACTAATATAAGTATCATTGGTTTATTATGTGGACATGAAATGTTATAAAGATTTTGTTTCTTCCCTTTACCATGATTTTATTGATAGTAGATCATATATGGCTCCAATGGGATACATTTCATTATTTCTCACTCATGGGTTTGAGTTAAATTATTGGTTTATCTTTAGTATTTGTTTTCAAGGTGTTTTACTTGTTATTTTTAAATCCACCCCTATATAGGATTAATGCCCACACATGTTGTGTTAATATATATATTGAATATTTTAAAGGTTACTATGGTGGACATAAATCTAGTGGAGTTTGGGGAGTAGTTACATAATGAATAATTATGGTTTATGATGGATACAAAGCTAATATAGTCCATTCTTGGATACCTTGTAGAGATAAGGTATCATTACATACCTAGTGTAAGTTGCACTTGGTGGTTATTTTATTCGATATATGTATTTCTCTTTCTATATTTTTCCTTTGTTTAATTTTACTTGGTATTGATTTCCCATGATCAATTTTTATAAAATTAATTTCTTTAAATATCTATTGGTGCTGATAAATTTTATTGTATATCAGTGATGAATTCATGTTGAATATTTTTGAAGGATAAGGTCTCCCATGCATGTTTACGCCTTATTGGTGTTATTTTATATACCTTTAAATATTGGAGGTGGTATTGGGGTGAGATACTCAGCTTACCACAAGCTCAGGTGGGGTATTGGTTGGCAGATTCATGTCAATATTGTTGGATCCCTCTAGTTTTTTATAACTCTTCTGCCTCTTATTCTATTTCTCATAAAACAAGGTACTCTAGCTGTGTATGATGAATAAATATCTTATCTATTATCTATAATATATATCCACCTATCATTATCCCTTTATTTTTAGTCTCTATTATATTTAAAGTCCTTCACTTTTATATAACTTATTAAAACTTATATCTCATGAGATCCTTTTAATTATATCCTTATATCATATCTATATCTTCTTATCATAAAATTTTATATAGTATTCTAAAATACCCTCAAATAAACTCATCACTTTGTTCCATGTCAATTATTCTCCCACAGATAATATTTTCTCCACCAATAGATTAATCTTCCTTTTATTCTCCCACTATTAATTCTTAAAACCTATCCAATTTGTTTCTATCACGTTAATTTTTATATAAAAAATAGGTATAAATATTCTTATACAATTTCTTTTACTCTATGTATGTATGGAGAACATTTTTTATATGATATCCTTTAATGAATCAATATTATTTATATTCAATTATGTCTTTTGATCAATTCATCTATATTGGATCTTATTTTGGAAGCTCAAACATTATTTTGGTAACTCAAATCACCATCAATGAACAATGAAAAAATTGAACATGATCACAAATCATCCTATATTATCCTCTTCACCACATTCTGAACTAGAATATGAGTTATTTTTCTTGATTATTGTTGGTTTCTCTTGAATCACACCATGGTATACACTATGTCATAATCATTCCTATAGGTCTAATTTCATCACAGGGATAATTTTACCATGTTGTTTCCACCCAGATTTATGATGTAGTCTTTATTAGGTCACTATATCTATTTATGATTCACTCCTTAATATTTCTAAATAAATATAGACATGTTTTCCTATGTTATACCCCAAAATTCTATCTAAATTTCACATAATGTCAAGATTCTATCTCAAATTAATTTCTATGTTAGTATCACGGATATCAATTCATCCACCCCACTAACCATATTATCCTCTAAGCACATGAAATGAGTAGCATTTTATGCTTGTCACTAAAAGTATTTTTCTTCAACTCTTAAAATAGGATTCACTTTCTACTATCACTAGTGACACTTCACCAATTTCTCATGTCATAGGTAGAATTATATCATAATTTATGAACATTATGCAAACTCTATATTCATCCAACCCACATACATGAAACACATCCTTATAACTCCATATGAATTATTTATAACCACCAAGCATGGATGATGATATTCTCCCACCATTTCTCATATTCATACATGTGAACCCACACTTTCATACACATTTTTTTATCCTCCAATGGATTATATAACATATTATATTTATTTCATTATATCTTTAGATTTAACATTGGTTCAAAAATAATACAAAATATACTATAAAACCCAAATCCATGTATTTAACTGAATATACAGGGTTTAATAATTATTTTATCTCATTACCATCTATTGTATTGAGCTATATGTGTATTTTAGATAATTTTCAAAAAATATATATATTCTATGATCATGAAACATCTATTCAATGTTTTTATTTGGTTACAAAAACATAGATCATGGTTAAATATACCACAATCATATCCATTTTAATGTATTCAATGAGTTAATTCCTTGAATACTATGATCTCCCTAATATTTAAGTCAAGATAAACCTTAAAAGATTCATTATATCTTAGAACAAGTATTGATTTATATTTCGTTGGAAATTACTAGTGATAGACTAAATTCACTTTCAAAAAATTTAATAATTAGTCCTGGTTAGGTCATGTTACCATCCTAGATAGTCATAATCACTTATTGTACTAGAACATACCATGACTAGAATCATAACATGTTAAAATATAGAACATAGTAAATTATTTTAATTTAAATTGCAATAATTAATTATCAAAATTAGTTAGATAAAAACTCACAACTAATTATAATGAAATCCATGACCACTTTTAGTAGAATTCAAAATTAGGTCAATTAAATACATGTTCACTTTTAGAATTCCTAAAACCTAGTGTAGTGGAAATCAAATATACATTATAAATTCATCATTTTCAGTAACCAATTTCACATTAAATTAGGATTATTTACTTGAGAAATATTTATAATATCAAATCATATTAAATCCCCTTCAAGGCATAGATTAATAAAGTCAAAAGTATAAATTATTTCTATTTATTTACCCCAAAAATATATAATAGATTTATACATTAAAATTAATTTAAAAATAATATCCAAAATCATATTGAAAAACCTATCCATTGGTAGACCTATAAGATATATCACAATAGCAAAAAATGCATTGTTAACCACAAAACATATAGAAACTCCACAGAATATAAGTATGCAAGAAAATTTTATCTATATAATATTTATTTAAAATTATATTTCCTTAATTAAATATTTCTTCCAAAACACATAATATATTTTTTAATCCCCGCAAAAAACCCTACTCTTCATTCTCCACATAATTTTTATTTTCAGGACATATCCATCTCCCCAAAACATATATATTAGATGATATTAAAACTACATAATGTTCCCAAACCACATAATTTTTTTATTTTCTACTTTAAAACATAAATAATACTCAAAATAAATCTATTTCTGGGTATATAATATTTAATATTTTAAAAACAATACATTTTATTTTCTAGGAATATAATATTGTTTAGGAAGGTATTTTCATATCCATGTAAAAAAATAACATATAAAAAATCCATGAAATATTCATATTAAATTTCTATGTCACATCAAAGAGCTATTTAAAATAAAATAACATTATTATATACATATTGTCTTAGTGAAACATTTAATTGTACAAAAAATTACTAATAATAAATACCTCATTTATATAATAGTAACATCTCCCTATATTTTAGTTTTTTACTTTTACTAAAGTAAAAGTATTCAATAATTTTCAAGAATAACTAACAAAATTAAAAGATTGAAAAAAATTCAATGAATTCCAAAGGAATGAAAGTTTTATTGATTTATCCAATTAACATGATTTATAAATTTTTAAAAAACTATTAATGAAGTACACTGGTAGATCCATTCAAGTAAAAATTCTATAAAATCTATACACACAAAAATTATTTGATATTGAAAGTCCATTATTTATCATTTTTCTTTGTTAGTTCCATTATTTACCACCTTTTTATTATAATATGCCACATAGACACTCCTTTGATTAATTATTTCCTTTTCAATTTTTTGGGTTTGTGGTAATACCAGTCACAACCCATATTTCCCAACATCCATTGACCCCAGAAATTTTTAATTGTAGGAAAGGGAGAAAGGGTAAGGGTACAATAGAATATGGTCATTCCAAATCATAAATTTTTATTCATATAGAACATAAAATTCTAATCATAAGAACCATTAAGACTATTTTTAATAGTCAGTGAATGATAGAAATAATTGTTTATAGATATTATTCAATTTTGGAATTTTTTATATGAGTATTTCCGTGCACATCCATTCCCAAATTAAAGTATGATGTTTTGAAATTATGATATAAATACTCAAAATAATCCAATAAAAATTTTCAAATAAAATTATATGTTTATGGAAATAGTTTTAATTTGTTTTCATATATAAATAACCAATGAACTCAATTCCTAGCTCACTAATCCAATTTATTTTGGTTTAATAGATGATTCAATCTTAATTTTTACAATTAAATTTAAAACTATTGATACTCAAAATAATAATTATGTAAATTATAAATTATATGTTTCTTTAGTCAAGATAAAAATTTATTCAACAAGTGTGAACCAAACACATAATTATTCACCCTTATATTATGTTTTCCTAAATGATATTTTAAAAATAGGGAAGTAATCATGGGGAAAAAATAAATTCAATTCATGAATAAAGGTAATAAAATGTATAGAATAATAAAATATCCCATTGATGTGTTATATGTTTTACTATCAAAGTGTTAGTGGGTTTTTCCATGAAAAGTTTATAATTTATGTTTCATACACATTCAAATAATTAATTAGGAATAAATGATTAAAATAATTAAGATAAATATATAAGAAAAGTAACAAAATCATCTTGAGCATGGGATACCTCTCAAGAGGTGTTAAGTTTTATGAATTTTACTAGACATCTTTGATAGTTCATTCCATTAAATTTGAAGTGATATCTTATTCCATAGAGTATATTTCAAAATATGGTTTCAGTCACTATCCACTAACTAGAATAGTAATACTTGTTCCCAAGATCTCAATATCCCCATGAATCTATAAGTATTTACCTTTAATACCTGAAATGTGAATGAACACCATGATTTCAACATCCCTTGAAATATATTCATCATTGAGAATAAAAATAATCATTATTTTTAAGTTTTAAATTACCATGTAGAATATGAAAATCATGAAATTCCTTTTTTATGTTACTGAAAAATTATTTCATTTTTACAAAAATCCCATATTATCTCCTTTAACTCATTAAATTGTAAAATTATTTTCTATGTGACAAATAAAAAATCATAATTTAATATTTCTATAGTCTTGAAAGATCTATGCTCTATTTCCACTTATAAGTGACAATACTTCTCCAAAATTAGTCTTCGTAGTGGTATTTAAATGGTATTATTATAGGTTTCCATACAATATTATAATACATTTTCTGACTTCATAAACCAACCATTATAGGAATAATTCATGGTTTTCTCAAAAATAGATTTATTATACTTGTTTTAAACATAAATTTGAAAACTTTTCAAAGGTGTTATGTGGTTATAGTTTTATACTTTCAACTTTACTTCCAAATAAAAGATATAAATTGACAATTCTAAAATTTTACTCCATTATCACTAATGATTTATCTTAGTATTATAAAAATAATAAATGATATTTCCCTTTACATTATTAACAACACTTCCTCTTGTATTGTTTGTAAATAAAAAATCCTCAACACATTTTAATAAAAAATCTAGAATTATAAAAATATATTCCTTCCTATGGGATTTAGGTATATTAACCATGAAATTCAATCCCCAAAAATCAAATACATATGCTTTTAGAATTAATGATTGTGGAATTTTCTACCTTCTTCCAATATTTTCAATTCTTTTACACTTATCACTTACTTAAAAACAATATCTCACATAATTTTGTAAAGTGGGATAATAAAATATAAAATTTTATATTTCTCACTTCTATAATTCTCTCAACCTCTAAAACATAAAAATCATGAAAAATCCATACCATATCCACATTTATGAAAACATTTTTTTTACAATCCCATTAGATCTTTATTTGAATTGTAGTGCTTCTTCCTGAAAATAATATTTTGATTCAGTAATGAACTTATTTATATAATTAAATCAAATATATTATGAAATATTCTAAATAACTATGAAATTAATCATGTTTAAGAACCATGGAAACCATTTTTTAAATAGAAAATATATTCTAATTAGGAAGTTTTTCAATAATAAGAGCATGAATGAAGTGTTTATTTCCTTGTAGATAAGATAAATATCCTATAATACTGTTCTCAACACCCTTCACTTCCATTATTTTAAGGTATAATTATTTTGAAATAAATAACCAAAAAACTATCCTTGGATTTACATCATTTTATTATAAAAATACATTTATGCTAAGTAATCTATATACAAAATCACATTTTAACCAAAAAAGAAGAACACAAATTTTATTTTGTGTTGGAAATAATAAAAAATTAAATTTCAATAGTTGGATAATTAAACTGAGATTTATTGAAAAAATTATTGAATAGTAAATCTTATGATGATTATTATCTCTACCATGTCCTAATACAATAACAACATAGTCAATTACATCACACATGATTTGAAATGGTAATATATAATCTAGTATGGTGATGATTGGATAGAAAACAACTCCTTCTTAAGATTTTCAAAATAATCCACATATTCTCTTCCAAAATTAAATATAATAACTTGTTTTAGGAGTGAGAACATGTGTCTTTTAAATATTTGATAAATAATTTTTTAGTATCATATATAACCCACCATGCGACATCAATGTTTTGAATGATTTTACTAAATTATATATTGGTAAAGTAAAAATTATTTCAACCTTTTTTTATATTAATCCCCTTTATAAAAGTTTAATATATTAGTGCAACATCTTCCATGAATATAAAATGGATTTTTACCTAAATTAACTTAATATTAGCCTCCTAAAATCTCTAAACTAAAAGCCAAATATTCTCTTATAATTACTCATAGGATAAACCAACTTCAAAGAAATAATAAATAAAATTTTCAATTATATTCTGAATAATATTTTAGAATATTTCCATTACACATATTTAAAATTAAGTTAGTAGTTCAAAAAATATAAATGAAATTATTATATTAGAAAATGTACTATATTAGCATGTAAATGTAGTTTTTCTTTTGATTATATAGAATAATAACCACTTTATTATACCCTAAATATTCATTCAAGAAACAATTTTATCATTTTCTAAATACAATTTCAAGTATTTTATTAATGAATTTTAATGGGAAATGATATTTTTTTATAGGTGATTTTATCTTGAAAAATCTCAAACCAACGATAGCATGTGTGGGTATAATCTCTTACATATCATTTAAAATCAATTTATATCCTCTCTTATTTATGAAAACTTGTATTTCTATCACCCAATAATAATAAAAATGGGTATATGATCTTTATATCAAGAAACATCAAAATATTATCTCTAATCACTTACTTCTTGTTTAGATTAAGACCTATATGAAACTCAATAATTGGATTACAATATTATTTTTATACAAATACATTTTATATAATATATGGATCATGGTAAGGATATTTTATGTGTTATAAAAAATTCTAACAAAGTCTAATCTTGATTTTAATTATGATATGTTGAATTTATCATGGGAAGTGTTTTATTTTTCCTCAAATATGAACATATTAAGAATAATGATAGTGTTATTTTACTACAAGACATTTTTCCTAAGTAAATTATATAAATTAAGTCTTTATTGGTCCTAAATCCTCTAATGGTTCTCTGAACACTCCCTTTTATAATTCTTTATAAATTTTGTAACTCTTCTTTTTAATATTCTCATTTATTAAATTAGAGTCAGTTGATAAAAAAAATTCTTCAACATGGTTTGTAATAATGAAATTTCATAAGATTTTATATATTATTTCCTTAATTATATCAATTTTTAAACAATAATACATAACATAAAGTTATTCAACCACTTGGAAAGTGATTTTACCTTGAGGCACATCATTTAGATCTCCTCCTATTATAGAAATTAGTTTGAAAATATATTGACACTTATTTTTATTTTTATATGTCCAAAACTATAAAATAATTTGGTAAAATAAATATTATAATCCTTACCAAAAGGTATCTAGTTACACTTGATGGCTATGTAAATTATTCCTTGGCTATCTATAATGATTTGTTAGTTTCAGATCTCTAATTATCAATTAATCTTAGACAATGATTAGTATCAAGTTTTTACTTTCTTTAAGGACAATCAAGCACATGAATGTTTTTCCATCCAAATTTATAGAAAATTTTAAATTTTCCGAGATATTTCATTTTATTTAGAATATTATTTTTAATTATAATAGTATACTATTTTATGAGTTGTATAATAAAATTTTATTCTTTATTTTTCTTATTGAATATGTTATTGTTCAATAATTTAGTGTAAGAAAGAATATTTAACAAGAATTTATTAAATATATATTTAATATAAATTTTTAAACTATTATAGAAAACTATTTAAGCTTTCTCCCATTTCCTTATCAAGACATTATAAATATTGGTGGGAAAATAATAGATAGTTTATAGCTTTTCAAATCAAAAAATAGAAATTTCAATATCCTTATTTTTCTATTATCTTACCTCTTTTTTTCCTATCACACCTTAGTATTTTTTAACATAATTTTCAATATATTAATGTTTAATTGGTATTTTCACTTCATTTTGAGAATTTTCATCATTTTTAGACATTTCTTCTCTTGTAAACTGCGTAAACTTGGAAATAATTTTCAGAACCCTTTATCTATAAATAATTTTTTTGTTGTAAAATTTCCTTTGATATATTGATATATTATAACCTTCAAAATATTCTAATTAATAAATCAATGAATGATTTTTCCATTCAATATATATGGAAGTTGATATCTTGGTCCTTTTATTGAAATGGAACCATCACATTAAATTTCATGGCTATGGTGTAATGATGAATTTATTTTTGATTTTCAGAAAAAGATGTATCAAGAATATAGGTTGATGACATGAGTGTGAATCCTTCTTGGTGATATATTGTGAAAAAGGGATTATATTACACAATGTGTTCTCGTATGTGGGTGTGGACATTGAGACATTAAATTCTTTCCCTCGGGTTCCTTGACCCATTGATAGAAACCAATCTTATACTTTAGTAAAGTTTGTCTACTACCAATAAGAAATAATCTTAGATTGTTACACACTATGTGTGTTTATTGATCTAAATTAAAATATATTTTAATTTAATTTTTGGAATAAATATCATTCTCATAATCGAGGAATAATTTTGTTCAATATTTATTGATCATAAATATTAAATAAATATTTTTTTGTATACAAATTGTTTAATTACATGAATATATAATATTTATTTATTTATTGTTATTTTAAGGTAATAAATAATTATTTATTAATTAATAAACGATTTATTTAATTACATGTATACTTAATGACTATTTATTCACCAAAATATAAATATAATATTTATTTTATTTATTGAATATTTTAAAAATATTTATTAACCAGTCTATGAATAGAATATTTATTTTATTTGTGAATAAATATTTAATTATATATTTGTTATAGTATTTTATATATGTTAAATAGGATGAGGGAACCAATATCATGTCCAGTGATAAATATTTTTTTGCAAGCCAAGAAAAATAATATTTATCATTGTACCATTTTATATAAACCTTAATAATAATAATAATAATAATAATAATATAATTATTATTATTATATAGAATGAGGTTAGATGGGGCTTAATATATTATTTAAGTTTCATTATATAATCAAATAAGATTTTAACCCTAACCCTATCTATATAAATAGATGATTTTTACTATTGTGTATAGATTCATCTAGATTGATCAAAATTAAGAATCATCATGCACAAAAAAATCTATAGCTCTCTCTTATGACCAAATAATTCTGTAGATATTCTCTTCCCTCTACCATTCTCTCAAGAATGATAGTACAAGGATGAATATTCATGCCTAAAGGAATTTTTATATATAACCAAAAGAACACCTTGAGATGATCGATCCTCCACTTTAACACCTAATAATCCATCTACATTGTTCAGAGATCAAAGGAAAACATGTGGATCACATTTAGAGGGATTTTACATTTGGATTCTATAAGAAAAATGATGGTAAATCAAATATGTGTTTCAAATAATAAACAAAATCATTAAAGAAATATCCCAGGATTAAGGTATTTTTTCTTCCAATTTATTTAAATTAATTATAAATTTAATCTGTAATGATATCCTCTTGGTTTTATAATATTTCATTTTCAATATTCTTTAGAAGATTTCACTGATCATTATATTCATGTATTTTATAATATGAAAATGGTCCATCAAATCTGATAGTTTTTGAGTTGGGATTGACCCTTATAAGCGCTTCCACTGTGCCTAGAACCATCAATACCCCTTAGATATACTATGTACTGGGTTATTTAGAGTATTCTTTATGATTTATCACCCATATGATAATATTATAAATATGAGTAGAATATTTTTAATATCTTCTCAAATAAGGAACAACTGTATGATTTCCCTGGTTATTAGGGACTGTTCTTATTGCTATTTGGATAGTTTGAGGATCTTAGGTTTACTGGAGAGATGATGAGGATGTTGAATGTTTAGAGAAGATACGGAGTAGGAGATACCTCATTTATTAGTTAACAGTCCTCTATATATAGAGTTTTGGGTACTCCCCTGGTAATATATTCATGATAGGGTGTTATCCCTTATATGATGACGGAGTTATGGTACTCCCCCATGAGTTGGGACATGGTTCTCAATTAGTGGAGTTAATACTCCCCCATGTGTCAGGGTAGGGGCCTCCATTAGTGGAGTTGTAACTTAACTATTTATTGAGGAATGATCCTCCACAGGGTTTAAGTACTCCCTTGATTGATATATATAAACCTTGATGAGCCACAATCTCGAAATAAAATTCCAAAGAGGTAAAATAGCAGTTAGGAAAGTCTATATGATCGGGAGTCATGAAACATATGATGTATTGACATACTAATTCCTTTGGGATACTGGTGTACTTTTGAGCCTTCTTGGATTCCTTCTAGTTATGGATTACAACCACATTATCGATTATGATAATTACATGACTTATGTTAATATAATCATCATTGGTTTCTTATATGGTCAAGCTAATCTATTGAATATTTAGTTTCTTCCCTTTACCATAGTTTCCTTGATAGTAGATAATATATCGTTACTTTAGGATACCTTTTTTATTCCCTAATCATGTCTTTTAGTTAACTTATTTATTTATATTGACTATTTTTTTTTCAAGGTGTCATACCTGGTATGTTTATACTCACCCCTGTATATAATTCATGTACATAGATGTTATTTCCTTGTAGATATTAAATATCTTAGAGGTGAATTTGGTGTACATAGATCTAGTAGAGTTTGGGGAGAAATTACATAGTATCTGATCATGGATTATGATGGATAAATGTTGATATAGTCTATTCTAGGATAAATTGTAGAGAGAAGGTATCATCACATACCTAATGTTAGTTGAACTTGGTGGTTATTTTTTTTTAAATATGAATTTCATTTTCTATATTTTTCATCAATGGAATTATACATGACATTAATGTCTCCTGATCAAATTGTATACAATTAATTTTTTTATATATCTATTGGTTCTGATAGATTTTATTAAATATTAGTGATTCATTCATGTTGATGGTTTTTATAATATAAGGTCTCCCATGTATGGTTATGCCTTCATGGTGTTAGTCTCTAGACCCTACCCTATTGGAAGTTGGATTGGGGTGGAACACTCAGCTTACCTCCTGCTCAGGTGGGGTCCTGGTAGGCATATTACTTTTAATCATGTCTGATCTCTCACATGTTGAATAACTCATCTTCCTATTATTATATTTTCACATAACAAGGTAATATTATTGTGTAATATGGATACCTCTATTATATCTTAATTATAATAGACATTCACTAATCATCATCCTCTTCTTTTCAGTATCTAATATATTTAAAGTCCTTCCCATTTATATAACTTCTTAAAACATCTATCTCATGATATGATTTTAATTGGATCCTTATACCATCTCTATATCTTCTTATCATCAACTTTTATATAGTATTATAAAATACCCTCAAATCAACTCATCACCTTATTCCAAGTCATCTATTCTCCCATATAAAATATACGCTTCACCAATATATTATGTTCCCTTTTCTTCTCTTTCCATTCTTTCTTAAAACCTATCCAATTTGGTTTCATCACATTACTTTTCATAAAAAAATTGGTATAAATATTCTTTTACCATTTTGTTTACTCTAATTATGTATGAAGGACATTTTTCCCATGATATAATTTAATGGATCAATATTATTTGTATTCCACTATTTTTTTGATTAATTTATCTATAATGGATCATATTTTTGTTTCTCAAACATTTTTTGGTAGATAAAATCATCATAAATGACCAAAGAAAAAATTTTATATGACCATAAATTTTCCTATATTATCCTCCTCACCACATGATAATCTAGACTATGAGTTATGGTTCCTGATTATTTATGGTTTCTCTTGAATCACACATTGTGATATGATCTATCATAATCAGTCCTATAGGACTAGTTTCATATCAAGGACAATGTTACCATGTTGTCTCTACCCACATTTATGATGTAGTGTCTATTATTTCACTATCCCCATACATGATTCACTCCATATTATTGCTAAAAAAAATATATATGCATGTTTCCCTATTTTATACCCAAAAATTCCATCTACATTTCACATCATGAAAAAATTAAATATAAAATTATTATTCATGTTAGTATCATATATATCAATTCATCCACCTAATTAACCTTGTTATCCTCTAACCACTTGACATGAGTATCATTTTATGTTGTCTCTAAAAGTATTTTTCTTCAACTCTTAACACATGATACAATTTCTCCTATGAAAAGAAACAATTTACAAATTTCTCAAGTCATAAGTAGAATTATATCATAATTTATGAAAAAATATTCCTACTCCATCTTTATCCAACCCACATACATGAAACATATCCTTATAACCCTATCTGCATTATTTATAACCACTAATCATGGCTTATGATATTCTTCTACCATTGATAATTTTCATACATGTGAATCCACCCTTTAACACACAATTATCCATATTCCTATGGATTATATGACATATTATTATATATATATATATATATATATATTCCATTATAGATTTAGATCTAATGTTGGTTGATAAATAAACCAAGATATACTATAATAACCAAATCTATGTACTGGACTAAATATATAGGGTCAAATAATTATTTTATCTCATTACCCTCTACTGTGTCAACCTTTATTTGTATTTTAGATACTTTGAGAAGAATTTATATATTATATGATGATTCTATTTGTATTCTATGTTTTTATTTAGTTACAGAAACATAGATCATGGGTAAATATACCACATTCATATCCATTTAAAGCATGCAATGAGTTCATTCCATGCATCCTATTATCTCTATGATATTTAGATCAAGAGAAACCTTAGAAAAAACTCATTAGATCTTGGAACATGTACTGATATGTATTCAATGGGAAATTTCTAGTGATAGAAAAGATTATGTTTCGAAAAAAATTAATAATTATTCATGGTTTAGTCAAGTTACCATCCCAGATAGTCACAATTACTTATTGAACTAGTATCTACCATGAATAACATCATAACATGTTCAAATATAGCACATAGTCAATTATTTTGATAGAAATTACCATGATTAATACTCAAAATTAGTTACATAAACACTCACAACTAGTTCTAATGAATTCCATCATCACTTTTAGTAGAACTCAAAATTAGGTCATTTAAATCCATGGTCACTTTTTGAATTCCTAATTACTATTTTAGTAGAAATTAAAGGTACATTATAAATTCATCATTTCTGGTAACCAATATCACATTCAATTAGAATTATTTCCATAAAAAATATTTATCATCTCAACTCAAATTAAATCCAATATGAGCCATGGTTAATTAAAGAAAAAAGTACATAAAATTTCCATTCATTTAACCCTAAAATATATAATATATTTCTACATTACAATCAATAACAAATTATATCTAAAATGATATTGGAAAACCTATCAATTGGTAGATCTATAAGACATATCACTATATTTAAAATTCCTTATTGAACACAAAAAATATAGAAGCTCTAGAGAATATAAGTATACAAGAACATTTTATCCATATAATATTTATTTAAAATTATATTAACTTTGTTGAATATTTCTTCCCGAATATATAAGATATTTTTCAACATCCACAAAAAATACCCCTCTTCATTCAACACATAATATTCATTTTCAGGACATATCCATATCCTCAGAACAAACATATCTGATGATATAAAAACTACATAATGTTACACAACCTTATAAAACATTTTCTTTTCTACTATAAAACATATATCATACAAGAAATATAACTATTTTTGGGTAAATAACAATTAATATTTTTGAAATAAAACATTTTCCTTTCAAGGAATAGAATATTGTTTACTAAGGAATGTTCATATCCTTAAACAAAAAAATAAAATATAAAAAATATATGAAATATTCATATTAAATTCAAATATAAATTCAAAGATCTATTTAATGTAAAATAACTTTATTATAGAGTTTTTTCTCAGTGAAAAATTTAATTATACAAAAAATATCTTATGATAAATAATTAATGTATATAATATTGAAATATCTCTACATTTTAGTTTTTTTACTTTTACTGAAGTAAAATTATTCAATAATTTTCTAGAAGAACTAAAAAAATAAAAACATTGAAAAACAAATCAATGAATTCAAAATGAATGAATATTCGTTTGAATTATCCATTTATCATGAGTTATAAATTTTAAACTCAACATTATTGAAGTACAATGGTTAATTTATTCATGTATAAATTTTCTAATTTATATAAATACTCAAATTATTTAATATTGAAATTTTATTCTTCATCATTTTTCTATGTTAGTTCTCCTATTCTGCACCTTTTTCTTATAATAGGTCACATAGACCTGAAATCATTAAGGCCTTATATTTTTATTTATTTTTGGATAATCCCCATTTTAAGGGAGTGGGGGAACCCTTACATAACCTGCAGGCCTAAGGCCCAAGGCCCATACATGACTTGAAGGGCTTTATGTATAATTCCTAATACATGACTTTTAAGGTCCAAGACCTGACACACTTGAAAAAACCCCTTCCCAGCATCTGTATCTTGATGGTGCATATCTCCCCACCTCATATGGATAATTATCTAGATTTTTTTCAAGTAGAGCTACATGGTTCCTAGTACCAATGGTAGTTTCAATACCCTATCATTCCTCCAATCTATTTAGCTCTACTTTGGTGCTTTCTACTTTTCTCTGAATCCTCTTCTAGGCCTGCTCCTATGTGGTCTGCCCGGGCTGCTTCTTAGTATTTATGGACCAAAATCCCTATGGCCCAAAGTCCATTAGTGGCCTGAAATACCTATGGATTGAAGGCCCTTGGTGGCCCGAAGGCCCTTAGTGGCCTGAAGACCCTGTGGCCTAATGTCCCGTGCTGTCCCAAAGTCCCTGAGACCCATAAGACCAAAATGGGGGCCCTAAGGCCCAAATCATAAATTTTTAATCATATGGAACTAAATAATACAATAATAATCTCTTATGAGACTATTTTTAATATGCAGGGAATAATAGAAATAATTATTTATAGATATTATTCAATTTTGGCCTTTTATATATATATATATTTTCATGCACATCCATTACCAAATTATAGTCGGATGTTTTGAAATCAGGTTATCACTACTCAAAATACTCTAATAAATATTTTCACATCCAATTATATGTTTAGGTAAATAGTTTTATTTTATTCATATATAAATAACCAATGAACTTTATTCTTAACTCACTAATCCAATTTATTTTGGTTTAATATATGAACCGATCATAATTTTTACAATTAAATTTAAATTTTTTGATACTAAAAAATGTGAATTTTAAATGAAATTTCTCCTTAGTCAAGATGGAAAGTTATTCCAAAAGTTTGAACCAAACCTATACTTCTCCAAACTTATGTTACATTTTCCTCAATTCTTATATGAAAATAGGGAATTGGTCAGGGGAAATAAATAAATTCAACACATGAATAAAGATATTCAAATATATTGAATAATTAAATATCCCATTGATGGGATATATTTTTATCTATCAAGGTTTATTGGTTATTTTCCATGAAAAATTTCCAATTTATGTTTAATACACATTAAAATAAGATTAATTTATTAATATTAAAGGATTAAAATAATTAAAATAAATATATAAGAAAAGTAATGAAATCATCTTGATCTTGAAATACCTCTCTAGAGGTGTTAAGTTTTATGACTTTAACTACACATATTTAGAAGATCATTCCTTTAAATGTGAAGTGATATCTTGTTCTATAGATTATCCTTCAAAACATGGTTTTGGCTAGTTTCTACTAACTATAATAGTAATACTTATTCCCATGATATCAATATCTCCATGAATCTATATGGATGTACCTTTAATACCTTAAATGGGAATCACCACCTCAATTTTAACATCCCTTTAAATAGATTCAATATTGAGAATAAAAAATAATTATTATTTTTATGTTTAAACTCCCCTTATAGAATATGAAAATCATGAAATGAATTTCTTATGTCCCTTGAAAATTCAAAAATTTTTCATAATAATCCCATCTTATCTCATTTAAATCATGAAATTTTAAAATTATTTTCTATGTGAAAAACCTAAAATCATAATTCAATATTTTTATAGTTTTGAAATATATATACCCCGTTTCAACTTATAAGTGACAATAATTTTGAAACATTTTCCTACATTGTGATATTTCAATGGTATTATCATAGGTTTCCATATAATCTCATAATACATTTTCCAACTTGATTGACCAATCATTGTAGGAATAATTCATGATTTTTCCAAAACAGATTTAATATCCTTTTTTGAAACTTATATTTTACCACTTTTCAAAGGGTGGTATGTGTTTTTAGTTTTACACCTTCTCCCATACTTCCCGATCAATGAACTAAATTAATAATTCTGGAAACTTAATCAATTATGACTAATGATTTATCTTAGTTTTCTAAAAATAATAAATGATATTCTACCTTACATGCTTCATAACACTTCCTATTATGTTGTTTAGAAATGAACCAACTTCAACCCATTTTTAAAAAAATAATTTTATGATTAAATTATATTTATTTTTATGTAATTTAGGTATTTCCCTTAAAATTAAAATCCCAAACATCAAATAATTACTATTCTAGAATCCATGATTTTGGAATTTCTTACATTTTCCCAATGTTTCCAATTCTAATACACTTATCAAATTCTTGAACATAATGTCTCACATAATTATGTAAAGTGGGATAATAATATATATATATTTTAATATCATATATTGTTTTCTCACTTATATAATTCCCTGAACAAGTAAAACATGGTAATCATGAAAATTTTATACTATATGCACATTTAAAAAACTATTTTATTATGATTCCATTATCCCCTTATTTGAAAAGTAATAGTTATTTATACAAAAAATATTTTTATTTAGTAATGAATTTCTTTATCTAATTATATGAAATATTTTTCGAAATATACTAAAAAAATATGAAATTCATCATGTTTGAGAACCATGGAAACCATTTTTTTGAACTGAAATAAGATGATATTTAGGAAGTCTTTCTATAATAATATCATGAATTAAGTGTTTAATTCCTTATAAACACGATAAATATCCTACAATATAGTTATAAATACTTTTTTATCCATTATTAAAAGTTATAATTCTTTCAAAATAAAAAAAATTAGTCTTCCTTTTACAAAATTTTATTATAAATATACATCAGTTCTAAGTGATCTATATAGACAATCAAATTTTAACCTAAAAGATAATAACTAAAATTCTATATAGTATTGGAAACAATAAAAAATTATTTTTCAATAGTTGGATGATTTAGGTGATATTTATTTAACAAAATTATTGAATAGTAAGTCATATCATGCTTCTTATCTCTCCCCTATCCTAACACAAAAAAAAAATAATCACTTACATCACACATGATTTTAAATAGTAAGATCTAATCTAGTATGGTAATGATTGTAGAGAAAAAAACTACTTATTAATCTTTTCAAAAGAGTGCATTCAATCTCTTCCAAAATTAAATATACAAACTTTTATTCTAAGTGAGAACATGATTCTTGAAATATTTGATAAATCTTTTATTAATCTCATATATATCCTATCACATGACATCAATGTTTTGAATGATTTCAATAAATTAGATATAGGTAATGTAACAATGATTTAAAGTTTTTATTTATCAAAATTAATACTCTTTATAGAAGTTTTATGGCTTAGTACAATATCTTCAATGATTATAAAATGTATTTTCCCCTAACATTAGTATAATATTATACTCCTAAAATATCTAAAGTAAAAGAGAAATATTCTCTAATAATTTCTCATAGGATAAACCAACCATAAATAAATCATCAATAAAAATTTCAACTATCTTCTCGGGAATATTTTAAAATATTTCCATTACACATATTTAAAATTAATTTAGTTATTTACAAAAGATAAATGGAATTATTCTATTAGAAAATGTGATATATTGGCATTTAAATTTGGTTTCTCTTATGATTATATGGAACAATAACCAATTAATTATACCTAGAATATTAATTTAAGAATAATTTTTATGAAATTTCAAATACCCTTTCATGTATTTTATTAATTAATATTAATGTAAAATGTCATTTTTTAAAGTTGCATTTATCTTGAAAAATACCATCCCTGTGATAGCTTGTATGGGTATAATCTCCTACATTATATTGAAAATAAATTTAATTCCTCTATTATTTATGGAAAATTGTATTCATATCTCAAAATAGATATAAAAATGGGGTATATTATCCTTATATCTATAAATTTAAAAATATTATATATTTTCCATTCCTTGTTCATGTGATTAAGACCTATATGAAACTCAATAACGAGATTGCAATATTTTTATTGTATAGATAAAATTTATATCACAAATTGATAATGCTAAGTAAATTTTATGTGATCTTAAAATTTTTTATAAAGTCTCATCTTGATTTTTATTATGATGTGTGTAATTTATCATGGGAAGTGTATTATTTTTACTCAAATATTCACAAATCATGAATAATGATTTTGTTATTTTACTACAAGAAATGGTTCGTGAAAAAATTATAGAAAATGAGTCTTTGGTGGTTTTAAATTCTCTAATGGTTTTATAAACACTCTCTTTTATAATTATTTATAAATTTATAAATTATTCTTTTAATTATTCTCATTTATTAAATTAAGGTCAGTTGAAAACAACTTCTTCAACATGGTCTATAATAATGAAATTTTATAATATTTTATATGCTATTTCTTTAATGATATCAATTTTTAAACGATAATCCCTAACATTTAGTTATTTAAGGTAATGAAAAAAATGAAATTGTTTTTATATTCACCCACTTGGAAAGTGATTTTACCTTGAGGAACAACAATTATAGGTCTTCCTATTATGAAAATTTGTCTGAAATAAATATTAATACTTATTTATTTTTTTATGTCAAAAACTAAAAAATAAGTTATTAGAATAAATTTTCTAATCCTTACCAAAATCTTTCCAGTTACTCTTGGTGGCTAAGTAAATTATTAATCAACTATCTATAATTATTTTATTAGTTTCAAATATCTAATTCTTAATTAATCTTAGACAATGAGTAATATCAAGTTTTTTACTTTCTTTAAGGTCCCTCAATCACATGAATGTTTTTCCTCAATATTTATAGAAAAGTTTAAAGTTTCCACGATCATTAATTTACTTTCGAATCTTCTGCTTAATTATAACACTATACTATTTTATGGGTGGTATAATAACATATTAATCTTGACATTTCTTATTGAATATAATGGTGTTCATTAATTTAGTGTAGGAAGAAAAATTTGATAGGAATTTAATAAATAAGGGTTTAATCTTAATTTTTATACAATTCTATAAAACTATTGAAGTTTTTATCCTTTTCCTTATCGAGGCCTTTAAAATATTATTGGGAAAATAGTATGCAACTTATAGTTTTTTTAAATATAAATACAGAAATTTCTATATCCTTATTCCTACATCCTCTTAATTCCTTTATTTCTTATCTTCCCCTTAGTATTTTTAAAACAATTTTCAATAGATTAATTTTTAATTGGTATTTTCACTTCATTTTGATAATTTTCATCATTTTTAGATATTTTCTCTCTTGTCCTTCCAATATCATTTTTTTTATTTCGAAACACTTTTAAAGGGAAGTGATAACCCTTGCAGCAGTATAGATTAAGCCCCAAAAGATATGACATTTTTGTTGAAGAACAATTTGATCTGATTAGAATCAAACTCCCTAAACATTATCCAGGGTATAGAGCTTACCTGAGTGCTAGGATCAGCCTTCAAGATGTCTTCATAATGTTCCACCAAGATGTCCCAAGACTACATATATTCCTCCAAGTTAATCTTCCCCATGTTGAAACCTTTAATCAAGATGCGCTTCTGCCTACCGATCCATTTACCTTGCCCCTTTGTCGTTTCCACTTTATGCATTTTTCCCAACATTTGGTTGATGACATCCTTTAGAGCCTTAATATCTAAGACTTGATCCACCATTTCTTCATATGAGTGAAGAAGAAGGTCCATGTGATTCATCACCGAAGCAATATGTCTCTGGTAGTCAAAAGGAGTATCCGCCTCTCGCTGATTCCCAGAAGTCTGAGCAGATCACACATCCTCACTCTGCAACCCAAGAGGGTGTGCAACCCCTGCCATGGGAGGTTTAGCCACTAAATCCACCCTCACGGGAATTCCAGCACCATTACATGTTTTTGAGTGAGGATTACCTTTGCTTGCGGACCTTGTTACTGGAGGACTGGGCAGGTTGGAATAGTCTTTCCTTGGGCGCGACCTCCGGGTATGTTTGATAAAACCTTCTGAATCTATAATGGTGTTTTTTCTCTTCCTTGAAGAGGATCTAAAATACTCCTCTGCAATCCCCAGTTCTTTGGACTCACTAGGGGAGTTTGAAGCTGAATCATCTACTTGGGAGACCTCCCCTCCCTTAGCATACTCCTCACCAGTACTGTCCTCCATTGAAATAGCTTCACCGGGAGCATGACCCTCACCTTCTCCCAACACAGCAAACTGGTTTTCATAATTTTAGAAACTCCATCTAGATTTTTCCTTCTCAGCATAGGAAGGTTTGTCTAGCATGGCCTGCACTGATATGGCTGGACCTCTTGGCTGTATAAAGCCACGACCCATGTAAAGGAAATTAATTGGAGTTTCATCCAATACCAAGATTTGGGGATCCCCACCCAAGGCTATTTTCACATCACCAGCCTCAATCACGGAATCATCCTCGAGTGGAATCAGCGGCAAGCCCATACAAACGTCCAAGTGCACCTCCATAGCCTTGTGCCCTTACACTTCCTAAACCAAACCTTCCTTCACGCTGACCCCATCCCTTCGGTCAGAAAGTTCTCCAGAAGAACTGGTATTACCCAAGTCCTTTTTCAGGCGGTTAAAAATATCAGAGACTTTTGGGTTCAGATGAGCATCCTTTGAAGCCTTCTGGGGAACCTCCTTATCCGCAACCCTTGGTTCAAAACCCACTGTTGAATTCTCTCTATGGAACAACTGATTATACACTTCTTCCACATACAAGGAAACACCCTCGAGAGTAGGAACAACCCCCCCCCCCCCCCCCCCCCCCCCCCGTGATGAGAAAGGCTTCAGAGGCATACCGATTATGAATGCCCCAATCATTGACAGGAAGAACAATAGTCAGGCCATGATTCAAAAATCACTGATTATCTACAGCGAAACTCCTCCCCCACTGTGATCCATAGCCAGTCGACCGGAGTCTTAGAAACATCCACTTCCACACATATGCATGGGGATATAGGGTGACACACAGAATTGGTGCGGCTATCCGAACACAAGAAACGCCCGACCAAATTTCCTAGCATTCGAATGATGGAGGGGTATCGAAAAGGAAGGGGGAGACCAGGAAAAATTACCCAAATTGTAGTTGATGGTGTATCCCGATTCATATGAAAGTCATAGGACCATCGGAAAAGGTGGAACCGAGAGCTGTTGCAGGTTTGAGGAGCTTTAGCCCAAGCTTGAATAAGGTCCTCCTCTGATGAGAAGCAGACCATAAAATGGCGTTTGTCGAGAAGCCTGACGGTAGCGCTATCCTGTAAGCCCCAGGCACCAAACATGAATCTATCGAAAGAATCGACCGAAGGACGGCTGTTCCTGAAATGGGCCACCAAGGTCTTGTTGAGGATAACCAAAGCTTCTGAGAACTCCGATAGTGAAAGATCCATATTAGGGTATCCCAAATGAAAATCGGGGACTTTAGGGCAGATCTCAATTTCAGGGAATGACGGGAGGAGGTTTGAATTGGGGAAAAGAGAGAAGGTGGGCCGGACTCCGAGGGGTCCGTCCCCCTCTGGCGGGGGAGGGACCGGATATACGACCATCGCCACCTAGATACACTCGAGACGCAGAGCTCCCGACGCCATCACTGCTCCCCCTCCTCTTGTAAACTCCCTAAACTTGTAAATGTTTTTTCATAACCTATTTTCTATAATTTTGTTAGTGTTCATTGTAATTTTTTCTTCGATATCTTGATATATTATATCCTTCAAAATATCCTATTTAAATTTATAAATTGTTAATTATTTTTTCATTATTTTATAATAATTGATCAAAACCTTCATTAGTTTTAAAAATATTATCTTGATAACTTTAAATAAATTTATCAATATATTATAATTTCATGTTTAGTTCGTTTATAATATCTATAATTTTTTAAATTGTTTTATTTACACTATTTGATTCAATAAAACATGTGGGTTCCTAGAATTGATTTATGGGATGAAATTTACCATGATATAGTGCTTGTATTTGTTAGAATCATAGTAGTCCCACCGATTCAAAATTACTTTTCTCCTTCCATGATTGGTCAAGTGATATTTCCTTCAAGGGTTATATGTGTTTGGAAATGGATCATCATTAACTTGTTTCTTTGTACTATAGTTTCCCATGTTTTTCAGGGCCCCACTTATGTTGATTTAGTTTAACTCATTTCTAGAATTTCAATGTTTATATAGTGGTTAGAATTAATCAAAAACACTAATCAATAATTTTTTGAATTTTCCAAGATTTATTTTTATAATTTTTTTATCTATTTCTAAATTTTAATTATCTATGAATTCACATAGGCTTTAATAAAAACGTTATTAACATAATTATTCTTCCATTAATATATTTTTTTCTAGGAATTCATTAAAATCATGATGAAAATGTTCTTCAATTATTATGATGTATTTTCACTATACCAGGAATGTTCGGATCAGGCACGCCTAATCCCCAAAATTTATTAATAAAAAGTAAAGGTGGAAACAAGAGGATATTTTCACTATAATATCCTATAGTTGTTATGAATAATAAAGTTTCTCCGAATATAATGAACCCATAATAACATAATTATATCAATAATGATGTTGGAAATTGATAATAATGAAATTTGTAGCAGTAGTATCTATATCTTTTATAGGAACCATAAAATGGTTAGTTTTTTTTATAATTTACTGATTCATGTCCTCGTACTTATGATTCTTTTAGTGAGGTAAATATTCTAATAAAATAATAATAAATTTCCTTCCATGAATAAAAATAATTTTCTTTTTTATTATAAGTGGAAACTTCTTGATTATAATTTTATGTTTTGAGGAAAAAATCTTAAATTTAATTAATTTTCTATGAATCCTTTTAATAGAACATATAATAAATAGTATATATATAATTAAAAAAATTACAAACATGATCTGAAGGAATTCCATTGAAGGTAGGTAAGTATCTAAAATGATGATTCCTAGACTCATAATTCATTATATTTAGACTCAATATTATACATGATGGATTAAAAACAACTTAAGGTATTTATAAATCCCTAAATCTTAATGATATTTCTAAAATTTTATATAATAATATATTCTAATTTTTTAAATAATAATCTTATTTGGTCTGTAAAATTATTTATTAAATTATTATTTTTATTCTCAATATATTTCCTTATTCTTTCTTAATTTGTATTTAAGAGATTTAAAATATTTATATTCAATGGTAGAACATCAACTAATAACAATTTTTTTCATATAAACTAATATAAAAAATGATGTACTGATATCTAAAACCATTAAGGTATAAATGAATAGAATATGATCATGTTTGTATATTTTTTAATCTTAACATTAAAAATGAATTTATAATTTCTAACCAATTTAATAATAATTTATGTCTACAGTGATGATTTCAAACATTATCAGTTGATACTTTAAGTACATCAGGTAAATTATTTCACATTAATTGGTGATTTTTTTTTCTATGTTGTATTGATTGATCCAATGTGTTTCACTTAAAGGTGAAGTTTCAAGTTTTTGAGTTTTGGGTCATGAGGAGGCATATTTTATGTATAAATAAACAAATTATACTCTAATTAGTACCATTGTTACCAAATTCAAGGTGAAAATAATCACAGTTTGGGGCTTACTAAAGTGGTAATTACTTTCTATAACCCTAAATGAAACATAGGTTCAGAATTGGGTGAGGGAAAATTTATGATGGTACTGTAACAATACTAATTTGACACCCTGAGATTTTAGTATGTAATACTTTTGTAAATACATTTTTGAATAACATGTGATATACACAAAACTAAACTAAAGTGAATTATAATTTATTAAAATAAAATTAAAACATCAATACTTTATGAATATATAATATTCATATAAATAAATCAACACTTATTAGTAGTTGATATGAAATAAGGTTAAGAACACTTAAAGTTTAGAAGGGAAATTTTTCTATAAAAGAAATTTTCATTATATTTTCTTTTAAAAGATAAATTTATGAAATTTATAATTTTAATTTTATGAAATTAAATTAATTTTTTAATCTATCATATCAATTTTTTTTGTGTTGTTTTTTTATATTTTTCTAAAATAGTTGATTTTTGGGTGAATAGTAAAAAATAGAGTTCTCAAATACTATCACTTTTGTGAAATTATTATGATATAATAATGACTTTAAAGTTTATTAAAACATTTTATAGACTATATATTAATATATATAATAAGTAAAATAATGAATTTAAAAATATTATTCTGAATTTGGAAACCCATGTTTACCATTTTGGAACTTTAGTGATGTTTTATTCTAATAAAAAAACTATTTTTGAACCTTTTAACAAATTATGTAATAATAAGGGTAAACTATGTTTCATATTTTTTATGGTCACATTACTATTTATTCATAAACCAATAATTTTCATGGGGATCAAGTCTATACATGATTTTGGTATAAAATCATTTTTATGCTTAGAAAAGAATTTATCCAAAAAAATGTTTTTTTGTGCTTTTCATACTTATATTAAAATTAATTTTTAACACCTATATATATTCAATGTTTTAAAATTAATTCCACATTTTTAATCATAATATTACAATTATTTAATAAGTTCCATTCCATTTTATTCATAATGAATAGTTACTATAGAAAAATTTGTGACCATAGTAAAGGTTAAAATGTTTAATGAGGGAGTTAAACTAAGATATAAGGATTAAAATATCAATAGAACTTATCTAAAGATGAATTTATATGTGTATATATAACTTCACTTATCATATCTTTTAAACTATGTCCATTTTATTCCACTTTCTTTGATTATGACATTGATTTTATATATTATAAAACTAATATAAACAAGAATGTCACTCCCACTCAGTTAATAAATTTTAACGATAATAATAAGGATAAAAATACAGTATTAATGATAAAAATATAAAAAATATTTATGATTAATAAGTTATATTTTTATTTTGGATCTATTTTTCATTTTAAATAGTGGTATAATTATCTAAAATGCTTACGCAGTTCCAAAACAACACTTATAAAAACCATAGAAAAATCAAGTAAAATATTTTTAAAATATTAAAAGTGATATGGTTTGGATGAATAATCATGTTAAAAAAATTAAATTTATAATTATTAAGTATAATTTATGATATAAGTGTTTATATTGTAACTCCATTATTATCTTTATGTTTTCAACGTCAAATTATGTGAATAGTGTAAAAAATGTATTTAAGAATATTTAATATATTAATTGATTTAAAAAACATAAAAAATATTATTAGTGGATAACTAGGATGAGAATTTATCTATAATACTATACATAGTCCTTTTATTAGACATTTCTATTTTCAAAATTACATTCTTTACCCTTAAAATCTTAATAATTACGAAAACACTATTGATTTTTTCCTATAAAAGGGGACTCAGAATAAACCTTCCAAAGACACATATGTGTTTTTTCTATCTCAAAATTCTACCCAAATACCTATCTAAAATTATTATACCATATACCCAATATCTTGGTGTGACCATAAATCCTTCCTCTAAAGGTGTTAAGTTGAATCAAATGGAGGATATCAAAAGAAGACGTAATTGTATTTACTGAATTATTTTATGTTTATTTCTTATTAAAAATACTTAAAATATATTACAAACATCCTAAAATAATTAAATATGTATCATTAATATAATTAATTGTTACTATGGTGATTAAATAACCACCATCTATCTCATCTACATCTAATAGAAAAGGAAATTTTTGCTTGTGTGTATGTGTGGACTACGACATCCATGGATGACATATTTCCATTTTCATCACCACAACATATGGTTGATTATAATTATTTATTAAATGAATAAATTTTATATTTATAATATTATAATTATTCTTTAAAGATAAACTATTATCTACTTTATTTTTCTTCTATCCATTGGAAAATTGAAATGTCACTTCTATGTACGTGCAAAATCCCACCTCAATGAAGCAATGTATTTAATATTTCATCACTAACTCTCATGGTTGGTTATAAAGGTAAATTTAATGGAGAAACTAAAAATTTATAAAATAATTATATCCATATAAATATAAACCATAATATACCTTCTTTACTTTCCATCTATTGAAAAATTAAATTGTTTCCCATGCGTACATGCAAACAACCAACTCCATAGAGTGACAAATATCATTTTTAATTTACACCTTACATCAATGGTTATAAAAGTGTAACTAATTAATAAATATTTTTTATGAAATTATTATGGTTATTTAAATATTATGTAACCATTTTATGACCCCTTTTGACACCAGTCAACACAATGAAACCTTTTCAGACCAAATGAACTCAAAACGACCTACACAAAATAAAATGATTTAGTAACTAAACAAAGGATGATAAAAAAAAAGAACAATTATAATATAATAAAAATGAAATTTATTTTTACTAAAGTAAATAATTAATATAAGTTTATTACTCAAAAGGGTGTAAAATATATATGGTGAGATGAGACTCGAGATAAGAGACCTTTCTTTAAAGTATTAATTTAAATACTTCAAAATATTTTTCCTCTATAGGAATGTTATTTTATATGTTTCAATAGTTTTATTATTTATAATTAAAATATATATAAAGTTCATTTTCAAATATTTTTTTATTTATTTACAAAGGTTTAAAAGGGACTATTTTTCATTTTTTTCCACACAACTCACTTTTAAATATCTTAACAAAAGTATGAAACAAACGTTTTTTACACTTACCAAATTAACTTATTTTATTGATGTCATGAATGTTATTTTTTATAAATCTTACTTTTTAAGTTTTCATGGTTTTATAAAGAAAATTCAATTACCATTTCTCAGTGAATTTTCCATTTTAAAGATTTATCAAAGAAAATGATATTTTCTTTTATATTTAAGATATTACTATAAGTTCTTATGATAATGGGTCCAAATAAAATTTTTAATCACTTTTATAATAAAATTGAAATCCCTTATGTGTTTTATTCAAGTTTTTATTCTTATAAATTTTATATGATATTGGTGGGTCGATATGTCCCTCTAATGCATTGGGTAATATGGATGGAGTTATTTAGTTATAAGTTAATTTAATAAAGTGGGATGAGTTATTTGATTATAAGTTACTCCTATAAAGTGGAAAAAGTTAACTGATTATAAGTTACTCATATAAAATTGGTAGATTAAACTAATTATAAGTTACCCCTATAAATTAGATATATTTAACTTGTTATAAGTTACCTCAATGAAGTTGATAAAACTAATTGAATAAATGTTACTCCAATGATGATGTAATGATGATAGAGATAGTTGAACATGAGATACTCATATGAAAAATTTAGAATTAACTAGGTGGGGTTTTTCATTGTAAGAGTTATTGAAAGAATGATATGATTATGTTTCCCAAGTAACCTTCATGATCATTCTTTATCTTATATTCTTACATAATAAATGTTTTATAAAAACCATCGGAAAACAAGTTTATTCCAAGAGTAAGTGATTATTTAAGCATAAATTTTATTACATGGAAAAGGGAATTGTAATATGGGTTACAAAATTTTCAAAGTACCAATGGGTTTCTTTTATTTTTATATCCCTTATTGAGCTTTGTCTTTCTCATCCCATGATTTAAAATATTTTTTATAAGTATTAAAGATGTATAAGAACTTTATCAAGGTAAATCCTATATTAATAAATATTTTTAATTAAAGAATAAAGTGTTCTAATGATTGAAACACGAGTGTAAACATAAGAACCTATTTTTTTTGGAAAAAGTGTATATTATATATAAATTTTTACCCATAAAATTGTATGGGGTTTCTAATTCTATAAAACTAAAAACCTAAAAGATCATTGGAATGTACGAAGGTTAAAAATACTTTATAATAAACTTATAATTATGGTTGGTTATATACAACTTGTTGTAGTTGGTATCAAAGAAAGGTTTTAGATAAATTTAGAGGCTATTATGTTATTATTAATAGAAAATTTAATTTATGGTAATGAGAAAATTTAATTTCTCTAAGGGTTTCTATGTTTCTTCACTAATCTATGTCTATTTTATAATTGTTTTCTATAGAGGTAAAATGGTGAATTACATTGGAAAGAAACAAAAGGAAAATATATTTCTAAATGAGCTGCCTAAAATTTTATGAGTAGGATATGGTCTATTTGTGGCTGTGTTTACTCAATTAACATAGGATATGAATAGTGTAACCTATAAACAAAAAAATTCTCTATAGAGGAATATGTCAAAGTAGAAAATTTAATGCAGAAAAATCTTTATCATTTGGTTGAACCCTATACTTAGTGGTGGTAGTATAATGGATAGATTCTTTGGAAAATGATATTTTAAGTATTGGGTTTTTCATAAAATTAGAATGCAACTCTTTCCATTTACCATCTTGAAGGTAAAGTTGATCAATGCTGGTCACTGATAAAAATGAAAGGGAAAAATAAGAATGGTATCATAGAGTGGAAGCTATTTAAGGATTTTTTTCTTGAAATATATTTTTCTAAAGTGTTTTATATTTGGATGGAAATGAATTTTCTATAATTAAAAGAGAAAGATGATGACTCACTTACTACTTATGAAGAAAAATTTACCATATTGGTCAGGTATTCACCAAATTGTGTTCTAAGTTGTGAATGTAAAATTGATAGATTTTAATCAAGTTTAAAACCAAATTTTTGAAGGGTCTATTTAATCATGAATTTTGGAATTATAAAGAATTTTTTTGATGTTATTATAGGTTTAATATGAAGTTTGGGACTCTTTTTTATCCCATAAAAGTAAGGATAAAAAGAGGAAAATGTATCAAGATATGAGGAAACATTGAATAGGGAAATATGAAGGTAAATTTATCCCATACTCAAATTATAGTAAGAAGTATTCTAGGGAGTGTCTGATGAGATCATTGAAGTGTTACCAGTATTGTAGGATTTGACATACAACTCATGAGTATAAAGAAATAATCAGTGGTTATGGACATTCCACTAATTATAATTAGACAATGAAATATTTTAATTGTAATTAGATAAGAACTTATACCAATGTATTCCCAAAGATAAATATTAATGGTGTAAAATACCTAGATCATACAAATTAAGGTTTGTAAAATTCATATGTTATTAAAAATGAATATAAAGAAACCACGAGTGATTAATAATGTCACAACCCGTCACCTGGGGCCTGGGTCGTGACTACCCCAAGTCTTCCTTCCATAGGCCATGGGCTTATGACTAGCACTGGAAAGGAATATCCTAGAAAGGGAAGGAATTTCCTTTAATCTTGTACACACACATGCCCAACCACATCCCAACACACTAAAAGGGGGAAAAGTATACCACTAAAACAAAGATGAGTGCAAGTAGAAGTGAAAGTAAGTGGGCCAGAATACAAATCCAACAGGGAACTAAAAGAAGTAAAGTAAACAAGGGAAACTCTGATGGCCGTCCATGGAAAACCCCACATAATCATGAGAGTAGTGAAACTACTGGAAGATGAAGTAGTATGTCAAGCCTGCCCAGTCCTACTAGGCCCCACCTATTCCTAAAACACCAAGTCCATCGTCGTAGAATCAGTCAGTCCCATCCCCATGAGCACCTCTTTCAAAATGTCGATCGTCTGCACCAGACACAACACATGCGGGCCAAGCCTGTGCAGGGGTGAGTATAAAAATACTTAGTAGAGACCTTGAGACCCCCGAAGGTCTCTCAGAAATCCATGAAGGAAAACACCACAAAGAAAATATCACAGAGGTAATACCACCAAGAAATACCTATACCACAAAGCACAAAGTGAGAGACACAACTCACACCATGTATATTATAGGGTATTGATAGTATCATCATCAGTCATTTCATCAAACTCATCATCTATTAGAGAAATCCTCCTCTATCGAGTATAGTGGGCTTGTCGGGTCACACAGAGCTACTTCCCACCATGGTCGTACTGATGTACTCCTCCTATCGAGTACCATGGGTCTTCTAGGTCATATAGAGTTGCTTCCCAAAATGATCTTGCTGGGTCACACAGAGCCACTTTCAACTAGGCTGTTGTTGGACAATCTTCAGGTCTCAACCAACTGTAGGGTTTTGTATGCGGAGTTCTTGATAGAACTGTACTTCAATCCATTTTTTGCATATTTACATCCATGAAAGTCATAAAAAATCATTCCAAAAGATCTACCTTAACAAGAGGGTACCATGCCACAAATAGCTCGTCAATTGGATGCGCGGTTGGGAAGATACTGCGTTTTAGTAAACAGGAGACCAGTTGTGACAGTGCCCGGTCCGAACTGGTTGGGCCAACTCGACCAACCTAGATCAGGGGTCTTACATACCCTAGTTTAATTAGATAGACTCAACTTGACCTAGTTTGGGTTGCGGTCGATTTGGTCCGGCCTAGCCAGTGGGCTAGGCCCAATAGGCATCGTTGGTCCCAGCCCGGTCTGGCCGAGGACCCCGTCCGATGGGTCGCCCGGTGACCCGGTCTAGTCTGGTCCAGACTGAAGGGTGTGAGTATGGCCTATCAATGTAGGAAAATCCCACTAGGCCACGGGTCCGACCTTCCGGTGCGAGACCGGACCGCTACGTGGTTCGTGCCCCTCCCAGTCCACCTTGCTTGGACGTGGCTAGATGCCACGTCTGGTCTACCGCCATCACCCTGTGGGTCACCACGGGGCCGCCTCCTCTTCCATGGTCGACCGATCGTGGCCCACCATAAGGGACGTGTCACGATGCTACGTCTGATGCCAACATCTTCCAACCAATCTGGTAGCTCACCCCACTGCGTTGGGGCCCGAGCCGACCGCGACCCTTCCTCCTACACGCTGTTTTGGTGCTCTATAACCCACTGTCGGTCATGGCTGTGAGCCACCACTGGCCACCGCCGCTAGCGGTACCTTCAATGGGCCACCATAATTGCTCTGGTGGACCATTTTCCGATCTATCTGCCCCCATGGGCCTCCCAGGTCACCGCTATCCCGTCCTTGGCCCCGAATTCATCTTTCCACCACTTTGAGGATACGAACAAAATGAATGCACATGGAGAAGGTGCTCAGGTCAGGTTTATTTCATCACATTCCCTCCGCATTAGGAGTTTATAATCATGGGAGGTTCGTGTATTCGAATTTAAATAAACAATTGATAATTTCAAACCCCGGATAATAAAATCCCCCAAAATAATGTTACCCTCCCACATAAATGCATGAATCATGGATCAAACTCTTCCTAGGTTGATCGAAATTCATTTTTTCTATAAAATAATGGGGAATAACATAAAAATAAAACAACACTTACCTCAGTGAAATTTGATTCCAAAACATTAATCCTTGACATTTCAAGATGGTCGACGCTGCTTCCATCTCCGTTCTTCGAGGAAAGTCGAAGCACGTGATGATCTTCCAGTGTGTCGTTCTTCATTATTCATTGGAGAGGGACTCTGCTAATGGTTCTTCATAGGTTTCCCCATGTTTTTTTAAATCCCCAAACTCCATCACATTGGATTTATTAAAAGAAATCAAAAGCACAAGGACACTCCGCCCATTAATAATGTTCATTAAATTAGCCACATTTAATGATCCACATTTAATGAGTCATTAAGATAACAACATTTCTGTTTAAAAAGAGCTATTATTGACCCTCCATTAATGTGCCTCGTTTCCACCTCATCGCTACACCACAATGTCACCATCCACCACTCAACAGTGAGAAAATAAATAAAATAATTCTATAAAATTATTTTATTATTTTTTCTCAAAAAGTCCAAAAAATAATTTTTATACTCAGACCTTTCCGTACTAAGTTATGTAATTTTTAGGAAAATCTTGGTGCTTTGAGTTCAACAGTGCCCTTAGATTTTGAATCTGATCACCAGTTCAAAAGATAGAAAATCTCCCTCACACATTTACTGAATATACCTTTAAAAAGTTCAAAATTTCATTTTGGGATCACTGGTCCTTGGAATTGTTTTCTGTCATATATTGTGGTCTCAGAATAGTTTCATATAATTAAAAAAAATTACACAAAATTTCTGAGATATTACATTCTCCCCACTTTAAGGCTTCACATCCCTGAAAGCCAAAATAAAAACTAAACAGAAAAATGGGGGTACAGGGCACCAATCTGACCCTCTCTCTCCAATGTGCTATCTTGGAGGTTCCCATGCTACCACTGAATGTGTACTATATGAATCAGCCACTCACATAGTACCCACTACTATCGATTCTCTATCTCCACCAAGAACTCCGCAAACGTCTCCCCATCACCAATTTCTAGCTTGCCTCAGTCGATGACGTGCGACAGATCATACATGTACCTCCTCAACTACAACATGTGGAACATATCATACACCTGGTGCATTTATGGGGGAATATCTAGGTGGTATTCCACCTCACCAACTATGATCAGGATCTGAAAAGGTCCGATGAACCTCGGAGATAGCTTTCTATGTCAGCCAAATCATCGTAATCTTAGTTGGGGTGAGACCCAAAGGAACACATGGTCTTCCTCCTCAAACTCGAGGGGTGTCTTTTTCCTATTAGAATAAGTCTTCTTCTTAATCTGTGCATTCCTTATCCACTCCTAGATGATCTGCACCTTCTGAGTGGTAGTCGTACCAACTCCGGACCCATGAGTGCCGACTCCCCTGGGTATGTCCTGCATATGGGTGATCTACAAGGCCACCTATAAAAGGCCTAAAACAGTGTCATGCCAATGGTGGAGTGATAGCTTTTGTTGTATAAAAACCCCACCTATAGAAGTTTGTCCTATAAAATACGTCCAAAATCCAGGACACAAGCACGAAGCATGTCCTCTAAGATCTGTATGGTCTGCTCTATCAGACCATCTGTCTAGGGATGAAAAACTATTCCCAAATGTATCCACGTCTTAAATGACTACTATAATCCCTTCCACAACTGGGATGTAAATCAAGCATCACGATCTAATATGATCATCGAAGGAACCTCGGGAAGCCGCACTATCTCATGGATGTAGAGGCGTCCCAGTCCCTTTATTAATCCCTACTACCAGATGGGTAGAAAGTGAGACAACTTGGTGGGTCGGTCAACGATCACCCAAAAAAATCATAGCCTCTAGATGTATGTGGTAATTCCATTACTAATTCCATCAAGATACCATCACATTTCCACTCCAGTACCTCATGTGGTTGAATCAAGCCTACTAGAACATGATGCCCATCCTTCACTTGTTAGCAAGTAAGGCATCATAAAACGAACTCAATCACCACTTTCTTTATCCTCGACCACCAGTACTGACGTCAGTGGTCCTAGTACATTTTCTCCACTCTAGGATGTACCTCCATGGGGGATGTATGGAACTCCCTCAACACCCCTTCCCACAACATAATTGTCACTATGGTGCGTTCTCTAAAAAGGATGACATGCTCCACACCTATTGAAATTCCATCAGGAGCTCATCCTTAGGATAATTGAGTACGTCGGGCCACACAGTCAACATATGCCAGTTATGCCTCCCTGACTCACTGTAAGAGTAGGGGAGTAACGGTCATTGTCTGAAGGTAATATCCTCCATGATCATCCTCAAAGATATATTCATCATGGCCAACTACTTTGTCGCCTCACTCAACAGCTACAAATCAGTCTTCCAGCTGAGTGCATCTGCCACCATGTTCCCCTTTCTAGGAGTATATACTATCTCAAAGTCATAGTACTAGAGGAACTCTACCCATCAATGCTATCTTAGGTTCAGTTCCTTCTTGTAGAAGATAATCTTAAGACACTTGTGTTGAGATAAAATCTTAAACTACACACCCATCAAGTAGTGTCTCCACATCTTCAAGGAAAATACTACTGACATTAACTCTAGGTCTTTGGTCGTGTAGTTTTGATCATTATTACTCAACTGGTGTGAGACATAAGTGATCACTTCCTGCTCCTACATTAGGGAACAACCCATTATGGTCCCTGATGTGTCACATTAGACTATATAACCAATTCCCTCTTCTAGTAGCCTCAAGATGGGGGCACTTGTCAGTCTCCGCCTTAGCTCCTAGAAACTCTACCAACATCTCTCCATCCATACGAAGGGTTGTCCTTTATATTTCAAGGAAAAAAGGGTTCTAATTCTCAAAAGAAGTTGGGCACGAACCTTTGGTAGTATCTGGCCAACCCCAAGAAACTCCACACCTCAGTCACACTCCAGGTTGGTTACCAAGCATGTACTGCCAATATCTTTGCCGAATCCACAACAACTTCTGCCTCTAAGATGTTTTTTCCAAGGAAGTGGACCTCCCGAATCTAGGAATAGCACTTTGAGAGCATACTATAAAGATGGTTCCCTTATAGTGCATGTAGGACTATACGTAGGTGTGTACTGTGCTCCTCCTCCAATGTAGAGTACACGAAGATGTCATCAATGAAGATTACCACAAAATGATCGAGGTAAGGATAGAAGATCCTATTCATGAGTCTCATGAACACTTCTGGGGGGTTGTTTATGCTGAAAGGAATCACTATGAACTCATAGTGGCCATATTGGCTCGTGATTTATGCCTTCGATACAACCTCATCTAGTACCCGAAGCTGGTGACAACCCGATCTGAGGTCTATCTTTGAGAACTAACTTGCTCCTTTCAGATGGTCGAAGAGGTTGTCAATCCTCAGTAGTGGATACTTTTTCTTTACAGTCACCTAGTTCAGGTGGTAGAAGTCCATGAATAACCACAAAATCTCATCGGGCTTCTTGGAAAAAAAGCACTGGGGCTTCCCATAGTGAAACACTCCGCCTTACGAACCCCTTCCCCTGCAAGTCCTCTAGCTGTACCCTCAGCTGGTGAAGATCTGTGGGAGACATATGATATTCTAGTGTGGATATTAGTGCCATCTTGGGGTATAAGTTGATGAAAAAGTCAACCTCTCTATGAGGAGGTAGTGTTAGAACATCCTTAGGAAAAACATCGTTGTACTCTTCCACCACTATAGGAAAGCTTGGACTCCTATCATCCACTGAACTGAGGGTGAGGCTAGTCATATAGTGAGTGATTGGTTGTAACCTCTTCCAAGAGATTCCATCCTATACTGCAAGGGTTTCCTTCTTACTGGTAATGGAAAACCTGGTCCCATCTCCATGGACACACCGCACTATATGCCTAAAACAGTAGATCTAAGCATGGATTGTGGATAACCATTCCATACACAAGATAACATCATAAGGCCTCGATGCCTCTACTAGGAGATCCTAGAAAATGCTCTATTCTCCTAGAGTAATCTCACACTTATGAAACCAATGTGTAATCATCGAATTGTCTCCCGTAGGAGTCTATATCCCTAAGGATCGAGCCTACGACACCACCCAAATCTCTGAGCTCTGAATGAGATACTTGGAAAAGAAAGAGTGACTAACACCTATGTTTATAAGAACAACAACTAGGGTGGAAAAGACATAGATCACACCTCAGATCATCTATGGAGTTCCATGATCATATGACTTTGCTACCTGGAGCTGAGATATCATCTTCCTGCCTTGTCCCTGAGGTCGGGGTAGACAACCTGGAGGTGGTGGAGGTAACACCTCAAACCATCACCCTCCATCTGCCACATGACCAACTCCCCTACCACGTCTTCCACCCTACATAACTCCTTGCTCGAACAACTGCCTTTTCATTAGCAATCCCTTGACTGTCTTCTGGTTATCCATATGGCGGGTTGAGTAGTCACATGCCATGTGTCCCTGCCCTCCGAACGCAAAGCACTTCTTGGCTCTATGTTGGATCTCCTTGAACTAGGAGCCCCTCACTACCGACTATGAGTCCTGGGGTCAGCCTCTGAAAGACTTGGCCTTCTTGGGCTCACATGTTTGCTACATGTTTCCTACCAAAGATTTTGCTGCCTAGGGTCTTCTGGTGGCTCTAGCTATCAGCGCCTACTCTGCTAAGAAAATCTCTACCAGAAGGGCTCACTTCATCACCCTTGCCTAGGTGGGGATGCTAAGAGACAACAAAGATGTCCTAATATCCTGCCCGAGTCCCTGCTCAAAGGCTCGAGCCCTGATGAAAGGGTCTCAAACCATGTCTATGAAGTAGAAGAAAATCTCTATGAACCTTGCTGAGTACTCAACCACCATCATGCTACCCTGCCATAGGTGAAGCATCCCCTGAATGCGTACAGAGTGCAAGGTTTTGGAAAAAAATCATCTCGGAAAAGCCGATCGAAGTCTGACCAGGTGGGGGTCGGCTCATCGTTCTTCTCGGTGGTCAAGCTCCACCATCTCCCTGCCAATCCATGTAGAAGGCTTGATTCCATGATCACCATCTGGTCAGGCGGTGCCCTCACTAAGTGGAAGACCCACGTCACAGCCTCCATCCAGTCCTTAGTGACTTGAGGATTTGTCTCTCCCCTGAACTTGGGAGGTCTCTGTCTCTGAAACTCGTGCAAGACACTAAGTCTATGCATGTTCTATGACGGAACCGCCAGTACTAGATACTAACCATCGGGTGGTGGTAGCACTGGTGCACCACCCGGTGGGTCTATCTTAAGAACTGGTCCATGGATGGGTTCCTCTTCACTAGGTGGGCTGTTCTCATGACCTCATATTGGGACCCTAACTGGTTATCCACATAGAGTCATCCTGATATACATCAAGATGTACCAAAATTATAAGGTTATACCAGACGAGCTGATATTTATTAAAAAGAACCTAAGGAGACACTTATGTAATCAATGTGTTCATGTATTGAGCCAAAAAAGTAGAATTCAAGGTCTTGGTGTATGGATACGTTGACCACGAGACCAACACTGGACTCTATGAATCTGAAAGTCAGACTCGCAGAACATAACACTATTTCCCAAAAAAAACATAGACACCCATTCTCTTTGGTAGGAACAAATGCCCTCTGATTCCAATTTTTCATGACCAATCCTCTAGCGCCCATGCTGTGACTACCCCAAGCCCACCTTACATAAGACAGGGGCTGGTGACTAACACCGAAAAGGCATATCCCAGAAAGGGAAGGCATTGCCTTTAATCCTGTACACACACACACGCCCAACCACACCCCAACACAATGAAAAGGGAAACATGTATACCACTACAAAAAAGCTAAGTGAAAGTTAAAGTGAAAGTAAGTGGGCCAGAATACAAACCCAATAAGGAACTGAAAATAGTAAAGTACAAAAGGTAAATTATAATAGAAGTTTGTGGAAAACCCCACCGAATCATGAGAGTAGTGAAGCTACTAGAAGTCGAAGTAGTATGTCCTACCTACCCGGTCCTACTGGGCCCCAACTGGTAATAGGACCCTAATTCCACTATTGTAGCATCTGTCAGTTTCGTCCCCCTAAGCACCTATGTCGAAACGTCAATCGTCTGCAACAGACACAATATGTGCGGGCGAAGCCCGTGTAGGGGTGAGTATAAAAATAATCAGTAGGGACCTCGATACCCCCGAAGGTCTCTCAATAATCCACGAAAGAAAAACATCATAAATAAAATACCACAGAGGTAATACCACCAAGAAATACCTCAACCACATAGCACAAAGTAAAAGACACAGCTCACACCAGATATATTCTAGGGCGGTGATAGTAGTATCATCTGTTATTTCATCGAACTCCTCAGAAGATGGAGAACTCCTCCTCCATCAAGCACAATTGGCCTACTGGGTCACACAGAGCCTCTTCCCAATAACCTTGGACTATTGAGGTACTCATCCCTGATGACTACTAAGGGTATGCTGGGTTACACAGAGCCGCTCCCCGTTGTGGGCCTACCAGGTCACACAGAGCCACTTCCCACCATGGACGAACTGAGGTACTCCTCCTATTGAGTACCATGGGTCTAATAGGTTACAAAGACCATCTCCCACCATGGGCCTACTGGGTCACACAGAGTCGCTTCCCACTGGGTCGTCATCGAACAATATTCAGGTCTCAGCCAACCATAGGATTCCATACATGGAGTGCTTGGGATAACCGATCCTCAAGACATTCCTATCCACTTTATGTCCATAGAAGTCACAAAAAATCATTCCAAAAGATCCGCATCATCAGGTGGGTCCCAACACTGCAAACGACTCATTAATTGGATGCATGGTTTGCAAGATAGATGAATTTTAGTAAATAGTGGGCCGGTTGCGACGGGGCCTGGTCCGACCCTGTCATACCGACCCGACCAACCTGGATCAGGGGTCACACATACATCGGTTTAATTAGACAGACTCGACCTAACCGGGTTTGGATCGGGGTCGGTCTGGTTTGTCTTGGCCATTGAGCCCGACCCAATAGGCCTCACTGGACTCGACCCGGTTTGGTCGAGGGTCCAGTCCTCCGGGTCACCCGGCAACCCGATCTAGTTCGGCCCGACCCAAGGGCTGTAGGTTCGCACAGTTGGGACATGGGTCCGAACCACTAGGCCACGGGTCTGGCCCGCCAGGCAGTTCACACCCTGCCTATTCTGCCTCACTGAGATGTAGCTGAATGTTGCATCTAGTATGCCACCATCGCCCCGCAGGTCACTGCGGTCGAGCGACCGTGGTCTTCCCTGTGGGAGTCAGCACAGTGCCATGTCCATGGTCTACTGTGTGAGATGCATCACGATGCCACGTCCACGGCCCTCTAATACAGTTGAGTGATAGTGTCTGCTACTGGTAGCTTCTGGTCCATCTGGAAACACCTACCACTACACCGTAACCCAAGCTGGCCTCGGCCCTTCCTCCGGTGTGCCATCGTGGGGCGTTGCCACCCACCCGCGGCCGCTGCTGTGGGCCACCACCGGCCGTACCTTCGATGGGCCGCCATAATTTCTCTAGTGGTTCATTTTTATATCTATGTGCACCCATGGGCCTCCTGGGTCGCCACCATCCCTACCTTGGCCCCAAATTCCTCTTGCCACCACTTTGAGGATACAACCACAATGAAAACACATGAAGGAGGTGCTCGGGCCTTGTTCGTGTTGGCCCGAACCCTCCAAATTAAGATTTTATAATCATGGGAGGTTCTAGGATTCAAATTTAAATAAAAAAATGATTATTTCTAACCCTGGATAATGAAATCCCTAAAAATAAAGTTACCATCCCACACAAACGCACGATTCATGAATCAACATGTTCGTGGGCTGATCTGCGTTCTTCGTTTCTAGAAAAGAACAGGGAAGAACATCAATATAAAAAACCCCCTACCTCATTGACATTCTATGTCGAAGCATTCGTCTTCGAGGATTCAAGATGGTTGATGCCGCTTCCAGCTCCGTTATTCGAGGCATATTGACGCTGGTGATGATATTTCGGCTCATCGTTCTTAATTCTTCATTGGAGAGGGATTCCACTGATGGTTCATTAGAGGTTTTCTTGTGTTTTTTTAAATCCCCAAACACCATCACGTTGGATTAATTAAAATAAATCAAAAGCGCAGCGATGCTGTGTCCATCAATGATGCTCATTAAATTATCCACATTTAATGATCCACATTTAACGAGACATTAAGATAACAACATCACGGTTTCAAACGAGCCATTATTGACTCTCCATTAATGAGCCTCATCGCCACCTCATCGCTGCACCGTAGCGTCACTGTCCTCCAATCAATGGTGAGAAAATGAATAAAATAATTCTCTTTAATAATTCTATTATGTTTTTCTCAAAAATTCCAGAAAAAACTTTTCCCTATACCCTTTCCATCTGAAGTTAAGTCATTTATAGGCGAATCCTGGTGCTCCAAGTTCAACGGTGCCCTAAAATTTTTGATCTGAGCACCGGTTCAAAAGATAGAAAATCTATCTCGCTCGTTTACTAAACGTACCATAAAAAGTTCAAAATTTCGTTCTGGGCTCACTAGGCCTCAGAATCATGTGTAGTCAGAGCATGTGGTCTCAGAATAATTCCATATAATTAAAATAAATTTACACAAAATTTCTGAGACATTAAATATAAAATAAGTGGTGTATTAATAAATAAGATAATAAATATTGGTTAAACGTTTATGATGTAATTGTTAGATTCGGGACTGCGCAGCGGAAGCCAATGGGCCAGGATTTTTAAATTTTCTGCATCATCGGAGTGACATAATCCTGTCGACTCCGGTGATCTCGTCCCAGCTTGGTCTGAGGATCTCGCAAGGTTCATAAGGAGCACAAAATAAAATTGAACGTTTACCTTGTTCAGAATTGACGTGTAGGACACTGGCGATCGTTTCTTGAAGACTCCGACGTCGAAGCCCTCTAGATCGTCCACACACACCTTGCAAATCTGCATGCGCGCCGTTCGTCAAGATCCGGGTGCTAGCGCGGATCTAAGACGCACACCTCAGCGCAACGATGATCACCGCAAGGGAGGATGCTTCGATCCGGGATGGATAGGCTTGAAGATCCTCCTTGCTTGAGAGACTCTCTCTCTAAATTCTAGGAGGAGAGAGATGCTCTCAAATTTGACACATGAATAGTCATGGTGGGAGAGCATCTCTCTCACTTATATAGGGAGTATTAAAACACGCGGTGTAGGTTCCCGGCCCCCGTGTATTAGGCGTCCGCTATATAAGTGATGTAAATAATTATTTATGGAAAATAAAATTATGCCATAAGTAATATTTACAATTTATCACTTACTTGTAATATATAAATATATATTACATGATAAATCTGAGTCTTTGACTCGACTCATTCCTCCTGCTAATATTAAACGAACCTAGGATATTTAAATCCAGTCGAATAATATTAATACGTGTATTTACCATACAACTTGTAAATACATGTTATAAATAAATTCAACTAATTATTCTAACTCGAATAATTAAATGAACTTATTTATTCTTTGGTGATCCATAGAACTTGGATAGTACTCGGACCCTTTGGTGGGGCCCACCAAGTTCTAAATTCCTACTCTCAGAATAGGGCAGATTTTCAAGCCGCTATCGTGTGTGACCCTCTAGGCCCTTATCTCAATAGCAGTGAATAATATCACAGACCTAGAGCGGGGTCTAGCAACCCATCGAGGCCCCTATAGAGATAAGGAAAAGTCAAAGCAACGACTGCCTTCCTATGAACATGGTCCGTGTAATATAATCTCTTCGTCAAACGATATCTCAATAAAGCAAAATGCATACTAGTGTCATCATTCTTTATTTGCTTTATCTTTGTTTGTTGATTTGTCCGGACGGTCTTACCTTCGTCTACCATGGCCATGGATTTAATGAAGGTGCAACCATCCTAATCAACCAGGCCCGAGATATCTCTTCCTAAACTTGGAAGCGACAAATCCTTTCTCGATCATTCAATCAATGCCATGCCATTAATGACGTACCCAATACAAACTACCTCGCCACGACTTTGTCGCCATGGTTTTCGCCTTATATCAAATGTACGTAATTAAATGACATTCATTGATAATGATCTCAAGTCAGGAGACCATTACACATGCCCATAGATAGGAACGACCAATGACACCAGAAACATGTGGTGTTCCTATTAAGCGGGTCTATCCTCATGATCTCGTTAGCTAGAGATCATCAAGTGCGAACTTCATGAGATGAAGTCTCAATGCTTATGAGCCCCCAGCACCTAATGGTCACACATCATCTGTGTCCTTTCAGAATGATGTAACTGGACCATAGGACGTTACTTTAAGATTACTGTCATGGCATCTCAGGGTTCTCATTATAGCCTGGGAACTGCTATAACCATTTGATGCGACAGGTAATCTAAGGACATTGCCATTGATGAAGTGGATGCAGAAGTATCTATACTATCATGGCAAGATAAACACATGCATAAAACCATACTGAATACATGTAACAGTAATCAAAGTACAAGACAAGTTGGGTCTAGAGCACCCACTTTCAACACTCCCACTTGCACTAGAGCCAACTGCTAACAGGTTTCAATCCTCTAGCTCTCACATGTGAATCATGCTTCTGCTGAGAAATGGCTTTAGTTAGGGGGTCTGCCACATTTTCCTCTGTGGATACTCTGCTAACTGTCACTTCACCTCTCTGAGTAAAATCCCTCAAGAGATGGAACTTCCGAAGAATATTCTTTGTCCTCTGGTGAGACCTGGGCTCCTTGGCAAGCACCACTACAGCAGTATTATCACAATATACTGGAACAGGGTCTGCACTGCTAGGTATAACACCAATGTCTAAGATAAAGCTACGTATCCAGACTGCTTCCTTTGCTGCATCAGAAGCTGCAATATATTCGGACTCTGCTGTAGAATCTGCAACCACAGCTTGCTTTGAGCTTCTCCAGCTCACTCCACCACCATTCAGGCAAAAGATGTATCCTGACTGCGATTTCATATCATCATGATCTGTCTGGAAACTAGCATCAGTGTATCCCCTCACAACTAGTTCCTCATCTCCTCCATACACCAGGAACATATCCTTAGTACGCCTCAAGTACTTAAGGATTGTTTTAACAACTAACCAGTGCAGCTCTCCTGGATTAGCTTGATATCTACCCACCATGCTTAAAGCAAAGGCAACATCAAACCTAGTACATATCATGACATACATGATAGAACCCACTGCTGAAGCATAAGGGACTCTACTCATTCTGTCAATCTCCTCCTGTGTTTGTGGACACATTTTCTTGGAGAGATTAATACCATGTGACATAGGTAACAATCCTCTCTTGGATTGTTCCATATTGTACCTTTTGAGTACCTTGTCAATATATGTACTTTGACTTAGGCCAAGCATCCTTTGAGATCTATCTCGATAGATCTTGATCCCTAGAATGTAGGCCGCTTCACCTAAGTCTTTCATGGAGAAGCATTCATTTAACCAAGTCTTAACTGACTATAAGACTTGCACCTCGTTTCCCATGATTAATATGTCATCAACATATAAAACTAGGAAAACAATAGCATTCCCTTCAACCTTTTTATAGACACAAGGATCGCTTTCATTTTTGATAAAACCAAAATCTCTTATGGCCTCATCAAATCGTACATTCCATGATCTTGATGCCTGCTTCAATCCATAAATGGATCTCTGCAGCTTGCATAATTTATTGGCATCATTTGACTTAACAAACCCTTCGGGTTGAGTCATATAGACGTCTTCAACCAACCTCCCATTTAGAAAAGCAGTTTTGACATCCATTTGCCAAATTTCATAATCATGAAAGGCTACTATTGCAAGCAAAATTCTGATGGATTTAAGCATTGCCACTGGTGAGAAGGTTTCATCATAGTCAATGCCTTGACGTTGTCTGAAACCCTTTGCAACCAGTCTTGCTTTAAAGGTATTAACCTTACCATCCATGTCCAGCTTCTTCTTGAATACCCATTTACAACCAATGGGCTTCACATCAGCTGGAGGGTCTACCAAAATCCAAACTTGATTTTGATACATGGACTCCATCTCAGAGTTCATGGATTCTTGCCATGTAGCCGCTTTTTTGCCTTATACTGCTTCCTTGTAGGTCAGAGGTTCATCATCCTCAAGGATTATTGTGTCACCTGACTCGGTGACAAGAAAACCATAACGTTCCGGTTCTCTAACCTCTCGCGTAGACCTACGCAGTATCTGTGTCTCAGGAACAATTTCTTCTTCCACTTGTTCTTGTAGAGATTGTTCCTCTACCAACTCTTGTGCATCTGGAGCATTGACTTCATCGAAGTCAATCTTGCTCCCACTATTTCCAGTAGAAATGTGATCCCTTTCTAGAAATGTGGCGTATCTTGCCACAATGACTTTTCTATCTAAAGGGTTATATAGGTTGTATCCTCTACTTTCCTTAGGATAACCTACGAAGATGCACTTAGTGCTTCTGGATGCTAATTTGTCACTTGGTAAAGTCTTGACAAATGCCTCGCACCCCCACACTCGCATGTGTGTCAGATTGGGTTTCTTTCCAAACCATAACTGATATGGAATCCCATCTGTAGCTTTAGTTGGTACTCGGTTAATGGTATATGCTGCTGTCTGTAAGGCGTATCCCCAAAAGGATAATGGAAGAGTTGTATGACTCATCATTGATCTGACCATGTCAAGCAAGGTCCTATTCCTCCTTTCACTAACACCATTCCGTTGTGGTGTATAAGGAGGAGTGAGTTGAGATACTATTCCAGACTCCTTCAAATGATCAATGAAAGCTTGGTTAAGATATTCTCCGCCTCGGTCTGAGCGAAGTGCTTTTATCTTCTTACCAAGTTGGTTTTCTACTTCATTTTGATATTCCTTAAAGAAACGAAAGGAATCTGACTTATGCCGCATTAAGTAGATATAGCCATACCTACTATAATCATCGGTAAAAGTGATGAAGTATAGAAAACCACCCCTTTCCTCTACTGGAAATGGACCACATACATCGGTATGTATTAATTCCAGTACTGTATTTGCTCTTTCTCCCTTTCCTAAGAAAGGTGCTTTGGTCATCTTTCCTTGTAAACAATCTTGACATACATCTAAGGGTTCTAACTGTAGCAAGTCTAGATACCCTTCTTGAGGTAATTTTTGTAATCGCTTCTCGTTTACATGACCAAGCCTAAAGTGCCATAGGCGGGTGTTATTTGAGTCATGTTGGTTATTTTTGTCATTGATGGCCATTACTGAGTTTTCTAGTTCTAGTATATATAAACCATTGTTAAGATGTGCCATACCATAACATATGTTATCCCTATAAAAGAGACAACTTTTATTTCCAAACTTGAAATAAAAACCCATAGTGTCTAAACATGACACAGAGATGATGTTTCTGGTAACAGACCGTACATAATAGCAATTGTTTAAAACTAGAACCAAACCAGTTGGTAAAGTCAAGTGATAGTCTCCCACTGCCAAGGCCGCCAGACTTGCACCATTTGCAGCTCGGAGATCCACTTGACCTTTTGCAATCTTCTCAAACCTACTTGGTTCCTGTATATGAATACAAATGTGTGAGCCACATGCCGTATCCAATACCCAACTTGTAGATAATGATAGATTGCATTCAATGACAAAAATACCTGAAGCAGAAGCGTCAGCTTTCTTCTTCTTCCCAGCTCTGCAATTCTTTTTCTAGTGGCCTTTCTTGCCACATCCAAAACAGACAGCTTCCTGCTCATTACTCTGCCTCTGAATCTTTGGCTTCTTGGCAGGACGATGCATTGGTGTCTTTGGCCTTGACTTGGCCTTAGACGCCTTTGCCTTGCCCTTGTTTTTCTTGTTCACCATAAGGACAGATGTATTGGTGCTTTTCATGTCCTTATCAGCTTGGCGAACTAAAGCCAAAAGATCCGGGAGAGACTTTGTCATATCATTCATATTATAATTGACAATGAAAGTCGAAAAGCTTGACGGTAAAGAGGCAAGAATGAGATCCACTGCTAGTTCTTGGTTCAGTTTGAACCCAAGGGCTTCAAGCCTCTCAATATACCCAATCATCTTGAGTACGTGAGGACCGGATTGGTGCCCTTCTGCTAGCCTGCACTTATAAAGTGCACTTGAGATCTCATACCTTTCTTGCCTAGCCCTCTCCTCATACAGTTCTTGGAGGTGTGAAAGAATCTTGTAGGCATCCTCTTCCTCATGCATTTTTTGCAATTGGCTGGACATGGATGACAACATGATGCATTGTACATCAAGTGCATCATCTATATGCTTTTTACACTTATCTTTTTCCGTCTTTCTTGCTCCCTGAGGAGGCTCAGCAGGAATTGGGGATTCCAGCACATATAACTTCCTTTCTTGGCGTAGTACTATGTGCAAGCGCCTGTACCACTCCTGGAAGTTATTGCCGGTCAGGATATTTTCTTTATCCAAGATTGATCGCAGTGATAAAGTACTAGTGGTGTTGGTGATTTCCATTTTAAATCTACATCAGATAAACATTTAGCAGTTAGTACTTTTTCTTGATTACCTTTTGACATTTTTATGATTAAAAAATTATTATATCATTTAATGTCTCCCACTATTTTAACGAACCTTAATGGCCCTCACCATTAGATTCGGAATACTCTATCGCTTGAGCATTCTAGTGGCAAAGATCCTTGAAACCTCCCTCGTAGTCTACAAGCTAGGGCTACGACACTACTTGGAGGGTTTCAAGGTAGGCGCTATGCTGGCCAACCACCTGTTCTTGTGGTTCCTTGTGTAGTTGAGTAAAGTCCCAGCTTTTTGGAATCTATACTTAATTCCCTCAACCTCTTGCCTCTAAAGTGATAATAAGTTAGCTAAGGCTAAACCTTGATTACTCACTTTAGTTAAGTCGACCCATTCCTCACATGGAAACGCCCTGGTAGTAAGAGGCACTCTCAACTGAGGCTGATGAGCACCCAAACAGCCGGTTTTGTTTAGATATGAGAAATGGAAGGCACTATGACTTAATATATCTTTGAGGGATTTTTAAATTATTAATTGACGAATATAATCCCTTTTCTATTTATTATGTTCAAACTAGGTTGTCTCGCTCACAACTGAACATTCAAAAGAGTATTTATTCGTCATAACTTTATGCATTTTTCTCCTGTTTACTATCCTATGTGATCATGCAATAATCATGCAGTCGCATAAAAATAATAAACTATGCATAAAGTAAATAAAGCATTCCGACTGGTCTTGAGCATTCTATAATGATTGATCATTAACTGATCAATCATTACCTAGGGGAACACGTACCTGAGTAAGCACAAGACTCGTGTCGCTGCTGGCCCCAGTGCAAAGCCCAACTCATGTCTGGACTACCGCCTCATCTTGGCGGGGTCTGCCTCTCGGATCGTCACGAATTATTACAAATATACTCGCACGCAGGTGAGGGGGTATGGGGTACAATATACATATAGTGCAATGGACGCACAGGCCCTTATACATATTTGAATTAAAAGACGATTCGCAGACCGTCATTTATCTAATTAATTATTACAATCATCGCACGCATTGAATAAATAATTAAATAAATACATACATCCCAAACATACACAGGTCGGAAAAAAGCTCAAGACCAGTCGGGGTAAAAGTGCAATAAAATTAAACTGCAATAAATTTAAATTATGTGAGGGTGTTTTAATAAATTAAATGAATTTGATTAAATTCAAATAATTTATTTTTATCGGTTCCATTTGTTTAATTTAATTTTAATTCTAAAATTAAATTAAACCATTAATTTAATTCTAAACTTAAATTAAATTAATATTCTTGGATTAAAAAAAAATAATCTAAACCCCTAAATTAATTTTAATTAATTTAATTTAAAATAAATTAATTAAAATTAATTCAGTGCAGGTTACCTCTAACCGGAGAGAAGTCCGACGGGTCTGCGTACCGCCGCGGGATGTCGTCCTGAACCGCGGCGTGACCGCGGCGTGACCGCGGGGTGACCGCGGCGTGACCGCGGCGTGACCGCTTCCCGCAACGGTTGCATCTCCCGGCAGCCCGCAACTCCGGCGATGGTTCAGGGCGGCCGGACGGAGCTGGTCCGACGCGGACCGAGGTCGGCAGGGGTGGTCCGGAAGGGTTTCACGTCCGGAGAGGGCCGCGTCCGGCGAGGCAGGCCGCGTCTGGCGAGAGCCGCGTCCGGCGAGGCAGGCCTCGTCCGGCGAGAGCCGCGTCCAGCGAGGCGGTCCGCGGCTGGGAGGTCCGGCGCGGGGTGGGTCGGTGCGAGGTCCGGTCCGCCGCGGGGAGGCCGGTGCCGGTGCGCCGTGATGCTGGACCACCGGAGGAGGGGAGGCCGGTGCGAGGAGGGGACGGCGCGGGAGGTCCAGCGCGGGGAGGTCCGGCGCGGGGAGGTCCGGCGCGGGGAGGTCCGGCGCGGGGAGGTCCGGCGCGGGGAAGGTCTCGCGTGAGGGGAGGTCCGGCGCGCTGCGGGGAGGCCGGTGCCGGTGCGCCGTGGTGCTGGACCGCCGGAGGAGGGGAGGCCTAGGGTTTCGGCCTCCCCTGGTGCGCCGTGGGAGAGAAGACCCGTAAGGGTCTTCCTCCCATTCCCTTTTTTTTAAATCTCTCCTTTGCCATAAAATTCCAGCCGCCCCACCCCCTTTTTTTTTAAATAAAAAGAAGACCCCATCTTGGGGTCTTTGATTCCTCCCTTTTGTTTTTTTCTTTTTTTTTAAATAAAAAGGAGGAAGACCCCAATTCTTGGTCTCCTCCAATTATTTTAAATTTTATATATTTTATTATTATAATATATAATAAAAATTTATTATAAATATAATCAAAAATTTATTATAAATTATTTTTTAATAAAATAAATTTATTTGATGTTAATTCTCAATTTGAGATAAACACCAAACAAGCAAAAAAAAAACACAGACGTCGATCCGATTGAAACTTTAAAATGATCGTATCTTGATCATTTGAAATCGAAACGATGCGCGGTCGAATCCGAATGAACCGTCTTAACACCCCGCAATTAAATTTAATGAAATTTAATATTTTTAACTCAGAAAAAACCTTGCGTTCCCTATGATACCACTGTTAGATTCGAGACTGCGCAGCGGAAGCCAATGGGCCGGGGTTTTTAAATTTTCTGCATCATCGGAGTGACATAATCCTGTCGACTCCGGTGATCTCGTCCCAGCTTGGTCCGAGGATCTCGCAAGGTTCATAAGGAGCACAAAATAAAATTGAACGTTTACCTTGTTCAGAATTGACGTGTAGGACACCGGCGATCGTTGCTCGAAGACTCCGACGTCGAAGCCCTCTAGATCGTCCACACACGCCTTGCAAATCTGCACGCGCGCCGTTCGTCAAGATCCGGGTGCTAGCGCGGATCTAAGACGCACACTTCAGCGCAACGATGATCACCGCAAGGGAGGATGCTTCGATCCGGGATGGATAGGCTTGAAGATCCTCCTTGCTTGAGAGACTCTCTCTCTAAATTCTAGGAGGAGAGAGATGATCTCAAATTTGACACATGAATAGTCATGGTGGGAGAGCATCTCTCTCACTTATATAGGGAGTATTAAAACACGCGGTGTAGGTTCCCGGCCCCGGTGTATTAGGCGTCCGCTATATAAGTGATGTAAATAATTATTTATGGAAAATAAAATTATGCCATAATAATATTTACAATTTATCACTTACTTGTAATATATAAATATATATTACATGATAAATCTGAGTCTTTGACTCGACTCATTCCTCCTGCTAATATTAAACGAACCTAGGATATTTAAATCCAGTCGAATAATATTAATACGTGTATTTACCATACAACTTGTAAATACATGTTATAAATAAATTCAACTAATTATTCTAACTCGAATAATTAAATGAACTTATTTATTCTTTGGTGATCCATAGAACGTGGATAGTACTCGGACCCTTTGGCGGGGCCCACCAAGTTCTAAATTCCTACTCTCAGAATAGGGCAGATTTTCAAGGCGCTATCGTGTGTGACCCTCTAGGCCCTTATCTCAATAGCAGTGAATAATATCACAGACCTAGAGCGGGGTCTAGCAACCCATCGAGGCCCCTATAGAGATAAGGCAAAGTCAAAGCAACGATTGCCTTCCTATGAACATGGTCCGTGTAATATAATATCTTCGTCAAACGATATCTCAATAAAGCAGAATGCATACTAGTGTCATCATTCTTTATTTGCTTTATCTTTGTTTGTTGATTTGTCCGGACGGTCTTACCTTCGTCTACCATGGCCATGGATTTAATGAAGGTGAAACCATCCTAATCAACCAGGCCCGAGATATCTCTTCCTAAACTTGGAAGCGACAAATCCTTTCTCGATCATTCAATCAATGCCATGCCATTAATGACGTACCCAATACAAACTACCTCGCCACGACTTTGTCGCAATGGTTTTCGCCTTATATCAAATGTACGTAATTAAATGACATTCATTGATAATGATCTCAAGTCAGGAGACCATTACACATGCCCATAGATAGGAACGACCAATGACACCAGAAACATGTGGTGTTCCTATTAAGCGGGTCTGTCCTCATGATCTCGTTAGCTAGAGATCATCAAGTGCGAACTTCATGAGATGAAGTCTCAATGCTTATGAGCCCCCAGCACCTGATGGTCACACATCATCTGTGTCCTTTCAGAATGATGTAACTGGACCATATGACGTTACTTTAAGATTACTGTCATGGCATCTCAGGGTTCTCATTATAGCCTGGGAACTGCTATAACCATTTGATGCGACAGGTAATCTAAGGACATTGCCATTGATGAAGTGGATGCAGAAGTATCTATACTATCATGGCAAGATAAACACATGCATAAAACCATACTGAATACATGTAACAGTAATCAAAGTACAAGACAAGTTGGGTCTAGAGCACCCACTTTCAACAGTAATTTTAAAGATTGGAGAGTTATGTATAGGGTTAAAAGAGTTATGATATTGTTGTATTTTATATAAATGTTGACATGTTTGAGGATGATTATAAGTTAAAGGATATAAATACCATTTGTGTGTCCTTATGTGATTGTTCTCAAAGGTGAATAATGGTATTTTAGAAAAATGTTTTTATGAATATATAATAAAGTAATACCAAAAACTATGGGGATTGAAAAGTGTTTTGGTGACTAAGGAATTAATGTTATTGGAAGAACTAACTATATTGAGAAAGTTAAATAATTAAGTTAAATGGAATTTTATTTTCTAATATGATTTTTTTTTCAAATATTTGATATTATTTGGGGAATAATGATTGGGTTAACTATTGAAATTATATATGATTTTATTGTGGTATAGTGATTTGTGTTATATTAGAGAAATGATTAGTATATTTTGAAATTTTATAGGCCTAGTTTTTTTGGAAAGGATTTCACTTGAACTTTGGATATTATTGTTGAGGTTTTAGAGATTAATGTATATTTTTTTTCATATGAGGTTTTATTCATATTTGTTTGGGAATTATCTTAACTTTCACAAACCATTTTTTGTTTTAGAAAATTTCTATGAATAGAAAGAATAAATTTTCATCACTTTTATGGATATTATGTTCTATTAAAAGTTATTTTTAATGTATTAGGCTTGAAAAAATCATCATAGTTATTTTTCATTTATAATATCAGATAAACTATAGATGGAATACTTCTTGATAAATAACCAAAGGAAGAAATTATGCTCCACAAGTCCCACAATGGTAAATTCATTGTATAATAAAAATTTAGAAAATATAAGTTTCCAAGTCCTAACAAAGACATTATTATTATTTTTAAATGTTAAATGTTATTGAATTGGTTTCTTTAAAACCATTCAAAAATTATAAAAGGTAATTCTTTCCAATTATACTTATTTAGTTTCCACTCCACATTTATTCTCTTTTTATCTATTTCGAGGTTTCATTATAAGGGATCATTTTTAAATTAATAGGGTTTGAAGTCATATTCCACCCATTGAAATTGATTACTTTTTTAAGACCTTATTTATTAGATGTGATATATAATTTTAAGGACACGATTTTTTTATGAAGGAGAATCTTACACCCTGATATTTTAGTATGTAATAATTTAAGTAAATATCTTGTCGAATAGCGTGTGATATACATAACAGTAAACTAAAGTGAATAGTATTTTATTGAAATGAAATTTAAACATCAATAAATTTTGAATATACAATATTAAAATAAATAAATCAAAACTTATTGGTAATTAATATGAAATAAGGTTAAAAAAATGAAAATTTAAAAGTTTTATTTTTTTATATAAAAGTGGGTTTTCATTATATTTTCATTTTAAAGATAAATTTATGAATTTAAAAATTTTAATTTTATGAAATTAACTTCATTTTGAATTCATCATATCAAAATTATCCTAAGGTTATTTTTTTGATAATTTTCTTAAATTGTTGATTTTTGGATGAATAATGAAAAATACTGATTTCAAAAATACTACCAATTTTATGAAATTATCATGATATAAGAATGATTTAAACTTCTGTAATTTTTTTTATATATTAATTATATTTTGAAAAATTAAAATAAATAATTTTAAAAAATTATGCTGAATTTGGAAACTCATGTTTAACTTTTTAGAACCTAAGTGATATTTCATTCTAATAAAAAAAATATTTTTGATATATTTCTTAAATTAAGTAAAAATAGGTTTAAATTTGGTTTTGGACTTTTTAAGGAAAAAAAACATTATTACTAATTAATTAACCAATAAATATCATGGGGATCATTTCTACACATGATTTTGGTATGAAATCATTTTTATACTAAAAAATACATTTTTCTAAAAAAATTACATTTCACTTTGTGCACTTATATTAAAGTTATTTTTTTTACCACATATATAAATTAATATTATAAAATTTATTTAATATTTTGAATAATAAATTTCAAATTATGTAATATGTACCATTTAAGTTTTAATTATAATGAATATTTATCATAGTAATTTTTTGTCACCACGGTAAGAGTTAAAATGTTTAATGAGGGGGTTAAACTAAGAAATAAGGCATCATATAGAAATAAATTTTTTTTAAATATGATTGTATGAGTGTGGTTATACCCCCAATTATCCCAAATTTAAGCCCTATCCATTTTGTTCCACTTTCATTGAATATGACACAACTTTTATATTATAAAAATAATATAAAAAATGTCACTCTTACTCATGTAATACAATTTCATGATAACGATAAGGATAAAAATATATTTTGAATGGTTAAAGATAATAATATTAGTTATTAAAAAATTAAATTTTTTTGGTAATTTATTTTCAATTTTAAAAAATGGCTTATTTATCTAAAATGGTTATGTAGTGCTGGCACAACGCTTGTGCAAATAATAAAAAATCAAGTAAAATAATTTAAAAACAATAAAAGTGATATGGATTGGATGAATTATGGTGGTTTAATATTTTTATATATAATTATTATGGATAATTTATGATACAAGTTTTTATATTTTAACTCTAGTATTTTATTTATGTTTTCAAAGTCAAATTATGTGAATTGTCCTAAAAATGACTTTAAGGATATTTAAGGTTAAAAAATATTTTATTAATTGAATTAAAATTAATTAAAATTTTATAATTGGTAAAGTGTGATTATAAATGGTATATAATACCATAAATGGTCCTTTTATGAGCCAATTTTCATTTTTAAAATTATATTCTTGACCCATAAAAGACTTAACACCTATGAAAACACAATTTTTTTTCTTATAAAAGGGGACTCAATGTAACATTTAGAAAGACACATATGAGTTCAATTTTCATTAAAATAATACCCAAATTTCTTTAAAACATACCATAACACATACCTAGGAACTTGGGATGACCATAAACCCGTCCTCTAAAGTGCTTAAATTAAATTTAAAGGAGGATATCAAAATAAGTGGTAATCATATTTATTGAATTATTTTAGGTTTCTTTATTCTTGAAATTACTTACAATATATTATAAAAATACTAAAATAATTAAATAAATATAATTACTATAATTATTTTTTATTATGTTTGTGGAAGAAAATAATCTACCTTGTGTCCATCTAATGTAAAATAAAAATGCTGGTCATGTGTATGTATTCACTACCACCTCCATAGATGCCATATATAATTTTTCGTCATCATCTCACATGGATGAATATAATTATGAATTAAATAATTAGTTATTATATTTATAACATAATTATGAATCATTAAATATACACCATTATCTACATTCTATCCCTCTATTCCATTGGAAAGTGGAAATGTCGCTAATATGTAGGTGCAAACTACTACCTCCATGAAATTATGTATTTCATTTTTTATAATATCCTATCACGATTAGTTATAAAGAATAATTTAATTGATAAATTTGATAATTATAACATAATTATGTTTTCTGAAATATAAAACATAATCTACATTTATTCTTTTCCATCCGTTGAAAAATAAAAATGTCGTTCGTGCGCACGTGCAAACTACCACCTCCATGAAGTGATATATTTCATTCTTTATTTCCACATAGAATGGATGAATAAAAAGTGTATTTAATGTATAAATATATTATTTATTAAATTATTAATATTTTTAAATTATGATAGAACCATTTTATGGCCCCTTTTGATGCAGGTCATGACACTATAACTTTTTTGGACCAAATGACCTCAAAACAACCAATGTAACCTAAACCGAGTATGTAACTAAATTAAATGTGATATTAGAAGAAATTAAATGAATAATTATAATTGAATGAATATGAAATATCTTCTTAAGTATGTTTATAATTAAATAAAATTTAATTACTCTGGAGGCTTGAGAACATTCATAGCGAGTGGGGACTCAAAGTAAGATATTTTTTATTAAAAAATCATTTTAAAAATTTTATATTATTTTAAAAATATATCCATGTTATTTTAAATGTTTCAATAATTTTATTATTTATACATAAAATATGTTTAAATTTTATTTTCAAGTATTTTTTAATTTCTTTAAAAAAAATAAAAAGAAACAACTTTAATATTTTTTCTACAAGTTTCACTTTTGAATTTCTTTAAAAAAGAAAAGAAATGTTTTTTTTAAATTATACCACATTACAAAATTTTCTATGCATCATATCAATTATTCATTATGGATATTCCTTTTCAATTTTCCATATTTTTAAAACTATATTCAATTCCCATTATTTGATGAATTTTTCATTTTATAGAGTTATCATAGAAAATGATATCTTCTTTTATTTTTGTTGGAAAACTATTTGTGTTAATAATTAGGGTTTCAATTTTTTTTATAAGTTTTATAATGAAAGTGAAATCCACTTTGTGTTTTATTCATGTTTTGATTCTTATACATTATATATAACGATGGTTGGGTCTAATATATCTCTCCAATGCAATAGGTATTACAGATGGAGTTATCTGGTTATATTTTAAACCTATGAAGTGCATGGAGTTAACTAATTATAAGATACTCCTATGAAGTGGTTTGAGTTAACTAATTATATGTTACTCATATAAAGGGGACAAATTTAATTTATTATAAGGCACTATATTGAAGTGGATGAAGTTAACTAGATATATGTTACTCTTATGATGATGTAATTTTTTCATAGATAGATAAACATAGTCTATTACTATAAATAAGTTGGAATTAACCTGGAAGGTTAATCCATTATAATGGTGATTGAAATAATGATATGATTATACTGTCCCATGTAATAACCCAGTTCTTATTTTTTGAGGTAGAATTTTCTTCTTTTTCTTTTTCTTTTTTCTTTTTGAGAAAATAAGGAAAACTATAAAAATGATAAGTTTTAGTATCACATGCTATGTAATACTATGTACATGTTGTGTAGTATGTGGATACATGATTTGTTCTTGTATTGGAAAAGTAGAGAATAAAAATCCATTACACACTTTGTACTTCCTGGTACACGCCGTGTAGTCATGTCAGCAAGGTCGATGCATGACTCGTAAAGTAAGTTAGTGAATTTTTGAAAAGTAAAATGATATAAAACCTGTGTATAAAAAATTACATGCTGTGTACTCCTAATTTTGATCTTAAAATGGGCAGTAGCGTCATTTTCTCTTCTTCTAGAACGAAGTGCCACCGGGTGAAGAACAAGGATCCACAAGATCATTTCCTTCTCCCATTTCGTCGTCCTGGATCCAATTCAAATGTCATTAGTCATGTTAGAACCCAATTAGTAAGGGATTTCTTCTTCTAGAGATGTTATTGGTGATTTTTTATCTTGATAGAGTTATTTAGGTTTGAATGGTTTCCCCCTTTTTATAGATCTATATCATTCAAGGGCTAGTGTCGGATAATATCAGTTGTATGACATCGAGGTAGGTAGTATCACGCCTCTCATTAATTGTTGAGATTTTTATATGTGCCGTCATGCTACACACCCTTGTTTAAGGCATTTACTTGAAAGGAAATTGATATTTTTTATTATTAAATTCTTTTTTGGTTATAAATTCAATGAATTAAAGCATGATTATATTTATTTCTTGATTAAGGTTCACCCTGAGGGTGTGTTTCCCTTGGATAAATATTGTATAGCCATTTTTTCCTTGGATGTCCATCATCATGCCTTCATTTTCCATTTTAGGGCTATATAAAATGAACTTTATTATTATCTATAATTACAATTGTATTGGAAATGTAAGTGTTTGATTATGGCTTTGGGATTGTGGTTTCCCCTTTGCTATGTAGTGTTTTTCCTTGTTAAGTAGGTTGAAATCTTTTATTTAATTTTAATGAGTAAATAATAAATAGCATTGGGTAATACATGGGTTCCTCTTAGAACACCGTGAATAGACTTGCAATACTATTTTACCTTGCACCTTGGGTGATACATGGGTTCAGTTTAGAACGGCATGGATAGACTTCAGAGGATTTTGATTTATACGTCATTAGTTTATATTGACTCCCTTTTAGGACCGCTAGGGATGAACTAAATTGATAGAAACTTATATTTCACATAGAGTGATACCATGAGCTCCATATTTGGACCACTAAAGATAGACTCACTTGAAACTATAACAACATTGAGAGTGATACTTGGGGGTCCCTAATAGAACTTTTTAGAATATACTCGTAGGGTGTTGGTAGAATTAAACCTATAGTGATACCTGAATTCAAAATTAGGAATCCTAAGTATAGACTGGGTTTATACATAAATGATGTAATGGAATGAATTGTGACATGTCTGCCAAGATAAAGCACAATCTTGGATTCAGAATTTACTTGTTAGAAAGTCTTCTGAGACTTCTATTTTTCTTACATTACTACGAGGAATGTTGAGCTTATGATGAATTTTGAGACCTAAACAATTCAATTAAATGAACTAATAATGAACATGGTAAACTCTATAAATGAATACAACTACTTTTAGGATTTATTACTTCTGGGTGCCTACTAGTTTACTACATGTCATTACTATACACAACTCCTGCATATACTCACAAACAGATTGACACAAACCTTTGTTGGTTTCCTACTGGGATTCATTTCTCAAACCATGTTTGAGCCTTACTTTTGGGCCCAAACAAACTATATTTCTACAAGTGTTGATAGGTTAAATGCTTCCTAAATAGGTACTTGACTGCAGTTTAGAAGTATGAGAGCATGGGACCAAGCCAAGGCTTGCGTTGCTGATGAGTTTCATTTTGTGTTACCATACATTGGTAATGTATTTTACTTGATTGAAGTGTATCCTGTTTTGACTGTTTTCCTAGAACATGTGACTTGAGACATCTTTTTGATATTATTTTCCTTCTGGTTACTAATTCCTTCAGTCTTAAATTGTTTACTTTAGTTTCATTTTGTTTATTTCTTCCTCTATTTGATAATCTTTATTCTATTGTGTTACACTCTACCAATGAGGTCATAGTTTCCCCATTATCACACCCTAGGCCCTCACTTCTAGTCGACAGCCTTTGGAATTTGTGGAAATGTGATTGAGGCCATGTGGCCAACCAGGTACGGGGCACCGTTTAGTGGAATCTTGACATGGGACAGTACAAAGTGGTATCACAGGGGTTTTTTCCTACTTTGTCTTACTATTTGGAGCTATAGATAGGGATATAAAGGAATGGGTATTTGGTAATTAGCTGTGCTTAGGATTAGCTACCCCACATACAGGGAATATACAAAGTGCCTCAAATTTACTTGTGATCTTTAGATTTTGAGCTATTACAGTTGATTCGATTTCACTGTTGGATGACACACTTGATTTATGCTATTACTATTGATGAAATTGTGGGTTCTATTTTAGTTTCAACCCAATGATATGAGGGTGTTCCATCTCATGCATCATATAAAAACTTGTTAGAATCATATGCCATACATTATGCCATGACATCTAGGATGCATTAGTTATCGCATGTTTTTGTGATATATGATGTGATATATATACCTACTATTGTGATAGTTATATTGGTACGTGATATGGTTTGGATAGAATAGATGACAAACTTTAGTTCCTGAGGTGTATGATCCCTCTTGGACCAGAATTTTCACAGGTCATGATTCAACTTTTTATCTATAATTGTACTATGATATGTCTTTCTTGGGTGCCAAACATTAATTTGCTCGGTTTATGGTCCCACACGAATAAGAATTTGGCATCCTCATGGTTTCATTTTCTACAGAAAATTCCTTTTTTTGGGAAATATGGAGTTTTTATATTGAAAAAACTAGTATACATGGCATATATTCTAGCCTAACATGTCATGAGTTCTTCCAGTTCGGGGAAGAAGGCATTCCAAGTTTTAAGAAGAACACACCATGTACCTTGTACACACGCCCTGAATTCCTTGAATGTGTAACCTGTCATGTGGGAAGGGAACATGGGTTGTCAAGATTTGATTAGGGAACGCTATGTATTGGGAGTAAACACCGTGTAGATGTCAACCATGTATCTGACTGTGTGAATAACAACATGGGTAGATGAAAAAATATTTGTACATGCTATGTTGAGAATGAAAATTTTGTGTAGTCTTACACCAGAAGAATCGTGTAATTATAGCCATGTAGAAGTACCTAGGAATGATGGAAAATCCAAGTACACACTGTGTCTCAGGAAGAACACACCGTGTGTGTGGTGTGTTACACAACCATGTGGGGCAGAGGTACTCGTCGATGTAAAGGCCTAAGATAACATGTCGTGTATGGGGTTATAAAATCCGTGTACCCCTATTTTGGAAAACGTGAATTATTTCATTTAGCTGTTCCATTATTGAACTTCTTAGTTACAATTTTATTTCATTAAGATGGTACTATGGCGTGTGTGGTTGACTCTACAGAGCAATGCTGCCATGACGACTGTGAGTTTTACACTAGGATTGCGGTGATGAGTATACTTTAGAAATGGTAGGACATGGGCTACTGATGTATCCTCTAATTGTTCGAGCTGTGGCACCGTCCATTATGCTGGACGTGGGTGAAAATTCATAGTTCTGAGAAGGTTTTGTGAGGTTCATGCATATTTTTCAGGGAGCACCGCAGGCTTCCACATCTATAGAAGAGCTAATGCATATGTTACAGTAGAATAATCTGATTACTTTTTTATGGGAGGGCGGAGTATAGGCTACAGAATCATGGTTGGAATCAGTGATGACAATCTTTGAGCATATTAAGACCCTTCTCGATAGGAGGGTCAAGATCATGACCAATATGATGTGTGATTCTTGCAAAATATAGTGGGATGTTATCACTCAAGAAGGGTGTCAATGGGATATGACATGGGAAGACATTAAGGTGTCCTTATATAATTATTATTTTACTGAGAAAATGAGGGCTGACCGGGACCAAGAGTTCATGTACCTCGAGCAGGGCACACTATTAGTTATGGATTATTCTGGCCGGTTTACTGAGATTCAGCGATTCGAACCTATTCCGATGGGTGATTTCACATTAAAATCTATAAAATTAAAGGATGGTCTTAGGTTTGACATCCGATCCCAGGTGAGTGTCTTCAGGTTTCCTTTGGTCTATGCTATTGTAAATCAGGGGCTGATTACCGAGAGTAATTTTCGGGAAGATGGAGGTGTGAGCGAAGGTGGTTGGGCACCGATATCTGGTACTGTCTTGACTGGATGCAAGAAGCGGTGTATGAAGATTTCTAATGGGGATAAGATAAATAAAAACCTTTCTTCCGGTATCCAGGTAAGGTGCTACTAGTGCGGTAGGTTGGGGCATATGAGGCCCCAGTGCCCAAATGACCCAGTTGAGTGCTGATCTTGAGGAATGATGGGCAATTTACAGGGTTTCTATAGGACTTTTATACCAGTTTCTGGTGAGAGGGATTTTGTACAGTCTCTATGTGCTGGAGTAGGGTCAGTAGAATCTCACCAGTCTGTAAACTGGAATAATTCATGGCATTTAGTCTAAGGCAGTGGGTGTGGCTGTGGTAGCCTGGCCCCAGGATCTCAGTGACAGTAGGGTGGGTCAACTCAGGGTAGCCAAGCAGTTTCTTAGGGCCATGTTGCAGGTCAGAATTATGAAATACAACATACCTAGTAGGAGTAGGATCCTGGACCTTCTACTTTCAGAGGTACTATCATAGTCATCTCTGTTTTATCTTTTTCACTTTTTGATAATGGTGGAACACATAGTTTTTTATCTATGGCTGTTGTGGAAATCCTTGGACTCTGTTTTTATACTTAATCTAATGTGATGATGCTATACAATCTATTAGGTATTAGAATGGTCGATTTACATTAGTACAAGGAGTTCCCCCTTGATATTGGTAGGTGTTACTTTATATGGATCCCTTATGTATTAGAGATGAAAGGATTTTGATTTCATTTTTGGAATGGACTGGTTTGTTTATTTTTGAGACTTTGTTGATTTATATCACGACAAGGTGAGTTTCACATCACCAAGTGGTGGAGAGTTTCTATATAAGTGTGAATGGGATGTTTAGGAAATAAGAGTTGGATGCGAGCATCATGGGATAGGTGTGATGACAACCCATATTGCGAGTTTATATATGGATTATCAGGGAACATGTTTGGAATACTTACCTTCAGTGGTTGATCGTTTTAGGGACATTTGTTTGAACAAATTCTCAAGTTTACCCCTAGTCAAAGAGGTAGATTTCACTATCGAGATAGTTCCAGGTGCTGCACGCATATCCATTCCTTCTTACAGGATGGATATAATGGAGTTGCAAGAGCTCAAGAGGTAGTTGGAAGATCTGGAAGCTAAGGGTTTTATCCGAACCATCTCTTCTCCTAAGGGTTCACCGATCCTTTTCACAAAAAAGGAAGATGGTACCCTTAGTCAATGAATGTACTATAAAAAACTAAACTAGTTAATGGTTAAAAATCAATATCCCTTGCCACAGATAGATGACCAGTTTGATCAGATTCGAGGTGCTCGAGTGTTCTCAAAGATTGACTTGAGGCCATGATATCATCAGGTACATGTTCGACCTACAAACAAACCTCGTACAACCTTCCATAGTAGGTATGGCCTATATGAGTACCTGGTTATTCCTTTTGGTCTCACAAACACACAATCAGTTTTTATGGCGCTGATGAACCAAGTGTTCCATACTTCCCTATATTTTTGTGTGGTGGTTTTCGTGGATGATATCTTTGTGTATTCTCACAATCGACACGAACATTCCAAACACCTTGAGATCATTTCAAATATACTGAGTGAGAACCAATTAGATGCTAAGATAAGAAAATTCCACTTCTGGAAATATTATTTTCACTTCTTGGGTCACGTCATCTCAGAGACTAGAGTATCAGTAGACCCAGATAAAGAGAAATAAGTAGTGACTTGGGAGCAACCCAAGAATGTTTTTGAGGTATAGAGTTTCTTAGGGATAAGGAGTTACTACATGAATTTTATACAGGAATTATTATGCTTAACAACACTAATGAAGAGCTTTACCAAGAAAGGTGTGAATTTTGAGTGGTCATATTTTTGTGATGCAGCCTTTCAACAGTTTAAGGGAAGTTTTACTTCAGTGCCGATACTAATATTTCTAGAGCTAGGAAAAAGTTACACTATATACTATTATGCATCAGGTATCAGGTTGGGATTAGTGCTTATGTCGGGGGATTGAGTTGTTGCATATGGGTCTCAAGAGTTGAGGACACATGAGAGGAATTACCCAACGCATGATCTTGAGTTAGCTGCATTTGTTCATGATTTGAACTGTTGGAGACATTATTTGTTGAAATTTTATTTTGTTGCATACAAAGACCACAAAATTATAAAATATATCTTATCTCAGCGTGATTTGAATTTGAGACAGCGAAGGTGGGTGTAATACCTTCAATCGTTTGATTTTGAGCTTGCCTATACACCTGGAAAAGGTAATGTAGTGGCTAACGCACTGAGAAGGGGACTCAGATACAGGTAGTGCATGATGCTAGTGGTGAGTGGAAGCCTATATCCTTATTCTCTGATATGTATTTAGAGGTGTACGGTAGTCAGGTGAAAAATTATCATTCATTATTGGTTGTTAACTCTACCCTACTATACAAAGTGAGGATGAGACAACTATCTAATTTCGAAGGCCTAGTTCTACGAGAGAGTGTGGCAGGCATGGACCCTCATCCTAGATGAACAATTGGATATTATGAAGTTATTCATATCCATGGATGGGTGTAGGTTACAGGGGATATACATGAGGAGTTGATGTGAAAGTTTCATGATTCATCTTGGGCAGCGCATCCCAGAGTCACCAAGATCTACCGTGACTTGCACCATTAGTACTGGTGGCCAGGTATGAAGTGAGAAGTAGCTGGTTTTGTTACGTGGTATTCCACCTGTCAATAGGTAAAGGCAGAACATCATCAGATAAATAGACCTTTATAGCTTCTACCCATTCCTAAGTAGAAGTGGGATGATGTCATGATGGATTTTATGATGGGGTTACCGAGGTCTCCTAGAGGAAATGATGTTGTGTGGGTCGTAGTTGATAGGCTTATGAAGGTCACTCACTTCTTGCCGATTAAGAAGACCTTTGGTGTTTATGAGCTCAGGAAGATATATATCAGATAGGTAGTATGAATTCCTGGGGTTCCTCATTCTATCATTTTAGATAGGGATTCACACTTTACATCTCATTTATGGCAGTGTGTTTAGAGGGTTCTAGGTACATAGTTTCTTCTGAGCACAACATACCACCCTCAGACCGATGGTCAGTCAGAGCATACTATATAGGTGCTAGAGGACATGTTACATGAATGTGTCCTAGAATTTGGGGGATCTTGGGAGAAGTATATAACCATAGTTTAGTTTTCCTATAATAATAGCATTAGGATACTATTCATATGGATCCATATGCGTCTTTGTATCATAGGCCATGCCGATCACCCCTATGTTGGCTAGAGGTAGGAGCGACAACTATACTGGGACTTCATCTTATTTAGTAGACTACTGTGCAGGTTCACTTGATTCATAGATGGATAACTACTGCGCAGTCTCGTCAAAAATCATATACTAATCGTCATAGATGACCTTTGGAGTTTGTGGTTAGGGATTGACTTTTTCTACATGTCACACCAAGATTAGGACACAAGAGGATCATGAGATAGGGTAAGCTTTCACCAAGATATGTCGGACCATTTGAGATTTTGGAATGAGTTGGGTCGGTTGCCTATCGGTTACAATTACCTCAAAGGCACCGAGACATGCATGACGTTTTCCATGTATCTCAGCTATGCAGTTATCATTCAGACCCGTCCCATGTTTTTCAGCCTGGGGAGGTTGAGCTTTAGGTTGATGAATCCTTTTAGGAGCATCCGGTTCGTATATTTGATAGGAGCACAAAGATTCTCTGAGGTTGGTCAGTTTCTCTAGTACAGGTGCTATGGCGGCATGACCGAGTGCAGGATGAGAATTAGGAGAGGGAGACCGACATATATGCTCAGTGGTTGGAGATATTCTTAGATATTACTTCACTTCCCATGGAAGGGAAATTTGAAGAAAAATTCATTAAGGGGGGAATTTTGTAAGAACCCGGTTCTTATTTTTTGAGGTAAAATTTTCTTCTTTTTCATTTTCCTTTTTGTTTTTGAGAAAACAAGGAAAACTATAAAATTTTTATCTTTTAGTAGTACACGCCATGTAATCCTCTGTACATGCCATTTAATTTTAACATGTAGGATGGGGATACACGATGTTTGATTGTGCTGTCCAAAGAGATAAGAAAAAGCCACTACATGCCGTGTAATTCCTAGTACACACCATTTAGTCATGTCATCAAGGTTGGTGGGAGACACATAAAGTAAGTTAGTGAATTTATGAACAGTAAAATGATATAGATGCCGTGTATATTAACATACATGCCGTGTAATCCTAATTTTTGGATTAAAACGGTAAGTATCATCCTTTTCTCTTATTCTAGATAGAAGATCCACTGAGTGAAGAACAAGGAGTCGCGAGATCATTTCCTTCTCCCGTTTTGTTGTCCAAGATTCGATTCAAGTGTCTCTAATCACGTTAGAACCCAATTGGTAAGGTAATTATTATTCTATAGCCATCCTTGGTGATTTTTTTTCTCTTGATAGAGTTTTTTAAGGTTCATTGGTTTTCCCATTTTTATAGATCTATGCCATTCTAGGTCAATTAAAGGCCTGGCGTTAGAGTATATCAGTTTTTCGACATCGAGGTAGGTGGTATCATGCCTCTTGTTAATTGTCGAGATGTTTATATGTGTCGTTGGGCTACACACAAACGTTAAGGGTGTTTCCTTGAATGGAAATGTATCCTTGTTATTATTAAATGATGTTTTGGTTATGAATTCAATTAATTAAAGCATGGTTATCTTTTTTTATTGATTAAGGGCCACCCCGAGGGTGTGTTTCCCTTGTATGACTGTTGTATAACCATTTTGGCCTACGATGTCCATGGAAATGACTTCTTTTTCCCATTTGGGGTTGTTTAAAGTGATCTTTATTATTATCTGGAATTGAAATTTTGTAGTAATTGTAAGTGTTTGATTATGGATTTGGGATTCTGGTTTCCCCTTTGCTATGAAATTATTTTTCTTGTTAAGTAGGTTGATTTTTTTATTGAATTTTAATGAGTAAATGGAAAATAGAATTGGGTGATACATGAGTTCAGATTATAACACTGTTAATGGACTCGTATGAATATTATAACTTAAACCTTGGGTGATACAAGGATTCAGTTTAGAATTCCATGGACAGACTGAAAAGGATTTTGATTTATACGTCATTAGTGATACATGGGGTCCCTTGTAGGACCACCAGGGATGAAAAAAATTCACAGAATCTTATATTTCAAATAGAGTGACACCATGGGTTACCTATTAGGACCTCTAAGGATATAATCTCTTGAACTTATTCCAACATTGAGAGTGATACTCAGGGCTCCCTTATAGGACCTATGAGAACGAACTCATAGAATGTCGGTAGAATTACACCTGTAGTGATAATTGAATTCCAAATTAGGAATCTCAAGCATAGACTCAGGTTATATATAAATGATGTAATGCAATGAATTGTGACATGTCTTCCAAGCCAAAGCCCAAGATTGGATTCAGACTTTACTTACTTCTTAGAAGGTCTTCTGTGATTTCTATTGTTCTTACTTTACTACAAGAAATGTCGGGATTAGGCTGAATTCTGAGACCCAAACACTTCAAGTAAATAAAATAATAATTAACATGGTAAAATATATAAATGAAGTCAAGTACTTGTAGGATTTTTTACTTCTAGGTTCCTACAATTTTATTGCATGTCATTACTATACACAACTACTGTATATACTAACTGACAGATTGGCACAAACCTTAGGTGGTTGCCTACTGGGATACATATCTCACACCTTGTTTGGGCCATGATTTTGTGCTCCAATAGAATATATTGCTACAGGTGTCAATATGGTAAAGGATCCCTATACAAGTACTTGATTACTGCTTAGGATCAGGAGAGCATAGGACTAAGCCAAGGTTTGTGATGCTGCTGAGTTTCATTTTTTATCTTACTTTGGTATTGTATTGTACTTGATTGCAGTGTATCCTATTTTAAATATTTTCTTAGAAAATATGACATGCCACATCATTTTGATATTATATGTCTTCTGGTTACTTATTATTTTAGTCTTCAATTGTTTATTTCTGTTGCATGTTTTTTACTACTTCTGCTATTTGTTAATATTTATTTTGTTGTGTTACACTCTGCCAATGAGGGAATAATTTCCCCACTATCACATCCTAGGCCCTAGCTTATAGTCAGAAGCCTCTGGAGTTTGGGAAAATTTGCTTAAAACCATGTGTCCAACTAGGTACGGGGAACCGTTTAGTGGCATTCGATCCCAGGATGTTACATCCCAAAAATATCTTTATAATTATTCTTTTATTCCATTATGATTTATTATGAATTTTTTTATGAAAAAATATTTGTAAAGAAGTTGATATAAAGTATAAGTGATTATTTAAACTTAATGTTTATTACATGGAAAGGGGAACTTTCATATGGGTCTACATGTTATTTATTATATTAATGAAACTCATTTGTTTTTATATCCCTTGCTAATATTTGATGTGATCATCCCATGTTTTAAAATATTTTTAATAGGGATTATGAATATATAGGAATTATAATAATGTTGAAGTTGTAGTATTAGAGAATTTTATTAAAATAAGCAAGTAAATAAATGATGAAAACATGAGTGTAAAGATAACAACCTATTTTTATAGAAATAATGTACACTATGTGATATTGTCCCTGGTGTAATTTTTTTGGTTTTCCAATTTCCCTAGTACTATAAACCTGAAAGATCATTTGAAAATAAAATGTTCAAAATTATTTATATTAAAGTCATAATCATGAGTTGGTTATGTACTAGTTGTTATAGTTGATATCTAAGAAATATTTTAGATAACTCCATAGTATAGGATGTTCTTAAGGAATGAAAATTTAATTTATATCTATAATATAATTTAATTACTCTAATGGTTTTCATTTTTATTTAAACGAATAAATTTAAATTTTAGAATAGCTTTATACAGAGGTAACATGGTGAATAATGTTATAAGGAAACAAAAGGAAAATATCCTCATGAACCAATAACCTAAATTGATTGGAGTATGAGTTGATTAGTTCATGTATATGTTAACTCAATTAACATAGACTATTAATGGCAGTAACCATGAAATAAAAAATTCTTTATAAAGGAACATTTCATAGTAGAGAATTTTATACTAAAAAACCACTAGTATTTGGTGGAACCTCTTACACAGTGGTGGAAGAAAAATTAATAAATTCCTTAGAAAAGATATTTTATGTATTGGGTTGTTCATATCATCAGAAGATAAAAATTTACATTTACCATCTTGAAGGTAAAGGTGACTAGTGGTGTTCATTGATAAGGAATAACAAAGAGAAGAATGATATTGATATAATGGAGTGGAAGTTATTTAAATATATATTTATAGAAAAATATTTTCTTAATGTGTTTCATATTAGGATGGGAAAAAAATTTCTAGAGTTAAATGAAAGGTAGGAAAATATGTTTCTGTTTATGAATCATTATTTACCATAATGGATAGGTACGCACCATGTTTTATTCTAAGTAGTGAAAGTAAATTGATATATTTTAATCACTTTTAAAACCATGTTTATGAAGGGTTATAGTTACAAATTAATTAGGGAATTTAATTTTTTTGATTCTAAAAGATGATTTAGATAGAGTTTTTCGACTCTTTTGTGTTCCATAACAATAAGGATAAAAAGGGAAATAGATAGCAAGGAATGGAGAAATAATCAACACAAAAATCTGAAAGTAAATTTATATCATAATCTAATTTTGGGAAGAATAATTCTCAGATATTTTTTTTGAGATTAGAGACATGTTATTGTTGTTTTTGGATTATACATTTGGCTTATGAATGGAAAGAAATGATAAATAGTAATGGAAAAACTATTAATGGTAACCAGGGAGTGTGATTTTTTAATTATAATGGGACGAGACATTATGGAAATGTGTTATGAAGGTAGGTATGAAATTTGGAAAATTTCTAGATCATATGAAAAAATTATTAGAAAAAATAATATTCTATTACTGGTTAAGAATACGAAACCACAAATTACATATAAATGTAAGAAGTATTAAGGAATAAAATGAAAAATATTGGTTAAATGTTTTATGAATATATTTGAATGACTGAAGTGTCCACATATAGGGTTTCAAAAGTTATGATGTAATGTTATTTTATTTAATGGTTCATTTATTTAAGGATGATCAAAATTTCAAAGGTATAAATACCTTTATTGAGTATTTATGTTATTTTATTATAAGGTAATTAATTATGTTTTGGAAAAATGTTTTTAAGAACAAATTTAATATAACATAGATAACCTTGTGGATTGAAAAGTTATTTGGTGACTAAGTGATTAATGTTTTTCTAAAGAAGTTAACTATAATGGGAACATTATATGATCAATATTAATAGATTATTATTGGGAAATATTTGATTTTATGTCAAATTATTGATATTATTTAAAGAATAATGATTGAGTTAACTTTTTGAAGCATATATAATTTTTTATGGTATAGTGATTCATGTTATCTTGTGGAAAATATTTTTATTTTTAAATAATTTTAGGGACACTTTTTTCTAAATGATTTATGTTGATATTTGGGTACTATTATTGAGGTTTTAGAGATTAATGTATTATATCTTCATATCAAGGTTTATTCAAATTTTTTTGGGGTTATCTTTACTTGTGCTAAACATATTTGGTTTTAGTATGTCTAGAGATAAGGAAAATAAATTTTCATCCCTTTATTCGATCATATTATATATTAAAATATAATTTTAGTGCATCAAACATGAAAGATTCATCACAGTTATTTATCATTTAAAAAATGAGATTAAGCAGAGATGGTAAACTATTCAAAGAAAAACCGAAAGAATAAATTGTTCTTATGAAATTGTAATAAATAAGTTTTGTATATTATCTCATATTAACTATATTTATGGTAAAATAATTACTCAACTAAAGAAATAAGAAGTTAAATCTATTGAGTATTATATGGAATATTCACATAGCTATAAACGTATGTTCTTTAAAACTCCCTTATAAGTATGAGCATCAGAATGGTAAATGCATGGTTTAATAAATATTTAGGAAATGATAAGTTTCAATGTATTAGCATAGTAATTAAGATTATCTTTAAAATTTAAATGGTTTTTATATGGTTTCCTTAAAACCATTCAAAAAACTAGAATATATTTCTTTTCCACTTATATATATTTATTTTATACTCTTCATTTATTATATTTTCCTCTATTTTAAGGTTTCTTTATTATGGATCATTTTTTAGTTGATTGTTTTTAAGTCAAATTCCACCCCTTGAAATTGATTCTAAAAATGATTGAAACCATTTTTTATTTTCCCTAAGATAAAATTTTGAGGATGAAATTTTTTTATGATGGGAGAATGTAACACCCTAAGATTTTAGTATGGAATAATTAAGTAATTTTCTTGCCGAATAACATGTGATATACAAAAAATTAACAAATGAGAATAATAGTTTATTAAAATTAAAGGTAAAAATCAATAAATTATGAATATAAAAGTTTTATACAAACAAATCAATATTTATTGGTAGTTGATATGAAATAAGGTTACAAACACATAAAGTTGAATGGGGTCATTTTTATATAAAAGTGGTTTTTATTTATATTTTCATTTAAAATATTATTATATGAATGTATGAATAGTAATTTAAAAAAATGAAATATATTTTTGAATTCAGTAGATCATAATTTTCTTAGGAAGAAGTTTTGATAATTTTCTAGAATGGTAGATTTTTAGGTGAACAGTGAGAAATAATAATTTTGAAAATACTGTCACTTTTATGTTATTACCATGATATAAAAATGACTTAAATATTTTTTAAAAAATGTGTGATAATATATATATATAAGAAGAAAAACACTTTTTTTTAAAATATTTTGTTTAATTTGGAAACCCATTTTTAACATTTTAAAACCCATGTGATGTTTTATTCTTATAAAATAATTATTTTTGATCATTTTATTAAATTAAGTATTTACAAGGATAAATTTTATTTTAATTTTTTTAAAGTAACATATATATATATATTTTTATTCATATAAAAATATTTTTTTTGCGGATAAATTCTATGCATGATTTTTTTAAAAATCATTTTTATACTTTAAAAGGAATTTTTCTAAAAGCGATTTTCATTGAGTTTTGCATACTAATATCAAATTTAGTTTTCTAAACCTATAGAAATTTAATATTTGAAAATTTATTTAATATTATCAATGTAAATATTCAAATTATTTAATATATTCCATTTCATTTTTAGTCATAATGAATAGTTACCATAATAAATGTTTTTGACCTCTATTAGAGTAAAAAAGGAATAATGGAGGGGGAGGGGGGGGGGGGGGGGTTTAAATAATATATATGGATTAAAATATCACTAAAAATTGTATAAATCTGGTTTTATGAGTGGATTTATAACCCACATTATACTATCTTTGAAATCATTTCCTTTTGGTTCCTATTTCTTTGATTACGACATTGCTTTTTCTATTATAAAATTAATATAAACAAAAACCTCACTCTCACTAACTTAATAATTTGTCATGATAATGAAAAATATAAAAATTCATTAATAATGGTATATGATCATAATATTTATTTTTAATAAATTAATGTTTTTTTGAAAATTATTTTTATTTTTAAATAATTCTATAATTATCAAAAATTCTTATGAAGCGTCGACACAACACTTGTGAAAAAAGTAGGAAAATCATTTAAATGATTTTAAAACATTAAAAGAACTATGGTTTGGAATAATAATAGTTCTTAAATAATTTTATCGATAATTAGGTGGTATAAGTAATTATATAAGGGTTTATATTTGAAGTATATTTTTTTCTTGGGGTTTTAAAGTCAAATTACGTATATAGTTCCAAAAATGAGTTTATGGATTTTTAATGTTAAACTATATATTATTTATTGATTTAAAAATAATAAAAATATTATAAAAGGAAAATTGTGATGTTAAATAGTCTATAATACCATAAAATATTCTTTTATGAGCCACTTTTTAATTTTTAAAATTAAATTGTTGACCCTTAAAGAATTAATATCTTTAAAAACACCACTGTTTTTCCAATAAATTGGGACTCAAATAGCCTTTACAAATATACATATGATTTATGTTTTCATTAAAAATTATGGAAAAATACCTCTCCAAAAATCTCATAGCACATCCCAAATATTCTTATGTAACCATAAACCTCTTATTCAAAGGACTTAAGTTCAATTAAAGGAGGATATCAAAAGAAGAGGTATATGTATTTACCACATTATTTTTAGTTACTTTCCTCTTAAAAATCATTAAAATATATTATATAAATCCTAAAATAATTAAATCAGTATAATTAATATAATTAAATTTTATTATGGTGATGAAACAACCATCATGTACCTCATTTTCATCCAATGGAAAATGAAAACGTCGCTCATGTGTATATGTGGACTTCACTTCAACGGATGGAGAATTTTATTTTTCATCACCACTTAACATGGATGGTTATAATGATTTATTAATGAATAATTATGATATTTATAACATAATTATGATTCTTCAAATATAAACTATTATCTACTTTCATTCCCTCCCATCTATTGAAAAATGGAAAAGTTTCTCACGTGCACATGCGAGTTATCATCTCCCTAAAGCCATGTATTGTAATTTTCATCACCACCTTTGGTGTTTATTATAAAGATGGATTTAATGGATAAATATGATATTTATAACATAATTATGTATTTTTAATGATAAATTATAATCCACCATCATTCATATCCATCTATTGAAAAAATAAAACGTTGTTCGTTATATGTGTGAACTACTGCCTCCATAAAGTGATGTTTTTAATTTTTAGTTTATTCCTTATATGTATGGTTATAAAAGTATATTTAATTATTGAATATGATTTTATGAAATTATTATGGTTAATTAATGATTTTGGAATCATTTTATTATTTATTTTACCTCAATCAACACTCTCAAACTATTTTTGACAAAACAGCTTGAAAATAACCTAAATATACTAAAATAATTTAATAACTAAATAAAATATGATAAAAAATGAAATAATATAATTAATAATAAAATAATTAAAATTTAAAAGTTTCTTAACAAAGTAAATCACTAATATAATTTTATTACTAGGGATGCTAGCGAACGTACCTGGTGAGTCGAGACTCAAGCTAATAGATTTTTCATCAAAACATTGATTTAAATGTTTTAACAAATTTTTACTCTATATAAATTTTATTTTAAATGTATTAATAATTTTATTATTTATATATCAAATATGGTTAAATTTTATTTTAAAATATTTTTTACATTGTTTAAAAAGTTTTAAAATATAATCGCTTTGTCATTTTTTGGCATGGGTAACTTTTGACTCTCTCTATAAAAGCCAAAAAAGTATATTTTTTATTGTTTACCACATGAACAAATTTTACCAACATAATTGATGATATAATTATGGATATTAATTTTAATGTTTAATTTTTTTCCAAAATAAGTTATATTCTAAATTTTCAATGGTTATTTCAATTTAAAAAGTTATCAACTAAATTGATATCCCTTTTTAATTTTATGGGATAAATTTAAGTGATCATGGGTTCACATTAATGTTTTTATGATTTTTATTATTAAAGGTAAATCCCCTGTGTCTTTTCTAATTTTTTTTCCTGGAAATTATATATGATAACTCATAGGTTCAATATAGTCCTCCAATGAATAAGGTAATGTGGATAGAGTAAACCGGTTATAAGTTACTCCAATTAATTAAGAATAGTTAACTGATTATAGGTTAATCATATGAAGTGAATAGAGTTTACAAATTATAAGTTACTCATATGAATTGGAAAAATTTAACTCAATATATATTACCCTTATGATGATGTAATGATGATAGAGTGAGCTGAACATAAGATTCTCTTATGAAGAAGTTAGGATAAAAAATGTAAGTTAATCTACTATAAGAGTGATTGAAATAATGATATTATTATAACAAAACTCGAAACCTTCCTTTTTATTCTTTTTTTACTATAATTTTTCTTATAATTTTTTTTTATAAAAACTTTGGTCAAATAATTTGATTTCAAGAGTAAGTGATTATTTGAGCTCAGAGTTTATTACATGGAAATGGGAAATTTTATATAGGTTTTTATGTTTTTTAAATTACTAATAGGTTTCCTTTAATTTCACTTCCCTTAATAAATTCTTACTCATCCCATGATTTTAAATGTTTTTCATAGAGCTTAAGGATGTATAAGAAGTAATGAAAGGTGAAACTTATAATTGTAAATAAATTTATTGAAATAAGAAACCCAGATAAGGATGAAAATGTGAGTGAAAACATAAAAAACTATTTTTAGGAAAAAAATTACACCATGTGATCATGGTACCTCTGTAATTTTATGAGTTTTCATAATTCTATAAAACTATAAACCTAAAATATATTAGAAATGTATTACTATTCAAAATCATTTATATTAAACTCATAATTATGGGTTTGTTATGTAAAAGTTGTTATAATTTGAAACATAGAAAGGGTTCAGATAACTGTAGTGGTTAGGATATTATTAAGAAATTAAAATTAAAATTATGGTTATGAGATAACTTAATTACTCTAAGATTTCTATTGTTTCTTCCCCTAATATATGTCTATTTTATAATGGTTTTCTGCTGATGAAACTAGGTGAAATAAGTTGGAAGGAAAAAAAATCAGAATATATTTTTGGATTATCAACCAGGAATTTTTAGAGTTGGATGATTAGCTTGTGTGCATGTTAACATAATTAATGTAGGTTGTAATTGCAGGTACCCATAAATAATGATATTGTATACAAAAAACATCAAAAAGTAGATAATTTTATGAGAAATAATCCTCCATCATTTAGAGGAATGTTAAATATTGTGGTGGAAGAAGAAATGAAAAATTCTTTATGAAAATATATTTGAATTATTGGGCTGTTTAGAGAATTAAAACATAAATATTTTCATTTACCATATTGATGGTGAAGCTGATCAAGGGTGGTCACTGATATGGAATACCAAAGAGAAGAATTGGATTTATACTATGGAGTGGATGATACTTATGGATATATTTCCTAAAAAAATATTTTTCTAAAGTGACTCATCATCAGATTGAGATGATATTTCTCAAGTCAAAATAGAAGGAGAATTAATCAGTGTCTATTTATGAAGAAACATTTACTAGATTGGATAGGTATGTAAAGAATTTTGTTCTTAACTGTGAAAGTAAAATTGGTATGTTTACTTAGGTCTGAAACCTATTTTATTAAGGGTCATATTTAATTGTTAGTTCAATACTTATGAATCATTTTTTTGATGTTATGATAGTGTTGTGATAGGATTTATTGACTCTTTTGTGTCCTATAACAGCAAGAAAAAAATCAAAAAAGGTGATAAGTGATTAAGAAATAGTCAACAAGTAAATTTAAAGGTAGATTTATCCCATGCTCTAATTATGGTAAGAATCACTCTGGGGAGTGTCTGTTGATATTAAAGAAGTGTTACCAGTAGTGTAGGATTAAATATTTGATTCATGACTATAAATAAATGACTAATTTTAATGATTTAACCAATAATAGTAAGGTGGTAATGAAATGTTTTAACAGCAATGATATGATAAATTATACAAATGTGTGCCTAAAGATATGTATAAATAGTAGAAAATATCAAGATCTTATAAATATAGGTTTATAGAAATCATATCCTATTAAAGTTGAGGAATAAGAAACCACTAATAACATATTAATGGAAGGAAGTATTAAAGAATAAGATGATAAAACCTGGTTAAATGTTTATGAAAGAATTTAATTTATTTAATAGAATAAATATAGGGTTTTAAAGGTTATGGTATAGTAGTTTTTTATTTAATGGTCTATATTTTTAAGGATTATCATAATTTCAAATTAATAGATACCCCTTTTATGGATTATATGATTCTATTCCAAAGTGATTAATTATATTTTGGGAAAATGTTCTTTGGAACATACGTTGAAGAAATAAATATAACCTTGGGTATTTCAAAGTGAATTGATGAATATATAATTAAGGTTATTTTTATTTAAGAAATTTACTATATTGACAACATTATATTTTTTCGTTAAATTGAAAATTATTGTATAATATGGAATTTTTTGTCAAAGGGTTGATATTATTTGAGGAATACATATTTACTTAACCTTTTAAATGATATACCATTTTTTTGGTATGGTGATTTTAGTTTTATTGGGGAAAATAATTTAATATTTGGAATAATTTTGTGGTTATTATTTTTGGAATGATTTAAGTATAACTTTGGGTGTTATTATTTAAGTTTTGAATATTAATATATTATTTATTCATATTTTTTTGGGTATTCGCTTTACTTGTGCTAGATATTTTTTGTTTTAGTAAATATATAGAGATATTATGAATAAATTTTCATCCCTTTTGTGGATTTTATGATCAGTTAAAAGTTAATTTTAGTGCTTCAATCATAAAAAATTCACTATGGTTATTTATAATTTATAATATGAGATGAAGTAGAGATGAGAAACTGCTTGAACCACAACTAAATGATGAAATTGTACTAAAGGAATCAAAATAAATAAGCTGAGTATATTATCAAATTTTCTATATCTTTAGGTTAAAATTATTACAAAACTAAAGAAAGTGGAATATAAATCTATCAACTGTTATATGGAAAATATTTCTCAGTTATCAATGTATGCCTTTTGAAAATCCATTACATGTTTGAGTCTCATAATGGTAAATGCATGGTATAATAAATTTTCAATAAATGATAAGTTTCATTGTCTTAACATAGAAATTAAATTTCTTTTTCCAAAGGGAAATTTTATCAATTTGGTTTAATTAGAATCATTCAAGAAGATGAAAATTTATTTCTTTCCACTAATGAATATTTATTTTTCAATACACCTTTATTATATTTTCCTTTGTTTTAAGGTTCCATTAATAGAGAAATTTTTTAAATTAATGGTTATTTAAGTCCTCTTACACCCCTTTAAATTGATTCTAATTATTTTAACCCTCTTTTATTTTACATGAGATAAAATTTCATGGACACAATTTCTATAAGGAAGAGAATATAACACCTTGAGATTTTAGTATGTAATATTTTATGTAAATATATTATTGAATAGAACATGGTATTTTAAACATGGAACTAAATTGATTATTTTTTTTAAAATGAAATATAAATATTAATAAATTATGAATACAAAATGAGCAAAAAAATAACTCCACACTCCTTGGTAATTGATATAAAATAAGATTAAGAACAAATAATGTTTAAAAGGATTATTTTTCAATAAAAGTAGAATTTTTATATATTTTTTTGTTAAAATATAAATTTTAGAATTTTAATTTTATTAAATTAAAATATTTTTTTTAATTCATCATTTTTATATTATCATTGGGTTAATTTTGGATATTTTTCTAAAATGGTTGATTTTTTGGGCGAATAGTGAAAAATACCGTTTTTTCAAGTACCTCCACTTTTATGACATTTTAATGATATAATTATGCCTTGAAAGCTTTTAAAACATTTTTTATAGAATATATATATATATATTTATTAAAATAAATAGTTTAAAAATATTATGTTTAATTTGAAAACCCATGGTTTATATTTTAGAACTGAAGCGATGTTTTACTCTAATAAAAGAACTTTTTATAATAATTTTCCTCAATTAAGTACTTGAAAAGTTAAATTTGGTTTTCGATTGGATTTTGAGTCATGTTATTTTATTTTTGATTAATAAACTAATAAATTTCATGGGGATCAATTATATATATATTTTAGTTTAAAATTATTTTTATGCTTAAAAATTCATTTGTTTAAAAACCGTTTTTCATTACGTTTTATGTACATACATTTAAATTAATTTTTAACACCTTTATAAATTGAATTTTATAAAATTTATTCCCTATTTTTAATCATTATATTCAAATTATTTTAAAATTTTTATGTCATTTTTATTCATATTGAATAGTTACCATAATAAATGTTTTCACCACGTTAAGAGTTAAAAGGTTTCACAAGGGGGTTAAACTAAGTGATAAAGATTCAAATATCACTAAAAATTGTCTAAATATTATTTTATGAGTTTATTAAGACCCTCCTTTATCCTATCATAAAAAAAATTTCCTTTTGGTTCTACTTTTATTGATTATGACATTGATTTTATATTATAAAATTTGTATAAACTAAAATGTCACTCTTGAAAACTTAATACCGTTTCATGATAATAATAATAAAGATTACATAAAATATGAATGGTTATAAATCATAATACTGATTATTAATAAATTAAAATTATTTTATTAATTTATTTTTAAATTTTAATATTAGTATTTTTTATTTAAAATCCATATGCAACGTCAGTACCACGCTTGTGCAAATAGTAGGAAAATAAAGTATATGGTTTTAAATCATTAAAATTGGTAAGTATTGATGAATTATGATTTATTAAGAATTTAATAGATAATTTTTAAGTATATGTTATTATCTAAGTTTTAATATCCATACTCCCCTATTATCTATATGTTTTTATGGTCAAATTATGTTTATAGTATTGAAAATGACATTAAGGATATTTCTATGAAAAATATATTGTAAATTGTTTTAAAAATAGTAATAAAATTATAGAAGTACAATTGGAATAATAAATGGTATATAATACAATAATTATCATTGTATGATCTAATTCCAATTTTTAAAATTATATTCTTGACCCTTAAAGACTTAATATCTATGAAAGCGCCACTGATTTTTTCCTATAAAAGGGGACTCAATATATCCTTTCTAAAGACACATATAAGTTATATTTTATATAAAAATTATTCCAAAATACCTCTAAAAAATTTCCATAAAATGTCACAAATCCTATAGTGTGACCATATACCTCCCCTATAAAGGAATTATGTTCAATTGAAGTGAGGATATTAAAAGAAGAGGTAACCATCTTTAACGAATTGTTTGAAGTGTATTTCTTCTTAAACCACATTCCAATATATTCCTTACATACTAAAAAATGAAATAAGTATCATTAATATAATTAAATTTTATTATGGTTATCTAATAACCATCATCAACCTCATTTCCATCCATGAAAAATGAAAACTACGCTCATGTGTACTTGAAAACTAGTGTCTCTCTAGATGAAATATTTCAATTTTCATCACTACCTCACATGGATGGTTATAGTGATGAGTTAAATAAATAATTATGATATTTATAACACAATTTCAATTATTTAAAGATAAAATATTATCTTCTTTATTTCCATCACATCCATTGGAAAATGGAAATGTCACTCATGTGTATGTAAATACTACAACTTCAATAAATTGGTGTAATTCATTTTTTGTCATTGTATCTCATGGTTAGTTATAAATATGGATTTAATAGATAAATATGATATTTATAACATAATTATTTTCCTATAAATATAAAACATAATAAGTCTTCTTTCCTTTCTATCCATTGAAAGATGAGAACGTCGCTGATGCATACATGCAAACTACTACCTCCATGAAGTGATATATTTAATTTTTCATTTCTACCCAACTTGGATATTTATAAAATTTATTTAATGAATAAATATAATTTTTATATCATTATTAAGGTTTTTAATGTTTATGGAACCATTTTATGACCCCATTTGACCCCGGTCAACATAATGAAGATGTTTTGACTAAACGACCTACATAAACTAAACCAAAATATTAACTAAATAAAATAAATTTTTAAATAAAATAAAATAAATAATGATAAAGTAATTTACATGAAAATGGTTATTAATAAAGAAACTAATTAATATAAGTTTATTATCCAAAATTTTAGAGAACGTTTGTGGCTAGTCAGGACTTGTGGTTAAGGAATTTTCTTTAAAATATTATTTCAAATGTTTTAAACTGTTTTTTCAATTATATAAATGTTATTTTAAATGTTTCAAGAATTTTATTATTTATAATTAGAATATAGTTAATGTTTATGTAAATTATTTTACTTTATTTACAAAGGTTTAAAAAGTAATTATTTTAATGTTTTTCCACATAGGTTACTTTTTACTCTCTTTATAAAAGTGAGGAAAGAAGGTTTTTTAATGTTTAACACATGAGAATATTATACTATTTTCCTGAATATTATTAATTATAGAGATTAATTTTTTTTATGTTATTATGTTTTTAAAATGTAAATTCAATTCCCATTATTTGGAGAAGTTTTCATTTTAAATTATTATCAAAGAAAATGACATTTCCTTTTATTTTTATTTGATAACTATAAGTGTATAAGATCATGGGTTTAAAGGATTTTTAATGTATTTTTTGATAAAATTAAAAAAAAACAATTTTATTTTATTGATTTTATTGTTTTTTACATTATATATAATGAAAAGTGGGATTGATATAGCCCTTCAATACATTATGTAGCATTGAAGGAGTCAGCTAGTCATAACTTACACATATGAGGTGTGAATTTGTAATTGATTATAAGTTAATCCTTTGAACTAGTTATATTTAACTGTCTATAGGTTACTCATATAAAGTGGATGGAGTTAAATAATTATAAGTTACTCATGTAAAGTGGATATTAATAATTGGTTATAAGTTTCTCCTATAAATTTGAGAAAGTTAACTATATATATGTTACTCCTATGATGAATAAATGATAATGGAGCTAGCTGGACATAAAATACTCTTATGAGGAATTTAAAATTAAGAAGGTAGTTTATTTCACTATGTAGTGGATTAAAAGAATGATATGATTATGACATCCCATTTAAACTTTATTATTATGTGTTTTTCATTTATTATTTATTATAATTTTTTATGAAACAATATGGGAAAAGAAGTTGATTTCACGAGTGAGTGATTATTTGAGCCCAATGTTTATTACATTGAAAGGGGAAATTTCATATATGTTTTTATATTTTTCATAGGACTAATAAGAAACTTTTCTTTTTTATATCCCTTACTTAGTTTTTTTCTCATCTTATGTTTTCAAATGTTTTTCACAAATATAAAGTATGTATAAGAACTATAGAAAGGTTGAACATAAAGTAATGAAGACTTATCTTGAAATAAGTAAGCGTGTCAAGGATGAAAACATGAGTGTACACTTAAAAACCTATTTTTGTGGGAAAAATATACACTATGTGACAAATTTCTCTATGTAATTGTATGGGTTTTCTTAATTATATAAAAATATAAATTCAAAAGATAATGGGAATATAAGAAGTTTAAAATTACACTATATTAAACTAATAATTATTGGTTGTTTATTTATAGGTAGTTATAATTAGTATTAATGTAGGGGTTTAAATAAATTTATATATTAGGATGTTATTATAAAATTGAAATTTAATTTATAGTTAGAAATAATTTAATTACTCTTAGGTTTTATTTATTAAGTCACTCAATCTATGTCCATTTTAGAATAATTTTTTTGTATAGGTGAGTGGTTTAATAAAGTTATAAGGAAACAAAAGGAAAATATTATAATGAGTCAGAAAAATGAAATATATGGAGTTGGAATTGTGTAGTTTGTAGCTGTGTTAACTCAACACATAGGATATTAATATAGACACCCATGAATAACCAAATTATATACAAAGAATCATGTAAAAGTAGATAATTTCATGCAATGATATCTTCCTAAATTTGGTGAAACATTAAACCTAGTAGAGGAAGAATAATAGTTAAATTCCATGGAAAAGATATTTTAAGTGTTGGGTTGTTTAGAGTATAAGAAGGTAAATTTTTCTATTTACCATCCTGAAGGTGAAGTTAATCAGTGGCAGTCATTGATAAGGAAACCAAAGATAAGAATGAGGCAAATACCATCGAGTAGAATATATTTATGGATCTATTTATTGAAAAATATTTTCTGAAAGTTATTTATTATAGTATAAAAAGGAAATTTATAGAGTTAAAATAGAAGGATGATGACACAGTGGTTGTTTATGAATAAACATTTACTATATTGTCTTGGTAGTTATCTTTTTTTTACATTTTAACATAAAATTAATATATTTTACCCATGTATAAAACTAATTTTAGGAAGGTCCTCAATTACTTATGAATTTATGAATTATGAAGAAATTATTTTATATGTTTAGAGGGATGAGATGGAGTTTGTTGACTACTTTGTGTACCATAATAATAAGGATAAGAAAAGGATAATGTGGAAAGTGATGGAGAAAAATTAACAAGGAAATATGAAGGTAAATTTCACCCATTCTATTATTGGGGTAAGTATCATTTTTATTGTGTCTAATGAGATCAAGGAATTGTTACTAGTGTTGTAGGATTTGATATTTGGATTTTGGTGACAAATAAATGAGAAATGGAAATGGTAAGACCATTAAGAGTAATAAGACAATTGAATTTTTTAGGTGTAATGAGATAATACATTATGGAAAATTGTTCCTAATGAGATATATAAATTGTGGAAAACTTAATAATCATATGAATATATGTTTAAAAATTCATATGTTATTACATATGAAGATAAGGAAACCGTGAATGAAATATAAAAGGAATAAATTTTTAAGGAATCAGATGACAAATATTTATTAAATTTTTATAATGAAAATTGAATAATTTTTAAGACTGTATATAAGGTTTTGAGAGTTATGATGTAGTGAAATTTTATTTAGAAGTTGATATGTTTAAGTATTATCATATGTTCAAAGTTATATAAAACCTTTTTGAGGCCCTATGTGATTCAATTATAAGTCGATTAATGATATTTTGGAAGAAAATTATTTTCGGAACATACGTTAAAGGAATACAGATAACCTTGGGGATTAAAAAATGATTTCATGAATAAGTAATTACAGAATTATTTAAAAGGAGTTCACTATATCAGGAACATTATAAAATTATGTTAAAAGAAAAATTATTGGTCAATATGAGATTTTATTTCAAGTGGTTGATATTATTTGAGGAATAAAGATTGATTTAAACTTTTGAAGAATATATGATTTTGTTGTGGCATGGTGATTTAGTTTATCTTGGGGTAAATATTAGAATATTTTGAATAAGTTTATAGTTAGTTATTTATGAAATAACTTAAGTTAAACTTTTTTGTGTTATTAATGAGATCATGGGGATTAATGTATTATTTCATCATATGAATGTTTTTTCATATTTATTTGGGTATTATATTTACTTATACTAACAATTTTTTGGTTTTAGTTGATATCTAGATATATGAGGAATAAATTTTCATCACTTTTGTGGATCTTCTGATCCATTAAAATTTAATTTTAGTGCTTCAAGAAAGAAAAATTCATCACAATTATTTGTCATTTACAATATGAAATGAATCAGAGATGGAAAACTTCTAGAAGTACAACCAAAGGATGAAATTATGCATATGGAATGTAAAAAATATGGTGATTATATTATATAATATTCATTATATTTATGGTAAATTACCTTAACTAAATAAATAGGATGATAAATCTATCGATGCTTATATAGAAAATATCGCTCAGCTATTAGGGTATTCTTTTTGAAACTCTTTCACAAGTATGAGTCTCATAACAGTAAATGCATGGTTTAAAAAATATTTAAAAAATGATAAGTATCCTAATATTGAAATAGAAATTATGTTCTTTTAAAGAATAAAATGCTATATATGCGTTTTCCTTAAACCCATTCAAAATTCTAAAGGGTATTTCTTTTCTTTTATGCATATTTATTTTTTACTCCAAATTCCTTCTCTATTACTCCTTTTTTAAGGTTAAATTATTTGGGATCTTTTTTAAATCAATTTTTTTCAATTCCTCTTCCCCTCTATTTAAATTGATTCTAAAAATATTTTAAACCCTTATTTATTGGGAAGGAGATAAAAGTGCAAGGATGGAATTTCTTTAAAGGGGGAGAAAGTAACACCTCGATATTTTAGTATGGAGGACTTTAAGTAAATATCTTGTAGAATAAGATTTGATATATGAAAAACTAAATTAAAGAGATTAATAATTAATTAAAATGAAATAGAAGTATCAATACATTATAAATATAAAATGTGATAATAAAAAAATCAACACTTATTTGTAATTGATATGAAATAAGGTTAGGAACAGTTAATGTTTAAAAAGTTAATTTTACTATAGAAGTAGTTTTTCTTTATATTTTCATATAAAAACAAGATTTATGAAGTTAAATTTTTTAATTTTTTTAAATTAAATTAATTTTTTAATTAATCATAATTATTTTCATAGGGTGATTTTTTTTAAATTTTACAAAATGGTTGATTTTTGAGTGAAAAGTAAAAAATACAGATTTTGAAAATATGTTAACTTTTATAGTGTTATCATGATATTTGAATGAATTGAAAGTTTATAAAACCTTTTTATAGAATATATAAAAGTATTTAATAAGAAAATTAAATAATTTTAAAATATTATTTTGAATTTAGAAACATGTGTTTTACATGTCAAAACCAAAGCAATGTTTTACTATGATAAAAGAATAATTTTTGATATTTTCTTAAATTAAGTAATTAAAAGGTTAAATTTTGTTTTTAATTGGTTTTAAAGTAAGAAAAATATTATTTTTTATTAATAAACCAATAAATTTCAGGAAGATCAATTCTATACATGATTTTGGTTTAAAATAATGTTTTGTTTAAAATGCATTTTTCTAAAAACGACATTTCATTTCCTTTTGTGTAATTATATTAAAATTATTTTTTACCAAAATTATTAAATTTAATATTTTAAAATGGATTACATATTTAAAATTATAATATTAAAATTATGTTATATTTACCATTATTTAGTCATATTCAATAGTTACCATAGTAAAAGTTTATCTACATGGTAAGGGTTAAAAGGTTTAATAAGAAAGTTAAATTAAGAGATAAAGATTCCAATATCAATAAAACATGTCTAACTTTTATTAGACCCTACATTCTCTTATATTTTAAACTTCTTCCACTTATTTTCAATTTATTTTAGTTTTACATTACTTTTATATTATAAATTTAGTGTAAAAAATTCACTCTCACTCACATAATACTTTCCAATGATAATGGTAAGAATAAAAACATATTATTAATGGATAAGGAACATAATATTAATTATTAATATATAAAATTTATTTTTAATATAAAAAATCATATATTTATCTAAAATTATCATGCATAGTTGACATAACACTTATGAAAGTAATAGAAAAATAATGTAAATAATTTTAAATGTTAGATATTGGTTTTTAATTCTTCTAATTACATCTATTTTTTAGCACAATTTATTTGGGTCTTTTCTTGGGTCATTTATGGCGACTTTTTAATGTTTTTAAATGTTTTTAGGCCTGTTGATTGTTGGCCTAGGGTTAGGGAAAACCATGCGGTTGTTCCTTGGAAAGCAAACAAATTGTGTTAAAGTTATAGGGATGAACAAAAATTTAGTCCAAACAGTGTGTAGTTACCCTCAAATAATATTAATTGGGACAAATATGTTTTTCATGGCTGGTGAATGGTTTGTTAAACCTTGATACTAAACTGTGTGGCTCCTTTAGTAGCCCATAAAATGGTGCAAGGTTGGCACATGATTATCCAAATTATGAGGCCAAACCATGAGACACAAATTAATTTATCTAAATTTTTTATTTTAAGAACTCAATACCATCTATTTTGACTCATTATTTTTCTAATTGAATAATATATCAACCAAGGAGAGACGACTTGGAGATTTTGGGGATTCCTTAACTCCCGATGATCAATTTAAATGGATTATTGGGTATTGGATCTATTTTTTTCAATGTTATGTGTGAGTTATTTATCATTCATCATTTTTATTCTAGATACACTCTTATATCCTTGATAGAAACCTTAGATAATGGTTTTTGATTCTAGATCTAAGATTTATGGATAGATCTAATTGGGTTTCTTGTAGATCTATTATGAGATTGTGATTTATTGTACGAATCTTGTTTTTTAAATTGTGTTTCTAGGATTCCATCTTGGTTTGTTCAATCCATTTGTCTCACCGATTATGGATCCCTTATTGGGAGATTGATAATAACATGAATTAAGGTAGGTGGATTCATAATATATTACTTTTACATTTAATTAATTTCTACTTGTTTAATTTTAAATGGATTTTTAGTGGGTTTTCAAATCACGAATTGAGATTCTTGATGATTTTTTTAAACGACATGGTGTGTTTGATGAAAAATATTTGTAAATGTATTTTAAAATAATGTATTGATATTTTTAAAATGTTTTTAATTAAAATTAATTATTGGGAGAATTAATTTGATGGTGATTCTTGAGAAATTAAGTCACAAAATGTTTTATGGATTTTGAATAAAATGAGTTTTTTTGAAAGGAATGAGATTTGATGAAAATAATTTTATGTTGGTTTTTGAAATGAAATGAAATGTTGAAAATATTATTTGATAATTATTAAACCTTAATTGATGAAGCTGATATGAGATGAATGATTTCCCCCTTGATTATTTTATTTGAAGCACATGGGAGCTTGTGTAGTTAGGAGGGTAGTCTAGGAAAAGAACACTGGGAATTAATTATATCGACCTAGTATTGGGTATATGATGAAAATTTAAAATAAAATTTGATTAGGGTAGGGAGTTGATTCTTTAGTGGTAGACTCCTATCCCACCTAACCCTAATATATAGGGAAGTGTTCACACCATGAACCTTATTTTACCACGAGTGTGAGGATCTTTGTGACTTGATTTAACTAACCCCAAGGATTATTAAAATGGTGATTGGATTGAAAATGATTTATTCATGAAAATGTTTATAAAATTATTTATTCACACCTATTTCTATTGAAAATATTATTCATTTATTTTTTATAGATATTATTATTTGTGCCTATTATGCACTTGACATTGAAATGATTTAAAAAACATATTTTATAATAAATTGTGAAAAATATTACCATGAAATATTTTTTAATGATAAGAATATTTTGTTTAGCTAATATGGGCTACTTATAAAATGATTCATGGGATCCTACCGGGAAAGTGTTTTTCACACCCTACATATTCCATTGGGCATATGTAGACTTTGTTTTCCGGGTACAGGAAAATGGAAATAACTGCTTAGAGGTGGTGGGTGTTCTTGATAGTAATACCTTAAGATTTAGTGGTGACATAGTGATCATGTGATAATCTTATTTCAATGATATCATGGTGGTTATGTCATATTTGGTTTATGTGATCATTTGTATTGTTGTACCATCTTAAGTTATACACATTCCTTTTTTGATACTTTTCCCTTGTTGACTACTTTGGAATATCATTTATTTATAGATTATTATCCACTAAATTAGTTTTTTTGGTTATTTTTGTAGATAATTCATTCCCATTGATAGTTATTGATACCCAGGTGTTATTCATCATCCTGTGGAGACTATGAATATTAGTCGTTCCATGTCTGGGATAATTCAAGTACTAGTTTAGTAGGTTATCTAGGTCAGTTCATGACATTAAAAACATTAAAAGTGATAATTTTTGGGTGAATTATGGGTTTCTATATAATTTATAGATAATTATAAAGAATAATTGATGATTTAATTGTTTATATTTGAAATTTATTTTCATCTTGATGTTTTTAAATTCAAATTAGGTGAATAGTTCGAAAAACGATTTTAAGGATATTTAATGTTAAAAAATTGATATATTAATTGATTTAAAAATATAAAAAATATTATAATAGGACAATTGGGATGAAAAATGTCTTAGAATAATATATATTATCCTTTAATGAGCCACTTAGAAATTTTAAAATTGCATTCTTACCCCTTAAAGACTTAATTTATTAGAAAACATCATTGATTTTTCCTATAATAGGGGACTAAATCTATCCTTTACAACGACACATATGAGTTTTGTTTTTTCTCAAAACTATACCCAAAAACCCATAAAAAGTTATGACACCATGTACCTAATACCCAAGTGTGGCCATAAACTATTCCCTTAAAGGTTACATGTTCAGTTAAAGGGGGGATATCAAAAGAGGAGGTAATCATATTTATCAAATTATTTCATGTTTGTTGCTTCTTAAAAATATTTTAAAATATATTATAACCATCATAAAATAATGAAATACGTATCATTTATATACTTAAATGTTATCATGGTTATTTAACAACCACAATTTAGTTTTTTTTTCATCCAATGATAAATGAAAACATTGTGTGTGCATACGTGAAGACTATCACCCTCATAGACGATGTATTTGATTTTTTATCACCACATCACATGAATGTTTATAATGATGGATTAAATAAATAAATTTTATATTTATAAAATAATTATAATTATATAAAGATAAACTATTATCTACTTTATTTCCCTCTTATTAATTAGAAAATGGAATGTCGCTTGTGTGTACGTTTAGACTACCGCCACCATGAAGCGATGCATTTAATATTTCATCACAAACTATCATGATTGGTTATAAATATGTATTTGATAGAGAAATATGATGTTTATGACATAATTATTCCCTAAAAAGAAAAAAATCGCTTGTTTACTATTTATGAATTTAAAAATTAAAATACTTCCTACATGTATGTGAAGGCCACCACCTACATGAAGTGACATTTTTCATTTTTCTTTTAAACCTTAAATATATAGTTATAAAAGTGTATTTAATAAATAAATATGTTTTTAGGATATTATTAAGGTTTCTGAAAGATTATGGAACCATTTTATGACCCATTTAGACCCTAATCAACACACTGAAACTGTTTTGGACAAAACAACCTCAAAATAACCTATGTAAGAGAAATCTATTTAGAAACTAAATAAAATGTGATATTGAATTAAATAATAGAAATAATGATAATATAATGAACATTAAAATTTTTCTTAATCAAGTATATTATTAATATAAACTTATTACGTAGTATGTGGGAGAATATATGTAATGAGTTGAGACTCGAGGTGTCACAAACCCCCTGTATAGGTACCCCTACTAGGCCGATAGTGAAGATAAGAAGTAACCATTGAGTCCTTCTTATAGATATACCTATGTAACGACCCCAACCCCAATATCTCAGATACAAGACCATATTTTCTTACATTATCATAGATATAATGGGTCTAATACCAAAACGACGATCAATTTAGTACTTTTCTAAATCTAGATACATAATGATACCCATTTTACATTGGAAAAATAAAATAAACCATAACAAAATTTAAATATCAGAATCCTTGAAACTCAATCCAATAATTCATCTTCATAATGTGATGAAAGGAAACAAAATTAAGGTGAGCTCAAATGCTCAATAAGGGGTATGCACACTGGAAGCTATCATGAATCAATAATCATAACCAACATGAAAAGGTTGGTAAATAAATAAAAATTCATTTTAAATAACTTTATTATAATAGTGATATAAGGAAAAATCAATATGGAAAGGAAAATAACTGAAACACATGTCATTTAATCAATAAAATGAGAAAGAAATGCATCCATAGATAGTATCATATAAAAGATCACATGGATAATAATAATTACTGAATTATCAATGAAGTAAAACTTTAATTATTAGAAACAATGTTTCCCAATTACATGTTAACTTTTATACTAAGACCTTTCATAATATGGGTTAATACATAATGGGTAAAAACCCATCAGACTTGGCCAACTGATTCATCTCATGAGACTACTGATGCATTGAGGGTATTACATTAACTCGTCCCCAAACCATGTCATAGATATCTAAATCATTCATAATATATCCAATAATAAATTTAATTCATAATCAATGTTCCTTATCAAATATCCCTATTTATTAAAGGATACATATTTTTCACTATTTTCCCAATTAATCTAATAATTTTCAAAGTAAACACCGTATGTAAAAATGGTATATGGTTAAGGAAAAAATAATATCCATTTCAAAAAAATCTTTATATCTAAGATTAATTAAATTTCCAATGAAAAATGATCCATATAAAGTGATTGTTTTAAGATAAAGTTATCAATCACAAAAAATGATATTGCATAATAACTTTTACCATTTGATAATTTTCAAGTGAAATCCTCTTAGATGAAATGATTAAAATTGAAACTTAAAATACCATAAATAATGAAGGATTCATGGTATAAAATATCAAATGGGTAGTATATGCAAGAAACAAAGGTGAATTGATTCATAATAACAAATAAGTCCTAATGGAATGTAAAATAGATTAAATCCCTTACATTACACTCCCTTTAGATTGAACATGATTTTATCTTATGTGTAATGGTTTTAATCATGTTATTAAATTATTAAAAAACTATATTGATATTTATTATATCATATATGATTTTCTATAACATCTCATTACCCGTTCATTAACAATATTTCATTATTTTTATTATTTTGGGTGTTAATTTCCTTGTTTTCTCATACCCGTTTCGTTATGAAATATCTAGTTATTGCACATGTTATATATTTATATCATATAAATGATAATAATAATTGCACAATTATAATATTTATAAATTAATTATACTTTTAAAGTCAATCATGAATAATGGTTATTAGGAATGAATTATGTTACGATCATGATGATGGTAGACCGTACATACTCATGAGTAACGTTTCCATTTTTTACTGATCATTATGGAAATGAGTAAAGTAATATTTTAAATTTACATAATGATAATAGTATAATTAATAAAATATTATATAATTATATATTTCATCCATGTGGTGTGGATATGAAAAGAGAGTCACATCGCTTTGTGAATGCGGTAGTTCACATTTATATCAACAGTGTTATTATCTTTTCATGAGGGAAAAAGAAAGATAGAAAATAATATATATTATATTTATAGAATGATAAATATGGAATAATTATCATAATTATATAATTTATATCATATATAATCATTAATATTATTCCTTATCACATTCCAGGTAAAGTGTTGGTGAAAGATGAATCACTTTGCTTCGCGAGGCGGTAGCCCACTCTACACACGAGAGACGTTATCATGTCCCCTATAGAATGTAATATAATAAGATATATATGATTTAATTATTCCTAAGGTATAATTATTTTATAATTATAATATATATACTTTATATCCATTATAATACTCAACCATGATAGGTGTTAATGGAAAAATGAATGACATCAGTTCGTGAGGCAGTAGTCCGACATGCACATGAACAGTGAATTCATAACCAATTTGATAGAAGTGTGTGTGGTTTTTGGTATTTTAATTATAAAAAATCTACTTATATGGAATATAATAATTTTATTATATAATCATGTTATATTTTAAATTTAAGGATGTGGAGAAAGAATAAAAATAAAAAAGATCATTTAAAAACATTACCCCTTCTTCGGGTATCCTAGTTGGGTTTGCACTTAAGATTTCCTAGGTTAGATTCCAACACAAAAGAAGGATTCGAGGATTTTGGTAGGGAAGTTTTTAATTTATTTGGGTAGTTTTTTATGAGATAAATGGTTTTATACGTGTGAATAAGTGATGGGAGTGAGTGCCCTTTTATAGTTGTGGAGGAGTTACATTCTTGTAAAGACTATAAAGTATTCACTATCAGGTGGTTTCAATTACCTCATGTGGACCCAAAATTGATTAATAATGGAGGTTAGGTTTTATGGTTTTGATAAAAACAAAAAAAAAACACAAAAATAACTATATTTTTATGATTTTTCTTTTAACTTCTATGTTTTTCAACTTTTACCATTTTGGTTTTTATGAAGGTAACTAGTTTTATAACCTAGGTAATTTATCCATTAAGACTATATTAAAGGGATAATTATTAAAAAAAATATACCCAATTATTCTAAATATTATATCAAATTGTTAAAATAAAAGTCCCATGTGTTTTGGAAATTAATTTTAACATAAGCACAAGTAACACGCAAAAATACTACTTTAACTCTAATCGTGCTAACAAAGTTTTTTCTATTTAGGGGTAAATATGTTAATTATAAAAGATAAATTTGTAGATTAATGTACTATATTTGATATTTATAAAAATTTAAGAATCACTTTTATTAATATTGATTCTTTATTAATTTTAAATCATCTAGTAAAATATGATTTATTATAAAATAACATTAATGTCTATTTTGACATTATTTATTTAATTTGAATTTAAAAATATCAAGACAATGATGAAATTTGAATATATTAATTTAAAATTTGTTTAAAATTATATATTCATATAAAAAATTAATGTAAGATAATAATTCATTAAATTTACCACACTTATAATATTTTTAGTGTCATTTATATTAGTTAATTCTTAACTAAATAATTCATGCATTGTCGTTTTTAAGCATATAAAGTAATTATTTTATCTTTTAAAAAATAAAAATAAATTATCATGATAAAATAATCTGATTTTACTTTCAAAATAAGATTTATAACTAAACAATATGATGTAGTTTCCTATCCCAAGGCTTTATAGATATTAAATGTAAGAAACATATCTTTTTGTCTTTTTCTTTACTTAACTTATTATATGGATCATATTCAATGGAAAATGGAAATTAATTTATAAATATTATATAATTTGTTGAAAAAATTATATATAACGTCATTAAATAAAATTCATATAATATTTTAGGTCATTTTCACTTCTAGAATTCTTGTTTAATCACTAAGTTAACACATTTTCACCTTAATCATCGTAATTAATTTTAACCGTTTTCGCTAATCATTGTGGTAAAATTTTTAGTTGAAAATATTATATAATATAAATTTTTATTATTAGAAATATGTAATATATTTATCCAAATTTATCACACCGATGTTTCAGAGTTTAATTTAAAATTAATCTCGCAAATGTGATGAGATAACAGGTTTTTAACGTGAAAATCTTTGAAAGTTTTCAATTTTATTATATAAATTTTTAATTTTTAGTATTATTAAAATGAAATATTTTGAATTAATATGTGTATAATTTTACTATTGGGACTTTAAAACCAGTTAAAAAATATTTTAACATCATAAATCATTTATAGAGAAAAAAGTTTTTAATTAAAATTTAGTATTTTTCACTATTGATTAAAAAATTAAAATTTACCAAAAAATAAAAAATATTCACCCTAAGTAAATTTTGGTATTACTATTTCAAAAATAATGTTTATTTTTTCAAATAAATTTAAAATAATTGGTAAAATATAATTTTAAATTATGTCTATGAAGCACGATTAAATCGTCTTTTTTAAAATACTGTTTCTCAGAAATAATTTATTTTTATTTTAAATCATTATTATTTTATTAATAAAAAATATATAGCTAATAAAAATGTGTAAACTATATATTTTCATAATTTATATAACCATATTCATTCCCTATATCCCAACAACGAGGTAATAAATATTAAATTAAATAATAAAATTACTAGTATATTGTTGTTCGGTAAAACTCGGTATTGTGTGTACTAAAAGATAAACTCAATATTTCTTCTCACATAAGATATTGAATAGACTTTTATTAATTTATAATTTTGGGGTGTTACAGTCTATCAAAATTAAATAAATCATTTCCTTTTAATTTAAACTTGATCTCAGTAGTCCAGGGTTTTATATTTGAAAATTCATTTGTTGAAAAACACACATTGTAAAAGGGAAATAAAAAACCCTCTTAAAAATTGAGAAAGGGTAGTAAAAAGGTCATATTGAAAAATCAGTTAACTAGGTTTCCAAATAGTATAAAATAAGCAGGAAATGAAAACATAGACATAGAAAAGAAATTTAACATCCAAATTCGGATAGAGAGTGATAGAAAACATTGATCCCTAGAAAGTGGATGATCAAGAGAAGGTTAATGACCACAAAAACATAAACCAAATAGGTTTCAAAAAATTCCGTGATATCAACCTAAATGATGTTAATATTATAAAATTTTACTAAAATATCTTTTTTCCAAAGTTTAGTAATTATTTTACTATCTAATAATATAGGAAAATATACATACTTGACATATTAATATTTTATAAGCATAGTTTCATACATTGGTTTCACTTAGATAAATTTAAAATTCATCTCTTACTCCAATAAATAAATATAAATAAATTATTTTTTATTCTTGAAGCACTAAAATTAACTTTTAATGGATCTTAAGACACATAAAAGTGTTAAGAGTCTTTCCATATTTCTTAAATTATTTTCTAAAACCAATATGGTTTGAACAAGTTATCTAATATCTATAAATATTTATATTGAGAAGTAATAAATTAATATCTAAAACCTTTTACCAAGGTAAAATTAAATCATTTCTTAAATAGTTTACCTTATTACCCTTTCCAAAAGATCAAGATCCAAAATGTTTGAAATGAGGTCACTAAATTTCCAAAACGGATTTACTATTAATCCCTTAAATAATATAAAGTAGATTTTAATAATTATATACCAAACATGTGAATACCTTCATTATGTAATCTCTTGAAATATGGTAATAAATTGAATTAACACAAAACCTTATTGAAAATACACATGGTTCTTTAATCCTTAAATAAAACACATTTTATTCTATATATTACTTAAATCCAAAAATGTTGTTAACCCCATCAAAAATAAAAAAAAACCTTTGTTAAGAAATAATTAATTATGTCATTATATTCTAATTTACATTATCATTATCCATATTGATAATATCTTTATCCCAACATAGTTATCTCAACATTAGAAACATATTAAGGGTCCCTAGTAACATGTTTTCCAAGAAGTTTAACTTGCTACTATTCCATTTTTTTGTTCATCAGTATCGTTCAATATATTCATTCATATACTTAATGAAAATTAATATAGTACAAACGTTATACACATCATAATTATTATAACTAGTACATAATTGATAAAATACTCAAATGATATAATTCTTGAATCTAAAAAGAATATTAATCATTCATATTCACATGTGGTAGTAATATAAGTTTGACCGTGATCGATTAATTTATTTTGAGTTATATTCATTTAACAATTAAGACATTGATTCTCATATTATCCCATATCCTTAAAGTTTAATAATTATAAATTTGAAACCTTTTTCTTAACCATAAAATCACAAGTAAGGTGGATCTCGCTCTACACTTTTAGAAAACTCCAATTCCTTTTGCACAAGTACTAGGTTGTTTCTCTCAACAATTATAACATGTGGGAAAATAATTGATTCTATTCATTCCTTTACACATATTTTCCACATCTATCATATTGTTATTGTGATACCCTTAAATTCCATAATACATAAATAATTATATCTTTATCTTATTATAACATTATAGTATCACCTCATATAATTAGAATGTTTGGGAGACTATTTACCTTAAAAATATTTTCTTAAACCAATCAAATAAAAGGTTAATATTGCATTCTTTTTTGGGTATGTAATCTTTAGTATACCTAGATAACCTTTCAAAGTAATCTTCATAATCTACAAAAATTTATAATTCCTTTTGATTTAAACCATGGAAATTTATCTTCATATTAGTTTTTTATTCATGAGGGAAACAATTTTCATATAATTCCTCCTTAAAATATTTCCATTCCATGAGTTCTATTTCCTCTTACTCATTAGTATTGTAAATCTAATACCACCAATGATCACCATCTCCACTGAGATAATACAGATAAAGTGTAACATTTTTCTTTTCACAACATCCTAATTCCATAAATATCTTCTCCAAAGACTTAATACATTACTTAGTTACCATTGGATCAGTAGTCCTTCTAAATTATGTGGCCCTCTGTCACATAATGTGATCTATCATCAGATAATATTGTTGTGAAAGTGGTTACTCCATCCAAGAAAAGTTATGTTTCATAACCTAATTTTGTTTTCCTAATATATCCATAACTGCCTTAGTTACAAAACCATATATATCAGATTATTCAATAGGAAAACCTCTACATTGGCCATGAGTATTGATACTATTCTTACTTTTAGGTTCTATATCTCAATAATGTAATATATTAGATTAAAAAATATTATAAATATTGTATAATTTAAAACATATTTCAACACTTAGCATAAATTAAAATTTATGCTTTTTTAATCTCAAAATCCTAAAATTTGGTTTCTTTCAGGATATATTTACTTTCATATCCTTTATAATTCTTTCTAAAGGAAATGTGAATTATCCTAATCATATCCCCTAAGAGTTTTAAACCAGGTGAACAGTAAAGACTATTTTCGGGTACCTGGTAACACATGATTCAATCCTAACATTCCTTTTTAGGATTTTTTACCCCTAGGTGCCTTTTTTTTCAGAACCAAATCCACTTTTAATATCTATAAAAGGGATGTATTTCATAGAGATCCACCTAAACTATAACTTAAACAAACTTTAGGATATTTTTCTCTACTTATCCTTATGGTCTATCAGAGGGTTATGTTACATAATATATTTTTCCCTAAATCTAGTTCCTATGGATTATACTAAACTTCATATAATACCAACTATAACGACCTTGACCAAAGTAGACCAGAGCTAGTACCTTACTTTATTACATTGGCATGAATACAATGAGTCAAACTCCAAAGGAGATACCAATTTAGTAGTTTTTAGAAAACTAGATACTTCCATGATACCCATTTTACATTTTTATAATAAAACAAAGAATAAAAAAAAGTAAAATCTCATCATCCTTGAAACTCATTCCAAGAATTCATCTTTATAACATGGGGAATGAAAATAAAATAAAGCTGAGATCAAATTCTTTGTAAGGGGTAAGTACAATAGAATATATCATGAATCAATAACCATAAACAATGTGGAATATGAGATAAATAAACACACATTTCATATAAATTACCTAAATATTATGGTAAGATAAGGTAGAATCTATATGGAAATGTAAATAACTGAAACACATTCCATTTAATAAAAAAAATAATAATGAAATGCATCCATATATAATGTTATAGAACAAATCTCGTGGATAATAATTATAACTAAATTATCAATGATGTAAATGATTAATTTTCATAATCCATATTTTCTAGGTACATGGTACCATTCCATAAAGAACTTTCAAAATACTATTTAAAATATACTGGGTAAAAACCCATCAAATTTGGCCAACTAATTCATCTCAAGAGACTTCTAATGAATCAAGGGGATATCATTAACATGTACTCAACCCATGTTGTAAAAATACCAATAATTAATCATACATTTAATAATATATTTAATTCAAAAACAATGTTCCTTATCAAATATCCCTATTGAGTAATGGATACAAATTTTCAATATTTCCCTTGTTAATCAAATAACATTCAAAGTAAAAAAAATATGTAAAAATGTTATATGATATAGGAAAAAATCATATCCGTTAAAAAATATGGATATATAATATAAATTTAATATTAAAAAATAATTAAAATCAAGTTATTATTTCAATATAAAGTTAACAATCACATTAGAAAGTGATATTGCACAATAAATTTTACTATTTGATAATTTTCAAGTCAAATCCGGTTGGATGAAATGATTCAAATTTAAAATTAAAATACCATAAAGAACGAATTATTCATGATAAAACCTATTAAACTATTTGTATATACACCACATAATGGTGAATTGGTTGATAATAATAAATAATTCTCAATGTAATGTAAATTGATAAGAAATATCTTACTTTACATGCCCATTTAATTGAACATGATTTAACCTCCAAAATATTGGTTTTAATAGTGTTATTAAGTTATTATAGTACCGTATTAATATTTATGTTTTCATATATTATCCTTTTATAACATCTTATTACCTATTCTTTAACAATTCCATTATTTTCATTATTTCAGGTGTAAATTGCCTTATTTTCTAATGCATGTTTTGTTATGAAAGATCTAGTTTATGCACATATTATTTAGTTATATAATATCTAGAATTATAATAATTAAATAATTATTATATTTATACAATAATAATACTGTGAAAAACAACCATTAATGATGGTTATGAAAAATGAAGTACTTTATGATCTTGGAGATGGTAGGCTGCATGTACTCATTAGTAATAATTTCAATTTTCACTGATCATTATGGAAAAGGTGTAAGTAATATTTCACCTTTAAATAATTATCACAATATCATTAATACCATATTATATACTTATATATTTCATCCATGTGGTGTGGTGATGAAAATAAAGTCACATCGCTTCGTGAAGATGGAAATCCACACGTATGCAAATGATATTATCATCTTTATATGAGTGAAATAGAAAAAAAGAAAATGATATATATTATCTTTACAGAATAATAAATATTTAATCAAAATTATAATTATATCATTTTTATCATATATAATCATTAATATTATTCCTTATCACCTTCCATGTAAAGTGTTAGTGAAAGACGAATCACATCGCTTCGCGAGACGATAATTCACCGTACACATGAGTGACGTTATCAAGTTTCCTACAAAATGGAAGATAATAAGATATATATTATATAAAAAATAATTATTTATAATTATTTTATAAATATCGTATATATACTTTAAATCAATCATAATACTAAACCATGGGAGGTGGTGATGGAAAAATGAACAACATCGGTGCATGAGGTAGCTGTTTGTCGTACACACGAATGATGATTTTATACCCCATTTGATGAAAGTGTTTACAGTTTTAGGTGGTAAACATAACATAAAAAATATAATAATATGTAATATACTGAGATTTTTTATATAATCCTAGTATAATATAAATTTAAGGAGGTGGATAAATAATAAAAATAAAGGCGTTCATGGAAAAATATTACATCTTCTTTGGGTGTCCTCCTTGGGTTTGCACTAAATCCATTCTAGGTTCGTTTCTATCACAAGATAAGGCTTATATTATGAGAGGAGTGATGTTTTAATGCAATTGTTTCAGTTATTATATGATAAAAATGGCTTGATAGATGTAAATAAGTGAGGAGAGTGAGTGCCCTTTAATAATTGAGGAGTAGTGACATTCTTGTAAATACTCAAAACTATTCACTATTGGGTGGTATCCCTTACCTCATGTGGATAAAAGATAGAATAAAAAAGTAGGTAAGGGTTTATTTGGTTTATGATAACATGAAACACAAAAAAGTGCATTTTTATAATGTTGTTCTTTAACTTCTAATTTTTTTCTACTTTTACCACTTTAGTTTTTATTAAGGTAAATAATTTTCTAACCATGGTAGTTTATCAATTTAGAAGAAATTAAAGTGAGAATTATTATAAAATTTAAACCCACTGATTCTAAAAATGATATATAATTTATAAAATAAAAATCCCTTGTGTGCGTTGAAATCAATTTTAACTGAATTGCATGTAACATGCAAAAACACTACTTTTACCCTAACTGTGATAACAATGTTTTTACTATTTATGGGTCAGTATGTTCCTTATAAAAGATAGATTGGTAAATTAAAGGAAAATATTTTATATTTAGGAACATTTAGAATTCACTTAGTATAATATAGGGTTTTTAGTAATTTTAAATCATTTAATAAAATATGATTTATTATATAATAACATAAATGTCAATTTTGACACTATTTATTTAATTTGAATTTTCAAATATAAAAAAAAGATGTAATTTAAATATTTTAATTTCAAAACCATGTAATATGATATATAAATCGAAAAAATTAATATTATATAATAATTCATTAAATTTATCACACTTTTAATATTTTTTAAATCATTTATTTTAGTTAATTACTAACTAAATAATTTATGCGTTGGTGTTTCTTAAAAATTTAAAGTAATTATTTTATCAAAAAAATAAAAATAAAAAAAGTTAACATGATAAAATAAAATAATTTTAATTTTAAAATAACATTTATAACTGAACATATGATTTTTTCTTATCCCAAGGCTTTCTAGGTATTAAAAGTAAGAAATGTATCTTATTTGTCTTTTTCTTTACTTAACTTATTATATGGGTCATATTTAAAGGAAAGTTAAAATTAATAACCAAATATAAGAGATTATGGTCTCCAAAGTATAAATAACACGTTAAATAAAATTTTGGTAATATTTTATTTCATTTTCACTCTTATCATTCTCATTTAACTATTAAGTAAACTCAGTTTTCCTTAATCATTGTGATTAATTTTATCTGTTTTCACTAATAATTATTGTAAAAATTTTAAGTTGAACGTATTAGATAATATAAATTATTATTATTAAAAAGATGGAATCCGTTTTTAAAAATTGAATCGATAGAAGTGGCATAATTAAATTTTAATTTTATCCCTCAAACATGAAAAAAATACATTATAAAGTGGAAATGTTCAAAAGTTTACAATGTTTTTATATCAAAATTCAAAATGAAAATGATTCTAATGACCTAAGTTGGATTAATATATTTATAATTGAACTATTTTGAACTGAAAATAAATTCAAAATATAATTTGACATTATAAATTATTTAGACAAAAAGGAATTTTTTTTAATTAAAATATATTATTTTTCACTATTAATAAAAAATAATGAAACTTCTCAAAAAATCCAAAAAATTACCCATAAGATAATTTTGGTATTCTTATTTCAAAAATTAATTTTATTATTTAAAATAAATTTTCTAAAAGTTGTAAAATTTAATTTAAAATTATATGTGTGAGGTATGATTAAACCATCTTTTAGAAAAAAAAACATTTCTTTTTTTAAGTGATTTTTATTTTATTTATAATAAATTTATAACTAATAAATATGTGTAAACTATATATTCTCATAAGTTAGTTAATCATATTAATTCCCTCGATTTCAACAATTAGGTAATAACTATTATATTAAATAATATTATTAATAATATATTGTTGTTCGATAAAACTTGGTCTTGCATGTAACGCTTGATAAACTCAATGTTGTGTGTCACATAAGCTATCGAATAAAATTTCATTCTTTTAGAATTTATAGGTGTTACACCTAAGGTTGGATACTAGTTATAAGGGTATAAAACACTCAAATGGGAGACATTACCCTCAACATCCTTAGATCATAACATAAAACTACCAACCAATCTACCATACTATAAAAGAAATAAACAAAAATACCATACGATAAACATCCCACATGAATGAATGTAATATAGATAAAAATATATCCAAATATAAAACAGTACCAAAATTAAATATTATGGAAATGGCTGAAAAAACCAAAGATCTGAACTAGTACTGACCAACTCGATCACTGAATACCTCCTAGAAACCTAAAAAAAGTTTATATATATGTATGGTGAGAATAACATGTATAATCAATAGAATCTTCCCCATAGAATCTCATTAAAATGTTAAACAATCATACTAATACCTCACTGAACAACCATCCAAACAAAAAAAACACTTACATAGATCAACTTATTTCCCCCCTGCCTCACTAAGTATCTATCACTAAATAATGCATCCAAGAGTAGTAATTTAATATCCTAAAAATGTAGATAAATGTTCCCCGAAACCACTTCCCCACTAATTTATAGCTCTCACCCAATGATAATACATCCTATTCTTCCATCCCTTATATATCCACAAAAAATGTAACCTACTATATATAATTTCTTTCAGTACTAACTACATATCAAATATCATGACACCAACAATATATCAATCATTTTGGAACCAACCACATATCTCATATTAAACAAACCAAGGTAGTAGAGTATCATAAATTTATAAGACATCAACCTTGTATCCTCCTACCACCACCCATAACCCCCACCACATAAATCATCATTCACCACTAGTATCACTAGAAGCCACTGTTGAAGGTACAACCCATGGGAGAGGGGGTAGTTAGCCACCTATCCCCTCCACATCATGGATGTTAGAGAAAAAACCCTCTAGGGTATTTGGGTTTAGATCAGGTTATTCACTCATGTAGGGTGTGTTGAAAAGTTATAACATAAAACAATTATATATTAGTCTCACACAAGACCACACCTACGGGTTCAAAAATCACCACCAGTATAACAATCATCAGGTTACCACTGATATCATGACACTAAGTACTACCGCTAATATAGAACAACTAACCAAAGGAATCACATATAAAGCCAAAAACTTAGTTCCATTTCCAAATATTTTATTTAACAAATAAACTATGAAGATTTATTAATTTATTTATTAGTTATAATTTTCACCAATGAATTATTTATCCATATACACATTTATATATATCAATATTATTCTATTTTAACTAAAATTTTATCAAGAATCAACCATGTCAAACTACAATATGACAACCAAATCCACCAAGATAAAAACAACTAAGGCCACCAAGAAATACATCACTAAGGCCACAAATATCTAAATAATGAAAACCACTAAGCCACACACATAAAGGCCACCAAGCCACACACATCAAGTCAAGAATAAAACATACATATTCAACTTAGTCTTTTAGTTTACTATATTTAAGTATTTTACCATTTAAATGATATTCTCAAATCAATCATCACTATATCGTATAATCAAATAACAATTTTATAATAAGAAAAAATATCAGAAACATCAAGAAAACTGGTAACCACATCCATATCACACCATCCCTTTTACTTTCATTATTTTAGTTTATTACCTTCATTATGGAAATTTAGACCATTCTCCCAATTTAAAGAAAACGAATGGAAATTACACATATTCACATAAAATTGAGATAAATTGAATCTACTACATCAATATAATATATTTAATTCACTTTTAAAATAGAATGAAAGAGATAATGAACATTCAGGTGAAAACCATAAAAGGAATCCTCAAACTAATTTGAAATATAGTGATATCCCATCAAAATCCCATCCCATTAAACTGCCAACTCTAAATAACACAACTATTCTGAGATATTAAAATAATCAAGGAATAAATTAGAGAGAAAAAGAGGAATAACTCACCTAGAATCACCAATATTGAATCCCTGGAAATGAAGAATGAATGCTAAAGATAGTAGGATATTATGGCTCCCAAAATTGACTAATGTATGAGTGAATTGGAGGGAAAATGAGAGAAACCATAGAGATGGAGTTAGAATTTATAAATAGAATATAAATAACCACATTAATTATGTGAATGGATATTTAATTACATAAACTTCACATATGTCACATCTATAGACAAAAAAGAAACTAAATCTAATAAACCCAGGTAGGATTTCACACCGTGAATAAACATTTCACACCATGAATTACTTGAATTATAAACGCCAAAAAAATCACAAACATTCTATCCATGAATAAAAAATCATTCCATGAAATACTCTTAGAAAAAACATTCTATAAAATAGGTCCCCTTAGTCATGAAATCAGCCTGAAAAAAATCATTCACCCTGTGAACTGGTGATTCATGATGTGTGTCATTGATTCATGAAATAAATCACCACCTAAAGTCACATATTTAGATCCAAACTCTTTTATCCCTTATTATATCCCACCTCAAGGATCCTAACACACAAAAATAATAATGTAATGTACTATAATGGTCTATGAAGTAACATTAGATACATCTCAAATGATTCTCATCATCATGAATAAAAACCAACATGAAATGGAAAGGTATCAGCAACCACCAGAAACCACCAAACACTCCCTTGAGAGATACATGTCAAAGATTGATGAATCTATAAATAAATACATAATAACAAGATTAAAATAATAAAAATAGGATGTGAAACAACCATAAATAAATTTCAACATCAAAATAACCAAAACATTAAATAAAAAACAACTATTTGTATTGTCCAGGCATATGAAACTCCCACTCCCAAGTACTATCCTCTAGGATACCGTGACTCTATACAACTCAAAATAAGGGGATAAAACACCCTATTAACACCATTTTATGATAGTCTTTAATATCAATCAATCATTACATAAATGTCATTCCATCCTTGATATACAAATCCCTTAGTCGATGAGGTGAGAATCATAATGATGATACTAGTAGAGTTGAGACACATAGAAAACATCATGAACTATACCTGGATATGGAGGTAGTTCCAACTAATAATCCACCTTTCCAACACATTTTAATACGTCAAAGGATCCAATGAACTAGGGGGAGAGCATGCTCCCCTAAAAAATCCTCCCATGACCATGCTAAGGTGAAGGATTTAGAATTTTTGTTCTATAACCTCAAACACAAAAGGCCTCTATCATTGATTTGAATAAGGCTCCTGTCAGTCCCACACTGGAATTATCCTATCACAAAACACCCAAATCTTCTCCATCGTGCTTGTCACCAGGTCAAGACGAAGAACTATTTCATCTCTAATCTTGGTCCATATCAATAGATATTGACACAAAATCCCATATAACGTCTGAATAGAGGCCATATCGATGGATGAGTGGCATATATTATTTTAAGATAACTCAACCAATGGAATGTTCCATACACATGATTCACTAAAATCAAATATGGAAACCTATAGAATATACTCCAATGTCTGGATGGTCCACTTAATATTCCCATTTTTCTAGGGGTGGAAAGCAGTTATATGGAATAACTGATAGACAAAGGCATGCTACAACCCTATCCAAACTCATGATTTAATCTAGGGATCTCATTCAAACATTATGGTTTTTAGGGATCCATGAATACTCACTACATCATCCATGAAATGTCTCTCAATAATTGTTCCACCAATCAACTCCAATATCACTATAAAATGATCTATATTCTTTATTCAATCCACAATAACCCAGAGAGCATCATATCGCCCTGAGCCTAGGGTAAACCAGTGAAAACATATATCAATATATCCTCCCATTTCTACTTGGGAACCTCCAAGGGCTACATGAAACCACAAGGGACATGATGTTATACCTTTAACTAATGAAAGATTATGAACCACTTCAAAAAATATACCACTAAACAATTTATACCCAACAAATAAATTGGATCCTCAAGCCATGACATATCTTAGATATTCCAGTTTGTATCACTATGGGTGAGCTATAAAACTCACAATAGTCTCTATCATGAATCACAAACAAAATGAACACATTTCCCTAGAACATAATGTGATGTTGTCCTTCCTCTAACCATCCTATAGAGGCATCACCATGAATGATAAAATCTCACATCATTATAACGCCAATAAATTTCATATATAATTACATTTCAATTATCTAAATGTGTTCTGTATATTTCTCCACATGAAAAATTGAACTAAAATGAAGCTATGATATATTTTAGTAAAAATATAAATATTATGTATGACCATTAAATCTTTTTCACTGAACTAGAGAGAGTGAATAAGACTAACCAATTCATTAAATATTTATATAAATAAATATAATATAATTTTAATATGAATTAAATTCAATTGGGTTTGCTAAAATGAAATATAAGATCATTTTATACTTAGAAATGTATTTTTATGAATATAACCTTTTATGTGATATGGATTTATATTAAAAGAAACTTGAATGATGATAATATATATATACATATGATATAAATAATTTTTTACTAGTAATTTTATTTGTAAATAATAAGAAATTTGAATTGGAATGTTTAATATTCTAAAAAACCTGTTTTTTTTTATAAAATAAATTTTCATTACATCTCATATTTTTATTTAAAAGACATATTTATAAAATTCTGAATTTTAAATTGAAAAATTGAACATTTTTTTGAATTATTTAAAGTAATATTTTCTTAAAATGAATTTTTTCTATTTTTCTGAAAGAAATGTTTTTTGGTAAATAGTGAAAAATAATTTTTTTTCAAATAAATTGGATTTTATGACATTATCAGTATATAAGTATAAATCAGAAATTTAGGAAACATTTTTATAATAAAAAATATTTATTTCATAATAAAATTGATAATTTATAATTTTTATAACTTAAAAACCCATATTTGATATTTTTAAGCAAAAGTAATATTTTCTCAAAAATTGTTTTTAATACATATACATTTTTATTTTAAAATTAAGTTTTATCACTTTTTTAAATTGAATAAAATGAAATGGATTTAAAATTTATAATAAATGGGTAAAAATTATCAAATAATTAATACTCTATTTTTAGTCATAAATATTAAGTTATCTTAGGTAAAATCTAATTACCACAATAAAATCTAAAATGAAAAATGTAACAAATAAAGGGGGTAAAAGGATTTATTTTTTTAAAAAATATCTATAATTGAGTGGATTATGTGGGTATAAACCTTATATATTCTAAAATATATTATTTATTACTTTTGGAGGCAATTGACATATTTAACATGTGCTCCCTTTATATTAAGTTGAAATATTCATAAAAATTCCATGCTCACAACTTATAAATTGGTCATGTCACCATAAATTTACTACACTCCATAAAATGTGGTTTTTTTTATGAAAACCCCCCCAATATAAATAAAATTCTCTTTATTTAGCTTTCAGTTACAAGATATTAGCATATTCTATCCATTTCTATGGGATATTACAAGGAAATCTCAAAGTGCTCACATGAGTAATGATTTTTACTTAACATATATATTTTATATATTTGTTTTAAAATTATAATATTAAAATCAATTTATAGTGAATTTTTTTTGTTTATATATTTAATTATATTATTTTATGGTAATAATCTTTAATCCCATTTTTCCCTTTCTATTATGGGAAATGAAAATGTCATTTATGCGTTTTGTGGACTACTACCTCCACAATGCTACATTATTCATTTTTTTCACCACATAAAAGTCTGGTATAAATGGTTAATTTTATAAATATATTTTTATTATTTTTAAACAATAAATCATAATAATTCTTCATATCATTCCATGAAAACAAAATCATCATCCATGCATACATGCGGACTAGCACCTCCATAGATTGTTTGATTTCCGTTTTTCTTTTCTTCACCACCTTACATGGTTTATCATGAATATGGTATTAAAGGGAAAATATTATTTTATTAATATAATTATGGTTTTGGTATGGAAAATTTGATAATATATTAATGATATTATCAACAAATGATTATCATTAATTCATTCATTTAAAATGAGTGAACTAAGAGGAAAATGATCACTTCTTTCTAAGTAATGAATTTATATATATTATTACATCTTTATAAATATTTATAATTATTATATATCAAACTAATAATAATTAAATAATATAATTATTCTTCTATTATTATGATATTACATCTAAAAAACCTCCTAATCATCTATTAATCATGGTAGGTTCATATTTGGGTTGTTTTAACCACATTCTTGAATAATAATATGAATTTATATCATGGATGAACATGAAAAGATAATCATAGGTATAATATGATATAAATATTTATATAATTTCTTTTTGGTTCTTGTAATATTATATCAACATTTAACATATTAATTAAGAAATTTCCCTCCACTCACTAAGAATCACCAAAACCTGCTCATCGCCAATTTCAACCGCACATATAATAACTAAATCTACCATGAAATGAGATTATAGATATATAAAATATATTAGAAAAAAAGATTATAATACCCTATATTATATAATAGTGATGTAATTTTGGAAAACTAACATATATCGACACTTTTTTTATGAAACTAGTTCAAAGTGATAAAGATTAATTTGGAATATACTTGATTTTGTTTGAAATCCTCACACATAACCTTAATCAATCAATACAAGATTTGGACATCCCAATGTGTATTCAAAACTATATCTCATAATATTTCATATTTCATGAGACATACATCATTACCCAATTATTCTAAAATTTATGGAATGGTTAGGTTACACTACCATTATAAATACAATAGAAAATAAATTTATTTTGATTAATTTTTCAATAAGATATATTGGAATACCCCATGATTTTTAACCAAGTCACCACTATTGTCTTATATACCACTTGAAATAAATTTTCACACAAACCTGATCACATTCATGGAGATAAACAATCTTCCAATGGTTATTTTTTATGATATATTATTCCATATAGTGTCCCCATTAGACTCTAGAATGATATTATTTCCATTGGAATCTAATCCATCAGTATTCTTACAAGACTAAAAATAATGAATGTCCTTACTAAATTATTACAAGACTATAAATAATGAGTGTCCCTATCGGTTAGCACTTCCACCAACCATGTCTCATGTACATGATGTATCCCTTTGAATAAAGGTGTTTTAAAAATACTAAAAATGGATTTTCCTTTTACCATAATTTGATTTATCTTCATATACTCATTTATATAAAGTTTAAATTATTCTATTTTCAAGGATCTATTATTGGATATTCTTTTTAAAATTAATTTTTTTTAAATATTTTAGTAAATTTTAAATTTATGTTGATGTTAAAAAGGTTTTCTAAAATAATTTTATGTTTTCTCTTATATTTCCTTTATCATTTTCAAAATTATTTACCATAAAAGTGTTTAGGTATCATGATTTATCCTTAAATATATATATTTATCTTTTTTTTGGATTGAATTCATGATATAAAGTAATTCAATTCTTGATCTCTTCTTTTGCGATACTGTTCAAATCATTTGTTTTTCAAGGGAATTTTTAATTTATGTCAACACCCTTATATGTTTCATTTATTTAACTAGGGACATGTTCTTTATAAATTAACCAATTTTTTTATATTGATGGATTATTATCATATTATTATAGAATTGACCTAACAGTATAATAATTACCATATTTTAGAAAATTCATATGGGAGCATGTTCATCTAGAAAGAATGTTTATTTATTGGTTGGGGAAGTATTGATATTATTAATGAATATCTATCATGACCCCCTCCCACCAAAGATACCCCTCCTGATATGGAAATGGTGAAAGGGAGATAATGACCCCCGAGTCCCACCTCCAGTAGGCCCCTGAGTGGCAACTAGCACCAAGGGTATAAGTTTTCACAAATATGGGAGGCATTACCCTTTTTATTATTTAAGATCAGGAAATATGATAAGTCAACCACCAAAAGAAAAAAGGAACAAGTAAATGAAAATAAATCCAAAACCAAACCCATATGAATGTTTTATGCAATACTGAAACAAAATTACAAGTACAAGAAAAGCTCCAATGTACGACACCAAAAAAAGAAAGCAAAAACTGCAACCAGCAAAACTCCAACGCCCAACTATCAAGGTCCCACACGGTCCCTGAAGTCTTCCTGAAAACCTAAAAGTAAACGTAGGGTAATCATACAAGTATAATCAGTAGGAAAACATAATGATCTCGTTCACAGGTGGGGATACATCCTAATGCCCCCTGAGAAAACATAAGGAACCAAAGCCTAGCAAGGAATCTATCCACCCAACCTTACAAGCCACACTCACCAAATATCACAATTCAATAGAGTAGTATAATAATATTATTAAAGTATAAGTACCCCACACCACCTTCCCACTGAATACTGCTCAATCCCTCATGCCTAACATGCTGATGCTTCCCCCTCTTCCTGAGCTAGTTCCGCAACCTGGCCATACGAAGCTCGAGCTAGTGCTGCAACCTGGCCATACAAAGCTCATAGTATCCCGCCGTCACTCAATCCTCGACCATAACCACATATCATCCCAAAGACACCTGGGAACCACATCGGATCTCATCCCGAAGACACATGGGAACATATCACATCTTCATCCCAAAGACTCTTGGGAAATATCTGTCATAACCTGCCCGAAGGATCTTGGGATATAGAACCTCGAAGAGGGAGCACATGGAAGAATAGTAACCATCCATCCTTTCGATGTATGAGAATCTCACCCACCGTCCCATGAGTTTTTGGAACATAGTGCTCAACATGGGTGGGGTGTGTAAGGAAACATAAAACGTACAGATTTATATAATTATATCAACCACTCAGCCCATCCTACGGCTTCTATGCAAAAGATCTGAGCACATGCCTCGGCACTGCTACCTCGAAAGTAAGTACACAATAAACATCCCAAAACCCAATTAATCTTTTCATGTTTCAACCGTTTTAGTTTTTTAGTTCCTTAACTACTGATCAGCTAACAACAACCAAACTAGATCAATCATTTGTAAAACATACCCCTTCCAACAACAAATAAAGTTAGGGAAAACACAAGCAATACAATACCATTTTCTTTTATTATCCAATTAATTCCATTGATTATCCGTATTTAATCAACAACCATGCCCTACAATTCATTAGTTAACTCTTCCACTTTTATTCAAATGCACAACCCATCCTTGCAGCCCTACTGCCAACAACCATAACCACAAACACATTAGAAACAAAACCCATACCACATCATCATCCCTTTGATACCATTTACCGTAGCTCCGCTGCCCATCACAACCATACCATACACGCCAAACCACAACCAAGCCAATTGCAGCCCTGCTACTCACCCATTCCACAACAACCCACGAAACACCCCTTCACATAATTAAACCCCAAACAACACCCAAAAAAATAATTTTTTCATTTAGTTTAACTGGGGTGATCATACAAGGGTTCCAGGTATTCATTTAATCATCCAACTTTACATGATTAACCAATTTTTATATTATATGAAATTTCATCTACAAAATAATCCGAAAAAACATGGAAACATTTAATTTCACAAGTAAAGGCCCCCAATGACCATGATTTTCAATAGGAATTAGCTTATTAAATTCACAACATAATCAAAGGATAAGAATTGATGGAAATAAAACAAAAATATCAACAAAACTTCCCCAAACCCGTTATTTAACTAGTTATTATCTTTATTTACTGGTTCAAACGTATCTCACAAAAACAAGAGGATACCCACCCCACATGATGCACAAAAGAGAGAGAGATAAAGGTAAGATCCCTTCATGAATAGGTTTTGATGTCCTTCTATGAGAAAAACCACCATGAGGATTTCAATCACTCTCCCCAGCAACTACGTTATCTCCTGGACGCTGCGGCACAACCTCCCATTAAGATAAAGTTCGTCGAAGAGTGTCATTCACGTCATATATCTGCAATCTACTCAGTAGGAAACTTCAAAGAGGAAGTCAAAGAAGAGGGAATGAAACGAGGTGCATGATGTTCGCCTCGTCAACATGATCACGCAGCCACCGACAGATCGATGATCGGAGTCCGGATGAAGAAGATAGGAGGAAGGCTTCTGGGTCATCCGGGAGCATCGCCGTGTGGGGAAGAAGAGGGGTCCATAAATAACATGTGACCCTCTCTTATATAGAAAATGAAAAGGTAAAATGGTATGCATCATGTATTAATGAATACATGACGTGACCATACAACTGTTACGATGTTTGGATGGTCAACACATGACACGTCACACAATTTCCATGCGTTTAATGATAATAATAACTTCAATTAATAATAGGTGTTTTATTGACCTGAGACATGAGTCATAAAAAGGTATTCATCATTGGTCTTAAAATTACCTTCATAATTTCAAGGTTATGCTGCCGCTGACAGTTCGTAAAACCGAGGTCGCACGAAGATGTTATAGTGAGAACAATGTTTTATCATCAAAAATAATATTATCAATATTTTATTGTTATTATAAATTACATATTTATTTATTTTTATAACTCCAAAATAAATTACGATTTGGACTCCCTTTGACGCTAGAATTCTTTACCAAATCTCCCATTTATCATTTATTTCTCATTTAATTTTATTCCCACTACTACCTTATAATTCTTCCCTCTCTCCAATCTCATTTATTCTCTTCCACAATTCCCTCACTCTACCAAAAGTGGTGCCTTACCTATACTCCATGCCCAACACGCCCCATCTTTAATGTTCTAATTTAATCCCATTAAATTAGTTTACCATGGTTATTCTCATATTAAATTAAGAACATTACTTTTAATTAATCACTCCCTAAAGGCCACCAATACCATTATGATTTAATATAATAGTAATAAATCCTCTTTAAATTTCATCAATGGGTCACCATCATTATTATTAATAATCATTATTATTATTTATACCCATTATTATCTTATAATTATTATTATAATATATTAAATCAACATTATATTACATATATTATTAATAAATTCTTATAATGGGAGGATAACACTCCCTCTCTCCAATCACATGATATTCACGCATGGGTTGGGAACCCCTTCCATTCTCCATTATCATTTTATTATTTTTTATAATCTATTAAATGAATATTATTATAATTATTTTAATATTCCAAAATACAAGTTGGATTCACCCATAAGGGGTTGTTCCTATTTTATTATAATTTATTCCTTTATAATTTATTCCATGTGCCTCCCATTATAAGCCATTACACACATAATTTATTATTTATTAAAATTTAAATAAATCAAAAAGAAACCATGGTCCTCCCCTCATTGAATTAAATACATTCAATTTTATTTCTTTTATTTCACAATGATTAAATTAAAACCATTTAATCTAATTAACACCAAATATTTTCACACCACCATTATCAATTATTATTATAAAAAATTATTATTATAACATGTGTCGTGTTTGACCACATCAAATTTTTACAAAGTAATGGACCGGAGAGGTTTGAGTCGTTACATCAAAAACCTATCAAAACATTCTCATCCTTGAGAATTAAAAACCAACCCCTAAAAAAGGGGAAAGGTCCGAACAACCACCCCACAAGATACCACTTAGGGCTCTCGTCATAACAGGAATCCAACCACTATCCTAATTATATGAGTCAGGGAATTCCTTCCCCCATATCGAGACATTATCCTCTTTAGGTGGAACTGACTCGCCTATACAGGTTTAATCGGATCCATATTAATGTGTATTGATTATGGATTAAGTCCTCCCACCCCTATAATTTTGGATTTATCATACACATAATACCCCCAACACCGCACAAAACAAGAAACACGCTACCCCAACACTTAGATTGGGGAATTCCTTCTCCCATGTCAAGATACTCTCTGCTTTGGGCGGCACTGACTCGCCCGCATGGGTTTAATCGCATCCACATTAATGCATCTTGATTAGGGATCTGGTCCTCCTCTCCCCACATTTTAGGACTCTTCACACACATTTAAATGAAAGAGGGAAACAACTTAGCATTATAGACTCATGAAAAACAAGGTCCAGGCCCAAAGCATGGGTGAGAATGAGTTTCAAAAAAAAAAGTGTGATGCTCCTGAATCTAAACAAAACATAAACGAGAGAATTTATGTTAAACCAAAAACATCTCTCTCGATCTCTGGACAAGATAGGGTTGTCACTTCTATTACTGGAAAGCATGAAACATGTGCTGCCACAAGTTGTCTTCCTCCTCTCAGTCAATCCTCAACTGATCGACCGTCTGAATCTGCTGGGCCTCGACTGCCTGAGTCACCCAGGAACGACTTCCATCTGCCATAGCTGTACGGTAAAAAAAGAACTTCTAAGCCCAAGTAGAAAGGAACTTTTCTCAAGGTTTCATTTTATCATTTTATTTCGATTTCTTTCCCAAAAAACACAAATCAAGTAAAACACAAATCATGATGATGCATACACCTTTCCTAGGGTCTCTACCCTGCAACCAATGTAGTCTTACTTGGTCGTTCGGTATGCTCAGAGTCCTTGCATCAGATCAAGGGGGCCCTAAAATCCTGTGTCCTAGCCAGTATTCCCTGGCCTAGGTCACGCAACAAGATCAGCCAACACTGTTGACCTACCATCCCTTGCAATCCTCACTATACCTAACTACAGACTCCATCCTATCTCTCAACCATCAGCCTCTGATCCCATTCTGTCACGACCCCCTCCCACCAAAGATGCCCTTCCTGAGCTGGAAATGGTGAATGGGAGATAATGACCCCCCGGAGTCCTGCCTCCAATAGGCCCTGGACTAGCGACTAACACCAAGGGCATGATTTTTCACAAATATGGGAGGCATTACCCTTTTTATTATTTAAGATCGGGAAATAGGATGAGTCAACCACCAAAAGAAAAAGAAACAAGTAAATGAAAATAAACTCAAAACCAAACCCATATTAATGGTTTATACAATACTAAAACAAAAGTACAAGAACAAGAAAATATCCAAAGTACGATACCAAAAAAAGAAATCAAAAACTGCAACCAGCAAAACTCCAACGCCCAACTAGCAAGGTCCTGCATGATCCCTGAATTCCTTCTAAAAACCTGAAATTAAACATAGGTGAGCATACAAGTATACTTAGTAGGAAAACCTAAAGCTCTCGTGCACAGGTGGGGAGACATACTAATGCCCCGTGATAAAACAGACAGAACCAAAGCCTAGCAAGGAATCTATCCACCCAACCATACAAGCCACACTCACCAAATATCGCAAATTAATAGAGCAATATAGTAATATTATCAAAGTATGGGTACCCTGCACCACCTTCCCACAAAATACTGCTCAAGACCTCACGCCTAACACTCTGATGCTTCCCCCTCTTCCTGAGATAGTGCCATAAGCTGGCCATACGAAGCTCGAGCTAGTGCCGCAACCTGGACATATGAAGCTCATAGTATCCTTCCAACACTCAATCCTCAGACATAACCACATCTCATCCCAAAGACACCTGGGAACCACATCACATCTCATCCCGAAGATGTAACGACCCAAAATTTCATTAATGGAAAATCCCTCTTGATCCAGTTAAATGTTTCTTTATGTTTTTATAAGATGTCAACTTTTTTAGTTTTACTTTAAGATTTTTGACCGTTACTTTTATAGCCGTTGAACAGTGATCATCTGGGTAGTTTAAATATAAGGCTTTAACGAACCAATTTTCTACTCAGACAAAGGAAGCGATGACCTCATCCAGTAGAATTGCCCCTTACGAAGCCCATTTGTCGGAGCTCGGAAAGGAGGTGGCGTCTTTGGGCTTTGCCCTTGACCAAGTCCAAGCTGAGCTTCATCAAGTCAAGCTCGAACGTGATCGTCTACGGGAAAAATGGAAGTTGATAGAGATTACCACTCGAGCAATGTTATCCGAGCAACCCCAAGAGTCTGTCACCATCGCACACCTTACCCTTAGGTCTTATGCGGCTATTTTAAGGGGTTATGTAACAAATAAGTAGCACCATGTTCATGTACATTATTTTTGTATATAATAATGAATATAATTTCTAGTCATTTTTGATACATTGTAATTAGTTTTTAAAGTACAAACGGTGTTTTTAGTTATTATTTAATTAAGAATTATATTTTATTAAATTAAAGGATTTTTGAATTAAATAACATTTTAATAAAATATTATTATTAATATTAAATTAATTTTTATTAAATATAAATGATCTTATAATTTTATGAATGCAATTAAAATTTTTATTAAGGTTTGAAAGCCATTTCTGTCAAAACCCGCGAATTTTTATAAATGTCGGTTTTTATTTTAAAAGTAAAAATTCACATATTTAGAAAATTATTTAGATAAAATAAATATTATTTTTGGAATCAGGACGTCGAAATTATCCAACGGTGAATTTTTCATAATTTTCTGAGACAGTCAAATTTTTGGGTAAAAATTAAATACCATTTAAATATATAATGTGTTTTAGGACATCATAATGACCCAATGGTGATGTAATAAAATACCATAATCCTTATGTTCGGCCAATATGTGTTTTATCATTAAAATAATGAGGTTTTGGGTTTGTTTGACTCACTTTTTAAAGCATTAATGGAGCCCTCAAGACTTATTCAACACTTTGCCTTTTTAAATTAATTTCCATGGGAGTGTGACTCACCTCCACATAAGCAACCCTAATTTTTTTAATAAGTTCGGACCTTGGCCTTGTAAAATATTTTTTTCCTCTTTCCTTTTCCAGAAATCATGGGCAAATACCATGGGATGGTTTGTGGTTTGGATTATTTTAATATAAGGGTCCAAAACCTAAATAATAAAGAATTCTCTCACCTTTCCTATATAAACCCACCCAAGCTCCCACTTCCTCCTCACTCAAAGCCCTTTAAGTTCGTCCAACCTCTGCCCTACTCTCTCTAGAATCCTCTCAAGGTGCCCCAATCTCCCAAGAAGCCTCTCACAAGCCTCTCTCTAGCCTTTGGAAGCACACTTCCAAGTAAGGGTTTTTTCTTCCTTTCTCATTTTTTTGTCAATTTTCTTTAAGTTGTATTGCCCTTTTAATTTCATTTATGAATGTTGTGGTATGGTTTTGCACCTCTCCCATACTGCCCTTTTATAGTTTGATTGATGGGAGACCCCTTTCTCTCTCATTAAATGCCTCCCATGTACACCCGTTACTATGCCGAAATTCCGAAAGGAACCTTTTTCTCCTCTTTTATATTCAAGCAATACTTTTGTATCATGAATATAAATTCCATTTCTATTGTTGGGACATGTATATATATGATCTCCTTACTGTCCATTACATGTAAATATGATGAGGAACCCCTTTCTCTCTCATCAACCTTTTTTATGAATTCTTATGTCACGCCGTTACGCTGCCGAAATCACACCAATTTTCTAAGCCAATGTCTTTGTGTAGTGAATACCATGCCCATTTCTCCATCAAGGGTATTCACCTTTATACACATATACGTATTGATTGTAAAGTTTCATGTATGAATTCCACATTCCTTTATCGTGGAAGAAATGATTATGTTTTATGAATCCATGTTTTATGATCCATGTGGCAGACTTATGCATGAAATGAACTGTTTAAGAAGGGTGCGCCCTGATAGCGCTCCAATGCATTGGGTAAAGTATAGTATCATGATACGTCATATGCAATGAGTGTTGACTCATTCTAATTCAAGTGCAACGAGGGTTTAGTCGTGCTTCAAGTGCAATGAGGGTTTACTCATGCTCCATGTGCAATGAGCCTTGGCTCATGCTAATTCAATGTTAAGTGTTGTTGCCACATTTCCATGTTATGATTATCATGCTTTATCATGCCTTTATGTTCATGTCTCTCTTATGCTCTATTGATATGCCTATTTCCTAACATGTATTTTACTCCTCATGTTATTCATTATGTACTCCCTTACTGGGCTTTATAGCTCACCCTTTTCTTATGCATGTCCTCAGGTTATCCCATGCAATGCTAAGTACGAAGGAATGTAGTGGTCATGTAAAGGAAGTTTTCAATAAGGATGTTGTATTTCAAGTTTAAAGTTTTAATGTAATGATCCTAAGCCCCAAAGACACTAAACCTCTCGATCTTCTTTGTTGTATCAAGTGATGTTTTATGTAATAAAGCATGTTTAAGTTGTAATAAAAAGCAGGGTTGTCATAGTTGGTATCAAAGGATAGGTTTAGTTATTTTTGGGATTAGGAAACCCTAGTAAAGCCTTAGATACAAGACTAAGCATAATAAAAACATCCCTAAATTTTGGTAAATACTAAGTAAGTGTTTTATCAAACAAATACATCCCTGTCTGGATACGAGCAGGTAGAGGCGGCTCTGGCACAGATGTATCCTAGGGGTAAAACCCGAAAACACCGCTTTGAGCTAGACTCGAACGGGAACTGGTGCACGAAAACGGGCCTTGCTGCACTCTTGGTTACAACACTCCCGGGGGATATGTTTTGATAAATTCACAATCTTAGTATGAACCCTTATTAAGGGAAAAATGCCCCTAAGGATATATGTTAGAAGGAAGATCATGAAAAGCCTAGATTGAATCCTATAGACTTATGAGTTAAAGAGATTAAAGTTTATTTATAAGTCATCAACTTTTGTCTTTGGATTACCCTTTATGTGTTACCCCTAACTTTCCTTTTATTCCAGCCAATGGCCGGTAATAGGAGAACTCGGGCTAACAACCGTTGCGAAGATCAGTGTGATGATTGTACTTATGAGATGCCCAATCCAATGGGAGCGGGAATCGCGAACTTTGTTACGCTTCTCTCTCAGCTAACTCAAGTTTTGAATAGAAACACTGGTCAAGAGGAACGTTCAACCCCCCCTAAGAAAGAACAAGTCGCTATTGAAAGCTTCATGATACAAAGGCCTCCTACTTTTAGTGGATCATCTGATCCCACGATTGCTGAACAATGGATCAACTCCATTGAAAAGATATTCTCCATCCTCCAATGCTCTGAAAAAGAGAAGGTTCTCCTGGCGGCTTATCGTATGGAGGGTGAAGCTGATCAATGGTGGATGTTGATCAAAAATACGAAGCCTGAGGAGGAGATCGAGGCTTTGGAATGGAAGGTATTCTGGAAGATGTTTTTTGATAAATATTTTCCACGAACCCTCCGTCTTAAGATGGAAAGGGACTTCCTTTCCCTCAAGCAGAAAGATGAGGAATCTATGGGAGCGTACGAGGCAAACTTCACAAGGCTTGCACGATACGCTTCCGGCTTTGTCGTTACCCCCGAATGCAAGGTTGACCGCTTCTTTGGTGGGCTGAAGCCTAGCTTTCGGAAAGCATTAGCGATCCGTGACTTCGACAGCTATGAGGAAATTGTCCGATGTGCCCTCAAGGTTGAAATGGAGATCGTAGAATCACAGGGGTATCATGGGGACAAGAAGCGGAAGGTGGACTTCAATGCTGGTGGTCCGATGGATAAATCCAACGGCGCTAAGAAATTCCAGCACCCCACTTTCCAAAAGTGTGGAAAGAAGCACCCTGGAAATTGCCTTAGGGGGACAAGAAAATGCTTCAAGTGTGGAAGAGAAGGGCACCTAGCTGTTAACTGTCAGCAAGAAGGACTCGCGGCTGCGACGGAGGGGTGGAACGCTCCGTTCGAACCTCAACGCGTTGTTCAATGCTTCAAATGCAAAGAACCGGGTCATTTTGCGAATCAATGCCCTAATCCAAGGGTTATCGGAGGCAATCAACAACCTCCAAGACAGCAAGGAAGAGCTTTTGCCATCACTTCTGCCGAAGTGAACCCCGACAACGAAGTGGTGACAGGTACTCTAGTTATTCATTCAAGAATAGCGAACGTACTTTTTGATTCAGGTTCTACGCATTCTTTTATATCTCAAAAGTTTAGTAGAATAATCCCTGCACCACCACAAATCATGGAAGTAAAGATGTCGGTGAGTACGGAAAATGGGGCAATCATTGCATCCCATGAGTATAAGTCCTCCCCTGTTATAATCTGTGGATTGAATTTCCCGGCGAACCTCGTCATACTCCCTTTGGTGGAATTTGATGCAATTCTTGGCATGGATTGGATTTCCTTATATAGAGCCAACATAAATTGTCGGGAGAGGGAAATCACACTCCATATGGAGAATCGACCCCCGATTCTTTACAAGTGTCAGGAGGAAGATGAATCTCCTTTAGCTCCATCATCTCAAGCATGGATATTACTGCCTTATGAGCACGCATATCTGGCTCAGATGATTGAGTCCAAGGAAGAAACCACCCTTGAAGAAATGCCTATTGTGAGGGAATTCGCTGAAGTATTTCCCGAGGAACTTCCTGGTCTTCCTCCAAGAAGAGATGTTGAGTTCTCAATTGAACTTATACCTGGGGCGCTACCAATATCCAAGACTCCATATAGAATGGCTGTGGTTGAGCTTGAAGAACTGAAGAAACAACTACAGGAGAATCTGGATAAAGGGTTTATATGCCCAAGTGCATCACCATGGGGTGCACCAGTCCTCTTCGTCAAGAAGAAGGATGGGTCGATGCGGCTTTGCATCGATTATCGTGAACTTAACAAAATCACGATAAAGAACAAGTATCCTCTCCCAAGAATCGATGACTTGTTTGATCAGCTGCGTGGAGCACAATACTTCTCCAAGGTCGACTTGCGGTCGGGATATTATCAAGTAAGGGTGAAGAAGGAAGATATCCCCAAGACTGCTTTTCGTACAAGGTACGGGCACTATGAATTCATAGTAATGCCTTTTGGACTCACCAATGCTCCAGCAATATTCATGGACTTGATGAATAGAGTCTTTAGAGATTACCTAGATAAATTTGTGGTAGTCTTTATAGATGATATTCTAATATACTCCAAAACCAAGGAGGACCATGAGGAGCATTTAAGAACTGTACTGGAGACTTTGCACAAGGAGAAGCTCTATGCAAAGTACAGCAAGTGTGAGTTCTGGTTGAAGGAGGTCTCATTCTTGGGCCATATCATCACAAGCAATGGGATATCTGTGGACCCCTCCAAAACAGATACAATTGAGGGATGGCCGAGGCCAACATCGGTAACTGATATCCGTAGCTTCTTGGGGTTAGCTGGATATTATCGACGATTTGTGAGAAACTTCTCACGATTGTCCAACCCTCTTACCAAGCTAACTCGAAAGGGAGTAAAGTTTGCTTGGAGTGATGAATGCGAAGAAAGCTTCAAGGAGTTGAAAAGGAGGCTTATCACTGCACCTGTGCTCACTTTACCCACAAGTGGGGAGCTTTTTGTGGTATTCAGTGATGCTTCGAAGAAGGGCTTAGGATGTGTACTGATGCAGAATGATAAAGTGATATCCTATGCCTCAAGGGAGTTGAAAATCCATGAGCGAAACTATCCAACGCATGATCTGGAGTTGGCAGCGGTGATCTTTGCCTTGAAAATCTGGCGGCATTATCTCTATGGAGAGAAATGTGAGATATATACTGACCACAAAAGTCTTAAATATATATTCACACAGAAAGAGCTTAATATGTGCCAGAGAATATGGATAGAGCTCATCAAGGATTATGACTGTTCAATACATTACCACCCTGGGAAGGCGAACAAGGTGGCGGATGCCCTAAGTAGAAAGGATCCAGCAATTCTATCAATGATGAGAATTGAGAAGGATCCAATCTTCTTAGACTTGATGAAGATGGACGTGGGAATCATAAAGAAGGGAACATCATCAATCCTTTCACAAATGATTGCTCAACCATCTCTTTTGGAAAGGTTAAAGGATGCTCAAAAGGATGATGCGAGAATCCAAGAAAAAGTGGAAGCTATCAAAAAGGGAAAATCCTCAGAGTTTAATGTTAATGAAGAAGGAATTGTGCGGTTTGGGAAAAGACTATGTGTCCCATCAAGTTCGGAGCTGAAGAAAGAACTTTTGGATGATGCACATAGTTCAAATTTCTCTATTCACCCAGGGAGCACAAAGATGTATCGAGATCTCCGAGAAAACTTTTGGTGGGATAATATGAAGAAGGAGATCGCCGAATATACATCAAAGTGCCTGGTGTGTCAGCAAGTGAAGGCAGAGAGGCAGAAGTCTAAGGGGATGATGCAACCATTGCCCATACCAGAATGGAAATGGGAGAACATCACCATGGACTTCATCACTGGACTTCCAAGGACATCCAAAAGCAACAATGAAATCTGGGTTATTGTGGATCGTCTTACAAAGACTGCACACTTCATTGCTATTCGAGAGGATTTCTCTTTGGATCAACTGGCACTGATATATATCAGGGAAGTGGTACGGTTGCATGGAGTACCAATATCTATTGTGTCGGACTGAGATCCAAGATTTACCTCTATGTTTTGGAAGATTCTTCAACATGCTCTGAATACTGAACTGAACTTCAGTACGGCCTATCATCCTCAAATTGATGGCCAATCCGAGCGGACTATCCAAACACTTGAGGATATGCTGAGAGCGTGATCAATGGACTTTAAAGGAGGATGGGATCAACATCTTCCTCTGGTTGAGTTCTCTTATAATAATAGTTTCCACTCGAGCATCCAAATGGCACCATATGAAGCCCTGTATGGGAAAAGGTGTAGAACACCGGCATGTTGGGATGAGGTCAGTGAACGTAAGCTGCTTGGACCAGAAATGGTCGAAGAAATGGTGGAGAAGGTGAAAACCATTCAGCAGCATATCAAGGCAGCCCAAAGTCGACAGAAGAGTTATGCAGATAATCGTCGACGAGACCTTGAGTTTAAAGTCGGAGACATGGTGTTTTTACGCATATCTCCGTGGAAGAAGGTCATGAGGTTTGGAAAGAAAGGGAAGTTAAGTCCAAGGTACATCGGCCCCTTCGAGATTCTTGATCGTGTTGGGGCTGTGGCCTATCGACTAGCACTTCCACCTACTATGGCCAAGGTGCATGTTGTCTTCCATGTATCCCTCTTAAGGAAGTACATACCAGACCCTTCACATGTACTCTCTTCTGAGGTGGTACAATTAGAAGACGATCTTTCTTATGAGGAGCAACCAGTGAAGATCTTGGATCGTAGAGAAAAAGTTCTACGAAATAAGACAATGCCCCTCGTCAAGGTGTTGTGGAGAAACCACAAGTTTGAAGAAGCAACTTGGGAGTCGGAGGATATGATGAAGCTAAGTTACCCACATTTGTTTTAGTGTGGGGAAAGGAAAATTTCGAGGGCGAAATTTCTTAAGGGGGGAATGTTGTAACGACCCAAAATTTCATTAATGGAAAATCCCTCTTGATCCAGTTAAATGTTTCTTTATGTTTTTATAAGATGTCAACTTTTTTAGTTTTACTTTAAGATTTGTGACCGTTACTTTTATAGCCGTTGAACAGTGATCATCTGGGTAGTTTAAATATAAGGCTTTAACGAACCAATTTTCTACTCAGACAAAGGAAGCGATGGCCTCATCCAGTAGAATTGCCCCTTACGAAGCCCATTTGTCGGAGCTTGGAAAGGAGGTGGCGTCTTTGGGCTTTGCCCTTGACCAAGCCCAAGCTGAGCTTCATCAAGTCAAGCTCGAACGTGATCGTCTACGGGAATAATGGAAGTTGATAGAGATTACCACTCGAGCAATGTTATCCGAGCAACCCCAAGAGTCTGTCACCATCGCACACCTTACCCTTAGGTCTTATGCGGCTATTTTAAGGGGTTATGTAACAAATAAGTATCACCATGTTCATGTACATTATTTTTGTATATAATAATGAATATAATTTCTAGTCATTTTTGATACATTGTAATTAGTTTTTAAAGTACAAACGGTGTTTTTAGTTATTATTTAATTAAGAATTATATTTTATTAAATTAAAAGATTTTTGAATTAAATAATATTTTAATAAAATATTATTATTAATATTAAATTAATTTTTATTAAATATAAATGATCATATAATTTTATGAATGCAATTAAAATTTTTATTAAGGTTTGAAAGCCATTTCTGTCAAAACCCGTGAATTTTTATAAATGTCGGTTTTTATTTTAAAAGTAAAAATTCACATATTTAGAAAATTATTTAGATAAAATAAATATTATTTTTGGAATCAGGACGTCGAAATTATCCAACGGTGAATTTTTCATAATTTTCTGAGACAGTCAAATTTTTGGGTAAAAATTAAATACCATTTAAATATATAATGTGTTTTATGACATCATAATGACCCAATGGTGATGTAATAAAATACCATAATCCTTATTTTCGGCCAATATGTGTTTTATAATTAAAATAATGAGGTTTTGGGTTTGTTTGACTCACTTTTCAAAGCATTAATGGAGCCCTCAAGACTTATTCAACACTTTGCCTTTTTAAATTAATTTCCATGGGAGTGTGACTCACCTCCACATAAGCAACCCTAATTTTTTTAATAAGTTCGGACCTTGGCCTTGTAAAATATTGTTTTCCTCTTTCCTTTTCCAGAAACCATGGGCAAATACCATGGTATGGTTTGTGGTTTGGATTATTTTAATATAAGGGTCCCAAACATAAATAATAAAGAATTCTCTCACCTTTCCTATATAAACCCACCCAAGCTCCCACTTCCTCCTCACTCAAAGCCCTTGAAGTTCGTCCAACCTCTGCCCTACTCTCTCTAGAATCCTCTCAAGGTGCCCCAAGCTCCCAAGAATCCTCTCACAAGCCTCTCTCTAGCCTTTGGAAGCACACTTCCAAGTAAGGGTTTTTTCTTCCTTTCTCATTTTTTTGTCAATTTTCTTTAAGTTGTATTGCCCTTTTAATTTCATTTATGAATGTTGGGGTATGGTTTCTCACCTCTCCCATACTGCCCTTTTATAGTTTGAATGATGGGAGACCCCTTTCTCTCTCATTAAATGCCTCCCATGTACACCCGTTACTATGCTGAAATTCCGAAAGGAACTTTTTTCTCCTCTTTTATATTCAAGCAATACTTTTGTATCATGAATCTAAATTCCATTTCTATTGTTGGGACATGTATATATATGATCTCCTTACTGTCCATTACATGTAAATATGATGATGAACCCCTTTCTCTCTCATCAACCTTTTTTATGAATTCTTATGTCACGCCGTTACACTGCCGAAATCACACCAATTTTCTAAGCCAATGTCTTTGTGTAGTGAATACCATGCCCATTTCTCCATCAAGGGTATTCACCTTTATGCACATATACGTATTGATTGTAAAGTTTCATGTATGAATTCCACATTACTTTATCGTGGACGAAATGATTATGTTTTATGAATCCATGTTTTATGATCCATGTGGCACACTTATGCATGAAATGAAATGTTTAAGAAGGGTGCGCCCTGATAGCGCTCCAATGCATTGGGTAAAGTATAGTATCATGATACGTCATGTGCAATGAGTGTTGACTCATGCTAATTCAAGTGCAACGAGGGTTTACTCATGCTTCAAGTGCAATGATGGTTTACTCATGCTCCATGTGCAATGAGCCTTGGCTCATGCTAATTCAATGTTAAGTGTTGTTGCCACATTTCCATGTTATGATTATCATGCTTTATCATGCCTTTATGTTCATGTATCTCTTATTCTCTATTGATATGCCTATTGCCTAACATGTATTGTACTCCTCATGTTATTCATTATGTACTCCCTTACTGGGCTTTATAGCTCACCCTTTTCTTATGCATGTCCTCAGGTTATCCCATGCAATGCTAAGTACGAAGGAATGTAGTGGTCATGTAAAGGAAGTTTTCAATAAGGATGTTGTATTTCAAGTTTAAAGTTTTTATGTAATGATCCTAAGCCCCAAAGACACTAAACCTCTCGATCTTATTTGTTGTATCAAGTGAAGTTTTATGTAATAAAGAATGTTTAAGTTGTAATAAAAAGCAGGGTTGTCATAGAAGACACCTGGGAACATATCACATCATACTCCTGAAGACTCTTGGAAAACATCTATCGTAACCTGCCCGAAGGATCTTGGGCTATAGAACATGGAAGAGGGAGCACAGGGAAAAACAGTAACCAGCCATCCTTTAGATGTTCGAGAATCTCAACCCCTATCCCACGGGTGTTTGGAACATAGTTCTCAACATGGGTGGGGTGGGTAAAGAAACATAAAACGTACAGATTTATAAAATTATATTAACCGCTCAGCCCATCCTAAGGCTTCTACTCAAAATATCTGAGCACATTCCTCGGCACAGCTACCTCGAAAGTATGCACACAATAAACAGCCCAAAACCCCATTAAGCTTTTCATGTTTCAACAGTTTTATTTTATTAGTTCCTTAACTATCGAGAAACTGACAAAAACCAATCCAGATCAATCGTTCATAAAACATATCCCCGCCAACCACAAATAAAGTTAAGGAAAACACAAGAAACACAATACCATTTTCTATTATCAGACCATCAATTCCATTGATTTTCCATATTTAATCTACTATCGTGCCCCATAATTCATTAGTTAACTCTTCCAATTTTATTTATATGCACAACCCGTCCCTACAGCCCTGCTGCCAACTACCATAACCACAAACACATCAGAAACAAAACTCTTACCACATCATCATCCCTTTGATAACATTTACTGCAGCTCCACTGCCCATCACAACCATATCATACACTCCAACCCATAACAAAGCCAACCACAACCCCACTGCTCACCCGTTCCATAACAACCCACAAAACACCCCTTCAAATAATTAAACCCCAACCAACACCCAAAAAATTCATTCTTTATTTTAGTTTAATCGGGGTGATCATACAAGGGTTCCAGGTATTCATTTAATCATCCAACATTACATGATTAACCAATTTCTACATTCTATGAAATTTCATCTACAAAACAATCCATAAAAATAGGGCAACATTTAATTGCTCAAGAAAAGGCCCTCAACAACCGTGATTTTTAGTAGGCATAAGCCTATTCAATTCACAACATAATCAAAGGTTAAGAATTAATGGAAATAAAACAACAATATCAACAAAACTTCCACAAACCCATTCTTTAACCAGTTATTATCTTTATTTACTAGTTCAACTATATCTCACAAAAACAAGAGGATGCCCACCCCGCATGATGCACAAAAGAGAGAGAGGTGAAGGTAATATCCCTACCTGAACATGTTTTGACGTCCTTCTGTGAGAACAACCACCATGAGGATTTCGATCACCCCTCCCAATGACTATGTTCTCCTGTGGAAACTATGGAACAACCGCACATTAAGATGAAGTTTGTTGAAGAGCATAGTTCCTATCAAATATCAGCAATCTCCCCAGTCAGAAACTATGAAGAGGAATTCGAAGAAGAGGGAATGGAACGAGGTGCATGATGTTTGCCTCATCTACACGATCTTGCAGCCACCGACAGATCGACAATCGGAGTCCGGATGAAGAAGACTGGAGGAAGGCTTCTGGGTCATCTGGGAACATCGCTGTGCGAGGAAGAAGAGGGGTCCATAAATAACACGTGACCCTCTCTTATATAGGAAATGAAAAGTTAAAATGGTATGCAGTGTGTATTAATGAATAAACGACGTGACTGTACAACTGTTACGATGTTTGACTGGTCAACACACGACACGTCACGCAGTTTCCATGCGTTTAATGATAATAATAACTTCAACTAATAATAGTTGTTTTATTGACCTAAGACATGAGTCATAAAAAGGTATTCATTATTGGTATTAAAATTACCTTCATAATTTCAGGGTTACACTGCTACTGACGGTTCGTAAAACCGAGGTCACACGAAGAAGTTATAGTGAAAACATTGTTTTATCATCAAAATTAATATTAACAATATTTTATTATTATTACTAATAACTTATTTATTTATTTTTCTAACTCCAAAATCAATCACGATTTGGACTCACATTCACGCTAGAATTCTTCACCAAATCTCCCATTTATCATTTATTTCTCATTTAATTTTATTCCCATTATTACCTTGTAATTCTTCCCTCTCTCCAATATCATTTATTCTCTTCCACAATTCCATCACTCCACCAAAAGTGGTGCCCTGCCTACACTCCATGCCCAACACACCCCATATTTAGTGTTCTAATTTAATCTCATTAAATTATTTTACCATGGTTATTCTCATATTTAATTAAGACAATTCCGTTTAATTAATCACTCCCTAAAGGCCACCAATACCATTATGATTAAATATAATATTAATAAATCCTCTTTTGATTTCATCAACAAGTCACCATCATTATCATTAATAATCATTATTGTTATTTATGCCCATTTTTATCTTATAATTACTATTATAATATATTAAATCAACATTATATTACATATATTATTACTAAATTCTTATAATGGGAGGATAACACTCCCTCTCTCCAATCACATGATATTCATGCACGGGTTGGGAACCCATTCAATTATTCATTATCATTTTGTTATTTTTTATAATATATTAAATTAATATTATTATAATTATTTTAATATTCCAAAATACAAGTTGGATTCACCTATAAGGGGTTCTGCCTCTTATTATAATTTATTCCTTTATAATTTATTCCACACGCCTCCCATTATATGCCCATTACACACATAATTTATTATTTATTAAAATTTGAATATATCAAAAGAAACCGTGCACCTCCCCTCATTGAATTAAATAAATTAAATTTTATTTATTCTATTGCACAATGATTAAATTAAAACTATTTAATCTAATTAACACAAAATATTTTCATGCCACCCTTATCAATTATTATTATCAAAAATTATTATTATTACACGTGTCATGTTTGACCACATCAAATTTTTATAATGTAATGGACTAGAGATGTCTGGGCCATTTAAATATCAACTATTGAGATAGGTTGATTATGTATTATAATTACAAATTTTACATTATACAGATAACTATATTTTTATTCAACTAGAGATTTCTTAGGGAATGACATGATATGTCTCGTTGAATCTTATTGTGAATGCCTTAAAATTAATCAAGTGATGGGTGGAAAAAAAATAATATATATCCTTGATGCATCAATTGGTATGATGGGATTTTTTTTGAATTTTGGTTTATAACTCTCCCCATATTAGTATAGTTTCTTGGAACAAGGTATTGACAACATATTTTTTATGTCGTACATTATGTATTACATTAGTGTGAGATTAATGTTATTAATATCTATGATTTAATTTGTTGGCATAGATATAGATTGATCTCAGTTTTAGTTCATTATGGAATTATTCACATTATTCATTCCTACCATATTATATAGACCATGTATATATTTTTATCAACTTCATTTATATGTCTACCTTACTGAGCATTTAATGTCACCCCTTTATTATGTTAGCATTATATAGGTTATAAAGAGAATATTTACACATGATATGTCTAACAGGATAGACTATGTGAAGAATTTTTGGGAGATGTTGAAGACATGTTATGGATTAACTAGTTTCATATATAATAGAAAAAATGTCTATTTGATACAAAGAGCATATACTATTTTAGTTATTTTTTTCATAATTCTCTAAAACTCTAATCCTAAATTGATTAGTGGGATGTAGAATATGAAGTAATCACTGTTGATTTGTAATTCAAGATAGTTATGCACAATATTTTATAGTTAGTATCAAAGTGAGTATGTAAAATAAGTGTTTATGGCACCTTATTTCGTGAGTATGGGCCATAGGATTCACTATTGGTATCATAGGAGTGTTTAGATATCTTTGGGGATTATGATTTTTATTGAGGATAATTTAAGGGTTGATAAGTTATGGTTGAATATAATTTCAATGGTATAGATAACCCTTTGGGATAGTATATGATTTTATGATAAGGAAACATTGCCCATTTTATTTGAAGATTAGGATAATAAAATTTTAGTGAAAACCTTAGGGATAAGTCTAAGAGATAATTCTAAGTATAAGAAAACATAATGAAGTTTTGGTAATGTAAATATTTTGTGGTTATCCTAGAAATTACATCCCTATTTGGATATTAAAATTGGATAAAGGATTTGAAACGTATGAACCTAGGGTTAATAAACTTGAAAAGAGAATATTGGATTTTAACTCAATTGACATCTGGTGTACGAAAAAGGGGCCTAACTGAAAACATAGTTTGAAACTCCAAGGGGATATGCTTTAGTTAATTAACTTTATCATTATGAACCATTATGATGGATTTAAATATGTTTAGGTTAGATATCCAAAAAGGAATGTGACCATTGATAACATAGATGGGAATATATATATTCATACCATAAGGTACATATTAATTGATATGTGATTTCCCAAAAAAAGGATAAGTTAGAATTTGTGAACATAGATTTAAATGATTTTTGGGATTAGAATATTTTAAGAAATTTCAGGGTAATTTGGGTTCTCTATTTGGAAGATTAGGTTAATAAGTATGAGAGAAACCTACTCAAATTAACCTAGCTTGAACCCAAAATGATATAGGTTAAACTAATTGTGATATAGGTTGAACCAACTGTAATTCAAGTTGAGTTATAACAACTATATGATGTCATAATAGTTTTATAAAGTGATACATCTTGAGGTTAAATTTTCCTGTAGTTATTTTTTGATAATTCTATTATAATTATTACCACTCATGATTACTCTTTTGGTTTTAGTTATAGTTGGAACTAGAAAGAACCAATGGTGTGAGTGGCAATGAAGAGATTGTCTCAATAAATAACCCTTCAAAATGAGAGATGCAGTGAGAAACCTTATGATTATTCCAAATCAACTATACTAAAATATGATTAATAATTAACACATAGTCAAAGTTCCAAACACACCAAATAAGAGAAATATGGTGTCCTAGTAAAGATCAAGTGAGGAAAATGATTGTACAATCATATTATTATTTTTAGGTATTCATATACCCCTATTTTGATATTTATTTTGTTGGGTTTTATTTGAGGTTGTTTTGGGTGAAATTTGAGATATTTTGAATGTTTATGGGATGTGTACAGTTGGCACACTGTTTTCCCAAATCGTACTCACTGTTATGGGAAACCATGCAAACCCATACTATGGGGTTTTGCTTGGCGGGTTCCTAGTTTGAAAAATTGTGACCCCACCATAGAGGAACTATACAACCCCATTAAAAGGGTTGCATGGTTTTCATAACTGTGTGGTCTTTCCTAGCTAACCATGCATATGGTATTTTTTAATCTAAAAATTATTTTAAAAAGTCCCATAACCCTCATTTAAGGAGCCCAAAAGACCTATTTCGACCTATTATGATTTATTGTTCTAGGGGAGCCCCTAAGAGTTGATTTTCCCCCTCTAAACTCTTCCATAAGTTAATCAAATATAGGGTAATGACACCCGATCTTCTATCAGTTAGTTTCTTATTTCTTTTATCTTTCTCCCACTCTCTCTCCCTTCCTCCCTAGGGTTTCTTAGATTTATATGTTGCTAAAGAATCTAATATCTATTTTTCTATATCTTGAATCTAGATATGATTCTTATATCTTCATTACTAAAGATCTTCATTGGGGTTTTTCATTTAGGGCCTTACATTTTGAGATCCCATGATCCCAAAGTAGGTTATTCCTTTATGATTCAAAATTTTTACTAACCCTAAAATTCTTAATTTAATTTCAGTTGTCTAATTTATATTTAATTTATTGAGATAATTGAAGTGAATTTAAATTTATTTATTAAAAACCCAATTCCATTAAATTGGGGTTTTTAATTTGTATTTGTCATGAATTTGAGGAAAAACCCCCAATTCTACTAAATTGGGGTGTATTTGTGAAATTGATGTAATTTTGTGAAATTTAAAAAAATTTAATTTTGATTGTGAAATTTGATAAATTTGGTGAAATTAAGTTTTTGAATTAAATTGTGAAACTATAATTGTGAAATTTGTTTTTTGAAATTGATTTAAAATTTTTATTTGATAAAATGGATTAAAATTATTTTGATAGAAACCCATTGGTGTTATCTTGAAAAGGTAATGATTTGATTAAAATATCATTTCAGTATTAAATGAAAAATTGGAATATTTTAAATGTATATTGTAATGATTTGTGTTTTATGTAGTGTAACACCCCATGCTTCCACGGTACGCTTCTCTTTGAATAATACAATAGCATGTGTTGTACACAACTTCGAGTTCTAACACACACCAGAACCAATCAAACTAGTTGTTATGAATAGTAATACCCACATTTTAAAATTTTATAAATTTTATCTTTCAAAATGGGATTCATTTTTGTATTCGTAATATCTAAATTAGCCTACGGTGAAATTTTGGTACTTTTTGGATAACTTTTATATTTTGATGAATAATGAAAATTACTAAATTTTAATTAAAAAAACTTTTTTAATAGAAATAATTAACAGTGATAAATTATGAATTTGAGTGTTTTTAAAGTATATTTATAATATATTATTACAATTTAATACAATTTTGGTCATTGTACATAATTTCATAATTAAACTGGACATAAACAATTGGCAATCTTTTGATAGTTATTATCTCTTAAAAACACGCTTTTTGTTTTAACAACGAGAATTAATTTTAAATTAATTTCTACCACTTCTGTGTTTTGAATTTGGAAAAAAATGGATTCCATATTTGGAATCGGGAAGTACAAATTTTTTAAATTGGTAACTTTTATTTTTATACATTTTGAATAATTACTTCGGTAAATATTTTATTTACCATGGTTAAAGGCTAAATCCTGTAAATAAGGGTAAAAAAATAATATTATAATAATAATAATTTACCCTAAAACGTGTCCTAACCTTATTTGTTGATACATGTCCGACCATGGTCATCTTTGGGTCGATTTAGGGACCCCATAGATCCACTTGTAGGTGATAAGGACACTTTATATTAATTAAGTTAGAATAAATACAAAAATGACAAAAGCATATAACTTTTAGAAAAACAAATTTTACATAGGGTTATATATGTTGGATTTTAGACTATAAATATTCATTATAAAGATAAAAGTATTTCCTACATAATGGTATTTTATTTATAATTTATGGAAATTTAATAATTAAATTTATTTATGACACAATAATGATGCAGTATTTTCCTTATTAATGAAAGAATCAGATAATTGGTATTATAAATGGTAAAATAAATATAATTTGATAGTTTTGATGACATAAATGAATTGTATTTATTAATATTACATTATAGTATTTATTAAATGAATCTGGTTTGAATTAATAAAGTTTTTAAGACTTTAACAAAAATCAATTGTTGAATAGTGTCAAAATTGACATAAATGAGTTTTTAAAATAAATATTATATTATTAATTGATATTCTATTCCTAAAAATCTAACGTTCACACAAAAGACTTATATCATGATATATGTATCATTAATGGACCACTTGTGGGTCTCTTGAATGTATATAGTATGTTTATTAACTATATAATATAAAAAATACAAAGTGACATGGTAAATGTCAAACTAATTAACTAAGAGTTAAAACTAAAATATAAGGTTAATATAATGACCAAAACCAGTATAAATTATATTGGTTGAAATTATTTGGACCCATAACCACCTTATAATTTTAATAATCCACTTTTGAGCCATTAGAAACCGAATATGAATTTATTATAAAATAATATTTCTAGCTTTTCCAAAGGTGCCCCTCACCCCTCTTATAAAAGGGCACTCCCCCTTCTCACTAATTAACACATTAAAAGCCTTTTGGATCGACCAAACCCTGCCCAAATATCCTCTAAACTTCCCTAACTTCAACCTAGAGGTATTATTTTGATCATAAATCCAACCTAATGAGCCCTTTTGATCAAATCAAAAGGAAGAACCCGAAGAAGAGTTAATGTTTTCACCACCCTCTTTCAAGTTCCTTTCTTCTTAAACATCTTCTTTCTCTGCTATTCCCATTATAAAATAATAACTCCAGTATCCTATATATACCATTATGTTATTATAAATATGGTACAACAATATTCAGTATTCTATCCATTCTTTTAATGACATGTCACCATACGTGTGTACGTACGGCTTACCATCTCCACGTCGTGGTGTAATTATTATTCAAAACGTTATTATTTGGATGGGTATAATAATTATGTGTAATTCATGTAAATAATAAATATAACATGATAATGATTCTTTATATATGATATATTATCCAATTATATATTATTTTAATATCAAAAGAGTGATATTGTCGCTCGTGCGTACGTACGGACTGCCGTCTCCATGAACACGATGAGATTCATTCCCCATTGTATCCATTCAAGTATAATTCTCATTTTATGATTAAAAATAATGTTTAAGGACTTGCTATCATTCTTGATATGATTAAGATACAACCTATCTATAACAAACATGGCTTATGTAACAAAACATATAAAAGAAAACGAGTAAGTTAACACCCGAAACGACAATAATACTAAGATATTATTAACAAATCAATATTAAAAGATCATATATGATATCATATTAATGTATATGATTCTTGTATAATTTAATAACAATTATTTCAAAATTATACAAGAGGTTAGACTACCCTTAACCAAGGGAAATTACAAGGTAAGTGGTTTTCATCTCACTCCTTATTCCTGTGAGATTCATGCCATATTGACACTATTACCTTTTGTGTGGTGTATGTACTACCCATAATTGTATTCTTTATGTAATAGAATTTAATTTATGTGTATTTACATATTCATTATATGATACCTCTTTCATGGGGTGTATGTTTCGTAAGTTACCAAATTTGTAAGGGTTTATTTCACAATCTCTTCATTATCTGAGGTTGTTTATACGTAATTATCTATTGGGACCTCTTTATCATCCACATCCATGTTTCTTAAAAATGTATTTCAAAAAATTCTTACTATTTTACAGAATATGGGTTAAATTCATTTATACCCTTGTTTGACTTTTTATAAGAAGTTTATAAAGGAATCTTTCCGTCGTTTTCCAAACAAATTCATTTTTAACCTTTTCGACAAAATTAAGGTAAGAATGTCTTAAATTAACTTATATGGAGGGTACGACTATTTTATACCATTATAAAATCTTTTAAGCTTACCCTACAAGCTTATAAAAATATTTTAAAAGTAATTGTTTTTTATAATTATGTGACTTTTAAATGATTTAAAAAAAGAGTTATTTCTCTCAAATAGATTTTATTTCATATATGTCAACATCCTTTGATAAATTTTACACTTGTTTAAAGTTTATTTATTATGATACAAATCATCCATATTGTATTTGAGGTTTTGTGATATGTTTGACTATGGATGAGTTATTTTTATGCCATTAATGGTTTATGATTAATGTTTTGGCATTCTTGTTTTAATACGAATGTTTATGTTATATTTCATACTATTCATAAGATGCATGTGTTTTACTAGTAAGTTCTGGGTTGGGGATTGGTAAAAGTAAGCCCTCCGGGTTGGGGTCCGGTTACAGCAGACCCTTCGGGTTGGTGTTTGGTTATTAGAGGCACTCCGGGTTGGGGTCTGGTTATTAGAGGCACTCTGAGTTGGAGTCCAGTTAGAGAGGCTCTCCGGGTTGGAGTCTGGTTATAGAGGCTCTCTGGGTTGGGTTCCGATTACAGTTATCCCTTAGGTCTTGGCACGAGGCCTTCACAAAGAAATTAAAGTTTTGGCATTTTGAATTCCATCATTATGAAAGTGGTTATTGATATTTCATGTGATTATTTGACTAGTAGAATATCAATGTGAATAAGTAAATGGAATTATTTCATTTTATCATTGCCATATTATTCTGAAGTTCAAGTTTTAAAGTCTTTTGTTTTAGTTATACATTGCCTCAAATGTTTATGCTTATTTATGAAAGCTTCCACTATATTGTTATCCTTACTGAGCATCTGAGCTCACCCCTTTCTATGTTTTATTTTTCCCAGGATGTGAAGAAATATTTTATGACTGTACTACAGGGATAGTATGAAGGGGATATGAGTATGGACTATGGAGGATATATTATTGTAGTTTTTCACTTTATGATGTAATGTAAACCTTATGAATGTATCTAGTGATTCCAAGGCTACTAAACTAAACGGTCTTTCAAGACTTGATCTTTTGTGATCATGACAATGTTACGTTATAATGCACCAAGTCTGGGTAACTGGGGTCAGGGCGTTATAGTTGGTATCAGAGGAAGTTTAGTACAAACCTTGGAATCTAGATTTAGAAAAAATCTGATTAGATCACATAGACCTAAGAAGGACTTTGTGAATTAGTATAGAAGAATATCCTAGATTTTTGGTATTGTAAAAATTTTGTGAGTTTTCCGAGCAATACATCCATGTATGGATACGAGTAGGTAGAGGAAGCTCTGGCACAGATCTACCTAGGGGTAAAACCCGAAAACGCTGCTTTGAGCTAGATTCGAACGGGAATTGGTGCACAACAATGGGCCTTGCTGTACTCTTGGTTATGACACTCCCTAGGGATATGCTTACGATAATTCACATTTTCTTTACAAACCATTATGAAGGGTTTATGAGTATATACTTACTCAAAGAAAACATTTTTTTTATGATTATGGATTATATCAATAAATAGTTCAATTTATGTATAGTGTTTTACAAGTATGGAATTAAGTATTTTGAATCATAAACTGATCTAGTTTATTCCATTGTTTATAAATGGAGCTTAGTGGAAGGAATGGAAATTGTATCAATGCACACACTCCATGTAGGGATTGAACTTCTACTCATGTTAATTATAGTGGAGCTGGTGATGCAACTGGTGGTGATCAGCTAATCACCATACAGGGACAACTCACTCAGGTTAGGAATAAAAACCTTACCCGTAAAGAGCACCCTGACCCGCAACATGGAGGATCAATGTTAGATCGCTTCATGAGGCAAAAACCACCAACATTAAATGGGAGTAAAAATCCCTTAGTAGCTGAGAAATGGATAAATTCCTTAGAGAAAATATTCCATGCCTTGGGGAGTAGCGAAAGGGAAAAAGTTTTCATGGTAGTTTACCGCCTCACTGGAGATGCTGATCAATGGTGGTCGTTGATTCAAAATATAAAGGAAGATGATAAAGTATAAAATATGGAATAGAGGGATTTCAAAGAGCCTTTCCTAGAAAAATACTTTCCTCGTGACCATCGAGCAGATATGGAAAGGAAATTTTTCAGTCTGAGACAAAAGGAGGATGAGAATGTCGCAAAGTATGAGGCTAACTTTACAAGGTTAGAGAGGCATGCTATAGATTATATACATAACCCAAGAAGTAATATTGATTGTTTCTTTTATGGGTTAAAACCATTTCTTCATTTAGAATTAGTCTCAAAATCTTTCTCAACTTACGAAGATATAGTCTCATGTGATATCAAGAGAGAAAAGGAATTCTCTAAATCATATGACAATAAAGTAAAGCAAGATAAAAAGAGAACGATGGATCAAGATACCGATAAAGGGAAAAAGTGAAAGAAGGATTTTACATTATGTGAAAATTGTGGGAAGAAACACCCCGGTACTTGCCTAAAAGGAATGGGAGTTTGTTAAAAATGTGGAGAAAAAGGTCACCAGACTCGTGATTGCAAGGGAAAGAAGGAGGCTGTCAATGTTGAATGCTACAATTGTAGAGAAGTGGGGCATTATGCAAATGAATATCCTAAGCATATGGGAAACTTACCCCAGAAAAGGCCAAGGGATCAATGCCAAGCTTATGCTGTTACTACAGTTGAAGAGGAATAATTAATGTATTTGTGTTTTTGGACTCAAGGATTATATTTTGGTTATGAGAATAACGTGATATATATAAGGATTGTACTACAATACTTTTTGTTTTGATTAGGGTTTTAATATGAATAATGTAATCATATTTTCAGTATGTGATAATAAAAGAAACTTTACTCTGTTTGGAGAATCTGATGTTGCGATTGATTTTGGAATTTAGATACCCTTTATAGAGAGTCTAGACAGAGGTACTTTGGATAACTATAATGTTTTGGACTGTGAGTTTGGACAGAAGTATTTTGGATAATTGTAGTTTGAGACTATTTTTGGATTGCCATAAAAGGACAACCCGCAGGTCGGGCGGCAACATGTCGCGTCCGACAATTCCGCGAGACTTGAACCCGCAACCAAAGGACGAAAAGGGTGTATCACTTACCACTGGACCACGTAATGCCCTAGATTGAATAATTTAGTTTTTTTTAAGTTTTGATAGATGAATTATAAATTCATTTCTAGAACCCTTTGCGGTTAGGAATAATAGAATATTTTTGAGGTCTATTATCCTTTTGAGTGAAATATGAGTTTGTGGTAGAAATTAGTTGAAGGTTGAAACACTACTTGTCACGTATATATATATACCAATATATTATTCTATGAATAAATTAATTCTTAATCTTTAGGAAATGTATATAAAAAAATGTGTTATCCTAATACCATATGTTTTGTTGAACTGATGATATTCTAAATCACCATAGATTGAAGGATTTGAGGCCCTCAATTTTACACTTGTTTGTGATTGATGACCTCAATCACTCCCTAAAAATAATTATTTTTTCCTCCAATTATGTGTCTCTAATCTCCACCAATGTTCTCCAAATCGAGATCATAATTTGGTGTTGACTTTTTCATTTCTCTTTCCCTCTTATTAAGGCTAAATTTTATGAACCTTATTTCCGATGTGGGTTTTCCACAAAGGTATTTTCCACATTCAACCTTTTATTTTCGAAGAATAATTTCAAATTGCGAGGATGCAATTTATTGAAGTAGGGGATAATGTAACACCCCAATCTTCCACGGTACGATTCTCTTTGAATAATACAGTAGCGTGTGTTGTACGCAACTTCGAGTTCTAACACAAACCACAACCAATCAAACTAGCCGTTATGAATAGTAATACCCACATTTGGAAATTTTATAAATTTTATCTTTCAAAATGGACTTTATTTTTGTATTCATAATATTGAAATTATCCTAGGGTGAAATTTTGGTACTTTTTGGATAATTTTTATATTTTGATGAATAATGAAAATTACTAAATTTTAATTAAAAAAAACTTTTTTAATCAAAATAATTAACAGTGATAAATTATAAATTTGAGTGGTTTTAAAGTATATTTAGAATATATTTTTACCATTTAATACAATTTTGGTCATTGGACATAATTTCATAATTAAACCGGACATAAACAAGTGTCAATCTTTTGATAGTTATTATCATGCAAAAACACGCTTTTTGTTTTAACAAAGGGAATTAATTTTAAATTAATTTCTGCCACTTCTGTGTTTTGAATTTGGAAAAATGGATTCTATATTTGGAATCAGGATGTCTGAATTTTGAAAATAGGTAACTTTTATTTTTAGACATTTTGAATAATTACTTCAGTAAATATTTTTTTTACCATGGTTAAAGGGTAAATCCGGTAAATAAGGGTAAAAAATTATATTATAATAATAATAAATTACCCTAAAATGTGTCCTAATCTTATTTTTTGATACATGTCCGACCATGAGCATCTTTGGGTCGATTTCGGGACCCCATGGATCCACTTGTAGGCGATAAGGACACTTTATATTAATTAAGTTAAAATAAAAACAAAAATGACATAAGCATATAACTTTTAGTAAATTTTTTTTTTCATAGTGTTATATATGTTTGATTTTCGACTATAAATATTAATTAGAAAAATAAAAATATTTCCTACATAATGGAAATTTATTTATAATTTTTGGACATGTAATAATTAAATTTATTTATGACACAATATTGATGCATTTTTTTTCTTTATTAATGAAAGAATCAAATAATTAGTATTATAAATGTTAAAATAAATATAATTTGAAAGTTTTGATGACATAAATGAATTTTATTGTTTAATATGACATTATAGGATTTCTTAAATGATTTTTTTGAATTAATAATGTTTTTAAGACTTTAACAAAAATCGATTATTGAAGTGTCAAAATTGACATAAATGAGTTTTTTAAAACAATATTATATTATTAATTAATATTCAATTCCTAAAAATCTAAGGCTAGGCCAAAAGACTTATATAATGATAGTTGTATCATTAATTTACCACTTGGGGGTTTCTTTTATGTATATAGTAAGTTTATTAACTATATAATATAAAAATACAAAGTAACATGGTAAATGTCAAACTAATTAACAAAGAGTTAAAACTAAAAGATAAGGTTAATATAATTACCCAAACTTGTCTAAATTCTATTGGTTGAAATTATTTCGACCCATCACCACCTTATAATTTTAATTATCTACTTTAGAGTCATTATAAATCGAATATGAATTTATTATAAAATAATATTTCCAGCTTTTCCAAAGGTGCCCCTCACCCCTCTTATAAAAGGGCGCCCCCATTCTCACTAATTCACATATTCAAAGCATTTTGTCTTAGCCAAACACTGCCCAAATATCCTATCAACTTCCCTAACTTCAACTTAGAGGCCTTATTTTGATAAGAAAGCCACCCTAAGGATCCCTTTTGATCAAATCAAAAGGAAGAACACGAAGAAGAGGTAATGTTTTCACCACCCTCTTTCAAGTTCCTTTCTTCTTCAACTTATTATTTCTTTGTTATTACCATTATAAAACAATAACTCTAGTATCATATATATACTGTAATGTTATTATAAATATGGTACAACCATATTCAGTATTCTATCACTCCATTGAATGACATGTCACCATACATGCGTACGTACGACTTACCGTCTCCATGTCGTGGTGTAATTGTTATTCAAAACATTATTATTTGGATGGGTATAATAATGATGAGTAATTGATGTAAATAATAAATATAAAATGATAATGATTCTTTATATATGATATACTATCCAGTTATATATTATTTTAATATCACAAGAGTGATATTTTTGCTCGTGCGTACGTACGGACTACCGTCTCCATGAACGCGATGAGATTCATTCCCCATCTTATCCATTCAAGTATAATTCTCATTTGATGATTAAAAATAATGTTTAAGGACTTGAAATCATTCTTGATATTAATAAGATACAACCTATCCATAACAAACATGGATTATGTATCAAAACATATAAAATAAAACGAGTAAGTTAACACCCGAAACGACAATAATACTAAGATATTATTAACAAAGCAATGTTAAAAGAGCATATATGATATCATATTAATGTATATGATTCCTGTATAATTTAAGAACAATTATTTCACCATTATAGAAGAGGTTAGACTACCCTAAACCAAGGAAAATTTCATGGTAATGGGTTTTCATCTCACTCCTTATTCCCGTGAGATTCATGCCATATTGACACTATTACCTTTTGTGTGGTGTATGTACTGCCCATAATTGTATTCTTTATGTATTAAAATTTAATTTATGTGTATTTACATATTCATTGTATGATACCTCTTTCATGGGGCGTATGTTTCATAAGTTACCAAATTGGTAATGGTTTATTTCACAATCTCTTCATTATACGAGGTTGCTTATACGTAATTATCTACTAGGAACTCTTTATCATCCACATCCATGTTTCTTATAAATGTATTTCAAAACATTCTTACTATTTTACAGAATATGGGTTAAAGACATTTATACCCTTTTTTGACTTTTGATAAGAAGTTTATAAAGGAATCTTTCAGTCATTTTCCAAACAAGGTCCTTTTTAACCTTTTCGACAGAATTAAGGTAAGAATGTCTTTTTTTAACTTATATGATGGGTGCGGCTATTTTCCGCCATTATAAAATATTTAAAGTTTCCCTTACAATATTATAAGAATATTTTCAAAGTAATTTTTTTTTTTATAATTATGTGAATTTTAAATGATTTCAAAAAAAGAGATATTTCTCTCAAATAGTGTTTATTTCATCTATGTCAACATCCTTTGATAAATTTTACACTTGTTTGAAGTTGATTTATTATGATACAAATCATCCATATGGTATTTGAGGTTTTGTGATATGTTTGAATATGGATGAGTTATTTTTATTCCATTAATGGTTTATGATTAATGTTTTGGCATGCTAGTTTTAATACGAATGTTTATGTTATATTTCATCATATTCTTAAGATGAATGTGTTGGAATAGTAAGTTCCGGGATAGAGACCGGTAAACGTAAGCCCTACGGGTTGGGGTCCGGTTATAGCAGACCCTCCAGGTTGGTGTCTGGTTATTAGAGGCACTCCGGGTTGGTGTTCGGTTATTCGAGGCACTCCGGGTTGGAGTCCGGTTATAGAGGCTCTCCGGGTTGGAGTCCGGTTACAGAGGCTCTCCGTGTTGGGTTCCAGTTACAGTTATCCCTTAGGTCTTGGCACGAGGCCTTGACACATAAATTAAAATTCGGCACTATGAATTCCATCATTATGAAATTGGTTATTGATATTCCATGTGATTATTAGACTAGTAGAATATTCATATGAATAAGTAAATGGAATTTTTTCATTTTATCTTTTCCATATTATTCTGAAGTTCATGTGTTAAAGGCTTTTTTTAGTTATAAATTGTCTCAAATGTTTATGATTATTTATGAAAGCTTCCGCTATATTGTTATCCTTACTGAACATCTGAGCTCACCCCTTTCTATGTTTTATTTTTTCCAGGGTGTGAAGAAATATTTTATGACTGACCTGCAGGGTTAGTCTGAAGGGGATATGAGTGTGGACAATGGAGAATATATTGTTGTAGTTTTTCACTTTATGATGTAATGTAAACCTTATTAATGTATCTAGTGATTCCAAGGCTACTAAATTAATCGGTCTTTCCAGACATGATCTTTTGTGATCATACCAATGTTACGTTATAATGCACTGGCTCTGGGTAACTGGGGTCGGGGAATTACATGTAGTCTTAAAATAAATTTCTAATCCTTTATTTTTCTTAGAGTACATTAAATCTTAGGTAGTTAGTGGGTTATTGGGATATCACCATTTTGATGCTTACAACTGAAAAAAAATATAGTGTAGTATGTCACATCTTCAATGGGATGGTATTGGGTCCTATTTTTTCAGTATAAAAGGGGAATGTGTATACACTTATTTTCATGATTCACATTCTAGTGTGTGAGGATCCCATAACTTGGAACTATCACACCTTTTGGCATATGACCATGTTTCTCACTTGTTTGTATTTTAAACACACACACACACACACACATATATGCAAATGCTTGTTAATATTTACCATGCCTTCTGAATTTATATAAAATGTTTTATATTAAATATTTATTTAATCCATTTATTTAAAATATTTACATCATTTGAAATTTAAAGAATAATTTTCATAAATATGATTTGAAATTCCATGACTATTTATTTAAAATTGAATTCATAATTTGGTTAATTAAATTTTGGAATCATATTATGGAATCCTTTGTGAGACCCTAATGGGATTTTATCTCACAACCTACCTATGCCTTTAGGTGTTTGTATATTTCCTTCTTCTAGGTTTAAATAAGTGTAAATTGACACATGGAGGTGGTAGTAGCTATTGATACCTGGGATTGAAGTGTTGTTTCCACTGGTACCAGGGTTTTTATCTTATTTTCATGGAACATTGACTTGTACTTTAGATTGTTTATCCCTATCAGACTATTGGTACTCATCTCCACGTGGAGTTTTCCCTATATACATACCGAGTTTTCTATCCTTCTTCCATTGTGTTTGTGTAAAATTCATTCCCACTTTCATATTATATGATGCATGGTTCTTTTCTCCAACCCAGGGGGATCAAGAACTTCCTTCAAGATATGTTAGGACAAGATCGTTTATCAAGTTACCAGGGTAACCAGTCTTCTTCATGACTTAGTGGTATCATTGGTGCATGTTTTTCATCTTTCCTTGATGTCAGTATGCAATTGTATAACGACCCATACTTAACATACATTGTTATTACTTCAAAATTGAAGCACACTTATTTCAACATATAAAAAAACCAGGAAAGGACCGTATAGGTATAGTGTCTTTAGAAACTGGGAAACATAAACAACTGGTTCATAAATCGTCTACACTATCTCCCATTTATTTCATCATATCTATAGTCCCTTTTGGAATATCTTTCTTAATAAGCTTCTTCCTGACCTGGGGAAAGAAAACATATGAAAGTGTGAGCTCAAATGCTCAGTAAGGGTAAAAGAAATATCAATCACATCATATTCATAAGAACATAACATTTTGGAAATATTAACCAGAAAAAGAGAGAATAATTTCATAACATGGGATAAATCATAGTAGTGAAATGTAATCCCAATAATCATAACATAAAACATGAAACTTTGTGGCATACACACATAATCATAGAGAATCATTTCTTGTTAGTCAAGACTCATTGCCAAGACTATCTTAGTGGACAAAGTCCATTTCTGAACCGAGTTCAATCCTCGTTTCAGTCTTGTTTCATTGAACCGGTTTAAACTGCCGTTCCAGCCATGTCTATCTAATGAGATATAAAATATTTACCCAATGAATTGGAGGGAGATATAGGTCCCACCCATATCATAATGATACCATTCTTATGTGTGCCACAAAATCATAAACCATACATCATAGCATAACCCATGTAATAAAAATGGGAATCTTAAACATCATGACTTAATAAAACAATTCATATAAGATAAAGAAATTAATAAAAATATTTCCATCAAAACATAATCAAATCACTGTAATAATAGTGATAGAAACAGAACCCTATATTATCTTAGATGGAAAATAATTTTTGATAAAACACTTGATCTCTATTCTTGAGGAAAATATCCTTTCTACTTCAAAAAAATTTTCCTTTCTTAACATGTCATACAATTATAAACTAAAATAATTTGATTAAAAATATGCTTGAAAACTTGTAAAGGAAGCTTCTTGGAAATAATGTTTTAAAAATCCATTCATTCCGTATAAGTTAGAAAAAACATTCTTCGTACTTTTGTCGGAAAAGTCAAAAAGTACCTCATACGAAAAACGACAAAAGATTCCTTTAATATCCTTTACTAAAAACTCACTGAAGGGTAAAATTGGATATAAAATATTGTAGAAGGATGTAAATATTACATATTGAGGAAACATGGATGTGGATGATAAAATTCACCCCAGTAAATTCCAAAGTATAAACAATCTCGGATAAAAATGAGATTGTGATATTTCCCTTACCTTAGGTCCGATTTGCCTCGTAAGTGTCTGAACCTCCTGTATAATGATTTAAATAATGTTATTGACTTATTCCAGAATCATAATTATTGTTATGATATCATATATGGTCATATTCTTAGCTTCTTAGTAGTAATATTTCATTGCTACTTGTTATTCGGGTGTTTATAACTTTTTGTTCTTATGCGTGTTTTGTCGAATAAATTCTTATTCTTCTCTTTAGGTTATAGATACATCATTTACAGAATGGTATTAATGTACTATATATAATATTTATTCATTCAATTTATTTATATAATCATTATGAAATGAAGATCATGTAGAACGAATCACATCACATCGTGGAGACGGTATTCCGTACGTACGCATGAGCGATGATATCATTCCCATGATCATGGAATTGTATTGGAGTGTATGTATACTATTTCAGAATCAATATCACTTTATAATAATCATATATAGTAATTATTTACACCATTATACCCATCCAAGTAAGGTGCTGGTGGAAAATAGATTACACCACGGCGTGGAGACGGTATTCCGTACGTACGCACGCGCGGTGATTTCGTTTTCCGTAGGATGGATAGATGTTGAAATAGGGTTGTTTCATATTTATAATAACATATCAGTATATGAGTGATACTGATGTTATTACTTCATAATGAAACAACTAAAGAAGAAGAAGTTGAAGAATAAAGAATTTGGAAAGGATCGGTAATGGATATTACCTCTTTTTGACACGCCTCTTCTTAACCTCCTCTTAGGGAACTAGGGTTGGTCTTTGAAGAAGACCAGAACCTCTAGGATGATTCTAGGGAAGTGGAGAGTAGATATTTTCAGGGGTTGGCCGAGCTTGAAGGCTCAAAGTGGTGTGAGGAAGAGAGGGAGGAGGTTCCCTTTTATAAGGGAGGAGAGGGGCACCTTTGGAAATCTTAAAAATATTAATTTATAATAAATCTAACCCCACTTAAAACCTCCAAAAATGACTCATATCCGAATATTAGATGAGATAGGGTTTTAATCTCATCAACCAATATAATTTATACATGTTAGGAATTTATTTTAAACATTATCAACTTGATTTATCCTTATTTATCAATTTAATTTTATTTGTGGTAATAATATTCTAAATTTTAAATTTTTATTAATAATTACATATGTGTTGTGAATTTTCCATAATTTGACACTTTATGAAATTTTAGACCATATAAAATTTAATTTATAATTTTTAAATATTTTTGTGATTTTTAAACAATTTTATAATATGTTATTTTTATAAAATAACAATAGTGTCAATTTTGACACTATTAATTTATTTGAATTTAAATAAACTATATACAGAGGATATGTTCGAACTAAAAGCTTTAATAGATTAATAAAATGTCATATGTATCTAGAAAATTAGTGGAGAACATTAAATAGTGCATATAATAATTATTTTAATATTTTTTAAACCATTTATTTGATACTTTAATTAATAAAATAATTTCAACATCACTATTGTGTCATAATTAATGATAATTATTTAATCCATAAAAATTCTAAATAAATTCATATGATGTATATAATTGTAATAGATTTCTAGAGACTATTCATTTTCGAAGTTTTATTAAGTTTATCACCAAATTAAAATTATTATACTTATAAGATTTAAGAACGTGACATGTTGTCACATTCTTTGGTTTTAATAATAATTAAATTATTTTCATGGAAAAAAGTCTATTAAATGAATCTAATCCTACCCTTAGGTGATATGGGTAAACTTTTAGTCATCCAATAGGATTTTGGTAGATGTTAGGGTAATTTTATAATCTTATATTTACCCTTAATTACCCGATTTACCTTTAACTATGGTAAATAAAATTTACCGTGGTTACTATTCATAATGCCCAAAAAATAAAAAGTAGCCTATTAACATAATTTGGACCCACTGATTCTGAATATGGAATCCATTTTTCAAAATTCAAAACATATAAGTTGCAGTAATTGATTTAAAACAAATCCCGTTGTTAAGAAAACGGGGTTTAGAAGTTAAAACATTGCCAAAGATTGAAATGTTTTTACCTATGAATTCAATGTGAAATTAATGCTAATGACATACATTATATTAAATGGTAAAAATATATTCTATATATACTTTAAAAGCATTCAATATTATAATTTAACCATATAAATTATCTAAATGAAAGAAGTTGTTTTTAATTAAAAATTAGCGTATTTTTTCTATTCATCAAAATATGAAAGTTATCAGAAAAATATCAAAAATTTATCCAAAGTAAATTTTTATATCCTGATTCAAAATAAGAATTTTATTTTGTCAAATTGAACTTATAAACGTGTTAAAAACTAGATTTAATGAGGGTGCGCCATCAAAAGGCGAAAAAACTGCATTTTTTGATAAATACTTATTTTACCCAAAAAAATTTATTTTGTTCTCCTACCATGTTCTAGAAAATGTGTAAGATGAATAATAATGTTGTAAAATTTAAAATTCAGTTAATACTATTCATACCGGTCAGTTTATAATATTATAAAAATTTATCATTGTTTAGTGGAACTCAGTATTGCGTACCACACACGCTATCAAGGAAGGTCGCAATTGCGTGTAGCGAAAGATTCCTTTGATGATTTATATAACATAAAAACAAAATATTTCTCATAAAAGTATCGGGTGTTACATTCTACCCCCCTTAAAATGAATTTCGCCCTCGAAATTTGTCACTTTGTAACAAACATATGAGGATACCTCTCCCTCATCATATCCTCAAGCTCCCATGTAGCTTCTTTTAATTGGTGGTTCCTCCATAAAACTTTCACCAAGCGAGTGGTCTTGTTTCGTAGGACTTTTTCACTATGATCCAGAATCTCTATCGGTTGTTCTTCATAAGAAAGATCTTGCTCCAGCGGTACAACTTCTGAGCTGAGTACATGTGAAGGATCAGGTATGTACTTTCTCAGGAGAGATACATGGAACACATCGTGAACTTGAGAGAGATTCGGTGGAAGCGCCAATCGGTAAGCTACATTCCCAACACGATCCAGTATTTTGAAAGGACCGATATATCTATGGCTCAACTTCGCCTTCTTTCCAAATCTCATGACCCTCTTCCAGGGAGATATTCGTAAGAACACTTTATCACCCACTTCAAACTCTAGGTCTTTTCTTCCGTTGTCAGCATAACTTTTCTGTCGACTCTGAGCTGCTCTTATGTGTTGTTGAATAGATCGGACCTTTTATTCCATCTCATCAACAATATCAGGTCCTAATAGCTTTCTTTCCCTAACTTCATCCCAGCAAGTTGGAGTCCTGCATTTCTTTCCATAGAGAGCTTCATAAGGAGCCATCTGAATACTGGAGTGAAAGCTATTATTATAAGAAAATTCCACCAAAGGTAGGTGTTGATCCCAACCACCGTTGAAATCCATAGAGAAAGCTCTCAAAATATTTTCTAGAGTTTGAATTGTTCTCTCAGACTGACCGTCTGTCTGAGGATGATAAGTAGTGCTGAAACTCAACTCTGTATCCAGAGTATGCTGAAGACTTCGCGAAAACTTGGAGGTAAACCTCAGATCCCGATCAGATATAATAGAAAGTGGTACTCCATGAAATCTTACCACTTACTTTACATATATCCTGGCAAGCTGATCCAGAGAGAAATCCTCTCTAATAGCGATGAAGTGTGCAGACTTTGTAAGATGATCAACTATGACCCGGATAGCATTATTGCCTTTGGATGTTTTAGGAAGTCCTGTGAAAAAGTCCATAGTGATGTTTTCCCATTTCCATTCGGGTATGGGTAATGGTTGTAACATCCCCTTTGACTTCTATCTCTCAGCTTTAACTTGCTATCAAACCAAGCATCAAGAGACATATTCAGCAACATCTCTTTTCATGCCATCCCACCAGAAGTACTCTTTTAGGTCCCTATACATCTTCGTGCTTCTAGGATGAATAGAGAATGAAGAACTATGAGCCTAATCCAGCAACTCCTTCTTTAATTCGAGGATGGGAGGAACACAAACCCGATTCCTGAACTTTATTATCCCATCACAATCAAGGTTGAATTCAGGAACATTTCTCACCTTATTTTGTAACTCGACATCTTCTTTCTGTGCCTCTTTAATCTTCACATGTAGAGATGGTTGAACATTCATTTGAGAAAGATACGATTTCCCCCCTTCCATTATAATTCCAAGATTCATCCTTTGTAAATCCATAAATATTGGATCTTTTATGATCCTCATCATGGATAAACTGGCATGGTCTTGTCCACTTAATGCATCTGCCACCTTGTTTGCTTTCCCAGGGTGGTAATGAATTGATCAGTCGTAATCCTTAATCAGCTCCAACCATCTTCTCTGGCGCATATTCAGCACCTTTTGTGTGAAAATATACTTTAAACTTTTATGATCAGTATAAATATCACACCTTTCACCATAAAGACAATTCCTCCAAATCTTTAATGCAAAGATTACCGCAGCTAACTCCAAATAATGAGTTGGGTAATTTTGCTCATGGATTTTCAACTGTCGTGAGGCATAAGCTATCACCATATCATTTTTTATAAGAACACACCCCAATCCCTTCTTGGATGCATCACTGTAGATCACAAACCTTTCTCCACTACAAGGCAGTGTGAGCACAGGTGCACTGGATAACCTTCTTTTCAACTCCTTGAAATTCTCTTGACATTCCTCCATCCAGACAAACTTAACTCCTTTCCGAGTCAACTTGGTGAGTGGATTAGATAATCGTGAAAAATATTTCACAAAACGTCGATAATATCCAGAAAAACCAAGAAAACTTTGGATCTCAGTTACTGTTGTTGGTCTCGACCATCTTTCGATAACCTCTATTTTTACTGGATCCATAGATATCCCCTATTTTGAGATTATGTGACCCAAAAATGAAACTCTTTGAAGCCAAAATTCACACTTGGTAAATTTGGAATAAAGCTTATCCTTTCTCAGGGTCTTCAATATAATTCTCAAGTGATCTTCATGTTCTTCCTTGCTCTTTGAATAGACAAGAATATCGTCTATAAAGACTACCACAGACTGATCAAGATAGTCTCTAAAGACTCTATTCATTTGATCCATGAAGATAGCATGGGCATTAGTAAGACCAAATGGCATCACTATAAATTCATAGTGTCCTTACCTTGTACGGAATTCCGTCTTTGGTATGTCCTCCCTTTTGACCCTTAATTGATGATACCCTAAATGAAGATCAATCTTGGAAAAGTATTGAGCTCCTCGTAGTTGGTCAAATAAGTCATAAATGCGTGGGAGAGGATATTTGTTCTTGATATTGATCTTGTTAAGTTCTCGATAATCAATGCAGAGTCTCATTGATCAATCTTTCTTCTTAACAAATAGAACAGGTGCTCCCCAAGGTGACGCAGTAGGGCGTATGAATCCCTTATCAAGATTCTCTTGGAGTTTCTTCTTCAATTCCTGCAACTCAATTGGGGCCATTCTATAAGGCGACTTTGAAATAGGTAAAGCACCCGGTACGAGTTCTATTGAAAAATCAACTTCACGATTTGGTGGAAGACCCGGAAATTCCTCCGGAAAGACATCATCAAACTCCCGTACAATGGGAATATTCTTAATTGTGAGTTTCTCACCAACCATTTGAGATAAATAACCTTCATTAAGTGGAATCAAGACCCATAAGATGGAAGAAATTTCCACTGGAAGGTTATGTTCATCCTTGCATCGATAGACGATCATAGATTGATCTGGAATATGAAATGTGACTTCCCTTATTTGGAAATTGATATGAGATCCATATAAAGAAAGCAAATACATGCCAAGAATAACATCAAATTACACTATAGGAAGGATCACAAGATTTGCAGGAAGCACTTTCCCACAAACTTCAATCGGAGAAGAATTATAAACTTTTGATGCGACTGTTGTGCCATTAGGGTTTGTCACAGATAACTCAACATCTAATTGTTGAGGTAATACAGTGATATCCTTAAGAAATTCTTCAGAAATAAAGGAGTGGGTGGATCCAGAATCAAATAAAACATTTTCTACTTTAGAGTGGATGGTAAGTGTACCTTTCACCACATCGTTAGCGTACTCCACATCGCTGATAGAAATTCCATGTGACTTTCCTTTGTCTTCAGACTTAAGAGTTTGTTGACGTTGACCATCATCATCAACCCTTGGATTTGGGCATTGATTGGCATAATGCCCCATCTCTTTGAACTTGAAACATTGAAGTGTAGTAGGTTCATTCTGTGCGTCCCTTCCTTTGTTTGCATCATTAGACATCTTCTTCCCATCATTGCGGAATTCAAATGCCCGATAACCTTCCTTTCCACATTTGAAACATTTACTTGTCCCTTTAAGACAACTCCCTCCATGTTTATTTCCACACTTTGAGCATAAGGGAAAGGTCGTCTTCTTTTCAGTGTGCTCTTTAGATTTTCCTTTGAATTCCATTTTCCTCTTCTTATCAAACCCATATGACTGATGGGTTACTCCAATCTCCATCTCGACTTTGAGAGCACATCGAACGATTTCCTCATACCTATTGAAGTCCCTTAGGGATAACGCCCTTAGAAGACTTGGTTTTAAGACACTAAAGAATCGATCGATCTTACTCTCAGGTTGGATAATAATACCAGAAGCGTACCTTGCAAGTCTTGTAAAATTTGCTTCATAGGTACCAACAGATTCATCATCCTTTTGCTTCAGTTCAAGAAACTCTTTCTCCATATTTGTTTAGAGAATATGAGGGAAGTATTTATTGAAAAATAAGTTCTTGAACTCGTCCCATTCCATGGACTCAATTTCATCCCTTTGCCTCGTATTCTTAATAAGATTCCACCATTGATCAACATCTCCTTCCAAACGATACACTGCTAGGATGACTTTATCATGTTCAGAACTTTGAAGAACTGAAAATATCTTTTCAGTAGTACTAATCCATTGTTCAGAAATTAATGGATCAGTAGACCCGCTGAATGAAGGTGGACGCTGCCTCATGAAGGATTCAACAGAATTTTTCTCCTTCCTTTTCTCGTTTGGAAGTATTTCATGATTCATAGCTTGAGAAAGTTGTGTGAGCATGGCTACAATATTTTGCATTCCAGCTCCCATAACGTTTGGTTGCTCAGGGGGACAATCATTGCATTTCCCGTCGCATTCCGCATTAACACGGTTCCTTCGGGTTCCAGCCATTGACTAAAACCAAGAAGAATAGTGTGATAAACACTAATTATAATAGGAAAACTACATAATCAAGAATAAAATTTCACACTTAGGGTCTTATCCTAGGTTGTTCATGTCCATTTCTAAAACACTAAGATTGTGTTCTATGCTTAGACTTATCCTTAGGATTCTTACTAAGGCTTTCACATCCTAGTTTCCAAAGGTTGACTATACCTTTTCTCTGATACCAACTATAACGACCCATACTTAACATACATTGTTATTACTTCAAAATTGAAGCACACTTATTACAACATATAACAAAACCAGGAAAGGACCATATAGGTATAGTGTCTTTAGAAACTGGGAAACATAAACAACTGGTTCATAAATCGTCTACACTGTTTCCCATTTATCTCATCATATCTATAGTCCCTTTTGGAATATCTTACTTAATAAGCTTCTTCCTGACCGGGGGAAAGAAAACATACGAAAGGGTGAGATCAAATGCTCACTAAGGGTAAAAGAAATATCAATCACATAATATTCATAAGAACATAACATTTTGGAAATCTTAACCTACAAAAGAGAGAATAATTTCATAACATGGGATAAATCATAGTAGTGAAATGTAATCCCAATAATCATAACTTAAAACATGAAACTTTGTGGCATACACACATAATCATAGAGAATCATTTCTTGTTAGTCAAGACTCATTACCAAGACTATCTTAGTGGACAAAGTCCATTTCTGAACCGAGTTCACTCCTGGTTTCAGTCCTGTTTCACTGAACCGGTTTAACCTTCCGTTCCAGCCATGTCTATCTCATGAGATATAAAATATTTACCCAATGCATTGGAGGGATATATAGGTCACACCCATCTCATAATGATACCATTCTTATGTGTGCCACAAAATCATAAACCATACATCCTAGCATAACCCATGTAATAAAAATGAGAATCTTAAACATCATGACTTCATAAAACAATTCATATAAGATAAAGGAATTCATAAAAATATTTCCATCACAACATTATCAAATCACTGTAATAATAGTGATAGAAACAAAACCCTATATTATCTTAGATGGAAAATAATTTTGATAAAACACTTGATCTCCATTCTTGAGGAAAATATCCTTTCTACTTGAAAAACATTTTCCTTTCTTAACATGTCATACAATTTTAAACTAAAAGAAGTTGATTAAAAATAATCTTGAAAACTTGTAAAGGATAATTCTTGGAAATAATGTTTTAAAAATCCATTCATGCCGTATAAGTTAAAAAACATTCTTCGTACTTTTGTCGGAAAAGTCAAAAAGTACCTCGTACGAAAAATGAAAAAATATTCCTTTCATATCCTTTACTAAAAACTCACCGAAGGGTAAAATTGGATATAAACTATTATAGAAGGATGTAAATATTATATATTTAGGAAACATGGATGTGGATGATAAAATTCACCCCAGTAAATTCCAAAGTATAAACAATCTCGGATAAAAATGAGATTGTAATATTTCCCTTACCTTTGGTCTAATTTGCCTCGTAAGTGTCCAAACCTCCTGTATAATGATTTAAAGAATGTTATTGACTTATTATAGAATCATAATTATTGTTATGATATCATATATGGTCATATTCTTAGCTTCTTAGTAGTAATATTTCATTGCTACTTGTTATTCGGGTGTTTATAACTTTTTGTTCTTATTCGTGTTTTGTCGAATAAATTCTTATTATTCTCTTTAGGTTATAGATAAATCATTTCCAAAATGGTATTAATGTACTATATATCATATTTATTCGTTCAATTCATTTATATAATCATTATTCAATGAAGATCATGTAGAATTAATCACATCACATCGTGGAGACGGTATTCCGTACGTACGCACGAGCGGTGATATCGTTCCCATGATCATGGAATTGTATTGGAGTGTATGTATACTATTTCAGAATAAATATCAATTTATAATAATCATATATAGTAATTATTTACACCATTATACCCATCCAAGTAAGGTTGTGGTGGAAAATAGATTACACCACGGCGTGGAGACGGTATTCCATACGTACGCACGCGCGGTGATTTCATTTTCCATAGGATGGATAGATATTGAAATAGGGTTGTTTCATACTTATAATAACATATTTGTATATCAGTGATACTGATTTTATTACTTCATAATGAAACAACTAAAGAATAAGAAGTTGAAGAAGAAAGAATTTGGAATGGATCGGTAATGGATATTACCTCTTTTTGACGCGCCTCTTCTTAACCTCCTCTTAGGGCACTAGGGTTGGTCTTTGAAGAATACCAGAACCTCTAGGATGATTCTAGGGAAGTGGAGAGGAGATATTGGCAGGGTTTGGTCGATCTTTAAGGCTCAAAGTGGTGTGAGGAAGAGAGGGAGGAGGTGCCCTTTTATAAGGGAGGAGAGGGGCACCTTTGGAAATCTTAAAAATATTAATTTATAATAAATCTAACCCCACTTAAAAACCTCCCAAAATGACTCATATACGAATATTAGATGAGATAGGGTTGTAATCTCATCAAACAATAAAATTTAGACATGTTAGGAATTTATTTTAAACATTATAAACTTGATTTATCCTTATTTATCAATTTAATTTTATTTGTGTCAATAATATTCTAAATTTTAAATTATTATTAATAATTACATATGTGTTTTGAATTTTCCATAATTTGACACTTTATGACATTGTCGACCATATAAAATTTAATTTATAATTTTTAAATGTTTTTGTGATTTTTAAACAATTTTATAATATGTTAATTTTATAAAATAACAATAGTGTCAATTTTGACACTATTCATTTATTTGAATTTTAATAAAATATATACAGAGGATATGTTCAAACTAAAAGATTTTATAGATTAATAAAAGGTCATATATATCTATAAAATTAGTGGAGAACATTAAATAGTGCATATAATAATTATTTTAATATTTTTGAAACTTTTTATTTGATACTTTAATTAATAAAATAATTTCAACATCACTATTGTGTCATAATTAATGATAGTTATTTAATCCCTAAAAATTATAAATAAATTCCTATGATGTAGATAATTGTATTAGATTTCTGGATACTATTCATGTTTGAAGTTTCATTAAGTTTATCAACAAATTAAAATTATTATACTTATAAGATGTAAGAAAGTGACATGTTGTCACATTCTTTGGTTTTAATAATAATTAAATTATTTTCATGGACAAAAGTCTATTAAATGAATCCAATCTGACCCTTAGGTGATATGGGTTGACTTTTAGTCATCCAATAGGATTTTGGAAGGTGTTAGGGTAATTTTATAATCTTATATTTACCCTTAATTACCCGATTTACCTTTATCTATGGTAAATAAAATTTACCGTGGTTACTATTCATAATGCCCAAAAAATAAAAAGTAGCCTATTAACATAATTTGGACCCAATGATTTTGAATATGGAATCCATTTTTCAAAATTCAAAACATATAAGTTACAGTAATTAATTTAAAATAAATCCCGTTGTTAAGAAAACGGGTTTTAGAAGTTAAAGCATTGCCAAAGATTGAAATGTTTTTACCTATGAATTCAATGTGAAATTAATGCTAATGACATACATTATATTAAATGGTAAAAATATATTCTATATATACTTTAAAACCATTAAATATTATAATTTAACCATATAAATTATCTCAATGAAAAAAGTTGTTTTTAATTAAAAATTAGCGTATTTTTACTATTCATCAAAATATGAATGTTATCAGAAAAATATCAAAAATTTATCCAAAGTAAATTTTTATATCCTGATTCAAAAGAAGAATTTTATTTTGTCAAATTGAACATACAAACGTGTTAAAAACTAGATTTAATGTGGGTGCGCCATCAAAAGGCGGCAAAACTGCACTTTTTGATAAATACTCTTTTTACCCAAAAAAATTTATTTTGTTCTCATACCATGTTCTAGAAAATGTGTAAGATGAATAATAATGTTGTAAAATTTAAAATTCAGTTAATACTATTCATAATGGTCAGTTTATAATATTATAACAATTTATCGTTGTTTAGTGGAACTCGGTATTGCGTACCACACACGCTATCGCGGAAGGTCACGATTGCATGTAGCGAAAGATTCCTTTGATGATTTATATAACATAAAAACAAAATACTTCTCATAAAAGTCTCAGGTGTTAAAAATTGTGTATTCTTATTAGGAATTAAAATGTAGTTGTGATTGAGTTTCTGGAAAACTCTCTCTGTAATGATCCTTAATTCACTAATGGTGGTTTGGGAAAAACATCTTGAGGATTAGTTATTGTATTTTACCTAATTTTGATTTGGATAGGGTTGAAATACAGAACCTTTTTTTTCTATATGTTGGGATTAATTCCCTTGTTGCTCCGTCTGAGTGTATACATGGTATCTTTAATGTTGTTTTTTTATGTTTTGTATCATCATTACTTTGAAAAGATGTGAAAATCGGATTCAAGTGGAAGATGCTGATGAAAAATAGTGATCAAATCCTCTCATAGACCTGAGTCTGGTTGAGGTGAATGTGAATACTATATAAGCTCTGGGATTAGAACCGACATTAGATCCCATTTAGGATACAACTGTGGAACCTCAGAGGGATGATTTCTAGAACCTTTATTAAGATTTCCTTCACCAAAATCCACCATCATTCAAAGATCCAATGATCCACAAGAGGCCGAGGAATGGTTTAGTAGGGTGGATTATTTGTTTCTGTTCTTAGAGACACCTAATGAAACAAAGGTGCGATGTGCCACATTCATGCTAGAGGGACTGAGAAGGAGATTGTGGGACATGATGATACAGGTGGATAAACATGAGTTCATAGAGTGGAATGATTTCAAGGATATTTCCACCAACTAGTTCTATCTAGGGTCGATGGTGTTGGACAAGGCTATTGAGTATTTCAAACTCGAGTAGGATGATGAGACCTTGATAAAGTATGCAAACCATTTTGTTGATCTAAGGAATTTTCACCTGATATTATATCGAACGAGAAGGTGAATACTCGAAAGTTCAAGATGGTAATTTTATTTTATATTCATTCTCAGGTTTTCTTGTTGAATATTACTTCTTATGAAGATGTTATGAATATATCATTGATGGATGAAATGGATATGGATAGCAAGTAAAGGTTGACAAGAGTTCTTTTTTATCTCAATGATTATGGTAATTGCTCTAAAGGAAAAAAGGAAGCGTGATGATTCTAAAGGTGGATATCAACATTAGGGTTTCTATTGATCTACGAAAGTACCTAGAAGAGACCCTTTGATTTTTCTACTAGTGTGGAAAATATGGGCACTCAAAGAGATCTTGAACTGAGTCACCCAAGGTATGTGGCTCCTATAAATTCTTAGGTCACTGATATAAGTTCTTCCATGTTTATTCCACTTCTTATAGTGGTATAAGATCATCATAACCTTCTAAAACTACAGTTCAATCAAATTATTCTTGAACAATGGGGTTCAAGCCACATGCATCCAGAATAATGATTCTTCACAAGTGGAAGAGTCTCTAGAGGGAGATTATATGGGTACAGTGACTGTGAGAGGTACCATCACTATAGATTTATCATTAGTGACTATTTTATTTGATATTGGTGAATCTCATTCATTTATTTAAACCTATATTGTCAATACCTTAAATTTACTTTAGAGATTTTATCCCATGTGACATATATTACTACACCCCTTGGGATAAAGAGAGAACAAAGTCTCTATAGCACCTTTTGTGATTTCTATTTATCAGATGTTGATATTGCTTGGGATTTTCTATTTCTTGACACGAATCCTCTTGATTTCATATTTCGAATGGATAGGAATATTTCTAATAATATCTGAATTGATTGTTATCTTCGACGGGTCTCCTTTAATACACCCAATGGTGTATATTGTATCTTTTAAGGAGAATGTTACCCAAGGTTTAGAGGATCTGAACCTTATTATCTAGAGTTTGGGAAAGTGATATTAAAATTTTGTTTTAATCTGGAGAGATAATCTTTAGGTGGTGATCTCCATCCAGTTGTTGTTGAGTTTCTTGGCATATTTCCTTCTAACTTCTCTTGTTTACCACCAGTAAGGGGGTAGAGGTTTCTATATATTTAGTACCTGGTACTCAACTAGTTTCTATTCCGTCTTATCATAGGTAACTAAGTATAATGAAATAGATTAATACACAATTGTATGATCTTATAGATAAATGTTTTTTATGTCTAAGTGTCTCAGCCTGGGTAGCGCTGGTTCTCTAATTTAGTGGAACACTTGAAATTTGTGTTGATTACCAAAAACAAAATCAAGTTACAGTGAAGAAAAAGTATCAATTTCCACATATTGATGATTTTTTGACTAGTTAAAGGGGATGAAGTGGTTCTCAAAGATTGAAATTCGATCTGGTTACCATAAGTTGAGAATAAAAGAGTCTGAAATACAGAAAAATTCAATTCAAAGATAGTATAACCATTATTATTTCCTTATCATCCCATTTTTTTAACCAATGCTCCTTTAGTTTTTATGGATTTCATGAATATGGTTTTCCCTAAGTTTTTTGATAATTTCATGGTGGTCTTTGTGGATGACATCCTTGTGTACTCCAAGTCTGAGTAGGATCATGTGCATCATCTGATAGCAGTTCTAGAATTGTTGAGAAATCACTGAATTTATGTCAATATATCAAAATGTGATTTCTGGACACAGAAAGTGAAGTTCTTGAGACACATGGTTTCAGAACATATTATTATAGTTGATCCTAAAAAGGTGAAATCTATTATGACATGGGAACAACCATGTAATTATTTTGAGATTAGAAGCATCCTAGGTTTAGCTTGGTATTATCACTAGTTCATTAAAGAATTTTCGAAGTTGTCTTTTACGATGACTGCTCTAAATTTTAAGGGAGTAAATTTTTCTTGGGATAAAAAATGTCTAAGATCTTTTGATGAAATGAACCATATTTTGAGTTCTGTGCTAGAGTTCTCTCTTCTATAGGTTGGTTTGGGCTATGTGGTCTTTTGTGATGCATCGAGTTTAGGTTTGGGATGAATTCTTTTGTAGGGTGATCACATCACTTCTTATGGATTTCATCATTTTAGGACACACAAGATGAATTATCTGACCAATGAGCATGAAATCATAGCAGTGATGTACACACAAAAGAGTTGGCGACATTACCTTTTTAGAGAAAGGTTTACCATGTATTCAGACCCCAGTAGATTTAGTTATATATTATCTAAAAAATATTTGAATCTACGCCAGTGGTCTTGGGTGTAATACCTACAATAATTTGACTTTTAAATTTCCTATACCCTAGGGAAAGGGAATTTCATCACTAATGATTTGAGAAGGAAATTTCTGATCCAATATTTGAATGAATCATTGAAAGAGTGGAACTTGATGGATCATTTTGTACAATTTTATTTTATAATATGAGAATTAGGGGAAGAGGATTCCTTGTCCAATTTTCAGTTGACATACACTCTTCTCAAGATTATTATTAACTATCCTTAGAACGATGATGAGTTTAGTGGAATTAGAGACCTTATTTTTTGGTGGGGAGACCACACCTGACTATTCATTCTTCACTAAGGGAATTCTAGGTTATTGGAACCTCTTTGTTGTTCCATTAGATGTAAGGAAATGTTTAATGGGGGTATTTCTATAACTTCTAGTGGGAAGTGAACCCAAGATCCAAAAAGATATTCTATGACATGATGTGTAGATTCTAGTGGCTAGGTATGAGACACTGAATTACTGAGTTTCTATCTCATTTTTATACATGCCAGAAGGTCAAGGTCGAGCACCAAAAAAGTTCTGGTTTACTCCAACCACTTTTGGTGTCTAATTGGAAGTCGGATGATATCTATATGGACTTTGTGGTTGGGTTTCCATGTAACCAGAGAAATAATAATGCGACATGGGTTGTGATTGATCAACTGACTAAATCAACTCACATTATACCAATTCATGATACAACCAAAGATGAAGAGTTGGGAAATACCTATTTGAATGATATTATTCTCTTGCATAGAGTTTCATCTGTTATAGTCTCTCATAGGTATCCTTGATTAAATTATCATTTTTAGAGAGGCCTTCAAGGGTCATTTTGATATTAAGTCCATTTAAGCATGGCATACTATCCATGGTCAAATGGCCAGACAGAAAGAGATATACAGATAATCAAGGATATGCTTCAAACTCGTGTTCTTGACTTAAGTGGAGCTTGGGGTGATCATTTGGGGATGGATGGGTTTTCATATAATAATAGTTACCATTCCATGATCAGAATGGCTACTTTTGAGGCCTTGTATGGCCGAACTTATAGATCTATTTTGTGTTGGCCAAAGATCAGTGAAAGTTTCTTGGTTGAACCGATCTTGGATCAAGAGATGAAAGAATAGATTCAGTTGATTCATCAGAGAATTTTTAAAGAATAGATATGGTATAAATCTTATCCTAATCGTCATTGTAGAATAATGTAGTTTTTAGTTAGTGACCATGTGTTCTTGAAAGTTCATCCTGTTTGGGTCATCGATGGCTTGGGGTGGTGAGGGAAGATTTTTCATCATTTTGTGGGACCTTTGAGGTTGTTTAGAAGGTGTGGAAAGTAGCTTACCATTTATCACTTCCACTGTAGATGATTTTGACAAATAACATGTTCCATTTATCTCAGTTATAAATGTGTTTATCTAATCCATCTCATGTTCTGAGTTAGAGTGATCTTGATATTGGACCTGATTTATCTGTGATTGAGTATCCAATTAGGATAGTTGATTCTAAAACCAATGTAAATCATGGGAGGAATATTCCTTTTGTTTGTGTTCTCTAGAAAAACAGTTCTAATTCATTATGAGATGTGGGAGAGGGAGGAACTAATGAGAGAGAAGCAGCCTCTACTGTTTGACATGGAAGCTTCTTAGTAGAGTTTATAGGGATAAAAAGTTTCTATGGTAGGGAGATTATAACATCCTATTACAGTATTCAGGTATTTATAAACCACTATTTTGATCTTTCTTTGGTTGGGTTTTGTTTGGGGTTGATTTGGGTGAATATTTTTGAAATTTTGAAAGTTTATGGGCTGTGTATAGTTGATGAACTTTTTTCCCAAACCGTCGTCCATCTGAGGGGAAAATGTACAAACCCATATAGTGGGGTATTGTATGCTGGTGCATGGTTTAAAAAACCATGCACCCACAAAGTAGAAACCATTAAACCCCATTATAAGGGGAACATGGTTAGGGATAATGGATTATCTAACCATACAACCCTACCCAACTAACCATGCATATGATATTTTTTAATCCAAAAAATATTTTCAAAAGTCCCAAAAACCATGTTTAAGGTTCATGATAGACATATTTCGACCTGTTATGATTTTTTCATCAATTTTATCTTCCAATAGGTGATTTTTCCTTTTTATACCCTTATAGAAGTGAATTTAATCTAGTTGAATTTTGTTTGATCTTCTATAGGTTAGTTTCCTCTTCCATTCACTTTCTCCCACTCTATCTTCTTTCCTCTATAGGATTTCATAGATCTCCATGTTTTTGGAGAATATAATATTTGTTATTTTAGATCTTGAATCTAGGGAAGGTTTTTAGATCTTCATTGCTAATGATCTTTTTTGGAGTTTCCTATTCTGGGTTTGATGTTTTGAGATTTCGTATCCCGAAGGTTGGTGATTCCGTTATGATGCCCAATTTTTGTTAACCCTAAATTAATTTATTTAAATTCAATTATTTGACTTAAATTCAATTTATCGAGATAAATGAATTTTCTTGCAATTGGTTGATTAAAAACCCAATTCTATTGAATAGGGGATTTGGAATTTGGATTTGGCCTGAATTTGGGGAAAATCTCAATTCCATTGAATTGGAGTGTATTTTTAAAATTGCTGGAATTTTGTGAAATTTAAGTTGTTGAATTTAGATTCTGAAATTGGATAGAATTTAGTGAAATTAAATTGTTTAATTTAATTTTGGAACATGAATTGTGAAATTTATTTGACGAAATTGATTTGAAATTGGTATTTTTGAAAATGGATTAAAATGATTTTAATAGAAACCCATTGGTTTTATCATAAAAAAATGAATGATTTGATTAAAAATCAATTTTGGGTTTTAAATAAGAAATTTTAATATTTTAAATGGAGAATGTGATGAATTTTGTTTTAATAAGATTTAAAATAAATTTTTCATCGTTGATTTTTATTAGAGTACATGAAATCCTAGGTAGTTAATGAGTTATTGGGATAACACTCTTTTAATCCTTAAAACTGAAACAAAACCTAGTGCAACAGGTCACATCCCCGATGGGATGGTGATGGGTCATATTTGGTTAGTATCAAATGGGTGTGTGTATACACATATTGTTGTGGTTCACATTAGAGAGTATGATGATCCCGTAGTCTAGAACTATCATATCTTTTAGAAGATGAACATGTTGCTCTCTTGTTTTTTTGAAATGTATATATATGAAAATTTATGTAAAATGTTTACCATTCGTTCTAAATTTATATAAACTATTTTATATAAAATGTTTATTTAATCCATTTGTTTAATGTATCTCTATCATTTGAAATGTAAATCATGATTTTTATAAATATTATTTAAAATTCCATTCCTGTTTTTTTTAAAATTTAAATATTTGTTTGGTTAATTAAATGTTGGTATCGTATTATGGAATCCTTGGTGAGACCCTACAATGATTTTATCTCACAACCTACCTATTCTTTCAGGTATTTGTAGATTACCTTCTTTCCAGGTTTGAATAATGGTAAGTTGACACTTCGAGTTGGTAGTAGCTATTGATCCTTGGGATTGGAGAGTTGTGTTGGTAGGGACCTACGTTTTTATACTTTTTTTCTGGTTCTTTGAGTTGTACATTGTGTTTTCTATACCCATTTTAATTCTAGTACACATCTCCCTGTGGAGTTTTCTTTCATGAATACTGACTTGTTTATATTTCTTCCATTGCGTTTGTGGAAAATTCATTAACACTTTCATATTGTATGATTCTAGGTGGTTTTCACCAACCCATGGAGATCGGGAATTCCCTTCAGGATATTTTAGGACCGGCTTGGTTATTGGGTTACCAGGGTACCTGGGATATTTCATGATAATTATTAAGGAATGAAGATTTAATTTCAAACATGTCAAAAATATTGAATGAAACATGGAGGAAATTTACTTAAATGGGAATATAAATTCTATAAGTGTGGAGATGAAGGTTATCAGACTCCCAAGTTTATGTGATATAAGGAATCATTAAAAATATATTTCATAAATTGCAAGAGAGTTGGACATTATAAAAATTAACCTTTTGATCCAAGGGACTGTGGGGGAAATAGTCACCAACAACAATGTGAATAAGGAAAATCCAATGTAAGTACTACTAATGCAGTGTATATTGAGTTTTCACCCTATATTTTCTAGTTTCCTATTCCATGTATGTTTACACCAACTACTAGATATTACGTTATAAATAAATACCCATAGTAGTAAGATTATCACATAAATAATTTTAACAGTTTGTGGGAAGTTATTCCTTATAAAATATTGATCTTATCTACTTATTATAATTCTATGTAAAATTAGGAATGAGTTATATATATATTTATAAAGTTCTTATAATAATTTTTTATATAGATAAAACTCTTTCCACATTTTAAATAAACCCATTATAATCTAGCAGTGTATGGTTAATTATGAGTACCTAATAGAAATTAATCGAATATTATAAGTAACATTTTCAATAAATAATTTATTTAAGGGGTGAGAATGTAACACCATGAAATTTTAAAATATGATTACCTTTAAATGAGTGAAATGTGTTTTATAGCTTTCTCTATGTGCAACACTAAACTAAAATGAAACTGTGATATATCACAAAAAATATAAATATTAAGTATGACCATTAAAACCTTTTCATTGAATTATCATGAATTAATATAAGTAACCAATTTATGATATATTTATTGAAATAAAATAAATTCTAATTTTAATATGAATGAGAATATATTGGTATAAATAAAATAACTAATATGATCATTTTATACTTCGAAATGTATTGTTCTAAATATTTTATTTTTATGTGATATGAATATCTATTACAAAAAAAACTTGTTATTAATGATGGTAAAACATATTTGACATAAATAATTTATTGTTACTAATTTATTTAGTAAATAATTGTATACATGAATGAGATTGGATGTTATTCTAATTTTTTATAAAAACTGTTTTTTATCACATCCCACCTTTTAATTCAAACGATACATCTATAAAATTTATAATTTATATTTAAAAAATAAAAAAATTAGGATTCATCATAGTAATATTTTTATGAAATTAATTTTTGGTATTTTTCTACAAATATTTATTTTTTGGTGAATTGTGAAAAATATAATTGTTACAAATAACATGGATTTTATAACATTTTTAATATATAAGTATAAATTAGAAATTCTAGAAAATTTTTTACATAACCAAGTATTTATTTAATTAAGAAATTTATAACATTAATTTTTTTTAATTAACAAACCCAACATTAATATTTTAACACACAAATTATATTTTCTGAAAAACTATTATTAATATAATATAAATTTTATTTCAAAGTTAATTTTTATTAATTTTATAAATTGATTAAAATTAAATGGATTAAAAACTATAATAAGTGGGTGTAAATTATATAATAATGGATACTTTATTTTTTTGAATAAATATTATGTTGCCTTAGGTAAAAACTATTTACCACACTAAAAGTTAAACTTATAAAGGTAATAAATCAAGGGGTAAAGGGATTAAAAGGTGATGTAAACATGTATATAATTGATTTTATGAGGCATGAATCAACCTTAACTCCTAAACACTCATTTATTTCTCAATTTTTCATCAACTTGGCTTGTTTAACATGTTCTCCCATTATGTTAAGTTGATATATTTACAAAAATTTTATTCTCACAAATTATAAATGGAGTTTATCACCACCCCTTAAAATAACTCATAAAAATTAGGTTTCTATCTGAAAACCATAACCTTTACCATCACATAGAATAATATTTCACTATATTAAACTTTTACCTATATGATATTAGCATATTCCATCAATTTATAAGGGATCTTACAAGGAAATGTCAAAGTTAGGAATATGAGTAATCATTTTTACTTAACTCATTTATTTTTTTAATTTCCCCATTATAATTTTAAAATACTTATTTAATGACACAAGTATCGGTTATATAGTAATTTTTTTTATTCTATGTTAATAATCATTAATCATGTTTTCCATGTTTCTATTAAAAAAATGAAACTGCTATTTGTGCGTTGTGTAGACTACATCCTCCACGACGCAACATGTTTCATTTTCCTTCACTAGAATACATGGATGTTATAAAAGGGGAATTTAATAAATAATTATATATATATATACATAATTTTTATGATTTTTAAACAATAAACCTTATTACCCATTCTTCCCATTCTATGAAAATGAAATCATTTTAATGCGTACATGCAGATTACCACCTCCATGGAAAGATTAATTTCTATTTTTATTTTTCATCAATTCCTAACATGGTTGGACATAAATATGGGATTAAAGGATAAATATTATATATCTGATATATTTTAGTTTCCTGTAAGAAAAATTGGAGAATATATTGTTGATATGATCAAAAAATGACATTCATTAATTTAATTGATTAAAATGAGAAGACTAAGAGGAGAATGATATCTTCTTTCTAAGTAATGACTTTACATGAATAATATACTCTTTATACATATTTCATATTCTGATATATCTCACTAATAGTCGCCTAATAAGGCAATTATGGTTCGAGTACAATGACATTACAACTAAACCACCACACAATCATCTATTAATCATGGTAGGTTCATGTTTGGGTCGGTTTAACCACCTAGTTGAACAATACAATGAATTTATATCAAGGAATAATATGAGAAATTAATTAAGTATATAATATTATATAAATATTTAAATAATATTTTTTTAGTTTTGGTAATGTTACATAAACATTTAACTCATTAATTAAGAAATCACTCTTTGTTCATTATGAACCACAGAAACATGTTAATTGCTGATTTCAACCTCATGGATTGTAACCGAATATTCAATGAAATTAGATTATTGATTTATAAAATTTACTATAACATATATTACACTAAATTAAATTATATAATAGTGATTTAATTTGTAAAAATAATAGATACCAACAACTCTTTTATGAAACTAATTCAAGGTGATAAATATAACGTACAATTGGTGTTAAAAATAAGTAAAAGAAATTATATTTATATGTATAGAATGATCATAAATGAGGAGTATAAATGGTTATAGATATTAATATTGTTATTTATTATATATTTAATGAACTAAATTTAATCAGTCAAGACATTTTCCACAAGTACAAAATAAATCTGGACTTAGGTAAAGTTTTTCATATGAAATTTCATTAATTGAGACATGTTCAATATTAGGCACCTAATTTAATTTATTTTGTTCATATAATGATTATTTGAGAATTAATATCTTGAATTATATTTTAATAATGTCATTTTATGTTCAATTATAAGGCCTTTCATTCAAGGGGTTTTGATTAAACTGTTACTCAAACTATAAGTGTTCTTTGTCTCAAACATCAATTCATTACGACATTTTTATATTATGCACCATGTTTCCTTTTAATAGTGTATTAACTTATAATTGATGTATATTTATCATATATATTTTTTTATTCATGATAAATACTAATCCAAATTATTTCATTTTAAAAAAATGGATTTTGACTTGGTTGTTACCCCATTTGTAAGGCTTTCTGAAAGTCGATTTTCATTCATTGAGTTATGTTCATCGATTTAGAATTAAAAGTTGGGTAAATTTTACCAATTTATTATATTATGTGGTAGTTAATTGTATTTATATTAATTTATATTTCTACCACATAATACAGATTTTTGAAATATTTCTTACTCTAAGGATTATGTTTCCCATAAGAGATATTGATAACTCTAACATCCTTTATTTGATTTATATTATTTCACTATGAAATTATTTATTCCATTAATGGGTTATCCCAAACTATCATTGTATTTTATGGTAATTTCTCAACCATTATATAGAAAATGATATTTTGGTACAAAATAATGTTTTGTCACTCTTTTTAAAATGGGAGTTTTGAATAAAGTTATTTTCAAACTAATAAAAGGGGGTTTCCTTTCACATTCATATGTTTTCATTCCTCTACTCATTTATATATGTTAAAGTTGATTTCATTTATAATGATCCATTATTGTTGATTATTTTTAAAATTAAAGGTTTTTATAAACTTTCATATATCCATTTAGAAATTTACATTTGAGAGCGACATATAATTTTTTATTTTTCATCAATGTTAAAAATGTTTTGTAAAATATCTTTTAAATTTTCAATTCCTTTTAACTTTTAATTTCCAAAAAGATTCAACTTAATGGGGTTTATTTTTCAGGACTTATCCTCTAATATATATATATATATATATATATATATATATATATAAAATTTTCAAAATTAAACTCTTAGTATCAAACTTTTCAATTATTGATGCCTTCTTTTGTGATACTATTCTAATCATTATTTTTATGAGGGTGTTTTTTATTTATATCAATTCCCTTATATTTTTCCTTTTTTGAAATGGGAATGTGTTATTTTGAAACTATAAATATTATTTATCTTGATGGATTATGACTATGTTATTCTAGAGTTTAATTAACAGTATACTCATTACCCCGTATGGTGTGAACATCTCAGTTTACAAAATTCATATTTCAGATGTTCCCATAGATAGAATTTTTATTAATTTATTAGTGAATTATTTAAATTATTGATGATTATTGACTTCTAAAATAGTTTTATTATGTATAGAAATTTTTTATTTTTTATTACAAGGATAATGATGTTTTTAATTTTTGAAAGTTACCTTAGGTAATAGAAATATATTTCTTGTTGACTCTTATGGTGAATGAATTGGACTTAATCAACTGATGGGTGGGGATCAGATTTATATATCCTCTTGATACATCAGAAATTATTATGAGATATATAATCTTGGGTTTTGGTGTATACCTCCCCCATATCAGTATAATATCTTCACACATAGCCTTTAAAAAATGTTTTGGATGTATGAAATTATGCATTCCATCAATGAGATATTTATATTATTGATATACATGATTTCATTTATTTTCATAGATATAAAATTCTCCTAGTTTTACTTGATTATTAAATTATTAAGACTATTTATTCTTTCCCTATTATTTAAATCATCCTTATATTTTTTTACAGCTTTAGTTATATATTTCCCTCACCAAGCATTTGATATCACCCATTTCTTATGTTTTCATTCATTGAATTAGGAAGAAAAGTATTACACATGTTATGTCTAACATGATATATTTTGTAGAAAATTTTTGGGAGATGTTAGATACTTGTTATGGATTAATTAGTTTCATATATAATAATAAAAATTCTTTTTTAACCCAAAGAAAATAGGAAATATTAGTTATTATTTTTCCCTAATTATTTAAATCTCTAAATCTGAAAATATATTTTAGATGTCAGATATGTGTAATTCCCTAACACCAATTTCTGAGAGTCGGTGCATTATTTTATTACATTGGCATGATCACAAGAAAAAAAAATCCTAAAGGACGGATTGGTTTAATAGCCTTAAAAAAACAAGATACAAACATATATTTTAAAATACATCATGAAATGAAAAACTACATAGGGTCTCCTTTGAAAAAACACATATCCCTCATAATATCCCTACAATTCTGTCATAATATACTTCTTCACATCCTAGGGGAAAATAAAACAAAATAAAAGGGTGATCTCGGATGCTAATTATGGATAAAAATTATAGCAGAAGCTATCATAAATAAACATAAAATTTTATAGAAAGGTATAAAACTGAAACCCAAGCTTTTTAAACATAATCGTCTTCATAGTATGGTAAGAATAAATGAAATAATTCCATTTAAACATTGACATGTATATTTCAAAAGTTTAATAATCACATGCAATATTAATAACTAAACTTATAATGGGGAAATCCATAATGTTGGACATCATAACCATATCGTTAAGGCCTCATGCCAAGACCATTACCATACTGTCAAGGCCTTATGCCAAGACACTAGTTGGTATCCTGAGACCGTCTTATGAATATAGGGGCTATAGTGGGCCTTACCCATCACTTATAGAGTCCAATTAATTCCTCATATGAAAAGGCTGGAACATAACATAAAAATTCATATTAAAACTTGCATACAAAATGTTAATACTTTAACCATAAACCATGAATGGTATAAACATAGCATATCCATAGTAAAATATATCATAAAACCTTAAATATAATATGTAATATTGTATCATAATTATTAGACCACAAATAAACATAAAACCCAACAAAGGATGTTGACAGAGATGAAAATAATTTAATAAATTCATTAAAACTCTTTGAGGGAAATATCCCTTTTTTACTTCGAAATTTTTTAGAAGTCACAAAATTATAAAAGAAAAAAAATTATTTTTATAATGACCTTATAATATTGTAAGTAAATATTCAAAATGTTAAGTCATCATAATAGTGGAAAATAGCCTCTTGCTCCATATAAGTTAAAAATATTCTTTCCTCAATTTGTCGAAAAGGTTATAAAGTACCTCGTTTGGAAAATAATGGGAAAATTATTTTCAAAACGTTTTGTAAAAAAGTAAAACCTAGGTAAAAATGAATTTAAACAATTTTTGATAATATTTTGAATTTCATTTTAAGAAACATGGACATGGATGATAATGATATCCCAATAGATACATACATATAAGAAATCATGGATAATAAAGAGATTGTGAAATTAACCCTTACCTTGTACTTTAATTTAGACGAGGGTGCGTTAAACTCTTGTATAATGGTTAAAGCATGTTATTAAATTATACTAGGACCATATCGATATCTATGATATCATATATGATCCTCTCATATCCTTTTGGTAATAATATTTTAGTATTACTATTTTTTTGAGTGTTAACTATTTCATTATCTTATAAATGTTTTGTTATGAAAGTCATGTTTCTTATGTATAAGATATATTTTATTCATATCAAGAATGATAATTAGTCCTTAAATATTATATTTAAACATCATATAAATTTTATAATCATGATTGAATGGTTAATGTAGAGAATGAATCTCATCGCATCGTGGAGACGGTAGGCCGTACGTACACACAAGAGACAATATTGTCCTCTTAATAGTTATATGGCATAAAATTGGTTGGTATATTAATTATACATAATCATTATCATTTTTTATTAATTATTTATATCAATTATACTCATCATTATACCCATCCAAATAAATTAGTGTCGAATAAAAAATTTATCCACAACGTGGAGATGGTAAGTCGTACGCACACACACATGATGATATTATAATTCATATGACGGATAAAATGAGTAATATGGTTGTCACAAGAATATAATAACACATCAGTATATGGATTACACTATATTTATTTTTTTATATAGAAAAAACATATAAAGAGGAAGTATAAGAATTTTTTTTGAAAGAGGTGATAAAACAATTACCTCTTTTTCAGGTGTTCTATTTGGTTTTCACAAAATGACTCCATAGGTTGGATTTACACTCAATGTGTAGACTCTAAGATGAATTGAGGAAATTTTGGATAATAATTGGGCTGGTTTTGTCTGAGAAAAAGGGTTTTGGAGGTGTGAATTAAAGAGAAGTAGAAGTGACCTTTTATAAGAGAGGTGAGCGACACTTTTGAAAGATCTTAAAATATTAATTTATTATAATTTTATTTTCGATTTCAATTAGCTCCAAAGTGATTTATTTATAATATAATATGATTATGGGTATAAATCTTCTAATAAAATGATTTTTAGAAAATTTTAGGTCACAATATTAACCTTATCTTTTGGGTTTAACCCTTAGTTAAATTGTTTAACTATTACTATGTCTTCTTGTATTTTAAAAAAATATGGTTAATAGAGTTACTATAAAATACCAAAAGAACTCAAATTGGATCATTTATAAAATATTGAACAATTTAGTAGTTATTTATCTAAACCTAATATTTTTATAAATTTTATAACATTTAATTAAATAATATTTATTTTGAAGTATCATTTATGTTAATTTTGATACTATTCAAAATTTTCATTCTAAAAAATATCAAAAAACATGATAAAATCCAAAAAATAATTCAAATATGTCACTAAAATGTCTATGTTATTTATAAAACCTGTGTATATCATTAATTAAGTGAAATTATAATTATTTTATATTTTTATTATCATTCAATTGATTATTCCTTTAATAAGTCAATTACTGGATCATTGTTGTGTCACCATTTAATTTAAGAATTTATTTCCTAAAATTATAAAATATACTATTATGTATATATTAATTTTTTCTTTCTAAAAAATATTTATAGTATAAATTATCTTATGCATAACATTACATTAAAAATGATTTAGTTATTAACATTTGAATATGGAATTTTTAACTATTCTTTAAATAAAATTTAATAAACGTATTATTTTAACAAAAGAGGCTTAAAAAGGATCCTAATTTCAAAATAAGGTTGATTTTGGTTGAAACACAATTGTACAAAGAAATTAAGATCGGTGTTAGGGTAATATTATAATATTATAATATTAATTTTACCTTTAATTACCCTATTTAACTTTAACTGTGGTAAATAAAATCCAAAAGTTACTATTCACAAAAAATTATTTTGATCTTATTAGACCAAATTATTCATACTAATTTAAAAAATGAATGTCTATATTTTAAAGAAATTCAATTAATAGAAGAGGTAAAATTATGTTTAATTCAAATCCCATAGATGTGGCTAGAAGGTAGGTAAAAGGGATGTTCAAAAGTTTAATAAATATTTATATCTAATTCTATTATAAAATGATTCCAATGAACTATATTGGATTAATATTTGTATTATATATCTATTATTACATTAAAATAAATTTATATTTAAATAATTATTTAAATGAAAAGTCTGTTTTTAACAATAATTCAGTATTCTTCACAATTTATCAAGATTGAAACATTTCATAAAATTAAAAAAATTTATCGCTAAGGTAATTTTGATAATAAAAATTCAAAAATGAAGTCTATTTTGAAAAATTAAATATATAAATTTCATAATTTAGTTAATACAATTAAAAAATTCTTTTTAAATGGCTAGTTTGATAGGTCATGGTGTGCTCAAACTCGATATTGCGTGCAATGAAAGCTATTGAATTATTTCAAAGGAAGCATACCGTGGGAGCTTGGGGTGTTACATTATTCACTCCTAAAAATAATTTCACCCTTGAAATTTATAGAATATCACTTCATAAAAAGATTCAGGTGGTTCTTTATCATATGTTCCTCAGGTTTCCCTTGTCGCCTCTTCCATTTTATGGTTTCTCCATAGAACTTTTACCAGACAAGTCATCTGATTTCTCAACACCTATTCTATGGTATCAAAAATCTTGATTGGATATTCACAATAATAAATATGAGGTTCCAGTTCAATTTCTTCATAGGTAAATACATGCATTGGGTCTGGCATGTATTTCCTCAATAGTGATACATGGAACACATCATGAACTTTAGAGAGACATGGATGCATTTCTAAATAGTAAGCTACAAATCCAATTAATTCCAGAATCTCAAAAGTTACAATGTACTTGGGACTTAATTTACCCTTCTTACTAAATTGTATAACATCCTTCCATGGAGATACCTTCAAGAAGACATGATCTCCCACTTGGAATTCCAAATCATTCATTTGGTTATCTGTATATCTATTTTGCCTACTTTGTGCAGTTTTGTTATGGTTTTGAATAATATTTACCTTTTCCATCATTTCCTCAACATGTTTTGGACCTATGAGTTTTCTTTCACCAAAATCATCCCAATAAGTTGGTGTACGACATATATTTCCATATAATGCTTCATATGGTGCCATCTGAATACTTGAATGAAATCCATTATAATTGGAAAATTCTATTAGAGGTAAATAATGATCCCATATACCTTGAAAGTATAGTGAGAAAGATCTCAACCTATCTTTTAATGATTGAATAGTCTGTTTGAATTGTCTATGAGTTTGATGGTGGTTTTTAGTGCTCAAATAAAGCTCAATATCTAGGGAATTATGAACACTTTTTCCGAATTGTGATGTAAAATGGGGATCATGGTCAGAAACAATCGATAAAGGTACACCATGATGTCTTATTACTTCATTAATATATAGTCTTTCTAAACATTCTAGTGGTAAATCTTATATTATAGAAATAAAATGTAATGATTTGGTAAACCGGTCAGCAATGACCCATATCAAATCATTTGTTCTGGGAGTATTTTGTAGACCCATGATAAAGTCTATTGCAATATCATCACATTTATATAAATTTATAAGAAGAGGTTGCATAACTTCTCTAGGATGTTGTCATCCAACCTTCACTATTGAAAACCCAAACATCTCAACACACAATTAACAATCTCCCTCTTCTGGTTATCCCACCAAAAATGTTTCTTCAAATCTCTATACATATTTGTTCCACCAGGGTATATTGAGAAATTGGAGCTATGTGGATCCTACAATAATTCCCTTTTTTCTCAGGTATATACAGAACACAAACCCACTTCTCAAATTTCAAAATACCATCTTTAAATATAAAGTCAATCAGTCTCCCATAATTCACAGCTTTAATTATATTTTGAAACTCTAAATCATTAGAATAAGAAATTTTTATCCTTTCTAGTAAACAAGGTTTGGAAACTATTCGAAAAAGTATCTATGTTTCACATTCCCTGATAATTTCCATATCCATATTTACTAGATCCATGAACATAGGATCCCTTTAAACTATCATCTTGTTCAAAACTCCATGGTCCTTTCCGCTCAAAGTATATGCCACCTTATTTTATTTCCCTGGATGGTAGTGTATTGTGGAATCGTAATCCTTGAGCAGCTCAATCCATATCCTTTGTCTCATGTTGAGTTCTTTTCGTGATAAAATATATTTCAAACTCTTGTGATCAATATATATCTCAGATATTTTATCATATAAATAGTGTCTCTATATATTTATTTAAATATTACTAAAGCTAACTCAAGATCTTGAGTTGGATAGTTTTGTTCATGAATTTTTAACTACCTTGATGCATACGAAATAAACCAATAATTATGTATAAGGACACAACCAATTCCTTTCCTTGATGCATCACTATAAATAAAAAACCCATCATTTTCAGATGGTAAAGACAAGATAGGAGCATTGAGTAATCTTCTCTTCAATTCTCCAAAACATTATTCACACTCGTTTTTCCAAATAAATTTAACCCATTTAAGTGTGAGCTTGGTTAACAAGATGGCTAATCAAGAAATTTTTTGGATGAAACACCAATAGTAACTTGCTAAACTAATAAAACTATGTACCTCGGTTATGATCATCGGTGCTGGCCATTCGTGGGATGAATTTTTCTTTTAAGGTTCAATAGAGATTCTATCCTTTGAGATAATATGGCCAAGAAAATAAATTCCCTGAATCCAAAATTTACACATGATAAATTTACCATATGATTCATTTCATCTAAGAGTCATTAGAATAATCCTCAAGTGGTTCTCATGGTCTTCATTGATTTTTAGAATATACCAAGATGTCATCAATAAATTTGATGAAAAAATCATCAAGATATTCCATGAACACTATGTTCATTAGATCCATGAAAATAAAGGGTTCATTAGTCAATTCAAATGGAATTACAATAAATTTTTAATGACCATACCTCATTTAGAATATTTTCTTTGAAATATTATCATTTTTACACACAATTGATGATATCAAGAACGAAAGTCAATTTTAAAAAAATATTAAGCTCTATGAAGTTGATCAAATAAATCATCAATTCAAGGTATGGGGAACTTTTTCTTTATTATAATGACATTTACTTCTCTATATTCAATGCATAGCCCCATTGATCACATCTTCCTTCTTAATAAAAAGTACTCGGGCACCCCATGGAGAAAGACAATGGAAAATAAATCCCTTATTATTCAACTCCTCTAGATGTTTCTTCAACTATACTAATTTCACAGTGTCCATTCTATAAAGAGTCTTTGATATTGGTCTTGCATCAGGGAATAAGTCAATAGAAAACTCAACTTCACGCTCTAGGAGATGTCTAGGTAAATCTTTGAAAAAACATCAATGTATTTCTTTACAATATGTACATCCTCAATTTGAACATTTATTTCTTAATCCCTAGATGTTGTTTCCTCTTAATCCCCAATATTATTATTCATTTAATCTATTGGGAGTGGATTTTGATAAGAATTTGGTGATAAATTTTCTTCTCTAAGGATAATGGATTCTACATCATCCTCACAAATTGTAACTTCATTCTTCTTGCAGCAAATTTTCGCATCATATTTTGATAGCCAATCCACACTGAGGATTATATTAAATTAAACCATAGGTATAATAATAAATTTAGTAGATAATACAGATTTATATGACATAATGGGAACTTCCAAGAACATCTTTGTTACAATGAGAATTCCCATAGGGGTTTTTACTAACAACTCCCTTGTTAATGTGAATTGGAAATATCTAATTTTTAATACAAACTAGGAAGATATAAAGGAAATAGAGGATCCAAAATAAAATAAAGCTTCTCCAATATTTTATGAGATTATTATAGTACATTCCATAATGTCATTAGGAGTTTCAAACATAGTAGTTGTGATTGAAAAAGATTTTCTTTTCTCCCTTGAACCTTTATAAGGAATGTTTCCTTGAAGTTTAGGACAATAATTTTCATAATGTCCCATTTCATTATAATCTTATCATTTAACATTAAAAGATTATTTCTTACCGTTATAATCACGATCTTGGTGTCTTTTTTATCCACACTTGTAACAACCTACCGTCCTTTTTAAGAAAGTTCCAGTGTGTTTATTTCCATAGTTAGTGGAGGGTTGAAAGTTAGATTTTCCCTTATTCCCCTTATTTAATTTCCCAAAGTGTTCAAAAAAACTCTTCTTATCTTGATTACCTTTAAAGTCACAAGACATAGATAATTCTTTTTGTATCTTGATAGCACATGAGACTATATCTTCATACGATGTGAAAGATTGTGGGACTATTTCCCATTGGAGGAATAGTTTTAACCCATCAATAAATTGATCAATATTTCTTCTTGTGTTATGTATGTAGTCTAAATCATGGCTTTCTAACCTTGTGATATTAGATTCATACTTTGCAACATTCTCATTATCTTTTTACCTCTGACTCAGAAATTGACTTTCTATACCAGATTATTGTTCATGAAGAAACTATTTTTATAGGAAAGGTTATCTAAACTCCCTTTATTCTATATTTTCCACTTCTTCATCATTATTCATGTTTTTAATTAATGACCACCATTTATCTACATCTCCTGAGATATGATAAACTTCCATGAAAACATTTTCCCTTTTGTTACGCCCCAAAGAAAGAAATATTTTTTCTAAAGAAATTATCCATTGGTAAGATATAAATGGATTTGTAGTCCTATTGTTAGAGGTTTTTGTGTCATGAAGCGGTCTAACATTAATCCTTATATTTGTGTATCAGGGTGCTCCATACTGGTAATGTTATTATTCATAACCTGAGTCAGTTGTCCTAGTATGGTTATAAGCCATTCAACACTAGTTGTATCACGAGATCCACTATCATTATCTTTCATAAGAGGGAAATCCCTAAATGGATTATGTGTATTGATAAAATTTCCATTTCTTCCACTATATTATATTTCTAAACAATGAAATATACTAGATTAGGTTATTAATCATAATGTATAATTCCAAACTAGTAAAATACTTAACATAAATTAAAAAATTTATGCATATATAATCCATAATCATAAAAATGGTTTCTTGGAGGACATTGTTAATCATAAATCACTGGTTTGTAAAGAAAATATTATTTATCCTAATAATATCCCTAGGAGGGTCAAACTAGGTGCGATGTAATGCCCGTTGTTGTGTAACAGGTTACCCCGAGTCAAGACTAGAACACCTTGTCAGAGTTATTACAGAAAGGTACATCTAATCTAGAACTAGGTACACTTGTAGTATATATACAAGGATTTATTTTCTATGAATACCCACATAATATATACACTACTCAAATTCTATGATGTTATTCTATACTTTTCCCCAAAGTATATCTTAAGGTAATGTTACCTAATCAATGTTTTTATAAATATAATTTCTAAGGTTTGTACAAAACCTCCCTCTGATACCAACAAGAAATCCCCAATCCTAGTTTCCTAGAGTCGGTGCATTATTTTATTACAGTGGAATAACAATAAGAAAAACAAATCCTGAAGGACCGATCAATTTAGTAGACTTGAAAAAACTAGATACAAACATAATTTTTACATTACATAATGAAATGAAAAACTAAATAGTATATCCTTTGAAGACACACATATCCCTTAGACTTTTCTTATAGTAAAGTCATAATATTCTTCTTCTCATCATGGAAAAAAATGAAACATAAGAAAGGGGTGATCTCAGATGCTTAGTAAGGAAAAAAATTAGAGAAAAAGCAATCATAAATAAGCATAAAATTTTAAGGAAATGTATAAAAATAAAACAAAAATCTTTTAAAAATAATATTATACATAATATGGAAAGAATAAAACAAATAATTCCATTTAAAATTTACATGGATATTCTATTAGACTAATAATCACCTAAAATATCAATGACTAATCTCATAATGAGAAAATTCATAATGCCAGACATCATAACCATACCATCAAGGCCTCATTCAAAGAAAATTAGCAAACCTTATAGGCCTTGTAATAAGATAATAGTTTTTCTCACGATACATACCGATGCATCAAGTGTAATTCCCTGACCCTAGTTACCCAGAGTCGGTACATTATTACATAACATTTTCATGATCACAAATGATCATGTCTCGAAGGAAAGATTAGTTTAGTATCCTTGGAAATACTAGATACATTCATAAGTTTTACATTACCTTATAAAATGAAAAACTAAAACAACATAGTCTCCATAGGCCACACTAATATCCTTCAGACTATCCCTACAGGTCAGTCATAATATACTTCTTCTCATCCTGGGAAAAATAAAATATAGAAAGGGGTGAGCTCAGATGCTCAGTAAGGATAACAATATAGCAGAAACTTTCATAAATAAGAATAAACATTTAAGGAAATGTAAGACTAAAACAACAACCTTTTAAACTTGAACTTCAGAATAATATGGAAATGATAAAATCAAATAATTCTATTTACTTATTCACATGGATATTTTACTAGTCTCATAATCACATGCAATATCAATGGCCACTTTCATGATGATGAAATGCATAATGCTGGACTTCATAACCACATAGTCAAGGCATTGTGCCAAGAATACAAATAAGATTTTTCCAAGGCCTTGTTCCAGGATAACCGTTTGTCTCATGAGACCTACTGATGCCTCGAGGATCTATAGTAGGCTCCACCATCACATACTAAGTCCAATTCATTCCTCATATGAAAAGGTTTAAAAATAACATAAGAATTCGTATTAAAACTAGCATACAAAATGTCAATACATTATCCATAAACCATGAATGGTGTAAAAATAACACATCCATAGTCAAATATATCACAAAAACTTCAATAAAATATGTATTTTTTTTGTATCATAATAAATCAACTTCAAACAAGCTTAAAATCCATCAAAGAATGTTGACATAGATGAAATCAAAACTTTTTGAGAGAAATATCTCTTTCTATGTTGAAATCATTTAGAAGTAATTTAATTATAAAAGAAAACATTTATTTTTAAAATATTCTTATAATCTTGTAAGGGAAGCTTCAACAATGTTATAATTGCAGAAAATAGCCACACCCACTGTATAAGTTAAAAAACATTCTTACCTTAATTTTGTCGAAAAGGTCGTAGAGTACCCTGTTTGGAAAATGATGGAAAGATTCCTTTAATAATATATATGGTAAAATAATAGTATAAATGAATTTATCCCATAGTCTAGTAAATGATAATTTTTTTTTGAAATACTTTTTTATGAAAACATGGATGGTGATGAAAAAGAGGTCCCAGTAGATAATTACGTAAAAACAACCTCGGATAATAAAGACATTGTGAAATTAACCATTACCCTTTACTTTTCCTTGGTAGAGGGTAATTTAACATCCCGTATAATAGTTAAATCATTGTTATTAAATTATACATGAACTGTATACATAAATCTGATATCATATATTATTTTCTAATATTGCTTTGTTAATGATATTTCAGAAGTATCATCATTTCAGGCCTTAACTGATTCATTTTCCTTTATATGATTTTTTATGTAAGTAATGTTTGTTATGGATAAGATGTATCTTATTCATATTTAGAGTGATATTAAGTCTTTAAAAATTATTTTTAATCATCAAAATTAAAATTTTCCTTGAATGGATACGATGGGGAATGAATCTCATTGCGTTCGTGGAGACGGTAATCCGTACGTACACACGAACGGCAATATCATTATTTTTATGTTAAAATAATATATAATTGTATAATATATCATATATAAAAAATAATTATCATGTTATATTTATTATTTACATCATTTATACTCATTATTATACTCATCAAAATGATTAAATATTTGAATAACAAACTACACCACGACATGGAGACAATAATCTGTAAGTATGCACGTATGGGGACATTGTCATTTATAGGATGGATATAATAATGAATATGGTTGTAAAATTTTTATAATAACATCACAGTATATATAATATACTAAAGTTATTATTTTATAATGTAAACAAAAAAGAAATAGGAAGTGGAAGAAGAAAAGAACTTGAAAGAGGTGATGAAATACTTACTTCTTCTTCGGGTTATTCCTTTTGATTTGATCAAAAGGGATCATTAGGTTGGACTTATGACTAAAGTAATGCCTCCAGGATGAAGGTAGGACAATTTAGAGGATATTTGGGTAGGATTTGGCTGAGAAAAAGGGCATTGAAGTTGTGAATTTGAGAGAAGGTGAAGTTCCCTTTTATTAGAGGGGTGAGGGGCACCTTAGGAAAAGATTGAAATATTATTTTATCATAAAATAATTTTCGGTTTAAAATGGATAAAAAATAATTTATTTTAAGGATATGGTGGGGATGGGTCTAAAACCCTTCAACCAATAGGTTTTAGATAGGTTTGGGTCACCATATTAACTTTATATTTTAGATTTAACTCTTAGTTAAATAGTTTGACATTTGCCATGTCTCTTTGTATTTTTATATTATATGGTTAAAAAACTTACTATAAACATAAAAAAGAACCCAAAGTGGTTCATTATGACATATATAATAGAATTTAAGACCTATTTAAAAACCATATATTTTTCTTAATAGAATACCTATTAATAATATAACATTTTTATTGAAAACTATTTTATGTCAATTTTGAGAATATTTGGTATTTTGTTTTTGTTAAATTCATAACAGAGTTATTACTTATAAAAAAATTCATTTAATTGATCCTAACAGGTCATATTAACCTATAAAGTTAGTTTAATTCATTAAAAGTCTCAAATTAGATATATTTAGATATTTATAATATCAATTATTTTCCTCTTTCATTAATAAGATAATTACTGCATCATCATTGTGTCATAAATAAATTTAATAATTCAATGTACAAATATTATAAATAAAATACCATTTTTTAGGAAAAAGTTTTAGCTTTATAATGAATATTTATAGTCTAATTTATCTTATGTATAACCCTATATTAAAAATGTTATAGTTATTAAACATTGATTTTAACTCTTTTAACTCTTCTTTAAATAAAATAATAATAAATTTCCTAATCTAATCCATGGGGACCTAAGGGATCATATCTTATTACTTAGGTTGTTTTTGGTCTAATTACACTTATACAATAGAATTAGGACATGTTTTAGGGTAATAATAATATAATTTTTACCCTTAATTACTCTATTTTCTTTTAACCGTGGTAAATAAAAGTAAAAAGTTACTATTCACAAATAATTATTTTACTCTTATTGAAAAACATTTTACTAACTAATATCAACCATATCTCTCGGATTTTTGAAACTCAACTCAAAGAAGGGGTAAAATTTAGTTTTATACAAATTTGTAAATGCTCCTAAGAGGTGGGTAAAAGACGGTAAAAACTTCAATAAATTTTTATATATTTAAACTTATTCAAAGATGAATCCAATTAATTACATTGCACATATATAGGTATTATTTATCTATTTTTAAGTAAAATATATTTAAATAAAAATAATTATTATTTAAATAAAAATTCGGTTTTAACTAATAACGCAGTGTTTTCACTAGTCATCAAAAATTGAAAGTTTTCAAAAAGATTCCAAATATTAACCCTAAGCTAATTTTGATATTCCAAATCCAAAAATGAAGTCCATTTTTAAAGATAAAATTTATAAAATTTCAAAAAGTGGTTATTACTATTCATAATGGTTAGTTTTATTGGTTGAAGTGTGTTAGAATCTCGAAGTTGCGTACAATGCAAGCTATTGCATTATTCAAAGGTAAACGTACCATGGAAGCTTGGGGTGTTACATCAAGGTATATAGAGGTACCCACTAATCAATTAAAAAGTCCAATGCATTCCTCTTATAAAAATGGCGAAACATAACATAAACATTGTACAAAAATTAGAATACGAAATGTTAATACTCTAACTATAAACCATGAATAGTATAAACATATAACATCCATAATAAAATATATCATAAACCCTTCAATACAATATGGAATATATTATCATAATAATTCAACCTCAAATAACCATAAAATACGATAAAGGATGTTGACATAGATGAAAATATTTTAAAAAATTCATAAAATCTCTTTGAGGAAAATATCCATTTTTTACCTTGAAATCATTTAGAAGACACACAATTTTAAAAGAAAAAATTTATTTTGAAATTAAACATATAATATTATAAGGAAATCTTTAAAATGTTTAGGCATCATAATGATTGAAAATTTCCACTTGCACCATATAAGTTAAAAAAACATTGTTGCTTTAATTTATGGAAAAGGTTATAAGGTACCTCGTTTCGAAAATGATAGAATCATTCCTTTCAAACTGTTTTGTAAAAAAGTAAAACATGGTTAAAAACGACTTTAAACAATTGTCTATAATATTTTGATTTAAATTTTATGAAACATGGAAATGGATGAAAATGATGTCCCAATAGATACATATATATAAGAAATCTCTGATAATAAAGAGATTGTGAAATTAACCCTTACCTTGTCATTTCCTTTAGTCAAGGGTACATTAACCTCCTGTATAATGGTCAAATAATGTTATTAAATTATACCAGGGCCATATCCATATTTTTGATATCATATGTGATCCTCTCATATCCTTTTTCTAGTAATATTTCAGTATTACTATTGTTTTGGGTGTTAACTGTTTCGTTTTCTTATATATGTTTTGTTATGTAAGTCATGTTTCTTTTGAATAGGATATATTTTATTCATATCCATAATAATACTACGTACTTATATATTATATTTTCTCATCATATAAATTTAATAATCATTATTTAATGGAAAACATAGAGAATGAATCTCATCACGTCGTGGAGACGGTAGACCGTACATACCCACGAGTGATGATATTGTTCCCTTAATGGTTAAATTGTATTGAATTGGATGGAATATTAATTATAAAGAATAATTATCAAGTCATATTTATTATTTATATCAATTATACTTATCATTATACCCATCCAAATAAACTATTGTTGAATAACAAATTACACCACGGTGTGGAGATGGTGAGCCATACGTACACACACATGGTAATATTGTTATTCGTATGATGGATAAAACGAGGAATATGGTTTCTCTATGAGTATAATAACATCTATGTATATGGATGATTTTGGAGTTATTATTTTGATATATAAACAACATTTAAAGAGAAAGTATAAGAAGAAAAAACTTTGAAATAGGTGATAAAACAATTACCTTTTTTTCGGCTGTATCCTTTTGATATGCATAAAAAGACTCCTTAGTTTGATTTTATTCCCGAATTTTAGAATATATGATGAATTGAGAATTTTGGTAGAATAAGTGTTTATGGGTTTTCTGAACCAAAGGTCTTTGGAGGTGTGAATTAAAGAGGAGGAGAAGTTCCCTTTTATAAGAGAGGTGAGGGTCACTTTAGGAATATCTGAAAATATTAATTTATTATAAATTGATTTTCAATTTCAAATAGTTAAAAAGTGATTAGTTTAGATTCTAATATGATAATGGTTCTAAATCATCTCATAAAATGTTTTTATACATGTTTAGGTAAAAAAATTAACCTTATCTTTTAGGTTTAACCCATAGTTAAACAGTTTAACACTTACCACGTTTTATTGTATTTTTACACTATATGGTTAATATAGTTAATATAAAATTATAAAAGAACCCAAATTTGATAATTAATGAAATATATAACTCTATATTAGTTATTTGGATGATCATGATATTTTAATGAATTTTATAACATTTTATTAAATATTATTTATTTTAAAGTATCATTTATGTCAATTTTGATACTATTCAAAATTTGCATTGTAAAAATATCAAACTAACATGATAATTTCAAAAAAATACTTCTAATATGTCACTAACAAGTCTATGTTATCTATAAAATTCTTGTATGTCATTAATTAAGTCAAATTATATTTATTTTAATATTTTTAATATCATTTAATTGATTCTTCCTTTAATAATTCAATTACTGCATCGTTATTATGTCACCATTTAATTTAATTTTAATTAAAAATGAAATGCCCCGACCCCAGTTACCCAGAGTCGGTGCATTATTGCGTAACATTGGCATGATCACAAAAGATCAAGTCTCAAAAGACTGATTATTTTAGTACCTTGGAAACACTAGATACATTCACATGTCTTACATTACATCATAAAGTAAAACAAAACTACAACAACATCTTGTCTTCATATCCCCTCATACTATCCCTGCATGTCATTCATAATATACTTCTTCACATCCTGGAAAAATTAAATCATTGGAAGGGGTGAGCACAGATGCTCAGTAAGGATAACAATATACGGAAGCTTTCATAAATAAACATTAACATTTAAGGAAATGTATAACTAAAACAAAAGCCTTTTAAACTTGAACTTCAACATAATATGGAAAAAGTAAAATGAGATAATTCCATTTACTTATTCACATGGATATTCTACTGGTCGAATAATCACATGCAATATCAATAACCACTTTCATAATGATGGAATACATAATGCCAGACTATCATACCCACGTAGCCAAGGCCTCGTGCCGAGACTACAAATAAAATTTTGTCAAGGCCTCGTGCCAAGACACTATTTTGTCTCATAAGACCTGCCGATGCATCGAGGAGCTACAGCGGGCTCCACCCATCACTTATTAAGTCCAATGCATTCCTCATATGAACAGGTTTCAACATATCATAAACCATAACATAATCGTATCACTAAAACATGAATAAGTGAAACATAACATTTCCACATTTCAATGACAAGATATCAATAAAACACATTCATATATTAAAACATTATCAAAACCATTTTCGATACCAAAATAAATAAAAGTTAAAACTTGGTTTTTATTTTTCATTTTAAAAAAGTTGTGGCTTGTAGGGGAAGCCGAAACTCAAATAATGGTCACGACAACGGAGAAGTCATTGTCGCTGCATACGTACGACAAGAAAAAAATTCCTTTTTGTAGTTTAGTAAAACGCTTCGTATAAAAAGATTCATTTTGAATAAACTTAAAAGTCAAAGGGGTTTATACACCGTATAAAAGAAATTTGTGTATAAAACAAAATATGCCTCAATGAATGGAGATTGAGACAAAGTCCCTTAAAAAGATCATTTTTAAATAAAATATATCTATTATGTGTATTCACTATATGTACACATAAATAAAGTAAAAATACAAGATAGGACATAATAATATCATGACATAATTTGAAAGTAGGAGATTAACCCAAAGAACGGCAATTGGGTTAAGAAGTTCCCTTACCTCGTGTCCGACTTGACTCGACCGCTCTTTAACTTCCTGAATAATAAACTAGAGTTAATATATACCTTATTAAGAACCTTTTTCAAGTTCATTATTCCTTTTATATCACTTATTACCATGTCATGAACATTATGTAATTATTTATGTTTATAACGGTCGTTTTGTCGATCTTAGGTACTTGAGTCAAAAATAAACTTCTTATAATTACACTTTGTTCATGTGGTAATATATACATTATATCCATTATTGTATTCCTGATGTATATATCATATATATCATATATATCCATTATATACATTCATTTATAATATTACGTAACATTTATAGGTAAGAAATGAAATGCACCGTTCATGGAGACGGTAAGCCGTACGTACGCATGAACACTACTTTCATTTCTATTTCATATTTAATAGAATTAAGTTATAATTATATAAAGGTATTATATAATTCCAGTATAATATAATGTATAATACCATTTTCTCCATCCTTTATACATCCCACATATGGCATTAACGATTCAAATCACTTTGAGGGGGAGGTAGTCCGCACTTCCTAAAATGAAATTATCGCGTTTACCCATAATGGAAATCATAAAGTATGCCATAAATGAGAAATAAAGAAGCATAAGGAAAACATAAACATAATATATATATCATATATGAAAATAGTTTCATCAAAATGGCCTCCATTATAGGTGTTAAAAGAATATTGAACAATCATCGTTTCGTGAGGCAGTATTTCGCCACCCAAAGAAACAGTATGTTCTTTAACCATTAGACGAAGGTGTGTGTAAGTGTAAACCAAATAATTATCATAACAGCATCCTAGTATATTTTAGATACTTTTTTTGTTACTAAATAAAGTAATAAAAAGATTTTAAGGGGTTGGAGATGCAAAATAAAACAAAACAACATTAGAGAATACATTACCTTAAAATCGGGTAACTCTTTTTGATTTGAGCCAAAGTCTTACTTGGGAAGACTTATGCCCAAAGTGAGGCTTCTAATAGTAATTGAGGTAAGTTGAGAGAGTATTTGGGCAGATTTTGGCCGAGCCAAATGGCATGAAGGTGTGAATAAGGTGGGAGTGGTGGGAGCCTTTTATAAGTGGAGAGGAGGGGCACTCTTGGAAAGTAATGAAATGTTACTTTATTATATAATGAGTTTCGGATTTTAAAGGTCCCAAACTTATATAATTAGAGGATAAGGTGATAAGAGTTCGAAATATACTCATCCAATAGGTTTTTGACAAGTGTAAGCCTTGTATTTTACATTATCGTTTCATTTTATTTAAATCGTTAATTAATGAGGTAATCGCTGCATCATCATGGTTTCATAAATAATTTAATTTATTTAATGTCTAAAAATTATATAAAAAAATATCATGATTTAGGAAATCTTTTTATATTTCTAATGAATATTTATAGTCAAAAATATGACTTCTATAACCCCATTTAAAAATTGTTTTAGTAAAACAACTTATGTTTGTGACATTTTTATTTTAACTTTAATTAAACGTTATTTATGTCATTTTCCTACCAAAGTGGCTCCATGGGGTCCCCAAGTTGACCCATGGATTGTATTGGTAGTCCATGAAACATCCAATAGGTGTAGTACAAGTGTAAAGGTATTTTCATATTTTTATAATATCCTTTTTACCTTAAATATCACTAATTACCTTTAATCACGATTAATTAAACTTAAAAGTTACTATTCACCAAAAAAATTATTCTAATCCCATTGAACCAAATTTTACTTCCTAATGACAAACATGAATTTCAGATTTTTGAAAATCAAATCACATAAGTGGTAATGTTTCATTTAAACGAAAAATCAGTTTTTAACTAGCACTTAGTGGTTTCACTATTCATCAAAAATTGAAGTTTTTCAGAATAATGCCAAAATTTGACCCTAAGCTATAATTGATATTCCGAATCAAAAAATGATGTCTATTTTAAAAAATTACAAACATTTAAGTTTCATTAATTAATATTATAATTAATTCCCCCTGTCACAACAAATAGCATGTTTTTAAGAAACAATATATATCAAAAGATTGACAATTCTTTATGTCTAATTTCAAAGTGAAATTAATTATAATGAAAACCATTGGATAAAATGGTAAAAATATATTCTAATTATACTTTAAAACCACTCAATAGTATAATTTATCACTACAAATTATTTTGATTAAAAAATTTGTTTTTAAGTATTCTTCACTATTCATAAAAAAATGGAAGTTCTCAGAAAATTACAAAAATTAAACTTATGATAATTTCAATATTATGAATAAAAAATGGAGTCAATTTTGAAATATAAAATTTCTATAATTTTAAAAAGCAGTTATTACTATTCATAATGGCTACTTTGATTAGTCGCGGTGTGTTAGAACACGAAGTTGCATACAATGCAAGCTATTGCATTATTGAATGAGAAGCGTATCGTGGAAGCTCGGGGTGTTACATTCTCCCCTACTTCAATAAATTGCATCCTCACAATTTGAAATTTTTCTTTGAAAATAAAAGGTTGAAAATAGAAAATACATTTGTGGAAAACCCACATCAGAAATAAGGTTAATAAAAATATAACATTAAAAGAAAGAAAGATAAGTACAAAGGTCACCCGAGATAGCCCATACTAGGATTCTATGAAAATATGGATATGGAAGAAAAACAAACCATCAAGGTCTGATGGAGAGTTGTAGAACACTGGATTAGGAGAAAGTTAACCATAAGAAAATCAAAATCTTGTGATTGGTTAAACGGTCATTGAATCCCCAGTAGGAAAAGCTACCTGGCAACATTTTTGTTTTAAGTTACCTTTTATAAAGTTGAGGAATTAATTTAAGAGATTTTCTAAGAACGTAAGGAAATATACTTACTTGTCATGTAGGCTTTCTTTATTTAATAAATTTTTACCACGAACCCATCTTTCACTTTAAATGGTAACAGAACTCAAAAATATTCTATTTATCCTAATTGTATAAGGTTCCAAATATTAACACATACCATTTAGATTAGTAAAACTATTTTGTAATAACCAGGGACTTCCTGTAGGCTAGTGGTATGTAATAAAGGCCTATCGCACTATGGTTGTGGGTTCGATTCCTGCAGCTTTGTCCGACGCAACGGGTTATGCCCCACCCTGCAGGTTGTCCTTTTCCTGAAACTATAGTATTATAATATTCCAAAAATAATCTTAATAAATTTTTTGACCTTAAACAATACTATCCAAAGTTCAACTTAATCCATTCCAACCTTTATAGTAATCCAAAATACCTCTATCCAGACTTTATCTAAAAGGTCTCTAAATTCCAAAATCAATTGTATCATCAGATTCCTCAAACAAGGTAAAGTTTCTCTTATTGTCACATACAAAAATATGATTACCTTAATCATATTTAAACCTTAATGAAATCAACAAGTACTATAGTACAATCCTTATATATATCACATTATTATTATAACCAGAATATAATCCTTGAGTCCAAAAGCACCAATACATTAATTATTCCACTTCAATTGTAGTAACAGCATAATATTGTCCTTGATCCCTTGACCTTTTCTGAGGTAAGTTTCTCTGACGCTTAGGACATTCATTTGCATAATGCCCCAATTCCCTACAATTGTAGCATTCAACACTGATAGCCTTTTTCTTTCCCTTACAATCACGAGCCTGGTGACCTTTTTATCCACATTTATAACAAACTCCCATTCCTTTTAGGCAAGTACCAGGGTGATTCTTCCCACAATTATCAAATAATGGAAAATCCTTCTTTCCCTTTTTCCCTTTATCTGTCTCTTGTTCCACCGTTATCTTCTTCTCTTGCTTTATTTGTTGTCATAAGACTTTGAGAATTCCTTTTCTGTCTTGATAGCACACGAGACTATATCCTCGTATGTTGAGAAAGATTGTGATACTAAAGCTCGATGGAGAAATGGTTTTAACCCATCAAAGAAACGATCAATATTACTTCTTGGGTTATGTATAAAATCTGCTGCATGCCTCGCTAACCTTGTAAAGTTAGCCTCATACTTTGCGACATTCTCATCCTCTTTTTGTCTCAGACTCAGAAATTTCCTTTCCATATCTGCTCGATGGTCATGCGGAAAGTATTTTTCTAAGAAAATTTCTTTAAACTCCTTCCATTCCATACTTGATAATTGTTCATCTTCCTTTGTGTTTTGAATCAGCGACCACCATTGATCAGCATCTCCAGTGAGGCGGTAGACTGCCATGACAACCTTCTCCCTTTCGCTACTCTCCAAGGCGTGGAATATTTTCTCTAAGGAGTTTATCCATTGCTCAGATACTAATGGATTTGTACCCCCATTAAATGTTTTCAGTTGTTGCCTCATGAAGAGGTCTAACATTGATCCTCCACGTTGCGTATCAGGGTGCTCCATACGAGTAAGTTTATTATTCATAACCTGAGTGAGTTGTCCCAGTATGGTAATAAGTTGATCAGCACCAGTTGTATCTCCAGATCCACAATAATTATCTTGAGCAGGAGGGAAATCCCTACACGGAGTGCGTACATTTATACGGTTTCCATTCCTTCCACTAGGCACCATTTTTAAACAATGGAATAAGCTAGATTAGTTTATGAATCAAAATACATAATTCCATACTTGTAAAACACTTAACATAAATTGAACTATTTATGGATATAATCCATAATCATAAAAAGAAATGTTTTATTTGAGTAATTATATACTCATAAACCCTTCATAATGGTTGGTAAAGAAAATGATAATTATCCTAATCATATCCCCTGGGAGTGTCGTAACCAAGAGTCCAGAAAGGCCCGTTGTCGTGCACCAGTTCCCGTTCGAGTCTAGATCAAAGCGGTGTTTTCGGGTTTTACACCTAGGTACATCTGTGCCAGAGCCGCCTCTACCTGTTCGTATCCAGATAGGGATGTATTTCTTAGGAAACTCACAAAATCTCTATAATACCAAAATTCTAGGAAGTTCTTCTATACTAATCCTCAAAGTCTATCTTTGGGCTATGTGCTCTAATCAGAGTTTATCTAAATCTAGATTCCAAGGTTAGTACTAAACAGCCTCTGATACCAACTGTAATGCCCCGACCCCAGTTACCCAGAGTCGGTGAATTATTACGTAACATTGGCATGATCACAAAAGATCAAGTCTCGAAAGACTGATTAGTTTAGTAGCCTTGTAAACACTAGATACATTCATAAGTCTTATATTACATCATAAAGTAACACAAAACTACAACAACATCTTGTCTTCATATCCCCTCATACTATACCTGCATGTCATTCATAATATACTTCTTCACATCCTGGATAAATTAAAACATTGGAAGGGGTGAGCTCAGATGCTCAGTAAGGATAAAAATATAGCGAAAGCTTTCATAAATAAACATTAACATTTAAGGCAATGTATAACTAAAACAAAAGCCTTTTAAACTTGAACTTAAACATAATATGGAAAAAGTAAAATGAGATAATTCCATTTACTTATTCACATGGATATTCTACTAGTCGAATAATCACATGAAATATCAATAACCACTTTCATAATGATGGATTGCATAATGCCAGACTATCATACCCACGTAGCCAAGGCCTCGTGCCAAGACTACAGATAAGATTTTGTCAAGGCCTCGTGCCAATACACTAGTTTGTCTCATGAGACCTGCCGATGCATCGAGGAGCTATAGCGGGCTCCACCCGTCACTTATTAAGTCCAATGCATTCCTTATATGAACATGTTTCAACATATCATAAACCATAACATATTCGTATCACATAAAACATGAATAAAGGAAACATAACATTTCCACATTTCAATCACAATATATCAATACAACACATTGATATATTAAAACATTATCAAACCCATTTTTGATACCAAGATAAATGAAAGTTAAAACTTGGTTTTTATTTTTCATTTTAAAAAAGTTATGGCTTGTAGAGGAAGCCTAAACTCAAATAATGGTCACGGCGGCAGAGAAGTCATTGTCGCCGCATACATATGACAAGAAAAACATTCCTTTTTGTCGTTTAGTAAAATTCTTCGTATAAAAATATTCATTTTGAATAAAGGTAAAAGTCAAAGGGGTTTATACACTGTATAAAAGAAATTTATGTATAAAACAAAATATGCCTCAATGAATGGAGATTGAGACGAAGTCCCTTAAAAAGATAATTTTTAAATAAAATATATCTATTATGTGTATTCACTATATGTACACATAAATAAAGTAAAAATACAAGATAGGACATAATGATATCATGACATAATTTGAAAGTAGGAGATTAACCCAAAGAATGGAAATTGGGTTAAGAAGTTCCCTTACCTCGTGTCCGACTTGACTCGACCGCTCTTTAACCTCCTGAATAATAAAATAGAGTTAATATATACCTTCTTAAGAACCTTTTTCAAGTTCATTATTCCTTTTATATCACTTATTACCATGTCACGAACATTATGTAATTATGTAAGTTTATAACGGTCGTTTTGTCGATCTTAGGTACTTGAGTCAAAAATAAACTTCTTATAATTACACTTTGTTCATGTGGTAATATATCCATTATATCTATAATTATATTCATTATTTATATATCATATACATCATATATATCCATTATATACATTCATTTATAATATTACATAACATTTAGAGGTAAGAAATGAAATGCACCGTTCATGGAGACGGTAAGCCGTACGTACGCATGAACACTAATTTCATTTCTATATCATATTTAATGGAATGAAGTTATAATTATATAAAGGTATTATATAATTACATTATAATATAATGTATAATACCATTTACTCCATCCTTTATACATCCCACATATGGCATTAACGATTCAAATCACTTTGAGGGGGCGGTAGTCCGCACTTCCTAAAATGAAATTATCGCGTTTACCCATAATGGAAATCATAAAGTATGTGATAAATGAGAAATACAGAAGCATAAGGAAAACATAAACATAATATATATATCATATATGAAAATAGTGTCATCGAAATGGCCACCATTAGAGGTGTTAAAAGAATATTGAACAATCATCGTTTCGTGAGACAGTATTTCACCACCCACAGAAACAGTATGTTCTTTAACCATTAGATGAAGGTTTGTGTAAGTGTAAACCAAATACATATCATAAAAACATTCTAGTATATTTTAGATACTGGTGTTGTTACAAAATAAAGGAATAAAAAGAGTTTAAGGGGTTGGAGATGCAAAATAAAACAAAACAACATTAGAGAAGACATTACCTTAAAATCGGGTAACTCTTTTTGATTTGAGGAAAAGGATTCCTTGGGAAGACTTCTGCCCAAAGTGAGGCTTATAAGAGTAAGGTAGGGAAGTTTAGAGAGTAATTTTTCAGAGTTTGGTAGATCCAAATGGCTTGACGGTGTGAATAAGGTGGGAGTGGTGGGGGCCTTTTATAAGTGGAGAGGAGGGGCACTCTTGGAATGTAATGAAATGTTACTTTATTATATAATGAGTTTTGGATTTTAAAGCTGCCAAACTTATATAATTCTAGTATAAGGTGATAAGAGTTCTAAATATACTCATCCAATAGGTTTTTGGCAAGTGTAAGCCTTGGATTTTACATTATCTTTTCATTTTATTTAAATCGTTAATTAATGAGGTAATCACTGCATCATCATGGTGTCATAAATAATTTAATTTATTTAATGTCTAAAAATTATAAAAAAAATATCATGATGTAGGAAATCATTTTATCTTTCTAATTAATATTTATAGTCAAAAATATGACTTTTATAACTCCATTTGAAAATTGTTTTAGTAAAACAACTTATGTTTGTGACATTTTAATTTTAACTTTAATTAAAAGTTATTTATGTCATTTTCCTACCAAAGTGGCTACATGGGGTCCCCAAGTTGACCCATGGATTGTCTTGGTCGGAAATGACAAATCCAATAGGGTTAGGACAAGTGTAAAGGTATTTTCATATTTTTATAATATCATTTTTACCTTAAATATCACTAATTACCTTTAATCATGATTAATTAAACTTAAAAGTTACTATTCACCAAAAAAAATTATTCTAATCCCATTGAACCACATTTTACTTCCTAATTACAACCATGAATGTCATATTTTTGAAAATAAAATCACAGAAGTGGTAATGTTTATTTAAACAAAAAATCAGTTTTTAACTACCACTTAGTGGTTTCACTATTCATCAAAAATTGAAGTTTTTCAGAATAATGCCAAAATTTCACCCTAAGATATAATTGATATTCCAAATTCAAAAATGATGTCTATTTTAAAAAATTCCAAACATATAATTTTCATTAATTAATATTTTAATTAATTCCCGCTGTCACAACAAATAGCGTGTTTTTAAGAAACAATATATATCAAAAGATTGACAATTGTTTATGTCTAATTTCAAAGTGAAATTAATTATAATGAACACCATTGGATAAAATGGTAATAATATATTCTAATTATACTTTAAAACCACTGAATAGTATAATTTATCACTATAAATTATTTTGATTAAAAAGTTGTTTTTAAGTATTCTTCGCTATTCATAAAAAAATGGAAGTTCTCAGAAAATTACAAAAAATTCAACTTAGGATAATTTCGATATTACGAATACAAAAATGAAGTCCATTTTGAAATATAAAATTTCTATAATTTTAAAAAGTGGGTATTACTATTCATAACGGCTACTTTGATTAGTCGTGGTGTGTTAGAACTCGAAGTTGCGTACAATGCAAGCTATTGCCTTATTGAATGAGAAGCGTATCGTGGAAGCTCGGGGTGTTACAATAAAATAATAAAAAAATACCATTATTTATATAATAATGTTATATTTATATGGAATATTTATTTTATATTTTATCTTATGTATAAAATTATAATAAAAATAGTGCAGTTATTAAAATTTGTATATGACATTTTTATCCCTTCTTTAAAAGAATATAATAAATGTATTAATCTAACATAAGTGGATTAAAAAGGATCATAATTTAGACCTAAGGTTTATTTTGGTCGAATAACACTTATCCAGTAAAGCTAGGATAAGTTTTAGGGTAATATTATATTATTATAATATTATTTTGACCTTTAATTACCCAATTTATCTTTAACCGTGGTAAATAGAATCTAAAAGATACTATTCACAAAAAATTATTTTGATCTTATTAGACTAAATTTTTCATACTGATTTCAACAAGGTATGTATGTTTTTCAAAATTTAATTCCCAGAAGTGGTAATGTTACGTTCAATACAAATCCCTTAGATGTGGTTAGAAAGCGGGTAAAAGAGACTTTCAAAAGTTTAATAAATTTTTATATCTAATTCTATAATGAAATGATTACAATGAACTATATTGGATTAATATATGGACTATTTATCTATTTTTAATTTAAATAAAATTTAAAATAAAATAATTTTTTAAATGAAAAAGTTTATTTTTAACAACAATGTAGTATTTTTCACTATTCATCAAAATTGAAACTTTTCAGAAAATTACCAAATTTTACCCTAAGATAATTTTGATATTACAAATTCAAAATTGAATTCTATTTTTTTTTATAAATTTCATAATTTGGTTAATAATATTTATAACCACTTTTTAAATGGCTAGTTTGATAGGTCATAGTGTGCTCGAACTAAATGTTGCGTGCAACACACGTTATTGAATTATTTAAAAGGAATCATACTGTGGAAGCTTGGGGTGTTACAAGATGCAATAATTTTTATTTATTTTTAATTAAGTATAATTATACATAGTCTTTTATAGTCGATATCAAAGTGAGTATGTAAATTATATGTTTATGGCACTATATTCTATGAGTGTAGGCCTATAGCATAATAATTACTTATACCACTAAGTATCGCCTCTAAGATGCCTCCACCTACCACAAAAAAGCGAGATCTATCATTATTTGGTACAAGTATCCACTTTCACCAACCTCTTCTTCCCCAAGATGAAAGTTTTATAACTCCTCCATTTCCCTCCTAACAACCTTATATTATCGAACCACTCCCCATGACTTTGTTCTCAACATGTCTTCCATGATGCTTACCTTTATTAGATTATAGAAGATATCAAAGTCATGGTACTATAGGAACTATATCCCCTCCACTATTGTAGATTTATTCCACACTAATAAAATATATACCTTAAGTATTTCTGATCCCTTAAAACAAAAAATAATTCATCAATAAGGTAAATTCACTACATCTTTGAGGGAAAAAATCATTTCCAACATCTCCAGATTGTGAGTGTTGTAGTTACTGTCATGGTAGAATAACTGCCTGGACCTATAGGAGATCACTGACTACTACTGCATAAAGCAGCAAACCAAACCTAAGTAGGATGTGTAGAAAACACCTCAAAACATCATAAACTCATTTGGGAACCAACGAACTATGGAACTGGTCAACTATTTCTTCAAGTAGTCGAAATATATGTGAAACTGGTTAGTCTAAATGAAATACCATTCCTTCCTTTTTAGGGTGTCAATATGTCTAAAACCCAATATAATTCAGACATAAACATCCAATAATAACCCATAAGAACTATAAATATATAGACCTATACCATGTTCTTAGGATTCCTAAGAAGAAACCACCTCAAACATAGAAATATCCACCACTAATCCCTACCGAGACACCACGTTCTTAAGGAAAAAAACCTATCATGTCTAGAATTTACACTTAGACAATATCCAATACAACTGGTGGTGTCAAAAAGTATATAAAATTATTCTTAGGCGATTTACTTGATCTTCCTCTGATCTTGTGTATTTGAGAATTCCATCAATGATTACAACTATAAACTAGTCCATGACCTCAGGAAACATGGAGTTAATGATCCCCATAATCATATATAGTGTGTTTGTGACACTAAATAGTATGGATAAAATATTAAAGTGCCTAAAATGGAACTAGAGATTAGTCATTAGAATACCTTCCTCATTCACCCATAGCTAGTGATATTCAAAATGCAGATCAATCTTAAAAATTGTGTTAGCTATCATTAAATGGTCAAAGAGATCATGGATTATTAAAAGAGGTAAAATATTCTTGATCTCAACCTGATTCACTCATCGATAGTCTATGAACAACCTCAGGCTACCATCCTTATTTTTGGTGACAAACACTATATCCCCCCATGGTGAAACATTTATCCTGATAAATCCTGTCTACATCACATCATCAATATGGATACTCATCTCAAGCATCTCAGAGGGTTCAATTTGATAAAGAGAAATCAAAATCATTTTTGTACTTGATTGAAACTCTATCCCAAACTCGACATAGTATTGATGGGTTAGTGTCATAAAATACTTATGAAAAACATATAAAAAATATTTAAAAACAACAGGGGACCTCCATGGTCTAATCCCTTTATAACTCTATAGACGACTCTTACATCAGAGAAATAAGAGGCCTTTCTCTCCAACCTCTAATATGGAATCCTCACTCATTGATGAACACAACATGCCATCCTTACACATAAAAAAATCATCTCCCTTCTAGAAACAGTCAAACACATCGTTAATAGTATACAACCAATTCATAATAAAAATTAAAGAGTATGGTTTTATATAAAATATAAAGAAATATATAAATAAATGATGCTACCCCATCATTAGTCTGTATTCTTGAAACACATAAAACAAACTAGACTAGCCTGTGAATGGTATGGATAAAACTTGATTCGTGAGAAGACTCTCCATATCATCCCAGTGATCTAACCATGGTGGATTTAAAAAATGGGTGAAAATCCATAGAATAAAATAAATAATAAACTAGGGTAGCTGATAAAATGATCATATCTCTAATGACCTATGATACCTCTGAAACTAGCACCTTTATCACAAGCATCTTGACTTTACCAACACCTCTACCATGCTATAGACGAACTCTATGTTCACACTCTGGTAAGGGTCCCTAATGGCAGGGGAAAAATTTGGGATAACCTCTAACAACTATAGTTTCTCATGGATGAGAATAAACCTACTAAATAGGTTATTGAACCTATGTTGAAAGGCCCTGCTGCTGAAACTTCTTTGAGGGAAACTATCATTGCATCTGAAAGGGGGAATGATTACCCAAACCATATTGAACCTCTTGGACTAAAGGATACTATCACAAATGGATACCACATAAAATGCATAAAAATAAAAAATAGAAGAGATCTTGATAGATGGACAATAATTTTTATCCCTTGAGAAACATGATACTGATTTTTTGGGCCATTTTCTTGCTGATAAAAACATAAATAGGCCCATCATCTATAACACTCCATCTAATTACTTTCTCCTAAGAGATCCATTTTGAATCTTGACCATGGGTACTATATCCCACTCTTTCACCCTTTATATAACCTCTAACTTCTTATACACCTCCATATACATAGGTAATGTAAATAGGGGAAACAATAGAACAAATGGTCTATTATATCACCTCATCTAAGCATTTTTTTTGAGACTCCTCATCTAGAAGGATGTTAGGGGGAAATAAAAGAAGGCTCTTAAAATTAATTCTGTGATATCAAAACCCATTATACCCCACTAAAAGAGGAGAAAATGTTTCCTTTTTAATGCCTTTAAATTTTTTACATAAGAACCCATTCTTGATATCTTGCCAGAATTTATCCCATGACACATTGGTATCATTATACTGCTCGAGGTATATAATCCACCTCTAATGTGATCATAACATCAAGTAGATAACTATGAGGGGAACCCAGACCATGGGATGGTCTAAAATTAATATGAAAGAGATATATAAATCCTCTTATAATATTTAAGTATCTAAATCATAGATACTACCCTTATACCCTTCCAGTCTCTAATGCTGAAAAGGTACATGGTGTCTACTACTACTACTCATCCTCCTCATCAGGATCAACCCTATGAATATCAATAGGGTTAGCCTTCTGAACCTCCCAGACTTGGAAGAAAGTCATATGGAATCCAAATATAATCTATATACATAAAAGATAAACACATAGGTTTCGTATCAATGAACTTATTTAGATAAATTTAATTCATTATTTTCTTTTTTCCCAGAACCACCACATTAAAAATAGAACTCAAGAAAGTATGATACAAGGACCTTTCCTAGGTATCTAACAAAAAATCCTCGTCAATTTTTTAGTTCATTAAAATATATTAAAGTCATTGCATTAGATTATAAGGGACCCTAAAATCATATTTCCTAGCCATTATCCCTTGATTTTGTAACATATTATGTTCAGATATCAATGTTTCTTTACTAAGTTATGTAGTCCATTCTAGAGCCTAACACCAAACTCCACCCAATCTCTTAATAAAAACCTTTTATGCCACTTTTTTGATACCCACTCCATAGGTACCCCAATTGGGATGGTAGGGAAGAGAATGAGTGAGCCCCCTGAGTCACGCCTCCAGTAGGCCTTGAGTTAGAGACTAGTGGTGAGGGTATAAACCCTTAAAATAGAAGGAATTAACCTTAATATCCCTAGATCAAAACATAAAATCACCATCCAATCCACCATACTATAAAATAAATAGTAAAATATCCCATAAAATAAATATACCACATGCATAAATATAAAGTGGATACAATTATATCCAAAGATAAAATAATACCGCAAGTAAATACTATGTAAGTGACTACAATAACCTAATATTTTATCTAGTACTGAACAAATCAATCAAGGAATCTGACTAGGAAACATAAAAAATATTGTATATATACATAGGGTGATCTCAAAATGTATAAATATTAGGATCATACCCAAGGTCTCCCATGATAAAGTGGAAATAGAGTACCAATTCCTCAGTGAAAAAATAGTAGAAGTAACCAACACCTACCTAGTTCAACTAGTTTCCACCCAGTCTCACCAAGGCTATATCACCAAGTAACATATCCAATAGTAGTAAATTAATATCATAATAATTTAGATAAATGATCCCAAAACAAATTCTTTACTTATTTTATACTCCCACCCAATGAGAAGATTTCATTTTCTCCCAACCCTTCTATATTCTCCAATAATGGAACCAACTACATATCATATCTCATAACACCATATTTATAACGAGAATTACATAACCAACAAAAAATCAAGTCTCAAAACACCTAATACATAAAAAGTATAATGACACGAACCACATATCTTTTAGCAGGTAACAGAGGTAGTTGGGTACCATAAATGCATAGGAAATCAAGCTTGTGTCCTCCTACCATATATGAGAGAAACACATATCCCATCACACACCAGTGGAATAACAAGAATCTATTGGTGAAGAGAGAGTATGGGATAGAGGGTAGTAATAAATCCATTATATTTTAGGGACAAAACCCCCATGGTATCTAGGTGTTGTTCAGGCTATTAAACTCTAGAGAGGTGTACAAAAAATCATAAAATAATACATTTATATAATATTCTCACACAATCCCACACCTATGGGTTTAGAAAAGCACCACAATAAACACTATTAGGTCACTAATGATATCACACCACCAAGTACCACCTCTAATATTGAACAACCAACCACAATCATTACACAAAGTTATAGAACTCGGGTTCCACTCATCATTATTTTATTTAACAAATCTTCCACGAAGCATTATTCATTTAGTTATTAGTTTACATTTATGATAAAAAATTCTTTTTTACAATGAAAACATTTATATATGTCAATATTATTCCATTTATATTGAAATAATTTCAATAAACCACCACGTTAAACTTCCACATCACAACCAAATACACCAACATGCAAACAAACAAGGCCACTAATCCACACACCAGCAAGGTCTCCAAGCCTTAAAGAACCAAATCCACTCTTCGAAATAGATCAAGGATTCAAAGAGACACACATAAACTCAATAAAAACAATAATATTCAACTTAGTCTTTTAATTTACCTACTTTATGTTTTTAACCATTGAAAGGGTATTCTCAAATCAATCCACCGCTAGAAGTAATTTTCTGATAATAACTATATAATATGAAAAAAAATAAAAAACCTCAAGAGAACTAGTAACTACATGTTCATCACACTAATACCATTAAATTTCATTAGTCCATTTAATTATCATTATTATTCCAATTCATACCATTCACCTAATGTAAATTGTAAGAATTATAATTCCATATATTCACATAAAAGGTAGGGAAAAACAATCCACTACCTCAAAAGAATCATTTTGATTTTATGTGAAAATCTAAAGTATGATCGGATGAACCAAAAAGAAAAAAGCACACAAATAATGCTCAAATAAATCCAAAACATAGTAATATCTCATCAAAATCATATCTCAATAAATTCCCCAACATAAAAAAATACACCCACAATGATATTTAACACCATCCAATCTAATACCTCCCTCGATCCCACCTCAAATATTTCAACACCTAAAACCTAGAAAGTAATGGGCTAGAAAGGTCTGGTCCATTACACTAGGTAATAGATTGTTTTCTTTGAAACATCATTTTAAATGTCTTAAACTATTTCCCCTTTATATCTATGTTCTTATAAATGTTTCAAGAATGTTTTTATTTATATTTTTCAAAAAAAATAGTGGTAATTTTCAACTATTTTTGAAATTATTCACATAGGTTTAAAAATTAAAATTTTTAACATTTTTATGCATGAGTCCCTTTTGATTCTCCTTAAAAAAGTGATAATGGAATATTTATTCTAGAAATTATCAAATTAACTCCCTTTCACAACACCATGGTATTTATTCATTAGGAAGCTTTTTTTATGTTATTTGGGGTTTTAAATTAAATTAAATTCCCAACGATTAATGACTTTTTAATTTTTAATAGATATCAAAGAATATTAAATTTAGTTTTATTTTTATTGGATAACAATAAGTGATTATTTTTATTGGTTCAAATGAATTTTTTATGAGTTTTATGATTAATGTAAAATCCCTAATATGTTTTATTCATGTTTTGGTTCTGGTAAATTATATATGATGATGAATGGGTCTGATATATACCTATAATGTATTGTGTAATGTGGATGGATTTTACTTGTTATAAGTTAATCCTATGAACAAGAAATAATTAAATTATTATAATTTACTCTTATGAAGTGGACATAGTAAATTGGTTATAAGTTACTCCTATAAAGTGAACAGAGTTAACTAATTATAAGTTACTCTTATGTAGTGGGTAGAGTTAACTAATTATAAGTTACTTATATAATGTGGATTGAGTTAACTAGATATATTTCTCTCAAATGATGATGTAACTATGATAGAGATATTTGAAAATAAGCTACTCCTATTGTCAAGAACCAGGCTAGGGTGTCATCCGACCCAGCGCCAAACCCAGTCTACAATATGGCCTGAAGGGTGTTCCCGATCCCCACAGGCTGGCAACTAGTGCTGGGCACCACAGTGAGGTAGTTGGGAATGATTTATCCAAGAAAATAAATATAAACAAACGACATTAACTATGTAAGGTAGTTAAATACTTTCAATTGGAAATAGAGCAATGATGGATAGTTAAAAATACCTCCAAGTGACCTCATGGGTCCGCACTGAACATAGAAACAAGCTTACTACAAGAGAGATCCAAAACTAGAACCTGAAACTGAAAAGATAAAGTAGGTGTGAGCACTGAGATGCTCATTAGGAAATCCAAAATACAATAATTCCATATGCCACCACCTTTCATAAGAAATCCAAATCATGTTAGTTTGAAAATAAGGCACAATAAAATAATGTTTTTCGCTCTTTTCAAACTCAAATAACAAGCTTGAATTTCCAAGAAAAACATTTCTCTTCCCTGTTCAAAATATGTTTTGAGCGTGAATTAACATTTCAAAATTAAAGGAGACCAATTTAGATTAATTTATGGTTTTCAAAAAATGGGAAATAATCATGAAACAACTAAATTGAAAATCGCATCACAAGCACCATGGGAAGTCCCTAAGTAGCTAGTGTTAGCTGGGGATCTAGGATCTTCATGTCTTGGTGAAACGTGGCTTAGAAACCACGACCCACAGAAAACGTGGCTTAAAAGGACACGAACCTCAAAAAATGTGGCTTAGAAGATCATGACCCTCAGTCATTCATATGTTTAGTTAGTGTTGCAATCATCAAACCAATAGTGAAATTGGGTCAAGTCACCTTCGGACCACTAGCCCACAAGTCCTAGTTCACCCACCTAGATACCCATGTTTCCCATTGTGCTCCGTTTCGATTGGTGGTGATTTTTTATCAAGAAAACATATATGTAAACAAAAATTTCTTTATCCAAAACTCATTCAACCTCTCACCACTGTTCTCCCTCCTTAAGCGAATTCCCGCTCTTTCATGCCACACAAAGCATAAGCATAAACACTAGGCACATATCACAAATCACATTTTAACACTTTCATTACATTTCTCAAACTAGGGGGGATTCTTCAAGAGGGGTTTCCAATTTTTTAAACCATTTTGAAAGTGCCAAATGGGCCCCATTAATTTACAAAGAACATTAAAAATCAAAAAACAATGTTTCCCAACATCTTTAAGATCCAAAAATCTTTTTAAGGATCTATTTACGCAACCATGGAACTGCACTTTTAAAAAAATGCTTAAAATAAATCAAACCATTTAAAAAAGAAGAATTACCAATTAACCCAAGATTTATTCCAAAACTCATGCATTCTTACAAACTAACCAAAACATGAATATACCTCTTTTTAATGTCTTGCATTAATATATCTTTATTCAAAAATCAAACTTCACAACACACATGCTAGCCACTTAGGAAAAACCACTTTAAGGATTTAGCATTTCAAAACCAATTTATCATAAAACGGGTATTACATTTTTCAAGAATGGTCGGGATCATATATCAATATGAAAAACACACATTGGAAACATTATAAATTATGTATAGAGAATGAAGAACCATTTTTCAAAAACACTTCTAAGAATTCAATGTGTCAAGCAAGAAAAAATATCTAAAATAAGGCTACACATTTTAAATCGTAAAAGTGAACCATTAATTATAAAGGGATGTCCAACGCTACGCATCACTAGAACTTTTCATAGCACATATATGCTATTTAATTTTGAAAACACTTTTTAAAGAACTAAAGCATTTATGGAATTTAAATTGAAGGAATAGGCATAGGGGACCTACCTCAAAACATGCAGCTTTTGACAAGGGTAAACCAAGACTACTTCACCTACATGCATATAGATTTTCATGTATATGTATATACATAGGTTTTTACTACCAATGACTCGAACCCCCAAGGAAGGGACCACTCACTATACATATAATTTAATTAAGGAGTTAAATACATAAAAAATTTATAAAACATTTGAAATATGACATCAAAGGTTTACACCAATAACACACTCATAACATTCTTTCTAAAACCAAGTGCACCATGACGCAACACCAAAACTCAAACTGCACAATTTATATAAAAAAACTCAACAACTCAACATGGCTTCTCACTGAAAATTTTACACATATTGCACCACATGATACTAAAATACCAAAAGTATATCAAATCCTAAACATAACCAAATTCAAATCATGAAAACTAATAAATAAACTAGATGAATTAATTAAAATCACAAAAGAAATCATCAAATAATGATTATACATGGATTGACCAACATTGGTGTAGAATGAATTCACAGATTGGTGTGAAACTCCCACCGCATTCCAAACGCACCACAATCAAACATAACAATACCCTAAAAACTAGAATTTGAACCGAAATCATCAAAACCAAGCCAAACATGACACTAAACCCTAACTCGATATACTACCAACAGATGAAACAACAAAACGAAGTAAAATTCACCTACGACAAGGGTGTGGGAGGTTAAACAAGTAATATGGGGTTGCCAGAATGGATCCACACCAGAAAAAGGATGTTTCTGAAACTCTATCCAGACAAACAAGGGGTGTGAGACTAAAGGAGGGGCTGCCAGGTATTCGTTCAAGACAAGGAGGGGGGGGGTCGAACATGATGGATTCCAGTGACTAGGGTTCTGAGCTGGGGGGTTGTGTGGTAGTGCCAAACCAGAAAGGGAGAAGTGCTGCGCGTGAGGGTTTCAGTGCGTCAGAGGAGGTCGGTTGGGCAGCAGCGTGGTCTGGTGGTAGCTAGTCTGGCGAGGAGGAGAAAAATGGAGGGACAGTCCGCCCCGAGGGAGAAAGGCAAGGGGAGGGGTGGGCTTGTGGCTTGGGTAGGGTTAGGAGGGGAGAGGGGGGTCTGCTCGGGGAAGGGTGGAGTGCAAGAGAGAGGGAGAAGAAGAATAATAGAGAGAATAAGAAAAAGAAAAGAGGGAGAGAGAAATGGAGAAAAAATAAAATCAAATAAAATAAAAATAAAATAAAAATAAAAGAATACAACAAAATTATAATCAATAGAAAAAAATTTTAATGCTAAATTAAAACTAAAAATAATAAAACCAAAATAAAAAATAGCCAAATTAATGTATCAACTGAAATAATAATAATAACAACCTAATTGAAACACTAACTTAAATAATAATAATATTAATAATAAAATTCAAATAATAAAACCAGTCGAAAAATAATTATGTTTATTATTGAGTCCAGACACCACGCATAGACGCATGCACTATCATACGTATAGTCTCGTACTCATACAAGATCCCAATTTATTTTAAAAAAAAGAACTGGTTCAAACCGCATCTCAAAAGTGAGACCCCAAGATAATTAAATTAAAACTAAACATCGGTAGGGGTGTGAAAATTCTTTCCACCATGAAACTTTCGATCCCTATAAAGTCCCAAAAGACTTGACCCAGCCAAGATTCCAAGAAAGACCGTGAAGAAAATTTAAACAAAACCTCAATCACTTGAAGATCGAGCATTCAAAACCCTCATGACCTGAAAAAAAAATCTCAAAACTGGAATCACCAAGAAGAACAACCAGCAACAAGGAATTCACCACATGAAGAACCACAACATGGAACACCCCGACCCCTGACTTAGGGATCACCCGAGCCACTCGAGACCCTTGAGAACACTCATCAAGCGACCTACTATCTGGGATAACCAATTATCATGGTCGGGGTTGGGAAAAGAAGAAGTAAAGGGGTTTCCCCACCAAGCGTACATTCAAAATAGAGTTTTTTCACCAAGTTCTTCCTATGGTGGTCTCCCCACCATATTAGGATTGTTGTCAAACATTAGTTCTCCAAACCAAAATGACTCACAAAACCATACAACCTCTAACACTAGCTTGACCCTCGAAGTTCCCTATATTTAACCAATACAAGAGGGGACATCGACGAGACCCGCACTGGGTCTCCCCCCATTTTAACATTTCCTAGCACCATGGAACCCGCACATGCATTCCCTGTTTTCTTTGAGCAATACTGACTGAAACCTTCATCACGAACCCACCAACACAGGCTGAACTGCAATGATTATTCCTACAGTGGGCAACACTACCCTTCTGGAGATGGGGTTGATATAAGAAACCCCTAACCTAGTAACAAAATGGATAGGCATGCGTCAATCCCACAAGATATGAGCATCTCTAAAATGAGTACCATAACCGACTACAAGAAGGTTCACAGAGCACACTTACTGCCCATACAAGAATACAGATTTTCCAAACCTCTTTAAGGCCCAAGAATAAATTCCATAAACTAATACTGCAATAAGGATACACGACCTTCATACCCATCACAACAAAAATGAAGCCTTTAGAGGCGATACCGCAATAAGGAAATTGAAGTTGTCCCCATTCGTCACTGCATACTTAAGTCAGACCAAACTCACACCACATCCAACGAGTTTTGACTACATGCATGATTCACCCTGAGACATATTGTTGGGGACCTGATGTATGAAGCATCTACTACCTCGTAGTAATAAGCTGACCACCTCTGACTAAAGCTTCCTCCACTGGAAAAGCAACATGCATACTTCTCCTCATGTCCCGAGCGGCCACTCCATCAATATACCCACTAATAATTGCAGTGAACAACATAAAGTTTCCAACTGACCATACTAGAGATAGGATATTGAGTGGTCTATCAAACGCATGACGTAAACTGACAGAAGGGGAACTCCAAGAACATGTACCATTGGTTCACACTCCTCATCGGATGAGTAACCTTCACTTACCATAGTATAAATTGGACCAAAAACTTGTATGAGTTTTAAACTGACGATTCCACACTACCTCTGGGGAGCATGGAAGTAGCTCATCAGAAAGGTCAACACACCTCCTTCACCACCTGTTGACTAGTCGACCACCTATGAGATCAACCACTTTCCCTCATCATCGCTTCTTTAGGTGAAACCTCAAGATGAAGGTTGTCTGGAGGAACGCCCAATACATCGTCATTTATAGAAAAATGAGCCAATCAATGTTTACTGGTCTAGTACCGCTCCTCCAAACAAACTCAAGAAAACTTACGCATGCAGAACATTTAGAGTCCCTAAAACACTAGAGACATTCCCAAAAATATCAAATCACTCAAAAATATCCAACCTACCTCAACATCAGAAAATAGTCGACACAACCAAGTAGAACCTAACTCCACCACTCCACTGGGAGTTCAGGTTGATCCATGAACTGAGAGACCTGCTGAAAACCCATGAGAACTTTCTAGGGGGCATATCATGAACAAGAAAACAAAAATAGCCTACCACAAATCCAAACACATCACAAAACAAACATCCACACCTCAAACACAATTCCAGTAATTCCAATTTAAAAAAGCAATTCTTTTTTTTTCAAGGAAAAACACCCACATGAAAAACCAAACACTACACAACAAAGCGTAAAAGCTCTTTTGAAAAAGTAATCTTCACTATGAACTCAATGTAATTATAAAATTTCCAAAACCACTTAAGAACAAAAACCCATTTTAGAAAAAAACCCACTTTTTAGGAAACAAGAAGAATCCTTAGAAATCAATCAATCACCACTGATATTCCATGGTGCCTTGCAAGTATGCATTTTTGTGCCACTCAGGCACCTGTCCATAGGATCCACCAACTGTCCATTAACCATGTCCACATGCACATGCAAGTACCCATAATAATTCCATTAAAAAAACAAGGCTACTCCACTTTCAAAATAAAACATTCCCAATATCCCAAAATACCTTTTTTCAAAACCATTTCAATAATTAATTACAATTTTTCAAAATGCTTCCCATTTTAAAAATATATTTAGATTTCAAATAACCCATGACATTATTTTAGAAATTCGACATCGAAAAATCAAACCACTAATTCCAAAAACAAGGTTGAAAAGAAACACATCCCATGAATGATGCCAAACAGACACCAAAATAAAATATGAGCAACTCTAAAGTCCACTTTCCTTAAAAAAAACATTCACATCAACCCAAAACTAAATAAATACATGAGAAAAATTAAAGCACCTATACAGAGGACTAGTGGTCATGTCTAACTCGATTATATGGTTTAGCAGACCATGCCCTTGGCAACCACCAACCACTAGAAGTGTCGAACTGTAAAGACCCCGATTTTCCATGTATTTTTTTAATTATATGGGAATTTTACGAGTCTAGAAAAATTAATGGCACATTATTCCGAGGTTAGTTGTTCCTAGAATGAATTTATGAACTTTTTCTTTGGTACATCCAATAAATGTGTGTGCAATTTTTTGTAACTTTGGAACCGGTGCTCGGAATTGAAATCTGAGGGCACCATTGAACTCGCAACTCCAATACTCACATAAGGCGACTTTCACCTCGACCGCAGTAAGTCGAGGGTGAAAGTTAGTTTTTGGGTTTTTTCATGGAAATAAAAATAAAATAAAGAACAAATTTTATTTTATTTTTTTAAACCGCTCATTTGAATGTGCAGTGGTCGTGACCACCTGAGCTTAAAACCTCCCAATTTGAAATTAATGGTGGGGACCACCCAACCCTTGAAATCCCTCTTTAATGAGGTAGGTGATTCTTGGTTTTTCTCCAAATTAATTATGCCAACATCATCATATTTAATTTCCAACCCTAGATAAATTAATAAAACAAAAGTTAATAAGTTGGCTATTCAATTTTTGTGGAATTGGGGGAAGTGTTGGAAAATTGTGAGAGTTGGTAGAACATTGGATAAATATTTCCTCCAAATGATGAACAACCTCTCCAACGAAGAACATACTTTGTAACCAAGACTGAGAATGATTCACGAGCCTGACTTTAAAAGTGTGTTGCAGAGGCAACGATCATTGGCACCCTCTTCACCTTCACAATTGGTATCAAAGTAGTCGGTTCTATAGTAGAAAATTGGAATAAGATCTTTTAACATCAATGGTGCTAAGTGTTATGTGTGTGGTTATCAGTTTTTGTAATCCAGTGTTGGTGCAGCGACCGACATATCCATACAACAAGACCCTGGCTTCTAATTTTTTGACTCAGTGCATGAAAACACTGACTTCGTGTGTGTTTTGAAAAGTTTTTTTCTTTTTGATCTCCTTGAGTTAGCTCACCAGGTATAACTTATTGACCGTGGCACACCAGTTTTTTTTTCAGGATGCCTCGACAAAGATAGCCATCCAGGTTTCCAGGTATAGTACGCGATGATAGCCCACCGAGCGGCGAGGCCTCGGTGCAGGGCCCTCTTCCAGTAGAGACACCAGCGGTACCATTACCTGTTGGGCCACCGATGCCACCAGCCCCAACAGTAGAGGGTACACACCTCTTGTGCACGTTTCATGAGTTCCAGTGCTAGAGTCCACCTAGGTTCTTGGGAGAGACAGACCCACAGGTGGTTGAGGATTTGCTGGAGGCCATGGTGAGAGTCTTCCAACTGGTAGGGACACCAGCTGATCTCATGGTGATCCATGCTGCTAGTCTTCTACAGGCAGCAGCAGGCAGATGGTGGAGCTTTATGCTCCAGGTTCATGACGTGTTGACACTTCTCTGGACAGAGTTTGAGAGACTATTTTTGGTCGAGTTGGTCCCAGAGACTCTTCGTGCAGTGTGCATTCTGGGGCTTCTTCATCTGCATAAGGGTTGCATGAATATGGATCAGTACTCAACGAGGTTCACTGACATCTCACACTACTCCACTGATATGGTGCGAGACCCATTTTTAGGGCCCGGACCTTTGAACAAGGACTCGGGCGGGTGATCAGGGCTTCGATGATTTCTCTTAGCATCCCGGCATAGGAGAGGGTGTTAGAGCAAGCCCTCTTAGTAGAGAGTTTTCCTGCTAAGCAGGTCCCAGTAGTGAGACCCACCACCGGATGTCACGTAGTGAAGTCTTATGCAGCTGGAAGCAGACAGATGTCACAGAGGTCCAAGAGGACCATACCTACAGGTGGACGACTGCATGACTCAGGATCGATTGTGTGGGGTAATGGAGATAGATCCAGTCATGCGAGGAATAGGTAGTGTTTCACATGCGGCGGGTAGAGTCACATGGATCGTGACTGTCCGACCTGCCGTACGGATGATCAGTAGAAGGTCGAAGGACCACCCAGGCAAAGATAGAGGTTCGACTGAGGAGGTCCGTAGGGAGTAGGCGGACATGGCAGAGGAGCTGGCCATGCAGCTGGTGATGGGAGACGATTCGATTTGTTACCGCCACCACCACCAGGTGGTCCACCCCGACCATAGGGATTAGGTGGATAGGGGCGAGCTCAGTTCCAAGCAGCTGAGGCTTACAATCACAGTGCTTTGGAGATGATATGAAGTATGATCTATGTCCAATCAACCTTAGCTGTAGTACTTATAGACACAGGTTCCATTCATTTTTTTCCACTGCCCTCGTTCGGAGCTCGGAGAATCCGGTCGAGCCGTTGGCCCAATCCTTACGGCTAAATACTCTTACATGAGGGGATTAGATGATCACAAACTGGTGCCGGTAGTGTGAACTTACTCTAAGAGGTAAGAGCTTCAACTGAGATCTCCTAGTAGCAGCATCGAGGCCTCATAACGTCATATTAGGTATGGACTGGTTATCTACAGTCCATTCTTTGAATGAATGTATTATATGGGACTATGTTTACCTTTATCGGTAATAACGGAGCCTTTGAAGCATAGGATGGACTTACCCGGAGTAGAGTGCAACCGATCACTCATCAGATGGCTAGACTTACCCTCAGAGTGGTTAATGTGGATAGTCTGAGCTATCCTGTAGTGGTGGACCAGTACGCGGATGTCTTTCTGGATGATGTTCCGAGTCTACATTCTCGCCGAGAGGTGGACTTTTACATTGACTTGTACCCCTGGACGGCACCGATATCTACACCAGCGTATAGAATGGATCTCGCAGAGCTTCATGAGATGTGGGTACAACTGGAAGACTTACAGGGGACGGGATTCATTTAGACCAGTGTTTCTCCTTGGTCAGCCTCGATTATGTTCACCAAGAAGGCGTATGGGAGCTTGAGACATTGTGTTGACTATCAGTTCTTGAACTAGGTGATCGTGAAGAACAAGTACCCACTTTTGAGGATTGACAACCTCTTTGATCAGCAGAACGGAGCATGGTTGTTCTATAAGATAGAGCTCAGATTAGGCTATCACCAGCTCAGAGTACGAGACGAGGATGTGCAGAAGATAGATTTCAGATGTTGGTATGACCATTATGTGTTCTTGGTTATGCCTTTCGGATTGACCAATTCCCCATCAGTGTTTATGGGACTCATGAACAGGATCTTTCAACCATACCTTGATCGCTTTGTGGTGGTATTCATTAATGACATTATTATTTAATCGGCTACCAAGGAGGAGCATGCTTATCATTTGCAGGTAGTAATGGACACACTCTGAGAGAACCAGCTTTTTGGTAAGCTCTTGAAGTGATAGTTCTGGATCCGAGATGTTCTCTTTATGGGACATGTCATATTAGAGGCCAGAGTTGCTGTGGATCCAATGAAGATTGAGGTGGTACTTTTTTGGGAGCCACCCTGGAGTGTGACGGAGGTACGGGGTTTCTTGGGTTTGGTCGAATACTACCAGAGATTTGTGCCAGATTTCTCTAGAGTTACCGCACCTCTATCTGCATTGAAAAAGAAGGGGAAACCCTTCATTTGGTCGGAGAGATGCCAGTAGAGTTTTTAGAAGCTGAGGAAGAATCTGACTAGTGGCCCCATATTGAGGATAACAGAGGAGGGTGTAGGGTACGTAGTATACTACGATGCATCAGGGACCAAGCTCGGATGTGTTCTAATGTAGGAGCAAGTAGTGGTCACATATGGTTCCTGGCAGCTGAGACAACATGAGCAGAACTACACTTACTATGACCTAGAGTTTGTAGTAATGGTCTTCTCCTTGAATATGTGGAAACATTACTTGATGGGTGAGGGTTTTACAGTCTTCTCGGATCACAAGAGTCTCAGGTATATCTTCTCTCAGAAGGAACTGAACCCGAGAAAGTGGCATTGGCTTGAGTTCTTCCAGGACTATGACTTCGAGAAAGTCTGTACTCCTAGGAAGGGGAACATTGTAGTAGATGCACTCAGCATAAGGTCTGGTATACAGCTACTAGGCGAGCCGACGGAGTAGCTGGCCACTTTGAAAATATCCCTTGTGGATCGAGATGGAACAACTTTTCTTCAGTCTCATACAGTCAATCCCCCACTTCTTCAGTGAGTCGGGGAGGTTCAGTGTGGGAAAACAGACTGTGAGGCTTGATGTGCTCAGATATCCATAAGACAGGAACCTGATGGGTTTTCAGAAGGTGGGGAGCACGTTATCCTCTTTAGAGGACGTACCATGGTACCAGTGTCACTTCAGGGGTAACTATTGAGGGAGTTCCACACATCCCCTCTAGTGGTACATCCAAGAGTGGAGAAGGTCTTAGAGGACATCTGATGAGAGCACTGGTGGCTGGTAAGGAAGAAAGTAGTAGTAGAGTCTGTCTCTCAGTGCCTAACATGTTATAAAGTTAAGGCGGAGCATCATGTATGAGAAGGATTCACTCAACCTTTAGAGGTCCCAGAGTAGAAGTGGGATGAGATGTCCATGGACTTTGTGATAGGACTTCCACATACATCCAGGGGTCATGATTCTATCTGGGTGATCGTCGAACAACTCACGAAGTCAGCCCACTTCTTACCGATTAGAGAACATGATTCAGTAGAGAGCTTGGGATGCCTCTATGTGTAGAAGATTGTGTGGCTACATCAAGTACCGTCAACGATTGTCTCTGATCATGATGAACGTTTCACTTCCCAGCTATAGAAGGGGTTACAGGAGGATTTTAGGACGCAACTTCATTTGAGCACCACCGTCCATGCTTAGATGGATGGCTAGACTGAGCTAACCATTCAGACCCTTGAGGACATGATGAATTCTTGCATCCTTGACTTCAATCGCAGCTAGGAGGAACACTTTCCCTTGCTATAGATTTCATATAATAACAGCTATAACTCCACCATTGGGATGGAACCTTTCAAGGGTTTGTACGGTCGACCTTGTAGATCACCTTTGTACAGGACTGACCCAGTGGAGTCAGCACTCATGGGACCAGAGATGATACGAGCTACCACAGAGAAGGTATAGATTATCCAAGAGAGGATGAAGACTATACGAAGTAGGAAAAAGTCTTATGCTCATTGGATATGGAGACCTATGGTGTTCCAATATGGTGACCACGTCTTTCTACAGGTCTCACCCCGACAGGGTTTGTGGAGATTTGGCATGGGTGGTAAGTTATCTTTGAGGTACATCGGACCCTTCTAGGTCCTCAGCAGAGTTGGCAAGGTGGCTTACCGCCAAGCACTTCCCCCTCAGTTTCATGAAGTGCACGACGTCTTCCATGTATCCCATCTGAGGATATACGTGCATGATCCTACCCATGTCATCGACCATGGTGATCTGGACATCGACGATGGGGTGACATTTATGGAGGTTCTAGTAGAGATTGAGGATCGACAGGAGCAGGTCCTTTGTGGGCGGTCAATACCTCAGGTGCATGTTTTCTAGCAGCACAAGAACCTCTAAGAGAACACATGGGAGTGTGAGGTTCAAATTCGTGCTCAGTACCCCCACTTTTTCCCTAGTTTTTGTGGTGGGGATTTTGGGGATGCAAATCCCTGAGGTTGGGAGAATGTAAAGACCTGGATTTTCCTTGTAATTTTTTAAATTATATGGGTAATTTACGAGTCCAAAAAAATTGACGATGAGTGATTTCGAGGTTTGGTGTTCCCAGAATGAATTTCTTAACATTTTTGGTACGTTTAGTAAACGTGCGAGTGGGTTTTTGTAACTTTTGAACCAGTGCTCAGAATTGAAATCTGAGGTCACCATTGAACTCCTAGTGCCGATATTCACTTAAGGATACTATCTCCTCGACCGCAGTAGGATGATGGTGAAAGTTAGTTTTCATGTTTTTCGAGGAAATATAAATAAAATAATGAACATTTTTTTTAAAACTCCCATTCGAATGTGCAGTGGTGGGGACCACCTAAGGTTAAAACCTCCCAATCTAAAATTAATGGTGGTGACCACCCAAACCTTGAACTCCCTCTTTAATGAGGTAGGTGCCTCTTGTTTTTCTCTAAACTAATTATGCCAACACAAACATAATTAATGAAAAACTCTAGATAAATTAATAAAACATAATTTAATAAGTTTACTATTCATTTTTTGTGGAATAGGGGGAAGTGTTGTAAAATGGTGAGAGTTGGTAGAACATTGGATAAAAATTTCCTCTAAATGATGAATTCCCTCTCCAATGAAGAACATACTTTGGAATCAAGAACGAGGGCGACGTACAAGCCTGACTTTGAAAGCGTGTTGTAGAAGAGACAATCGATGGAATCCTAATTGCCTCCACTAAATTCATCTCGCATCACTTCCAACGATCAATTAGGGTAGGGATTATTGTTTGTATACCCCTTACCATGTTCTTGATGTTCATCTTGATTTAAGAACAATTATTCCACTTTCTATCTTTTTAATATGGAGGGTGCGGGCCAAACAAACATGGCCTGACCCCTCTACAATCTTTGTGAGTTTTGATGGTCTTGAATCGATGGCGACATCCCAAGGCGAGTGAAGGAGTCTACGGAATAAAGAACGGGCCACCGGGGTGTGCTTGGGGACCCGAGGAACATCGCCAAAATGGATCGAGAGTGGAATCCGGCACTCCGGACAGCTGCGAAGATGGTGGGAGAGTGATCACGACACCGGAGAAGGACCGCGGTCCATCGGCCACGGCGAAGCAAGGGAGGTGACTGGCACACGACCTGCCGCACGAAGGGGGTGGCGGTGTACATCCGTGCTGCTGGGCGTGCAGGACCCGCGACATGAGGCCGCGACAACGAAAGGAGGGCGGCCGGCTCACTACCGGCCACCGGTGGTGGTGCGGCATGATCACAAGGCTGGCCGTCCAGGCAGCTGTGGGCCAGCGGGCCGCCTAGTGTAGGCCGGGTTGAACCCAGGGCCGAACCGGGCCGGGTCGGACCAGACACGTACCAGCTTCGACCCCTTTTTACTCTTTTCAATATAACATGAGCTAAGGGAACCCATTTGACGAACCATCTACAACATCAGAAACCTTGGATCGTGAAGTTTCTTTTGGTATACCCCAATTGAGTTTTGGATAAAGTCAGGGTACAACCAGGTTAAATCGAACACGAATCCAACCAAGCCCTCGGGACTAAAAGGCCAATAACTTACAGACTGGGCGTCCGATTGATGCACCATCTGTTGCGTTGAGACCCCTTTTGTGTGACGGTCCTTTGGGATACTTATTCATGGGAATTCATGGTAGATGGAGTATCAAATTGTGACTTGAGGAGTAGACCCTCCCGAAATCAAGCAAGCTTAGTGCGGGAACCCTGTAGCTGGCTATAATATGAGAAATGGATCCTCTGTGGGTCTATGCTTTGGGATCCTACGTGGGTTTGTGTTTTAGGTTCCCACATATATCCACTCTAGAAATCCACATGGGAATACTCTAGGATTATATGTGGGTCTGTTACACTAGGATCTTACATGTGTCTAAACATTTAGGATCCTACGTGGGTCTGCCTCTTAACAGAGTAAGATGATTCGGTAGTTACATCTAATCATCTTTACTACCGTACCAAAGTTATACCTGGCATGAGCTGAGTCCGCACCTATATGGTACTTTACTTTGTGGTAATACCAGGGTAGTATTCTTCTCTGTGGCATACCTGTGTGGTACTTACCTTCATGGTACTCCTTCCTTTGTGGAATAGTTGAGCTTGGGCTTTTGAGTTGGATTATGAGTTTCCTCATGATTGAGATGGGCATACTTGATACCTTAGGTATATGTATGGTAATATAACTAAGTAGAGATGTCAGTCAATTTCATGCTTTGTGGTTTATCCTTTTTGGATTTTGTGAGACCTTGAGGGTATTGGGGTCCCTACTGAGTATCGTTATACTCAACCCTGCATTGGCTGTGCCCGCACCTTGTCGTGTTTGGTGTAGACGACAGACAACACTGACTGAGGATGAGGGTACCCGGACTGGAGGTAGCTAAGATGTTGACATTAGACAAGGTGTATTGTAGAGACGACAATTTGAGAGCTGTACCTACCCTTCAGGTAGGATCCTTGGCGGGTGTTCATAGGAGCTGTTCTAGTTTACTTGTACTTTTAATTTTTCCTGTACTTTCCAGTTGGGGTTGTATTTTGGACCCTTTTTCTTACTATACCCACACATTTACTATACAGTTTACTCGTGTTTGTAATTTTTTGTGTGCTTGGTTGCATGGGTTTATAGGATATAAAGGAAATGCCTTCCTGGTTTTAGGTAATTTTCCTTAGGTGGTAGTTGTCATCCCCTGGCCTATGGAAGGTGGGATTGATGTAGTCATGACACGAGCCCTAGGGGACGGGTCATGACACGAACCATACTCTAAGGAATCACATGGGTCACTACTCCATGTGAGACCGTGTGTAGTACCAATTTACTCCTATTATTATCCCCCATCCACAAAGACCAAAGCCAAGACTTAAATCTCAGACTACCCCTAGTTAGTCGAGGATCAGAATGAGTAAGAGTTCACAATGCTCTTCCCACACCTACCACTCGAGTATCGACGGTCCAATCTCCGATAAACCTAATGTCACAAATAATAAGAAAAACTGCCTTTGATACCATTTTGTCACAAACTAGTCTGAGTTGTCATCTGACCCGACACCCAACCCAGTCTGTGACATGGCCCAAAGGGAATTCCCGATCCCCACAGGCTGAAAACTAGTACCAGACAACACAATGAGGCAGTTGGAAATGATTTATCCAAGAAAATATATATAAACAAACTAAACAAACTAATAAATTTAGTTAAATACATGTAATTGGAAATAGAATAGGGATGGACAGTTAAACATACCTCCAAGTGACCTCATGAATCACCACAAAACACAAAAAAAGCTTAATATAAGAGAGATCCTAAACTAGAACCTGAAACTGAAAAGATAAAGTAGGACTGAGCACCAAGATACTCAGTAAGAAAGCCAAAATACAACAATTCCCTATGACACTGCCTTTCATAAGAAATCTGAATCACGCTAGTTCGAAAATAAGGCATAATAAAATATGATTTTTCACTCTTTTGAAATTCAAATAACAAGATTGAATTTCCAAGAAAAACATTACTCTTCCCTTTTAAAAATAGGTCTTGATAATACATTACCATTTAAAAATTAAAGGTGACCAATTTAGATTAAAATAAGGTTTTCACAAAAGAGGGAACAAGCATGAAACAACTGAATTGAAAATAATATCACAAGCACCATGGGAAGTCCCTAAACAACTGGTGTTAGTTGGGGACCTAGGATCTTCATGTATTAGTGAAACGTGGCTTAGAAACTATGCTGCTCAAAAAATGTGGCTTAGAAGGACACGACCGTATAAAAATGTGGCTTAGAAGACCACGAACCTCAGTCATTCATATGTTTTGTTAGTGTTGAAATAATCAAACCTAATGTGAAACTTGGTTAAGTCACCTCCGGATCACTAACCCATAAGTCCTAGTTCACCCACCAAGATACCCATGTTTCCCATTGTGATCTGTTTCATGTGGCGGTGAGTTTTTATCAAGAAAAAATATATGTACACAATACTTTTTTATCCAAAAATCATTCAACCTCTCACCACCGTTATCCCTCCTTAAGAGAATTACCCATCTTTCATTCCACACAAAGCATAAGCATCAACACTAGGTGCATATCAGAAATCACATTTTAACAATTTCATTACATTTCACAAACTTGGGGGGATGCCTCAAGAGCGTTTTTTCAATTTTGTAAACCATTTTCAAAGTGCCAAATAGGCCCCATTAATTCACAAATAACATTACCAATAAAAAAATGTTTCTCTACATCATTAAGTTCTAAAAATCTTCCCAAAGATCCATTGGCACGACCAAGGCACCACACTTTTAAAAATATGCTTAGAATAAATCAAACCATTGAAGAAATGAAAATTACCTATTAACCCCAGATTTATTCCAAAACTCTTGTATTCTTAAAAACTAACCAAAACAGGACCATCTATCTTTTTAAAGTCTTTCACTAATCTATATTTATTCAAAAATAAACGTTCACAACACACATGATAGCCACATAAGAAAACCCACTTTAAGGATTTAGTATTTCAAGACCAATTTTGCATAAAAAGGGTATTACATTTTCCAAGCATGGTTAGGATCATATATCAACATGAAAAACACACATTGGAAACTTTATAAATTATTCATAGAGAATAAAGAACTATTTTTCAAAAACAATTCTAAGCATTCAGTGTGTGACGCTAGAAAACATATCTAAAAGAAGGCTACACATTTTAAATCATAAAAGCGAATAATTAAATTTAAAGGGATGTCCAACACTAAGCATCAGTAACAATTTTAATAGCACATATAAACTATTTAATTTTGAAAAAACTTTTTAAATCACTAAAGATTTTATGGAATTAAAATTGAAGGCATAGGTATAGGGGAACTACCTCAATACACATAGCTTTTGACAAGGGAAACCCGAAACTGCTTCACCTACATGCATATACAATTTCATGTATATGTATATACATAGGTCCTTACTGTTGATGAATCAAACCCCCAAGGAAGGGACTACTAACTATACATGTAATTTAAAAAAGGAATTAAACAGTTAAACAATTTATAAAACATTTGAAATTTCACATCAAAAGTTTACACCAATAACATACTCAAAATATCTTTTATAAAACCAAGTGCACCATAACACAACACCAATTCTCAAAATGTACAATTAATATATAAAAACTCAACAACTCAACATGGCTTCTCACCGAAAATTACAAACATATTTCACCACATGCTATTAACATTTCTAAAGTATACAAATCTCAAACATAACCAAATTAAAAGCACACAAAATAATAAATAAATAGTATGAATTAATTAAACCCACAAAAGAATTCATCAAATAATGACTGTACGCAGAATCACCTACCTTATTGTAGGATGACTTCGAAAATTGGTGCGAAACTCCTGCAACATGCCAAACACACCACAGTCAAACACAAAAACACCCTAAACCCGGAATTTGAACTGAAAAAATCAAAACCAAGCCAAGTTTGACACTAAACCCTAAATTGATATACTACCAATAGATTAAACAACCAACCAAATTAAAACACACCTGTGATGAGGGTGTGGGTGGTTGACTGAGTAAGTTGGTGGTGATGGAATGGAGCCATGCCAGAAAAAGGATGTCATCGAAACTCCAGCCAAGCAAACAAGGGGTGTACGACTAAAGGAGGGGTTGTCAGCTCTTCATTCAAGCCAAGGATGGGGGTGCGCAGGACCTCCTAGATGCTGGAGAGGAGGGTTCTGAGTGGGGGTGTGGAGGGGTTGTATGGAGGGGTCGAACCGAAAGGGTAGAGGTGCTCCACGTGAGGGTTTCAGTGTGTCGGAGGAGGCCGGTCGGGCATTGGAGTGTTCTGGTGATAGCCGGTCCGGTGAGGAGGAGAAAAGGGGAGGGGCGGTCTGCACCGGGGGAGGAAGGACTGGGGAGGGGTGGGATTGCGGCTCTGGTAGGGTTAGGAGGGGAGTGGGGGGTCCATGCGGGGAAGGGTGGAGCGTAAGAGATAGGGAGAAGAAAAAAAGGAAATAAGAAGAAAAAAAAGAAAAGAGGGATAGATAAATAGAGAAAAATAATAATAAAAGAAATAAAATAAAAATTAAACTAAAATACAACAAAATAATACAACAAAATTTTAATTAATAGAACCAAATTTTCATGCTAAATTAAAAATAAACATAATAAAACCAAAATAAAGAAAAAAAACCAAATTAAAGTATCAACTGAAATAATAATAATAACAACCTAATTGTAACACTAAATTAAATAATCATAATATTAATAATAAATCTAAAATAATAAAACCAATCGCAAAATAATTCCGTTTATAATTGAGTCAAAACACCACGCACAGAAACATGCATAGTCGCACGTATATTCACGCACCCGTATAAGATCCAAATTTATTTAAAAAATGAACCGGTTCAAACCGCATCTCAAAAGTGAGACCTTAAGATAATTAAATTAAAACTAATAATCTCTCGGGGTGTGAAACCTATGAATAAGATGAAATTAACTATATAGGTTATTTAATTGTAATAGTGATTAGATGAATAATGTTATTATTAAGTCCCTAGTGACCTTTCTGAAAATATTTTTTCAATTATTCTTTCTTATGAAACTTATATAAAAAATGTAAAAGAAGTTTATTTTATGAGTAAGTAAGTGATTATTTAATCTTAACGTATATTATATGGAAAGGTGGAATTTCATTTAGGTTATCATATTCTTTAAAGGAATAATGGGTTTCGTTTATTTTATATGCCTTACAATGATTTGTTATATAAATAACATGTTTTCAAATGTTTTTCACAAGGCTTAAGGATTTATGAGAACTATATCAAGGTAAAATAGAAATTAACGAAGACATGTCTTGAATAAAGGAAGTGTGTCAAGAAGAAAAAAGGTATGTAAATATAAAAACCTATTTTTGTGGTAAAATATAGGCTATATGAAAATGTCCCTAATGTAATTGTATGGGTTTTCCAATAATATAAAAATGTAAACATAAAATATCATGAAAATATAAGAATGTTCAAATTCTTGTATATTAAACTAATAATTATGGGTTGGTAATGTATGGGTTGTTATAACTGTATCACTATAGAAATGTATACACTTTTCACCTATGAATTGTAGTAGTGATACTATTCACATGAATTAGGATTTGGGGAAATATATTGGGTATCTGGTTCACTGAATCTTCAAGCTATCAATTTAGGGATATTTGACTACATTGGAGTAGCCTTAGGATTATGGATTAGAGTAGTAGCTACTTCTTGGTAAATCCAACTAGACATAGAAAAATGGAGGGATAAGGTAGAAAAACCACTATGTTTAGGAATCATTCATATTTGTATAGGGTAAAGAAAATATGAACACATAATTAGGTGGTGATCTAGTCAAAGAAATTTAATAGGTGTTAGAGAGGAGTTATTTCAGTGTAGTTGGGTCACATGTGTAAGGTCCTTATTCCTCTGGATATTTGAGTCATGTATTCTGGTCCTCTGGTTTATATAAGGTCTCCATATTAACCCAATTAAAAATGGGTCTTATATAAAAACTAAAAATATAGATTTATAGGTGAACATAATCAAACGAATTCAAAGGAATCAGAGATAGTTTCACTTGAGGTGGGATTATTGGTCATTATGGATATCAACCCTAGAAACCTATTCTTGGGAAACCTATTCTTGGTTGGGTTAGAACAGACTAAACTACCATTTTAATTTATGGTAATGATCAATTTTTTATCATAGACCATAAGTAGGCTTTGAGGAAGATCTATATTATCATGGATTTTAGAAGCACTAAGAGAGGTTGGGACAAGCTTTGGTAATGGTATAATGAAGATGATGATGTTGGATGAAAGTGGAGGTGAAATTTTTTTCATGGGATGGGGAATGTAAATCTATAATAACTAATCCCCCAAAATTTAAAAATCCCAATCCACATGAATTTATAATTAGTTTTATGATTTCTAATTGACTATAGAACTAATTATTGAGTGTTTAATCCTAAGGCCACATAGTGCCCCATATTAGCCCATATTAAAAAAATACCCAAACAATATTGACTGTATATTCTTTGGTTACAATCGGTGGAGGGATTGAAGTTTTAAAATTGAAAATATAATGTAGTTACAATCAAAGTGAAGTTAACATAACTGGATCAGACTGGGGATAATGGCCATATTTTTAAACATTAGGTTGGAGTCATAGAAGCCTGACTAAATGGGCCATGTTGTCTAATGATAATGAAACTAGGATAGCGTTAGAATGGACCACTAATATATAAATATTCTAAATTTAACATGAATCATCTCATGGGACCATGGTTGAATGGATGCATGGTAACCACCCAAGGTTCCACATAGTGTGACCATGGGACTCTATGTGGCCCTTATCTGGCCAAAAATTGTTTCTACATTGTATTATCATCTGATATTTATTTATGTTATATTTATATTCCTTTTTACCATGTTTTATCCATTAAACATAGTAATGAAGTCATTTCTTTTATTTTATATCAATTAAGGGGTTTTTAGTAAATATTAAATATTTGAATGATTTTTTTCAAAAAGATTAGCTGATGGAACCTTTTCAGTACCGCCATATTAATTTTCACCAAAAATATAATAGTATAATCGTTTCATTCACATGGAAATAATTAGTTATTTTTTTATATAAAATAATATTACAAATTTGGACATGTGTGAGTATGGTTAGATGAAATATTTTGATGATGGTTAACCCTTTAGATAGAAAATAATTATGATGATTCATTGAGATTGATGAATTAACATGATTTTGTGATTAAATAACATGAATCCTCTATTATAAAAAATAGGTTTGTGGTTTTCACAAGGATTGATTATCACCTAAGTGGGTATCATTTCTTATATTTTCATTACAACCTAGACAATATGTGATTCTAGTGGATAAAATGGGTATTTTTATCCCTCTTATTGACCAATGATTGATCTTTTTAGGTGACATAGTTTGTTTTACCTCCTAGTGGTGATAAAATTGATTAAATATTATTCTATGATCAATCTAATTAACAAGAGTATGTGATTTATGGAATGAATTTGCAGATATTGAGGTGATACTAATAATTAATTTCATTACCCAAACATAATATATTTGGATATATTGATACATAGTTTTTCTCTTAGTGATGACTATGTCAGTAGGTTGATTTGGGATTACTTTATATGTTTCTTATTATTTTAGTGATATAGTTTCATTCAACCACTACCTTGAGTTATTCCTAGGGAGACACTAATAATGGGAAACTGTGTCTAGTATTCATCCATGGGGGATTGATTTTAATCTTGTTTTAGTTATTCCTATACAAACATTCAACTCAATATTTAATGACCATCTATCAATTAACACTTGGACTCTTGTCATTACTCTACTACGACTTTGATTGGAATTGCATGATCCTCTATTTATTGACATGTAGAGGTTGGGAATTTATTTTCCTGATGCTGGGATAAAAAATGTGGGATCCTCTATTATGAGTTTATGCAATGCATTTTCCTGATATCTACCCAATATTTAATGTTATCACAATTATTAAATGAAAATTTCAAACAGACAATTATACCCTTTCTTTAGTGTGAGTATAATTGTAGTATTTTTTATTAAGGGATTGTTATTTTTTGGTGAATTTCATGGTGTAAGTGGTGTTTTATATGTATTATATTGGTTTTTTATTATTTTTGTGTCAGTGATGTTGAGAGTACTCATATTAGTTTATGTGTTCATTTTGATTTTCATTTCTTATGGCCAATATATTTCATCCAATACTTTTATTGTGGTAAATTAAAAGGTATATTATAACATTAAATGTATACATGCATCATATATTACACAATTAAATTAATTTATGTACGGGATATATATATGTATCTATTGGTGTTTGAATGATGTTATATTACATTTTTAATGGAAAAATTCATCAATGTTTGATCTTATACCCTCTTATATCTAGTTAGAAACCCATAAACTATTATAGGTGAGATTGGGGTGGCACACTTGGTCTTGTTTCTCAGACAAGAAAAGTTATTGAGGTTCTATGTTATTTTATTGTAGTACTAGTGATAATTCTATATTAAAAGAGATGTTTTTAGTAGTCACTGGTGTGGATTAGTTTTGGGAATTAGGGAAATAAATTATAGGGATTTTTGTTTATTTTTTTAGGTCAAGGGAACCAAAAAAATGAGTTTCATGGATGATAAATTCTTGTAAAATAACTCAAATTGTTTGATGATAGAATCTAGTATTTAAAACATTACATATAAAACACAATTAGTTTGGTACATGAATCATATATTGGGTTGGTCATGATGTTTCACATTATTTATTATGATAGGGGAGATATTATAAGATATATAGTTGGGTGAAATTCCAATTATATATTTTAATTTAATATCTTTATTATGTAATAAAACTAGAATAAAATCTTTTTTTTTCATTTTTGTATTAGATATGTTACTATATCAAAAATTAGTGGGAAGTTATGAGCTATTAATAAATAGGTATGAATTCATTATTGTTCCTCCCACACTGACTATATAGATGGTGATGAACTTGTTTAGGGACCTATTCATAATGTAACTAAACTTGTTTTCCAACGAATGAAATAAACCATTTTTTATGTGAAGAAAACTTTTAATGTGAATACGTCTTATGGGTTCCAATGAATGTTTCCACCCATGTTACGATATGGGCTTAATTCCAGACAGTGGATATTTATGGGACTCAGATTAACATAACATTCTTTATATTTTGGTTACTTGTATCCCTTGAAGTTTTAATAATATAATGAATTTATTTCATGGAAGACTCTTCATGTGGCGGATGAAGACCCTCTAGATTATGAGAGAAGAAATAGTAACCTTGAGAGAGTTCTATAGCCTTATTTGATGGGAAAACATTTATTTCAATTGGGTACTAGACTTGTTAGATGATGTATAAGAGAAATGATACATTTTTTTTACCTTCATTGAGCATGCCTCTCAATTTTAGGATCTATTAGGTTTTTCTTACAATATGATAATATATTAAAATTTCATATCTCATCATTAATATCCTAGGTTATGAATAGATATATGTATTAGAATTATATCTTTTATCATCTTGACATAATTAGAGGTGACAAAATGATTTCCTAAATCAAATAACACCTTATAGACCAATGACTTGTAGTGGATACTTTAACATTTTTTTTCATGGATGTGACATCAATACTTTCTAGTCATTCATATTTTCATTGATATTGTTTTGTGAAACTAAGACTAATGTGGGATCACCCGAACCAACATGTTTCATGTGGATCATGATTAGATAATGGATGAAAGAGAAATCATAGATATATTCTTTGTGGAAACATTAAATTTAAAATATATTAGATTCTAATAAATGTAAACTTTAGTGGAATATAGGTAGGATAGATAAAGGATCGTCATGTTGGAGATAATTAGTAGTTTGAGAAAATATATGTAGAGAGTATAATGGAGATCAAATTCACAATATAAATGATATATATCATGCAATATCAAAACTTTACAAGTTAAATTACATAATATTACTTTTATAAAATATATATTTGTATTGATAGTATCACACTTGTTTGGTTTTGATGATAATGGTTTATTGTATGAGTTTTAATATTTAATTTGAGGTGTTGGGATAAGAGGTAATATTAGAGACTCTTAAGGGCTATAACCAACTGATGTTGTAGTTATGTTAGTGAGGTGAACATATCCTATGAGATAGGTGGTTTAGTTGAATTTGAGTATTAAAAAATACCATTTCCATAACATCTTAATGAGAAGTTGAATATATAATATGTTATTCAAGTAAAGGTTATGATGTGGAATATAGATCATCCTTTTGATGAAATATAAAGGAATTAGGTATAAGTGAAAAAATTATAAATGATATAAATATAATTGTCTATTTTGTGTTAGGAGTATATTGAATCAACATGTGTTATCTTGGGGTCAGAGGTTGAAAGATTGTGGTCACCTAGCTATGTCCAAAATTACCTACCTTAGATATGGTTGTACTAGTCATTAATTGGAACTATGCCATTTATGTAAGGTAGTTGGTGGAGGATGAGCATTTTTTGATAATTATTGGTTTTTATTTCTAGTTAGTATCCATCCTATATAAAAAATTCATGCTTATAATGATATCTTCTTAAAAAAGGTTTTGTAGACACTTGATATAAAGAGAACTTATGAACATTAATAAAGAAAAATTATCTTTTTGGAAAGATTCATAGTTTCTTATGTGGAAGATATTAAGGTTTAAGTAGTCATAAAAAAATTACTTATAGTAGACAGAGTGGGCTAGTGTTTCCATCTCATATTGAGAGTTACACATTATTGTAAACATTTACCAAACTTGTGATAACAAAGAAGTGATATTTATCATGGATGAAGGTTATTATTAACATATGGGATATGAATAGTTTTACTCAAACTCATTAAGAAATTATGGTTCACCATGAACCACACATATGAAAATAATGATAAAATATTACTTTATCATTTGAGATAACATTATTTAAATTTAGGAATTTATTATTTATTTGAATTATAAATTATGAATATAAAGATGTGTGGGAGATATGGTTATCCATGAAGTGATAATAATAAATTCTTTGAGAAGAATATGGAGTGGTCAATAATAACGGTCATGTATATAATAGACAATGGAAAATGTTCTCTTCTGAACATTGTAACATCACTGACTCAGGATACACTAAACTGGATCCTCGAGCCGAGTCGTCACATGACCTCAAGCATGCCTCCCCATATGACAGAGGTTTCTAACTAGCAGCGAGGGTCTAATGAGTTATGTGAGGAGACTATACCTTATTTAACAGTGTAAGGCACAACAAAACACAATATAAATAGTGAAAAAATATGGAGAAACTAATAAACATACAAACCAAACATCTCCCAACTGGGTAAAAACATAATTCAACATTAACAATGTCTTGAAAAACTAATAGTGCAAGTGAATAAAACCCAAAAATAAGAAAAAAATATAAATACCCAAACAGGTCCTAACTATAAGTCTGGATCCTTATCCAAGTACATCCCAAGCCAAAATCAACATCCTAGAGTATGACCTTTTCCCTTGTCCCGACCTTCAACCAATAAATCTGCTCGAGTACCCAACGACATCCCAAGCAAGGTGTGAGTACAAAACTCAGTAGGCCACCACCAACAATGTCTATGAAATATCTATTCTAATATATAGTGCATGAAAGTAAAAAATAAATTATAAGTAAACAAGGGAAAGACCAGGTTCCATCAGTTAAGAAAGTTAATTTAATTCATGACATGAATTTATCCCAATTCCATTTCATATACAATTTTTTCCTACACAATCCTTTTTAACACATATTCTTTGGATTAGACATATACATCATCTCTCCATGGGTCTAAGGTAATCAATAACTATACATAAAGGAAATAAGTCAAGTCCCTATCTCACAAGGGCAACACATATCACATTAACACATTGTCATCACCTCAAACCCTCAGTCTGGGTGGAATAAAACCATTAGGGGAATAAAGCCTCTATCCCCTTCCCTAACATGTGCATTTTTTAGGTGGAGTTTAGAGCCTCATTCTAACTCGAAATGTGGGGTGTAAAAACTCATGTTAATACCCCAGTATACCAAGCCATGTACACATGCTTATTCATCCAGTCACCACAACCATACCATAACAAAAGCATCCATAAACAATTCCATTGGAGATCCCAATTCATAACAAAAAACATGGGAATTAATACTTTTCCATAAACCATTAATACATTTACCATTTACAATTAATATCCATTTATCCAAATTCCCATTCTCACGCCTTAACCAATTAGGTGTATTCAAAAAACCCTATGACTTAGTCAATATTCATAAATTACCATACATTAACCCATTTATCCCATTTATCATTTCACAAGAATTTCCCCACTTATGCACAACAAGTAAAATTATTATCTCACAAGGAGCAACCACATTTTTATATTCATAAATTCAGAAATACCCTATAATCCCATGTGTTAACCTGTTCCACATATTAATCCATTTTTCCATCCATTATCCAATTGCATGTTCAACATTTAATATTCACTACCCCTCTTAGGTATTTCTAAACAAGAATTCATTGAACAATCGACAAAATCTCATTCAACACATTTCCCCCAATTTTCATGTCATTCTAAATAACCCCATGTTCTATTATAACCCTAGGTATAACTAACATCAATCCATTTAGAACTTAACGAACCATCAAAAACATATTCTTCACAGGTTTCACATTATTATTCAGCAATCATTCACTTAACCCTACCGCTCTCTAGGTCTGGGAATGCTGGCGCACCCCATGGGTGGTCCTAAAATGGTTATGTCATCCTATAAACATCCCACAGGGATCATGAGGGTTTAAATTGGTACTTAGACACCCCCTTTTATCAAACACTCCAATAGGATTGAGAACATAAAAAAGAGAAAACAAGAACACAGACTTCCATGAACAAACCTAACATAAAACTATGGGATAATGATTTTAGGCCACCTCCCTCAAATCCAACGATGAGAGAACTCTTAATCTTGGACTTGGATCTAGATTCAAAAACCAATTGAATCCCCAACATAGGTTTCATCAAAATGGTGGGGTTTTAGGTATTTATAAGGAGATAATAGAAACTACAAACCCTAATCTGAAAAAGAGAATAAAGAGGAGTATTAGACTTAACTAGGGCTTCGATCTAGAAACAATGGTGCTCAAAATTTCCTAGAATAAATGGAAAACCACCCTTGGGAAGCTTGGTTCATCCAAGGTCGTCACTAGGGTTTTAGGGTGTGTAATAGAGGAGAATATTGAGTTGGGGTTTAAAATACCAAGATGAAGTTTTTGTAATTTTCTCAAAAATACTGGGACGCACGATTTACCCGCATGACTTTCCAAACCGTACGCAAACTGTGCATGAGCCACTATAAAAAAAGAATCCTCCACACAGTTTCATATGGATTATACATGGTTTTCTTAACTATGCACCAACCATGTATAAGACTCTGTCCATGGTTTCACGGTTAACGGGGATACTCTACACGGTTTGCACTAACCTTGTGCAAACCGTGCAACATTCCCAGAAATCTCATTTCCCCCCTTTTCATGTCCCAAATCCTCAAAACACCCTTGATCCTTATCATGAACTTTGAAAACACTTATTTCAACCATAATAAGGGGTTTAAACTGAAATTTAAATCAAAATACACCTTTTGAAAAAAACTGAGACCTTACAACATCCCCACCTTATAATGGCTCATCCTCGAGCCACTATTCCAAGCATCACTAAAATTCTATAACTGGAGACTATTATACTATCCATGCCTATCCATTCCCATTTTCTTAGTTTTTGGTTTCACGTCACAATGCTCATCGAACACGGATCAAGGGCACATACTTGTCCCGCATGTCTTCCTCACCACAACCACAACATGAACATAAAACACCTCAAGGATGCATAAACTTTAACCATAAACAACCACTAAAACATCATAGAGAAAACTTATACAACATTTCCTAAGTCACTACATACAGAAACATCACACAAAATTTCACATCTTCATGGGGGAACCAATCAACAACCCCTCAATCTGATCATCTACACAACTCAAGAGAAAAATCACTTGGCATTACTTTCCTCTATTTTCCCCAACTCTAACGATGACCTAATTCAATAACTACCAATGTAGAATACATGGTTATTCCAACCAAACTTACCAAATTATATTTATTCACCACCATATAGGAAAGATCACCTGAAACATAACTCAACATTAACATCACTTGCAATGTTCCAACTCCTCATGCCCGAACATCCATATGGTATTACCCTACATTGGCATCTAGACACACCATCAAAACCATTTGATAGGACATCCCTACACTATCCATTCAAGGAGTAAGATCAAATAGACCTCACTCAGGTCCAAATTCATTTCAAAAAGTAACTTTCTTCCACAACATGAACCCAGAGGTTGGTCAGTCTCACCACACCCATTCAAGTTTACCATCATAGGTCGGACCACACTGGAATGAATTTTCCTAGAACACCCACCTTCCACTTATGGTATGATACCCTTTTATCACCTTCCCAAGGTGATTACTAACTTGAAGCCTATCATTATCATCCTACTCACCCATTGAGGTTTCCCCCTGAATCCTGGTAGAATTCCATCATCACATAATTTCTACCCTTCATTCCATCATCAGGCTTCACCCCCTGATATGAAGCCACATCATTTGGCCAAGGTTCCGTCAACTCCAAGACATTACAATACCACCCATGAAAAGTTAAACAAGTATAACCTCGATCTTTTTTGGAGTTATAGAACCCAACCTGTTTTTCTACAACCTATTGTCATATCCAACCACACCTTTCTTATGACTTTAATACAGACATCACATGCTTCACATGGATCTCACCCTAAGCTCAAAGCCAACACTTGGATCATCAATCAACACATCCAAGGAACACATGTCCTATTTGAGAAGCCTAACAAGCACCTCAAATGTTCCTCATTAGCATCCTAATGCCACTACATAAACTTGATGTTCTCTTATCCCCATCCAGGGTTGACTTATCAATCCCCAACTTTGGAGTGTAATTACGATTAATCATAATGAGGGATTCCAACCACCATGTCTTACACTCAATCATAAGTCAAAACCCCAAAAAATAGACATGGATATCTATATTTTTTCCGAAATAATAAAATGAACGTCACCCAATTCCCATTATCAGCTTTTGTGACCGGAACCCATGATGTTTGTCAACATTCAGTTCATCCTGATGACCTCAACCAAATACATAGAGGGTGTATATCCCATCATCAAGATCCAAATTTACTGTTTCCATGAGTATAAACTCTATGATGTCCCTCACCCAACCAAAAACCATCATGTCTCTTGGCATAAATCTAGAGCTTCTCAACATACCTGGGACAATATCAAGATATTGGGCAGGTTCATCACTAGCTGAGGTATGCTAAGAGGTTTTCAAATAACACCACCACCAACTTATCCATTCTGATGTCGAACTATGGGACACCATAACCTACTAAGGATATCCAGATCCCATTTCAAACACATATCATCACCACTTAACCACAACTGCTCAGCCATGATTTCCAACCAAGTCTCACAACTACCCCATGAACAAATAACCAACCAGCTATGAACCAAAATTTCATGTAGAACTACTTACACCACACATCTTGAGTTCTTCCAATGCATCTTTGACAGCTAACAACCGAATCAAAATGGTCTACCACACCAATTAAACCAACATTATCTCACAAATCAATCTTTACCTGTGCATAGCCCATCATCTGCTTACTTAGCTAACCACGTATCTTGGTTAGTCACCCTCATAAAACCTGATGCAACCTCTACATTTTACCCATCAACCAAACCATTCATACAAACCCATTCATCTTCGTGAACACACTCACCTCAAGTTTCTCCATCTAGTAAAAGAATATAACCGCACTTTAGTCACCCTTGTATATTCCACTCAAAAAAAACATTGAGACCTCCATTAAACATTATCCAAATTGGTGAGTCACGATTCCCTATGATAAAACCCTTTGAAACTATCCTTACCACCTATCTAGAACACTAGGGTGTCCTTATAAAAGGTCTAGGTAAAACTATGCCATTTACTAAAACATTGTGGTACATAGTATGCATGGACACAACCTTTGAAACATCCCACATGCTTCATATACCATGATACCTGCACCATTGGGCTATCCTTCCAGGAGGTCATCCTTGATTTTCTAAAACTATCATAACCTAACCATAACTCGAGTGGCACCACGAGTCATAAAACTTCCCACATATCCCTATAGCCCAAACCTACACTATGAAACACTTTGAGTCTCACTATAAATGTCCAAAACATCTACATGTGCGACACAAACACAAAATCACTAGAAAACCCATACTACCTCTCTCATAGGTCACCTAGAAGGATATATGATACCAAATCCCTAGAATAGAGTCTCTATGAGGAAAATCCACTGGTCCTCTCTCTAAACTATACATATCATGACGCGAACGAAGAAAATCTTGTGAATGGAACTATCACCCCATTTCTGATGCACACTATTCCTACTCACTAAACAACCATTTACTGTAGGTTTCATATCAAAGGTGTAAACATTCATTGACCCTATGAGCCAAACATCCTCTTCGAGATTCAAAACACAATTTGTAAGGTCTCTACTCACAAGTTCACCAAGACCCAGACACCATCCTTAAGGTCCAACATGCACTCCATATGGTTATGAACCACAAGAGTTTCCTCACTCACATTACCAAACAACGCCTCACAAACTAAAGTCCACAAACATACCAAGGGTTCCCTAAACACACCACCAATTCCATATCATAACCAACAAGTCCTCACTATCCCAATCCAAAGTTGCAAAATAGGGCACTCTCACTTCTTGAAACCACACATACAATGGTCAAACCGAAAACACAAGGGATACCCACTTTTGAAATCAATCAATCTCATTTTAAACTTCTTGTTATCCAAAAAATTTGAAGAATGAACGATGAGATTAAACCATAGATGGAAAACATCACACACTATCAAATGTAAGAAAACCATTCTTTATATTCTATCCCCATGGTCATCATCTCATATAGAACTCTACCCTCTACCATACCTACCATTGGTCAAGGTATACATGGGGTAACCAATTTACTAAATCACAATTCCTTCATCATCACCTCTTCAAACCAATTCTTCTTCTACAACAAGATATTTTTTTCTTAGGAACATTTCCCATTTCACAATTTATTACAATCATGATTTTAACTCATTTACACCTTTCATTAGGAAAAAATCATTAATAATTGTACCTTCATTATGCAATCTTTCTCTTTTAGACAGTGAATCAACCTTTACAATTTATCAGAACCCAAAATTTTAACCCATTCATAACATTTCTTTATACACGATATTCTTTAAATATTTATTTCCATTATTTTCATTCACCCAATTACATTACCATTATTAGGAATTATTTTATTCAAATTTATCAAGGAAATAAAATGAATTCTATTCTCTATGCCCCACACACCCATCCCATGTGTGTGTGCCTATAATGATGCATGCCACCTATATCCTTAAGTGCCTAAAATGATTCATGAATGCACAACCTCATGCAATTATAACAGTGAGAAAAATATAATAAATTTGTAAAATCACACAATATGTGCATCACCCAAAGTTGAAATATTATTCAACTATAACAACACACATCAAGAACAACAATTCCCACCCAGGGTAATTTTGGTTTTCCCTTCTACATGGGTTAGCTTCTCCGGAGCACGAGCTCATTACCAAGGCCTAAAACATCTTAATCTACTGTCTATCATCCCAAAATTGTAATAAGGAGAAAATAACCCCTCTGATACCACATTGTCACATACTCAGCTTGAGAGCCACTAAACTGATGCCCAGATCCAAGTTGCCACATGACCTCAAATGTACCTCCCCGTACAAAAGAGGTTTCCAACTAGTAGTGAGGGTCTAATGAGGTACATGGGGAGACTATACACTATTTACCATAGTAAGACACATCATAACACAATATAAATAGATGAAACAACATGAAACAACAAATAAAAATAAAATCCAAACATCTTCCAATGGGGTGCAAACCATAATTCAACATTAAAAATTCCCTGATATACTAGTAGTGCAATTGAACAAAACCCAAAAATAATACAAACAACCAAATCCACAATGGCTCATAACTCTATGTTTGGATCCTTCTCCATATACATCCCAAGCCCAAATCAACATCATAGAGTAGGGACTTTTCCCTTGTCCAGACCTGTAACCAAGAAATATGCTTGGGTACCCAATGGTGGACCGAGCAAAGTGTGAGTACAAAACTCAATAGGCCCCCACCAAAGGTGTGTATGAAATATCCAATATAATAGATAGTGCATGCAAGTACAAAATAAATGTTAAGTAAACAAGGGACATTTCAGGTTCCATTAGTTAGCAAAATTCATTTAATTGATGTCTAGAATTTATCCCAATTCCATTTCTTATACCATTTCTTTCGACAAAATCCATTTTTAACACATGTTCCTTGGGTTAGGAATATACATCATCTCAACATGGGTCTAAGAAAATCAACCACTATTAATAGGGGAAATAAGTCAAGTACATATATCAATAGGGCTACACATATCACATCAACACATTATCCTCACCTCGAAGCCTCAATCTAGGGGGAATACAACTGTTAGGGGAATAGAGCCTCCATACCCTTCCCTAAACGGTGCATTTTTTGGGGTGGAGTTTTGATCCTTAGTCTAACTCAACCCATGGGCATTGAACGTCATTTTAATACCCCACTCTACCAATCCATGATAACATGCTTATTTATCCAATCACCATAACCATACGATAACACAACAAAGCATAAACAATTCCCTTAGAGATCACAATTCGTAAAAAACAACAAGGGAGTTAATACTATTCTATAACATATTAATACATTTACCATTTAAAATTCATATAAATTTATCCAAATTTCTATTCTCATGCCTTAACCACTTAGGTGTATTCTACAACCCCTATTCCTTATCCAATATTCATAAATTACCATATATTAACCCATTTAGCCCAATTGTTATTTTTCAAGAATTTACCCACTTATGTACTACAAGTACAATTCTTGTCTCACAAGGCACATCAACTTTTTTATATTAAACCCTTTAGGCATACCCCATAATCCCATGTATTAACCTGTTCCACATATTCATCCATTTTCGATTCCATTATCCAATTACAACTTCACCATTTAATATTCACTAATCTTCTTAGGCATTTCTAACCAAAAATACAATAGATAATAGACAAAATCTCATTTAACCCATTTTTCACATTTTTCATGTCATGCCAAACAACCCCATGTGGCCTTATCACCCTAGGCACAACTAACATAATTCCATTTACAACTTAAACAACCATTAAAAACATGTTCTTCATAGGTTCCACATTATTATGAAGCAATCATTCACTTAACCTTGCCACACTCTAGGTCCGAGAATGTTGGCGCACCCCATGGGTTGACCTAAGATGGTCAAGTAATCCTCTATGCATACCTCAAGGATCATGAGGGTTTCAATTGGTTTCTTAGACACCCAATTTTATCAAACACTCTAAGAAGATCAAGAAAACAAAAAGAGGAATACAAGAACACAAACTTCCATGAAAAAATCTGAAATAAAACTATGGGATAATACTTATAGACCACTTACCTTGAATCTGATGATGAGAGAACTCTTAAGCATGACCTTCAATCTAGATTCAACACCCCTTGAATTCACAACCTAGGTTTCACTGAAAAAATAGAATATTTAGGTCTTTGGAAGGAGATGGAAGAAACTACAAACCCTAATCCAAAAAAGAGAAGCAAGAGGAGCGTTGACTTACCTAGGGCTTCAATTCACAACCATCAGAGCTCGAAACGTAAAAGAATTAATGTAAGACCACCCTTAGGAAGATTGGTTCAACCAAGATCGTCACTAGGGTTATAGGGGGTGGAATGGAGGATAATCCTGAGTTGGGGTTTAAAATATGAGGATTCCATTTTTGTAATTTTCTCAAAAATACTAGGTCATGTGGTTTACCAACATAGTTTTCCAAACTGTGCCTAAACACTGCATGATCCACTCTCTGAAAAACACCCTTTTGGATGGTTTCATGGAGATTCCTCACGGTTTGCCTAATCATGCACCATGCATACGTAACCCTCTGTCCATGGTTTTACGAATTACCTGGGATAATTCGAACGGTTTTCACTAACCGTGCAATATTCCCAGAAAAATAATTTCCCCCCTTCTCATGTCCCGAACCCCCACAACACCCCCGATACTTCTCATAAACATGGGAAACACTTATTATAACCATAAGAAATGGTTTAAGCAAAAATATAAACAAAAATACACCTTTAAAATAAAATATGGGACCTTACAAACATGATGATAGTAGATCTCACACTCCATTATTGAGTTTATTAGGATCATGTAGATGAGGTAGATTGTGAAATCATTTATAATACATTATTCATAGGATATAATTCATAATTTTTTCTAAAGGTGTGTAATGTAGAATTATCTTCCAAATTTCAGTGTAAATACTAGTTAAAAATAGAGAGGAGAATCCAATAGAGTTTCACACTCAACTAACTAGAACTAAATCTAATATTTTTGTGTATATACCAGTATTTTTTGTTATATTTTTAGTAAGATATTATAATGAATAAATTTCCTGGATATATAGCTTATGTCTGACCTAGGAAATGATTAAAGTTGAACACCTTGTCCCTTTGAGTTTTAACTATGAATTTAGCATTCTATAATGGACACGGTGTAATATATTAGAGATAGATCATATAAAATTTCACAAGTTCCAAACAATATATTGAATTTACTTATCAATTATCAAATCCTTATTTTTTTTACTTACTTGAGAGATATGTTTTGTTGAGATACTAGTTCAATTTTGTTTATAACTAAGACAATATTATTTCATGTAAAACTATTAATGAATATTTATAATTGGGATTCTTATTTCACTTCTATATTTTCATATATTTTTAAGAGATTTTTGGTGTGAAGAAGTAATAATTTGTGATGATTTACCCTCAATAGAATGGAAAGCTAAATTATTTATTCAGTTTCTCATGGTTATATTATGAGCTAGTGAACTTATGATTAGGTTTTTGTAAGAGATGACATAGAGAGTTTATCTGGATCTTATATAGATGGATAAAAAACAAAGCCATCAGATGTCCTATTTGAACCAAATGTAAAGTATTTAAAATTTTGGTAAAATATCACATGTTCTTGAAGATCATTTAGCCCTATGATCCGATGAGTCATGTTTGGGAAAGATAGATTTTCATAATGATTATTGATATCTTTATGGTTTTAATATTGGCGATTAAATGACTTAATATCCAAAATTACCCTCATATATGTAATGAATATACAAGTTATTTTTTTTACCACAGACCAGGAAAAACATGTATGAGTTTTCATGCCTCATTGATTGAAAGGAAGAGAAATAGATGCTATTGTGAGTATGTTTTGAGAAAATAATAATGATTAAGTACTAAAATGAGAAGGATCATTCACATGCATATGATTTGAATTGTGTGTGACTTTCGAGAGATAATAGGATGTTTAAATAAGTATATAAAAGTTTGAAATTTAGATGAAAAATCAGTAGCTTTACATTTATGATTATGGTTTTGATTTTTGGGATAAACAAAATTAATGTTGGGGAGAATGAAACATATTTAATTTTTCATAAGAATTATTTTAATTATATTGTATATTTAATTATTATTTTTATTCCACATTTCATATGAGTGTTTATGGTTTTTAAGTAAATTATTTTAAGATTTAAATGAGTTACAAAATAAATTTTAAATGAAAAATGAAAAATTAAATTTTTATGAACATTGTATTTTGGTGGAAAAATGAAAATAACAAAAAATGGGACCTTTAATTGAAATTCCATCAACCTTCGTAATTCTCAATATAGTTTTTTTTTCAATTTGAAGGGAATTTTAAAAGTTTTGAGTCAAAAACTCCAAGGTATCCTATTTTTCCTATAAATAAATAGTTTATGTTTTAGTTACTATCAATAGCACACAATTTCTGATAAAGATAACCAATGTAATAAATAGGATACAAATGTATTCCCCATTAAAGTAGGATTCTTTGTCATGATTGATATATATTTGAATGACACAATCGCATTTGAGCCTCCCCTACTACAATATTTGATAGATATTTTTAATAAAACCACATATCCACAACATAGTGGATGTTGTGGTTTATGTGAGGGAGATCTGTGAAATACTGAAAGTCACTATGTTATGGTGCTCATGTATGGTGTTTATCTTATTATGTGATAACATGTTGTATCCGTTTTTTATCCATCCCAATTGATATCATGATATTTTATTCATCATTAGATGATGAATTCAAGGATTTTTGAATATAAGGACCTGACCTTAAAACATTACATAATCTTGAATTAAATCAATAATTTACATTGATGATCTTTTCAGGTTTAGATTTTTAGAGAATTAGGCCATAACTATTACATTACATCTAAAAAATTACAAAGTAGACACTTCTACTCAGTTTACAAGTTTTTTCACAAAATTAAAACTCTTGAAAAAAGTGACATTTCTAGTTCCATGTTTTAGACATCATAACTTTTCCTTGACCCCATCCTTGACTCTATTTATCTTTAAATCCTGTGAAAAACATTTCAAAACATGGGATGAGCATAAAGAGCTCAGTAAGGGTTATAAAATAATGAAAGATAACATTATCCCAAAAATACATACTAGGAATTAACACATACCTCATGAAATCATAAGATTTATGAATATCACATAGAAATCATAAATTATAAAGGTAACTTCTTGCATCTATAACATACTTACATTGTAGCGTTCACACCTATATAGGGAGTTACATTTGGAATACCCATCACAGTATATTACGTAAATCTCTTAGTATAAACATTCACGTTTACCTCAGTAATGTTACCCAATGCATTAGAGAGATATCTCGGGCTCACCTGCCCTAGGTTTATCATGGAACCACCCATATACGTAAATAATGTCCAAGAACAACAACACATAAAATAAGCATAAAGGAAAGATAAAATTTCCACATTGCAATCACAATATATCTTTTCAAGATATTGAAATAATGAATGCCTTTTCAAAATCATTTTCAATACCAAAATACATAAAAAAATCATATGGTATTTATTTTCCTTTTAAAAACATTACAGATTGTTAAAGAATCCAAATATCAAATAACGCTCGCGGTGGCAGAAAGGTCATTGTCCCCGCATACATTAAAAAGAAACATTCCTTCTGTGCTTTAGTAAAAAAATCATAGAGAAAATATTCCCTTTGAATGAAATAAAAATTCAAAGGGTTTTATACACTGTATAAATAAAAGTCATGTATAAATCAAAACATGCCTCAATGAAAGGAGATTGAGATGAAGTCCCTTACCTTGTGTCCAACTTGACTCGATCTATCTATAATCTCCGGAATAATAAACTAAAGTTAATTTTTACTTTCTTTAAAACCTTTTTTAGGTTTATTATTCATTTTATATCACTTATTACCATGTTATAAATATTATGTAATCATTTAAGTTAATAATGGTTGTTTTGTCGATATTTGGTATTTGAGTCAGAAATGAACATATTATAATTACATGTTGTTCATGTGGTCAAAATTTCATTATCTCCAAAATGATAGTAATGATTTAGATATAATATATATCATATAAATTTAGTATATATATGTATTTATAATAGTACATAACATTTGGATATAATAAATGAAATGCACCATTCATGGACATAGTAAGCCGTAAGTACGCATGAATTCTACTTTCATTTTTTTTCATATTTAGAGGAATGAAAACATAATGATACATAGTTATATTATAATTCCAGTATAATATCATATATAATTTTATTAAATCCAACCTTTATAAATACCATGTATGGTATGAACGAGTCATATCACTTTGAGGGGGAGATAGTCCGCACTTCCTCAAATGAAATTATCTTCTTTACCTACTATGGAAACCATAAAGTTATGATATAAATGAAAGATACAGAAGTATAGAGACAATATAAATATAATTTATATCACTTGTAAATATAGTTTCATATTAATGTCCACCATAAAAGGTGGTTAGAGAATATTGAACAATCATCGTTTCGTGAGGTAGTTATTCACCATCTATAGAAACGATATGTTCATTACCCATTAGATAAAGGTGTGTATAAGTGTAGTTTGAATAAATATTCTAACAAAAACATAGTATATTTAGGATACTGGTGTTGTTATAATAGAATGGAATAAAAAGAGTTTAGGGGGTTCGAGAAGTAAAATAATAGAAAATAACTTAAGAGAAGATGTTACCTTTAAATCAGGTAACTCCATTTGGTTTGAACCAAAAGGATTTGTTGAAGTGACTTATGACTAAGGTAAGGCTTTTAGAAGGAATAGAAGGATTTAGTGAGCTTATTTAGGTAGAGGTTGGATGAGAAAAGATGCTTTTGAGGTGTGAGTAATGGGTTAGAGCTGTGAGTTATGGGTTAGAGTTGAGAGCTTTTTATAAGGGGGAGGAGGGGCTCTTTAGGAAAGTATGAAAATATTATTTTATTATATAATGGTTTTTGGTTTCTAAAGGTACAAAACTCATTAAATCCGAATATAAAATGATTCATGCTCGAAATTAAATCATCCAATAATAGTTGGATAGGTTTTTTATATTGTTTTAATTTTTATAATCTTATTTATTTAAATCAGTCATTAATGAGGTAAACACTGCATCATTATTATGTCAAAAATAATTTTATTTATTTGATGTCTAAAAATTATAAAAAAATACCATGATGTAGGAAATATTTTTTGATTTCAAATGAATATTTATAGTCAAAGATATAACTTATATTACCCCTTGTAAAAATTGATTTATTAAAAGATATATGTTTAGGTCATTTTTGTCTTTACTTTAAATTAAATAATATAAAATGTCATTATCACTCCCACGTGGCTCCATGGGGTCCCAAAATCAACCCAAGGATTCCCATGGTCGGAATTGTATCATCCAATAGGATTAGAACACTTGTTAGGAAAAATTAATATTATTATAATTTTATCTTTTAACCATATTTACCCGATTTACCCTTTAACCATGGTAAATAAAATATTTACTGAAGTAAATATTTAAAATGTCTAAAAATAAAACTTAACTATTTACACAATTTGGAAATTATGATTCCAAATATGGAATATATTTTTCCAAATTCAAAATACACAAGTGGAAGAAATTAATTTAAAATTAATTCCCATTGTCAAAACAAAAAGCATATTTTTATAAAATAATAACTATCAAAAGATTGATACTTGATTATATATGATTTCAAAGTGAAATTACTTCCAATTACCAACATTGGATTAAATTGTAAAAATATAATCCAATTATACTTTAAAAACATTAAAAAACATAATCTAATCATATAAATATATTTGATTAAAATGCAGTTTTGAATTAAAATGCAGTATTTTTCAATATTCATTAAAAAATGAACATTATTAGAAAAATAACAAAATTTCATCCAAAGTAAATTTATATGTCCTGATTATAAAGAAGAATATTATTTTGTAAAATAAAACATATAAAATTGACAAAAAAATATATTTTAAAATGGTTCGCCATCAAAATGTGGTAAATCAACCCCTTTAAGAATATTAGAGTATTTATTCTCAAAATTGGATTATTTATTATTTTAAGCCTCTAAAATTTATTAGATAAATGTAAAAACATTTAACCAACATGCATAATAATATTGTAGTTAATTGTTCTCATTCTCACCATTACAATGGCTAGGCGTTAACTACTATTTATAATAATATTATTTTATTATTTTATTTTTCGGTATAACTCCACGTTGTGTGAAACGTAAGATTTTAAGGAAACCCGTTGTTGCATATTGGGTATGCCATAAAACATAGAATCCCCTTTAAAGTAAAATTAATATTCAATTCACAAATATTAGTAAATGTGAAAATTTCTTACTCTTTATTTACTTGGGATGTTACATCCTTCACTCCTTTTGGAAATTGCATCCTCACAATTTTATTAACTTATCAAATAAATGAGTGTATTTATCCCTCATAACATTACTTGATTCCCATGTTTCATTTTCAACCATATAGTTTTTTCACAAAACCTTTACTTGTTGAATTACCTTTTTCCGTAACACTTTCTCCCTTCAGTCAAGAATCTGGACTGATTGTTCCTCATAAGAGATATTCTCTTCTTATTGAACTACCTCTGGGCTCAAAAAATGAGATGGATATGGAAAATACTTTCTCAACATTGAAACAAGAAAAACATTGTGTAACTGGGATAAAATTGGAGGTAAAGCCACTCTGTAGGCAACTAATCAAACTTTCTCCAGGATTTCATAAGGTCTAATGAACCTCAGACTCAAATTTCCCTTCTTACCAAAACGTATCACACTTTTCCATGGAGAAACTTTGAGAAAGACATGATCACCTACCTCAAAATAATGATCCTTCCTCCGGTTATCTGCCTAACTTTTCCACCTACTCTGAGCTGTTCTTATGTGATTCTGAATCAACTGAACCTTTTCTACCATCTCTTCTACCAATTTTGGTCCCATCAACTTCCTTTCACCTACTTCATCCAAAAAGCTGGAGTTCGACACCACTTCCCATATAATTTATCAAATAGAGACATCTGTATACTGGAATGAAAACTATTTTTATAATACAATTAAACCAAAGAAAGATATTGGTCCCAACTTCCCGGGCAATCCATCGAGCAAGCACATAACATATCCTCCAAGGTCTGAATTGTTCATTCTGACTACCTATCTGACTGAGGATGAAAAGTTGTACTAAAATTTAATTCATTACCCAACAACTTATGAAGGACTTTCCAAAAGTTATAAGAAAACTAGGATCACGATCAGATAAAATGGAGAGGGGAAATCCATGAAAACTAACTATCTCTTTAACATAAAATCAAGAAAGTTGATCTAGAGACAGATTATCTCGAATAGGAAGGTAATGAGAAGATTTAGTCAATAGATCAACAATTCTCAGATTGCATTATTACCTTGAGATGTCTTTCTTAATCTAACAACATAGTCCATGGATATATTTTTCCCATTTCCACTATGGCACCAGTAATGGCTGAAGCATCCATTTTGGTAATTTCCACTCTTATTTAACCCATTGAAAAGTCAAACACTTCAAAGTAAAGTTATCAATATCTCTTTTTATTCCATACCACCATTTATACTCCCAAAGATCTCTGTATATCTTAGTACTGCCAGGATGAACTAAAAATAGAGAACTATGAGCTCCAAATAACAACTCATTCTTCAATTGTGAATCACAAGGCACATATAATCTCTTCCCAAATCCCAAAATACAATCATTATCAATGTTAAATCAGGAAACTTACCCTTATAAACCAACTCTACATTTTTCTAGAATTCACTATCTTCCTTCTGCACTTGCTTAATTTTATCTGATAGAGATGATTTCATTAACATCTGAAATAAAATAGAGGAATCTCCTGCACCAGCAACTTCTATGTCAAAGTTCATCAAATAGAAAACTAAAGGATCTCGTTCCAAATGTAACATGGTTAATGTAGCATTTCATTTTTGAATCAATGAATAAGCCACTTTATTTTCCTTTCTTAGATGGTAATGAATCGTGAAATCATAATCGTTGATTAATTCCAGCCATCTCCTCTGTCTCATGTTCAATTAATTCTGAGTGAATATATACTTAAAAAGTGTGTGATCAATAAATATCTCACACTTTACTCCATACAAATGATGCCTCCAAATTTTTAAAGAAAAAACAACAGTAGCTAATTCCAAATCATGTTTAGGGTAATTAAACTCATGAGGTTTCAACTGACATGAAGCATAAGAAATTACCTGAAATTTCTTCATAAGGACACAACCAAGTCATTTCAATGAAGAATCACTATAAATAACAAACGCACCATCTCTAGACAATAGTGCCAAAACCGAAGCATTCACCAATATTCTTGTCAAATCATGAAAACAATCATCACATTATTTTTCCCAAATTAACTTAACACCTTATCGAGTTATCTTAATCATTGGGCTAGATAACCGTGTAAAATTTTCAACAAAACTCTTGTAATAACCTGGTAATCCAAGAAAACTATTGATCTTGGTTATATATTTGGGTCTAGGACATTATAAAATAAATTTTTTTTAGCAAGATCAACAGTTATTCCATTTTTTGAAAAAATGGGGCCAAGGAATGAAATTTGTTGTAAACAAAACACACACTTTCTAAATTTCCCAAACAGTTTATTTTCTTTTAAGGTTTGGAAGAAAACCCTCAAATGAATTTCATGTTCCTCTTTACTTTTAGAATAAATTAAAATATCATCAATACACATAACCACAGACTTATCCCAAAACTCACAGAAAATTCTATTCATAAGATCCATGAATACAAAAGGTGCAATGGTTAAACCAAATGGAATAACTACAAATTCATAATAGCCATATCTAGTACAAAACACAGTCTTTGGAATGTCTACTTCCTTTACTTTCAACTGGTGGTACCCCAACCTCAAGTCAATCTTTGAAAAACACTAAGCTCCCGAAAGCTGATCAATCAAATCAACGATATGATGCAAATGATACTTTTTCTTAACATAGATGTTATTAAATTCTCTATAATCAATGCAAAGCCTCATTAAACCATCTTTATTTTTAACAAACAAGATAATAGCACAGCATGGTGTTGTTCTAGGTCAAATGAAACCTTTATCCAATAACTCCTGTAATTGCTTCTTTAACTCTTAATGTTCAATTTGAACTATTCAATAAGGGGGGTTTGAAATCGGATTGGCATCAGTTACTAAGTAAACAGTAAATTCAACTTCTCATTCAGGTATAATACCAGGAAACTCATCAAGAAAAACATCAAGGTACTCATTTACCACTAGCGCATCATTAATCTGAAAATTCATTTTTTTACTCAATATATGCAAGGTAACATTCATTTTCATCTTTTACTAGTTTCTTAGCTTCCTGATATATTATCAAATGTAAGGGTTCATTCTTGTACAAAAACTGAAAATATTTTTAAAAATAAACATCTTTATCTTTGTAGTCAATCTTATCATGATAAATAGAAAGCCAATTTATACGCAAAATAACAACAAATTCTACTAGAGGAAAAACAATAAGGTATGTAGGTAGATACTTTCTGCACACAAAGACATGAATGTTCTTATAATTTCTTTTTTTCTTATAATTTCCTCTTGGTGTTTTTAACATATGTTCAGGATTAATATATTGAGATGGAATTCCCAATTTACTAGAAAACTTCTCAAAAATAAATGAATGTGTAGACCTTGAATCAAAAACACATTGACATAATCTGATCAAACAAACAGTGTACCTGATACTACTTCATTTGATGGCCCCACATCTGCTGAAGTAGTTGCAAAGGATTGTACCGCCCCATTCGGCTTGTAGTCTGGCTGATTTCACTCAGTTGAGTTCTTTGTTGGAGACTCATTTTCATAATGACCCATTTCATTGCACTTAAAAAAATTTACTGACTGTAAATTAGATTTTGTCATACCATTACCCTGATATTTTTCAGTGCAATTACGAGCCTTATGTCACATTTTACCACATCGATAGCACTTATCAGAATTCAAAAGACATTACCCAACATTGTTTTTACCAAAATTTTCATAAACAATAAACTTAAGTTTCTTACCATCAAATTTTTTTGAAGAGTTCTTCCCTTTCATATGCCACCTAGACCTCTTATTTTGTTGTTTTTTAAAGAACACCAGATCATCAAAAAATTCCATTTCCAACGTATCCACAAATCGAGCAAGTTTGTCATAACTTTTGAACTCATGAGAAGCTAAATCCCGTTGATACTTTGTCTTTAATCCCGAGTAAAAATGGTTGATTTTACTATCAAGATCTTGTATGATGTTTGTCACATACCTTTCAAGTCGGGTGAATTTTTCTTCATTAGCATCCAAGGAGTCATCCTCCCCCCTCAATTCTAGGAATTGTTATTCCATCCAAAAATGAACCACCTTAGGAAAATATCTCTCAAGAAACATACCATTGAATTCATCCCAATGAAGAGAATCAATCTTCTCAGTATCCCTGATATTTTTCACCATCGACCACCACTGATCGGATTTACCTTCAAAACGATAAATACCAAGACTAACCTTTTTATTTTTTGAACACCACGTGACATCAAAAATCTTCTCTAGTGCTTTAATACACCATTGAGCTTTCACAAGGTCAGATGATCCTCTGAATGATGGGGGATGCTGCCTCATGAAATGCTCCACTAGTGACATATTCTTTTGTGGTTGATCTGGATGATCTCGTGCATGGATACCACCACTATTTATAGCCTATGTCAACTATATCATCACTGTTAAAAACTTTTAATTCTGATTCCAACCATCTCAAGTTGCTGATTTAGAGGGTTATTATCCTCTATAATTTCTCCAAACATAGCTTCCTTGTTTCCTCTACAGAAAACCATTCTGAACACAGAAATATGTTAGGCGATGAAACATGGTAATATGTAAATTATATATCATTTTAATCTTACCATAAATTAATTTATGGATATTAATTTAACAATACCCTAAATCTTAAAGTTGTCTAAACCGATATTTGATACCAACTATAAGGCCCCGACCTTAAAACGTTACATAATCTTGAATTAAATTAATAATTCACATTGAGAATCTTTTCAGATTTAGAGTTTTAGAGAATTAGGCCATAACTATTACATTACATCTCAAAAATTACAAAGTAGACACTTCTACCCAGTTTCCATTTTTTCGTTGAAATAAAAAATCATAGAAAAAAAGTAATGTCTAGTTCCATTTTTTATAAAAAATTACTTTTCTTTGATCCCATCCTAGAGCCTATTCATCTTTATGTCCTATGAAAAAAATTTCAAAACCTGGTATGAGCATAAAAAGCACAGTAAGGGTTATAAAATAAAGAATGATAACATTAGTCCATAAATACATACCAGAAAAAGATCATACCTCATGAAATAATAAGATTTATGAACAACACATAGAAATCATAAATCATATAGGTATCTTATGGCATCCATAACATATTTATGTTGTAGCTTTCACACCTACGTATGGAGTTACATTGGGAATACCCATCACAGTATATTAACTAAATCTATTAGGATAATCTTTCACGTTTACCTATTTCACGTTACCCAATGCATTGAGAGATATCTCGGGCTCACCCACCCTTGGTTTATCATGGAACCACCTGTATACGTAAACAATGCCCAAGAACCATAACACATAAAAAAAAATTATAAAGGAAAGATAACATTCCAACATTGGAAACACAATATATCATTTCAAGAAATTGAAATAATCAATGATTTCTAAAAACCATTTTCAATACCAAAATATGTAAAAATAGTATATGGTTCTATTTTCCTTTTAAAAACATTACGGTTTGTTAAAAAATCCAAATATCAAATAACCCTCCCAGCGGCGGAAAGGTCATTGTCACCGTGTATGTTAAAAAGAAACATTCCTTTGGTCTTTTAGTAAAACACTTCATATTGAAAATGTTCCCTTTGAATGAAATTAAAAGTCAACGGGGGTTATACACTGTATAAAATAAAGTCGTGTATAAATCAAAATGTGCCTCAATGAAAGGATATTGAGACGAAGTCCCTTACCTCATGTATGACTTGACTCGATCACTCTTTAATCTTTTGAATAATATAATAAGCTAATTTATACTTGATTAGGGACCTTTTTCAGGTTTATTATTCCTATTATATCACTTATTACAATGTTACAAACACTATGTAATCATTTATGTTAATAACGGTCGTTTTGTCCATATTAGGTACTTGAGTCAAAAATGAACTTCTTATAATTACTAGTTGTTCATGTGGTCAAAAGTCCATTATATCCAAAATGATATTAATTATTTAGATATCATATATATCATATATATAAAATATATATATATGTATTAATAATAGTACATAACATTTGGTGATAATATATGAAATGCACCGTTCATGGAGACGGTAAACCGTACGTACGAATGAACACTACTTTCGTTTATATTTAATGTTTAATGGAATGAAAACATAATGATATATAGTTATATTATAATTACAGTATAATATCATATATAATTTCATTAAATCCACCCTTTATACATTCCATGTATGGCATGAACGTGTCATATCACTTTCAGGGGGCTGTAGTCCGCACTTCCTCAAATGAAATTATCGTCTTTACCCATTATAGAAACCATAAAGGTATGATATAAATGAAAAATAAAGAATTTGAGAGACAATATAAATATAATTTACATCACATGTAAATACAGTTCCATCTAAATGGCCATTATAATAGGTGTTAGGATAATATTGAACAATCATCGTTTTAGGAGACATCAGTTCATCATCCACAGAAACAATATGTTCGTTACCCATTAGACGAAGTTGTGTGTATTTGTAGTTAAAATAATTCTCATAAAACAACCTAGTATATTTAGTTTACTGTTGTTGTTATAAAATAAAAGAATAAAATGATTTCATGGGGTTGGAGATGTAAAATAAAAGAAAAGAACTTAAGAGAAGACATTACCTTTAAATCGAGAAACTCCATTTGGTTTGAAACAAAAGGATTTATTGAAGTGCCTTTGGTCTTAAGTAAGGCTTATAGGATGAAAATAGTTATGTAAGGAGATTTTTAAGGAATATTTGGGACGAAAAAATGTGCTTGATAGGTGTGAGTAATGTGTTTTAGGTGAGGGGTTTTTATAAGGGAGAGGATGGGATCTTTAGGAATATTTGAAAATATTATTTTATTGTAAAATTATTTTTGGTTTATAAAGGTCCAAAACTCATTAAAGTCAAAGACAAGATGACTAATGTTCGAAATAAAATCATCCAATAATAATTTGATAGGTTTTGGATATTGTTTTAATTTTTATAATTTTATTTATGAAAATCATTCATTAATGAGGTAAACACTGCATCATTATTGTGTCATAAATAATTTTATTGATTTGATGTCTAAAAATTATAAAAAAATTCCATGATATAGGAAATATTTTTATATTTTAAATTAATATTTATAGTCTAAGATATAAATTATATAATCCCATGTAAAAATTTATTTATTAAAAGATATATGTTTATGTAATATTTGTCTTTACTTTTAGTTAATTAATATAAAGTGTCATTATCACTCTCAAGTGGCTCCATGGGGTCCCAAAATCAACCCAAGGATGCCCATGGTCATAATTGTATCAACCAATAGGATTAGGACACATGTTAGGGTAATTTAATATTATTATAATGTTATTTTTTTATCCTTGTTTACCCGATTTACCCTTTAACCATGGAAAATAAAATATTTACTGAAGTAAATATTTAAAATATCTAAAAATAAAAGTTACTTATTTACAAAATTAGGACCTAATTATTTCAAATATGGAATCCATTTTTCTAAATTCAAAACATAGAAGTGGCAGAAATTAATTTAAAATTAATTTATGTTGTCAAAACAAAAAGCATATTTTTAAGAAACAATATGTATCAAAATATTGATACTTTTTTATTTATGATTTCAAAGTGAAATTACTTATAATGACCAACATTGGATAAAATAATAAAAATATAATTCAATTAGACTTTAAAAACATTTAAAAATATAATATTATCATATAAATAAATTAGACTGAAATGCAGTTTGGAATTAAATGTAGTATTTTCAATATTCATTAAGAAATGAACATTATTAGAAAAATACACAAATTTCATCCAAAGTAAATTTTGATGTACCAATTCTAATAAATAAAATTATTTTGACAAATAGAAAATATATAAGTGACAAAAACTTGATTTAAAAATGGTTTTCAATCAAAAGGTGGTAAATCGACCCTTTAAAGAATATTCGAGTATTTATGCTTAAAATTGGAATATTTATTTTTTTAAGCCTCTAAAATTTATAGGATAAATATAAAAACATTTATCAATCATGTATAATCATATTTTAGTTATTTCTATTAATTACTAGGATTACAACAACTAGGTGTTAACTACCATTTAAAATGATATTATATTATTATTTAATTTTTCAGTATAACTCCACGTTGTGTGCAACATAAGATTTCAAAGAAACCCATTGTTTTGTATCGGGTATTCCATGGAACATAGAATCCCCTTAAAAGTAAAATTAATATTTAATTCAAAAATATTAATAAATATGAAAATGTATTACTCTTTATTTACTTGGGATGTTACATTGAATGTTTTTGAAGATTATTTAATCATTAAATAATAAATTAGAATATTACACTAGAAATATTAGTTTTTGAAACATATGGAATGTTTAAGATCTATTATAATTAAATTGACCAAAAGTTTTAGTTCATAAGGCCTTTGTAAAGGTGGTTTGGTCCTTTTGTGAGTGGTGTGGAACTTTGAATCTCATTGTCTAGATCTCTTTATTTATCATTTCCTTTAAGATTCATTATTAAGGTTCTGAAAAAATGTGAATAAGAGGGAGATACTTCAAAATAATTAAGAGATATATGCAATCCTTGGATACCCTAGACGGTGTAACCCATTAATTGATCCTCAATTATCATTACCAATCACTTTTTTGAATCCTATTTCAACTGGTGTATAATGTGCAATTATTTTTAATTATTTGGTTATAAAATCCAAATGCATAGATAAATCCTCATTTTTTTTGGTTTTGTTGTTTTATTCCACTATAAATAGGATGATAATCATCCATCTGGAACATAATAGGGGAAACAATGTATTATCTATCAAATTTTGGTTTGACATTAAATGAATGAAGAATACTGGAAAAATAATAATTATAGGGACCACAACATAGCCTCAATAAAAAAATTAGTTCTTAAAATTTATAGAACATGAAATAATAATTATTTAAACCATTTATTTCTATTCTTACATCAATTACACCCTTCTATAGTCTCTATGAAATTAATTTAAATGGGATTGGATAAATTTCATAGAAAACAGAGCATCAAATTTGATGTCTTTATGTCATGGTCAAGATATTTTTATGTCAAGGTGGCCTCTATCATTAGTAATGAAAATTACATAGTGCATATTACTTAGCTATTTTGGGGCTTCTAAATTTATACTCAAAATACCATGTCCAAAAAAGTTTGTATATCTGATTTGGAATGAGAAAAATTATTTGTCCAACTTAAAACACCTTCAAAAGTGGATGCGGTATATGGTATAACCATAAGACCAAAATGAATTGGTATTTTGGATAAAAATCATGGAACTTATATTTATTGTATTTATACTTGCAGAATACCATGCCATGATTCCATCCATTTTGAGGGTAATTTTAATGAAAATTATTGTTTGGTTAAAATTCTCGAAAACATTTACAAGCGCGGTCCTTTTGGGCCATAGCTAGATTAGAGGAGGAGAGGATTTAAACTAAACTAAATTGTTTTGGTAGAATTGAAATAGGTTTAAAGTGGGTTCACATGGTTAAATAATATATAAAGTGTTTATAAATTATAAAATATTGTAAAATTTATTATTTATATATTTATTTATGAATAAATTTTAAATGAAAATATGAAATTTTTATATTGTGAACTTATTTTAAAAGTTTATTTAAAATAATAAAAAAGGTGTTTTAGATGATGTGATCAATGGTTTAAATAAATTAAAATATGAAATACTTAATTTTTAAAAATTATTTCAATAAAATATTAAATTTTTATTATTTGAGAATAAAAGTGATCAAACAAATATTACATATTTTGTAATATATAGGATTTAATATTAAAACCATGCAAATGAAATTATAAGATTATATTATCAGATAAAATTAAACATTCCATATTTTTATGTGGTTAAATTATAAAGTGTTTATAATTTATTTAATAATTTTTCACAAATTTTTATGTCATGTCTAAATTTATGAATTTTTTATTTATATAGTTTATTCCATGATTTATTGTTCATTAATATATATGTTATATTATATATTTTAATGTATAATTTAGTTTAAATTGTTAGATTTGGTGCCCTAGAACTAACTTATATATACTTTATGATAACCTATATTTATTATTTTGAACATTAATAAACTCTTTATAACATCATGATTGTTCTTATGAGTAACATAGTATGTGCTAATGTCCTAAGATTAGCTATTACATAGAAATGTCATAGCTATTCTCCACTATGATGAGAACCCCGAAGAGACATGATAATATTATTAAATAAATGTTCTATATCCATATGTAATCATATGAGAGACACAAATGATATAGGCTATCAAGGGTAGAGACTCATAGGAATTTTAGTCACATTCTCATGATGTACACACTTGGTAATATCTTGTGTATAATATTTTGTGAATGAGACCCACCAGTAGTAAATCCATATTTATATGTCTTATTGGATATTCATATTTTTGGACATGTGTATTCATCCTTAAAATTTAATATTAATATTAATGATTATTATATGTCATGTAATTTTATGTATTGATGAAAATTGTGATGACATATGATTGCAGTGAGGTAGGACACATTGGGTACATCAAAAGTAATATTCCATTAATGAATAATATGAGAAAGTATTTGTAACTTCTATTATTTAATGAAATTTGATATCTTTATCCCTTTGATAGAAATTATATATCCTAAATAAATCATTTCCCATGGTGTTATATAGCAAGTTTGAATCTTCTAAAGTCAAAGAAAGAGATATTGAACACATAAGTTGATGACATGAGAATGAAACATGGTCAATTAGAGATATCATGATAAAGGGATTATATGACATAAAAATCATCAGTATGAGGTATTATGTCACTTTGGAATTATATTATTTCTCTATGAATAGCTTGGCATGTTTTCAAATTCCGACCTTGTTATTTTGGCTGATTTTCCTAATGCCATTGAGAAAGGGGAATAGAGGGTCACACACTAATTGTATTTATAATATCATTTAAATAGTAATATATCATTTATTATTTTAAAAATTGAATAAATATTATTCGCACATGTGGTTTAATAAGTATTCATGTTTACTTGATTGCACATATTCCATCACAAGTTATTAAAGATAATATTATGCGAGTAGATTATTTAATAAATATTTATTCACTATTTAATGGTTATACCATTTATTTAATTATTACTGAATAATTCCCTGATATTTATTTATTAAATAAATATTTATTATTGAAGGCTCGATAAATATTTTGGAGGAATGGAAAACTGAGTTTAATAGTTCAGTGAGAAATAATATATGTTGAATATTATTTAAATAAATAGTATTTAATTTAATTCACGAGTTTAGTTTATATAGAGAAATAATTATATTATTATTATTATGGAAATTGTGTTCCATATGGATTATGGAAATAAAAAATAACACATGTGGAATTATTAATTTATAATTCTAGTAGTATATAAAAGAAATTATATTATTGTCTTAATAAAGCTAATTCATTTTTGTGATGTGCACAATGAAATATAGAGATAATTATCTCAATTCCCAGAGAGATCCCTCTCAAATAACTATTTCAAGAGTATAGAGATATCATCCTATACCTTTAACTCATGAGTCTATAAAGATATCATAGAGAATATTATGGAATCTATTCTCAGGGCAATCAAAGGCGAATAACCCAAGTCATAGGATCTACCATGCTAGAATCTAGAGATTCCTATATTGACATTTGGTGGTTCATGGACAACATGTGGATCACTACTAGAGGGAATCTACTCTTGATTACTATAATCAAATAATGTTACAACATAGAGTCATTGTCAGATCCATCAATGAAAGAAAAAATTATCACAAGGAAAATCATTAATTTATTAAATTAATTATAAATAACATGTGATGATCCTGCAATTTGGTTCAGAAATTTACTATTGTATATATTATTTGATTCAATTTTTTTGATCATATAATTCATCATTGTGTAAATAATAGATTAATCATTGATAAGGATAAAAATCTGAGTTGGGAATTCCCCATATGATGCTTCTATTGTGCATGGAACCTAAAATTTGTATATGAGCGGCCTCATAATTATTTATAATTATTTAAATATAGTTGATTGATTTATAATTTTTCATTAGTTTTAAATCCTAGTTTAATAATTTATTAATCTCAATTTAGTGATCAAATATCTTCATTTTTTTCATTCAAATATAATCAAATTGATTAATTTTATGAATTAAATAATTTCAAATATCTTATTCAGATGTTTCTAGGAGTCTAGTTGGATAAAAAATGAGTCCATGTGATATAACCTAGAGGTACACACCATGTATTAGTGTTTGATGAACCACTAATAAATTCATAATTAATTGAATTCATTTGAATTTATTACATGTAGATAATTTTATTATACACCATGTGTTGACGGGGACAACCTACAACATGGTTATCCAGAGTGCAAGCTGTGTAACTTCTGTATATGACATGTAGTCCTTTAGTCACTGATGGTCCTTATATCCTCTACCACAACCTATATGACTGGAGACCGTGTAACTTAGAGAACACACACACACTGTCGAGCCCTTGTACACACAGTATACTCCAATATTTTACATGGCATGGTTACACACCGATTCGCTTAGAATTTTTCTCTGATAGACGGTGAGAAAAATACATTCCATGTAAAATAAAATTCAAACACTATATAATTTTACCAGATATAGAAAAATTTATAATTAATTTATTATATTATTCAAACCTTATCAACATGCACTCCATGTGGTCATTAAGTTAGGAGTACACTCCATGTGAGGGTAATATATAGAAATTTATAATTAATTTCTATGTAATGTTTATATCTTCATGTCATGTATAAGTCATATTATAGTGACTAATATATGTGAATTGAATCATAACATGATATGTAAATACCATGTGTTTCATGTGCTCATTATGTCGATAGTACATTCCATGAAAATATATGATAATTCATTTTTTCTACATGTTGCAAAAGTGAATTGTATATGAGTTTAATACACGTTGGCTAGTTCGGAGGAGTATTCATCATGTTGCATCCAAGTTAATTTTTTGTACATATTTAATTTTAAATAAATTTATTTTATTTTTATTAAAATTACAATGGATGAAAATGTCATGAAATATTTATATGAGAATTAAGATAAAAGAATTAACTAATTAAAGAATACAATTAATTTATTCAAGAAAGATTTATCTTAAATAAAAAATATTAGAATTGATGGAAAATTTTATTAAATATATAATTAATTGCATACTTGTGGAAGATCATTATATTATACTAATACTTTTTATTTGACTGGTTTCATTTAATTTATTATTAAATTAAATTTTTATCCTCCATGTCACATATCCTCTCATTGTGTAATGGATTGTGTTACCATTGTTTATTTTATGTAAACCCATAACAAATCCTTTGGTTCCCCTCAACTGCATGTGAGTAAAAGAAAATTAAATAGATGGAGCTCCCAAGCTAGTGGAGGCAGTTCAGGTTTGGAGTTGAAGAGAAACCAATCCAGGAGAGATACGTAGGTGGAGATGTGGAAATATTCAACAAGAACCATAAATTGTTTAAGGTGTTTTCCCCTAAGTTAATGGTAAGTTTATCATCTGCTAGATAAACTAACCATTAGAAAAATATCAAGCTCGTACACCTTTATTATTTTATTTCTATCATGTTTCATGGTTATTTCAATATAGATGTTTTCTTTTGATCACATAAATTAATATATTAACAATCATACAACATAGAACTAAAAGAAGTTTTCTTAAGCATAAATATTATCTAAGAAATTGTTAATCACTTAAGTAAATCCAATAAATATTAATATGCATGTAATGAGGATAAAAATTGTAAATTTATCCATAAAAGATAAGATTCTTCAATTATACATTTATGTCAGTATATCCTTCCACTACATTTATTAAAATTGAACCATAGTTCAATGTGCTTGACCAACCTAAGTTGGGGTGATTTCAATTATCGAGGAATTATAACTTGAATTTTTGGGTTGACTTAGCTTAGTTCACATCAAGGGTTGATTTCCAAAGTAGTACTTGGTGCAACTGAGAGGAAAAAGTTGAGGAAATTCAATTTAAGGATTTTAGGATTGGGGAGTCCACTACACAGATCAAGGAAATGTGATTTAATGTAGTTGGAATTTATAATTTCTCTCTAAAACCCTTAAAATTGTATGACCAACCAAATTAGAGGTGATTATAAGGGGGATATGGATCCTTTCCACTAGAATTTCCAATAAATAAGATATTTTAAATCTAATGGTGAGGGATATTGTGTTTTAATGAAATAGCAGGAGATTAATAAATATAATATTTATTTGTTTAAATTTTATCGGAAATAGTAATAAAACTCTAATCATCTTATTTATAGAAATAACAATAAATATTAATTCAGACATATCACTACAATCTATACTTAATAAGGAATACCTCATTACCTATAGAAATTTCCAAGAATGAAAATGACACTTATGCGTTATCCTGTTCCATGAAAGGAAATTATATGTGATGCAAGAGCCAATTATTATTGTGCCTGGTAACGAGGTTAGTGAGGAAGTGTTATCTCTCTATGATAAAAATTTCCAAGATTCTATATATGTTTAGTGTTTCATGCAATCATTCATGACCAATTAGATTCTAAAGAAACATGAGTTCATGGATGCTTATAAAATGATGTCTCACCTTTAGGATATCTATCAATAGAAGGAGAGAACAGAGATATATGAGATCTCTAATGATCTATTTACAACTAATCCTGGAGATTCGGTTCCATATGCTATATATGTAATCCATATTAATAGATACATTGAATGCTTAGAAAAATTAGGGATTAAATTCCCAGATGATTTATTCAGATATCGTACATTCATCACTACCCAATCCATTCTCTAATTTTATTTTTAATTATAACATGATAAATAATGAGAAGATTCATTCATAAATTCTTTCTCTGATTCACTATCTTGATAAGGACACGGGGCATGACAAACCCATGGTCCTTATAGTGAATAAGAAAAAGAAGAACAAGGAGAAGGGGCCAAGACTCATAGAAAGTCTAAATCACTTGATCATGGTCCTTCCAAAATAAGTAAGATCCAGAGGAAGGGAAAGGAAAAAAGAGGTAATATGTTTTGAATGTGGAAAGAAAGGCCACTGGAATAAGAGATACACCCAGAAGAAATGGGATGCTGAAGGTTCATTTATTATTGACTATAATATTTCAATATATACACATTAGGTATTAGGTACCTCTTTATTCACTCACATATGTATCCAAATTCAGGATCCATGTATATTCCAAAGGATATCTAGAGAAGATGTGGACTTGAAATCTCCCAAGGTCAGGAGGCTGGTTGATCTAGCCATTAGTGAAAAACACCTTTCGTTTCAAACAAGAATGATATTGGTTTTAATTTATTGTTATTATGTACCAACTATTACCTAAAAAATAACTTATTTATAATTACTAGATAGAAATGGTCTTTATTTTAATGTTTTTAAATAAAAGTTATTTCTTTAATTAATACTACATATGTTTCAGTATGATGCATTTAAATAATGGTATTTATGTATCAAATTAAAAAAATCCAATTATTCGAAATAGATTATGAATCATGTTCACGTGACTCATATAACACACAGTTATGGAATCATTACCCTGTTCATGTAAATGAAAAGAAATTGAAAATTCAATTTCAAGATGTTTATTTAGACAATTTTGAGCTAAAACCACATGGAATATGTCATGCTTTTTTACCATGAAAAATGAATAAACCAACATCTTTGGGATAGGATGAAATATCCATAGCTATTATATAGTTGGTACACACTGATGTGAGTGGACCATTTATAGTAGAATCTATAGGTGGGTATTATTACTTCATTACTTTTACTAATAACTTACGTAGTTATGGATATGTCTACTTGATGAGGTATAAGTCTGGATCCTTTGAGAAATTTAAAGAATTCAATCATGAATTATAGAATCAACTCATAAATAAGATTGTTAATATTCGATCGGATCAAGGTGGTGAATATATTAACCAATAGGTCATCAAATTTATATGGGATTTTGGGATTATATATTAACTAGCTACACCTAATACACCATAGTGGAATGGTGTTAATTAAAGGAGGAATCATACATTGTTAGACATGGTGATTTAGATGAAGACTCAGACAGATATTCCATTATACTTTTGTTGATATTCATTTCAAAATGCGGCATACACACTAAACTGAGTCCTAACTAATGTGTAAGATGAAATTACCTTTGAGTTATGGAGTGGAAATAATATTATTTTATTGCATACACACATATGTGGTTGTGAGTAATTTTTTAATGCATTATCATAAATAAAACTATAACCCCGAGGTATAGATTTTATCTTTATAAGGTATCCTAAGTAATAAAATAGATACTACCTATAAAATACCCTAGATAAGAATGTGATTATCACCAGACATACCGTATTTATTGAGAGGTTCCACAACATAAAAAATAATAGTGGGAGAAAGGTTGTATTTGATGAAACTGATGCTTAAGATACAAAAGAGTTGATAGGGGAATAGATTCCATAGGTTCTCATGAAAGAAGTAGTTCCTAAAACATAATTACTTCATTTGAGAACTAGAGAGGTAATAGAAATAGAGAGATAAGGGTTTCTAGTAAAAAAAATATGGTGACTCATTATTGGTTGAAAATGATGAACCTACCTCCTATAAAGGTAGTAAAAAATATTATAAGCTATAAGATGGAAACAAGCAAGGAATTCTAATATGAATTCCATGTATCAAAACCATGTCTGTGTTCTGGTTGATGTGCTAGTTGATGTAAATCTTGTAGGGAGAAATGGTAATTCAAGAGAAAATTAGTCATTAAAGGTAAAATAAATAACTATAAAGAAATGATAGTGGATAAAGAGTTTATAAAAAATCAAGGAGTTGACTATGATGAAACCTTTTAACCATTTTCCATATTTAAATCCATTAGAATTATTCTTGCTATATAAAATATACATGACTGTGAAATTGTTCATATGGATATGAAAACTTCTTCTGAAAATGGGAATATCCAAGAAGATGTCTATATGAAAAAACTAAAAGGGATTGTGACTCCACGTGATGCCAAAAATATTTTCAAGTTATAAAGACCCGTTTACGGATTTTAGCATGTATCGAGGTTAAGGAATATTTGATTTGATGAATCTATAGAAGAATTTTGTTTCACTAAGAATTAATGTGATCTATGTGTTTATAAGAGGGTTAATGAGAATTAAATCATTATGATTTTGGTATATCTTAAAGACGCATTATTTATTTGAAATATAATACTAGTCATATAGTCTATTAAGGAATGGTAAAATAGGTGTTTCTCCATAAAGGAAAAAGGTAGAACATCATATATTCTAGGGATCAAGATCATTCGTGATAGATCCAACTGACTTATTAGACCAATTCAATGTAGATAAATAGACCAGATATTGGAGTGATTTATTATGGAACAATCCAAGAATATATTGGTTTCAGTTTCACATGGTATAAACATTTTTAAGAAAATATGTCCTCAAACACAACAAGAGAAAGTTATAATGAGTAAAATCCCATATGATTCATCGATAAAAACAGTCATGTATATCATGTTATGTACTAGGGTTGATTTTTCCTATTTATTGAGCATGTTAGGAAGATATTAACAAGATCTTATAGAAAAAAATTGTTCCACTTTGAGGAAATCCTGAAGTATTTGAGAAGAACTAATGATATATTCTTGGTGTATGAAGGAGGTTATGAGCTATTCTTCAGAAATTATACTGATTTTAGTTTTCAAATAGATCAGAATGATTTGAAGTTCCAATCAAGAAATATTTTTTTTTCATTGGAGGATATGTGAGTTGGAAGTGTTCAAAGAAGCCAGTTTTCACTGATTTTATAGTAGATTATGAGAATATAGTCATTTTATATGCAGTCAAGGAATCCATTTGGACATGAAAATTTTTCTAGGAATTTTATTGGGTACATAATAGTAAATACCCTATCATTGTGTGTGGTGATAATACTGTAGTAGTGGACCATGAAAAAGAGTCAGTTTCACACCAAAAAACAATGAACATACTCTAGAATCATCAAATCTTGATCGATTTTTCTTTGAGGGGGTAAAGTTATATTAATAAGAGCCCCTAAAAAAGAAAAAAAATTCATAACCATTGACTAAAAGTCTATCTTAATAGAATCATGAGTATCATTTTAGAGCTAGTCGACTGAAGGTTGTTAGAAGTTGGCTCTTGTAAAATTGAATGTTTGTTGGAGTTTGTGCATTTAAACAAATTATTTATACATTATGATAACATATATTCATTATTTTTAATATTAATAAACTTCTTATCACATCATGATTGTTCTTCTTTATAACATATTAGGTAATAATGTCTTAAGAGTAGATGTTGCACTGAAAGGTCATAATAGTTACCTGTTCTGATAAGAACTCATATGTTACATAATATTATTCTTAAATATATATTATATAGATAGATTAAATAATTTTACGGATATAAATATTAAAGGCTATCAATAATGGTGACTCATAGAACTTTGATTAACTTTCTCATGGTGTACGCCATTGGTAATATCTAGTGTAGAATATTATAAGAATAAGACCCAATAGTAGTAAATAAATATTTATATGTTTAATTGGATGATCCTATCTTCAAATGTGTGTTTTTATCCTTATATTTTAGGATTATTTTTAATGAATATTGTAAGTCGTGTACTTTGATGTACTTAAAAAATTGTGAAAGAAAATGTTCACAGTGAGGTATGATACATGGGTGCATCACGAGTAATATTTCATTAATGAATAATGCGATAAATGATTTATCTCTTCTATTATTTAAACTAAGTTAACATATTAGGAACTTTTATGTAAATGAAATAGCCTAAAGAAAACAATGGCCATGGTGTTTTATACGAATGTTCGATTTGTGGAAAGATAAAGAATGAGTCATCAATCACATAGGTTGATGGCACCAGCATGCAACATGCTTGATTAGATATATCAGGATAAATGGATAAAATTACATAGTAAAAATCCATATGAGGTATTTTTACTTTTGGAAATTAACTATTTTCTTTATGGATGCCTTGTCGTATTGCTAAATGCTAACCTTGAACTTCATGCCACTTAGCCTAATGCCATTGAGAAAGAGGCATATAGGGTCACACACTAAGTGTATCCAAAATCTCAGTTAAATAATATATTATGATTTATTATTTAACAACATGAATATATATTATTTCCACATATTTCTTAATAATTATTCATGTTATTTGATCACAAATATTCAGTCCCTACTTATTCAAGATAATATTATGTGAGAATAATATTTAATAAATATTAATTTTCTATTTAGTGAATATAATATTTTTTTATTTATTTGAGAATAATGTCGTGATATTTATTTATTAAATAAATATTAATTATTTATGGCCTGATAAATATTGTGGAGGAATGATGGGACATGTTTAACTTTCCATTAAGAAATAATATATACTGAATATTATTTGAATAAATAATATTTAATTTAACTTATATGTTTATTGAATTTCAAGAAATAATAATATTATTATTATTATAGACATGAAGATACATAATGGTCTGGGAAATAATAAAGGCTATAGGTTCCACTATTATTTTCTAACCCTAGAAGTATATAAACCCAATTGTATTATTTTCTTAATAGAGGCCTTCCATTTTTGTGTTATGAGAAATGACATCTGAAGAGAATCCTCTCAATAACTTGAGATATCCCTCTCCTAGAACACGATCAAGAATGGATGGTGATCTTCCTCCTCCTTCTACTATCATGTCTATAGATATATTAAAGAGAATCTATTGTATTCAATTCTGAGGGTGATCAATAGTGAATGACACAAGAGATAGGATCTTCTATGTTATAACCTGATGATTCCAACAACAATGTTCAATGGTTCATGGAACACATACTGATCACCACTGGAGGGAATTCACAGATGATAACTACAACAGAATTATGGTATGAAAAAGAGATGTTGTTAGATCCATCAATGAAAAAATAATTTCTCACAAGATAATTATTTAATTCCATAAATTAATTATAAATAACATATGGTTATACTATTCTTATTTTTCAACATTTATTTATTGTCTATATTATTTGATTAAAACTTTTTTATAATGAAATTAATCATTATGTAAATATTAGATTAATCATTGATCATTTACAAATATGAATTGGGCATTCCCTATCTGAAGCTTCCATTGCACCCAAAACCTACATAAATGTGTTCTTTAAATTATCATAAATGCATCTAATGGTTTGAATTCTGGGTATGGTAATGGGTTTAGTTTTCTTGTTCCCTAAGTTTTCATTTCATTAGGTTATGAGTTTTAATTATGAAGTTAATTATGGTCTATACATACTAGGTGTTAGAATTGTGAGTAAATTGAAGTATCTCTAGAGTAAAGAACTATGTGTAGAGGGACTTTGGGATAGACATCTAACTGGAATAGAGGCTAATTATTTTTCTAGAAATGTAGTGGTAGACTACCTATCATTACATGCTTACTCTTATCAAGATTTTTGATTTCATATGATTTTAAAAAGTTACATTAAAGGGTTTTATATAGCATATACATGGGATGAATATGGATATATGTGAAAATAGTTGGATTTTAATTTAGGTTAGTAACTGAATCTATGGGTTATGTGAAGGGTTACTCATTAATATAGTTTGATCATATTTATTTGGTAGTGGGAATAGTGATTTAAAAGCATCATGCATTTATATAAATGGAATACATGGGATAATATAGAGAGATAAAATCCCTTTAAAAATACTATGTTTCATATTTTTTGTAATAAAATACTTTTCAAGACCTTGATCATTCTTCCAAGTAGTTTCATACCAAATCTGTGTTCCACTAGACTATCTTTTGTAAGGAATGAATGTAATGGATGAACCTAATAGGTTTGGGAGCTCATTTTTAGTATTCTATTTTGGTTATAATTAGCTACGAAACCCATGAGATAAATGAAAAAGGATTAATATTGAGTTGATGGATTCATAAAAGAGTTGTCGTCTCAAGTATCCAAGAGGCATATGAGATACGACTGACATGATGAACTACCTAAATAAATAATTAGTGATAGTAATTATAAAATGAAAATATTTCTTAGTAAAATATGGATCTTGGACCACTAATGGAAATGCTGGAATTTAAAAAGGGGTAATGAGTTTACTGGGATCATATTTTATAATTTTTATTAATAAATGAATATAAAAAAAGATACCCACATATGATAATATTTTTTTTGTAGATAAAATGTCATCAATATCACCAAACATCACTTTCAGATAAATCCCTAAGAAACAAATATTTAATGGAAGAATTTTATTAAATGGTATAAAAACATAAGAATCATTCTTACGTAAGAATGAATTTTACATGTGTTTAAGAAACCTCTTATTTATTAGTTGGTTGTTGAATATATTAAACAAGTGTAACATCCCCAAATGATAAAGGGTAAAATGACTAAATGATATGACTCATGTCAACAAGGTGCACCTTCCTTTTCGGGAGCCTGTCTGATTAGAACTCCACAGTTAAGCGTGCTTGGCCTGGAGTAGTGATCAGGATGGGTGACCTCCGGGGAAGTTCCCCAGGGTGTGTGTGAGTGAGGACAAAGCACACTGGAAAGGACATGTGTTGGCCTGTGGGGACTATCATATTAGTCAGAAGACCCGTTCATGCATGTGGGTGGACCCTGGGGTGGGCCCCACGTGTTTGCGGGGCAACTGGTGGTACCTGGTGGGCCAGGACCCGACGACCATGTTAAGGCGGGGTGTCTGTGCTGTCACCGGGACCCGGTTGTCACATTTGGTATCAGAGGTGGTACCCAGCCTTAAGTGCGGTGCACTGCCTGGGTTGAGATGTAGGGCCCACAACGAGGGCGTTGTGCCCTAAAGGGGGGGGTGATTGTAACATCCCCAAATGATAAAGGGTTAAATGACTAAATGATATGACTCATGTCAACAAGGTGCACCTTCCTTTTCGGGAGCCTGTCTGATTAGAACTCCACAGTTAAGCGTGCTTGGCCTGGAGTAGTGATCAGGATGGGTGACCTCCTGGGAAGTTCCCCAGGGTGTGTGTGAGTGAGGACAAAGAACACTGGAAAGGACATGTGTTGGCCTGTGTGGACTATCATATTAGTCAGAAGACCCGTTCAGGCATGTGGGTGGACCCTGGGGTGGGCCCCATGTGTCTGCGGGGCAATTGGGGGTACCTGGTGGGCTAGGACCCGACGACCATGTTAAGGCGGGGTGGTTGTGCTGTCACCGGGACCCGATTGTCACAACAAGAGTATATAGATATTTATGGGAAGTATGTATAATATTTTATTAAAGATCTCAAATAATTAGATATCAAATAACCAATAAGAAACTAGTGTCTACTCATTTACCTAATCCAATTGGTTATGTTAATGTTAGAGAGAGACTGAAGGTATCCTTTAAATTTTTTTGATATATAAATCATTAAATAATAGTTTTTTAGAAATTTTATGATAATGTTAATGAGTTTAAGAAATGATTAGCTTATTTTATCAAAGTGTTGAGGATAGATGAACTGATCATCAGACATCTAGTTATGGTGCTATATTGACAGTACAAGTGGGTAAAAGTTCAAAATGAAAGAAGGAAACATATATTGAAAAGTCTATAAATATTTATTTCAGTAGTCAGTTAAGATATTTAAAACATAAATGAGACTTATAAAAGGTGGGTAATTTTTTTTTATAAAATGGAACTATCTAGGATACCTAAAGGGTTTTAATAAATTCTATTGAGATTCCACTGTAGGTATTAGTATTATTGAAGTTAATTATTTTATTTTGAAGGGTATATGATACCAAATGTATATCTATGAAATTTTTAAATTTAAAATAATTCAAAATAAAATTTATAATTAATGAATCTTATAGTTTTTATTCACATGATGAAGAAAAGGGTTGATAAATCATTGAGTTGAATGTGATGGAATATTTCAATACTATATGGATCTAAATAAAGGATTGGTATTTTATTATTATTTATCTTATATAAAAAGTGATGTTTTTTGTTAATAAATATCTTTTATAAATAATATGACATAATATTTTTTGATACACATGGGTTATGATTCATTAAATTTGACAACCTGTTTTGAAAAAGGATGATAAAAGGTGTTTTATCTTAGACAAAATATTTTATCAAGGTTATGTTTTTAAAATATAAAGGAAATATTTCTCAACACACTATAGTAAAATAATTTAATTATAAATCCTTCTTTTTAGTAAAACTATCCAAACACAGAGAATATTATATTAGATATTTACATTGATAGTTTTTTTGTAAAGTATTTACACTATAGAAAATAAGCGTTATTTTCTAAACAGAAAATAATTTGTATCTTATAATGATATTCTTAAGAGAATATGATTTCTAAAAGGTTAATAGGGGTATATTTATAGTTATTCAAGTTTCATTACAATAATTAAATGATTATATTAGCATAATCCAAAGTGAATTTCATTTAATATCGCAAAAGAGTTTTGGGTGTACTGGTAAAGAGAAATGTAAAGTGGTACATTTAGTTACCATAACAAAGTGAATGTTACTTTATATTCCAAAATATTTTAGGAAATTGGTAAATAAATGTGAATTGTAATATTTTTCTACTATAGTATCCCAAAGGTAAAATTTTAATGTAAAAGTTCTAAGATGATGAATATAAAAATATAAAGAGTTTTAAATAGATAATATATGTCATTAAAATCATAATATAAGACATTTTGAGGTAATGAAGTTTTGAATATTATATTAAAATATCTAAAAATTAGGAATGAAATCCTGAAGTCTCACTATTACATGAACAATTTTTTTTATAGAAGTTTCAAACTAAAAGAGTTTTGTGGGTGGGTTTTCTCATATGGTCACATCGAGTTGTGAAAGGAAATACTTAAGGATATAATGAGTCTAATTAGACCCAAATAGTGTCAAGAATATAAGGCCTCTCTAGTAATCTATCATATGGGATATGATTAGACAATATATTATGTATATTTTTTTTAATATTAATAAAGTTGTTCATGAATATAAAATATATCATGTTATATAAAAAAAGTATCCACTCTATTATTATTTTATGTCACCTATAAATAGTTTTTAAAGTTAAATGATAATTTACCTATTAATCCATGTCTTTGAGTTATGCATAACTATTGTTAATCATAGAATATTATAGGTTGTTATGAAATGTTATCGTTAACATGGGATTTCATATATATATATATATATATATAGAATATGGTTAAGAGGTACAAAATGAGTTTTATGTGCTGGATGAATCCCCAAGTATACCACATAGAATGTTATACACTATATATTTGTCATTTAAGGGGTGAATGTTTCATATTGAATTCCTATACCTAATGTTGGAAAGTTACATAGAATGATAACCATTATAATCACATACCTTACTTATGTAATCCTTGATGCTTATATTATTAGGTAATGTTTGGAATGTGGTTTATCATGTATTTAGTTGAGGATTAATCATGATGGGATTATTACTCTCATATAAAGAGTATTAATTATGGTCACATGATTGAAATAAGCTGAGCATGTGAATGGACATACCTAGATAAGGCACATGTAATGTGACTATCAATATAGATTAGGGGAATATGATAAGATCATGTAATTAGATTGTAATATCCTTTTACTATTATCAAGTCTTCATAGACCCCTATTTTTTCAATGTTTTGGTAGGTTTTTTTGGTTTCTTTTGGGTTAAAACTTGGTTAGTTTTTGGAAGTTATGGGTCTATTAATGGTTGGACCATGGGTTACCCAAACCATGCACCCTGCTAGAGAAAATCGTGAAAACCAAGGCAATGAGATTTTTCATGGTTGGTGCATGGTTTGGTAAACCACACACCAACCTAGGAGAAACTGTGCATCCCTTTTAATGGGGGCACAAGGATAAGGTGCACAGTTTGGTCTAACAATGCAGTCGTACCAAGATAACAATGCATATGTTTTTTTAATCTAAAAATTATTTTAAAATTCCTAAAATAATCTTTTTAGACCCCTGATGGACCTGTACGGCCCCAAAGTGATTTCTCCTTCCAAGAGAGTTGTCAAGAGAAGTTTTTGGGCCCTCATCACCCTCCCAAAAGAAGATCAAATCTTGGAGAATGGTGTTCGATCTTCTTCTAGTTTGTTTTATCATCCCATTATCTATCTCCCACTCTCTTCGCTTTACTACCTAGGGTTTTTTAGATATCCACATTAGTCTGAGGATCTAATCTATGCTATTTGGAATCTTAAACATTTTTTTAATTCTTGCCTTCCCATTAAAAACATTCCTTATTGAAGAATACTGTTGAGGTTATTGTAATTCAAGATCCCATGATCCCAAGGTAGGTAGTTTGATTTTTATTGGCTAATATTATTAACCCTAAATTTCTTGATTTAATATCAATTATTGTATTTGAATCTAATTGATTGAAATTTCATTCATTTTTTTATTAAAAAAAATTCCATTAAATTGGGATATTTGATTTGTGAAATTGTATTTTGGAATAAAATTGGGAGAAAACATTAATTCCATTGAATTGGGGGATTTTATTTGTGATGTTGGATTCTAGCATAAAATTGGAGAAAACCCTAAATTCATTGTATTGGGAATTTATTGTGAAATTGATGTTTTTTTGTAAAATTTAAATTGTGAATGTAAATTTTTAAAATGAAATGTGATTTGATTTAAAATTATTGTATGATAAAAATAACTTAAAATGGGTTTGATAGACACCTTTGAGTTTTATCTTGGAAAAATGGATTATTTTAATTAAAAATACCTTTTGGTTTCTTAAATGAAAAATTGACATATTTCAAATGGAGAATGGGAGGAATTGTATTTTAATTATTCTTAAAGTAAATTTCCCTTCATTTATTTGTTATTAGAGAACATGAAACCCTTAGATAGTTAGTGAGTTCTTTGGACAACACTCCATGATTTACAACATTCCAAAACATAATTGTATCATTTCACATCCCCAATGAGATAGTAATGAAATCTCCTTTGTCTGCACCAAAGGGATGTTTGAATACACATATTTCCATTTCACTTTGAGTGTATAGAGTCTATTAGCTTCGAACATCACACCCTTAGGAATATAACCATGCTTATCACTTGTTTTTATTTGAAATGAATATATTCCATTATTTTAAATAGTCTTACATGACTTTTGAATTTATATAAACTATTTTATATAAATGGTTTGATAATCCATTTGTTTAAATTATTTCCATCATTTTAAATGTAGTCCATTATTTTTTTAAATATTCTTTTGAAATTCCAAACCTATTTATTAAAAATTAAATTCTCTTTATTGGGTTAATTAAATGGGGAATATTTTATGGAATCCTCGGTGAGACACTACTAGGAATTTGGGTCACACCCTACCTGTGCATTTGCGTGTTTGTAGATAAACAATTATAGGTTTGAGAGGGGGTAAAACACCACTTAGAGGTGGTTCTAACTATTGATTTTTGGGCATGAAGAGTTGAGTATAATGGGGCTTGGTTTATTCTTTCCATTTTACGATACTTTGTTGTTGTAATTTTAGTTTTTTTACCTATTGGAATTCAGGTACACTTCCCTCTATAGAGTTTCCTTTGTATGCATACTGACTTATTTATCTAATTCCTTTGTGTTTGTTAAAAATTCACTCCCACTTTCATATTATATGATTTTTGGTGATTTTTTGACAACCCATGGGTACTGGGAATTCCCTTAGGGTTATGTTAGTTTGATCTTGGTTATCATGTTACTTGGGTACCTAGTCTAGTTTGTCAAAAAGTGGTATCAAAGGTGTGGGTTTTTCATCTTTCCTTGATGTTAGTATATAGTTGTGTAACCTTTTCGGGACTTAGGAGGTAGTTTCGAGTGAGTTTCTAGCCATCTATGAACGTAATGATCCTTAAGTCTCTAGAATTGGTTTGGGAAAGATGTCTTGAGGATTATATCAAGTGTTTACCTACTTTTCATTTTGATCGATTGAAATAAAAATCTTATATATCTATCTGTAAAGATTAATTTACCTTAATTTCTCTATTTTATTGTTAATATAATGTTTTATTTATTTTCTACTGATGCTATGTAGAATCATTCTTTCAAGAAGATGTGAAAATCACATCTAGGTGGAAGATACTGCTGAACCTCAGTGAGAAAATACTCTTGTGGATCTGAATCTGGTTAAGGTGGTCATTTATACTATCCAAGATCTAGGATAGAAACCACCACCATCTCCCATTGAGGCCCCAACTGTAGTACCTTGAATGGATGATATCAAACTTTTTCTCAAGAGTTCCTTCATCATTAGACTCTATCATTCAAAGTCTCTAATGATCCTCAAGATTCTAGATAATGGTTGAGAATTGTTGATAGTTTTTTCGATTTATTAGAGACACCTAAGGAAACCAAGGTAAAGTGTTCCATATTCATTCTTAAAGGACCAAGAAGTAGATGATGGGACACTACAATGATGGTGAAGAATCATGAGGGATTAGAGTGCAAATACTTTAATGTTCTTTTGACATACAATTTATATCCATATTCCATGATATTGGCCAAGGATATAGTGTTTTTAAAACATGATTTGGCTAATAAGACCATGGTAGAGTACGAAAATTGTTTTAATGAGCTCATATAGTTTTCACAAGAGATAGTATTGAATGACAAGATAAAGGATTGAAGGTTCGAGTTGGGGATATTCTATGATATTTGTTCTTAGTTTTTCTTGCTGAAGCTGAACTCTAATACTGATGTGATGGATAGAGAACTAATTGTTAAAATGTACTTAGTTAGAAAGTTAGGGTTTTTAGGAGTTTCTTTCACTCCTAATGTCGTTGAATGAACTGTCAATGGAAAGAGAAAGCGTGGTGAATCTCGTGGTGGTTATCGAAAATAGTTTTTTTATAAACCTCTTGCAGTGTAGGGGTACTTTGATTTTTTACCATTGTGGTAAGATGGTGTATTCTAAAAGGGTTTTCACTAAGTCACCCAAGATATGTGGCTCCTACGTACACTCAGGTCACCTATAGAAGTTATTCCACATCCACTTCACTCTGTATTGTGGAAAAGGTCATATGAACCTTCTAAATCTATAAGGAAATCATAAAATTCATTTATAAAGGGTTTATATCCATAGGCATCTGTAATTAAGCTTATTCACACAATGGAAGAGTCTCTATAGGAAGTAGATATTACTTCAATAATAGTGATAGGTTCCATTATTATAGCTTCATCATTGGTGACTGATTTATTTGATAATGGTGCATCTCATTCATTTATTTCAACCCATATTATTAATCTTATAAATATTCTTATGATTATTTTATCTTATGTAATGGATATTACTACACCCCTTGGAATTAATAGAGAGAATAGTCTCCATAGTCCCACTTGGGTTTTCTCCCAATCAGATGTTGAGTTTGCATATAGTTTTCTAGTTTTCAAGATGAAATCACTAGATGATATTTTCAGGATGGATTGGCTCATTGAAAATAAATCTTAGATTAATTATTATCTTCGATGTATCTTCTTCAATACACATAATGGGGTGTGTTGTGTCTTCCAAGTGGAATGAGACCTAAGGTCAAATAGATCCAAACCTTCTTATCTAGAGTTTAGGAAAGTTATATTTGTGTTTTATTTTGATTTGGAGTGAGAAAATTTGAGTGGTGATCTCCCTCCAGTTTTCTTTGAGTTTACCAATGAGTTCCCTTCCGACTTCTATGGTTTTCCACTAGTAATTGAGGTAGAGTTTTCTATTGATTTAGTGCATAATAATCAACTAGCTTATATACCCTCTTACCACATGGAACCGGTTTAATTGAAGAATATTAAGACTTAGTTGAATGGTCGTCAAGAGAATGACTTTATATGCCCATGTGTGTCACCTTTGGTGGTGTCGATTCTATTTTCTAAGAACGTTGACGGTTCACTCTAACTATTATTTTATTACCTAAATCTCAATATTGTCATGGTAAAGAACAAGTATACATTTCCATAGATTGATGATTTATTTGATCAGTTGAAATAGGAGAAGTGGTTCTCAAATATTTTTTTTTGGTTAGCACCAGTTGAGGATAAAAGAATATGACATTCATAAAACCGCCTTTCGAAGAAGGTGCGAAAATTAAGAGTACATTGTTATGACATTTGGTTTAAACAATTCTCTTGAAGTCTTTATGAATTTGATGAACAAGATTTTCCCTGAATATCTTGATACCTTTGTGGTAGTCTTTGTAGATGAAATCTTGGTCTAATATTTTTTTGAGGAGGATCATGTGAATAATCTGAGAGAAGTTATGGAATTGTTGAGAAATCATAGACTTTATGCCAAACCTTTGAAATGTGATTTACGGATCTGGGAAGTGAAATTCTTGGGACACATGGTGTTGAAACATGGTATTTTAGTTGATCCTAAAATGGTAAAGGATATTATAAAATGTGAACAACTACAAAATGTTTTCAAGATCCTGAAAATCTAGGGGATTGTTGGTTAGTATCACCGGTTTTTAAAGGACTTATCATTTTTGACTTCTCGGATGACTGCTCTAACATGGAAGGGAGTGAATTTTTCTTGGGATGAGAAATATTAGAGTTATTTTGTTGAGATAAAACATATTTTGACTACTACACTAGTGTTGACTCTTCCAAAGGATGTATAGGGATATGTGGTATTTCGTGATTAATAGATTTTGAGTTTGGGCTATGTTATTTGGCATGGTGATCATGTTGTGGCTTATAGATCTCATCATCATTGGCAACACAAGAAGAATTTTCAAACCCATTACTATGAACATGCAGTTGTGATATATAAACTTAAGAGTTAGATGCATTAGATTTATGGAGAATGGTTTACCATGTATTCAAAACACACGATTTTGATTTATATCTTCTCTAAAAAAATTTGAATCTCTTCCAAAGGCATTGGGTGGAATACCTAAAATCTTTCAACTTTTAGATCACATATACGATGGGGAGATGGAATTTCATCATAGATGATTTTAGTAGTCAAATTACATCTTAGTTTCTGTAAAAATCTTTAGAATAGTGGAAGTTAATGTATTATTTTTCATAGTTTCATTTTGGAGTTCAGGAATTAGGGGCTGAGGTTTCCTTGTAAAATGTTCAGTTGTCATCTTCTCTTCTCAAGATGATTCGTTAGGATCAAAAACTTGATGAATAGTTCAACAACATTAGATACTCTCTTCATGGTGAAGAGAAATTGCGAGATTGGTCAATTTCTACTAAGAGAATTCTATGATATCAAAATCACTTTTTATGTCATTAGAAGTAAGGAAATCTATGATAGGGGATTTCAATAATTCCTAGAGATATGAGCACCCAAGAAACATGAAGATGTTATATGACACATGACATTGATTTTGGTGGCTAGGTATGAGACATGTCATTGTTGAATTTGTCTATCATTGTTATACATTCCAATAGGTCAAGGATGAGAACTAGATATCTTCATGTTTTCTCAAGCCACTTACAGTCTCATCATGGAGGTCGGATGGAATCTACATGGAAGTTGTGGTGGGGTTTCCACGTACCTAGATAAAGAAAATGTGATATGTGTTATAATTGATAGGTTGATGAAATCTAATCACTTTATACCCATTCGTGATACTACCAAAGTTGAAGAGTTGGGAAATCTTTATGTTAAATAGATTGTTCATTTACATGGAGTTCAAAATGCTATAGTTTCTGATAGAGATCATAAGTTCAATTTTCACTTTTGGAGAGTATTTTAAGAGGCATTGGTATCTCAATTATTTTTGAGTATGACATACCATATATATTTATATGGATAGATAGAAAAGACTATATAGATTTATGAGTATATGATTCATGCTTATGTTCTCATTTTTGGTGGATCTTGGGATGATCAAATGGGGATATTTGAGTTTTGTTATAACAATAGTTACTAGTCTATGATTATAATTTCTCCTTTTGAGGCATTGTAGGGTCTACCTTATAGATATCTTTTGTTTTGGTTGAATATTGGTGAATATTCCTTGGTTGGACCATGTTTGGTTCAAGTGCCGACATAAAATATTCAGTTGATTTATCATAGGATGTTGATGACATAGATTCACTATAAGTCTTCTGCTGTTTTTCATCACAGGCAATTGGAATTATCTGTTGGTGATATATTTTCTTGAAATATTCTCCCAATTTGGGTCATCAATAGATTGAGAGGCATGAGAAACTTTCTCCTCACATTATGGGACCATTTGTGGTTAATGAAAATGTGGGGAAAGTTTCTTACCATTTAGTACTCACACTACAGCGAACATCGATACATAACATGTTTCATGTATCTCATCTACGAATGTATATATTTGATCCATATAATTTTCTGTGTTTGAGTGATCTTGATGGTGAACCTCATTAATCCATGAATGAATTCCCAATTATGATAATTGATTATGAAATGATGGTGCTTCATGGGAGGATGATAGATTTGGTTTAACTGCTATGGAAGCACAGTTCTAATAGCCATGAGATATGGGAGAGGGAGGTACTGATGAGGTAGTAGTCGCCTCATCTTTTTAGCATGGAAATTTTTAAGTAGGTTTTATGGGGAAAAAAGTTTCTATAGTGGGGAGGTTGTAATATCCTGTTATTGATTTTAGATTTTACTAAACCCCTCTTTTTACCATGATTATGTTTGTTTTTTTGAGTTTGTTTTAGGTGAAAACATGGTTAATTTCAAACATTTGGGGGTTGTGCATGTTTGGCACATGGTTTACCCAAATTGTGCACCATGCTAGAGAAAATTGTGAAAATTGAGATAATGAGGGTTTTCATGGTTGGAGAATGGTTTGGTAAACCATATTCCCACCATTGAGAAACGATGCAACCCTTTTAAAAGGGGGTTTGCAGTTTGGTCTAACCATGTGACCCTACCCAAATTACCATGTGTATGAGTTTTTTAATCCATAAATTATTTCAAAATTTTCTAAAACCCACTTTTTAGACCCACTACCAACCTATATGATCCAAAGAGATTTCTATTTACAAGAGGGCTCCCAAGAGTAGTTTTCCCCTTCTTTACCCTCCCAGAAGTGGATTGAATCTTAGAGAATGTCTTTAGATCTTATACTAATTAGTTTTCTCATCCCATTATCTATCTCCCACTCTCTCTTATTTCCTCCCTATAGTTTTGTAGATCTCTGTGTTGATTAAAAGATATAATCCCCATTTTTTTAATCTTATACCTAGGTTTGATTCTTGGGTTCCTTTTGATAATATTCCTCATTAGGGAATCCCATTTAGGGTGTTGTGATTTGAGATCCCAAGATACCGAGGTATGAAGTTATGTTTTTTATTGGCCAATTTGATTAACCTTAAATCTATAAATTTAATTTCAATATTTTTATATCCATCTAATTTCTTAAAATTTATTTCAATTTTTTGATTAAAAACACAATTCCACTAAATTGGGGATTTAATTTGTGAAATTGGATTTTGGAATATAAATAGAAGAAAAACCCAATTCAATTGAATTGGTGTATTTAATTTGTGAAGTTGGATTCTAGAATAAAATTAGGGAAAACCACAATTCCATTGAATTTAGATTTATTATTTAATTGATTTATTTTTTTATGAAATTTAAATTTTTGAATATAAATTGTGAAATTGAATTGTGAAATATAATTATGAATTGATTTCAAATTCTTGTATAGGAAAAATTGCATAAAATGGTTTTGATAGAAACATTTGGGTGCTATCTTATAAAATGTGTATTTTGATTAAAACACATTTTTGTTTTTTAATTGGAAAATATTATTATTTGGAATTGGGAATGGGATGAATTTCATTTTAAACAGTCTTAATGTAATTTTCCTTTTTTTGATTTTTTATTAGAGCACATTTGTGCCGTATATAGTTAGGTAGTTATTTATACAACACTATACAATTTAAAGTGTTCCAATACATAAACGAACATGTCACATCCTTGATGGGACGATGATGAGGTCTCCTTTTTCTGCACTAAAGGGTTATGTGTATACACATATTTCCATGTCACTTTGAGTGTACGGAGCCCCGTAGCTTAGAACTATCATACCTTCAGGAATATGCCCATGTTTCTTGCTTGTTTGTATTTGAAATGAATATATTACATTTTTGTATACTATTTTATAGGCCCTTTAAATTTATGTAAAATTTTATACATACAATGTTTGATCACCCATTTGTTTAATGTATTTACATTATTTAAAATGTAATTCTCGATTTTCTTAAAAATTATTTTGAATTGATAAACCCATTTATTTAAAATGGAAATCTATTTATTTGGATAATTAAATGTGGAATATTTTATGGAATGCTTGGTGAGACCATACTATGATTTTGTCTCACACACTATATGTGACATTGGGTGTTTGCAGATTATAGACTTCCAGGTTTGAGCAGGGGTAAAGCACCACTTGGAGGTGGTTCTACCCGTTGATCTTTAGGATTGGAGAGTTGAAACCACTAGGTATTGGGTTGTTATTTCTGTTTTTTGGTACTTTTTTGTATTAATTTGGGATTTTTTACCTGTTTGAATTCTGTTATACTTTTACCTATACTGTTTTTTTGTATACAAGGTGACTGTTTTGGCTTGGTTCTGTTGTGCTTGTGGAAAATTCATTCCCACATTCATATTTTTTGGTGCCTGGTGCTTTGTCTCCAACTTGTGGGGATTGGGAATGCACTTCAGGCTATGTCAGTGCTAGATAGGAAATCGAGTTACTAGGTTACCTGGGCTAGTTTGTGACCGAGATCCAGCTTTCTTGGTTTGAAAATTATCATCTCGACTCCAGCTGTCTGTGTAGGGTGGTTAGTTGTTGTCTCCATGAGCGACCTCGTGGGTGGTGAAAGGATTTGGTTTCTGGTTTTTATTAGAGATCTCATTTGGCAGAAATGGTGCTCGATTAGGCATCATTGTAGTAATGGCTTCTTATTGATTTTCAATTTTTCCTAGTACTTTGCTTTTGGATGAGATTTTTCTTGGATCTGTGTTTGCGATTGCAGTTTGTTCTGATCTTGCATGGTTTGTGGCAACGACGTGGTTTTGAATGGTTTTGAGGTTCTGGGGGTAACTACTGTGGGTTTGGTGGTCTATCACTCATGGTTTTCTCAAGCTTGATGGAATTGGATGTGGCATTGGTTTTTGTATTTATTTCTTTCTCTAGATATGTTCTGTTTGGGTTCTAGTTTTGGATGTATCTACTATTTCATACACGTAGCATGCTAGGAGGATGACTGTGACATCCATGGATATTGTCTATGCTTTGAATAGGCAGGGGACTCTCTTCATCTTAGGAAATTATCTTGATCTTCAATGTCCATTTTTCAATTTCTATACATGGTAATGGAGGCAAGGGACTGGGATAGGGTAGAGAAAAGTGTCATAGGAAGTCCCTTCATGATAACTTCCATAGTATTACCAAGCTTTCACCTACTATCTCATGAAGAAGGATTGAGTGAATAAGTAAAGTGAATTGATATATGAGGATACTCACGAGGTGTTTTAATTATATTCTATGCTAACATGTGATGCTTATGGTTCTGTAATTTGAAATTTCCAATGGTGGTTCTTGGATTCTGTTTGGGGCGGTTTGAGGCTATAGATTTCTTGTTCATTTTGGTGTGTTTTCAAGTAACACACTACATAGATATGCTTTAGATGAGGTTCAGAGTAGGAAGCCTTCACTGGAGCATACCATTTGTATTTGGATTTTCAATAGGGTATGGATTTTCCATTGGTAATAGGCCCATGAATCCCTACACATGACAACTATCTGAGATATCATGTGATGGTGATGGCTTGTCATCATGATGTAGTCGATTGGGAGGGGAAGATCTTGTAGTCTTGATATGGATTATCTTATTTCATGGTTTTTTTGGTTGTAATGTTTGGATCTTTTGATTTCTCTCTTTTTCCTTAAAAGTGTTTTGATAATAAAAAAATTAATTTTCAGTATCTATGGGGATGTACTACAAGTTACAGATTGATATTTTTCTGAACTAAAACCATATTGACCATGAAATAGTGGATACCATGGTCTATGTGTGTAATCACCATATTATATTTATAGTCACTATACTATGGTACCCATGTATGGTGTTTATCATATTATGTGATAGCATTCTATATCCTTTTTTCTCCATCCAAAATGATATTATAGTTGGTTATTTTTCATTTAATGATGATTTAAATAACATTGAACACATTTCAGGATTTTTTAGATATTAAAAAATAATTGAGGATATTAAACTAAGATTATTATTATTGAAATGGATATTACATTTATAAAATGTTATACTTAATATTTCTTTAATTTTTATGTTACTAATTCCATTATAAATGTGGTTTGATACTACTGTGAGTAGTATGGAACGGTGGAAATCATTAGATGATGCAACAACCTACCTTTACAGTAGTGACTCAAACCATAAACATGCATTGTTTCATGATTTTTAACATACTTTACCAAAAATAAAATCCATGGATCTAGAGTTATAGTGTATTTGGAAGATTATACATATTAATACATCATCAGAAATGTAAAAAAACATCTTTATTTAAAATGACACATAGTGCTTCTAATTCAAAAATTTCCTCTAATACTATATAAGATACCATAGGTAAAATACATAAAGAAATGTGTGATATCAAAATACCATTAAGGGGACAAAATTGGTATTAAAACATAACATGATATTCAAGAATCACAACATGATATCATAAAGAGAATGACCCTTAGCATGAAAACATGGAATAAGGAAATAAAATAAGAATATCATAGAATCCTAAGCATGTGTAAAAATCATAAAGAATGACATCAGAATAATATGTCAAGGATAAATACTAAGAAAACATAAAATTAGATAACCACTATCATAATCACCCTTTTCTCAGGATAACCATCATCATAAAATAGTATGATTAGGATAACCACTATCACACCAATAATAATATGCTTGGGATAACTGCCCATGCACGATACATGGTATCTCATGAAACATTAATATTACCAAATGAATTAGAGGGATATAATAGGACCACCCATCACATCAAAATATGTATATGCATATGTGTTATATAAGATAAAATAAACCGTAAATAAATCACAAGCAGGATCAAACCCGTGAGAAGGAAGTGGGTTTAATAATTCTAATTTAAGGCATTATTGAAGGCTAAATCATAAGAACTCCGAAGATAAGAAAGAATTAAAACATTTTTAACGTTCATAATTTCAAATTTAAAATTAGACTTGAACGTGGAGTCATAATATAGGTAATTCATTATAAAAACAAAGATAAAATAGAATAAAAACTTACCACCTGGGTGATGATATATGAAATAAGTAAAGGATATTTTTTACAGAAGGAAAAAGTATATTATTTTCTATAAAACCAAAATTAAATAGGGGTACGGAAAAAAAATAATGACAGTTTTTAGAAGATATTCATGGTTTAGAAACATTTGATATGGGAGATTATTCACATGAGATAAGAAATAATAAATTTCCCTCAAATTAGGTTTACATAAAAGTGGTAATTTTAGAGGGAACTAAAAACTTATATAACCCCAAAAATGAGAAAATATATTAAATTATATAAATATGTAATTAAAATATATACTAGAAGAGAATATGAATATGATAATAATTTTTAATAAAAATGTAGAAGGAGAAAATGACAGTGAAAGTATGACCAACAAGTAATGAGGGTAGTATAAAATATCCATTTTTATATTCAAAACCACCATTATTGATAACCAACATCATAAAATAAGATAATAAAATATATTTTTTAAAATAGGAGAAGGTAAATATTATGTTTATAGGAAATTAAACTTAATGAGGTATCTAATAAAAAGGATAACATTAGAGAAAAGGGAAATTATGGGCAAGGAGGGGAAATTGTTGTTTAAATGGATGGGAAGTATTCTTAACATAGTTTCACTTTACTAAATGAATAGAACACAATAATAAATCAGATTTGAATTAAATGTTATATATCAAGATATAAATAAACTATTACTTACGAAATGAAAGACAAAACTGAAGGAAAATTATTATAACTCAATAATGTATATGGATTTGTGAATATACCGTATATTTTTTGGAAGATATCAATTATATTACACAACAATAAAGAGAATGAATAGATGTGAATTTTCCATTTTAAAAAATAATTTATGATATTATATGTCATGGGTGGAAGAATTTTCACAGTAAAATTTAATATTTCTTCCTAATATCAAAACATGCCTTAATAAAGGGTTATTGAGTTGAAACCCTTACAGTTTAAGAGACATTCTAATAAAACCCCTTAAAAGAAATAAAACATGATGTTAATGTTCATAGACTATTAATAATTACAATTTATGCTATTATATATCCAATTGGTAGTATACACACCATTTAAATGAAATTATTTTCATAAAATAACCAGTCTCTCACATATAAAAATTTTGAGACGAAACCCCTACCTTGCATCTGAAAGTATTATTAACATGTACTCAACTTTCTTTTCCTTTGAAGTTATCCCTTGGGAAACTCCTTAAGACTCATTATATTGGAATTTTATTGAACAAAAGTATTAAAAGGTGTAGAGAGGGTGTTGAAAAGGGAACATGAAAAAGATTTGGTTGATCAAAGGATTTGGAATGGGTGGAGAATTGGGGAGGATGTTGTCTCCTTTTATAAGTGAAGAAAAAATAAATTTTGTAAAAACCCATTATTTCTCAATTATATAACTCCATTATTCTAGGAAAAGGCTCAAAATATGTCCAATAATAGTGTGGGGAAAAAAATAAGTCCAATCCCCACTCCAATATTAGAATCACATATGTTTTTACACGTTTCATCCATTTTTACTCTATTAAACCACTTTTACCCTAATTTACCCATACTGTGGTAATTATAGTTTCACCATTATGAAATAATTTTAATGGAAAAGATAAAATTGGAATGATTTTAAAATTTTAAAATTATTATTTTAAATATTTAAATCATTTTATAAAATAAAATTTCTAAGAGTTAAAGAAATTTATTTTAGCATGAGCACACAAAACACATAAAAAACATTTTTCAAGTATTTTATTAAGCACAATGTTTATGTAATGAAAAAAATTATAGTTTTTTTAAATTATAAAGATATTACTATGATTATTAATTTTCAAATAAGATCTATGTGAAATTAAAATAAATAAAAAATCTAATTCCTCAAGTTTCATATTTATTTAAAGAAGCAGGCAAAAAATAGTCTTCATAAAATAATACTTGATTATATAAAATGATATTCTTGTGATTTTTTAAATGGAAAATTGTATTTAATTTTTCTATTTTACTTTATAAATATATATATATATATATATTGTATAAAACAAATTTTTCAATAACTTTTATGTCATGTAAAATTCATTGTATTAGAAAAATCAGTATTTTCATTATTCACCTATAAATCTATTATTTTAGAAAAATATCAAAATTTCATCTGAAAATAATTTTGATATTTGAAATTTATAAATAAGTTTATTTTATAAAATTTAAATTTTAAAATTTTTATATTTGTCTTTTAAATGAAAAAATAAATTATAAACGCTACTTTTATCACAAAATGATGTTTTTAAACATTATGTGTTCTTAATATAATTCATATAGATTTTTAATTTAAGTACTATAATTATATCAAATGTTAAAATAATTTAAAAGATTTAATATAATTTATTTATAAAAATATACAATACTTAATAAAATATTTCATTGAAAATAAACTTTACTTTTTTACTAAACGTGCTTTAACTGACAAAACTAATTAATTATTTTTATCATAAAATTTAATTTTACCACTCCATTGATACTGAAATATTTATTTTAATTTTATATATACATCATATAAATTTTAAATAATAGTAATAATAATAATATTTATACATTATATATATATACTTATAATATTTTAATATCATATTTGTATTTCATTATGAGTTATGTTTTATAAAAACACAAAAATTTGGTATACATATTTGATATATGAATACTAACCATATTTGAAAGAACTATATATGAAATTACCATATTTATAATGGTCATATTTAATTCCTATATAAATAATTACTAAATCATTCGTTTATTCCACAATCACTTCACAAGGCACGATTCTTATTTTACATTACAATTTTTTCATAATTATTTCCCCTTCCATGGTGATCATACTCATTGTAGGTTTTTTTGGCTATTGGTGATCTTGATGGTTGAATATGATCAAATAGATTTACTAATGATGAAGATTATATTCCTTTCTATCTATTGTCCCCTAATGATTTATGCACTTTTAATTGATGTAACTCATCCATGGTGAGTAATAATACATGGTGTAAAAAACACAATTTTATTTTCTTTTTAATGTTACACTTATGAATGAATAAAGTTTTATTAGTTTAATTAATATCTCATATGAATTATTTTATAATCCATTTCAATTCCTTTAAATTTGTTTTTATAATTATAAAAATATGGTTTATAAAAGAAATTAACATTCTAAAAACCCATGTAATTACATATCCTTAGATATATACTTTGTTAATATTTTTGAAAAATATGTCCCTATCACCGATTTTGGGTTGTTAGGGGAGTTGGTAGGTTTTGGGGATTTTTGTTAAGTTGGACTGGGTACGAAAGGGATTACATTTTTAAAATTTTAAATCAGGTACTTGGTGGGATGTATTGGGTACCTAGAGGGTTCAACAAAAGGCGTAACCCCTTTGAGGAAACTTAGTGGCCAAAAACTCTAGAGATGTTACTCTATGGGGTATTAGGTACTCAATGTACACTGTAGATTTTTTTAACTAATTAATTTAAAATTATTATTTGTAATTAAAAAATACCCCCATAATTTTTCTTTGGATAAGAACACAACCCATCTCTTATATTCATTCATCAGCTTCAGTAACAGAGAATATATTCTAGTTAAGCTCTGAATTATAGTTTTTATATCCATATGGATTGACTATGGTAAGGTTAACACTCCCCTTTTGTTCATTCTGGGTTTCTCTCTTTGTATCAGCATTCTCCAATAGTTATTCCCTAATTTAATGATTTTTCCAAAATTTTGGGGAAACTTTCTATTAATGCTGAATGAGTTATTGATATCTAATGGGAGGGATGTTAGCACATTTAGGTTAGTGATCCCTAATACTCCCTAATGGTTTATGGATATTTACATTATTTATGTGATATAAGGTCTTGAAAAACATGTGTGATTGACCATGAATTAATGAAAATGGTCTTATTTCACTTCTTTAAGAGTGCGTTGGTTCTATTAATTTTTTTGTAATTTTTCATCATTTTATTTAACTCAATTGAATGGATATTCAATGAAATTAGGATTATTAGAAATTTTTTGGAATTTTGGAATTTGAAACCATGGTAAATTCCTCCTTGGTAATCTATAACTTAGTTGACCTTAAGTATGTTCTGATAGCTTTATTAGTGTCGGGGATGTCTATAATAAAGATAGAATGACTTAAGGTTTGATAATATGGAACCATTAGGTTACCTTATAGAATTTTGGAATCATTAAATAATGTATGGTGTGATTATTCCTCCCCCATGGGCTCATACATAATTGGGTAAGTTATGATTTGGTTTTGGGTTATGTACATTGGTTTGGTATGTGAGGATCAACATGACCCAAAATTAAAAGTGAGTTAATTTAATTAAAATTTCTTTTATTTTTTTGATTAAGATGTTTTAATCCCAAATTATGAATATGGTTATGATTGTGGGATTAGAGACATGTTATTATTATTATTATTATTTTTATCTATAGAATGATATAAAATGAAATATAAATTATTGGATATCGTATGGGACATAATTATGATTTACTTTATGATATGTTTGATGAAAGACATTATTCCCATTATGTGGTGAGATTATGACTCAATAAACTAAACTAGATATAGTGTGTTGTAATTTTTACTAGGCCATAGAATGTAATTCCCATGTGGCACAATATTGATCGAGGCATGAAATGGTTTTTTTGTTTGTCTTCTATTACCCATTATAGAGGGATGGACTGCCCATTATGCGACACTTCCATGGAAGGTGATGAAGTACCCATATGTGCATGGTTAATTATTAAATGTGATGGTATTCATACTATTTTTTGAGGATCGATCTAGGGATAATTTTATCTCTTATGACTATACCCATGTCTAGATATTCTATGCCCTCTTTTGATTTTATTACAAGGACTTTTCCCCATTGGTGTATTGATGGTCTCGGATTCCATGCTCTCTTTTAAATTATTTCCATTGGAAAGTTATTCTAATTAATGTGACATGTTTATCAAATAATAATTCCTAGACATTTCTAATCATGTTATAAAGGGATATTGTGACCAATAGTCATGACATGAAATATGATTCCCAGTGTATATCACACACTTTGACATAGAGTACGTTATTAATACCCTAATATATTACTTAGGATACGTTCAAACACTCCATAATTGGAAACATAATCTTGGTTACTCCTAGGTGTCTTGTATATCAATAAATATTATGATTATTATTATTGTTATTATTATTATTATTATTTAATTATAAGCATATTAATTCACACATTCACGGTATTTAAGATATATATATATATATATATATATATATTTAAGAACACCATTACTCATGTCCAAGGGAGTTGTATTCACATCCTGATTGGGTAACATGTACCCTTATCTTATTTCACAATATTTTACCTAGTTAAGAGAAAATTCCCCGTAGTTAGAGATGGTTAACCTGGAGTTGCAAGGTTGGATCTGGGAGATAGAACCATGTCGGCACTCAACACTAGTTTTGAAGTTATCTCATGTATTTTAAATATTTTGGACATTTTTTATAAGATCTTCCCATATTCAATCTTTCTTATTTATTTATTAATTGTTTGACATTATAGTATCCCATTTTGATATAGCATGTTGATTATTATTATTTTTGGTTACAAAGTAGTTTTAATGTCCATAAAATTATTCTACATCCGGATGGCTATTTATTATTATTTTATCCACTAAAATTTATGGTTATCTCTACCAAATAGTATAGTGTCTCCTTAATATCCTCATATCATCGCCACTAGTGATCATCCTCTGGAATATGGGGAGGTTCACATGAGGTATGTAATGCTCTTGTTTGGTCAGAGTGGAGGTAAACCATTTTAGGGAAATTATAGTCGAAACTCATTATCTATTATTCTATTTAACCTAAATTTTAATGTTTCAATAAAAACCTAGATAGTTGGGAGATATTTCTGGGGCATTGAGAGATCTTTGCAATCCATTAATACCCTAGGATGGAGGAACCAATCCGTTTCTCTTTATAAATATTTATAAAACACTTATTTAAATCCTTGTTAGACTATTACAAGAAAAATAATTCTTTTCACTATTTTATAATTCATTCCAAATGTAAATATAGATCCTCAATGTTTTTAGTTTATTTCCATCCTAAATTGTATATATGATGGTATTTATCCCTAACCAATCAAAATCACTACTTTTAATAGTTGAAGTCAATTTTCAAGAAACAACCATAGGTAGGTAAAGAAGAATATATAACAGATCATGAAATATAGGGGCATTGGTGGTAGAGGCTAGTAGTGGTAGTGATGTTAGAGAGGCATAGGCTTTGTCTTGAGAAGTTAGAACCAATTTTTATACTAGGTAGGGGTATTGAGTCATAAGAGTGACTCCCTTAATAGTTTTAAATAACATAACATTATCATGAGTTATGGATGTGAGGATATTTAATTGGCCATGTGTTGATTTTTATATTGTCCGATTCTATGGAGATATAGTGCCTTGGGTGATCTCAAATTTGAACTATAAGAAAAATATATTTTTCAGGGATAGTATACTATAGATGGATGAATCATTGGTTGGACTTGGTAAATGGAATGTAAATTTCTCCTAGTTACACATTACCTAACTAGAATATGCATAGGATGATTGTTCGAACATCAAATACTTGGGAGGTGTCATAGATTTCAAACTATATAAGACAGGTGGGATGAGGACAACCTAATCGGGCTGGCATGGACTTGAACCACCTATATAGATCCATTACTCATTTTTCACAAATAATCACATGAGAATATTGTGACGTCCCAAACCTAGATGCCACTAAATAGTTCCTCGAGCTCGGTGGCCCACATGGCCTCAAACGCATATCCCCAAATGCCAGAGGCTGCCAACTAGCAGCAAGGGCCTAGGGTGTGTCCCTGGGGAGACTATTCCCGCATTACCAAAGTGTAGCATATAAAGTGGATGCAAATATTAGTAAATAATGTTAGAAATATATGTAAACAAAAGGCCTAGTGGAAAATAGGGACAGCAGTAACAATAAGTTAAATAACTAAAAGAATATCCAAGCATACACCAACTGATGATGATATACCATGTCACTAGAAAATAGGAAAACATGGATACAAGATAGCATGCAAAATATTTTTTAAAAAGTATAAAGGAATCAAAATACTATCCCAAGAATCCTATGTTCCAACTCAGTCCTCTGTTATCAAGATCTATACAAAACAACAATCAATCAAGTGTTTGAAGCCATATGCTTCTCTTTTTCAACACCTACAACCATGTAATCTACCCCGTGTACCAAAAGTCACCCAGAGTGGGTGTGAGATAAATCTATGTGGTCCACCATGAATGGTGTCAATAACATCCATCTTGTGTAATTGAAATGAAATGGTGTGCTGATATGCATATCTAAATTAATAAAATACAGTGTAACTAAATACCAAAGTACCTAATTCAGCCCTCGGTTGGTGTCTGAACATAACCAGTCCATTTATTTAATCAATTACCTATTTATATTAATAAGTCATGTGAGGCATAGCCATCACTAACACAGTCTTGTGATGTTATAGATAGTGAATGTTCCAAGGTAATAACAAAGGAAATGTAGACCTCAAGGGTCACCAACTCAGTAGTAACTGTAGCCTAGATAAGGAAAGATTGTAATCAAAGGAGCATATTCCAAGGTATTTCACAATACAGTGCCTACCAAATCCATGGTGATTGCCCAAGGTAAGATGTGGCTGAGAAGAGACATGGCCCTATAGGTTATAACCATGGCACCAACTTGTTAATGATGGATTCAAGGAGTGTATCTGAGGCATCCTTTAATAATATGGAGGGATCCTATGGTGTCATAATTACATCCAATAATAGGCAAGGATTAGGATCTAGGTGGTTCTCAACCTAATCATGTCATATCCTTGAATTGGAATGGGGTTCTCAAGTGCTCATGGAAAACTCTAATCAAAATTCAAGGCGAGATCGAGTTAGGACAATTTTATTTGATTATAAAGACATGGAATATTTCTTTGCTTCAAGTATTTCCTCTCATTATTGTGATAAGGTCAAGTAGCATGCAACAATTTTTTCAAGTTGTGCCTTTCATTAGTATGATAAGGTCAAGTAACATTCAACCTTTTCATCATGTCATAATTAATCAATAATTCGATTTGTTTAAATCCTTCCTTTCATTAGTGTGACAAGGAAATGTATAATGAAACATATATTAATTATATTTAGGAAATATTAAATAATTAAGGTTCATTCCAATACCTTCCATTAATGTGGTAACAGGTGATATGGACATACAACCTATTAATCATTCATATTTAATCCGTTCAATACATACACGATTTGTTCGCATAGTTTTTAAATCCATGCCCAAACCATGTGATATTTTCTGGGTAGAAGGGAACATTTCATGGTTAGGATGCATGACTATGTGCAAAACTTGTGAATTGGTTCTTTCTATAAATTTCAATCTGCATGGTTAGAAAAATTGTATGACAACCATGCACTAACTGTGTGACCTTCCCAGATTTCAAAAAAAGATGGGTTCTGAGCTCTGAACATGCCACAGACACCCCTGAGACCTTTACTAACTGATTAAGAAACCATAAAAGGTCCAAATTAGAGATTTTGACTGAAATTTAAAGGATCCATAGATGAGTAAAAAATTGGGTTCCTACAATTGTGGATAATTGGTAATGTGGATGCTTCTTTGGGAACTATGTGAGGTTCCCAAGGGCCACAATGTGACCATTATTAGTCAAGAAAATTTTTATACATTGAATTTTCATTTGTTGATTCTTTTAGGGGCATGCACAGTTTATTTCACTCATTTTTACATGTAAATAATGGTGATGAAATTATTTTATCCATTTGAGACCATTTGGTTGTGTTTTAAAAATTATAAAATGTTAAACATAATTTTGGAAATAAATTAGACAAAAAAATCAAAGTGATTCAATATTTATTTTTATCAGTATAACATAATCATGTCATCCTTTTTATTATTTAGATCTATTAAAATAATTTTTTGGATAAAATAAGATTTTATATATAGATGTGTTCATGTATGACGTAATTTTATATATTGATAATGATAGTTTATAAGGAACTCCCAATTGGACCCATTAGCTAGATAATGAATTTGATAATTCATTGAAATTTATGGAATAATATGATGTGATTCCCTTATTATCCTATATAGGTGTTTAGTTTTCATGATTAATAATTATCACCTAAGTGGATTTTATCTCATGGACTTCAGAATAAATCATGATTATGAGAGAGATCAGTAGATAACATATGGATATTTAGTTTCACTATTGATTTAATATTAGCTATAGGAGGTGACCTAGTTAATTTTACCTCTTTTATATGATAAAATTTATGATACATTATTCTATGATTATCTTAATAACTGAGGGGGTGTGTTTTAATGATTTACTTCTAGTATATAGTGGATCTTACAATGAGTTATTTTCTTACATGGACTTGAGTTATTTGGGTATAATGATATAAATATTGCTCAAGGAGATAACTATTTGAATGGGTTGATATGTAATTCCCTTAGCATTTTGTTGTTATTTTAGTGATATCTTTACAATGGATTACCATATGAAGTTATACTTAGATATTCCTCAACACATATAAACTATTCATGTCCATCATTGATGCTTTGATTATCATAGAGTTGAGAAACACCTCTTTTAGTATTCATATTAGAACTCAATGATTCTCCATTATCTAAAACAAATATTTTGCATATTTAAATTCTAGTAATTTTCATGTAATTACATGATACTCTATCAAATGAAACTTAGATTTAGATTATTCATTTGTATGATGCTGATCTCTTTGTACGACATTTAGATCTCCACAATATGATCAAACCCCCTCACTCTTCACCCTTATTATCATTTTATAAATAATAAAAGAATATAATATAAATATCAAAATTATAATACTATTCTTTCACAACATATCACTCTCATACATTCTATATACAAACCTTACATGATCATCTATCTAATTTGGTAAAACATAGCACATATAAAGGTAGAAACTCATGTTTATAAAATGCATATAGTTTTTATCATCACATAAGTTTTGATTATTTATCACGTATGTGTTGCGATCTCTATAACATAAGTTAAGAATAAAAATAATTGAGTTGTCCTCATCATCATCTAAGAATGAAATCCACTACTTTAGTGTCACATGAGGTCAAAGCCTAGTAGGATCCAAAATAAGAGTTTGTGCAAGTCCTTTAAAAATAAATTTCATTTATTATATTTTTAAATAAAATAATAAAATTTATTTATCATTTATAATTACATAAAAAACACATCTCATCAATTACTTTTTTAGAAACATCCATTTCATTTGGTTTATACAAAAACAATCACTTTGAAAAAAATTCCATGATCTTCAAATCCTTTAAAAATGCTTATTTAAAATTATAACATTGATACTGCTTTGTAAATAATTTTATTTAAATAAAAAATGAACAATATCCTTATAATATAAAGCATAGAACTATGTCATCAAATGAGTAAAAGGAAAATAAGAAGTCCCATCATGCCATGGTGTTATACGGGTTAATCAAAATAGGGGATGAAAGGAAATGAATTCCCTATTAATAATTATCTAGTATCATGGGTAACTCACTAGTTCCTAAGGAATTGTTATCCTATAATTTACAAGAAACATTGGACCAACTAATGGTATATGTTTCATCCAAACAACACAATCCACCCAACTAGCCTGCACTTGACCTAGAATTGAGGTTACTCCCCACTAGACCTGTTACATGAATAATTATGGGGACACTAGTATCATGTGACAATATATTATAGCATAAATTTTTTCCAATCAATTTTTTCCAAGAGTACCCATGAATAAATCAATATATGGTAAGTAATCAAGATTTTCACATGAACAATAAACGAAAAACATAAATCTAACGTCATCTCGAATACCCTTGTAAAAAAATTTCTTTATCACATTATCCATAATCCAAAAAAAATAAATTATCCCCATGAAGGTCTACAATATTATAATTTTAGTAACATTATAGGTTATAAACAATACTCACCATAAAATAAAATTAAAAATTAAAAAATGGGCCTTACCAGATCCTAGCTTGGTATGCTAATCAATTTCATCATTTTTTTAAAATTTCATTTCAAACATACATTTAAAACCAAACTATTGAAATTCACTCATAAAACATTCCAAATGATCCAACCAGTTCATAAAAAATTACTGGAGCAACCATGAAATATTGTCTTATTTAAAACATTCTAATAAAACTAATCCTTTATCGACATCATGATAAAAATTGAGTTAAATACCTTTACATAATAAAAATTCAATTGTAATAAACCTTTTAAAATACTTTTAATTTCACTTGGAACATTAAAAATATATTGAAAACTATAGAATTATTAAATACTCATATTCTATGTGAGAAGTCAATTTAAAACTTTTAACAAATCCATCTTAACTATCATATATACATTTGATATTAAAATAAAATATTATTAAATTATAAGGCATAATATTTATTTCAAAATAATGAGAGTGAACAAAAACACCGACCTTAATTAACCAAAAATAAATATTTAATTGACCACATTCAATGGAAAACACTCAATAAGAAATGAGGGACCCTCTATAATCCCAAATATCCACCCCCATTATTATACCACCCCAAACCCCAAACCCATCCGTGTTATCATATTGGATTTGTGTTATAAGGGACCAAGGAAACTAGGAAGGTGGAATCAAGGGAGAAGAAAAAATGAGGAATAAGTTATTAACATGAGAAACCACTTCTGATTGAGGAATGAAGAGCTAAAAAATGACGGAGGAGGAAGAAGAAAACCTCATCTTATGTGCCAAGACATAGTCAACCCAAATGAGGGAGATGAAGCGAGATCCCCCTTTAAAATTTGAAAGGGGTATAGTGGGATTTTTTATTAAACCTATGTATGTCACAAGATTTGGCTATATAGTTAGGTAAACTCTGCACTAAATAGGAGTCCCCCTACCAAAATATAAACCCCTTTTGAATGCTTTCCACATTATTTTCTTAACTATATGCAAGTTTTGTGCTATAAAACTACCATGGAAAAGTAAATCACACTACCTTCAATAAGGCTTTCATGATTCAACCAAACCATACAATTACCGTGAAAAAAAAATCATGGGAATTCAAAATAAACTAGAAATGACCACTATGTAAGGCTGACCTTATTTGATTTTCCATACTATTCGTGCTATCCATGCAAATAAGGAGCCACTTGGGAAGGGTAATTTATAACATTTACTAAACTATGTAGTGGCCATGCACAATCTATAAAATAGAGGGAAAACTCCATAAATGTTAGAAATCAAGTCCAAAACATATAAAAATTTAAATGAACCAAACTTAATTAATATAATAATAGTTACAGTGACAGAGGCTATTGTGAGATCCCCACTATCCCAAATTATTACCCAATAAATTCCTTTTTAAAATTATAAGTATCAAGAAGAAATACCAAGTTAAAACCTATGAAAATAGGTGGATCATAAGGGAAACAATTAAAGGAAATCCTTAATGAAAATAATTGAGAAAAATAATTCCTCTAAATCAATGGACCATGTCCATGAAATTACTGATCATATCCAAGAAAAATGAAACCGGAGTTATGAGGAAAAAAATAAGATGGATGGAGACCAAACATAGGTCTCCCCACCTTTTAGAATTTATATAAAATGGTGAGATGAAAAGAAGAACCACAACACTAACCCAAAGAATCAACCATGAGAATACCTCTCTATGAATTTCCCATGAATTACCCAATTCTATTGACCACATTAAATAAAAAATGAACCAACTATACCTCTAAAAACAAATAAAACTGAAAGGAAACAAAATAATGAACAAATTAAAACCGTCACCAATATTATCAATTAATCTCAACCCCAAAAATCACAAAGAATAAAATAATAACTATAAATTAATATGGAAATAATACAAGTTCTAATCCCTAGGTCATAGACACCAAATTATAGAGAACCTAATAAAAACCATCAAGTAACCAATGTCCTAAATAAAACCTTCATCATAGACACCAAATTCCTAACATAAGGTCACTCATTCTTAACCAATCAAAAACCCAACCTTAAACATCTTTAAGACTAGTAAGAATCCTAATAAAAACAATACCCATGCCATAAGGGCCACACATTGACCCATAATTCCCAATATTTTATAGAAGAAAAATTGAATAAATCCCATATATAAACCTTCTTAAAAACAAAAACGTAGATCATATCAATTTCTCAAAAAATCAGCTAACTAAAACCAAGAAAACACGTTTATTGACATGACAATAGTAACTACCTTCTCAAAAGATGATAGAACAAATTAACTGCAAAAATTGTAATATCAATAAAAAGGTACCTCTAATTCAAGAATACCTAGATAAAGTATATGGACATAGAATAATTTGGATCCAATAATTTTACACGAGTCTAGTAGAGTCGACATGAATACAAATACTAAACAATGAGATTATCCTTCCTAAATATAGTCCCAATGAATAGACATCCCACTCTATTTCTCAAATTCTCTTTGAGGTATAGTCTATATAAAATGAATTAATGAATTGATCTATCCATGCATCCTAAATAAAATCATATATTTATAGTATAAAACAAAACAACCATTTGCAATATTTCCATGATTAAATGACACATTTTCTTAGAATACATTTCAACATAAATAAAATCCCAGAAAAACCATATTTCAAAAAAAAACTATCCCACATTTATTATAAAAACCTTCAAATTAATACATTTAAAAATGAAAATTTATCATATGAACCACTAACCAAAGTCAAAAATTTTCATCAAAAGAAAACCATATACCCATGTTCTAAAATATATCCCTTATTTTATGCCAAAAATATTTTCAATATTTTATTTTGAAATCAACTACCATCGAATTTTTTTTTAAACATAACCTAAAGGATAAAACCTTTTTATAAATAATTCATAAAATCCTTTATTTCATATGAAAATTCAGTTCTTAAAAATATAAAACATAACTTAATGTAATTAACTAAAACTTAAAGAATAAACATTAATTTAAACCAAATTAATCTCAAAACACAACTCCCTCATTTACCATTATACAAATGGTAAAAAAAATTGGGATCATTTCCAAAGGAAAGAGAGACATGAAAAAATTCCAGAGTAGAAATATCATTGTGTATGATTTATCTACCATTACTACAAAAGAGGCCTTTAACAGCGCTAAAATATGCCTTTATCGATGAAAAAAATCATTGACTACAAGAGAATGGTTAAAATACCTAGGCTTGTATTAGCGCTAAAAAAGCACTGTAAAAGGCACCCTTTAACAGTACTAAAAAAGCATTGTTAAAAGGGTTTTTTAACAATAAATTTTTAGCACTCTTCAAGGGGGCCTTTATCATTGATTATTTTGTACTAATGAAGGCATATATTTTAGGGGCGGGGGGTAAATTATAAATTTTTTGGAACACTATGAGCCCAAACTCTTTATCAGTGCTTACACGACACCTTTTACAATTCTCCCCCTTGATGAGTGATTTTCACCACACCATCCCTTTTATCTGCACTTTAGGAATTTTTAGCCTCATGTGTGCCTACATGAATTCAAACCATGCACCTCTCATTTGAAGATGGAACACCTTTACCACTACACCATATTGTTTTCCTATCTGATTAATGATATTTCTATTTATTTATATATATTTACATATATTTATTTATTCATATATTCATATAATTATTTTTAAATACATTTATAAAATATATGTGTGTCTGATATATATATACTTATATTTATTTGAATATATTATATATTATATTAATTTATATAAACTAGAATATAATATAAAAATATATATGGTTATTAATTCATACATATATGAATGTATAAACATTATAAATATATTTATATAATGTAAAAAATGGGTAGGCATTGTTTTAAATACATTTTTAGAATATGTATTTATTTACATATATTAGTATATATATATACATATATATTGGTCAATTATTGACATAAACATGGTTATATATATAATTTAATTGTATAGGCCTATATATACATATTATTACATTTTTATAAGGTAAATAAAATGGATACTTTTATTTACATTAAATAAAATGAATAATAAATATTTATTTTATATATTTAAAAATACATTTTTACCTAAATATGTTGATATATGTATTTATAAAAGTGATTTATTATAATTAGATACATGAAAATATGCATATATTTAATTAGAAATAAAACTACACTATGAAAAACGATAAAATTTTAAAACCATAAATCAATATGAATGTAATACCTAGGAATAAATTCAGTCTCCATAAAAAAGGGAAATAAGTGTAACACCCTGAACCCTCTAGACTAGAGCCGGTGCATTACATGTGATATTGGAATGGTTATAAGGAATGAAAATCCCAAAGGAACGATCAGGTTAGTAGTCTCGAAGAAAATAGATTCATAGATATAACACAATTTACATTGAAAAAGGTTACAAAATACAATAGATAACAAAACTAAAAACTATAACCACATGAACTCAATAAATGACCTTCTCTTCATCACCTGTTGAAGGTAAAAAATGAAAGGGGTGATCTAAAACACTATTTAAGGGTTACAAATGGAGGAATTATGAATAAAATAATAAGTGAATCATAATCAATCTGACATAATCAATATGGCATGGTGAATAAATGAAAAATTAATGCCATTAATAAACTTAGAATGAAACTACATCCATAGATTTTTTCATAGTGAAAACCTCAAGGATAATAACAATAACTAATAAAGAATAAAGAGAATTCTTATTAATTGGATGTCATTTTTCTGGCACATGAAATCATAATACCGTTAAAATGGTTTAGTTCTGTGGGTAGAAACCCATCTGATTTTTGGAATCAAACTCAAAGGGTTTGTCGCCAACTGATTGGTCTCATGAGACCTACTGATGCATCGATGAGCTATAGAAGGCCCCATCCGACAATTCATGTACAAATAATTTTTTATACATTGATACAATACAAGAGAAATATGCATTTTCAATATCTGTATAGAGTATAGTATACATATTCATAAATATTTCCAAAATTAAAATTACTTTCCATATAAACCCCGTATATAAAATTGTATACAGTTTAGACAACAAACATATCCATGATATTTGATAATGGAAATTTAATATAAAAATAATTTCAAATGAAATGTGATCTCAAATGGGCAGTAGGTACACCACATAAGGATTATTAGGTACACAATACAAAGTTAGTCACAACAAAATAGTAGTTGAGACAAAGTCTCTTACCACAATGTAATCAGTCGAATCATATGACCAGATCATAATAACCCTCAAATGAATCATTTAATAAAATTAATATAAATAGAGTAATTTTATTATAAATCAAATGGAAATACACATATACCACATTCAATAAATAAGTGGCGAACAATAAAAATATCACAGAAATAAAAGTGAGATGAGAAACCCCTTACAAACATTTCGGCATGGTAATGAGTGTTATTAAGATGTATAAATGAGAGGTAAATGGGCATTTCATTATTTATATGTAACAAGGGAATTATGGGAGAGGTTCAAAAACATAACCCATTATTATGAATAAAAAATAAAAGGGCAGAACGTAGGAAAGATTCTTGAAAAAAAGTGTGAGAGAGGATCACTTACAAAGATTGTATCATTAGAGTGATGATAAATCAATGAAATATTTATGCGTGACAATCAAAATCCACAAAATATAAGTTTATATATAGTATAAAACAATTATAGGTCATTCACACATATTCTTGGAGTAATGGAACCAATTAAATAGATGTTTAACTCAAAGAATGAAAATTGAGTTAAGCAATCCCTCACCTTATGCTTGAAGGTGTTCTTGAATTGTTATTAAAGACCTAAATAATCAAATTTAGAATCATTAATTAATAATTCCACAACCTCATAAACATTTAATTGATATGGTATAACATTATTAAGTTCATTAATTTTCTTTCTGATGGGTTTAATAGATTTGATTTTATTGTTTTGGAAGCATTTTCTTACCAGGTTTCCATGAACCATTTACTTGTATTCATGAATGGATGTTTGTTTGAAATATGAATAAACATCCCAAATTGTTAATATAAATTATCCTATAATAATTCTGGTTATATACTATGAGGATGACTCATTCGATGAGTTAGAATAAACACTTGGATTTGGCTTGGCTGTTTTGTGCACAATAAACTTGTTTTGTATTAGTATTCCATATTATGAATGTGTAAATATTACAGAACATTAATCAATATAAAATACATATATTATGACCTGGTTCATCCATTTAAAATTTTTCATGACCAGTATTTAAGATATTAATGCAAATTGAAAACCTGTCTTCCTTGAGTGTGATAAATTTACACATCTCATACAGTGTTTGCATTTATTGTATAAAAGAAGGGAAAAAGAGAGATTATGAGGAAATATTCTATTAGCACAATTAAAATCCAGTACATGTAAGGTAATGTAATTATCATGACATTAATATTAGGGGAGGTGAGAATAGAGAACAAAATAATGGATCTTTGTAAAAGAAATTGAAAGAAAAGAGAAGGAAGGTTCACCTCTTGAGTACTCCTCCTTGAGAATCTCATTAAGACCTTAATTTTTGGCATTTTGGTTAGAAAAGAAGGTATTGGATGTGGGTATAGATCTTAGGAAGATTATTTGGCAGAATTTAGATATGTCTTGAAGATTGAGTGGTGTGGGAGGAAGAGGGGGTGAGGGGTGGTTTATATAGTGGAGGGTGGAATAGTGTTATTAATATTATAATCCGTAATTTATTATCTCATCTCAAGACAACAAATAGTGAGTATTCCATGACCATGAACAGTAATATATGCATGTTAATTTGAATCAATTGGGCTTACATTAGTAGATCATCATCAATGACATAATAAATTCCCTATTTTAGCATTTATCGTAAATTATCGCATTTTACTATTCATAAAAAATTTAAGTATTTCAGAAAAATAAAAAAAATTAACACTACCCATTTTTCGACGTGTAGAATCAAAAAATGAAGTCAATTTTTCAAAAATAATTTTCTAAATATGATTAATTATAAATTTAATTAAAATAATTATTTAATTGAAAATATAAACTCTTAAATTTTTCATCTTCATTTTAAGGTGCCTGGATTCATTTATACACTCAATGGTATGGATACCATTCATAAGAGTCATATGACTATTCATAAGGGTAAGTTACTATTCATAAGGGTAGGTTACTATTTATAAGGGTATGTTATAATTCACCAAAAATTGATTTTTCCTTATCAGACTCCAAATAACTTACTGATCACAACCATGTATGTCAGATTTTGAAAATTCAAATCATAGAAGTGACAAAATTAGGTTTACATGGCTAGGTTATGGATATCTCTTATAAGTAACAATGTTTTTTTTTTCACAGAGGCTTAGTGATTGAAGAAATATAGGCTATAACTAGAATTTATTTAAGATAAACATACCATGAAGTGTTTGGGGTGCTACATTATTCCCTCCAAAAATTTTGTACTCAGAATTTTATGTATGAAAATCACCAAAAATATGTGGGTGATTATTTTTAATAACATCCTCAGGTTCCCATGTTGCTTCCTCCATATTCTGGTTTCTCCAAAGAACCTTTATTAGATGAGTTTTCCGATTTCTCAATACCTGCTCCCATGTGTCAAGAATCTTGATAGGTTTTTCAGAGTACAAAAAATCAGGTTCCAGTTAAATTTCATCATATTTGAGTACATGTGTTGGGCCTGGAATGTATTTATTTAACAATGACAAGTGGAACACATCATGAACTCTATAGAGATTTGGAGGTATCTCTAAATGGTAAGCTACAACTCTAATTTTTTCCAGAATTTTGAATTTTCCAACATACTTGGGGCTTAGTTTCCCTTTCTTACCTAACCTTAAAACACCATTCGATGAAGATAATTTCATAAATATATGATCTCTTTCTTGTAATTCCAAGTCCTTTCTCTAGTTGTCAGCATAACTCTTCTACCTACTTTGGTATGCTTTAATATGGGCTTGTATTTTCATCACCTTTGTTGTGGTATCTTCAATAAATTATGGGCCTATAAGTTTCCTCTCACCATCTTCATCCCAACAAGTTGGAGTTCGAAATATCTTTCCATATAATACTTCATATAGATCCATTCAAATACTATAATGGAAACTATTGTTGTAGGAAAATTACACCAAAGGAAAGTATTGATCCCACATACCATTGATGTCAAGAGAGAATGACCTCAGCATGTATTCTAAAGTTTCAATAGTTATTTCAGACTATCCATCGGTTTGGAGGTGATAAGCAGTACTTATACAAAGCTTAGTATTCAAATATTTATGGAGAATTTTCTAGAATTTTTTATGTAAACTGGTGATCTCAATCAGATAAAATCAATAGAGGTGAACCATGGAGTCTTAAGACTTCATTAATATAAAGTCTTGTCTAGCGCTCAAGTGGAAAATCCTCTCTTATAGGAAAGAAATGTGATGATTTTGTGAGATGATTAACAATTACTGATACTGAATCATTCCTTCTAGGTGTCCTCGGTAGTCCTATGACAAAATCCATCGTAATGTTATACCACTTCCATATAGAAATAGGTAGAGGTTTCATCACTCCTTTTGGATATTGTATCTCTACCTTCACTTGTGGATAAACTAGACATCTTGACACGTAGACAGCAATTTCCAACTTCATATTATCCCACCACAAATATTCCTTTAGATCACTATACATCGTGGTGCTACCTGGGTGTATAGAGAAATTTGAGCTATGAGCATTGTCTAATAGTTCCCTTGTTAGGTGAGGTACTGATGGAATGCATAACCTCTTTTCAAATTTCATAACTCCTTCTTCATACATGAAGTCAGCCAGTCTCCCATCCTTAGCTACATTAATTTTCTTATGTAGATTCTCATCATCAGATTGAGAGATTTTTATATTATCTAGTAAAGATAGTTTAGCAATCATTTGAATAAGGAGTGATTTTTCACCTTCCTTAACAATTCCCATATCCATCTCCATTAGATCCATGAATATATGATCTCTTTCAATCCTCATTTGAGTCAGAATACCATGATCTTTCCTACTTAATGCATCTTCCACCTTATTCGCCTTTCCTGGGTGGTAGTGTATTGAACAATCGTAATCTTTGAGTAACTCGCGCCATATTGTTTTGCCTCATGTTGAGTTATTTTTGTGTGAAAATGTTTTTCAAACTCTTGTGGTCTATATAAATATCACATCTTTCTCTATAGAGATAATGGATCCATATTTTCGTAGAAAAGATTACAGAAGCTAACTCAATATCATGAGTTGGATAATTTTTCTCATAAGTCTTAAACCGTCTTGATGCATAAGCAATAACTTTATCATTTTTCATAAAGACGCAACCGAGTCTATTCTTTGATGCATCGTTGTATATTACAAATCCACCACTTCCAGATGGAAGAGTCAAAATTAGAGCATTTACCAATCTTGTTTTCAATTTTTTGAAGCATTCTATACATTATTTTATCCACACAAACTTAACTCTTTTATGTGTGAGCTTGTTTAGTGCGTTAGCCAGTCGGCAAAAATTTTGAATGAAATGCCGATAATAATCCCCTAAGCCAAAAAAACTGTGTACCTCAGTTATGTTTGTTGGCATGAGCCAATCTTGGATTTCCTTTACATTCACATGATAAACTAGGATTCCATCCATAGAGACAATATGGCCTAGAAAATAAACTTATTGAATCCAGGATTTTCATTTTCTAAACTTCCCATATCATTTATTACTTCTAAGTGTATGTAGAATAATCCGCAAGTGATTCTCATGGTCTTCATAACATTTTGAGTACACGAGGATATCATCTATGAATACCATAACAAAGCTATCAAGATATTCCTTGAAAACCCTATTTATTAAATACATGAAAACAGAGGGTTAATTTGTCTGTCCAAAAGGCATTACTGTAAACTTATAATGCCCATACCGGGTCCGAAATGCTGTCTTAAGAATATATTCCTTCTTTACATGCAACTGATGATATCTGGATCGAAGTTCAATCTTCAAAAAGTATTGATATCCATGAATTTGATCAAATAAATCATCAATCCGAGCTAGAGGATACTTATTCATTATTTTAATAGCATTGATTTCCCTATAATCAATGAAAATCCTCATGGATCCATCTTTCTTCTTGACAAAGAGGACATGGGATCCCCATGGAGAAACACTAGGTAGAATAAATCCATTTTCACTAAAATCTTCTAGTTGTTTCTTTAGATCTAACAATTCCACAGTGGCCATTAAATAGGGTGTTTTTGATATAGGTCTTGCATCAAAAATTATATCAACAGAGAACTCAACATCCCGCTCTGGAGGAAGTCTAGGTAAATCATATAGAAATACATCAATGTACTCTTGCACTATGTGCAAATCTTAAATTTGAAGATTTATTTCCTCTCCAATAGATATTAGTTTATCTTCCTCTCCAAGTATTTCATTTAGTAGATCTACTGGGGGTGGTTCTAGATAAGAATCAGGTGGTCATGTTTCTACCCTAAAGACAAGGGATTCTACACCATTTTCAAAAATTGTAACTTCCTTCTTCTTACAATAAATCATCACATCATAATTTCACATCCAATCCATACCGATAATTATGTCAAATTTAGTCATTGGTATGATGATAAGGTTAGAAACTAAAGAACATTTTTGTGTCTAGAGGGGGACTAGTCGACATGCCTTTATTAAAATGATACATCCCATGTGAGTTTTTACTAACCAACCCTTTTCTAAATAATATTGGACATAATGACTTTTCCTATAAAACTGGGAAGATATAAATGAATGTGATGATCAAGAATAAAATAAAGTGTTGGCTATGTTTGAGGAAACAATTAAAGTACCTTCCACCAAATCATTAGGAATTTCAACCTCTGCGGTTGTAATCACATAGGCTCTCCCTTGTTCTCTTTTCTTTTTCCAAGGAAAGTTTCCTTGGCACTTAGGTCACTCATTTGAATAGTGTCCCATCTCTCTGCAATTGTATCATTTAATATCATTGAATTATTTATTCCTATTACATTCATCAGATTGAAGAATCTTTTCTATGCAGTTATAGCAGACTCCCATGCCATTCAAGCATTTCTCGAGATGATTCTTTCCACAGTTCTCACATAATGGGAATAATTTTTTTCCCTTGCACTTCTTTGGTGCTTCTCCTTTTCCTTTGTTATCAGAGTACCAATTCTTATCTTGGTTTCCTTTGAAAAGATTTTATCTAGTAAACTCCCTCTCTGTTTCTATGACACTTGATACAATATCATCATATGATGAAAATGATTGAGAAGCCAGTGCCCTTCGAAGACATGGCTTAAGACCTTTAAAGAAATGATTAATCTTTTCTTCCGAGTCACGTACATAATCTATGACATACCTGGCCAGCCTTGAGAAAGTAGCCTCATACTCTGCAACACTATCTTCTTCCCTTTGTTTTAAACTAAGGAATTTCCTCTACAATTCAGTTTTCCGCTAACGAGGGAAATACTTTTCAAATAATATTTCCTTAAAAGTCTTCCATTCCATGTCTTCTATTTCTTCCTCCTCCATAGTATTTTGAATCAAGGACCACCATTGATCGATGTCACCCTTGAGACAATATACTGCTATTACTACCTTTTCATTTTAATTACATCTTAATGACATGAATATATTTTCAAGGGATGAGATCCATTTCTTAGAAACCACTGGGTTAGTAGTCCCACCAAAATATGGGGGATTTTTCCACATGAATCTATCCAACATAGGTGTGGAATGGTTATTCGTTACAACCTGGGTAAGTTTTCCCAATATGGTCATGATCTGATCTGCTCCAACATTGACTGTGTTGACTTCCTCAGTAGGGAGATACCTACCATTCCCACATGTATTGATTCCCCTTCTTCTGTTAGATTCCATTTCTAGATAATGGGATACACTAGATTAGTTTATGAATCTCATATAGAAAATCACTCAGTATAGATTGAAATTATATGCATAGCTAATCTTAAAAACATGGTTTCTCTGAGAAAAAAATTACATTAAAATCCTTAATAATGGCTTGTAAATAAAATGTGAATTATCTTAAGCATGTCCCCTAGGAGCATCGTAACCAAGAGTGTAGCAAGGCCTATTTTCATGCACCAGGATACCCCTAGTCAAGCCCAAAACTCCTTGTCTGATTTTTCACTCCTAGGTACATCTGTGCCAGAGCCACCTCTACCTGCTCGTATCCAGAAAGGGATGTATTTGATAGAAAGATTAACATAATCTATTCCTTACCAAAATACCAGGATATTCTTGTACATTTACCCTCAAATACTACCTTCTACTCTAGTTTCCATGTTTCCTACTAAACTTCTTCTGATACCAACTGTAATACCTCAACCACTCTAGACTGGAGCTGGTGTATTACCTGTGATATTTTCATGGTTAGAAGGAATAAAAAATACTGAAGGAGTGATCATTTTAGTAGTCTTGAAGAAACTAGATACAGATATGTAACACAATTTACATTGAAAAATGTTACGAAATACAATACACAACAAGACTAAAAACCGCAACCACATGAACTCAATAAATGACCTTATCTTCATCACCTGTAAAAGGGAAACAATGAAAAGGGTGAGCTCAAATTCTCAGTAAGGGTTAGAAATGGAAGAAGAATGAATAAAATAATAATTGAATCATAATCAATCTGACATAATCAATATGGCATGGTGAATAAATGAAAAACTAATTCCATTAATAAACTGAGAGTGAAACTGCATCCACAGTTTTTGTAATAGTGAAAAACTCCTGGATAATAACAATAAATAATAATGAATAAAGAGAATGATTATTAATTTGACATAATTTATCTAGAACATGAAATCATAATACCATTAAAACAGTTTAGTTCTGTGGGTAAAAACCCATCTGATTTTTGGAAACAAACTCGAAGGGGTTATTGCCAACAGATTTGTCTCATGAGACCTACCGATGCATCAAGGGGATATAGTAGGAAAAATAACCATTTCGTGAATAAATAATTCTTTATACATTGATTCAATACAAGATAAATATGAATTTTTAATATCCGTATAGAGTACAATATATAGATTCATCAATATTTCCACAGTTAAAATAACTTTCCAAATAAACACCGTATGTAAAATGCTAAACATTTTAGAAAACAAACATATACATGATATGAGATTATGGATATTTAATATAAAAATATTTTCAAATTAAAAGTGATGTCAAATGGGAAATAGGTACACCACATAAGGATTATTAGGTGCACAATACAAAGTTAGTCACAACAAAATTGTAGTTGAGACAAAGTCTCTTACCACAATGTAATCGGTTGAATTAAATGACCAGAACATAATAATATTCAAATGAATCCTTGAATAATATGAATATAAAGATAATCATGTTATTATATATCAATGTTCAACACACATATACCACATACAAGAAATATGGGGTGAATAATAAAAATCTCACAGAAATGAAAGTGAGATGAGAAACCCCTTACAAACATTTCGTCATGGTAACGTGTGTTATTTTGAGGGCTTAATGAGAGGTAATGGGGTATTCCATTTTTTATATATCACAAGGATAGTATGGGGGAGGTGCAGAAACATACCCCATCATTATGAATTATAAATAATAGGGCACAACATAGGGGAGATTCTTGAACAAAAGTGTGAGAGAGGATCCCTTACAAAGATTGTGTCATTAGAGTGACGATAAATCAATGAAATATTTATGTGTGAGAAATACAATCCACAAGATATTAGTGTATATACATTATAAAATAATAATAGGTCATTCACACATATTCTTGGAGCAGTGTATCCAATGAAATAGATGTTTAACTCAATGAATGAAAATTGAGTTAAGCAATCCTTTACCTTATGCTTGAAGGTGTTCTTGACATGTTATTAAAGACCTAAATAATCATGTTTAGATTCATTAAATAATAACTCCATAACCTCATAAAAATTAAATTAATATGGTATATCCTTATTATGTTCATTAATTTCCTTTTTGATGGGTTTAAGATATTCGATTTTATTGTTTTGGAAGCATTTTCTTACTTGGTTTCCATGAACCGTTTACTTGTATTCATGAATGGATGTATGTTTGAAATATGGTTAAACATCCATAATTGTTAATATAATTTATTAGTGACATTAAATAGATAAAAATTATCCGAAAATGATTACGGTTATATACCATAAGGATGACTCATTTGATGATTTAGAATAAACGCTTGGATTTGGCTTGGCGGTTTTGTGCACAATAAACTTGTTTTGTATTATTATTCCATATTATGAACATGTAAAGATTAAAAAACATTAATAAATATAAAATAAATATATTATTACTTAGTCCAACCTTTTAAAAGGTTTAATGAATAGTATTTAAGATATTAATGCAAATTGAAAACCCGTCTTCCTTGAGTGTGATAAATTTACACATCTCGGACAGTGTTTGCATTTATTATATAAAAGGAGGGAAAAAGAGAGATTATGATGAAATATTCCATTAGAGAAATAAAAATCCAGTACATTTAAGGTTCATGAATTATCATGGCATTTTAATGAGGGGAGGTGAGAAGTGAGTACAAAAGAATGGAACTTTGTAAAAGAAATTGAATGAAAAGAGAAGGAAGGTTCACCTCTTGAGTACTCCTCCTTGAGAATCTCCTTAAGGCCGTTTTGGCCTTTTGGTGAGACCAGCAGATCCTGGATGTGGGGAGAGGTCTTGGGAAGATTATTTGGTTGAATATAAGAAATTAATGAAGCTTGAGTGGTGTGGGAGGGAGAGGGGGTGAATGGTGGTTTATACAGTAGAGGGGAGAGGAGTTTTATTAATATTATAATCATTAATTTAATATTTCCTCTCAAGATAAAAAATAGTGAGTATTCCATGACCATGAATAGTAATATATTCATGCGTCTTTGAACCAATTGGGATTACATCAGCAGATCATCATCAATGACTCAATAAATTCCCTACATTAGCATTTATCGTAAATTATCACATTTTACTATTCATCAAAAATTTAAGTACTTCAGAAAAACCTCAAAAATTCACCCTAACCATTTTTTGACATGTAAAATCTAAAAATGAAGTAAAATTTTCAATTTTTTTTTCTAAATATTATTAATTAAATATTTAATTAAAATCATTATTTAATCAAAAAATATAAACACTTAAAATTTTCATCTTTATTTTTAAGGTGCATAAATTCATTTATACACTCAATGGTATGGATACCATTCATAAGAGTCATATTACTATTCATAAGGGTAAGTTACTATTCACAAGGGTATGTTACTATTCATAAGGGTAGGTTACTATTCACCAAAAATTGATTTTCCCTTATTGGGATCCAAATAACTTTCTGATCGCAACTGTGTATATCAGATTTTCGAAAATCACATCATAAAAGTGACAAAATTAGGTTTACTTGGCTAGGTTATGGATATCTCCTATAAGTAACAATGTTTTGTTCTATAGAGGCTCAGTGATTCATGAAATATAGGCTATAACTAGAATTAATTTAAGATAAACATACCAAGAAGTGTTTGGGGTGCTACAATAAGTCCACATTAAACATCGATAAAAAACCATCAAATGTTAAAAAATCAGGGCAACCCGAATCAAAAATCAAATTTATATCCATTTAAGGCTATTTTGTCCTTGAAAAATGTGAATGGGGAATGCTTGATCGCTATTGCAAAGATCTTTTTGAGAGATTCTATTTGATATGTGGTAGTGCCCAAATAGACATATGGATCAAAAGTAATGGCCTTTTGAAGTACAAGTTACATTTTCAACTTATTTTAGATCTTTTATTAATTTTTTTGATTTCTTTATCTTCAAATTCATATTACAATACTGGTACTCGAAAATAATTAGAATATTATTAATCAAAAATATTTTTAAATTATTTTATAAGTAATTTTCACTAAAAATAATATATATTAAGTGTAAATGTCTATTTAACCTATCTAAAACATATTTAGAAAATATATATTATTTTTATATCAATATAAATATTTTTTTTAGTAATTTGTTTTTGAAATACACCCCTTCTCATCACTAGTAAAAATGCATTGACATGGAGGGGGGGGGGGTGGTATTTATCAGCACTTCTAGAATCTCCCTAATAAATACCACCCCTTATCAGTTCTTTTTTAAAACCACTGCTAAAGGTCCCCCTTTGAAAATTATTTTTAGTGTTGTTAAACACCCCCTTTAATAGTACTTTTTGAAGCACTAACGAAGGGTGTATTTAACAGTGCTTTTAACTAGCAATGTTATAGCCCTAAAGCTGGATGAACCAAGTTTTTAGTAGTGTAAATGGGCTGGTAAAATATGTTCTAACCATGAAACATGATCTGGAATGGTTCCAGAACCATAGATAATATTTCCCCACATTTTAGTAGACATTGTGGGAAAATCGTGTATCCATGTTTTTTTCACTACTTTCACCTATGAAATCAAAACGAACCCTAAAATCATCAATACTATCATCATGGACCAAAATAACATCACATCATACCAAAATCCGATAATAATTCTTAAAAATGCTCAATATCAAGACTCTAATCCCAACCAACCATGGAATCTTGAGGTTCAGTGCAAGAAAGAGCTATCTATGAAATCCATCATACCCTGCACCCGATTCCCGATGATATTATTAGTCTCCATTTCAACTAAGACATAACTCAAAAAAAAATGTCTATATGATACCATTATTTCATGAACTAACCATTACCACCCCCACACATGAAACTAATATTTCATGTGATATACTTGAGGAATGTTCTTGATTTCCCTGGGTTAGTATCTAGTTGCAGGGTATCAAAATTTAATCATTTGAAAATTATTTCATGGTCAAAACAAAAAACACATCATGGATTTATGTTAAGAAATTTACATGAACCATATATATATATATAATAATCTGATGCACAAAAAGATCATCTCAATAATAAGTTGACTAAAAAACGATAATGTAGCATCATTAAACTAAAACAACTCATAGAAAAAATAATAATCAATTAGAATCATCACATAAATATATTAAAATGGGTATGATCCATCACTTTAGATACATATACATCAAAAAAATAAAAATAAAACCAAAATCAAACCACTACCCACAATATCCATGTGACCCTTGGCCGCTCTCCACATACCAAGACAACCATCACAATTTTTGATCCAAATAGGTTTTTTTTGTGTTTTTGTGATAATGATGATTTAGTGAAGAGGATATGATTATGTTTATTGGATTTTGTTTTCAATACATAAACCATATTATGAGGGAGTTAAATTAGGCAGTTCTACATGATGTGTTCTTAGTTACAATATATAATGATTGGGGTTCATGATGATAGAAAAATTAAAGGAGAAAGCAAAGATGGTAGGAAGTGGTGGACCATAGTGTAGGAAAAGGACCAGGCAGTAGTATTCGTGACCAAAATTCATAATGTGTGTCCACACCACAAATGATAATTCTTCCATACCATAGAGAAGGTCCCCCATGTAGTAAATAGAGGATTGATTTTTAATGACCCTAGATATTTTAGTATATCCATGCCGCAACATTAAGACCATGATGAGTCAATTGTTTTCGTGAAAGTACACAACATATATATCATTCCATTCCAGAGTGCAGATTTATCCATTTTTAGGGCCTTTTTAGATTTTTACACCTTCACACCACATCACGAGAACTATTCCATATTTATGTGAAAATTTTAATAACTACATTATAGTGACCATGACATAGCGCAAAGATAAGTTGAATGGATTTCAGTGGTTTTGTAAATTGAAATACCTTAATTATAATGTATTATGGCTACATTGTAGCCTTATATAGAAGTTATGAAAAATCTATTGAAAACCAATTTGTTATGCCGAAATTCCTAGACCATGATATGGAATGTTGTTTTTTTCTAGTTTAGATAAGAATAATGTGTTGTCTTCATCTGGAGTCTTTGGTGATTATTTTAATCTAATGTATATATAAATTTCAAATTGGATCATCATGATCTTTTGAGTTATGATCTAAAGGTTGGGTTTGAAAGAGGAGTTTTTTATTTCAATTTTAATTTCAAATTCGAAATTGAGATGTAAAATAATTTACTTCTACAAAATTTTAGTGATGGATAAAATAGTATAAAGTATAAGTGAAAATAAGATGGAGAAAAATAAGAGAAAGTGAAGAATAATAGTTTCTATTTGTATTGTCAAAGAATGAAGAGTTTATACCTGTGTTTCTACAAGTTGGAGAATAATAAAGGGAGTACTACATCATCATTTTAAATAAATGGTTGGAATCATTTCTTTTTTTTTCGATAAGAAATATTCTGTATTCATTATTTCATTATAGGATGAGCTATCACTATTATAAGACTTCATAAAATACAATTTGAAGGATAAAATCTGGCCTTTGTTCATACATGTTGAAACTAGTGTGTCATATGATCTTTATTGAATCCAAATCATTCCAGGGGATAGAATTCTCATTTTGAGATGTGAACCTTATAAATATATTGTCTCCAAATTTTGTGTATTGTGAAAAATGATCAAGATTAACCGTAATAAGTGAAGATGTTTGTTTTATAGAGGAAACATAAAATATTTAGAATATTTAATTCACCCATCACTCAGTGATTCCTCATTAATCTTAGAGTTGACTTTTCAAGTGATATCAAAGGTGAGTTTCCCCTCATTAGTGATTTTTTATTTAATGTATGGAGAATAATTTTCTCTCTTTTTCGCATTGGTTAATTCTGATTTAATCGTGTTTTTAATGTAAAATCATAATTCAATGAATATAAAGGGTATTCCCACATTTTATGGGAGAAATTATCATATCAATAAGGATGTGATTTTTTTATCATTTATTAATTAGATTTGAAGTTCTTGATACTGCAACAATTGGGGTTCTAACTTGTGTTGAGAATATTTCATTAATAGTAGAAGATAAAAGAAATATTGAGAATTAGGTTCATGATAGGAATTATTTACTTTCATAATTATCTGATAAATAATTTTTCAAAGTGATAGGTATCACAATTTCCAAATGAATTTGCGATAAACTTGTAAATATCTATAAAGGTAATAAGAAGGTGATTTAGTTTAAGCTACAGATTTGTAGATTTAAATATAAATATATAAAAATACAAGAAAATAAAACTATAAATGATTTATTCATTGGAGTTAATTATATTATGAAGATGATCATAATTTATGGTCATAAATTGAAATATACTACCGTGGATGAGAATATATATTGTATCTTACCAGACTTGTTTGATTCTAACATTTCATTTCTTAAAGATAGGGATCCAGAATCACTTAATATTGATGAATTTGAAAATATTCTTATTGTATATGAGATGTGGAAAGAATATGTTGTCAAGATTAAGTGTAATGTTGAAAAATATGTATCTTTTTAGGCCTCAAAGTAATAAAATCATAAGTATAATGGTGATGAATAATATGTTAATCATTTTGATTCTGATTATTATTTTAGATAGAAGTTTGTTAATATGGTGTCTTTAATCTATAGAATTATTAGAATAGGTAAGGTAATTTTTATAGTTAATGTAGCACTTAAATTATTTGGGAATGGAGTAGTTAATTTGTTTCGGAAAATTATCATATTTTAAATAAAAAATAATTTAGTGATAACGAAGAAGAAGTTTTAAGGAACATATCTAAAAGGATATCATCTATGTTTGAAAAATTAATGGTCTATTCTAAAGTTAAGAAGAAAAAATTCCCAAAATTCAAGAGGTAATGTTTTTTATATAAATTTTCAAACATTGAAATAAGTGATGAGGAAGTTGAAATAGATATGTTAAGAGATATTGATGAAAAAGAAATTCATTTCAAATGTTAATAAAGAATAATTCACTAGTGAATGTTATTCTAAAGGAGGAGACAATGAATACAATGAAATTAAATTAATGCTAAAAAGAGAACTCATGGAGTCTCTATCAAGGATCTATATACAGGAAAGAGATATAAAATATTTAAATAAAGAAAATAAATCTTCTAAAATAAAATAACTAGTTCTCATTGAAGACAAATTAATGTTTTTGGAAGCAGTTAATAACTAAATAATCATGCTATTGAACTAAAGAACTTAGGAATCAAGTTATAAGGTGTAAAAGTCAAATAAAATAACTTTTATATTTTACAACAAAAATTTTCGAGTATGGAAAAAGAGAATCAAAATTTTACACTGAATTTTTAAAACTCCATTCATAATGTTGTGGAAATATCAAGTAAGGTCAAGGATCTTGGATATCATCAATGATTAGTCTCAGATGAAAATAAAAACATTTATGAAACCTATACTATGTTCGATAAAAATAATAAAATCAATAATAACAAGATTGTAGAAAGATCAAGTGACTTTATAGATTTTAGATATTCTAAGTGCACCTACTTGACTTTAAAAACAGCTAGAAATAGTGATGTAAAAGGGGATAAAACTAAATTGGTTATGAATAATTTAGATTAAAGAGTTAATTGATATTTTAGTTTTCATAAAGGATCCAAAATTAATTGTGGGAAGTAGGTTGAAATTAAAGTTCACAATTTTAGATAGAATGATTTTTATAAAATAAAATATTATTTTTATGGATATTGTTAGATTTAAGGAAGATATAGAAACATGATAAGAAATTTATGGTTTAATTACCAATAAAACTATGAGTTTATATTTTTTGTATGTTAAAAAATTCAGGGTGATTTATCTCAATCAAAAGAGAAAAATTCCAAGGCAGCTTGTGAAATCTGAATTGAAAATTGAAAATAAATTTCCACCATTGGAAGATGTTTGTGAAAAATATAACCAACTGGATCATCTTTAAAAAGGGTGTTTTATTATGCCACTATCTTAAATATTCAAAATATATAATACTAATAATTCTAAAAATAAAAATGAGAAAGGAAAAGATAATGCTATGGTTTTTGATGTTTCTTACAAAGCATCCAATGAAGAATGACCATGTATTTTGGATAGTGGTTGTTCTTATCATATGAAAGGAGATCTAAATATTCTCATGGATGTTGAAATATGTAATGAAGTTTTAGTGAGAAATTTAAATGATCTGTCAATAAAAATAAAAGGTGTTGGATCAATGTTGATTGGTAAATATCAATTGAAATTAAAGTACATGTTATATGTTAAATGGATGAAACATAATATTCTTAGTGCATCTCAGTTATGCGATGAAGGAAATGAAGTGATATTTCATAATGATGACTTTTTTTGTGAATATACTAAAACATGGGTGTATCATGATAGTAGGATATTAAAAAAGAGATAACTTGTTTTATATTGGTGATGTTGTAAGTTCTTATTTTTAAAGCATGGTGGAATAAAATCAATTATGGCATCGAAGTCATGGTCATCTTGCCTAAAATAAAATGTGTTAAATCATTTCTATATAAAATTTTCATGATGTTACTTTGTTTAATAGAGAAAATAATAGGATGTGTTACACTTATAATAAGGGAAAGATTGTAAATACTTTACAAAATATGGTTGAAATACAAACTAATAATCCTTTAGAGCTAATTCACTTTATAACTGCAGTCCTATAAGGAAGAAGTAAAAAAATAGAGATAAGTATTTTATTTCCTTTATTGATGACTTTACTCACATTACATGAATTATTTTGATGGAAGATATATTAGAGAATTTAAAAAGGTTAAAAAATTTCAGGAGAAGTACAGAAAAAGAGTATGGTTTCACTTTAAAGAAAATTTAGACTGGTATTGGTGCTGAGTATACCAGTGGAATATTTAAAGAATATATTAAAAAACATGTCCTTTTTCATGAACTTATTTCACCATACAATCCAAAAAAATGGGGTGGCGGAAACAAATAATAAATTTCTAGTTGATATGGAAAAGACTATGTTTCTAGAGTATAACACATCTCATTTTATCTTGAAAAAATACATTAGAGCAGTAAATCATATCCAAAATCATTTCTATTACATGAATAATTTAGTCATGTCATTGTATAAGAATTATTACAAAAAATCTTCATGTTTAAATTATTTTATAGTGTTTATAAGCACAAACATTATCGAAGTTAATGTTGAGAACATGGGGAGAATTTTAATGAAAAGGTATTGATGGTATCTTGCTTGGTTATCCAGAAAATGGAAGAGCGGGTTATTGTTATAAAAAGTGACGGGGAATATCATTGATGATGTTGATGTCAATGTGATGGAACACATAAATTAAGTGAGATCTCATGAATAATGAGCTTCAAATATGTTGATGATGATTTTATTTTTTTCAAATAAAAAGGTGATGCTTTAGAGAAATGTGATTGTAATTAAGAGGTTATAGATGAATATGTTTATTCATAAAATTCATGTGTTGAAGAATAATATTTTTCACACTATACCAAGTTTAGAAAGAAATTATAGGTTCAAAATAAAATTAGAAATCATAGAAAACTGATTAAAACAAGATGGAATTTTAGGAAAAACTATCATATCTCATTGTTCTCAGAATTTGTACCTAAATATGTGGAAGGATTAATTAAACATTAAGAGTGGGTAGACATAATTAATTAAGAGTTGGATCATACTGAAAAGAATAAAACATGGGATGTGGCACCCAAGCCCAGAGAAAAGAATATTATTGGGACAAAGTGGGTAATATACAACAAGATAAATTAAAAGTTTAAGTAGTTAGAGATAAATAAATATGGGTGTGTATTAGATATTCTTAGGTTAATGGAGGTGAATTGGATGAACCTTTTCAGTATTTGAAATACTTGAAAACATAAGAATGTTTTCTCTCTATTGCAGCACAATGTCATTGCACGTTTTTTCGAAGGGATATCAAGTTATTTTTTCTCAATGGTGAATTGTAATATGGGGAATATATTTAATAACCATTTGGTTTCCTTCTTGGTGAAAATTAAAATTGTGTTTATAGGTTAGGGAAGGAATTATTTGGGCTAAAAATTCCATAAGAGCTTATATTCTAAGATTGACACCTTATTGAAGAAGTTGAATTTTAAAAAAGGAGTGTCGACAGTAATATCTATATTAATTATGATAAATAGGTATTCATAATAATTATTTTTTATGTATATGAAATTATTTTTATTGGAAATGACGATGGAGTTCGTGCGGAATATACAAAATAAATGAATCAGATTTTTGAAATATCCATGATTAGTAAGATGAGATAAATTTTTGGGTTAAAAATATCTCAAGATAAGGAATATAATTTTCTATCTATGGAGAATTATACTAATGATATATTTAATAAATTTGGAATTTATAATTAAAATCCCATTTTTATACCAATTTCTGTAGGAATGAAGTTAACAAAAGATGAACAAAGAAAATATGTTCAACTAAGTAAATTCCATAAGATAACTGGAAATTTACTTTATTTGACATCTTCTAGGTCAGATATTTTGTTTACTAATACACTTTGTTCCAGATATCAAAGTTCACTAAAATATTATATTTTTTGGATGAAAATAGAATACTTAGATAGATCAAAGGCACAATAGATTTTGCATTAAAATATAATAGCAAAGGGAATTTTGATCTGTTTGTTTATTTAGATTAAGTTTATTTAGGTTGTATTGATGATAAAAGGACTACATTTAGTGGATCTGTCTTTATTGGAGAAATAAACATGTTTAAGAATTCAAGAATGAAATATTCAGTAATCTTAAGAACTAATGATTCTTAATATTATGCTTCCACTCATACCTCAACATCACTTATGTAGATGATGAATCAACTAGAAGATCAGAAAGATAGTGTGATGTTTCCAGTACTAATGGGATGTGATTATAAAATTATAATTAACCATTCAAAAAATACAGATCAATATTAAAGGTCTATGAATATTGCTATAAAATACCAAATAATAAAATATGTATTGGAAAAGAATGAGTTAAAGTTGAAATTTGTTTCTATAAAAGAGAACTTTTGGATGTGTTCACAAAGTCACTATTGGAGGATTCTATCCAAAATATAAAGCTACAGTTACGTGTTAAACATAAATCTTTATAGGGATAAGGTATGGTTTTTGTTACCATATCTCATATTTTATTTGGTCATTGTTTTCAATGGGTGAGAATAATTGTCAAGATAAATATTATTATTATGTTTATCTTTATATTATTTGTGAAAGGGGGAATATTCATTGATATGTATTACCTTTAGGGAAAACATATATTTAGATAGATTTATTAAAAGTTTTAATATATTATTCCAACATGTAATAATTATTTAATAGTTAATTTTATGTGTTTTTGGGAATGTTTCAGGTGTGAAATTTTTTTTGTGCTGATAAAGTTTAGTTTGAAGGTTTTGAAGTTCCTGTGAAGTATGCTGCATATAGATCATAATATTATGGAAAACATGGTATTATTTATTCAATTTACTTATTTCATACCAAAAGTTTCCTCACATAGGATTTCAATTCTTGAAGGGTGATCCATTTCTATGTTTTCAGTGTATAATTTTGATTTTTGTTCCTTGGATGAAAATAAAATCCAAAAGGGGAGATTGTTGAGCCCAAGAGGCGCTTTGATGGTAATTGTTTTTTTTGGAAAATATCGATTTGGTGAAGGGGATATGATTAAGTTATTTGTATATTTATTTCAATATATAAATCCCATTCTCATTGAGTTAAATTATGTGAAGTTAAGTGATGTTTTATTAGTTCAAATATATCGTGAATGGATTTCATAAAGCATGAAAAATTTAAGGAGATAATGAATTTGGAAAGAAGTGGGGGACCAAAACATAGGACAAGGACCATGACATAATATCAATGAACAGAGATAATAATATTTATCCACACCATAGAGGATAATATTCTACACTGAAGATAAGAACCATGAAATAGTAAAGATATAATTGGTTTTAGAACATATAGATATTTTGGTATCTCTATGCCATAACACATAGAACACATCATAGTCAAGTGTTCACATAGAAGGATACTCTGAAGAGATCAGTTCATACTGTAGTGATGAAATCATTGTTTTTACGTGGTTCTAGATACTTTGAAACCTTCAAACATAATCACAATAACCATTCCATGGTTATGTGAAAATTTGAATTTCTATTCCATAGTGATAAGGCTTTACCATAAAGAGAAGTTGGCTGTATTTTAATGGTTCTATAAATTCTGAATCCTTCACACGAGATTATCATGGATTTTCCACATCCTTGTTTAGATTCTATGGGAAAACTATTCAAAACAAATTGGATGTACTGTAATTCCATATAACATGGGGTGGAAGGGTGATTTTGGCCAGTTTTAAAAAAATAGGTGTGTTGGATTAAACTAAAGACTTTGGTGGTTACTTCAAACTATAGATACTACTATTATCAAATTGGAAGATTAGAAAATTTTGAGATAAGATTCAAAGTTTGAGTTTGAAAGGGAGCTAGTTGTTTGAACATTAATTTCAAATTCAATCTTGAGATGAAAATAGAAATTTCTACTATGTATTTTTATTGTTGGAGAGAATTGTAAAGGGAGTAAAAGTGAAATTAAAAATGAAGAATAATAGGATAAAGTGAAGAAGAAGTACTGTGTATATTAGAACAGTCTGAAGAGTTTATACCGAAGTTCATATAAGTTGAAGAAGAAGTATATGAGCACTACGTCATTATTTGAAGGCAGTGTATAGAAGGCTTTGTTTTTTATACAAAAAATATATTAATCATTATTTCAATTTGAGATGCACTATAAAATCAGGAGACTTGGTGTAATACCCTTTCAAGGTTAATGATACTCGTTATAACTACATGTTGAAACTAGTGGATCATATGATAACAGTGGAGTCTAGATCATTACATGTACTATATTTCTCATTTTGATAGAATAACCTTATAAATATGTTGTCTCTTTTTTGTGTGTGTATTGAACTACAATCAAGATTCACTTTGACAAATAATAAAGATTGTTTCATCGATAAAATGTAAATAATTTTTAATCATTGATTCCCCACCATTATGAGTGATTCCTCACTGATCTAAGAGGTTCTTTTTTATCAAAAAACACAAAAAACCAAAATGATGGATACCAAAGATAATTCACCTAAAAAGAAACATAAGGGTGGTATACACCAAATGGTGTGTATGAGGTGTGGGAAAAACCTATCTAAGTAGTATCCCAACAGCAATTTTAGAAAAAAAAATTAAAATAAATTCCATTTATACTATTTTTAAATACAATTAAAATATATATTTCTTATTTATAAATATATAAAAACCACATTACATTAATTAATATTTAAGAAACATCTATTTATTTTCATGAAATGAAAAAATCACTTTGAAAATATTTCCAAAAACAATGCATCCTTTACTAAAACACTTATTTAAAATTCAAAAATTTAAACCAATTTCAGAACCATTTTATTGATAGAATAAAAATTTAGAGGGACCATAAAATAGTAATGAAAAACAATTTCATCGATGGAATAAAAGGAAACAACCTATCAAAACAAGTCATGAAGAAGTGCCCAGTAATCGAAATAGTGGATAAAAATAAGGGAATCAAATATAAAGAATCATCTAGTATCATGGGAAACTCACTCCATTTTAACAAATGATGGTTCTATAAAACAAGGTACCAACTACTGATAGGTTATGCATTGAAACAAAAAAGGAAACCAACTATCTAACAACTAGCCTAAAATCAAGGGCTCCCACCACTAGCCCTTGTACATACATAACTAAGGGGACACTAGTACCCTTATAATATATTGTTTAATGTAAATCTATACCACTCAATTAGTTCCTAGTGTACCCATGAAGAAAATAATAGGATGTGAGAATTTAATCATGTCACATGAGAAATAAAAGTATAACATAAATCTCACCTCACATTCAATGACCTCACAAGAAAATCGCCAATCACAACATCTATAATCCTAATAAAATAAAAAATTATCCTTATGGTTTATAATGAAATAATAATGGTAATATTTAAGGGTTTTAAACATGTTCCACACAATAAAATTTAAAATTTCTAAATGGTTGTTACTGAAAACTTGACTTGGTAAGCTAAAAAAATTTATTCTTTTTGAAAATTCCATTTGAAACATTCATTAAAACCCTAACCATTGGAATTTAAACATAAAACCATTACAAAACATTAAAATATTTTATATAATACCACTTTAAAAACCAATAAATTTCCACAAATTTAAAACATTATATGAGGATCAACTATTCATCCACATCATTACCCAAATGAGGTCAAATTGCTTTAGACATTAACAATCTATTTGTAATAAACCCTATTGAACACTTTTAACTTTTCTTAGAAATTTAAAAAATCTCCTAAAAACTATAAAACTATAAAATACTTCTATAATAACTGATAAATTAATTTAAAACCATTAGAAAATTCATCTTAGAGATCCCAAATACATTTGATCTAACGAATATTGAATTTTAAATCCATAAACTCACAATGATTTCCCAAATAAATGGAGTGGACAAATAAACATATATAAATAAAATTAAAATCGAGTATTATGTCATTTTTTTGATAAATAACTCTGAATAATAAGTGAGGGACCCTCTATAAGGCTTAAAAACCCAAACTCATATGATTAGAACCACCCTAGATCTAAACCCACCCACGGTAGTCCCGAGAGATTACAGTTGGGGTTAAAAATGGAAGGGAGGAATATGAAATAAAATAAAATGAAAGAAATAAGGAAGGGGACCATAATTTGATAAACCAATTGATATTGATAAAATAGGATCCAAAAATTAAAGAAGTATAAAGGAGAGAACCTCTTACAATTCTCCATGGCTATGTCGACCCAAATGGTGGATAAGATGGGAGAAAACACTTTATAATTATAAAAGGCTGAAGAGGGAAAGAATTTTTAAAATATAGGATAGCTTTCATGGTTTGTAAACCTGATTTGGTGAACCATGTTTCAACCATGAGAGCTTCAATGCAAAGAAAAATCATCCTTATATGGTTTGGTTGTACGGTTAGGTAGACTGTGAGATGACCGTGTAAAACCCACTTCCAAACTGCATATAAAATTTTCACGTGTGTATCATGGTTTTCATGACCTTGTGAAATACATTAAATAAAAAAATAATTTTTAATGGTAATACACAAAGTTTCCTCAAGGGCTCACACAGTTCAACTATACAATGCATAGTATGTGCAAAATAAACCATGTGAATTCAAAATAAACTAAAAAATCCCCTATATAAGGGTAACCCTAAATGATTTTATGAACTATTAACACAAAATATTCACATAAGGAACCACTATAGAAGTTTTATCAACATAATTTACTGAACTATGTATTGACGATGCAAAAAATGTAAAAAAATAGAAAAACTGAAGAAAAATTAAAAATCATGGTAAAAATTTATAAATTTTTTAATAAACCCAAATTTAATTAATATAATAATATCTATACTGACAAGGGGTGTTATAATGAATTTTTTTTATAAAATAAGAGAAATAATTTCATCTAGAAAGAGGAAAAATAGGAATATTATTTTGACACTTATTTAAGAGAATCAAAGTTGGATATAAAGTTCATTCCAAAAACATTAAAAGAATATTTTTTTTCAATAAGTTCAATTAAATTTATATACACCTTATGAAATAATATAATTATAAATAATATCATCCATAAAACAAAATAATGAATATGGAAATGGAGGAGAGATATTTCTGACAAAAAAAGAGATAAGGTTGGCTCTACTTGAAAATGAATTTTTGGTCAAATTGTGGATCAAAGGTAGAAGAAATTGTAAGAATAAATGTAAAACCTAAGAATAAATATATTAGAAGGGAATATAATGTTTTTTAAGTGATAAATATAAATAAATTTCCCTATATATAAATTTATTCATAAACAATCTTTATTTGAAAATGATATTGGAAGAGAAAACTGTTACATTTATTACTAACATCCCTGAAGGTACTTTAACCTCCAGTATAATAAATTAACCATATTAATGACTTATTTCAGAAATTTATTATTATATAATAAATTTTATAACACTACATATCATATTCAATTTATTATATATTTTTTATTTTTTGTATATTTTCATCATGAGATGTTAATAATTTTTATTATTTTTTACAAGTTTCAAAATGGAGATGTCGTTCCTTATTTTTTGATGAAAAGTTAATTATTTAAAAATTATTCAAGGTAATTTAAGTAGTGTTTTCAAATGGTTTATTCAATCCCATGTTATTTTTATGTAAATTATGTTTATGGATTTGAAAAATGGTATCCATGATGAGAATGTTTTGGGTAATGTACATATCAGAAGTTGCATGATAACGACCATTCATTTTAATGTTTTCCATTAAGTACATTTCTCAATAAATATATTACTCATTAATATATTATATTTACAGAATTGATGTCATGATAATTAATAATTTTTAAAATGGTGATTTTGGCATAGCATCATTCATGTAGGTGGTTGAACTGACCTAAACAAGAATATATTGTAATAGTGAATAAGTAAGAGTTTGGAGTTATTTAATAGCAGTATCATTTTAATAGATAAATAATTATTTCAATATTATATAATTATAGTGTAGGAAGATATTTATAAAGAGTTTATATGATAATTTAATTGAAAAGGTAAGAGAAAAACATAGATACTTGATGAATTCTCTCTTTCTTGACATAGATTCTTTCAGAATAAAGGATTTATGCTTTAATATTATAACCCTTTGCTATAAAAATATTAAAAGTATTCAATATATGTAAATTTTTTAGGTTATATATATAATTTCACAAGAAAATAAAATATTGTATGGGTAATAGGAGATATACTTTTATAGGTAAAAATTAGGATAATTTCTTTGGAAACTTAAGTTATATGAAGGGTACAAATGGAATCACATGGGATCTAGGTAACATAAGTGATGAAATGATGGTAACTCAATTATTATTTACTAAAACACATGAAAAATAATTCCTAAAATTTATACATATCATTTTAATTATAAAAAAATAAAACCTCATTAATTTACCTCATTTTACACCTTTTCACCTATTTAATTAGTTTCCATGTTAATTATTTTTTACTAAAAATGTAGGATAAACCCTATTTACTTTATTTCGAAAGTTTTATTTCAAATTTTGACTCAATTTAATCTAATTATTATATATATATATATATGAAAAAATGTATTTTTAAACTAGAACATAAGATATATAGGAAAACTATTTTTGTAGAAAAAATGACTTTTTAAACATTCAGTATTTTTATTCTTATTTCCTATCAATTACTAGTTAACTGAGTGTTAATATTTTTTAATATAAAGATCAATATTATATTTATCCTTTTAAATAAAACAATTTAATTTTTTTAGATAAAAGTATACAACACTTAAAATAACAATTCATTGGAAACAACATTTTTATATTTATCATGGAAACTAACTTTTACCTAGGTAACTTATTTTTGTGCCAAAAATCAATATTTAAGGTAGTAAATAATTTGGAAGTTAAAATTACAAATAAGAAAGAAATTTTATTATATTCGAGTTAGAAAAGTTAAATTAATAAAATTTATTATAAGAACTCATAACACATAAAAAAATCTAGAGAATTATATTTCTAAGCATAAAATGAATTTATTATTATTATATTACATTTAATAAACATTAAATGAATTATAAATTACTATATTATCAATAAAAATAATTTTTTATTTTTGCATAATTTAATTTATTAGGATAAAAATACGTTACACACAGAAAAAAATCATTGAAAAATATCTATTTTTACCATTAAAAGATTTAATATTCATATATAGAAAATTTATAATCAATGTAAGGATGATTAAAATTTTTTACATATAAAAAATATATTTCAATTAATATTCCAAAATGCAAAAAATTAATTTTAGATAAAAACATATAATATATTTTAAAATAATGTTTTCAAAAATAAACATTTGTATTTAACTATGAATAATGAAATTAGAATTCATCATAGTTACTTAATTATTTCTTTAATGTTATTTTATTTACTTTTATAATCATTCATTGAATATTATCAATAACTTTTATTTGTATAATTATTTAAAATTATTAACTTTAATAAAATACAAATTTTATAAAAACAATTCTTTAAAATATTTTTTGTTTCAAAAATGAATTATAATAATTTTATTATATTTTAAAAATTATTTCATTTCAAATAATTTATTTATAATTAAAAGTATTATCTTGTTATCTAAATAAAAAATATTTATATTAATTATATATTAGTAGTTCCAAACTAGTAACATGTTTACTGGTAATATATAAAATAGTTATATACCCCTTTTGTAATGGTTATATAACGGCTACATTACCACTATTAAATCCTATAAATTCATACAATTTTATCATCTCAAAGAACACTACTCATTTTCTATTTTTCATTTTGGGTTCACTATGGGAAAAAAATCCTATACCAATGGTTTCAAACCATTGGTATAGGCCTCCAAACCGTTGATATGTCCTATACCAATGGTTTTGGGAACCGTTGGCTATTAAGCCGCGGGAATAGGTCTATACCAATAGTTTTGAAAAAACCGTTGGTATATACCTATAACAATGATTTTCAAAACTGCAGGTATAAGTAATATGAAAAATATATACCAATAGTTCTATAAAACCGTTGGTATATGTATTTCAAAAAAGAATCATTCTGTTGGTTTTGATCCTAGTACCTCTAGTTTATGATTGAGCGACCTAACAACTAACATAAATTGAAATTTGTGAACATAATTTCTTAAATATATATATATATATATGTATTATCATAAATATTTTAAATTTTGATTTATTTAATGTTCTTTGTAAGAAGATTCTATAAAAATACATGCAACTATACCAATGGTTCTCAAAAATGTTGGTATAGATTTATACCAATGGTTTTGAGAACCATTGGTATAGATTATTTGATTTTGACACATATACCAATGGTTTTGGACAAACCGTTGGTATATGGGGGGACCTATACCAATGGTTTGTCCAAAACCGTTGGTATACGGTCTCTATTATGGACCTATACCAACATTTTGGTGAAAACCATTGGAATAGGTCAGTATATGTCCCCACTATACCAACAGTTATGGTCAAACCATTGGAATATGTCCAAATTAGTGACCAATGCCAATGGTTTTGGCAAAACTATTGGTATAGGTCCATATAAGTGAACTATACAAACGGTTTGCCCAAAACCGTTGGTATAGATCTTATTTCAAGTAGTGGTTTTACAATATTCATTCCCCTATCATGATATTTTTTTCATTATAGGTTTAGTTATACTAATGGTGTTTCTAAATAGTGATAATTATATTAGATATATTATAGTTGTCAAGATATAATTGTTTTATATTTACTATCACCTTATAATTAATTAAATTTAAGGAGATGAAATCATCCCTGGTATGTAATAATCCATATTACTTACTAATTATCCTTATGTACTTTTATTAAAATGTTTCAATATAAATGAAAACATTATTGTTAGTTTGATTAATATTATATAAAAATAATTTTCTAATCAAGTTTAACACTTTTTAAATAATAGAAAAAACATATTTTGGAATTATAAACATATAGTTTATGGAAGGGGAATGTTTCATAAAACCCAGGTTGTTACAAAATACATTATGTATTGAGGTCATATTAAGGGGGAATTCTTATCAATTTGAGTCCTTCGTGATTAATTGAAAAATTTAAAATAGTATCACATTCCTTGGAATTAGATTCCAATGAATTTCAAGATACCAATGACCCAAACAAGGTGAGACCTTCAAAAATACTCGGCCACACACGAAGAAATCCAAGGGTTAGTGAGGATGGTCAACATTTGACTTATTATGACAATTATATTTCACTTGTTGTCTCTAGATAAGATTAATATTTTCATTCATCTCCTCAACAATTCTCAATCCCATCAAATATGTTTCACCAACCTCACTCTAGTAGATGGGAGTCTGTCATGACCAAATATATAAAGATTTTAAGGAATCCATAATGTTATATTATTAATTGATATTATTATTATAAAACAATATAAATGGAAAATGGTTATCCCAAGACCCTATAAAGACTAATACTAATGATTATAATAAATGTAAAAAAAATCCTGTTCTATATGCCTACCCTTTTATAAATGGTATTTCATAATCAAATTCACTTGTAATTAGATAGATTCTTGAATAACATTCAATAAAATAGATTTTAACCAAGTGTCTCTATTATAAATGATAAAAGAAAGAACAATGTGTAGGCTCTAATCTCATGCACAAACAACTTTACCAATTCCTCTACCATGGAGTTATCCTCGATCTCTATGACATGGGATAATTTTGAAAAAATTTCAATTACTACCCAAATATCATTCTTTATGTGATGAGTATGAGACACTACAATGATGAAATATATGGACACCTCATCCCATTTCATTGTTAGAACATCCAAGGAATGAGGCATACAAATGGGATTATGATACTCTGACTTATCTTACTTATAGGTATATTATCTTGACATATAATATCCAATATCTCACCTCTTACTAGGTTATATATACTAATGAACTATATCATAGTAAATCTTAGTGGTTCATGGATGAAATTTTAACTGAGAATGGTGAAAATATTTCATCAATGATTAATTCTTAGAGAGAGGGACCACATAATTTCTCTAGAAATAAATTATATCCTTGAGTGATAGATACCACTCATTGGTGGACTCCACAATATATATAATTGACTAGATATATTAAGATTTTTTATCCTCTGGTTTTTCATAGAGAATAATCTTAAAAAGAGATGGGGTGATATGAATATTATCCAATAAAATTTCCTCTTTCTATTTATTCACATCAAAGTGAATTTTTGAAAAGTGAATCACTATGTTCCACTCATCATAGAATTCCATTAAATCTTTCAATTTTATTTTTCTACTAATAAAATTAGATACAACATATCCATTTCCTTGTGTATAGGATATGTAAAAGTTATAATATTTTAGGTGATCCACCCATCACATCTTCAAGATATTAAAATACTTTTGAGAAAATATATAGCTTAATCGTTTACGAGAAGTATACACTAACAAATTCCCACCGAAGAGGTAGTTTCTGCACCACTTGGAGGCATGAATGTCGGCAACCAATTAAATTACATGGGTCAGTTATTTATTCTTACATGAGAAATTTGATGAGATACATAAGACACTATATGCTCATCATACAGAATATTTCATATCAACCCCATACCTGAGGAATAATAGTATACTAAATAACATTTAATAGATTCAGAAATTATCAATATCAAAGATAATTCTAAATGTTTCTTTAGCTCATTAAATGAATCTTGAAACTTAGGGATCCACTTAAATTTCACTCCCTTGTGAGTGAGATTAGTTATGAGAGATTCCATTATTGTGAAATCCTTTAGATATAACTAATAGTAAATTTATAGCCCCAAGAAGCAATATACGTTGGATAAATGTTTTGGTTATTCTCCAGACATTATAACCCTCATATTTTTAGGATCTAATTAAATTCTCTATTTGACACTAAATTTCATAGAACTCAACTACTCATATCAAAAATCTACACTTTGATATATTTACAAAAAGGAGATGATATGAACGTGTAGTGACCCAACAATTGTTACCCAGAGATGATGTCTACTTAATTAAATAGACATAAGATACAAGGAAACATATCCCAAAAGACTGAATACATTAGTAGTCCTAGTAAACTAGATACATAATTGAAATTAACATTTAATTTTAAAACATAAAATACAAAAATAATTTGGTTTTGGAATTATATTATTTCTCGTAGTGGATCCTCGTATATTAATAACAAAAAACATCCTCTTATCATGAGAAAAATAAAATATAAGAAAGGGATGATATTATATGTTCAGTAAGCGTAATAATACAAAATAATATCTGAATAAATAATGAATAATAAATATGTAAAGGTAAATAAATGAAACACATTCCATTTAATCAATAACCTGAGCATAATATGGTAGGAATGAGTGATGATCAAATGATGCCATATAAAAAAACAAAAGAGCATGAATCTTAACCATTGGTATTCTAACAAATCAAATAATCAAATGTAATAAAAATAACATAATTGATAATGATGGAATGAATAATTCTATACATCTAAAATTCACTATTCAAGCCATGATCTAAGAAATCTAATACTATTGAGTCCTTGTACTAAGACATCAATATAAATGGGCAAGGCCTTGGCCAAAACCTAATCTAGTTTGACTCATGAGACCTACTGATGCATCGAGGGGATATAGAAGGACCCAACCATCACATATAAAGTCCAATTCATTAATAATATGAAAGTGGTGAAACAAAATTCTTGTAAAAATTTTAATTAAAAAACTATCATACGAAATGTTAATACATTCCCCAATCAATAAGAATAATCATAAACTATCTCGAGTAATATGGTGAATGGTAACAAAACTGTACATCCTTTGTCAAACTGATCATAAACCCTCCAAATAATGAAAAATTATGATATCAATATAACCTATCCCTAGTGTATCTTAAGTTAAATAAATGGTTGATGTCGTTGATGAGTATAAATACCATAAAAGGGATATTTAAAAACATTTTAAAGGAAAAAGCCTTGTCACTTTGAAAATATTTTTAAAAATAAATGTTCAAAAAAAATTTATACAAATTTATTTTAAAAATAACCTTTTAAAACATGTAAAATAATCGTTAAAACATTTATTTTTCATGATTTTGGAAAATTCCATTCATGTTTTACATGTTAAAATAATGATTTACTCCATGTTTTTTTTATAAAATTCAACATACATTATTTCGAGGACATGATGTTTCCATTTAACGTTTTTTTAAAATGAAAAATGGGTAATAATTTCTTTAAAAAAATTCAGAAAAATTTAAAAAAAAATTATTATTTTTATAAACCACGGGTTTTGATGAAAAAGAATTCAATACTAAAGAAATAAATAAAATAAATTTTTTCTAAAAACATCTTTTTAATCATTTTAGGAATAAAAGATATGAAAAATTATACTATTAATAGATTAAGTATTTTATTAACTTAAGTATAATAAAATAATTTTATTTTAAGATTTAAATATCAAATAATTCTCCTAAAGGAGACTTCAAAAAAAAGAATCCTTAATAATGATGAGATTGTGAAATAAACCATTAAAAAATTGGTAACTTTTGAATCATAATCCCCATGAAGGAAATAAATTTATATGAAATTTTAAATGAGATGAATCTAAATGAATTAATGATATAAAATACAAAAAAATTAGTATATACAGCAAAAAAATAAGTGTTGAATATAGTGTATTTATCTTGATGTAAAAGTGTGACGAGAAAACCCTACATTGATTCTAACTTGTCACTTACATTATTTATATCCCTAAATAATAAACGTATGTTAATTGTTTATTTTATTAATAAAATTATTCAAGATTATTATTCATTTTATTTCACTTATTACCATGTTAAATATGAATGTTAATCAATTAAGTTTACATCATTTGTTTTGATGATATTTAGATTATGTGTCAAAAATTACTTATGAAGGTTAACTATGGTCAAAGAAGTTATTATATAAACATATCAGGAATAATAATCATGAAATAATTATAATATTTATTCATCAACTATAATTTTGAGACCAATAATGAATTAATTTTTTGACAATTTAAGTACATGATGACTATGTAGATGGTAGGTTGTATGTATGCATGAGCAATGTTTCCATTTTTCAATGATCATTATGAAAAGAAGATATGAAATATTTTAATTTTTCATAATTTTAATATTATCATTTATGAAATATTATTTCTTTAAATATACTTATATATATCATATATGTGGTGTGGTGATTAAAAGAGAGTCACATCACTTTGTGAAGGTGGTAGTTCACACGTACATGAATAATGTTAGCATCTTTATGTGAGAAAAAAGGTAAGAAAGAAAATGATTTATTATATTTTCATAATGATAAATAATTCATGAATATAATAATAATTTAATTTATATCACATATATTCATTGAAATTATTCTTATTACCTTATATTTAAAGCATTGGTAAAAAACGAATCAGATCGCTTCGTTAGGCCGTTGTCCGCCATATGCCTGAGCAATGTTATCGTATCCCATAAATATTGGAAATTAAAAAAGGAATATATTATATAATGACTCAATTAAAATAATTATATTATAAATATCACATATATACTTTATATCCATCATCACACCAAACCATGAGAGGTGGTAATGGAAAACCGAATGACATCTAATCATAAGGCGGTAGTTCCCTGTACACAGTAATGATGATTTTATAACCCTTTTGATGGAATTGGGGATGGATGTTGGTTATGAACAAAACATAAAAATATATGACTATATAGAATATACTAATATTAATATATAATTTCATTATAATAATAATTGAAATAGGTGGATGAATAAATAAAATAAAAATTCTTGTTGAAGAAAGTTACCTCTTCCTCAGGTAACCTCCTTATGTTTGCAACCAAAGCCTTAAAAGGTTGGATTTATAACCAAAAAAATAATTCTTGTATGAGATGAGGTCATTTTTTAATTTATTTGTGTAGGTATAGGATGAAATGTTTTTGAAGGTGTGAAAAGTATATGAGATGGGTGGTCTTTTATAAGTGAGGTGGGCGACACACTTGTAATTTTTTAAAATTAAAATGTGTACCGATGTTTTCAAATGAAAAAGGGGTAAAATGTATAATTATAGAGTATAAGACATTATAAGGTTTATATATGGGCATAAAATAGATTTTAGATAACTTTTTATGTCATTTTAACCCTTATCTTTTTAGTTTAACCCTCAGTAAATCAGTTTTTACCATAACCCTGGTAAATGATTTTTATTATTCTCAATATTAATTTTGGTTAAAAATATACATGAAATTATTAAAGAATATAAATTATTATTTTTTAAAATATGTAATAAAGTTTATCAAATTAAATTCATATAATTTGAAAATTTGAATGTAAAATTAACCCCACAGACATGATGAGAAAGCAACGTTTCAAAGAAAAAATGGTAAAATGTTTACAAAGATTTTGTATAAAAAGTCAATAAAAAAATGATTCAAATAAAATAATTTGGATAAATAATTAGATATATATAAATATATATTTTAACTAATTTTACTTTTAAACCAATTTATATTATAATTAAAATTTATAAAATTAAACACAAAGCTATTTCTGAATTAAAATTTTATATTTCTCATAATTCATCAAAAAAGAAACTTTTCTGAAAAAAATAAAAAATTCACAGTAAGATAATTTTGACATGTATATAATTAAAATTAAGATTGTTTTTTAAATATAATTTTATAAAAATTTTAAAAATTAATTATAAATTATGTGTGTCAAGCGCGACTAAACCGCCTTTTAGAAAAATTTAATTTTTTCATATTACATATCATTTTCTTCCAAATTGTTCTAATTTTATATATAATATCTAGATATCCTATTGAATTATTTTATACACGTTTAAAAAAATATTAATTTCATAATTTAGTTTTTATTATTCATATCCACCAATTTAATTCCTAGGTTATAATGGTAATGTTTAAAAAATAATATTTTAATTGAGTACTGTGTTTCATTCAAACCTCATGTTGCATGCATCACAAGCTATCAAAGAGATTGAATTTATTTAAAAATTAATTTATCATAAAGTCTCATGTTGTTATATTCCATTCTATGCTTGGTGTTTCATGTCCTAAGTGGTATAAAATTTGATGTTTATATTTTAGAATCACGGGGTGTTGCATACTACCTCCTTAAATAAATTGTCTCCTCGTAATTTAATATTGATATTTGGAATCAAGGGTTTTTAATTTGAAAATACCAAATTTAAATCCAAAATAATTGGAAGGGTTAATAAAAAAGACTCTTGATAAGATATAAAAAGAAGTATGAAGGTCATCCCTAACAACACAATATTAGGTTTCCATATAGGATAACATTGATAGGAAATGAAAGAACACACATTAAAGGGAATACTAATGCCCAATGATTAGTAGGGAGTGAGGGAAAAAATTGATAAAAAAAGTTCATGATCCAAATATGGTTAACTAGCAAAAAAATATAATTCTTTGACCAGTTAAGGGAACATTTGATTAATTAGAAATTAAGGTTCTATGAGAACATTTTTGTTTCAAGATCTTTTTCCTAGAGTTGGAGAATTGTTTTATAGTAAAACACTAAGACATTATAATATTTTCATTTTAAAATAATTTCATATTTATTTCTTTCTTTATTTTTACACAACAACCTGTTAATCTTATATAACACACAATAATGGGTTTTCTTGCGTTACACACAAGGCCTAGTCTTACCGAACAACAATATATTAAAAAAATATTATTATTTAATATTATATATTAACTAGCCATTAAATTAGTGGTTGTGAATAGTATTAACCAAATTTTGAATTATATATGTTAAATATTAATTTAAAATTAATCTTCTGTAGTTTCTAGACATGATATAAGAAAAAATTCAATTTTTTCGGAGAAAAGAAGTATTTTTCAAATGATGTAGTTTTTCCACCTTTTAATAGTGAACACATTTTAAATCAGATATTCGACACTTTATATATTAAAAATGAAAAAAAAATAAAAAGTAATATAAAAATTCAATTTGGTTTAATTTTTTTATTTTTTTGACATGTTTCATATTTTGATGAATAGTTAAAAAATACTAAATTTTAATCAAAAAATACATTTTTCATCAAAATAATTTATATTGTTAAATTATAAATCTGATTGGTTTTAATATATAAATAGAATATATTTTTATCATTTAATATAATTTTAGCCATTGAAATAAATTTTACCTTGAAGTTTAATGTAAAAACATTTCAATCTTTTGCAATAATTTAACTTTGAAAAACCCATTTTTCATTCCGACAACATGATTGATTTTAAACAAATTACTACAAATTCTATAATTTTAATTTTTAAAAATGGATTCCATATTAGGAATTTGTGGTGATGAATTTTGTAAATAAGATAATTTTATTTTGGGGCATTATGAATAGTAACTTTAGTAAATTTTTTATTGTCACAGCTAAAGGTAAATCATGTAATTAAAGGTAAAAATAATATTATAATTACCCTAAAACTTATCTTAATTTCAATGGGTAAGTGTGTTTGGACCTAATGAATCCCTGGGTCTTTTTTGGGACCACTTGGAGCCACTGGGATGACTTTGATATGTTTATAATATTATATTTAGAGAAACTACAATTTTGTTATACTTTTGTTTTTAACAAGTAAAATATTTTTAATATGAGGTTATTTTGATAATATGGTAGACTATAAATAATAATTACTAATAAATTATTTTTATCTACATTATGGAAATTTATTTATAATTTTTAGGAAATAAATATTTAAATTAATTGTTCACATAAAGATGATTTAGTAATTTCTTAATCAATGAATGAAACAAAACATTGATATTATAAATATTAAAATAAATATTATTTAACATAATAAATGACATAAATTAATTTTATAGATAACATAGACATGTTAGTGACATATTGGAAGTATTGGTTCAAAGTTATCATGTGGGTTTTATCTTTTAAAAAATTAAAATATTGAATAGAATCAAAATTGGCATAAATGATACTTTTAAAAAATAATATTTTAGTAAATTTTATAAAATTTATAAAACTATTAGGCATGTATAGCTATCTAGTATAATTTTATAGATATCATACTAATATATTTTGGATCATTTAATAGACATTTGTCTATGAAAATTACATAAATATTATTAAAATTAAAGAATGTGACAAAGTGTCTCACTCTCATTTCTTCTAAGTTAAATAATTTTAATTATGAGATAACCTTGAGATAAATTCTCCCATGAATAGTATACATAAATTTAATGGACTTTTATAAATCATAGTAATATATTTATAATTTTTATAGGCCAAATAATTTCCATAAATAATGGCACAATTGGGAAGATGTAATTATTAGTTTAATAGAAATATCGAATAAATGATTTAAAAATATTAAAATAAAAATAATTTGACATAATTGAGGTTATAGACAAATTTTATAGGTGAATATGACATGTTAGTAGTGTATTAAATATTTTTTTTCAAAATTATATATATTCTTTGTTTTAATTAAACTCAATGTTAAGAATAATGCCAAAATTGAAACTATTGATATTTTATAAAAATAATGATTTTTAAAATTATTAAAAAATCATAAAAATTTTAAAAAATTAAAATGTGATAAATATAAGGTAGAAAATTTCATTAAATGTCCATTTGTGGTCAATTTACACTATATAAGTAAATATTTAAATCCATTAACATTTCGAATATTATTACCACAATTTAAATTTCGTAGATTAAATAAGATAAATCAAAATGATAAGGTTTAAAAGAAAATAAAAAAATGTATAAATTTTATTTGATAATAGAATTTATAACCATACTCATCTGATCTTCAAAATTAATTTACATTTGATCCATTTTTTTAATTAATTTATAATAATTTAATAGTTTTGGTGTTTTCGAAGGTACATGTCCCCTCTCTTATAAAAAGGATCTTTTCCTTCCCTATAATTCACACATCTAAATCCATTTGGTTCATAGAAAAAAACATAAATATTTACTCTCCCAAAATACCTCACTACATCATAGAGGCCATACATTGGAAAGAAATCCATCTTAAGGATTACTTTTGTGCAAATCAAAAGGAGACACCCAAAAAAGGTAATTGACTTATCACCACATTCATTGATTTTTCTTCTTATACATCCTCATTATATGTTGTTTCTAGAACAACGTAAAAAAAAGTTTAATCCATGTACTGAGATACTATTATAATCATTGGAAAACCATATTCTTTATTTTTTCCACCCTATGAATAACAATATTACCATGCATGTGTACGTATGACTTACCGTCTCCACACCAAAGTGTAATTTTTTATTCAACACTAATCAGTTTAGATGAGTATAATATTGAGTATAATGGAGATAAATAAGTAATAAATCATAATAATAATTATATATATAATTAATATTCAATTCAATTTCACACCATTTAACAATTAAGTGAATGGTATCGTCGCTCGTGTGTACGTATGACCTACCGTCTCCACAACACAATGAGATTCATTCTACACATTAACCATTCAGGAATGATTATAAAAGTAATATAATACGTAAATATAATATCTATAAACTTATTAACACTCTGGATATGAATAAAATATGTCCTATTTATATGAAACGTGACTTACACGACCAAAAAGGAATGGGAAAATGAATTAGTTAACACCCAAAACAATGGTAATACTAAAATATCATTAAAAATAAGATAATAGGATAATATATGATATAATAAAGAAGTAAATTGTTATGGTATAACTTAATAACATAATTTAACCACTATACGGGAGCTTAAATCACCCTTTACTAAAGAAATATACAAGGTAATGGTTAATTTTTCAATCTCATTTTTCTCCGAGATTTTTTATACGAAGTATCTACTGAGGCATATCTATCATCCCTGTCGATGTTTCATAAAATAAAATTTAATTTTTTTTAAAATTTATCTACAATTGTTTAAATTAATTTATACCCTTTTTTAACTTTTTAGAAAACCTTTTTTAAAAGAATATTTCTGTCATTTTCCAAACAAAGTACATTGTGACCTTTTCGAAAAATTAAGGAAAGAATGTTCTTTTAACTGATACGACATGAGAAGATTTTTCAACCATTATTCCACCTTAAAATTTTGATGATTCCATTAAAATCATATAATTTTATTTTTTAAAATAAATGTTTTCTTTTTTAATTGTGAATATTTTAAAATATTTCAACGTAAAAAAGTGATATTTCTATCAAAAAGTTTTAGTGATTTTGTCATATTATTTTCATCTATGTTAACACCCATTGTTAGATTTTATTCTTAATTAAAGTTGATTTATTAATGTTTTTTATGATATGATTGACTATGGATGTTTTATTTTTATACCATTCATTTTTATTCTTAATGTATTAACATTTCATATGACAGTTTTAATACAAATGTTTATATTATGCCTCACCATTTTCATATGAGGAATCTATTGGACACAGTAAGTGATGGGAGGGTCCTGATATAGCCCATCAATGTATTGGTAGGTATCATGATAAAAACTAGATATGTATTTTCAAAAGAACATAACCATTTATTTTTAGATGTCTTGGCCAAGGCCTCAACAGTATATTTTTGATGTCCGAAATTATTTATTCCTTCATTATAAGATTAGTTATAAATATTACATTTGAAAATTAGACTATTAAAATATCTATGGGAATGTTTAAATAGACTTATTTTTATTATTATTTCCATATTATTCCTAATATTATGTGTAAACGGCTTGTGCTACAGTTTTATATTTCATTTAAAGTTTATAGTTATTTATGAAAGTTTCTGCTATATTATTTAACCTTACTAGGCGTCTGAGATCAACCCTTTTTATGTTTTATTTTCCTAGGATACCAAGAATTGTATTGTGATTTATATGGAGAGTTAATATAGGATAATAATGGTGTCATCAAAGAATTATATGTGTTTCATATTATGTTTTGAATTGAAATATAAAGTTCATGTATGTAATCTGTTTCCCAAGATGACTAAACTAATTGGTCCTTCGGGATTTGATTCCCTGTAATCATGAAAATGTATTAAAATAATACATTGGCTTTGAGATTCTAGGGTCGGGGTGTTACAGCAGGTATCAGAGGAATTTTAGAAATATCCATGGAAATTATATTTAGAAAACATGGATTAGAAAACATAACACTATGAATGAATTTGAGGACAAGTCTAAGTATATGATGTCATCCTTTATATTTGGTAAAGGATAACCTATGTTAATCCTATGGAAAAATGGATTTAGAATAATATGGAACCATTTATAGATATTATAAATTATTTTTTATTAGAATATCACTATGATTTGTGTTTATAACTTTGTGCTTTGAGATTTGGCCAATTGTTAGAATCAACAAGGTATACATGCAATGGTTATACTACTGATGATGAAGAGACTAGAAAAGTTAAAAGATATTATGAAGGTATTAAGGAATAATATATTGAATCACGGTTAAAGTATTAATAGTGATTTTTAATTATTAAAGTTATTTTTTATTTAGATTGAAGAATTATTACATTAATCACTCTATGGTTATATGATTTTGGAGATATATAATGATAATACTACAATGCTTATTCTTTAAGAATTTTAAGGCATTAGAGATAAAATTAAGGATTCAAATGTGATAAAATATTTGTTATGTGATAATAATAGATATATTATATTATTGTGGGAATCTGATGTTGAGATATATTTTCGAAATTTGCAGACCTTTTAGGACAGTGAATTTGGATGGAAGTATTTTGGTCGAGTCTTAAAGTTGGAATTGAGTAAGTTGAACAGTGGATATTTTTTTTTGAGGTTAAAGTATGATTTATTAGATAAATTGTTCTAACATTTTTAGTTCCAATTAACATATAGAAGATGATGTGAAAATAGATTGAATCACAACCAGAGGATGCCATTGATGGAATCAAGTAAGTTTTTCTCGAGTACTTATCTATATAGTAAAATAATCCCTAAACTATACAGAAAGAGGATCTAAAAATATGTGATATCCTAAATTCATATTTAAAGTAAAAAATCAATTGAACCGATGTTATTTTAAATCATCATATATTTATCTCATTAAGACCCTCACTTTTCCATTTATTTTTCACTTGTTTTTTATTGATGACATTCATCACTCCCTACAAATATTTACATTTTTCCACTAAGTATATATCCTTAGTTTCCACTAATGCTCTCTAATTCAAAAGCCTAATTTAGTGGTGAAATTAAAATACCCATTTCCCCTTATTAGGATTATATTTTGTTAACCCTATTTATGATGTTGGATTTCCACAATGGTATTTTTTAGTATCAACCATTTATTTCCTATGTGAAATTTTAAATTATGAGAATGTAATTTATTGAAGGAGGGGAGAATGTAACACCCTAAGACATTGCAATATTTTCATTTCTGAATAAATTTAATTTTTGTTCTTGCTTTCTTTTTAGAAAACACTATGTTCAGTATATGATACACCCAATAATGAGTTGTATTTTGTTACATGAAATACCCAGTTTTACTGAACAACAATAAATTGATAAAATATTATTATTTAATATAATATATTATCTGACAATTAAAATTAGTGGTTATGAATAGTAGTAACCATGTTTTTAATTTTATATATTTAATATAATTTTAACATTAATCTTATTTATTTTCTAGACATTATATACGATTAAATAAAAATATTTCAGATAAAAGAATATTTTTCAAATAATGCATCTTTTCCACCTTTTAATGGAGAACCCATTTTAAATCCATTATTTGAAACTTTTATATAATAAATTTAAAAAAATAAACATATTCCTTGAAATAACAATATAAAAAATTACTTTGGTTTAATTTTTTGTATTTTTCTGATAAGTTTCATGTTTTGATGAATAATAAAAAATTACTATATTTTAATTGAAAATAATTGTTTTCATCGAAATAATTTATAGTGATAAATTTTAAATTTGATTGATTTTAATGTATAAATAGAATATATTTTTATGAGTTAATATAATTTTGTTCGATGACATTAATTTTACAATGAATTTTGATGTAAAAACATTTCAATCTTTTGCAATGTTTTAACTTTGAAAGTCTCTTTTTTCATTCCAAAAATGAGATTAATTTTAATTTAATTACTAAAAATACTTTATTTTGAATTTTGAAAAATGGATTCCATATTTGGAATCAATGTTTCATATATTATTTAAATAGTTTCATGTTAATTTTGGGCATTATGAATATTAACTTTACTAATTTTTTAATTACCACAGATAAGGGTAAACCGGGTAATTAAAGGTAAAAATAATATTATAATTACACTAACACTAGTCGAAATTTCATTGGGTACATTTATTTAGACCCAAATAATACTTGGGTCTAATTTAGGACCATATGGTTCCACTTGGATGGATTTAATATATTTATAATATTATATTTAATGAAAATCCAATTTTGTTATTGATTTATTTTTAACAATTAAAATATTTTTAATATGAGGTTCAATAAGTGATATGGTCGACTATAAATATTAAATAGAGGTAAAAAATTATTATCTACATTATGGTAATTTATTTATAGTTTTTAAGAAATAAATAATTAATTCAAATGGTGACACAAAGCTGATGTAGTAGTTTCTTAATTAATGAATGAAAAAATGATATTATAAATATTAAAATAAATATTATTTTAGTTAATAAATGATATAAAATAATTTTATAGATAACATAGACATGTTATTGACATATTTAAAGTATTTTTCCAATGATATCATGTTGTTTTTATATTTTTAAAAAATGAACATATTGAATAGTATCAAATTTGACATAAATGACACTTTAAAAGAAATAATATTTTATTAAATGTTATAAAATTCAAAAAAATATCAAGATCATATAACTGACTATGATAATGATAAATATATCATAATTATATATTTTATATCATTTAATGAAAATTTTTCCATGAAAATGACATTAATATTATTAAAATTAAAGAATGTGGCAAAGTGTCACACTCTCATTTCTTATAAGTTAAATAATTTTAATATGGGTATAACCTTGACATAAATTCGATCATTAATTGCCTATAGAAATATAAGGTAATTTTATACATCATATTAATTTATTTATAATTTTTATAGACTAAATAATTACCATAAATATTGACACAGTAGTGAAGATGTAATTATTTTAATAATAGAAATATCGAATAAATGATTTTAAAAATATTAAAATAAATATAATTTGACATAATTTAGGTTATGAACGAATTTTATAGGTGACTATGACATGTTAAGAGTATAATTAATAGTTTATTTCGAAGTTATATTTCTTTTTTGATTTTAATTAATGTCAATGTTATTAATAATATCAAAGTTGACACTAATGAAGTTTTATAAAAATAACATTTTATTAAATTATTTAAAAATACTAAAAATCTTTAAAAATTTCATTGTGATAATTATAAGGTATATAATTTTATAAAGGGTCCATTTATGGTTAATTTACACCATATAAATAAATATTTATAACTTTAATAGTTTGAATATTATTGCCACAATTAAAATTAAATAGATTAAATAATATAAATCAAAGTTATAAGGTTTAAAATGAAATATAAAGATGTAAAATTTTATTGGTTGAGATTATTTATACCCATAAATATCTTATATTATAAATAATATACTTGGGATTCATTTTTATTTAAAAATTAATTTATAATAATTTAATAGTTTCCGTGCTTCCAAAGTGCCCATCTTCTCTCTTATAAAAGGGAACTTCACATTATCTTTAATTAACACCTCTAAATCCATTTGGATCATACTAACTCAACCCATTTACCATCCCAAAATTCCTAAATATATCTTGGAATCCATAAATTGTGCATAAATCTATTCTAATTATTCTTTTTCAGAAAATAAAATGGAGACACTTGAAAAATAGGTAATTATCTTATCACCTCGTTCAATGTTATTTTCTTCCTCTACTTCCTATTTCTATATTTTTTCCATACCAAAGTAAAAAACTAAGTATAATAAATATATTTATATTCTATTAAAATCATGGTAAAACCATAGTATTCGTTTTATCTATCCTACAAATAACAATATCACCATTTGTGCATACGTACGACTTAACGTCTCCACAACTGGGTGTATTTTATTATTAAACACTAATTTATATAGATTGGTATAATAATGAGTATAATAGATATTAATAATTAATATTACATATAATGATTTTTTATAAATAATATAAAGTCAATTTTGTACCATTTAACCATTAAGGGAATGATATCATCGCTCGTGCGTACGTACGACCTACCATCTCCATGACACAATGAGATTCATTTTACACGTTAACCATTAAAGAATGATTATAAAATTAATATAATAAATAAACATAATATTTATAAACTCAATATCATTCTGGATATGAATACAATATGTTCTATTGATAAGAAACATGACTTACATGACAGAACATGAATAGGAAAATGAAGCAGTTAACACCTGAAATAATAGTAATACTGAAATATTATTAACAAAATGATATAATAGGATCATATATGACATCATAAATATTTATTTTGTTCTAGTATAATTTAATAACATAAATTAACCATGATAAATTTGTTTAATACACCCTCAATTAAAGGAAAATACAATGTATGGGTTAATTTCACAATCTTTATTTTATCTGAGATTGTTTATACGAAGTATCTACCATGGATTATTTATCATCAATGTCCATGTTCTGAAAGAATAAATTTTAAAATATCTTTACTATTTCTCTAAAAAAAAATTTAAAGTAATTTATACCCATGTTTTAATTTTTATAAAAAAAATTCAAAGGGATCTTTCTATTGTTTTCCAAACAAGGTACATTGTGAACTTTTCGACAAATTAAGGAAAGAATGTTTTTTAACTTCTATTGTACAAGCATATTTTTCATCCATTATTTAACCTTAAAATTATTACGCTTCCCATACAAGATTAAATCTTATTTTCAAAAGATATTTCTTATTTTATAATTGTGTAGTTTTTAAAAAACTTTATAGTGAAAAGGTATATTTGTATCAAAAAGTTTTAATGATTTTGTCAAACTATCTTCATCAATGTCAATATCCTTTCCTAGATTTTATGATTAACTAATCTTGATTTATTTAAGGTTTTATCATATTTTTTAATTTTGTTATGCTATTTTGATACCATTCAAGTTTTATGGTTAACATATTAACATTTTGAATGCTAGTTTTAAAAAAAATGTTTATGTTATGTTTCACCCTTTTCATATGAGGAATGTATTGGGCTTAGTAAGTGATGGGCGGGGATCACAATAGCCCCTTGATGCATCGGTAGGTCTCATTAAACAAAATAGATATGGAATTGGCCATAGAATTACCTAATTATTTTTAGATGTCTTGGTAGAGGGCTCAACAGTATGTTTTATATATTTAATATTACACATTCCATAGTAATGAGATTAGTTATTGATATTAAATATTATTATTAGACTAATATAATACCCATGTGAATGTTTAAATAGAATTATTTGATTTATTATTGCCATATTATGCAAAATATTATGTGTTCAAGGCTTGTATTTCATTTTTATACTACCCTTAATGTTTATGGTTATTTATGAATGTTTTTTTTAGTGTTATTTAACATTAATGAGAATCTGTGCTCACCCATTTCTTATGTTTTATTTTCCCAGGATACCAAGAAATGTGTTATGATTGATATAATGGTTTAAGATAGGAAAATAATGGTGTTCTTAAATAATTATATATTATTCGTATTATGTGTTGAATTTAAATGTAAAGTTCATGTATGTAATATATTTTCCATGATTTCTAAGCTGATCTGTCCTTTGGGAATTGATTCCTTATAATCATAAAAAATGTATTAAAATAATTCACTAGCTCTAGGATTCTTGTTTTGGGGCATTAAATTTACTATCTACTAATTTATGGAAATATACATACTTGATATAATTCTATTTCATATGCATAATTTCATCCTTTGGTCGTGCTTTGATCAATTTAAAATCAATAACTTACTCTATGAAATGAATATCAAAAAATGATTTTTTATTCCTAAAGAACAAAAATTCACTTTTAGTGAATCCTAAGATTCATAATAGTATGATAATTAATTCCTCTAGTATGTAGTTATTATTATAAAAAATGGTTATCGTGGGTTATCCAATATGTATATATATTCATATGGTGTAGTAATACATTAATCTCTAAAACCTCATCCAAATTTAAACTCAAAACATTTCATAAATGGTTAACCTTATGACCCTAAAAAGGTTTAAGATATAAAACTTTAGATATAAGGTCACTAAATTTCAAATAATAACTTATCATTTTTCCCACAAACAATATGAATTAGCTCTTAATCATCAAATACTAACATGTCAATACCTTCTTCATGTATTCTATTGAAACATGACAATGACATAAATTACCATAAAACCTTATTGAAAACATGAATTATTCTATATTACTTAAATAAAACAAAAATAATTGGATGTATTAGTTAAATCAAAATTTTAACTCCATTAATTATATCATAAACCACTTTATCAATATATCATTAATCAGTTCCAAGGTAGTTAGTACTATCCAATTTAATTTATCCTTATAAATAAACTCTTTGTCCCAAAATAATTTTCTCAATATTAGGAACATATTAAGGGTTATGTTTTCCTCAATCATGTGTTTTCCAAGAATTTCAACATTCCACTAAATCATTTTTTTGGTTGTCAATACCGTTAATCATATTCCTTCAAATCCATAATGAAAAAGCACTATAGTACAATCCATATACATTTTATAATTCCTATAACTAGGATATAATTTATATAATTCTCAAATGACATAATTATTGAATCTAAACACTAAAACATTAATCCTTATACTTAGTTTGTGGTAATAATATAAGATTTACTATGATCTATTAACTAATTTTGTGGTATATTCCTTTGACTCTTGGGGAAATCATTTTTTAGTTCCTCATATCCTTATAATTAAATTATTGAGCATTAGAATCATTTTTCATTACCTTGAAATCACAAGGATGGAGTCCTTTATCTACACAATTTTAGCAAACTACCATTCCCTTTAAGCATGTACCCAAGTGTCTCTTTCCACAATTATCACATGTGGGAGAATCCTTCTTTCCCCTTCTCCCTTTATCCATATTTTTATCTATAATACTATTATTCTATTTCTTCCATTTGATGCCATAATACATATAGAATTTTTTATTTTTCATGTTCGTATATGATACTATGTCTTCCTGTGATGAGAATATTTGGATGACTAGTTTCCTTTTAAGATATTATCTTAATCCCATCAAGGAAATAATTATTCTTAGTAGTTGGATTATGTTCATTGAAGTGGTTCCCATTCTATATTCTAAGAACCATTTCTAAATGATGAAATAAACTATATTTGATCATATAAATAGGAAACATATTGTATAATCCTAAAACCAATGAAATACATAACATAAATTTAAAAATTTATGTATAGATAATCTCAAAGTAATAAGAATGGTTTCTTTTGTGATATATTTATTTTTAAATTCTTCATAATTGTTTGTAAAGAAAATGTGAATTATCCTTAGCCTATCCCCTAGGAGTGTCAAACCAGGTGTGTAAATAATCCCATTTTTATGTTCCCATGTGATAATAAGGTCACCTCAACGTGTACATTTCATAGTTATACCCCTTGGAACATCTATGCCAAATCTACATCCACTTATAGTATTCATACCATAATCTATTTATATAAAGACACACATAATATATTTTTCTCCAAAACATTAGCATGTTCTTATATATATATCCCCAAATTCAATCTTATGGTTATCTTCTCTAATATATGCTTTCTTAAATCTCGTTCCTATGTTTTATACTAAACTGCATGTGATACCAACTATAGAGACTGAACCCTGTATCTTAGAGATAATGTCTAATTTATTACATTGGCATAATATACACGGAATCACACCCCAGAGGATGGAATAATTTAGTTGTATTCCTAAAATAGATATATACTTCAAATTCACATTACATTTTAAAGTATATAAATAGTTTTTTTGAGAATTCCATTATTAATCCCATATCAATCATAAAATACATCCTCATATCCGTTAAAAAATAAAACATAAGAAATGGGTGAGCTTAGATGCTCAGTAAGGGTAAGCATAAAACATATTCTATGAATAAATAAGGTATAATCAATATGGAAAGGTAAATAAGTAAAACACATTACATTTAATCAATAACATGAGCATAATATGGATGGAAAATATAATCTTAAAATATTCAATATAAATAATCACATGAGCATGAAACTTACCCATAAATATTCTTACTCATCCAACAATCACATGGAATATCAATAACCAGATTCATAATGATGGAATTCATAATTCTAGACATCTAAAAATACTATTGAGTCCTTATTCCAAGACATCTATTACCTTCGAGCCATTTTGGAAAGACTTCTATATAAATGGGTAAAGCCCTAATGAAAAACCATTCTAGTTGGCCTCACAATACCTATTAATGCCTAAATGGGATATATTGGTCCTCACCTATCACATTTGAGTCCAATAAATTCTCCATCGGAATGATTTTATATATAAGTAACATAAAAATTCATATCTAAAAACTAGCATATGAAATATTAAAACTTTCCTAAATCAATAAACATAATAAACCATATAGAAAAATATAATGAATAGTAATAAAACTGTACATCCTTAGTCAAACTGATAATAAACCATAAAATAAAGAATATAGATTATATCTATATAACATTTTCCCATTGGATCATAAGTTCAATAAAGGGTTAATGTTGTTGATATGTACAAATACCTCAAAAATATATTTAAAAACATTTTTGAAGAAAATAAATTTTTTACATTAATAATTTTTTAAACTAAAAGTTCAATTTTTTTTTTCAAAACCATTAATTTGAAAATATCTTTCGAAATTTTTTAAAAAATACTTGAAATAGTTTTTTGTCATTATGGTGGGAAATTTCATTCATTTCATACATGTTAAAAAAAATATTCCATTCAAATTTTTAGTAAAATCCAAATAGGCATTGTTTTGAAAATGAAACAAAGATTCAGTTCAATTTTTTTAAAAGTAAAAAAGGATAATTTTTTTAATAAATAAATTTTAAAATGTTTTAAAAAATTTGGAACCATTTTTTGAAAACATAGGTATTTATAAAAAATTATTTTTGATTGAAAAGAGAAATAAAGTCATATTTTCACAAAAACATTTTCTCATCAATTTTAAGCATCAAAGAGAGTAAAAATGATAATATTACTTGAAAATATTCCTGAATAACTAGAGTAGAATAAAATATTTTTTTTAAGATATAAATATCTAATAATTCCCTTAAGGGAGACTTAAACAAAAACAATCCTGAATAATGATGATGTTGGGAAATAAACTCTTACCACTTTGGTATGTTTTGAATCATAACCCCCATGAAAGAAATAAATTTAAATGAAACATTAAATACCATAAATATTAATTATATAATTTTATAACATAAAAAGGGCAGTATATACACCACAAAAAATAAATAATTGGTTTATATTATGTATGTCTCACGAATGTAAAAGTGAGAAAAGAAACTCTCACCTTGAGTCTGACTCGTCATATACATTATTTATCTTACTGAATACTATAATTATGTTAATTATTTACATTATTATGGAAAGATTTCAATTTTATTATTCCTTTTATTTCAATTACTACCATGTTATACATTTTTACTTAATCAATTAAGATTACATCAGATGTTTCGATGATATTTGGCTTATGAGTCAAAAATGAATATTGTAGGTTGACTATGGTCAAAGAGGGCATTAATTAAAGATCTAAAGAATAATTATATTGAGATAATTATCATATTTTTACATCAATTATAAGTTTTTTACCAATCCTAAAATATGGATTTGAAAAATGAAGTACTTTATGATCACAGAGACTGTAGGCCATACCTACGCATGAGTAATGATTCAATTTTTCAATGGTCATTATAAAAAGAAGGTAAGTTATATTTTATCTTTATAGAAAAATATTAATATTAGTTTTGAAGTATTATTTCTTTAAATATACTTATATATGTTTGTAATGTGTTTTAGTAAAAAAAAAGGGAGTCACATTGCTTCGTGAAGGCAGTAGTCCACACATACATGAATGATGTTATTTTATTTCAGTGAGTGAGAAGTTAAGAAAGAAAATAATATTTTATCTTTTTAAAATGATAATTTTTTCATGAATATAATATTTTTTTCATATATATCACATATATTCATTAAATTTATTTTCTTTACATTCTATGTAAAGTGTTAGTGAAAACAAAATCACATCGCTTCACGAGGTTGAAGTCCTTCATACACATGAGCGACAATATCGTCTTCCCTATAGAATTGAAAGTAAAAATGGTATATATTATTTAATGAACAAATAGTTATAACTATGTTATATATATAAATATATATACTATATATACATCATCATACCCAACCTTGAGAGGTGGTAATAGAAAAACGAATGACATTAGTTCGCCAGGGGGTTGTCCACCGTACACAAAAAATGATAATTTCATAAACCATTTTATGGAAGTAGGGATAGTTTTAGATCATGAAATTATTATAAAAACAAATAAGTATGTGTAATATATATATGTTATTACATAATAATGGTTTAATAACAATTTATGGTGGTTTAGTAAGAAATAAAATAAAAAATATTGATGAAGAACGTTGTCTCTTCCTCGAGTAACCTCGTTAAGTTTACACAAACGAATAATAAGGATTAATTAATAACCAAAAAATGAATCTAGGATGAGATTAGGAATTTTTAGGAAGTTATTTTCGTAGGTATTATCCAAACCAAAATTATTTTAATGTGTAAATAATATAGGATAGTGGATGACTTTTTATAACTGAGGTGAGTGACACACTTGTAATTTTTGAAATGAATAAGGTGTACCCATGTTTTTCACGTGAAAAAGGGTAAAAAATGGGTAATTATCTAGAATTATAAATTATTTTATTAAAATATGTCAATAAGATATATTTTAGACAATTTTTATGTATTTTTATCCCTTATCTTTATAGTTTAACCCCAATATAAATCAGTTTTTACCTTAACCGTGATAAATATTTTTCAATATTTTTATAATTCATTACATGGAATAATTAATATGAACTCATTAGATAATATAAATTATTATGACTACAAATATTTATTCAATTTAATGTATTTAAATTTAGATATTTTTCAAAATTTAATTTAAAATTAATCCCATATATGTGACGAGAAAGTGGGTTTTCAAAGAGAAAATGTTCAAAAGTTGTATATGTTTTTATATCAATAATCAATATGAAAATGATTCTAATGAAATAAATTGGATTAATATATATATATATATATAACTAAACATAATTTATTTCAAAACCAAATTAAAATATAATTTAACTTTATAAATAATTTAAAAAAATGCATTTTTCAATTAAAACATAGTAGTTTTCACTATTCATTAAAAAATAAATGTTTTTAGAAAAAACAAAACAATTCACCGTAAGATAATTTTGAAATTTAGATTTAAAAGATTGATTTTTTTTAAACAATAATTTTTCTAGAAAAAGTAAAAATTAATTATAAAGTTTGTGTGAAAAGCGTGACTAAACCATCTTTTAAATAATACATTTTTTAGAAAACATTTCTTTTTTAATTTAAATGGTTATAATTTTATATCTAAAAAATAAATATAAATTTTATTTATTTTTTAATTATTTAAATCATATAATTTTTATAATTTATTTATTATTATTTATACCCACCATCATAATAGCTATGTTATATTGGTAATGTTTAGATAATAATATATTAATAGAGTATCAGGTTTTGTTTGAACCTAGTGTTGCGTTCATTTTAAGATATCAAAGAAGTTGAATTTATTTGAAAAGAAACATATCATAATATTTAAAAAATTTATATTACCTTATAAACATAGTGTTTTCTATCATATATATAATCAAATAAGATATTCATATTTTAAAATATCAGGGTGTTATATTAAGAGTTACCAAATTGATATTAAAATGTTCCTCTTGCTTAACCACAATCTTGGAATAAAAATTGACATCATCATCAAACACTATGATAAATGAGGGGAGGTATCTGTGAAATATATAGTTTTCAAGGTCCATTAATACCTCTTGAGTATTGTTATGTTGAATAGAATCACCAAATAATAATAATGGCCATATCTAATTCTAAAATAAGTCTTGGGTATTTCTGAACCCTTCATCATATGCTGGTAGTGTCCTGATCAAAGATCAATCATCAATAACCATATTTTTCTCTTATTTAACCAAAAAGATCATTTATATATGGAAAGGGTTATATATTATTGTTGATAACATGATTTGTCTTTTGATAATTGATATATAGGTATAAAGTTCCATTTTCCTTCTTAGATAAGGGTACAAGGGAAAACCATAGTGAATTGTTAGGATATATAAATACTTTAGATTCAATTATTATAGTTGAATATTTAACTCCCATGGTTTTAGTTTTTATATAAGATAAAATGGCAGTCATATTGATCTTATCCCTAACACCAGATCAATTGAAAATTCAACTAATCGATTTAGGGGATACAAAGAAACATCAATAGGAAACAAAATAGGAAAGTCCTAAAAAAACATTGTGAAGTTCACTTCCAAAGTTTTCATTATCATATTTAATTAAGAGAGAATATATCTGTAAATATGACTCATCAACTTCAATAAGGTGAGTCCCAACCTGGATAGATATCAAGTCTCATTATCCTTGAAATACATCATAGATCTTATCAATAGACATTAAAGAAACCCTTTGAGGATAATAGTTAATATGAGCTTTGGATGTGACTGTCTAATCCATCCAATGAATAATATCAAATAGATTTATCTCAATAGTAATTAAATACAAAGTCATATCCACTTAATATATGGATATTAGGAAAAATTATATTGAAATCCATGCTCTATATTCTTCCTAATAGGGGTAGATATTTCAATTATATAAATAATGTGATTAGATTGAATATCTAAAAAATCAAATAGTAAATAAAATATAAATTAGTGAGAGGTACCATAATTAAATAAATGAATAGTTATTAATGATGTGACAAGCATCATACCTCATGTATTGGAAGGACACTCTTTGAACACTTTGGGAATTTGTATTACAACATTAAATTATATACCTCTAAACTGTGTCTGAGGTCTTCCACGAGTATAAGGTCTAGTTATCAATTAACTCTTCTAATTAGATCTTAATCTCCTTCCCCTACATCCTTTTGGTTAATACCCAATTAATTTAGTATCATTTCATAGATCATTATATCTACTAAGATCTATGGAACCCAAACCACTCATAAGAGAGAGTTTGGCCCTAAAAAATCACTGATGAATATAATTTTCAATTTTTTTGAAATATAGGCTTCATATGATGTAGTTTTTCCAAATAAAGAAAAAATGAGGCCTCTATACCATGGGTGTAAACACGGATTATTTATTTTGATGTCATGATATAAATCCACTATATTTTCTAAACTCATATTTCTTTATTCTCTTTTCAAAGAAGACTACTTCTCTTATTATTGGAATAAGAGGAGAACCAATTATTCTGTTCTTCAAATATTGGTATACCACAACCGAAAGATCTCTTTTTACAACATCAATATAGGTGGGTCGCTCTAACACAATCTCCTTAGACCAAATATTTTATTAGAGGCACCTTTCAAACCACTGTTCCTTTAAATTGTCATTAAATACCAATCCTATTGAAAAGTGTAAAAGCTTAGAAAAAAGATTCACATACCGTAACATGGTTTAGTTATCCTTATAGATAAAAAATAACTCCATCGACTATGACATCACCATTATATCAGTGTATAATTGCTGGATAAATATTACCTTGGTGTTTTTCTTTGTTTTTTTCATGTGTGTTGTTTCTTAAATGACTGAATCTCACCACTATAATAGGGGACTATGAGTATAAACATGAAGAACATCAATTTTATATACTTGAGAGTTTCTAGAAATTCAAGTATCGATTTATTCATTTTTATCCCACCCTCAACCTCTTGAGTATTATTACATCCTTTACAGAATAGAGGGTTAACATTGAGAAAATGTTATGTTGAATATTTATATGTTATTATACTAGGGCCCAATTACTTAGTAATAAAAATTTTATGATTATATTTTTAGTTTATAGCCCTAAAAGGTATGGACCATAATCCTAATTATGACTAGATAAAAAAGAAGGATTCATGTACATAAAGATATCTGAAACTCCACCTAGAGGGTTCCCATGGTCTATTCTTAGAGGAATATATGTAATGAACCGACCCAGGTCAACCTACACCTCACCTAAGATAGGTTGATAAATTGACCAAATCTTGTTCTCAATCCCCACATGATGTAAATAAGAAGCAAGGTATCCAAATAAAACCAATGGTAATTATTTCACCCTTAGAATCCAAATAACCACAATATAGATTTGAATTGGAAATCTAATATGGATTCTTTATAAGTTAGATATCTATGTATAAAATAAATAATTTACAAACAATATAAAAAACCCAAAAGAGTATAAAATAGTATAAAAAATAACCAAACATCACATTATAAATCATAAGTAATGTGATAAACTTTACTAATGTAAATACATCAATCTAATGTAACATCAAGTCTAGTGAGGCTAATACATAACCAAAACCCAAATCCAACACCAAAACTAAATAAACTGAAGCTATAAATTACATATATAATATATTAATTTAATAATTTAGATAATAAATCTCACTAATTGTTTCATAACTCAGGGATATAATGGTTTAGTGTCATAGTGATTATCTCTATAAACATTCCATTTTACAATAGTTAAAAATATTAATTAATATACTCACATATATAAATCCCCTTTATGGACATATCACATGATATAATAATTTTAATAATCAAGGTAATGTAAACATAAGAAATATATTTGTTTTGATGCTCAGTAAGGGAAAAAACATCACAACGTATCCGATTATAAACGTCAAAGAGAACATAATGGAGAAGATAAATATACTATTAAAAGATCATTTGACCATATATGATAAACATAAAATATGACAGAGAAACATAATATCATGAAAGGATCATTAAGAAAGAAAGAGAGTTGTCACATGGCTCATGGAACGTCTTAACAAAAATAAAACATGAGAGAATGATATAATAGTGAATAATACTTTAAAAATAAGGAGTAACATGAAAATATGACCATTAAAGAAAATTTAATAAATCTTTTAAATTTTCTATAGCATTATAAACAACAATTAAATGTGGAAAAACCAAAAAAATATGAAATAAATTGTGAGAAAATTCATTATTTATATGGCTATGTGAATAAACTCATTATGTATATGCCTGAAAATGTGAGGAAAAACTCTTTATGACTACACTTATTTGAATTAACTCATTATGTCCATTACTGACTATATCATGAAATATAAACAAAAAATAATTCACTATAGGGATATATAGTACCCCACCTATAATCATCCGTACATATTTGTGCCACTTTAAATAATTCACCATTATATCTTAGTGAATCCAAGGGAAAAAGAATGGGTTTCCTAAATATTTAAATAACATCACATAACATGAAGTTAATAAATCATTGGATATTGAAATATAATTTTAAAAAATTAACCACATAATAATAAAATATAAAGGGTGATCAAAACATCACTTTATGAGAGGTAAACCATGAACGAAAAACATAAGTAAAAATTCGAAAGTTTTCACAAAATCTTGTAATTTTTTTATATAATATGAAGTGAAAATTACTTTTAATTTTTTTGAGGAGGGAAAGATAATTATTTTGAAAACATTATTATTAATATTTCTATATAAATTATCATTTTAAAGAAACATAAAACTCAAGATTTCAAATATAAATGGGTAAATAATTAAAAGAAATCCCTTTATTAATAATTCTATGATTTTTAAATAAAAAATGTACAAGAGAAATGTTGAAAGAATTTAATTTAATAAAATAAATAAATTAAAAAAATATAAATATAAATGATAAAACATATTTCATTTTCATTAAAGGAAACACTTTAGATAGGAAAAACATGAATATGGAAGAAAAATATTCATTTGCAAGAATGAGAGTCATTCTTACTAAAGTTATACTTTTACTTTGGAAAATATTTTATCAAAGAAGTTATTATTAATGATGATAAGTAATTTAACCATAGAACACGAGTATATTGAATATAAAATCGATTAATTTTATGATCAATGAAATCATGAAAATTATATTTACGTTAGAAAGTATATGACCCAATGAATTAGAAATTGAGTCAATGAAACCCTTAAAGTAACATAATATTTGAGGTAAGAATCATTCAAAATGAAGTTATCAGAATGAAATGGGAAACCTCAAAAAATAATATTGAAATAGAATTCTAATAAATAATTAATTATAATAAATAAAACTTTTATTAATAATTTTCTATAAAATTTTTTGTAACATAATGGGAAAAAGTTGAGTTTTCTAAAAACCCTTATGAATTTTGTAAATTTTTATTCCAATCCTCATGAGAGAAATAACATAGAATATAAAATTAAATATCATGAAATATAATATAAATTTGATTTATAACATTTAAGGGGTATTATATAAACCATTCCAAAGAATATATGGTATATAATAAAAAATATGTCTCATGTCATGAAAATTTGAGAGAAGAAACCCTTACCACATTCATGATTTTCTTGTAGAATGCATATAACTTCCCAAATAATCGAATTAATATTTTTATATTACTTATTAGAAACTTTATTAATCTATTTTTAATTTAATAATTACAATTTATTACCATATTTTATTTATTTTTTACATAGTTTTTTCTTATCTTTGTGCGAAAATGGAGTCAGTGTTGGCTTTTTTTGGTATTTTAAGAAACTGAAGATGGCATTTGAATACTAAGTTAAATACTTAATATAACAACTAAAAATACTAAATCAATAATTAATTGAATATTATGTTATAATAAGTTTATTATTTATGTTTTTGTTTTCATCATTGATATAGTTTTATATAATTCTTCAAGAAGGTGATTTGATCGACCTAAACATTAACATATTATAATTAATGGTTGAGTATAGATACGAAATTGTCTATTTTGAAATGATAAAATTATAAAAAAAAATCACAATGATATATATTATATTATTTATATGTTTTTAATTATTATAATAATAGTTTAATTGGTCTGGATAAATAATAAAAATCAAGATAAAAAAATACTTCATGGAGAAGGTAGTCTGCGCTACACATGATTAAAAATTTCATATCCCAAAACCTGAGAGGGATTGAATGTGGATTATAATTTTTATGTTAATAATATTAATTATTTTATATATATCACATAAATTCTTCAATTTAATCCTTATATCCAGCTAAGAGTGGCTGTGGTAACAAATAAAAGACGCTGCTTCATGGAGGTGGCATTCCACACAACACTTGATCGGCGTTCTTTTATTTTTCAAAGTGGATGGGAAGGAATAAATTATGTTTTTTTTACATTAATATACAATAATTTCAGTATAATAAATATAATTAGTTCACTATATACTATTGTTAACATGTTTTTGGAAGGTAAACAATAAGAAGATAAAGATAAGGATTATGTAATACTCATTTCGGGATCTTCAACTTTCTCTTAAAAGTATACTTATAAATGATAGGATTAGGATAAATAATTGAAAATATAGAATTATCATCTTAATATATATTTCTATAAGGGTAAAAATTTCATTGTTTTAGGAATAATGTTAATAGAATGTCTGTGGAAATAAGGGGTGGAAATGTCCCATTTTATATATAATGAAAAAGGACCTTTTTTTAGCACCCATTATTTTTCTAAAGGATTGAAATTATTCATAGGAAAATGGTTTAAAAAGTGATAAATAATGTTTTTTTGGTGATACATAGACAATAAAACATCAATCATAATTTTACAAACATGTATTAAACATGTTCCAAGTTAGTTACCATTATGTTTTATATATTTTTGTATTTTTGTATTTACCATGGTAACTAGTTTTTAACCAAGTAATTTATATTTCGTTAAAAATATAGGGTAAAATATGTTAAGAAATATGAGTGTGATCAATATAAATTTATCCTCTATTTAATGCAACGAAAAATCTACTAAGGGGAAATTGATTTTTATATTAAAACATTTAATACTTAGAAAAACTATTTTAAAGAAAATATTGATTTTTACCATTAATTGTTCTTAATATTATTTGTTATTTATTAGAAATTTAATGAGTGATAATATATATATATATATATATATATATTTAAATTAATATTTGAGATGATGTTAATTTATTTTATTAGATAAAAAATAAACAATAATAATAAAATAATTCTTCGAAAATAATCATTTTTCAATAATCATGGTCAATTACATATATCTTTATTATCATACTTTATACCAAAATAAATAATTTTCCTTTTTTACATTATATGATCATGTTTATATAAAATATGAAATTAATTTTGATATATTTAAATTCTGTAAGTGATAAAAAATAATTTTTAATATAAGTGAATAAAAACAGTTTTTAGTGTAAAATATTACTTATGTTTTTAAAACATTAAACATGGGTTTAATCGAATCAAAAAAATATTTTAAAATTATTTATTTTAATTTATTAATATATTTTTATAAATATATATATATTTAAATTTTTTTAATGTCATTCTTGTATTTTGATAATTTTATAGAAGTACAGATATTCGAAAAACTATTATTTTTTTACTACACACCTAAAATTAAATTATTTTATAAAAATATCAAAAACTCACTTTAGTTTAATTTTTATGTGATGAATTAAAAAATAAAATTAATTTTACAAAATTAAAATTCTAAAATCTCTAAATTTATCTTTTAAAAGAGAATAAAATATATAAAGAAAACTATCTTTTATAAAAAAATATTCTTTTAAATAATTAGGTGTTCCTAACCGTATTTTTTATGAATTTCAAATTAAGTAAAATATTTTTATTTACTAGTGGTTTTATTATTATTAAATTTTATTATTAGTATTCATATAATATTCCACAAATTACTTTAGTTCATTATTTCATGTAAATAAATAAATAAAACAAATTATTGGTTAAAAAAATATTCCTACATCTGGGGTCATTAAATTCCTCCTTTGAATAAATTGGGTCATATTAATTTTATTTATAACTTTTCAATGGATATTACTAAAGGTATATAAAATAAAAACATGACTTATGGTATAAAATTTAGAGAGATATCAACCGTACAAACTGGTAAATATATATTTCTTCTCGGGATAGGGATAATGCTAAAATGATATTTTCTCCTACCATTTGAGCCCAAATTATATCAATACTCAGTATCAATACCCACATTATATTATCTCATTTTAAATAGATATTTTAATTATCCTTTATTTGATAGTCTATCGTTTGTTAATATGAAATTTGATATCCTTATTATATATAATTTTCCTCTATGTGGAGAGTACCAATCCATTCTATTTATCCAAAGGAAGAGTAATATGATTTGTACAAAGAATTTTTTTAAAAAAATAAAATTTGGATACAATAATCATAGATAAAATAGGTCTTTTATTGATAAATAAAAAAAAATTCACTGAGGTGATGATTTTATTTTCTTAGAAAATATTTTATTCACAAAGGATAAGGATGAACAAGATAAAAATACAATACTCAAAGTTCTTGAGTGGATGATCAGTATTTCTAACTCCACAATATCTTCAAAAATAACTTCCATATTTTTTATAGTAATTTCCATGTCTTGGAAATTTTTGGTACCATTCATATTTTTCATTACTTGAATTAGGGAATTGACATGGATAATGTCTAAGTTACCCAGATTTAAGATAGTGTATTGTCAATTATACTTTAAGTTGAGCTCATTTTACTTAATTAGTGCTCATTGAGATATTTATTATTACCTAGTAATTAGTTGTTATATTATATTATTTAACATATATAAAAAATATTTCAAATACATTGAGACATTCACCCGAGTTCCTATTCCCATATTCTTGATATAAAGGAAATTTAATCTTCTTTCCTTCATCATATTAATCACCTGAATTTCATTATGGATCAACATTCTATTATTTTGTTTCTTTATAAATTCAAATATTTATCTATTATTAATCATTATTATTGATATCTATTTTAGAGAACCATAATGTTTCTAACTCCAAATTCTATCTCATTAGGTTTTTTATTTGGAATATATATGACTTATCCAAGGAATCCATCATTAACATTTCCTTAGAGCTTTATACATTACTAAAACCAAAATGGGTAAACATGAGTGATCGATAAATAACTTCATTATAATTATCATAAATTATCTCATGAAAACCCTTCCTTGAAATCTCTTACTCTTGAAAACTATCAAATTAGATTTCAGTTCAACATAAATAACTCTCGGTTCAATCGATGTTTCTTTAGGTTTGGTTTTCTCATAATTCACATCCTAATTCCTCAACATAATAAATCATTCATAATGTATCATAAATATATTGTGGTTAAAAAAAGCATATTCCATAGTATTTTCAAACTAGGTGTGCCGTTAATCTAATTTTTCATTCACCAAGTGATTGTTGAGTTAATACTGAACATACCATTTTTAGGGTTATTAGTCACATGTACATATTTTTCAGAGCTTACAACCTTATTTAGTACCCAAACATGGATGTTATTTCAAAGAAAACAAAAAAATCACTATATTTCCTAAATTTATGAATGTTAACCTTCACTTGGATTTATACCTTAGATTTGTCCCTAACGATTTTGTTAATGTTCTATAAACTAATCCAAAATATAACTAAAACAATTTCCAAAAATATTTCAATCATACATCTAATACAACTAAATAAACCCAAGATAAACATATATTATTAATTATATTAATTTCATGATTTAGATAATACATATCATAAATAGACAGACACCCCAAGGGAAAAATGTTTTACTGTATTGGATATTAGGTATAAAATAATCTTTTTTTAATTTTTTTAATAATTACTAAATAATTATTCTTTTATAAACTGCTTTTTGATATATCACAGGATATAATAATCTTTATAAACTGGCGAATAAAAAATATGAAGGGGGATCCCAGATGATCAGTAATGGAAAAACATATTATATTTTATCATATCATAAGCATGAAGGATAACATGAGTAAATAGATAATTATCTTATTAAAATAACATACGACCATATATAATAATCATAAAAAATGATAAATAATCACAATATCATAAAAAACATCATCAATTAATCATGAATGTTATGACATGACATAAAATACATCTCAATAATCATAAAACATGTGATCATGAAAAAAGAGTTACAAATAGTTTAAAAATGAGTTGTAACATGAAAACACAAAATATCAATAAATTGAATTGAATATTTAAAGTTTTAATAACATAATAAACAACATGTAAATTTGGAACAACAATAATAATAGGAAAAGTTTTTATTAGAATACTCATTATGATTATACCTATGTGACCGAACTCATTATTTCTATGCCATAATGTGTGAGAAAAACTCATTATTCCCAAACCTATGATAACAATATCATTATATCCAAGAATGAATATTTCATGGGATATAAACTTAAACCATTTCACTATAGGAAGATATAGGACCCCACCTATAATCATCCATGCATATTTTTTCACTTAAAATAAATATTCATCATATCTTAAAGAACATGTGGAAAAAACAATGGGTTTCATACAATTTTCAAAAAGATTAAATCAAATAAACATAATAAATAAGGGGTTATAAAAATATTATTTTATAAAATGAATCATATCATTTTAAAATATATAGGGTGATAAAAATATCACTACAGGAGAGAAAAAATTTAGAGGAAAAATAGAATTGATAAAACAAATTTTTTTAAAAACTATTAAAACATTATTATAAATGATGAATTAAAAATTACTTTCAAAAAATATTTTTTGAGAAGGTAAATAAAATTATTTTAAAACCATATTATAAGGAGTTTAAAATAAATGATCCTTATAAATAAATTTTAAACTAATATAATATATTCAAAGTGGTAAATAATGAAAAAATGCCTTTATTAAGTTTTTTGGTCATTTTAAAGAAAGACCACATTAGAAAAATTCTGAAAGAGTTGTATTTCATAAAAGAAATAAAGTAAAACATAAAGAATATAAAAGATAAATCCTATTTTAATTTAATAAAATAAAATAATACTGATTATAAAATCATGGAAATGGAAGAAATAGATTTATTTGTAAACAGGAGTGTTATTCTTAGCAATGTTATACTTTTAATTCAAAAAATTGTTTTTAAAAAAAGTGGGTACTAAAAAAGAGAAGAAAATTAATAATAGAATTATATAGTATAACATATAAAATAAGGTAATATTAGGATCAAAGAAATCATTAAAATTATATTCAAGTAACAATGTGTATACCCAATGAATTGGAAATTGTTTTAATAAAAACCTTTATATGTGACATAATCATTGAGGTAATAATAATTGAGAATGAGGATATAAGAAAGAATAGTAAAATAAAAGAAAACATGGAAGACATAAAATAAACATAATTAATTAGGTAGAATAAAACAATCTTGGAACAATAGAGTTTAATAAGAGATTTTGTAACTTAATGAATGCAAATTGAGTTAGCACTATGTAACATCCCAACCCGGATCACCTCTAAGACAGTGGCTAAACCAGTGTGTCACATAACCTCAAGCGCATCTCCCTGAATTTTAGAGGCTGTCGACTAGTAGAGAGGGATCTTTTTGTGTCTGTGGGGGAGACTATGCCCTCATAGGTAATATATAATATCACAGTGAAAGTAAATAACAAAAAATAATATGAAGCAGAAGCATGTGAATAAACAAACAGCAGCAGAAGTAATGTAAATAATCCAACTGAATAATAAAAACCAAGTGTGCAAACTCGCAAAAGAGTTTCCTGCAATGATATGAGTGTAAACCGAAAGTAAAGAAAACAGAACACAAACACACAATCAACTAAAATAAAAGACACAAGAAGCAACTACATCATGAGCAAGACCAGGTCCTATGCCCTAGTCTTCATCCAATGCAGTAATGAATAGTCATGCATCAGAAGCAGCACACTTTCCCTTGTCAATACCTGTGAGCATGTAATCTACTTGGGTGCCGATGACGCATGAGTAGGGTGTGAGACAAAATATCAGTAGTCCAGCACCCACAACGTCTAAATCGTTCCATTTCGTGCAAAAATAAAAATGAAGTCTGCCATTACATAACCATTTCAAATAAATTAATTGCAGTGCAATGAAATAAATAAGTCGGCTCAGGTCCCAAACAGTACCCATGCTTGGACAACTACTTCAGCCTCAACTGGTAGTCTAAAAGGGTACCTGTAAGAAGAAATGAATGAACATGCACAAACATGCACACACACACACACACATAACCATGAAAGCAAGGTAAAACCTGGAAAAAGTATACCCAAGCTTGTTCTTTAACATGGGGATCAGTCCAATGTCAACCAGGAAAACTTCTACAGATCAAGGGAAATATCTCAATTCTCAATAGACTCAATTAGCAATAACATAAAACTTACGTGCATCATTATTTAAGGTTCATGTTGAGAGTTGGAGTCCGATCCCGTCCTAAAGGTATCGCTATGGAACATCCGTCAATTTATCCAATACCACCGAGCCCATCCAAGGAAATCTTCCGAAATACCAAGTATCGCCCGAGGCAAGGCTTTACTCTGATTCCATCCTGATCTCACAAAAAAGGGATCGAGTGTCATCTGAGGCTAGCTTAGCCACATTTCCAATGGATCCATCCTGATTGGACCTTTTGGAACTGGTACCACTCAAAAGTATTAGAATGTCCGGGGAATTTTCGGTCTGGAAAAGCCAACGACACCACGCCCCAACACATAGAGGTAACCTATAAAAAACGGAGGATCTAAGCACTAAACTAATATGGGACACGCCTCCTTTCCCCGACCAGAATTTAAATAAGGTTTTCACAGTAGAAGATATGATATAATCAACATATAAAGTCATAGCTTGAAAACTAACCAAATTCACCCATGCATCATAAGGCATAAATTTAATAGTAAAATAGAACAACATTCAAATAAATATACATATCATATCAACCTCAATGGATAATTCATATTGAAATAATAAACAATTCATCAAAACAAGTTCCAATGATCCAAGAATTGAAGTTCATGTTCAAGAAACTATTTATTTAATTTAATTACGAGAAAAATTTGCTTTGCAACACATGAAATTAATCAAACAATAAACTCGACTGATAGAAAAAATCACTAATCATATCATCATTCCCATAGAGGTGTCCAACTTTGTTGCAATAATTCAAACAACTCTTCATTTAATTTAAAAACAATGAAAAGGTGATGCGCAATACCCGCAGCTAAATAAATTAATAACCCGACTGACGAAAAAATAATCCGACTATTTAAGAACACACAAAGAGTTGGCCGATATTGTTGAAACCATTAAAAAAAATTAATTTAAGATGATTAAGGCTGAAAAAATTAAACAGAACCATTAATGTAATTAAAATGGGTAAAATTGCATAAAACCGGTAGGTACCGACTAACGGTACAAAGATGAGATTTTTATAAATCACAACGAAACGGAGGTAAAGTGATTATGCACCTTACTGTGTAGTCGTAGATGACTCTAGGATGCATGGTAGACTATGATTTGACCTAAAACGGAAAAAAACGATGGATTTTAGAAAACCCCCAAAATAGTTTATGAATCTTCTGCAACGAACTGCGCGCAGAATAGTCAACGAAATCAAACGATTCTACTTGAGAAACATTAGCTTTTACCTAAGGTTTACTGCACACCTGACGATGAAAGAATAAGACACTAGACAGAGGAGTATCGGCCTTTCATAGGGGATTCTGTTTAGTGTGAGAGGATTGAGGGGTGCGACATGATGAGTGGGAGAGGGAGAGAGGAGAGGAAAAAAGAAAAGAGAGAAAAGAAATAAAAAGAAAAGAAAAGATAAATAAGAGAAAAATAACAGATAAGGAAAAAAGTAAATGAAAGAAAAAGATGAAATAAAACAAAATAATGGAAAATAAAATAAAAATAATAATTAAAAATGGGAATCACCTATTTTAATTATTTTTATTTTCCCATAACCCCTTGTTTATTTTATTTCAGAATTTAATTTTATCCATTCTTGATTTCTTTTAAATATTCGTTTAATCTCCTATTACTCTTTTCAAATCCTTAATTAATTATTTAAAGCTCGGACAACCTGAAAAAGTGTGACATGACATATTTCATGAAACGTCTAAAATTATTTAAATTAAATAAAAAGCTGCCCGGGACTTGCAGCGAGGTGCGAAGGCGCGCGCCCTGGGTCACTTAATTAATTAGACTATAATAAAGTAAAAATGGTTCATACCTGATTAATGCCAGAACATTACAAACCCCCCTTCTTAAGATAACTCATCCCCGAGTTTCCCTTCCAAGGGTAGTGGAATGTCGCTAAAGAAGAGTTCTGTCCACTGCACACATACATTTATCTCTCGCTCCCAGGTCTCGTCCTGAATGTGTCTGTGTTTCCACAACACCCGAACCAGTGAGACTGACTTTACTCGAAGGACTTTCATGCTACGGTCGACAATACAGATCGGATTCTCCACAAAGGATGCATCAACGTCAAGCTCGATGTCGTCCGGGTCAAATGAATGAGATGGGTCTGGATGATATTGTCGATGCTGATATACATTGAAAACGTAGTGCATGGAATGGTACCTCTGAGGTAGAAGTAACCAATTGGCTACTGACCCAACTCTCTCCACTATCTCAAATGTCCTGAAGTATCTCAGTGAAAAATTCCCTTGTCTCCAGAACTGCCTGTGACCCAACGTCAGAGAAATACACAGAAAGACTCGATGTCTCACCTCAAACTCTAGAGGTCTTCAGCGACGATCGGTATATGACTTTTTCCTAGAATGAGCTATATTAATATGATTCTAAATCAGTTGAACTTGCTCAGAAGACTCCTGAACAAGATGAGGACCCAACAGAGCTGCCTCACCTACTTCAAGCCAGCATAAAGGCGAATGACACGATCTACCATAGATAGCCTCATACGGAGCCATTCAGATTGTCGCCCGAAAGCTGTTATTATAGGTAAAATCGACAAGAGGTAAATTATTCTCCTAGGAACCTCCAAAATCAAGGATGCAAGCCTGTAACATATCCTCTAACACTCGTATTGCTCTCTTGGATTTCCCATCAGTCTGGGGGTGATAGGCAGTACTCAGAAGTACCTATGACCCCAATGCCTTTTGCAAGCCTTTACAGAACCGTGAAGTAAAACGATCATCCCTATCTAAGGCAATAGAATGAGGTACACCATGAAGTCACACAATTTCAAGGATATACAGCCCTCCCAACTCATCAATTGTAAAGGTCTCTCAGATAGGAAAGAAGTGAGAAACCTTGGTCAACATATCGACAACCACCCATACAACATCACTTCCTCGAGGAGATCTTGGAAATCCTGTAATGAAATCCTTGGTGTTGTAATTCAATTTCTATTCAGGAATAGATAGAGGTTGTTTGAGTCCAGCAGGTCGTTGGTGCTTTGTCTTCACCTATTGGCAGGTGGAGAACTGAGTGATGAAACCTGTTATCTGCTTTTTTATACAAGGCCACCAATAATGTAGACACATGTCTCTATACATCTTGGTTAGCCCAAGATAAAGTTCTCAAACAGAGGTGTGGGATTCCTTCATCAGCTCTTATTGTATACCTGAAGTTACCAATACATAGCCAAAATAAAGGAGAGTTTCACTGCCATCAATAACCTAACCAGGAGATGGGTTCTCTCCTGTAACACTTTCCCTCAAAAAGAGACACCCATGGTCAATCAACTGTTTTTGTGGACTTGATTTAGAAGAGAGGATTTAACAGTAAGAGCTTCTAGAATCGGTTTTCCACTCTACTTTTGAACTTCTAGATACATCTTTGAAAACAAGGCCATCATCTGCCACTCACTGCTGACTACCTGCACGGCCTGAGTCTGTGTCTTGCAGCTTAAAGTGTTCGCCACATCATTACCCTTACCAGGGTTATAATCAAGATCAAAATCGAATGACTTCAAGTATTAGACACACCAACTTTTCCTTAAGTTAAAGTCTCATTGAGTGGAGATATATTTCAAGCTTTTATGATCCATGTAAAAAAAATCTCTCACCCAACAAATAGTGTCTCCAACAATGTAGAGCGTGAACCACAACTACCAACTCAAGGTCATGTGTGGGATAGTTTCGCTCATGAGGTCTCAACTAGCGGGATATATAAGCCACGAATAGATCAACCTTATTCAAACCTGCAACTAATCCAATTCTTGAAGAATCACAATAAACAGTATAGCTCATACCATGTTCAGGAAGGATCAGGATTGGGGCTGAGGTTGGCCTTCCTTTTAACTCAGGAAAATAATTTTCACAAGATTCTGAATAGAGGAACTGTACACCTTTCTTAGTCAAGGCCATGAGAGGCGTTTCTAAATAGAATAAATCTTGGATGAATCACCAGTAATAGCTAGCAAGCCCCAAGAAACTTCGAATGTCGAAGACACTCTTGGGATGCTCCCATGAAACAACAACGCCCACCTTTTCTAGGTCGAATGATACCCATGCTTCAGATATAATATGACCCAAGAACTATACCTTATCAATATAGAAGTGTCATTTAATGAGATTAGAATATAACTGCTAGTCTTTTAGTGTACTCAACATGATATCAAGATGGGTTGCATGGTCGTGTCTGGAATGTGAATACACTAAGATGTCATCCACAAAGACTACCACAATGGAATCAGGACATGAATGAAAAACCCAGTTCATCAGGACCATGAAGACTGGTAGCGCATTCTTGAGGCTGAATGACATAACTAGATACTCGTACAAGATATACCTGCTTCAGAATGCTGTGTTTTTATGTCAGATGGTCGCACATTCACCTGGTGTTATCCCCACCTCAGATCAATCTTGGAGAAAATAGTTCTCCCCAAAGCTGGTCAAAGATATCATCTATACGAGGCAATGGATATTTATTCTTTACCATGAGCTGGTTGAGTCAACGATAATACACACATAACCTTAGGGTACCATCTTCCTTCATGGAAAAAAGGATAGGTGAACCCCACGAATATGTTCTAGGTCTGATGAAACCCTTAGCCTCAAGGTCTTCAAGATACTTTTTGAGTTCTTGTATCTTTATTGGTGATATCCTATAAGGAGGAATAGAAACTGGTGCCAGACCTGCCATGAGCTCAATAGTGAACTCCACATCTCTCATAGGAGGTAAGCAAGGGAAATCATCCAGGAAGACGTCCTTGAAAAGATCCACCACTAGAGGGAATTCAACTAGTAGTGTTCCTTGATCGCTCATTAAGAGACTTGCCAATGGAATGATCACTCTACCCAACCCTGTATATTTAGGCTTATCTAGTTCTTCCTGCAGGTCACATTATACTTTTTGAAGATATATATCACCCTCAGGGATGTGAAGGAAACTCAAAAATGATAGAAATCTACTTGGGCATGGTAAAGAGAAATCCAGTTCATACAAAGAATGACTATGATTATAGACATATCGAGGATATATAAATTCCAAACAAAGAGGTATCCACGTATCTCAAGGGGGAACTCTTGGAACTGGCGTATTCCCTCTGTCCTGGCCCCAATCGCGGTGTTGAGAGACATGATGCCGCAAAGGTACTCAATTGGAAAACCAATACTTTCCACAAAAACAACTGATATAAAAGAGTGTGATGCGCCAATATCAAAAAGAGAAAAAACTAAGTTAGAGGCTACAAGAATAGTACCTATCACTGTAGATGGTCCTGCTCTCTACTCCTCTGGCATTGATTGCACTACGTATATGAGACCTGAGCCACGACCCTGATATGCTGCCAGGTTGGTCCTAGCAGGTCAACTCTACTGATGCTGATAGTCTGGAACTTGATTTCCTCGACCATGACCACCACTATTTCCTTGGCCTGATCAACCAGTTGAAAAATAACATCCATCCTAATGTGGAGTCATAGATCCCATACCTGATGGAGGTGTAGGTGCGGATCCTCTACCACTGGATGCTGAAGTGAAGGAACGACAGAAATGCTGATGGTGACCCATCCTACCACAAGCTCGGCACTCCATCAGATCTCTCGTGCACTGCAGCTTCTTGTGACCATCCCTCCCGCACTGATAACATGTGACATAGCTATCAAGACATGCTATTTGGCTAGGATTTCCCCCACGTGCACTTTCAAAATGACGTTTCCTGCTTCCAAAAGAGACACTATCCTATCTCGGAATTGAACCGACCTAGATCACTAGTTTTGCTTCCCTGACATTTCACTCTGATATTAGATCCTGATTTACGATCTCTGTAACAATGGTCAAATGAAATACGTTCAACTGCGAGCGGATAATATACTCATGTCTATCCTCAAAATGCCTTGCAGTAGTCAGTGCGTCTCCAGTCAGAGAAGGGGAAAAATGCTAATGTTCTGTGAAATTATTAGAATAATCTAACACAGACATAGATTCCTTCTAAAGATTTAGGAACTCCCGCGCATGATCATCTCTCAGAGTATTCGGAAAAAACTAATTGTAGAAGGCAGCTTGGAAATCGGCCATGCCATGACACTGGCCTTCTCAGCCTAAGAAACAACGTCCCACCAGCATTTGGAGGTGTCACGAAACATGTAGACTACAAGCTTGACCCTTCGCTCTGGAGGTGTCTCAAGGAGTTTGAAGATAGAACGTACAACTTCTTTCTATGATTCTGCAGCATGAGGGCCGCCACTCCCTGAGAAGGTGGGAGGGTGCTGCTGCAGAAAGTACCGTGTAAGGTGTTCCATAGATGGGGTAGGTCTGGGAATATTTTTAACCAACTAAATAAACCTGAGGAGTCTATCCCTGAACTAAGCTTCAGGGTCCTTCGGAAGATCAATAGGTGGTAGCACCATAGGATACCCTACGAGAGGAACCACCGGTGTGTCAGGACCCACCATCCTTGGAATGCGCTCATTGCCACTCTCCTAATACACAACATGAAGACATCGTGACAGAATTTTTCTACGATAGCCAAACACACCCTTAGATAAGAAGTAAATAAGGGAAGAAAACAAGTAGGGTGGAAAAGTGGTTAGGTACATAGCTACCCTCTGAGCACTATACAATAGATAAAACACCTCAAAAGATGAGTTTCGATATAGAATAGACAACTAAAAAGTATTACTAAACAGTTCTATATCCCATTATTTAGTTGATTCAGGCTAACATATAATAGACTAACACAACCTTATATTTAATAAACCAATAATTCAAAATTCTACAACTAGGTATAAAAGCACTCACATTCAATAGAAAAATGCTCGCTAAAAGTAGATATGGCATGGAATTCAAATCCTATAGTGCCTATCATGATGCATGGGATGTTTTTCCCTCGTATCATAAGGTTGCAATGGTAAACCCATTATTTGAATAATACCATCACAATAACAAGGCAATACAAGTGAGTCACCCAAGGTGAAATCATATCAACAGTAACTGGCATAATCAATTATTGTAATCCCATCCCAGGAATTTGAGTTTTACCTTGTACATGGGTATGCTACGTCCAAGCACATAGTACATCCCCAATCCCTATATACTAGGTTCTTATGTAACCCAAATAGTAATAAAAAAGGAAAAACCCCCTCTGATACCACTTTGTAACGCCCCGAACTGTCTCACTTCTAAGACGGTGGCCAAACCAGTGCATCACATAACCTCAAGCACATCTCCTCGAACACCAGAGGTTGCAGACTAGCAGTGAGGGCCATTTTTTTTGTCTGTGGGGGAGACTATTCCCTCATAGGTAATTGATAATATCACAAAGGAAGTAAAAAACAACAAATAATAAGTAGGAAAAGCATGTGAATAAACAAACTGCTTCATAAACAATGTAAATAATCCAACTGAATAATAAAAACTGAGTGCGGAAACTCACAAAACAGTGTCATGGCATGATATGAGTCTAAAATGAATGTATATATGACCAAACTCAAAAAACAGTCAACTAAAAGAAAAAACACAATGAGAAACTACATCGTGAGAAAGGCCCGGTCCTCTGCCCCAGTCTCCATCCTAAGCAGTAATAAATAGTCAAGCATCGGAAGTAGCACACTTCCCCTTGTCAATACCTATGATCATGTAATCTACTCGGGTGTCAATGATGCCCGAGCAGGGTGTGAGATAAAATCCCAATAGGACGGAACCCATAGTGTCTAAAACTTTCCATTTCGTGAAAAAATAAAAATGCAGTGTGCCATTACATAACAATTTGAAATGAATTAATTGCAGTGCAAAAAAAAAAAAAAAGTCGGCCCAGGTCCCAAATGGTACCTATGCCTGGTCACCTGCTTCAGCCTAAGATAGTAGTTTAAAAGGGTACCTATTAGCATAAATGCATGAACAACCATATATATATATATATATAACCTAGAAATCAAGGTAAAACAAGGAAAAAGTATACCCCAAGCTTGTGCTTTAACTTGAGGTTCGGTCTAGTGTCAATCAAGCACACTTTCACATATCAGGGGAAATATCTCAGTTCTCAATAGACTCAATTAGAAATAACAGAAACCTTATGTGATTCATTATTTAAGGTTAAAGTTTATATTTGGAGTTTGATCTCATATTGAAGGTATTACTACAGAACATCCATCAATTTATCGAATTCCACTGACCCCGTACAAGGAAATCTTTCAAAAGACCATGTATTGCCCGAGGAAATACATTACCCCGAGTCTATCCTGATCTTGCAAAAAGGGGTCGAGTGTCATCCGTGTTTGTCTTAGCCACATTTCCAACAGATCCATCTTGATGGGCCCTTTTGGAACCAGTATCACTCAAAAAGTATTAGAATGTCCAGGGAAGTCTCAGTCTGGCACATCCAACAACACGACCCCTGGCATATAGAGGTAACCCGTCAAGAATAGAGGATCTAAGAAAGACCTTTAATATGAGACCCACATCCTTTCCCCACCCTAAATTTAATTAAATTTTTAACAGCAGCAGATATGACATAATCAACATATAAAGTCACAACTTTGAAAATAACCAGATACACTCGAGTATCACAAGGCATAAATTTAACAGTACAACACAACAACTTGCACAGAAATATACATAACATATCAACCTCAGTGGATAATGCATATTTAAATAATAAAGAGTCCAGCAAAACAAGTGCCAATGATCCAACAATTGAATTTTGTGTTCAAGCAACTATTTATTTAATTTAATTACAATAAAAAGTTTCTTCACAACATATGTAATTAATCAAACAATAAACTTAGTTGATGGTAGAATACACCAATCATGTCGACATTCCGAAAGGGGTGTCCAACTTTGTGAGATAATTAAAACAACTATTCATCTAATTTAAAAACAATAAAAAATGGTTGCACAATACCCACAACTGATTAAATTAATAAACCAGAAAACGGAAAAATACGCCAACAATGTAGGCACACCCAAAGGGGTGTTCGATCTTGTTGAAACCATTCAAACAGATTAATTTAAGATGATTAAGGATATATTAATTAAACAGAACCATTAAAGTAATTAAAATGGGTAAAATTGCACAAATCCGGTAGGCACCAACTAACGGCACAACAATGTGTTTTTTATAAATCGTAATGAAATGGAGGGAAAGAGACTATGTACTATTACTTGTACTCTTAGATGATTCTAAGATCCATGGAAGACTTTTATTTGACCTAAAACAGATGAAAATAAAGGATTTTAGAAAAACACCATAATCGGGTAAGAATCTTCCATGACGAACTGTACGTATAATACTCAACAAAATCGAATGATTCCACTTGCGCATTGTTATACATTCCCTAAGGTTTACTGAGCACCTAATGTTAATGGAATCAGATGTCGGATGGAGGAGCAACGAGCTTTCGAAAAGGCTGTTGGTTGATGTGATGGGATTGAGGGGTTCGACGTGATGAGTGGGAGTGGGAGAGAGGAGAGGAAAAAAGAAAAGAGAGAAAAAAAAGAAAAAGAAAATAAAATAAAAATAAGAGGAAAATAAAAAATAATAAATAAAGGAAATAAAATAAAAAGATAAAATAAAACAAAAGAATGGAAAAAAATAATTAAAATAATTAAAAATGGGAATCAACCATTTTAATTATTTTCATTATTCCCATAACCCCCTATTTATATTTATTTCAGAATTTCTTTTTATCCTTTCTTGATTTATTTTAAATATTATTTAAATATCTTATTACTCTTTTTGAATCCTTAATTAATTATTTAAAACCCAAACACCGTGCCAAAGCGTGACATGACATTTTTCATGAAACATCTTCAATTATTTAAATTAAATAAAAAGCTTCCCGGGACCCGTAGTGAGGTGTGCAGGCATGTACCCCAAGTTTCTTAATTAATAAGACTAAAATAAAGTAAAAATGGTTCGTACTTGATTAAGTTCAGTACGTTACAAATAACCCTTATAAATTTTGTTATTTTTTAGTCAAAAAACCATGTAATAGATAAATTTGTATAGAATTTTGAATATAATAAAAAAATAATAGAATCATTATATGAAATATTATTGGGTAAATAGATACATTATTCCAAAAAAAAACATGTTGTATAATAAGAAATATGCTTCAAGGGGTGAAAATTTTAGACAAGAAACCCTTATCGTGGTCCTGATTAAATTTTCACTTGTGCCTTGATTCTTGAATGATTAAATTATGTCTATTATAAAACTTATCAGTACATTTATACATATATATTTTATTTAATAAAAACCATTAATTATCGTATTATATTTATTCATTACATAGTATTTTCTTATGTTTTTAGGGAAATGGAATCAGTGTCTTCTTATTTTGGTAATTTTAGAAATCGAAGATTTTATTTTAATAATAAGTTAAATATATAATATAAGCTTTAAATAACCATAAAAAAATTCTTAATTCATTATTAAATTATAATAATGTTACTATTTATGTTATAATATTTATTCATGATAGTGCGGTATAACGTTGTTCAACTATGTTTTTAGACCAACCCAGACATGACCATACCATAATTAAATGAGGAGTATGTTTAATAAATTGTTTATTTTGACATAGTATCATTATAATAGACATATAATGATTTTATTTAGGTTTTCTAAAGGTAGTTCATAATTTATTAAGTGGTTCATATAAATAATGAAAATTTTGATGAAAAATGAAAAACACTACTTCGCAGAGGTGTTAGTCAGAACAATACACAATTAGTGCTTTCATTTACGAATGAATTAGAGGGAGTGAAGATGGATTATAAATTTTATCTTCCTAATAATATTTATATTATGTATATCACATAAATTATTCAACTATATTTTTTTAACCAATTAATATAGGAGTTTGTAAAAAACAGAAGATGTCTCTTCATGGAGGTAGTAGTCTACAAAACACACGATCACAGTTCTTTTTTTTATAAGTGAATGGGAAGGAATAAATAATGGTTGTCACATTAACATAATAAAATATACATATACAAATGATATGAATATAATTATAAAACTATGTCAATGATAGGTTTGGATTTAAAATAAAAAGAAGAAAATGATAAGGATTAAGTAATACTCACTTTGGGACCATGACCAATATCTTGAAGGTATTTTTGGAAATTAAGGGATTATGAATAACAAGTGAGACAATATGATTACGGAATTTATATAGGGTTCTAATAGGATTATAATTTTAGATTTTCATTAATGAATTAAAAGGAATAGGTCTGGAAAGAATTTGTGGAATTGTACCCCTTTTACAAGTGATAAATGTGTATTTTTGTTAACACCCCTTATTTTTCAATAATAGAATAATAAAATTTTAGGTTAAATGGTTCCAAAAGTGAGAAATAATGGAATTTTTTATTTTATAAGGTTTATAATTCCTCAAAAATAAATTTAAATTCTTTTAAATATGTTTCATCTCATTTACCATTTAGTGATTACATTTTTTCATTTTCATTTTTACCTTGGTAACTAGTTTTATCCAAGTGAGTTATATTTAAAAGAAATATAAGATAACACTAAATAAAAAATTTGTCTTTTTGAACAAAATTTTTACCTATATTTAAATAAAATTCAAATTCTAAAGAAGATAAAATTAACTTTAAAATTAAAAAATTTAATATATAGAAAAACCATTTCGTAAGACAATTTTGTCTTGTCCATTTTGTGTTCTTAATATTATTTACTACTGATTACCAATTGAATGAGACATAATATATTAGTATATAGGATTATAAATTATATTAAATTAATTTCTGAGTGTGATTAATTTATTTGATTAGAAATAAATTACACAATATTAATAGAACAATTCTTTGAAAATTATAGTTTTACCATTATCATGGTCATCAACTTTAATCTTCGTGATCGTATTTTTTTTTAAAAAATGATACTTAATTTTAAAATTACTATTATTATTTTGATATAAATTTTTTAATTAATTTTTATATATTTAATTTCTAAATTAGATGAAAACTATTTTTTAATAAAAGCCAATAAAAATTTTTTAGAGTAAAATATCACTTCTGTTTCTGAAAAAGTACATGTGGGTTTAATAAATTTAACATAGCATTTTTAAATTATTTATTTAAATTTACAAATATATTTTTTATAGGTAAAATTATTGATAAAATCTTAACTCAGTCTTGTATTATGATAATGTCATAAATGTGACATTATTAGAAAAGTTAGTATTTTTACTATTCATCTAAAAATTAGTTAATTTATAAAAATAAAAAATATCCTAAGGATAATTTTAATATATTCATTTCATATATAAAATTAGTTTTAAAAAAATTAAAAATATTTTTTTATTACAGATATTAAATGAAAATAAAATATATAAATAAAAAAAATTTATTGAAAAATTCTCTTTAAAATATTAGGTGGTCTTAATCATATATTATCGAAATTTAAAATTGGATAATTTTTTTATTTAATAGAGGTTTCATTATGGTTGAATTTTTTCAATAATATTCATAAAATCTGTTGTGTCTTGTTTTAGTTCATGGTTGCATGTGGTGTATGCTATCAAACATAATATCGATTTAGAAAAAATATATCACAAAATGTCAAGTCCTTACAAAAAAATACCCAAAACGGTCTATGCAAGTAGAATCCATCTGCCTTTTGTTTATCACCAATACAAAATAAAAAATTATGATGAATTCATGAAGAGGTTCCACTATAATATGTGGCTACATTCCCTTTACATGTATATAATATAATCAAATATACATAAAACCAAATTCATAAGCAATGTGTGATGAAAAATCCTATTAATATACCAACATGAATATACATGATATATTTCTCAATTGAAACCATTAGTTCAAGTTTAAAAAATAATTTAAATATTTTCCCTTTTTATAATGAAAGAAGTTTATAACTCATTCTTAAATCCATTTTTTATAACTAATATTATAATATATGAATGGACATGGAAATAACACATCAGAGCCAAAAACAACATACACAATATGGGGATCTTACCTCTGGGTCTAATGGTAACTCAAACTCACTCATGGAAAACCTGCTGGCCTATGTGATCTTAAAAATATAAACCAATCCTTATAGATCTCACAATCTAACCATAAATAACCCATATATAATATACCAAATAATCTATAGTATCACTCATCTAATATACCAACACAAACCCATGAAATCCCATCTTCAACAAACTAATAAAAAATCCCCAAAAAATTTGAAATATCAACAACCACATAATCAATAAGACTTTATAAAATTATAATGCTTACAAATAATGAAAATATTACTAAAAAAATTATATTTTATAAATACATTTGAGAACCCATTTGAAATGAAAAATATTCTTTGAGTCCTTTTATCAAACACCCCATGGTCATTAAACTTATTTCAGAGTGAAAACAAAAAAACCATCACTTTTTAAATAAGAAATAAATATAATCAAGGGTTAAACATAAATCGGTACCAAATAATAAATTTTTAAGAACAATATGACCAATAAACCATAGGAAATATATTTAATAAATAAAATAAAAAGGAAATACTCATCATGTTGAGGTACCTACGTTAAAACTATAGAAAATTGAACACATTCTCCAAATTTTGTATGAAAAGGGATGAAGGGGTAATCCATATCCTAACACCCCCTAAGAATCAATTTAGATATATAACCTATCAATATACATGGACACTATGTCCAGATAGGGGAAAATAACATGAATGAAGTTGGTGAACAAGGATCTTGAAGAGGATAAGAGGATAAATTTATAGGAAACAATTATTTTTTACTTGAATATTTCACTTAAATAAATAAGAATAATCCAAGTGAAACTTGGAATAAGACGATACCATAAATAGAGCACCTTGGTTGTGAGAATGAGTTGAATGAGAATGAGAAGTGGGTTATAAATTGATAGTTTAAAGAAGTTCATTTCACACTAAAAAACATGGGTGATACACTGCATGGAATGGACCTAGTAGCCATGACATGGTTCCCCTCCCTAAAAAACCAATTGTTTTGGAACCCTAAGACGTGGTATGGGGAACCCCCATGTGGAAGATAGGGGGTTCAATAATCCCCTAGTATCAATGGTTTTTCATGATCCACCTTGGTTTAAACTCCCCTGAGGAACCCTCACCTCAGCGTAGATCACCCCACCATGGTACAATATTCCCCTAACTCAAAAAAATATAAAGGGAATGAATAAACCATCATCGAATAAAAATAACTACCATGTCCTAAAGCCTATGTCCATGACATATCTTATTGCAACTAAACACTATTGAGCTTAAATATGTTGAGGAAACTAAGAGAATAAGTATAGTAAAAAATTTAAATAATTAATAATAGATAAAAAAATTTATACCTGAAAATGACACTAAGGTTCTCAAAATTATCCCCACTATGATACTTTTTACACATATAAATTTTTCAATGATCAAAATTAGAGAAAAGTTAAGGCCAATGCTCCCACATCTAGGCATTATGTTCCTAGGTTTCATAGATATATATGTAATACTATCATAACACAGAGACTAAGGGGATCGATTTACTCAATAATAATTTTTTTAGGATGCATTATATGAATTGGTTGATCAATCATGGTGGGTTCAGGATATAAGACCAAATATGGCCACTGAACCATATGAGATAATTTAAATGTTATTTCTTAAATTGGGATACTTGAATCATGTTAGGAATTAATTTCAAATTTAATTTTAATACCCTATGTGTACATATAGGTATTGAAAATTAAAGACATAGGGTGGTTGGGATACTAGCAGTTATCATGCAACAACCATCGATGATCCATGAGTGAGCCACCTGTATGCGGAAGGTGGCCACCAGTTAGCTGGTGGCCTTGCATTGACTGGCCAACATAGCCACCACACCAATGAGGCCCATGGGCTACATGATGAGACTTTTAAATGGGTAAAATTACTTTTTTATCCCATTATGTTATTTATGGTGTATCCCTTCTCTCCTTCCCTTGTTTATGTGCATATATGGGATCTCCCTCTTCTATTCCTCCTTTCATCTTCATTTTTTGGTGGGATTTTGTGGAATATTTTAGAAAATTGAGGTGTGCCTCCACCACTAATGGTTTTAATTTTCCTTCTATAAATTATAATATAATTTTCAATTCTATATTTTATGGGTTTTATTCCAATTAACCTATATTAGGGTGTAATTTAATGATATGGGTGGGGATATCATTCATCCCTCCTAGAGGATATCTAGTAACATTATCTTCATGATACTACTCATCATTTTGGTGATGGTATGTCACTATTATAAATATCATATTCTTTTATATAAAATATAGATTTAAATAATTATTGAAATGGTTCTAATGGATGGGGCTTTGAATCGGGTGGTTTTTGGGGATCTCTTTCTGGCATACCATGGGGTATTAGGCTTGGTTATAATGTGAAGTGTCTATGTGGTGGGTTATCCATCATTATGAATATTTAGAAAATATGTGTTTAATTAAATATAAATATAATAATTAATTAATTTTATAACATTTTTTCTTGAGTTAGGTGATCAGGTATTTTAGATGAGCTTCATTGATTACAGACGAGTCTGGTCGGGCTTGGGAAAGAACCACCAGTAATTAGAAAGAAATGGGAAAATATTATAAAGAGATAGGTGTTCATTGATACCTTCACTGTGGTCTTATTCTTTTATTTATGTTTCATGTAATATATGGTATCAGGAATAGGGTGTGGACTTATTTAAGGATAAGTTTTTTAATTAAAAATGCAAAGAACTATTTAATTTAAATTGAAATTCCTTAGACTGTGTAATGTTCCATGTTCTATGACGGGTCCTTGAGCACTACTGTGAATTCCTAGGATAATAATGGTCAATAATATTTCCATTATAGTAATATTTTAGTGAATCTAGACCCCTTTTATGGGTGTGAATGAGAATATTTTAACTAGTGTAACATGGGTAGGTTCATTTGGCCACCTCCATGTGGTGGCATGACTAGAATTGAGTGGAACAGTATGGGAAAGCCATGTGAGGACCCTTAGGAAACAATTTTTTCCATTGGAATGTTTTGGATGGTTAAGGGAGTTTTCAATGTCTAAGTGATGGGTTTTTATCCTAGGATTGTTTTGGATTAAGGAAGGACCTAATTTGGGTGGTTTTGTTGTGACATGAGTGGTGGGACCTAGGTATTTTTCCCATGTTGTGAGGTAACCTATAAGACCTCGAGTGGGGGTATTCTATATGAAATATCATAAGGGTAAAAACTAGTTTCCCTACTCTAATTTGACCCTAGGTGAGTGTGTGATACATGGATTGAGATAGTTACAATTGGCACTTTAGAAACCTTACCATTCACATGAGTTGATGGGATGTGAATAGTGGTGACATGTTAGGAATTCCACCAAACCCTTATTTTTTCTTAGAGATACTTTGTATATTCCCTTGGGGTGGTTTTGATATAGAATAGAAAACACCCTTGGTGGGGGGAAGGATTATTTTATGTAGGGCATATGACCTAGGGGTTTTCATGGATACTTGGATGTGAAAAAACCCTTTATGGTGGTCTGTATTACTTATAAAGAAAATTACTTCATTGAGGTTTGTGTTATAGGTTGTGAAAATACCCATAGGTGTGGAATGTGATACTAATGTTGGGGAATCTATGGATTTAGAGCTGTGATTACTTTAGTTCTGTGAAAAAATGTAGATTTCTTACCATGTCAGAGCTACTATGGTCTTGTGTGGCCCTCGATGGGTATGGTCAAGCCTTCTAGAGTATGATGATTCTACCTTGTGCTAGTCATTAGGGGGTTATGGGGTCTTCATTAGGAGTGGTTGATCCTTTGTGATGTTGGGGATCAACATCTATAAGTTCCAAAAACTAGGATGGATAATTATCCATGTTGCGATAATGATATAGAGCTTGGCCCATGTCATTATCTACATATCTAGTTGAGTGTATCCTCGATATCATGATCACTAGATACCTGATTTTATGATACCCACAACTTATTATTTTTATAAAATGGTGAAAGACCCCCCCAATCATTGTTATGGGGTCAAAATCATCACAACATGCTCAGGGACACTCTAACACCAGCGAATGGTGGTATGGTTGATCGAGTTTATAGATCAGAGGATTGGTAATGGTTATTTTTATATACATTTTTTATCAATTTGTTTATTTATTCAAAGAATGTCACATACACACACAAAAATATATATATCACTTCATTAATGATTATTTATGGGACCATGTTGGTGGTTCTATACTGAGTTACATACTCATGCCTTTCTTAGGACACCATTTGACTTGGGTACCCATAAGACACTTAGTTGGTTAAAAAAAGTTGGTATAAAACCCAATATTGACTGTGTTAAATGAGTAGTATGTGTACATGGAGATCATGATGAGGTATTGATTATAGTTTCATTAGAGACTTTTTATATTTTATTTATATTTTCTATTTATTATATATAATTGGACTAAAAGATAATCCTTATTGTATGATTGTATGTCTTCTTTTTCACCTCTTATAATGATTTTTCAATGTTTATTATCTTCACACTCTAATGGTTATCATTTTTCATGATTCATGGTTATTATATAATTTTTTAGACAATCTGGTACATTGCATATAGTCTCTTAAATGTACCACCCTAGAATAATACTACTATTTGTAACCCTATAATGTGTGATATGGTACGAATGAGGTCACATAAATACCACTAGTTCGGGAACTGATTTGTGGCTAGAGTTAGTAGGACATTACAAAGAGGTATCATAGAAGTTTATTTTTTATTTATTTTACTATTTATGATTTGGTATCCAAGAGATATAGGGATTTATCTAAGAATATGATGGATACAAGACTGGTGCATCATGTATACCTATTCTTGTAGGAATTCTAAGTTACAAGGGGATCAAGATTGTTTTTTTCGATATAAAATTCGACCGTTGAGTGATTTTACCACATGTGATGCATATTATGTACATATTTATGATTTCTATTGGATTTATTTGCTATTGTCATATTATAAAGTGGATAATAATTGGGTTAGATATTTTATGGGGACGGAAGATTTTTCTCATGCATCATGATTATACACATAAAATTCAGATTACATTTAGGCCTATTAGTGTCATTTTAATCATTGATAACAAAGGTTTGGATGTTTAATGTATTAAAAATAACACATATGGTATTTTTTCTAAATATGATAATGGTGGAATTCTACTCAGCTGGACCACCTTCGTTATATATATATAGATATATACATATATATATTATTTGGATATAAGGTTGATTAGATATACGGTGTGATGATTATTGATGATGATGACTCGGTCTCTCTAGTAGTTTACGTAGGGTGACCCAAGTAGGTGAATGTAGGAATTTGATTCCATTATGATAAACCCATTGGGGTGGTCACTTAAAAATGTTCAGTTTTTTATTGTTATAGTAACAACTAATATGGTATTTTTTTCATATAGAATTTCATTATACATAACTATGTTAAAGACTATCTTTTCCTTGATATATATTTTCTAGGATGTTCTTTTTGTTTTGTCAGTGAAGACTAATATGTTTTTATCATTAAGGGGGTTATCCTCGTAGGTGGATTCTTGGTGTAGATCAATGCCATAGAAGGCTAATTAATTGCCACAATGTTCCTAACCCAAGCATCCATGGAACCCTCAAGTTGGTGTTTTATCAGGAGAGTTTCCATGATATATTTTAAATGGAAGAATGAATGCTTTATATAAGTTATAAATATATGAAATTTGAGATAAGGGATAGGTGGGAGGAAATAATAACCTTTGAGACGTGGTTCGAGATAGTGGTGATTAGACTATTTCTGTTGACCAAGGGAAACTTGAGTAGGGGGGGTTAGATTAGGAGCTTGAGTGACTTAGAGGCATGAAGCATAGGTACATGATAGATTTTTATAATGATGCATGATATATGCTACATATTATTTGTTCAAGTCATGGTGACTCTTTAGAATTATTCATATTAAGCACCTTGCGTGCTAGAACCTTGGGATGAAAGATACATAGATTACCATGGTATTGTAATTAGATTCAAAGGGCGGGACCATTTGGGTGCTTCTTCCTATTGACATTAGATATAATTTAAAACATTGTACAGAGTGTGAGTAGACACTTGTGATACAGAAAAATGTCGGATGTAGGATAATAATATGGTTAGTTTTGATATGGGTGAACTGTTGAGCCTTTGGATAAAAATATTTGAGATGTACTTGGCTTGATAGACTGACAACCAAAGTATCAAGGTCAGTGGTTTAGGTTCATGAGCCCAAATATAATGGGATGTGACTCATAAAGTGCGAGTTGAGTTATGTGAATAAAGGGTATCAAAGAATACACCCATTTCATTTGGATAATATTAAGTTAGTGTGTGGTTGATACATGTGAAATAGTTTTTTTGTAAATTAGTGGGTGTACATGTGTGAGATGGTGAATAATTATTATTATGAGAGATGGAGGGCATAATTTCTCAATATTTAGATCAAAATTAGAAATTTCCCACCATGGTAAAGAAGAAATTGGGATTATATCATGGTACAATGACATGGTTAACATAAGAAACTAATCTCAGTTATGTATTAATAGGATGGTGAGTTTGGATCAAGCAGAGCATCAAACATAAGATTATGGATGACCTTGATGAGTTTTCAGTCTAGGTGTGGAATATGTAATCCATATAGTGGGGAGTTCACTGGTGGTCGATTTAGGGTGGTGACTCTAATTATGCATTAAATTTCAAAAAATATTGTGGGTAATGTTCCCATGAACCAGGGGTAAACAATTTTGATTTTTAAATATTGATTGGGTTTGAGTGATTTTCCCATGTCTTATCATTGTCTTCGGTGATGGAGAAAATATGAAATGTAGAGAAATTTTTTTTTAGAAGTGATGTAATGAGATTGTTCTTTTAATGACCAAAAAATTACTTCTTATATATTTATATATTATTGTGTAATTCATGGTGGTGTAGTATAATATAAGATTTATTCTATGAAATAAAAAAACTTTATTTTAAAATTTTTCAATAGTTTCAAATTAGTTACCTACCTATACAATAGGTATACACAAAAAAATGATTTTACATTTCCTAATAATATCGAACATCATGGATATATATGAAAAAATAAAATTAGGAATAGTAAATGGATAGAAAATTTTATGAATATTAAATTCAATAGAACAAACTCCATGGGTTTGGATTTCTCTAATAAGATCACACCTTCCATAAATATCATAAAAACAAAGAAAAGCATTTGGAAAACAATTGATAGTATCAATGGATGTATAAGAATATTTTAAAGTGATTAAGTGATAATAATTATTTATTTAGAGGTAAATATGTTGGTTTTCCATTATTATTATTGGTTAATATGGTTTATGGTAATTTTTACCATTAGTCAATTAAATATTTGGTCTTTATTGTTGTTAGTTATATAGATGCAATTAAGTGACTATAAGGATTATTATTTAATATAATTAAAATTATATTTTTTATAGAGAATATAAATATAATATGTTAAAAAATACATTTTATTAAAAAATTAAATGTTTAAAATAAAATTTATTTCATGAAATAATCTTATAAAACACATTTTTAATGATTTTATTTTTTTAAAAAACACTATGTAATTTTATATCTATCAGAATGTTTAATATTCTATAAAAATATTAATTTTAAATAATTTTTTATTATTATAATAAATTTATAATTATAATAAAAATATAAGGATTTTTATTAAATAAAATTCTATTTTGGACTCATTACACAAAAATTATACTGGGGTGAATTTTTTGGATTTTTTTTGAAAAAATTTATTTTATGGTGAAAAAGTTAAAAGTGTTGTTTTATGCGCACAATGATTTTATGAAATAATTATTATGTGAAAATGATTCTAAAATCTATTAAACATTTTATTAAAACAAAAATTAATTTAATATGTGGATATATTAATTTAAAAACAATAATTTTAATTTATAAATTTGTACTTTACATTTTGGAACAAAAAATTGCATTTTTGAGATACAATTTTTTTTGGTTTGTGTAAATTAAATGGGTTTGTCGAAAAATAAATTTCTATTAAGAAAGATTTTAATTTTCAACCATCCCATTTCACTCATTAATAATCTAAAAATTTTGTTGGAATTCAATGCACTGAAAATTGGTTGGCTTATGTTATAAAATACATAATATTTAGCCCTTTAAAACTCTCCCTCCTCAAGTATAAATACCCCCATTGTTTCCTCACATTCCACACTAAATAAATTGATAATTATTTAACTTTACATATAAAACTAAATATTATATCAAAGGTGGTTCCATGTTTTTATAGAGACCCTCTGCATCTTTAAGAAGTTTCCTCTCATGGTAAGGTTTTCCTCAATCACCCTCTTTCCTTTTCAAGTTCATTAATTTTACTATATAGTATTTGTAAAATTATTTTAATATACTGAAATGATTGATATTTAATGGTATTATATTCAATGTTATATATTTTAAATGATATTTTAATTATTCAATATCATTATATCATTTTCCGCAACAATTACTATGCCGAAATAAGGGTTCCTAATCCCTTATTTCCCATTAATTTTGTGAACCTTATTAAATATTTTTAATTTCAATAGAAATTATTATTATAAAAAAAATTATAATTTAAATACTATTTTATAAATTATAAATCACCATTACATCCCATTATACAACGTTTATAAGATTTGGTAATTCTCTAGGTTTCCTATAGCTATAAAACCATCTTAAAGTTGGTAAAGAAAATTGTGTGTAGTTTTCCTAGAAAAAAAATCCATGTCAGTATACTATATGTAGATGAAGCTCCATAATAGTTATACCTAGTGGTAATAAACCTAAAAAGGGTGAATTGTGATTTTAATCAATATTAACCTGGTTCATAAAAAAGGGCCTTGTTATATACCTGGTTTGACACTCTAGGGGATTTGATTTGGATAATTCACATGCATTTTATGAACCATAATAATGGATCAGAATATATAGATTAGGAATTATGTAAAAATAATATCCCTATGATATTAATTTACCATCCACCACTTATTTTTTATCATTGTTTCAATTGAGGTACTACTATCTACATTGTGAACGTCCAATAGTTTCTAAAGATGATTGTTATGTATTCATCCAGATAAACAAATTAATTCTTTAAATGGGAATATTTCCCTCCTAATTTTTAACCATTGATCATGTTATATATAATTTTATATCATTTTCATGGAAATTACCTTTCTTATCCATGTCCATGTTCTTATGTACACTTTATATGGTTGAAATATGATCTCTATGGAGAAAAATCTTTCACTACCTTTATCTTTCTTTATCTTCATCAATGAATAACTTTTCATCAAATTTCATTCCATTATGGACACCCAGGAATTATTCTTATAATTTAAGGGTGTTCACCTATAAAATAATCCATATATTAATTGGGGAAATTAGTCAATAAACCATGTACCATTTATTCTATATTGTGTAAATACCCTATAATTCATTATCATGATTGAAGGGGGTTAACAGTGACAGATACTTACTTTCATTCAATACCCATTTATTTTCAATTATTTAATTATGGATTTATATATTCATTCATTATATTGATCACATAAATTAAGGAATGTAAAGGGTTCTCCCTAATAACGCTTAAATGCATTCAGTAGATAATTAAACTCTAGAGATGACATGTTCATGATACCTTTACAGTATGCACTGGTAATGTTTTATGACACCTTGGTGATGAACCTTGGTGATATGATTATTAATGTTTCATGTTTATGTTGAGGTTTCATTTTCATGTTATGCATCATATAATTATGATTATTTTATGCCTCATATACTTAGTATCATGTTATTCCCTGTGTACTTAAGATCATGTTATTCCTGATATACTTATGATCATTTTATGACTCTTAGACTCATGTTCATGTTCTTATATCACACAAAATGTCCTATCCATGATGATCATTTATGATTTATTTTCATTTTTTATACATTAATTGGAGTTACAGGCCACTCTTTTCTAATGTTTAACCATATCCCTTGGAATCACAATGAATTGGATATGCATAATGGAATTACATGTTTCGAAATGATTTGTTTAAGAAATGTGTTTTATGCCATGTTTTTAGTTTTAAATTTAATTAATTCCCAATGACACTGAGATTTTGTTCTTGGATGGTTTTTGAAATTCATGTGATGTATTAAAAAGTATTATTGTTTAATAAAAAATTCATAAGTGTGGGTATAGGGTGTCTTAATTGGTATTAAAGTATAGTTTAGTTATTTTATAGAATTCAGATTTGAAATATTTTTGGTTTAGAGCCTTATATTGATAGTAGTTTTCTCTAGTGGAATTGGTTAAGTACGACTAGTATACATCCATAATATTAACATCTCATAGATATTCATAATGATTCCTTTATAAATAAATCATTTGTGTGAAAATTTGGGTTTGGTAAGCGGTATTCAATGAGTAAAATTTTGAGTTTGCAATTTATTTATGGGGTAGAATTTAACGAATTTTTTTCTACTTATATATATATATATATATTCTTATCTAATTATTAGTGGTTTAGTATGATAAATGTTTATTTATAAGAAAACCACTTTACTTAAACATTTTAAAACAATAGTTAAATAAAATACCCAATAATACAAGTAGTACACACATAGAAAGTCTTTTATATTTCATAAGAACATTACACATCATACAAAGATATGGAATAATACAATGGGAAAAAGTAAATTTATATACATTTAGTAGAATATTATATTATGAAAAACAAACTCCATGGGTTTGAATTCACCTAAGTATATCACCGTAGCCATAAATACTGTAAAAATAAAGAGAATCATTTAGAAAACATTTCACATTATCAAAGGATGTGTAAGAAACTTTGTACATAAAGTAGAAAGAAATAAAGTGATAATGATGATGTATTTATAGGGAACTTTTTTGGGTTTATTTTATTATTATACACTATTATGGTTCATGTGAATTAATGCCCTTATTCATTAAATAAGTTGTCCCTTATTATTTTTCTTTTTATAGATGTTGCTAAGTGACCGTCATGATTAATTTATCATATATGCAAAATTATATTATTTATGAATAATATAAATAAGTTATATTAAAAAATATATTATATGAAAAACTAAAAGTTTTAAATAAAATTTATTTCATTAAATAATATTATAAAACAATTTTTTTTGTTTTAACAAAACCATAATTAATTTTTATAGCTGTTAGAATTTTTACTACACTATAAATATTGTAAATTTCCAAAAAGTAAAGATTTATATTTAAAATTTAATATTATAATACTTGAAAAATTATTTTTACCAAATAATTTTTTTGGACTCATCATATCAAATTTATCCTAAGGTTAATTTTTAGGAATTTTCAGATAATGTTATTTTTTTGGTGAAGGTGAAAATTACCTTTTTTCGTGCATTGTAATTTTATGAAATAATTATTATGTGAACATAATTAATTTTTTTGAAACATATTATTCAATTAAGATATAATTTAATAAGTATATAAATTAATTTAAAAATATTGATATTAATTTATAAATTTATACTTTACAATTTGAAAACAAAAATTGGATTTTTGAGATAAAACTAATTATTGATTTGTGTTCAATAAATGTGTTGGTAGGAAGTTATATATCAATTTGTTAAGGATTTTAAAATACAACCTGCCTATTTATATAATTAATAATCCAAAAAAATTATAATTCAATTCACCAACAAGTGGATGAGTTATATAATATAACTACTAATATTTAATCCTTTAAACCCACCCCTCCTCAAGTATAAATACCCCACCATTCCCTCATAAATTTACTCACCAAAGATATTGATCACAATTTATCTCTCCATATACCTCTAAATATTATATCCAATTTATTTCTAGGGTTCTATTTAGTCCCTTTGAGTCTTTATTAAGCATCCTCTCAAGGAAATGGTTCCACTAATATTTCTCATTCATTTTCTAGTTCATTGATTTTGTTATGTTGTATTTTTAAACTTATTTTCTTATATTTCAACGCTTAATATTCCATGGTATTATCCTATATGTGATATGTTTTAAATTGGAGTATATTTATTTCTTCTCATTAAATCCTTTTCCTAAGTTGTTATTATGCCCAAACAAGGGTTTCTCACCCCTCCATTCAGATTACTTTTTATGAGCCTTATTAAATAGCTCTAATTTGAATGGAAAATGTTATTATGAATCATTGATATAATTTCCTTACTATTTTATCAATGATAATTCACCATTATCTCTCATTATAAATCCTTTACAAGTAATTTTAATGCTCGTTATTTTTCATTGTCGTAAAACAATCCTAAATTTGTTAAAGAACGGTGTGTGTGGTTTTCTTATCAATGACATCCCTATCTGGATACTAAAATAGGATATGGATCTAGAATATTTATACCTATGGTAACAAACTATAAAATAATTTATTGGTATTTGAATTTATCATCACTTGGTTTATGAAAATAGGTCATGTTTCACACCTAGTGTGACACTCCTATGGGATTTTGTTTGTGATTATTGACATGCACTTTATAAACCCCAATAAAATATCAGAATATATGGATTAGGATTTATGTTCAAATGATATAAAAAGGAAAATAATGTTCCCATCATCACTTATTATCATCATTCTATAAATTTGGGTACTACCCAGTACAATGTGAATGGCGTATAGTTTATAATATTTATTGTTGGGTAATCATCTAGATAATCCCAATAATCATTTTAAGTGGATTCTTTCCCACATAATTTTTAACTAATGATAATTTTATATATCCTTATACATCATTATCATTTATAGTATATTTACCCCCATTTTCCATATTTTTATGTTCATGTGGTATGATGTAAATATTATCTCTACGAAGAATGATCCATCACTGCCTTTGTCTTACATTATCATCATCCATGAAATTTTTTTTATCCAATGAATTTACCTTGTGGATACCCATGAAATATTCTTATTATTTAAGTGTGTACACCTATAAAATAATCCATTTTTTATCTAGAAAAATTATTAACTAAACCATATACTATTTTTTTATGGTGTAAATAACCCATAATTCATTATCTTGATTTAAGGGTATTTACATAGAGAGATCATTACTTTTATTGGATACCAATTTTTTTTCATCAGTTTATTATATATTTATGTATGTTTTCCTTAATTGGAACACATGAATTAAGTCATATTATGTGTATTCCAAAATATTGTTCCAATTAATTGGGTAAATAATTAATCTATTGAGATGACATGTTCTTGATACCTTGGCATTATGCATTGGTAATGTTTTATGACTCCTTGGTGATATTCTTATGAATGTATCATGTTTTTTGACAAAAAAATTTTCATGTTATGACTCATGTACTTATTATCATGTTATGACTCATGTAATTTTGATCATATTATGCCACTTGTACTTATTATCATGTTATTCCACTTTTACTCATGTTTATTTTCTTATATCATGCCTCATGTATTACCGATGGTGTTCTTTTATGATTACATTTCATTATTTATCCCCAAATGGAATTTATAGATCACCCTTTTATTATTATTCCTTATTTTTATTGGAATTTTAATGAATGAGATATTCATAATGGAATTACATGTGTAGATAATTTATATAGAAAAAATGTATTGTGTACCATGTCTTTATTTGTAAATCTAGCTATTTCCCAAAGACACCAAAGGTTTGATTTTGGTAGATTATTATATTTAATTTTATGTATTAAAAAAGTATTCAGGATTAACACGATATCCAAAAGTGTGGTTATGGGGTATCCCATTACCATGGTGGGGAGTGTGATATTATTCTTGGGTGTAACAATCCTCATGAAATAAGAGATGAAGAGGTATGAGATCAGTCATCGAATGATCATTTTTTACATTGGGATAATTTTGAAAAAATTGATCTGAATACATTTGGTTTCCTTGGTTAATTATATATGTAAATTCAGGTATGGTTTTAGATAGTTTTTGGTCATTTATTTTAGGATTGGGATGAATTGAGATTATCTGAGTGAGATCAAGTTGTAGGTACATTAGTGCTTGTGGAATGAAAGAGTATGATGAACTATTTATAATGGATGAAGATTCAACCTTTTAATTTCATTTAAATAAATTTATGGACATTAGTGGGTGTATTTGAAAGATCATAGGATTCCTTAAAGGATAAAGGAACCATGATCATTTGTTTTAGAAGTGCATCAGAGGTTGAAGTCGTGCACCTTTTAGCATGTCGACCAGAGGAGGTTCAACCAATGGAATTACATTTAATTGGATATGATGAGAAGGAAACCACATATACTATATCATTTTGGATACGATGGGTATGTTTATTTTGTTTTTCAGATATATTTTATGAATAGTTGGTGTTCTCATGTTATGTATAGATGAAGGAAGCATGACCATTTTTGATTGAAAGTGGGAAGTAAGAGTTTTTAATGACATATAAATAATTCTCTAACATTTTTTGGGGGTTATATATGCTGGTAACCATAATTATTGGGTAAATAGATCACTGAGAGCATATTTTGATAGGTAAATCCATTGGTGGGAATCATCATGGATCAAAATTTCCCCATTTGAGTTAGGTCCTATGATGGGGAGGCCACAATATGAATGATCTGTTAGATTAAGAAACTATTGTGTATCAAGGTATATTTCCATGGAAGAGTGTTATATATATGTTTCAATGAACGTTACAATCATTGTATTGATACTTAGGGACTCTATGTATTATGTTTGGAGTGGTTTTAGAGGATCACATTGAGCATTCATGGAAATATTGTGACTAGATGATGATGAATTAGAATCCCAGGTAGGTTGAAACCCATAATATAATACTATATGATACATATAAGGTATGAACAGTTATATGGTGGGGAGATTTTAATACCCTATGTGTACTGACGGGTCTTTCAAATTCAAGATAATTTGAAATTTTAGATGTTGGATGGGATATATTTTGAACCAGAAATCAAAATGAAATTATGAGAGTTTGAGAACCCCAAACTAGTATTTTTTGATGAAAAAAATGTTTGGGATGAATTTTTGGGGCCTCAGGAGGAATTAATGGTGTCTTTTGTTGGTTGGGATATTAGTATCCTGCAACTAACTACCAATAACCATTTTTCGTTCATCCATAAGCTAGATGGTAGTTGGATAGAGCCACTTACATGTTGCAGGTGTCGACCAACATTCCAGTGAAGCTTTTAAATGGGGAAAAGTTACTTTATTTTCCCCTCATGATTTTTTGGGGGAATCCCCTCTCTCTATATTTTTATTTTTCTTGTACATGGGTGTCTCCCTCCCCTCTTCCATCTTTCATTCCTTATTTTGGGTTGGATTTGGGGATGTTATCTTACAATTTCAGGTATGAATCCACCTCTATTGGTCTCTATTTTTTACTTATCTCTATTATGAACCATTTTTTTATTTCTCAGTTTTGGGTTTCAATTCTAATTCCTCCGATTCAAGGTGGAATCAAATAATATCCATGTGGATTTTGTTCAACCCTCATAGATGATTTCATGTAATGTCAAATTCTTACAATCACTAATTTTTTTATTGAAGGTACACCACTATTGGAATTTTCCAAAAGTTTTTACTTAAAATTTGACTTAAATTATTTATGTAAATGGTTTATATGGCTAGAGAATTGGATCAATTAGTAACCAATGGTCTCTTGAGGGCATCCCAGGGTTGTTTAGACTTGGTTTTGGTGCGAAACGACTATGTGGTTGGATATACCGATATATAAATTTTATATAATATTTTTTTAGTTAATTATAAATTTTATAATTAATTAAATTTCAATTATTTCATAGGATTTAGGACCTCATGTTATTGATAATAGCTCAGTTGATCATGTAAGAGGCTGGTTTGGCTCGAGAAGTAGACACCATCCTTTTAAATGTAAAGGGAAAACATCTAATGAGGTTGGTAGTCCTTGGTACTCTCCATGTAGTTTTATTCATATTTTATGCTACATGTGATTTTTTGCCTCACTAAGGGATCGTGGTTCTATTTAATTAAATGGGTAGTTAATTTATAAGGTAATGAACTACTTAATTTAAAATGGAATTCCTTGCACCGAGTGTAGTGCAATGGGTTATGATGGACCATTGAGCACTAGATTTATTTCTTTATCCATCAATGGACTATGACATAACCATTTTAGTGATTCCATATAGAATACAAACCCATTTAGAGGTGTGACCCAGATTAGTGTGACATAATGTCCCTTGTGCAATAGCTTTTGGCCACCTCTATGTCATGATGTGGAAATATTTGAGTGGAGCGGCCCAGGTAGGCCGTTTCAGGACCCTTGAAGAATCTTAGAGAAACTGGATCACTAAGAATATATTAGGGAGTGTGATACCCCCATGTGATGTGTTTTTACCAATGGAATGTGTCAGAGTAAGGAATGACTAAAGTATGGTACCTTTGTTGGGATGTGGCAAGTGGGACCCTGGAAGGGGGATATTGCTTTGTGGAAACGTAGATGACCCATAGTGGGTGTATTATATGTGCTATGAGTTAGGTTAATTCATATGGTGATGGAATCATATTTGAGATAGGGTGGGTGTATGAGACATAGATGGAGAAATATATGGGTGTCACATTAAAACCCACACCTTTCACTTAATGCAATAGGCTATGAATAGTGGTGATGGGTTATGTGTTCGACCAACCCATTACTTTTTCCCTTTCCATGATTGGATATGGTATACACCCTTAGGGTTATTTTTATATTTAATGGATAAATCTGTTGGGGTAGGCCATATTTTAAGTATAGAATATTACATTGGGATGGTCGTGGATATTTGGCCGAGAAAACACTCATAGGGATGGTCTGTGTTACTTATAAAGAAAATTCCATATAAGATATCTATGTTATTGGATGAGATAAACCATGTAGGGGTGGTCTATGATAATACTGGTGAGGATGCTATGTACTTGGATGTGAGATTACATTGGTTCTATATAGAAGACAACACTCGCGCAACAAGTGAGAAACCAGGGGCTTGTTGGGTTTTTGGTGGGCTTTGTTAATCCTTCCCTATGAAAAAGATCCTACCACATTATATATGTCATGGATTCTTAGAGTATTTAGTGGTAATAGTGAATTATTTGGACTATTGGGGATCAGCTTCCAGGTTTGTTTCAGGTTAGGATGGGGCAGTTCCCTAGTTGGGATACCATGATGGAGCTTGACCTAGGAAATTATTTGTATACCAGGCTGAGTGTAGACCTTGGGTCCTGATCATAGTATACCATAGTTGATGAGACCCATGGTTCATCATATATGTACTAAGGTGAGAGACCCAAAATTCATTATTATGGTTGGTACATTCATCACGACGTGATTAGAGAAACTCCAACACTGGCCAATGTATGTATGGTTGATTGGGGTCATGAAACTCAATATCATAGATGGTTATTTTGATTGAATTATTATTAGTAGTGTATTTATTTATTATTAAGATGTATTATTCATATATCACTACATTCATGTTTATGTACTGGATAATGTTTGTGGTTTCCTACTAGATTATATACCCACACCCATCCTGAGATTCCAATACACTTGGGTACCCTAGAAAACACTCACATGGTTATAAGAATATGTTGGGCTATGTCTTGGGGAATATCAATTGGAATGTTCCAGATGAGTAGATAGATATGAAGATGAGGTATGGATTGTTGTTTTAGTGGATAATTTTATTTCTTTTTTTCTTTATGTATACATGATCATCATCATGGATGATAATTATTGTATAATTGTATGTGTCATTTCAAACATTTTATTATTAATGTTGGATGCTTATTTATTTTCATACTATAATGGATATGTTTGTAAATTATGTTCATTTACTATATATATTATTTCAATCTATGATATTGGGGGTATAATCTCATCACAATACAACAATAGACCCCCATTGCTAGCTGACAAAATCTAGTGTATGAGGAGGTGCTTTTAAGGAAATGTGGAAACCATTGTCCCATGCATTGATTTGTAGCCCGGGGTAGTAGGAATATGTATATGTTGTAGGGATAGATATTATTTTACATTCCCAATATAATATATCATTTCAAATGTCTCGACATATCAGGACATCAACAATTTCATAGTTGAAGAGAAACTTTATGAAAAATCTGATCACTAATAGTGAACTCCAATTGATGATGAAAATGATCGATAAACAATTTCTAGAAACTCTGAGCCATCACCAAAATTTTTTTGGATCAATTTAATATTACTAATTATTTACTATATGATGATCGATCCCAACAATAAACATTCACCCAATCCTAATTAGTGGAGTGAATATCAACATTTTCAACCACAAAAGGCTTGGAATGGATTCATAGTAATAATGGATTGATAATTATTCTTATAAAAAAATTAAATCAAGGATATGTGTTTCTACCATTAGCTTAAAAAATTGGGTACAAACACACAAAAATAATATCTTCAGGAATATGAATATTTTACATAGTCTTACTATCTATCTTAGGATGATAACTTGTCCTCAAAATTAACTAACCATCTCCTCATAAATAACCTTACAAAGACAGGAAGTAAAACATAATTTTCAATAAAAAACAATCATTTAAGGAACACCATAAATCTTTAAACTCTAGTATATATAAAGTCCACCAAGATATTCCACCTTTCTCTACTCTATAATAGAAAGAAAGTGGGAAAATTTCATCAAAAAGTTGATTAAAACAAAAATCAACTTCTTCTCACAAAGAGATTGAGGAAACCTAGAAATAATTTCCACAGAAATATCATCCAACATTTATACTATAATAGAAAGGTGTTTAAATAAAAGTTCTATCTTACAATTCACAACTTTAATACTTTGGTATATAAGACATCAAGACACCAAATTGGTAATCTATTGCTTCAACTTAGGCCACTGATACCGACCATTCGAATCATATAGCATTGTATCCCTACGTTGAAGTATACAACTTGAATGGTTTTAACCACTCATCACCTACAACCAAAATTAAAAAATAACCTATAAATAGTTACTAAAATAAATATCACCATATGGAGGACAAGAAAAATCACATGAGTTCTCCCCACAATTTATGATTTTTCCTATCCCCTGACTGTTAGGAACAATTACCTTCCTAAGAAAAATTTAGACATCTTAAGATGGAATGACTTGAACACTAGCCAAAAAACCTTCTCTTACTCATATTTTACAAACAAATTCAAATCAACAAATAAACTCCTTAGATTTCATTCATACTATGATTCATTCATAACCCATATCAGTAGTTTTCTATTTAAGATATCAAACCACACATTCTCTTTCACTAAGGTATAGACTAAATAAAAATAATAAGTCTTGGGATATTTCACCTAGTATCTCTATTTAATATTTAAATACCTCTAAATAAAATTATATTTCAGTTACTTATGATAAAAATATACCATAAATTGTTCCACAAAATTTTTTTTGGCTCCAAGTCATTAAGGCATGCAACACTGCTTACAACTAAAGGTCAGGGGTTCAATAGTTCTTCTCATGTGGGAATCATTGGATTGAGATATAGAAAAAAACATGATAAAACTACATCAACACACACCCAAATTCTATACGTTATGTTTCAGAATACAGAACATAGCATAATCATAGCTAAAAAATAATCATGTAGTGTGATAAAGTCAACCCCACTTTCAACTCCTCATAAGACCTATGAAAAAAGAGGCCCCACATTATTTCATCGAGGAGGGTTCCTAGAAAAATTATATAGATCTCACAAATTCCCATAATAGTGGAAAGTGTTCATAGATTCCTGGAAAACATTCAAAGTTATCTCTTCCATCCCATACTCATTGAATACTACCAGTATATTCCCTAATGAATCCATTGTATATGAATATGAAGGGGGATGTAAATTCACACTACTACATCAATGGGAATCCTCATGCTTCCCCTTCTGAAAAGAATAGGAAATATAAATTCCCCCTATAGTATTAGACAAACCACCTAAGTTGTTCTTCCCAACAATTTCCTATTTAGTCATAGCTTCCTTATCGACTACATCCACACCCGTCGATAGAAAAATGAGAATAATCCTAGATATAATCTCAAACATCAATCCCATATTAAAACATAGATATTACTAGTAATGATTCATAAATAACTCCATGAAAATTGGGACAAACTAATTAAACTATGTGGAATAATCCACCATAGAGTGATCCTATTGATATAATGTCAAAAAATCCCTATCCATTAATCCTTTAGAGTCTCTGGGTATAATATTTTATTAAAAAACCCCTTAAATTTAATCCAAGTGATCTCACAAAAATTATTTCCTAGATGATTGAGTCCCACAACTTTTAGTTGGGCCCCTATGATGTATAGGTAGAAAAGATAACCTCGGATGTCTCGGGTGTCCAAAGGAAATGGATAATTAATTCTATATTTTATATCTATTATTAAGGTTTTGGGGATTTATGATCACCCCACAACAAGGGTGGATTTATCATGGTAAATTATTAGGAATGATCCATCATCTCTGCTTGTGTTTTTTTAGTTCCCCACCCTAGAGACTGGACGATCTTGATAAGTGACTTGATGAGGTAAGGATTCATAATATGGTCAAATTTTTGTTTATTCTCAATGGATCACCCTATTATTTATAAGATCTTTTCTAGGAATCATAGTTTACAAAACATTATAAAAAGATCAAGACACAATTCAAACAAATTATTCACAAATAAGTAACAATAATTGACCACCTCAAGCCTCATCAAAATAATCCTAAATAAAACTCAAATCCCAGAAAAAATTCCCTAACCACATATACTTACTCAAGGATCATTACGATGAAGAACTTTCTAGGAACTCCTTCCAAAACTCTACTCAAGACCCAATAATAATGTTTTAATTCTATGATACACCTCTAATAATAAGAGGTTTTATTGATAACATTTTAGAGAAGATCATCATGTGTTGATCTAACACATTACACAAGATAACAATTTATAAGGCCCAAAGTACATTCCTAATTTCCATGGGTAAGTGACAAGAACCATGGTATCAAAAGATAACCAATGGGAATGATTTCAACCAAAAAATCCAAATAAAAACAACAAAATTTACACTTGGAAATCTAGCATTAATTCTCCATGAATTGGATTCCCATGCATAAAATAAAAAATTTCTAAATAATATAAACAACCAAACATATTAGGATGAAATGAAAATAATAACAAAATATCACTTTAAAAACCAAAATTAAAGTAATAAACTAACATCATATAAATATATAAATCCAAAGAAAATTCAGGGCCTATGAGATTGAAACATAAATAATACCCAAAGACAACACCAAAAGATCCCCAAAAACTGTACATGACCTAGCTCAATGTTTCATTCGTTCACTACCAATCCCATATAAATAAAGACGATTAAAGAATTATGAAGCACTATTATATGAAGCAATACTTTTCCCTTTATCAGTATCAGATATAATAAAATATTCATACATTCATAATCATATACCCTATGTGAGGAAAAATCCAAGCAGGATACCGCCATGAATATCCATGACATCATTTTTTTATACAAATACTTAGTTCATGTTTTAAAAAATCATTTAAATAATAACCCTTTTGTTTTATAAATTAAGAAGATGATAAAAATTTCTTAAATAATTTTCATTTTAAAAAAATAATCCAAGTCACATAATTAAAAAAATAATGATAATATAGAATATAAATAAGGGAAATAAAAAATAATCAACATTATAATATCAAAATACACATGGATATAAAACATCACAACCAAGTACATCATATTAAACATAGGGATGTAACCTCTGGGTCTAAAGGAAATAAAGACCTTCTTATAGGACACTAGTCATCCTATGTTACCTTGATAACATATTTTATCCTAGGAGAACTTATAGTATCACTAAAAATAACCCCAAGCTAGTATATCAACTAAGCTAGAACAACAACCTTCCATTATACCAACACGTGCCTATGGCTTCCCATGTGCAACCCACTAACTATCAAGAGTCCCAAAATGAAAAATTTCCTCAAAAACATAATAAAGATGTTTTTATAAAATTATAAGGAATAAAAATAAAATAAATACAATTAAAAAATAAATAATCTATGAAAAATACTTTTATAAAAAAATTTAAATAAAAAAATTTATAGGATACATTTGATCAAAAAACTGGTAGGCATAAAAATGGTTTAAATGTGAAAACCAAAAAATACCATCCTGTTATAAATAAAAAGTAAATAAAACCATGGGGTAAAAATAAACCAGCATTAAAAAATCAATTATAAAGAATAATACAACCAATTAACTATATTAAATCCATGTATTTAATGCGAGATAAAGGAAAGACTCATCTTGTAGATACACCTACCGTAAATCCATAGAAAATATATATTATTCACCAAATACCATAATAAAATTAAATAAGGGATCCCCCCATCATAAAAACAAGTATGAATACATTTAAAAACAAACCCTATATATAGAATCAACCACCATGGTTGGATAGGGAAGAAAAACATAATGGATGTTGAAGAAAAATGAGGTATAAGAGGAGAGGTAGGGAGACCCATAAGAAACTAGAAGTTTAACTTAAAGATATCACTTCAATCAAGAGGGATACACCATGGGTGATTTGAAATAATATGAACCCGTAGATAGATAACCTAGGTAAATTGAATTAGGTGAAAGAGAAGGTGATGTGGGTTAAAAATAAAAATTTACAAGAAGATCATTTCAGACATATAAAAAATATGGGAAACACACTCTATGGTGTCGCCATACAAAACACAACTTTGTTACCATATCTAAGAACAACAATTGTATGGACCTCTAGTATGAGACATGGGGAACCTCTATTAGGAGGATATAGGGATTCTTAACACTTAGGCCTCCATTGCATAATACAAACCTCCCCATCTCATCCACATACATATCTTACCTACCACAATACAAACCACCCCACCAGAGTGTAGCCTTACCAAAACCTAAAAATCGACTAATTCAAGGATGAAAACCTCACTAAATAAAATTACCCACCAAGACAGGAAATGTATTTCCACGATGTTTCCTACTATAGATCATAATTTTTGAACTTCCAAAATATCAAAAAACATCGAAAGATGAAGAATTAAAAATTAAAACAAATATAAAAAAATAATAAATTTTGTACTTAAAAATGAAACCATTAGTGTAACAATTATAATATATAAAATCATATAAAAATTAAACTCGTAAAATAAAACAATTAGAACTATATAAACAAATAAATCCATTTATTCAATATTATTTTAAAAGTAAAATGAAACATATAGAACCATTTGAATAATAAAATAAAAAAACAATTTCCATGTTTTACAGTATGGGTGTATGGTTTGAAACCCACACACATCTCCCATTTAACCAACTGCCTAGTATTTCTTCTCTCTTATGAGATAAAATTCAGTATATAGAGACTATTGGGTTAGATAAAAAACCAGGATTATATATCCCTTATAGCCCATTGTATCTCATTATTCATCCACTGGAGTGTTTTATAGACACTCACTAGTAACATAACTATTTATTATTTTATAAATATAATATATTGTATATAAAGGAATTCACATAATTATAAAAATAAAATCAGGCTATGATACCGTTTTTTTATTAAAAAACCCATGCCACCACCATCTTAGTACCCAAACCTTTTATTTACATGGCCTATAGGGAGTTATTATTCCCCATAAGTAGGAAACTTGTGCCCGAAAATAACGAACACACCTTTGGGAATAATTTAATCTAATAAATAAAGAAATTTAAAAGAAGGAAGCTCATCCCAAGATCCTAACATAACATATTCTTACATTGGTATGTCATCTATTTAATAATAAATTATTATACTAGTCATGAAACCAAAAAGGAATTAATTAAGTAAAAACTCTTTATGAGTCACTATAATCAAAATAAAAATAATGTAAAATTTAATTTATACATATTCAGAACCAAGTGATTCATGATTACAAAAATCCAAAATGCTTGAATAAAAACAATATAGGAATATGATGAGTTTAGATGAACCATATTAGTATACAAAACCAAAATAAACAAAATAAATTTCTACCCATAATTTTGTGAAATGAGGGTTAACCCCCCACCCCCTTCATGTCAGATCCTCTATCCTTGATCTATGGTAGCACAAGTAATCAAAACTTCTATGTAGATACTTTCCTTTACGTATGTAAGTCAAATTATGCCTACACATAACCATAGGTTGTGTAAAGGGTTTGAGAATAACAAGACTAGTATTATTTCACCAATGAACCTATCTAATACCTTCAAAAAATAATCCAATTCATTTTGGTTTTATAAATACAAAATCTATATATTAAATCATTATAGAAACAAATAAAGTAAGAATATTAAAAACATAGGTAAAATGAATATAACCACATGATGAAGTGAATTTTTAAAAATAAGAAACAATAACAAGGAATAAACATTATAATTAAAATCATCTTGGGAAGGAACCTTGGGTTCAAGTATGGTGTTCCTAGGTCTACTTGACATAATTATGTAATATAAGTACATTATTTTGAGAGCTCTTTGTCAACCAAAAGATAATGTTGGTTCAGATCATCATATCCCACCAAACTATGCAATTAAGGTTACATCAAGTCACCAGTATAGGTATGAAAGGGAGTTCCATATCCTAAAAATGGTCATTACATTACATAACACCATACAAACTATGATCCCTTCCAATAACCTCAAGTAATAACCAATGAAATTTGAATTTATTTAAGGTTTCATTTAAACCAACATATAATTAACCAAGTGTCACATAAATCGTGGATTTATTTTATAGTGAAGGTTTCAATAAATATCATGAATACTTTTTTGTTTTTCCATGATATTAATTCCATTAAAACTATGAAAATATATATTAGTTATTTCATTAAATAACTCATGGTAATCTCTTTAAACTAAAAATTTTATAGAAATTTTTTTTAAAAAAATATATGAATTTAAAAATATGAATGAAACATGAGTATGAAAAAAATGAACATTATTATAGTTTTAATATCAATTAAAATATCTGTAAATAAATCAATTGTTCATGGTTAAAAATGTAAAATATATTTCATTGTGACACCTTCCAAAATTAGATTGAATATACTATAAATGGTTTTTTTCCAAAATGAAAAGAGATACATTAATCAAGATTACAAAAAATAGGAATAGAAACCCCAAATTGAAACTCATGATATTCGTAGCTCTAGGACGCAATTTTCATTGGGTTAATGTAAATAGGGAAAAGAGGGAAAGAGATGGAGAATAAAGTTTATATGGGATACAAACTTGAAGGAACCTTGAATATTGATGGATCAAATCCACTTGATTCAATGAATATAAGGAAAGAAGATAAGGTAAATGATAAGGATGTATGAAGAAGGATTATAGAGGAAATGTATAGGGATTTGATGGATCCCTATATAAAAATATTTTACCAAAAATGAATAAACTATTTTTAAAGTGTTCCAAAGTCAGATAACATGGTCCATCCAAAACATGCATCAAACATGATAAATCCACTACCTCTCCATTTCCATTATATATAGTTAATTCATAGTTCTCATGACTATTATCTAATTATACATAAAATAACTTATCCACTCTACACCTTGCACTATCTCATAATGGTCCTAAAGACCATGCGTTTTGACCGTGTAGCCTAGAGTATTCTCCAAAATTTCCAAAATTAAATCGAATACTACAAAATAAAATAATAAAATAAACATCAAAATATATACATGAAAATTATTTAGTGGATGTGAAACAAGAAAAATACAAAATATAACACCAAAACACCATAAATTCTCAATAATTCTTTAAAAATACCAATTATAAAAAAATTATATCCTTGTTGACAAAAATAAATTGTAAATAGATATTGATAGAGGGAAAAGATGTTGGGATAAAGGGGGAAAACAAAAACCCACACTGAAATAGTCCTCCTACCTAAAAATATTGTTAATATTATTGAAAAAAAGAAAAAAAACTACATCAACTACAACATTCTAAAAGGGACTCCTCATAACCTCAATATTAAATATAAAGAGGGAATTTATCATCCATATTAATAACCAAATAAATACATTATCCAATAAACATATTATATGAATACTTCCAATATTTTCATTCCTTGTTATTTCTTTGAAAAAAATTATTCAACACTTTCACAAATTTATTTGGCACATCATTCATCAATTATACATTCTTCTCATCCAAAAAACTGTGAACATACCTCCCATTCATTTTCAGTGGAATTCAAGATAGAATAGAAGAAGTATAAATTATCTAAATAAAGACATAAGGTATATCATTTAAATCATTGTAGAATTTAAAATCTCCATCATTATCCAGGTTATCCCCTTATGGGGACCCTCTTGAGATTCTCCCATTAATTCCCCACTAGTAGATTGAGTAACCCTCATTATCTTCATATATGTATAATTATTTATGGATATTAATTTCTTAATCATATGAGTAGTGATGAGTCTATAAATATCACCTTCTAGAGAACCAATTGTCTCCACATTGGGGTATTGGAGTTTATCTATGGGCGAGTCTCTAAGAGAATAAGTAAAAGAGACAAATTGAATGATCTCACATTAGTATTTTATATAATACAAAGTAGATACATGAGATTATAAGTATAGAATTATTCTATAAATTTAATGACCTAATTACATCATACAAAATTTTATATTTTTATTTATATACTTAAGGAAGTATTCTTGATATGAATCCCCATCATTTGGGACTAAAAACATACTTAGTATATGAACCTTCATACTTTTGTAAATTTCATATTCCAACCTTGTGGTTGAGATAATAAGGGGTGGTTGGATATTTTTTTGATCCTATAATTAATTAAATTTAGTTTAGATTTGATTTTTCTTCTAGTATGACATGTATGAATTATGATAATTTGATTGAATTAACCTAAGTAAATGTGTGTAATTGTGAAATTGAGTTACATATGATGAAATTTATTACATAGATGAATAACATGTGATGTTTTGACTAAATATGGTCAATATATTTTATATAATTTTTAATGTTTGATAAAATATACACAGGATTAATATGTTTTATGTCTGGAGTCATTTTATGTATTGTATGTGAGGATTATATAAAAAAGAATAAGATGTATGTAGATAGGGCTAGGGGGAAATGTTAATGCAGTGATATGAGTATATTTATTGAAGATAAGAAAATACCCATTTATTGAATTTATTAAAAAAAATTGTGATATAATATAATTTTTTTATAAAATTATGGGTTTGGGTATAATTTTATTAACGCAAAAAGGGTCATGGGGGTTATAAAATTGGCATTGAAGTGAGGAATAATTTTATTATGAAGGATTTATTTAAAATATATGTGAGTTTTATAATAATAATACCCAAAGGTGGATGGATAGATTTTAAATTACTGGGGATGTTTTGAATAAAATTTTTGTAGAATATTTCAAGTGTGTGACTATAGAAAATATTGACTAAATCTTAAACCACTAAGTAGTGGGTGTCACATGCAATGTTTTGTTTTTGTTGTAGTTATTTATAAAAGTCAAGGTATTTATTTTTAAAAATGTAGGATATAATATATTTTAATATCCTATATTTTTTATCATTTTTTTATATTGATAGAAATTATATAGTTATTTTACAATTAAGTGAATAATAAAATGATTTCTAACAAGTAACTTAATTAAAGGGGTTGTTGTAAATATTAGAGTTTTTGTCCTATAAATAACTACTTATATTATTATATTACATAAATATTCCTTTTATTGAATATTTTTTAATCTCTTATCACATGATGATCCTTCTTCTATGTTTCATATTTGTGAGAATTTCCTTAGGGTAATTTTCAGACAGAATGGTCATAAAAATTCCCCGCTATGAGGAGAATCTAGAATCATAATAGTAGTATTATTAAATATATAACCTATACCTAAATAATATCATATAGTGATACATAAATTATATATTCTATCATGGGTGGAGTATCTTGGTACTTTGAGAAACATTCTCTTCATGTACAACCTTGGTAATTTTCAGAGTATGATATTATTAGAACATGAACCACTAATAGAAAATGAACATTTATATATATATAATTTTATGTTCTTATCCATGAACATGTTACCTGGTCCATAGGTAGTAATATTATTATTAATACATATCACGAGTCACATAATTTTACGTATTGAAGAAAAACAATGATGACATATTCTCCAAATGAGGTGGGATATAATGGGTGCATCGCAACTGATATTCAATTAATGAATAGTGTGATACAATATTTTCCCATATATTCATCAACATAAGTTTATATACCATTCCATTTTATGGTAATTAAATTGACTAATTAATTCCATGTCCATAGTGTTCTATTGGAATTCTCATTTCTAGAAAGTCAACGAAATAGACATCAAGCATATAGGTTGATGAAACTAGTGTGCAACCTAATTGATTAAAAATATCACAATAAAGGGATTATTTCACAGAGTATAATCATTGGTGGTCATTTTCATTAAAAATTTTATCTTTTTTCTCTATGATTTTTTAACATGTTTCTAGTTTATATCTTTATAATTTTGGTAGTTCTACCAAATTCCATTGAAAAAGTTTCTTTGAGTGACACACACAAAGTGTATTTAGAACCTTAGTTAAATTCTATATTCCTTTACCATGTTAGATAATTATTATTATTTTATATGGTTTAATAACTATTCATTTTTGTTTAATATGACATGTTCAGTCACAAGTTATTCAAGGAATATTTGGGAGTTGGATATTTAAAAAATAATTATTCAAAATTTTAGTGAATATAATATATTTTTAGAAAAAAATAAATGATATTTATTTTTTAAAATAAATATTAATTATATAAGTCCTGATAAATATTGAGGAGGAATGGAAGATCATGATTAATGGTCCATTCATAAATGACATATAAAATATTATTTGAATAAATATTAATTTATTTATTCAAGGAAATAATATTTATTTATCTGAATTTTTTCAACATGTTAAGTAAATAGCAAGAATAATACTATTATTTTGACACAGGGTTCATTGGGAATTAAAAGAATCAAAGGGGCCTATGTTTAATTATTATTCGCTAACTCTACCACTATTTAATATTGGTTATGAAATAATCTATCTTATCCCTATCTATTCAAATCATTTTTTACAACAAATTCTAGCAAATATGTTAGAAATAATTAAGGATGCGCTCAAAACTAAGATGGGGGTGAATCCATGTTGGGGAATTTTTAAACCAATTAAAACTTTTATCCCTTTACAATACTATAAAACTAGTGCTTAACAAATCTTGTATTTATCAGTCATAAAAAAAGTGCAGATAAATTGAATATTTATCCACACTAAAGAAAGCACAAATTTTTTTTACCCTTTATCATAACATTTTCTTATAACAATTAAAGGTACCCTCTATGAACACTTTATTTTTAGTTATAATAAATATGCCTTTTATCAACACTAAAATAATAAGAGTTGATAAAAAATCATTATCAACAATTTTTTAAAAGTGCTGATAAAAGTTTCATGATCTAATTAGAAATACCATACATGTGGAAAAGTCATCATGATATTATAAGATTTATGTGGAATCCATCCATTATTGGCACTCCTCTCCAGTGAATCAAAGCCCTAATCACACAAACCCACTCGAATCACACAAAACCACTACCTATATGTTCTGAAACATCATCTGACATCCGTTATTTGGTTGATGTTAGGGATTTTGAATAAAAATTTTTGATTTGGATATAAGGGTCTCAAATATTCTTTAACCTAGAGAGGTAGGCCTATGTATTCCTCTGTAGTTTCTGATTTATTATCTGTATTTATTGTATCAATATTTTGATCTGATGGTTTCAGATTTTCCCTTTTTAGGTTATGATTTTCTTTCTGTATTTTTTCTCCAGTTGTTGTATACTATTTTTATATTTTTATATGATTCATTGTTTTCCTGACTACTATTTTTATATCATATTTTGGTTTTTTACATTGTTTTTTTGAATCCATTTTTTTCAATGTCTGCATCTACACCCTAGCTTGATCTAGAAGCTTAGTTTTTTCATTGTTTTGAAATCATAGTGAATCACATCTGGTCCACAGATAGACCAATTAATTAAATATTTATTCCGCCATATTATAAATGGAGGTTTTAGATACAAATATCTTAAATGAATAAAAAATTTGATTTGGAAAACCTATTCTCAATTTGATGATGGTGAAAATCAGTAATATAAGATGATTTTATGCAATTTATGTAAGGGAATTCATTTATTTAAATTCTATTTCAATATTTGGGTGTAACATTTTGTCCTTAAAAATTTATTTACACATAATTGTGTTGTTTTATTTGAAGATAAATCTTAGTAAGGTTGATACCATATTTATTTATTTTCAATGAATCTCTATTTTAAAATTAGTATGGGGTGGTATTTATTTTACTATGTTGTGATATTCTTCTAAAAGGTTTACATATATTTCTATGAATTGTGTTGTTTTATTTCCTTATTCCAACTTATTTATGGGCCTCCCTAAAATTTCAAGGATGGGTCAATGCATATTAGATGGCATCCCAAAAATCCACAAGTTTCTACATCATTTGTTCCAAAAAATAGAATAGAAGTTATCAAATAATATATATTAGAAATTATTTTTAATTATTCATCATTTTAGGTCTATATATACATTTTTGTTCTATATATAAATTTTATTAATAATAATATAATTTATACTTAAATAACCAATAAAATATTGTAAACTCATGTTACTTTCAAAAGAAAAAAAAATAGGTAGTTATATATATATTTTCTTGAAATAATTAAACTTTCCAAAATTTTAATAATTATATTTTATACAAAATTTCCCATTGTAATAATTATTTATAACTTATATAATTTAATATTATTATTAATACTATTTTTTAGTTTCATTAAAAAAATAGTATTATATATATATCGAATAATATATTGTATATATAATGAATTATATATAGAATAAATAATATACATATATACAATTATATTCAAATAAAGTTACTAATATAATATAAACACATATATATAACATATATATTGAATATTTAGGTAGATTCACTTTCTTTATCTATGCATTGAATGAGGAGTGACCACCATTTTCTAGTTTTTGATTATGGAAGACGTGAACTATGTTTTGGTTTATTTCCAATCAAGGTACTTGTGAACAAAGTACACACCTCCATCGACCTCATTTTCAAATCATATAAAACCCTATTTTTTATAAAAAATAAAATCTATTAAAAAAATGTTTAACTGAAAAATAATTATTAAAAAAAATCCTCACCCAATTATTTTATTAAATTTTCATTCATACCCTTATGGATAAATTCGAGGATGAAAATGAAATCAATTCAACAATAACTTTTCCACCACACCAAATGTAATAAATTAATTTCATTAACATACACTCATCAGTTTAAATTACTCTGTAACAACCTAAGACCCCTGGGCTACGCAACATTGTAGTTGTATATTCTGATTCTTCTATCTCAACCCTATCCATTTCATTCACACCATTCACTATATCATTTCTTTAGTTGGGTGGGGGTTTTCTCTATAAGGAGTTGTTGGTAATGGATGCATATTTTTAATAACTAGTTACAATGGTGTAATTCTAAAAAATGGGAGGCATTTCTCCTTTTAGTGAACACGATGAAGTAAAATTTTCATCCTCATCAGCTTTATCTACTAAATAGTTAATATTTCATTTTGTTTCCTTAAGACTCATACCCCATCTATTTTATGTTTATTCTACTACTATGAGTATTAGTAATCAAATGGATGACTATTTCCTAGAGTATTTCAATCAAAATAGGTGCATGTGCATAAGATATAAATGATGAATGCCAAATAACAAAATGCAATGATAAATGTTTAGGAGATGAGATGATGAGGATTGAAGTTGTCTATAACTTTTTCCTTTTAATGAATTCATAGGTTAACATTTACCATTATGGATAAATTCTCCTCATCCTCCTCACTCATTTATTGATTGTTTAGAGAGATCTATTTGTGATTTTTTATCATCATTCTTGCTTTATAGTCAGTATATCCCCATGGTCAAAATTGTTTGCATAGTAAAATAATTATCCATATAATTAATTTATTTTTTTCTATTATGTTTATTTTATTTCTTCTTAGTATTACTCATATAGTAATTGTTTTCTTATATAGGTGGATTTTTATTATTCAAGAATGCAACTGAGATACTGACAACAAAGAAATTCTTCATGAATTCATACAAGCATTAGGAAAAGGTGAATCCCTACTGCTTATTTTATTATTTTTATATCATTTTATACACTATTTGTATGTTAATTTTACTTATAATATTTATCTAATACTTATTTAGTTTTTTCAAATATCTTTTATGAAGTCATATTTTTCATTCAACTATCTGCAATAATCCCTAAAAGAGATAAAATGATTATTTCTGCCAAATTGTCCACACTTTTTATTTTCATTGAGTATTTATTGGTCGAACTCCAAACACTACATATTGATATTATGTTCTTAGCTGAAATTTTTTTCCCATTGTTGAAAGCCTCTTCCTTTCTGACTATCAACAAGGAGAAAGGTTTTTATGCTAATAGCATCGAGTCAGTATGCAGTTTTGTAATTTCAATATAGAAAGGCAATGGAAGCATGGTAATATAGGAAGTTAGGGTTTTTTTTGAGATTTTGGGATGTGTAAGAATCATCCACACCACAATCTGACACATTGGGTGACCGGTATGACTCTAAGTACTTATTCATATTTATAATTGACATTAATTTTATTTAAAAGTACAACTAAAATATTAATTACCTAGAAAACATATTATTATTGTTTTCAATATTTAGGGAAATGATCCATATGTCAATTGAGATGTGTAGGAATCATCCACACCTTAATTCGATGCATGGTGTGACTGCTATGACTCAATGTGTCCATTATTAGTTTAAAATTGATAGTTTAGTTCAAAAAATGTAACTCAATAAAAAAATAAGAAAGCGTGATCATATTTTCATGATAATTTATTACATATATTCATAATTACTTTATGATGTATTGGAATCAGTCTCACATGAAACTGATATACAATGCGATCGGTATAGGTCAAAGTATTTGTTTCCAGTTTAAAATCAAATTCTGGTAAAAAAATAAGTGACATACTCAAAAATGAGAAAATAGTCTCTTATTGTGTGATAATTTATGAAAATGATCTATATGTAATTTGATATGTGTAAAAATAAACCGCACCTCAATATGACACACAGTGTGACTGGTGCGACTCTAAGTGTGACTTTATTTAAAAATTACATCAATTTTAATAAAAAGGACAAATGTCCAACTCCAAACTACTAAAACACATTCATATGGTTTTAATACTTTAGGGAAATTATTTATATTTCATTTGTGACATGTAAGAAATTGTATCACCTCAATCCGACATACGGTTTTTCCGATAGGAGTTAATGTGTCTGTTAGCAGTTTTAAAATCGAGTATTTAGTTCAAAAAATGTTACTCACTGGAAATAGAGCAAACATGATCAGATTTTATTGATAATATAGGAATTTTATTCATAAGTCATTTTTAATGTGTAGGAATTAGTCTCACATAAAATAGATACCTGATGTGATCGGTATGATTTAGAGAGTGTGTTTCGAGTTTAAAAAGGCATTTTAGTAAAAAAAGACAATTGGCACACTCAAAACTACATAAATGCATTGGGATTGTTTTGATAATTTAAGAAAAATGATCCATATTCCATTTAGGATTTTTAAGAATTATCCACACCTCAACATGATGCATGTTGTTACTGATATGACTCAAAGTGAGTCTTTTTTTTATTTAAATTCGACATTAATTTTAGTAAAAACGACAGCTCCCCTACTCAAAATTGGGTAACACATTCAGATTGTTTTGAGAATTTGGAAAAATGATCCATAAGTAATTTTTGATGTGTAATAATCATCCATACCTAAATTCGACATACGGTCTTACTGGTATGACTTTGAGAGGAATTTTTCAATATATAAGTATCATTTTAGTTTAAAACATGCATCACATCGCCAAAACTGAGGAAACAAGCCGATATTGTTTTCTCATTATTTAAATTTTGTATTCATAATTTATTTTTTTGATTTAGTGGTGTTTTTTCTATTTTATTGTGTTGTTACAACACAATACACTTGTGGGGTAGTGTGCTATTTAAGAACATTGTAGTATGCTCCTTTATCAGTGATTTTAAAAGTGTTGATAAATGACTCAGGATTTTAATCTCACTTTAGTAGTTAGGGATTATTTATCACTAATAAAAGCCATTTTTAGTGCTATTAAAGGATATTTTTCAATAGTGTTACCTCTTAGGCCATCTAGGATAATATTTATCTTGTTCTGTCTTCACGTCCATATGCAAGCATTTGAAGGTTAGAAATGGATGGCACATAATTTTTTTATAAGGTTCACTAATCTATGAGATTAGCTAGTAAATTCCATGTATAGTGGTGACTAATACATAGATTCTATGCTATAATTAGAAACTTATTTATATGGTTTTTCTAGAAAACACTCACAAGAAAAATTATGGTTCCCTAAAATTTAAGAGGGAATAAAAAAAATCCTAATTCCTAAGGCCGATGATTTTCCTAGTTTAACTCTAGGTATTTTTAGGATATTTAAACCACATATTTAGATTGTATTTTAATTATTAAATGTATTTCAAACACCAAGAAATTCCTCCATTATATTTTACTTTTTTGACTTTCACTATGCTTATTTCTTCTTCTTCATCTTCTCTTACTTTCACAATAGTATGTAAGAAACTATTCTATTTCATCACTTATACACAATGTAGTTTACACAACCTCTTATCCCTTCATTTAAATAAACTAGAATGCTACCTTTATTTCACTAGTGATCGAATTATTCTTTTTTTATTATTCTTCTCTTTTAGTATCCATAAGACTTATATAAAACTTGTTCTTCACTTCCATGTAGAACCTATATATTCGATTTATCATCGATATTTCAGATAACTTTTCATCTAAAACTTATTAGTCTAATAATATTCATCCATATTTTCTTTATCATCGATTTTTTATCTAATACCTACTTCACCTATTTCATTTTCTTCTTTATCAGGTATCTTCTTCATATGGTACCTTACTACACTATTCGGTGCCATAATGCTATGTCCAGTTCCTTACTAAACATCTCTTTATGTCACCCTCTTCTTCACTAGGTATCTATCTATCAAATAATTTTATCTAGAATTGAATTACTCGCAATAACCATGGCGAACACAACACTTTGGGAACATAATATTAAAAAAAATCACAACTAAAATAACTCAATCGAGCACAACATGGCTCACCTTCACCACTTTATATAGGCAATATTTATTCAAAAATCAATGGAGGAGCATGAAAATCAAAATCAAAATTCCCACTTTAACCATTCATCACATTATAATTTCCTAATTGAATACTACATTATTTGGCCATATTAAAACCCCAAAGTAAATATTAATCAACAATATTTTTTTCAAACTTTCATCAAATTGAGTCAAAAAATTTCATCCAAAATTTTATCAAAACATGGGTTCAACCTTATTCAACCGTCCTTAAATTTTGTCTAGAAACATGGTCTTTACTTTAAGATTTTTGAATAAATGAATGTATAGATTGACATCTTCAAAATTTTGGATATTAAAAATTATTTTTAAATATCCACAACTCTTCAACTGACATCTCTTTATTGGAGATTCCCTATCCAGTAACTCTTTCTAGTAAAAATATCTTAAACTCTGCATCTGATGGACCTTGGTAGAAACTATTTCAAATGGAGTTACAAAGTTAATTTATTATTCTATGGATAATAGATCTACATGGAAACATGTTTATGAGGAATTCTATTAAAAACATATACCGGATGACTCAGTGAACTCTGTCAGACCATTAAACAACTTCTATTTTATTCATTCAAAAACTCTTGTCTGATGAAATCACAACTATTATTTATCTAGTGGACTCTATAAAGAAGACCTTTTTTGGTGGACCCAAAAACATTCCTCTATATGATGAAATCATATGTTTTTATAATCCATCAATCATTATATTCCTCCATTCGATAAAACGTAATACACAACTCATATGTTTCATTGACCAGTACATCTTCAATAATTCCTCCATAAAAAACTCCCAAAACACTTATCTATATATTTGTTTTACTAATATTTATCCTTCAGAAAACTAAATCTAGAATCATTAATATATTTGTATAACCATGATGTTTGGTATATTCAAGATCACTAAATTTTAATTTCTATAAAAATTTATTCATTACTAAATCATCAACATATTTATATTAATGAAATAATTTAAATTATCGAGAACCATTGAAAAAAATACAATATAAAAAAATTAGTCACTTCAATATCTCCCTTTTCATTTTTTGTCAACACCTTCAAAATTAATATGTAAATATGTGAATATTTATGTTCTTTCTCTCTCCCATTCTTTCCAAACATTCATTTCTCTTTTTCACACCCTTATAGATAAAAATTCCAATGTAATTAGGAAAAGGGTATCAATTCATTCTTAGTAAACATGCCATAAATCATCTAAATCTAATTCAGTGTGATCTATGGTCTGTGTAGAAAATATGAGGACTTGATTTATATAAAAAAAATTATTTTACCAATTTATCTTAATAACAAAAGAAGTAAGAAAACACAATCTTATATTCAAGGGTTTTCCACTTCAATTTAAAGATGAAGATTCAAATTGTGATATAGAATACTTATAGAATTAATCAACCTAAAAATATATCACTCACTTCAAAAAATTAGTTAAAATAAATCATTTAAAAATAATAGAATAAAAATACTTAGTATAATTTCAGTCTTCAAATTTTATCATATTGTTAATTAATTTAATTTCTCACCCTTTTTGTTAATACTTTAATTTTTTAGTATCCAAGGATTGGTGATTAAGAAAGTTATAAATTTTTCAATGACATTCCTTTAAGAAAATTCTAGAATTATCATATTTATTAAAAATAATGAGTCTAGCATCTTCTACAATATACTCTGATTATATTCCCTTTATAGAGAAATTTCTCATGATATTAATAATGATTAATCACTTCAATAGATATTCTTTAGTATCTACATGTTGATAGTAACCCAAAATTAATCTTCTTAACGTGGTTTTCCAGACTTGAAAATTTCCACAATTTCACCATGGATGAACTTCTTTTATATATTCCTTAGGAATTCACAATTCCATATCAAACCAAGATGAGATCTTTCATAAATTTTCTATTATGTATTGATAATAATCAATTCAACTTTATCAAGGATGACACTCTTATATGTTTTTAGTATACCAACTATAAATCATTCTATAATTGTAACTTTTTTATAGAATGTTATCCAATGTTAACATCACATACACTATATTTAGTTCTCCCTATGGGATTATATGTCAACATAAATTTCTTATTTTGAAAGTCCAAATAAAAAAAATATTAAGGGAATAAGGTAGTCTAACTTAAATTTAAATTTGAATAATATGGTGGAGTTGTTTTTCTCCACTAGGTTGCTACATTTCCTCTATGATTGATAATCGCACGTCTAACATTAATTATAATTAAGGAAACATAGATCATATTATTTATTTAATTTCTTTGTCTGTGAATTTTCTCTTATCAATATAATTTAATGACCTTATGTCACTTATAGAAACTTCAATATTATTTAAGAAATCTTCTTGTGTAGTATTTATTATAGAGAAATATTTATGGGTGTGTTTAAAAATATTGAAAATAACACATATAACACATTCAATAAAAGGATTTTAATTTTTTGAAAAACTCTCACGAATTTTGAGATCTTCATATTCAACCTTATCATTCCCTTTCATGTTGGCTTCTGCTTATTCTTTATAAATATTTCTTGTCTTCTCCAGATTATCTGTATAAATAAATAATATATCTTTGGGATTATTGGAAGCCTCATTAGAGTTTCTACATAACCCCATATAGGTGTCTTTATTCATATCAATTATTTTTATATAATTTCTTTCTTCAACTTCTTAGATCTGGTATCCAAGAAAATTTGTATTCACTTCCATGATATCTTCTTGAGAGTGTTTTGTCTTGCAATAGTATTTTTAATTATTTCCAATCATGCTTATTCCTTATTTATCAACTTATATAGTATTATATTCACATAATATTTTGATATATGTTGAGATGATCATGTAACAATATTATTAACACTATTATTGCATACATCACATATATTTTCACGTATTTCAAATGTATTTGAAGTATATTTTTCACTCAATTTGTGAATGATTCTATTTCATCTTTGGCTTCCATACCCTAGACATGTGCTTTCTTTATGATGTTAAATTTAGAGTATTAATATAAAAATATAATAAAAAATTCATGAATATATTTTGTCACCATCATTGACCCAAAATACATGATATTTTTATATTTTTTCATTCAATCCAAAATTTCAAGAAGAATGTGCATGTATTTTTTAGGGTTTCTTCCCAATTTGTTGGGATATTCAAGGGGAACATGCTTCCAAACTTCTTATTTTATCCACCATGGATATGGTGGTAATATTTTCATCACTATTATTCAGCAATAATTGTATTTTTTTTATATTAGTACTTCCCTTGAAAATAATTTTAGATAAAACATTATAAAAAGTTATTGATGGTACTTATTTCTTCACAACTACATTTGATAGATCATTAAAAAATGTTATAATCATAATATCATATATTATAGGTATTTTATTAATAGAATTATTTATTAATAATCATGTAATAGAAAAAATTTCTCATTATTTTTGGAATATTCAATATATTCCTTTTCAAGATTGACTAAATTAACTTCCAATTATATACAACTCATATTGATGGTGCTTTTATGATCTTCAATCAAAATCACCTTCTCTTCAGAATCCTTATTCATTATTTATTTTTACTTATTCATTCAATTGATTTATTTCTTGAATAAATGTGTCATGTTACTTCATTATTTTTTTCACATCTATCTGATTATTTTTCATATCAATTTAATTTTTTAATTTTTCTTCAAGTGCATTTATCTTCTCTTAACTATTTTTTGACTCAAAATTTCTCTTAAAATTATTTGAACCATTTTTTTTAAAATTTTGAGGAACTTATTTCTATCACCAAATTTCTTTTATCAATGGATTTAACCTACTTTGAGAGATTTAGTGATTTTAGAACATGTTCTTGAAATCCCATCTCTATATTATTTGCTTCGTCTTCAAGAAGAGAGATTTCCACCTGCATTCCTTCAATGACTCCCTAAACATGAGAGAAATTTTTTCTAGTAATGTAATAAAATATATATATTATTATATTAAATAATATATCTTGAGAATTTATAGACATATAGTCATAAACACTTATTATAGGTTCTTATTCTTTTTAATAGTGCATGTATAAATTTTCACATGACTTACGATCACTTGACTTTGATCCCCTTAATGTGGGAATGTTATCCTCCTACTTGGGCATAATTTGAATAAACCATTCTTCAATTTATATGATAAATCTATATTATTTATTACCATATATTAAAGAAACTATTTTTTTCTTCTTTCTATTGGATCTATAAGGTCATATTCTTCAAATTTATCGTCTCATTCTTTCTTCTATTTATCAAGCTCTTGGTAGAAATATAATTATGATTTGATATGAATACTCCTTCACTCAAATTAAACATAATTTTAAATATAGTAATGAAACTAAAATATTTAAAAGTGAAAATTTTACAATATAGAGAATTAAATGGCGGTGAACCTGCAGTTACACTAATTTTTAGAACCACTTTAGAATGTGATAAAAAATGAGATGGGGGGATTGAATTAGTGTTAGATACTTTTTTAAACCAATTAAAACTTTTATCCATTTTACTATAAGTCCTAGTAAGATCTCTGTTCTCTTTTTAAATCTTTATTATTGTATATTTTTATATGAATGGTAAAAGATAGAACACGATTTTTTACAAGGTTACCTACTGAATGAGAGTAGCTAGTCCTTGCGGTGTATGATGGTGACTACTACAAATATTCTTCACTATAATGAAAAAGAAAATTATAGCGGTTTGGATAGAAACAAATCCTAATCCCAATTATTTTTCCTTATACTTTAGAGGCATGGATAGAAAAAAAACCTAATTCCATTGATTGGTGGTTTTTATAGTCAATCTATATCTCTTTGATGGATCATTATGCTACAAATATAGAAAGTATTCAATTTATTTAATGTATTTTCAATACCCAGAAACACTTCCAATATATTTATCATTTTTTGAATGTCATAGTGATACTTTATTATTCCTTTATTTCCATTACTTTCACAATAATTTGCAATAAACAATTCTTCTTATCTTGTATGAAAATTAGTATACAAAAACATCTTCCCCTTCATATAAAGAAACTATAATAATTAATTTCTTGCACTGGTTTAGGACTATTTCTTCTCCCATTTTTATTCTCTTGGTATAACTACAAGAAATCTGAAAAACTACTTCTTCACTTCCATTTGGAATATGTTCATCCCTTTTTTCACTGATTTATTAGATGCTTGATCATCTAAAACTTCTCCATCTGAAATTATTCATCTGTAATTTATCCACATATTATTTTTAATCTGATAGTAGTTATTTTGATACCTTATTCATCCAGAACCTTAACTTCTTCATCTAGTATCTTCTTCATCTAGAATCTTACTACTCCATTCGATGCCTTAATCCTATATTCAATTCCTTATTGATTTTTATGGTTCCTCCATGTTTGGGGCGTTCTTCTTCAACCTACATATCTATGTTAGATAATTCAACCCAAAAATAATTAGTCTCATGATCCATTGATATAACCACACTTTGGAAATAATTTCTCTAATAAAATTCATTGCTTCAACAACTCGACCAACCACAAAAACCCCAATAAATAACCTTTATATATGAAGTGTTTCTCTAAAAATCAAGGGAGGAACATAAAATTCGAATTTAAATTTCCTTCATGAACCATTATTAAAATTTTAATTTTCTACTTTAGACTTTATTATTATGACAACATTCAATCATATTAATAAATATTACCAAATAATATTCATTGGAATTTTTCTCAAATTGAGTCAAAAAAATTTATAGGAGCATTCCTCGAAAATCAGGGCCATAATTCTGCAAACATCCTAAAATTAGGGCTTCAAACACAATTTTTTTCTATGATAGTTGAATCAATGAATTTATTGATCAACATCATCATAATGTATTAATTTACAAAAGTGTTTATAAATATCTTCATCTCTTCAAAAAAATAATTATTCATAGGATATTCTGTTTCTAGTATGTGATCTTAAACACTCTATAAAGTGGATATTCACAGAAAATCTTTCTGATACAATGAAAAAGTTATTTTATAATTCTCTATTTGATGGATCCACTAAAAAATCTATTTATATTGTATTTGCTCAAAAACATTTGTCAAATGACTTTAAGATCTCTATTTGATTTATTAATAATTTTTTTGACTCATATAGAAAATATTAATTGATGAATTCATAACTATTATTTTTCTAGGGAATTTATCTAAAACACTCTATATTTTGAACTAAAAAAATTCCTCACTCCAATTAACTCATAGGTTTTCATCATATAGTGATCTCAATATTCCTCTATTCCATACAACCTTATAGAAAACATCCATGTTTCTTGACTAGTACTTCATCAAGATATCTTCCATATAAAACATCTAAAATAACTCTCTATAATCATGTCTTCGAAACATTCTTGATTTAAAAAACTTATGACATAATAATTAATATCTTTATATAACCATGATAATTGGTAGTTTGAATATCACAAACCATCACAATATTTTCCTCCATTTTATAGAGGATTTTCTTCTACAAGTATTCAGATTTAATCACAACCAAAAGAAATTGTGAAGTTAAATTAATGAGAATAAATCACCAAGAACCAAATAATATTGTTTTTTAAAAACAATCATTCCAATTTCCCTATGAACACTTTAAAAAAAACATTTTACTAACATTTATTTTAATTAGAATTATGAATACACTTGTTCACTTTAGTATGAGGATTGAAGTATATCTTCCGTATGATCACCCCAGTATTCTATTATCTCTCATATTAAATTAATTTTTTGTACTTTATATTTCTCTAATTGAAAATTTCATGTATTATATTCATCTTTATTATGATGTTACCAATTTTTCTACTCTAAACATCAAATAAAAAGTTTTGAGACATTAATGTTAGATCACATATCATCACGAGAGACTCTAATTCATAAAATATTCTTTCACTGTCAAGTAATGAATATATTCCAAATTTTTCATATGAAATGACACCAGTTATGTTTTTCCAATATAATAATACTTGGTAACTTGTTTTCCTTCTTCAATAATATTGAGCTCTTCATAATTCTTAATTAATTCTTCATCGTCAATATCCCATATCCAAGATATATCTTCTTATTCACTAATAATACAATATTTTATCATTAATAAAAAATGGATACTTAAAATAAACCACCATATGAATTCTTCTATACAACCTCTTCAATATATTAACTTTAATGTAATCCTTCAAATTCATTAGCAACCATTGGAAAAATAATACAATTGAAAAAATTGGGATCTTATGAATCTTGTCAATCCCTACAACGATCTTCTTCTAGAAATCTCCCAAGATTATAGACTCATCCTCCTCTATAAACCTCTTGATTCTTGAGAGAAGAAATATAATAATTTTTCCTTGAATATATTTGTGTGGAAATCAATGATCAATGATGTAACAGTTAGATTCTTCCATGCTATCACTCAAGGATTTCTACGATGATGATCATAGGTTCATAAAGTAAGTTCAGATCATAGATAGAGTGATTTAACAACTAAATCCTCTCAGTAAAATTATAATATGATAATAAGTGGTCTAATGAATCTTTATTAAATAAAATAATTCCAATTATAGGTAAATATTTACTTAAATAAAATTATAGAAATAATATGTGATGATCCTTCCTTGGTTATAGTCTAATATGAAATTAATTTTTGATTTAATTACTTGGTTCATGAAATTATTTATTATGTATATATTAGATTATTCATTTATTATGAAAAAAATGAGTAGCAAATTTACAAATAGGTACATCTAATATTCTTGGAATCGTTAAGTGGTACCAAAGCTATCATAAAATTAATTGATAATTATTTATTAATCATTGATTTTTAAACATTTTTTCATATGCATTTCATTTTTTAATTCATTATTTAAATATTAACATCAAAATAGCTTTTTATTATTCTTCATTATAGATAATATAAACAAGAATAATGTTAAAAAAGACACGATGAACATTCATATATTAATTATGATATGAAAAACATTTTGGATCAATAATATAAGACTACATGGCATGTAGCATGTTGGTATACGTTGTGTATGCATGTACACTATACAAATAAAAATTGTGATAAATCTTGGTCATCACATAGTAAATGAAATATGAGTTAATTAGTGAACATTGTGTATTGACTGAGATATCATTCAACATGGTTTACATGAATAACTATCATGTAGATGACATACACACTATGTATTCCACATGAATTCATAGAGAAATTCACAAAGTAAATGTGGTCAAAGGAATGTCATGTATTTATCAACTGACATGTGATATTGGTGGCCGAGTGACATGAATGTATCATTTCATATTATGGGTATTCATATTGTGTACCATAATACTAGTTCTGATAGATATACATAACGATTTCCTAGTAATGTGACACAGATTTCATTACACAATGTGTAGCTAGTTCTATATGTTGCTAAACCTGATACCCTTTTATGCGAATTATAGGTCTTCCAGGTTGAAATCTTGTGGACTAATTATGTATAAGAAATATTAATTATAGAATTAAGTTGATCTACATGGCATGTAGATGGGGTAAACATCATGTATTTAATTATATATATTTTTGAAATACCTAGTTAATCGAAACATAAATTAATAACTACATACCATGTACAGTTATCATGTACTCTATATTTAATCAATGAGTTAAATGTTTACACATCACATATATTATATGTGAAGTTTGTCTTGAATATGATAAACTTATTCAGTATGACATAATACGCACCATTTAATATATGGCATGACATGTACATTACAAGCTATATTAAATACATTGTAAAATATCATACAAGGTAGAATGTATTCATGAAGGGAATTTATCATGGTAACTACATGTGTAATTAATTATTATTTATTTATGTTTAATTATAAAGGTAAATCGACGATTATCCATATGGATATTAAGATATAAAAATTAATTAATTAAATAACTAAATAATTCCAAATTTGTATATCTTAATAATAAAGGTATAATTTAATTGAATTATATCTATCTTAAATTTTCCAATTTTTTTATCTATATACATTATCATGAGCATATAACAAAATTTTCAAGTGATTGGTTTCCTTTAATTATTATTATTTGATTTTGTTTAATAATTTTATGATAATATCACTTGTGCCATCCCCCCTCACATTTTGTAAAGGCTCGCATGTTGATGTTTTTTTATGTAAACCCTTTAACCAATCCTTTGGTTCCCTTCACCTATGTGTGAATCAAACTTATGTAATTGATAGAGTTTCCATGTGAGTGGAGGCAGTTTTAGATTGGAGCCAAGGTGAAACCAATCCAAGAGATATATAATATGAAAAGTATAATTCTTCTGCAAAAACCTAGTTGCGGTTTGAGGTTTTAATTTCCCCAGGTCCATGGGTCAATTTATCATAAATTAGATAAACTAACCATCATAATTAGACCACAATTATTATTTTATTTCTATCTAGTTGTGTAGTTAATTCCTTTATGAATACTTTTTCGTGGTCATATAAATTAATATATTAATAATAATGTAATATGAGATTAAAATATAATATGAATATGCATAAAATTATCCTTATATGGTAATTAAATTATGTAAAATCAACTCAATACTAACAATAATATAATAAAGTTAATACATGGGTAATTTATGTATAAAAGAATAATCCATCAAATATATATATATTAAGTTCATATATCCCTCCACAACTTGGTTTCAAATCAAACCATAGTTCAAAGTGCATGAATAACCTTTGTTGCGGTGGTTTTATTTATTGAGGATCTTTTATCTTGAGTTTTGGGTTGACTTTACCTAGTTTAGAATATGGGTATATCACATATGTGAGACCTAGTGAAACTAGTGAGCAAGTTTTGAGGGAATCAAAATCTTAGAAGTTAGGATTGGGTAGTCCAATCAATGGATTAAATATCTATGTGTTAATTTAAGTGGAAATTTATACCAATATAAATATATTCTAATAGGTTTCCATGCCTTCGTCTTGGTTAAGAGAATGGGTGTATAGATCATTTCAACTATAATATACATTGACAAGATATTCCAATTCCAATGTTGAGGGATATTGGATTTCAATAAAATAGTGGGAAACTAATATATAAAACATGTAACATTACATATTTGGTAATTAGGATAAAAACTTAAATATTATATTACTTAATATAGAGTATGGTAAGTGAAATCACATTAGCATTGTGATCATATAAGAAACAAACCATGTTCTCACCCATGCATAAATACAATGGTTAGAATAATTGTTTTATAAACTAAAAAACATCATGAATATTCATAAAATTTTATAGATATAACTATACCTATTCGTCCACCTCACTAAGAAAGAAAATGTAAAATGTACGCTGAAAGAAGACACATGAGGATTCCCCAGCAATCAATTACATCATGAAATAATTTATGTATGGAGAACTAATAATATAACATAATGATTTTTTTTCTCATACCATGAAATCTCATATTCCATACCTTGCAAAAGGGATCGAAAGGATTTAGATTAATGAGATTGTCACTACACCATACTTTTGTAATCTAAAAAGAATATACTTATCTATGGATATTGTTTTCAATTTACTGAATTACATTGATCACTTGACAAAGTTTCACTTCCATATAGATAATAAATTATTTATTAACATCGTAATATCATCATCACCTTCCATTTAATCCTTATTTATCTAGTATTTTGAGACAAAATATATGTATGAATAAATTATAAATCTTGTGAAAAATATTTACTAGGAAAACAATATTATTGGGGAACTCAGTTCCATAACCCTGATACTGAGAAATGTGAATGGAAAGGTTGAAAACCCTATGGCTATTTTTTTTAAATTATTCCATTATAATTTCTTTCATGTAGACCAAAGAGTTAGATATAGTTTAGTGAACATGTGGCTATTTTCTTCTAATGTTGAAAATAAAGTCATTTTAAAATAATCTTCAATGAATTAAAGTAGAAGGGATAACTTAAATATATATTAAGAATATATTATTCATGTTATATAATTTTCTTATCTCACTTATTGGGTATTTAATAAGATTTTATTTTAATACAATAACCAAAGAAGTAATATGTGTTATACCAGTGGTCAAGAAATTTCTATTACTTCAACTCCTATGAGAAACACAAAAAAAAACATTTCAATAAGTATAGTATTTTTATCCAAGTGGTCGAGAAGGTTTATTATTATTGGAAAATTGAAAACATGTAATTTATAATTTCTTAGTGGATTTATTCAATTTAAACTATCCTTTTTAGTGGTACCACAAATTTGTCTCAGTGTTTATATATAATTCAATGAGAGATTAATTCTTTTGATCCTAATATTTGTATGGTACACTAAACTTAATAGTTCATAAAAACATGTGTTATAAATGATGAATCAAATTATAAAAATAATTCCCCATTGTGTAAAGTTAATTATTAGTCAGGAAAATCTATAAGCTATTATGTATATAAATAGTATTATATTTATAATATTTGGATTTAAAAATATTATTTATATGACATAATTATATTTTTGAATGATAATGTTTTATAAATAAATGTATTTCATGATTTTTTAGGAGATATTTTAGATATATAACATGGAGTATTCCAATTTTAAACTAATAGTAAATTCATATAATTTATTAAACTCGTTCATTAAATTTTAGGCATGATAGATGAATGTAATGAGTTCACTTGGAAAAAGATGAAAGATCCTCCTAGATAGAATATCATAGTATGTCTTAAAAAAGTATTCCTCAATAATAAAATATATAGATATAGTTTGTACTAAACTCACATAACCTTAAAAATACCTTATAGATAATGAACATAATTATGGGACTTATATATGTATTTCAGTCTTTCATGATTCTCTTACATACATATTTAATAATATAAAAAAATAAATATTAACCATATATCAACTAAATTTACTGATGAATATCATATAAGTTATGATATGGGGAATTTCTATTATGTAATCACCTCTTGTTATTTTTATGTGATCCAATTATAATCTTAGTTAATGTTTCAAATAATCATCATGTAAAATATAAAGTGCATCTCATTTATTTATCATATATCTACTAAGGATATTAACAACTCCAAGGATAAAAAAGGTATTATTTATAAAAACTATGGTTCCATGTGGGAAGTATTTCATTTTAGAGATAGTTAGAGAAAAAAATACTTCAATTGAATCTTAGCTCTTGATACACAAGTTTGTAGAAGAATGATAAACTCCACAATATTTAGTTTGGTGAATTATTCAAAACACATCTACTATATAGGAAAGTTAAAACCATAGTGGGGGTTTTATATTCACCATTATTAGTGATATATTATTTGATAAGAGTGATAATTACTATAAGGATAATTAAGTCTAAAATAACTATGATTGGAAAGATAATATTAATTCAGTTAAGGAATCAATGTACAAAAAATAAGGGATAAATTATTTTTGATGTTTCTAGACTTAATACTACTGGTGATTTTTTAAGGAGAAACTATATATGGAATGTTTCATTTGATATTAATAATACATGGTTTATTATTAAATGGTTTAATGTGGATGACATAGTATATTACATAAACCTTTACTCCAAACATCATTATTAAAACCATTTGAATTATAATTTCCATATATATAATGGTCATTGTATTAGGAAAAAATTTTCAAGGACACCACTCATGGAGTAAACTTTATGGAACCTTTCTATATGACATGACCAAAATGGGTGGAGATATCAAAGAGAGCTATTATGGGAAACAAGTTTCAAAATATGTATAATGATTACAGGGAAATCATTTGAAATGAAATGTTTATAGGTGTCTACAAGAGGTTTGTGGGAGTGATATAACTTTCCAAGAAATGTATTTTTGTATCATATGGAACCAATTTATTAGTCTTATAGTTATATAATACTAAATACTTTTTAAAAATATCACTTAAGTTGTAATTTACCAATGTTTTCATACACATATATTAAATATTAATTGATGAAAATTCATTACACAACATAATTATCCCTTCCAAAACCATTTAGTTATAGTTATTTTGGAATCATTGAAATATAAACAACTATTTCATAAGAGTTATAAATCATCTCCCACTTAATTACTCATAACTAGAACCTTTCTTAGAAATATCACACATAATACCTTTAATCATAACATGGGGAAAATAAACATAAGAATAGGTGAGGATAGATGATTGGTAAGGGAACACAATGAAGATACCAATATAACATGAGCATAAGGGTTATATAATATGAGAATAATGATTAAAACCCACACTATAAATATCATATATTGTAAATTAGAGACATGAAAAAATTGGCAGTTCATAAGACATCAATAATAGAGGAATCAAAGAACATAATACATGAGAGCATAACATAATCATAATACATGTAGTTGTGGCATACACATAAGAATACAAAATATTTTTTCAACTATATATACCATGAAATTCATAACATGTTAGTCTTAGGCTAAAAACATATTTAACTACTTCAAGATTGGGATAACCACATGTGTAACTTCTTTTGGGCTTGGCATGACCATATGTATACCCTCTTTCAGGATTGGGAAATATCCCATTCACCCATTGATATCCTATAAAATTAATCATTACCCAATTCATTATAGGGAGATATAGGTTCCAGCCCTCTCAGTTATAACATAACCACTATCCTTGGGTATAATGTGACCATCATCCTTGGTTATGACTTAAACACTTCCATATAATGAAAATCATAAACATGTGTGCAATAGGATCATAAAACATTCATCATATCAGAACTGATGAAAAGAATTGGGTTTCATTGACACTTCATCATAGTATAATGAATTTCATCATTTCATAATATCATAACCTATGGAATAGGTATGAGTTTCATAAACCGTTCATAATAGTATAACTGATAGAAAAGGAATCAGTTTTACAATCCTTTCAAAGAAACAATAAGAATGGTATCCTTGGATTAGATGCCTGGTAATTTAATAGAAACATCTAAGGATTTAATCATAGATAGAAAATTATTTTGAAAGGTCACTTGTAAAATTTATTTTTGAAAACAGCCTCTACACTTATAATATAACTTTTTAAACTGTAAAAATATTTTCAAAATCCTTTTCTTTTAAAAGAACATTTGAAACTTATAGAGGACACTTTAAATTCTATTCATAACATTTTTTTAGGAAAATAATCTTTTATTGATATTTTTGAAAAATAAAATTTATGACATTTTATGTAAATAATTTTCTATAAAAATAAGCATGAAATTTTATAAATTAATATTTAAAACATTGAGTTCTCATGATAGTGGGAACTTATTCCCATTTTTTGTATATAAAAAATGATTTTCTTTCAAAATTTCGGATAAATCCACGTCAAACTTGTTTGGAAAATTATATGATGATTTTAAAAAAATAGTTAAAAAAAATTAACATGTTTTGAAATGATTTTAAGAAATAATATAGTAATATTAAAACATTTTGGAATACATTTTAAAAAATATATACATGGAATAAAAAGGGTTTTGACCCATGATAGAAATAAAATCAATTCTATTTAAAAACATTATTTTGGAATATTGAGTATATGAAGAGAATAAAATGAGGTTGAAATTTAAAATATCAAGAGATAATAATAGGAGAAAATAATTTATTATATTCTTGAGAATTAGATCATGATATTTCATTATAAATAGAAAAATAATAAAAAATCCTTATAAATTGTCAGATTGTAACATAAAACCCTTATCAATTTGGTAAAATATGAATTATAAGACCCATGAAAGAGATAAAATTATATAAACATTTATATCCCATAATTTTCATGATAAAAATTATAAAATAAATTAATTGGTAGTATATACACCACACAAAATAAAAAAGTGGTGATTATGGAATATATCCCCCTAAAGAAGCATGACTGAAAATCCATTACATTATGTACTGAATTCCTTCATTAACATTAGAACCTCATATATAATGAATATTGGTTTATTATTAATATATTTTATAAATATAATCATATTTATCATACCATATATTATTTATTTATGACCTTTTATTACCAATTTATCAATAATTCCTTATTAAAATCACGTTTCAACTAATAACTACATCGTTTTTCATGTATGTTTTGGTTTAGTATTTTTTCCATTTTAATTTGTTAATGGATCCATCATATCCAAAATTTTACCCATGATATAAATATCATATATATATATATATATATATTACATATGAATTTATAGTGATCCATTAAATTTCGAGATAGAAAATGAATTACACCATTCAGGGCGATGGTAGGTCGTACGTACACGTGAATGATGATTCCATTTTCTCGATAGATGGAAAAAAGAAAGTTAAATATTATATCACTTTACAAGATATATTTTTATTTCATATATAACACATATATTGGTTAAAATTATTCTTACTACCTTCCATGTAAATTGTTTGTGAAAAATGAATGACATCGCTTCACGAGGCGGTAATCCACCGTACACCTGAGCACTATTGGGAAAAGTAGCAATGACCCAGAATTTCTATAAAGGGGTTATAATAGATTTCAGCATTGATTACCTGACAATATTCTATACCAATTGTTTGTTTAAACTGTTTGTATATATTATCCTATACCAACGGTTTTTACAAACTATTTTTATAGAATACACTATAACAATAGTTTTCTTTAAAACCTTCTGTATCGCATCTTCACATAACCCTTGACCTCCCCTCTACACCCATGATCCCTAATATCTACTCACCCAAGAGGTGGCCTAAACTCTATTCTCCTATATTAATCTCTCTTTATTTAGGATTTTTTTGTTATTCTATACTTCAAAATCAGACTAATGAGTTTCAAATCCTTTATCTCTTCTACAAAGTATTGTTCTCCTTTTTATATACATATAAAAACCTAACCATGATCATATTTGGTCATTATTTTTCTTGATTCATTGAAAAAAGGGTTTTTAAGATTATTTTTGTTATAGTATTTCATATAAAATGCTATTATAATATATATATTTATATATATATATTATTTTTAAATTTAGTTATCCACTACGTTGTATAAATATAATATAAATATTCTATTTTAATATATATTAACTTAATATTCAATTAATTAATATAGAAATTTGTTTTTTATTGATTTATTAGCGGTTATTTTACATCTTGTGGATATCTAGAATAATTTATGGGTGATAAATTGGATATTTTTGTGGGATCATGGTATAAATACTTCGATGGTCGTATATGTGAAATTGGGATTGATATGATTTAAATTATTATATAGAGTTTTATGAGGATATGTCACTCTCATGGTGTAAATAATTTAGAGATGCGTTTCTCCCATCAAAATTGAACTATATAGACAATGTTGCTCTAATAAACTTACATCAAATGTTAGGGAACTCCTATATAAAATGAACTATAGAGACATGATTCTAACATGGAAATATAGCACATGTAAATGATTCTTTAAAAGAAATCTAATGATTCCCAACCTTAGTTATTTTGGTACTTACCCATGATACTTATTATGAAACTTTATTATGAGATAGTTTCTTAATGTTTTCTTATTTAATGTTATTATTTTCACATAATATAATTTTTCATTATTATTTTTGGTTACTTATGTTCATAATAATCGAATTGTTAATTATTAATTCCTTTATCTTTAATATTCATTATGTATTTATTTTTAATAAAATTTAAATAGTATTTTCATTTTTTATAATCTTGTTCATGGGACACAAGGTGATGTTTTATCTGAAATTATTATTTCCATTTATCTCAATGTTATTTATATATGAATAAAAACGTGATCATTGTATCTAGATATTCTTTAATCCTAATTAGAATTTTATTTACAAGACACTTTTCTTCCAACTAAATTAATGTTAATTCATTTATATGTTCATCTTTCAATAAATATCAATTAATAGATTGGAATATATATTTTAAATTGTATAACTTTCATGTCTTTAAGGAGATGAAAAAGTACCTTCTATAATGCTTCTATTTTTTATTATTTAAAACTAAAATATTAGTTTCACATTTTTATTTCAAAATAGTATAGCATTGATGTAAGACCCCAGAACACCCTGAGAGGGGAGGGGTGAATCAGGGTGACAAAATTTTCTTTTAAGGTGATGGATCTCATCCCCAAATTTTTAGGAACTTTTTAAAACTATAATCTGGATTATAGAAGTAATAAAACAATCACATGCAAAAAAGATAACATAATACTTTTACTTGGTTCACCACTAAGGGCTACATCCAAGGAGCATTGTAACACCCAAGATTTTTATGAGAAATATTTTGTTTTTATGTTATATACTACATCAAAGGAATTTTTCACTACACACAACACTAGCTTGTATTTCTTTACATGCAATCGCGACCTTCCTCGATAGCTTGCATTGTACGCAATACCAAGTTTCACCAAACAATGATATGCTATTAAAATATTATTAAAACTAACCGTTATGAATAGTAATACCCACTTTTTGAAATTTTATAAATATTATCTTTCAAAATGGACTTCATTTTTGGATTTAGAATATCGAAATTAGCCTAGGGTGAATTTTTGGTATTTTTCTGAAAACATTCAATTTTTGATGAATAGTGAAAACACTCGGTTACAATTTAAAAACCGACTTTTTATTTAAATAATTATTTATTTTATTTAAATTTATTTTTGGTAAAAATTGATACATAATGCCTATATATGTTCAAAGTAATTAATTGGAGTCATTTTATAATAATTTTAGATATATAAAAATTTTATTGAACTTTTCACTGTCTTTTACCCACCTCCTAGGAGAATTTGAAAATTTACATAAAACTTAATTTTACTGCTTCTGTGAGTGGAATTTCGAAAATCCAAGAGGCACGGTTAATAATAAGGAGTAAAATGTGGTTCAATAAGATAAAAATAATTTTAGGTGAATAGTAACTTTTTACTTTTATTTACCACGGTTAAAAGTAAATTGGGTAATTAAGGGTAAAAATAGTATTATTATTACCCTAACACATGTCCTAATTCTATTGGATAAGTTTAATTCGACCAAAAACAACCTTATAAATAAAATATGACCATTTAGGTCCACTTGTATTAGATTAGGACACTTATTATTATTTTATTTAAAGAAGAGTTAAAATAGTTAAAATCAAAGTTTAATAACTAATTTTTTTTAATATAGGGTTATAAATAAGATAAATTTGACTATAAATATTCATTAGAAATATAAATGTTTTCCTACATAATGGTATTTTATTTATAATATTTAGACTTTAAATAAGTTAATTTATTTATGACACAATGATGATGCAGTAATTACCTTATCAAATAAATATTATCATAATTGATATTATAAATACCCAAATAAATGTAATTTGAAACTTTTTACAAATTACACTAATTTTATATGTTAATATGACGTATTATTATAGATTTAATTATCTTTTTTCGAACTAATAATTCTGTTATTATTTTCACAAAAATGAATTACCAAATAGTGTCAAAATTGACATAAAATAGTTTTTAAAAAATATATTATATTATTAATTATTATTTTATTCCTAAAACTCTAACGTTCAGCCAACTGACTTAGATAAGGTTATATATATTAATAATGAACCACTTGGGGCTCGTTTGTCTTATTATAGTAAGTTTATTAACCATATAGTGTAAGAAAACAAGAAGACACGGTAAAAGTAAAATTATTTAACTTAGTCTTAAATCTAAATGATAAGGTTAAAATAGTAACCTAAACTTGTATAAAGTATATTGGTTTAGGGGATTCCTACCCATCCCTACCTTAGCTTAGAAATAATTTAATTTGGAGCTATTAAAAACCGAATATGACTTTATTATAAAATAATATTTTATGTTTTTCCTAAGGTGACCCTCTCCTCCCTTATAAAAGGGACCCTCCTCCCAGTCCTCCTCACACCACTTTGAGCCTTAATTCTTGGCCAAACCCTAACAATTTATCTTCTCCACTTCCCTAGAAACATCCTATAGATCCTGGTATTCTTCAAATACCATCGTTAGTGCCCTAAGAGGAGGTTAAGAAGAGGCGCTTCAAAGAAGAGGTAATGTCCGTTACCGATTCTTTCAACTTTATTTCTTATTCTACTTATTATTATTTAGTTGTTTTATTATGAAGTAATAACATAAATATCACTAATATAATAACATGTTATTATAAATATGAAACAACACTATTTCACCTTCTATCCATCCTATGGAAAACAAAATCACCGCGCATGCGTACGTATAGAATACCGTCTCCACGCCATGGTGTAATCTGTTTTACACCACCACCTTTCTTGGATGGGTATAATGGTGTAAAGAATAACTATATATTATTATTTTAAAGTGATATTGATTCTGAAATATTATACATACACTTCAATACAATTCCACGATCATGGGAACGATATCATCGCTCGTGCGTACGTACGGCCTACCGTCTCCACGATGTGATGCGACTCGTTCTACATGTTATTCATTGCATAATGATTATATAAATGAATTTAATGATTAAATATGATATATATTACACTAATTCCATTCTATAAATGAGGTATCTATAACCTAAAAATAAGAATATAAATTTATTCGACAAAACATGCATAAGAACAAAAATCAATAAACACCCGAATAACAAGTAGCAATGAAATATTACTAATACAAAGCTAAGAATATGACCATATATGATATCATAACAATGAGTAAGATTCTTGAATAAGTCAATAACATTATTTAAATCATTATAAAGGAGTTTCCGACACGTACGAAGCAAATCAGACCTAAGGTAAGGGAAAATCTCACAATCTCATTTTTATCTGAGATTGTTTATACTTCAGAATTTACTGGGTAATATTTATCATCCACATCCATGTTTCCTCAATATGTAATATTATTTCTACACTTCTAAAATTGTTTAAATCTAATTTTACCTTTCGATGAGTTTTTAGCAAAATATATGAAAGGAATCTTTTATCATTTTTAGTACGAGGTACTTTTTTGACTTTTCCGGCCAAAGTACGAGAAGAATGTATTTCTTTAACTTATATGGCATGAATGGATTTTTAGAAAATTATTTCCATGAAGCTTACTTTACAAGTTTTCAAGTTTATTTTTAATCAACTTATTTTAGTTTAAAATTTTATGACATATTAAGAAAAGAAAAATGTTTTTTAAGTAGAAATGATATTTTCCTCAAGAATGAAGTTCAAGTGTTTTATCAAAATTATTTTCCATCTAAGATAATATAGGGTTCTGTTTATATCCCTATTTTTACATTGATTTGATTATGTAATGATGGAATTATTTTTATGATGTCCATTTATCTTACATGGATTATGTTATGATGGCATGAAGTTTAAGAATCCCATTTTTATTACATGGGTTATGCTCTGATTTATGATTTTTTGGCACAAATAAGAATGGTTTCATTATGAGATGGGTGGGACCAATATCTCCTTCCAATTAATTGGGTAAAGATTTATATCTCATGAGATAGACATGGTTGGAATGGCAGGTTAATCTGGTTCAGTGATACAGGACTGAAATGAGGAGTGAACTCGGTTCAGAAATGGACTTTATCTGCTAAGATAGTCTTGGAAATGAGTCTTGACTACTAAGAAATGATTCTCTATGATTATATGTGTATGCCACAAAGTTTCATGTTTTATGTTATGATTATTGGGATTACATTTCACTACTATGATTTATCCCATGTTATGATATTATGATCTCTTTTGCAGGTTAAGATTTCCAAAATGTTATGTACTTATGAATATGATATGATTGATATTCCTTTTATTTACCCTTACAGAGCATTTGAGCTCAACCTTTTGTATGTTTTCTTTTCCCCAGGTCAGTAAGAAGGGTATTAAGTAGCATATGCCAAAAGGGACTCTAGATATGATTAAATAAAATGGAGACAGTGTAGATGATTTATGAACCATTTTTTTATGTTTCCCAATTTCTAAAGACACTATACCCATACGGTTCTTTCATGGTTTTGTTATATGTTGTAATAAGTGTGCTTCAATTTTTATGTATTAACATTGTTTTTAAAGTATGGGTCATTATAAGCATACACCGACAGTGTTTTAGATGTACCAAAATCAACTAATATTCACTAGATTTGGAATATATGAGTTTGGTCATAGTCACTCTATGATGGAAACAATGCCTTTACAATAATTCAAGGATATATCACTATGTCTCTCAGAAAAAATCCATTGACACCACCTTGCTCACTTATGTGGGTAATTTTTTACTCAGTTTATTGATGTGAAGGACTCTTCAATAAATAGACATTGGATTCTTTGTATCTGTCCAACATGAGAAACTAATTTCATTGAAGTCCTAATTTCATTCACTTGAAATAACTAATGAAACAGGATGGATGTTCAAATCTTACTACAAGAACACAATAACACTTGCACACAACATCTACCCTAGAACACAAGATTTGGGATTGTCTCACAAGATGACTTTCATGAAACCCTTATTTTTCATGCACACCTTATCTTTCACAAAGCCACACCATAAGGTTCACTAAGTCTTTCTAGACTAGAGGAATACTTTGCGTGCAAGTTTCTATCTGTATTTCTATTCTGCACGCAAGTCTTTCACATAAAAGAGGAACCTGATATTTGTTGAAAAATTATTAAGTCTCGATTGGGGGTAGCCACCTATTTATAGGCCTCGATGACCCTATATACATGTTTTCAATGCATCTTCACCGGTGCATGTAAGTTTCATCCCAATCATGAAAAACCCCTTTTGACATTGCATTGGGCACATAATTCTCTTCCACTCAACCTCATCTTCAATGAACATTTTAATATTTCATGAAATTTTTGCATTTTCCATATTTTGATGCCATGTTCTAAAAACAAGACCTACGTGCATCTTTACAAACTCCCTTCAATCTCTCACGCAACTCCTTTTTCTTATAACATGTTTCTCTATTTTCCAATTTTTGGACCCAAAAATTTAGAAAACACTGGGAAACGATGCCACTATCAATATTGTTGTCTTCTGGAACTATATGATCCCTTTCATTATAATCTTCATGGTCATCTAATAGGATTAAAAACAAACACAAAACATACACCATTTACAGCAATGAATAATCTAGGTTCCAGCAATGGATTGTGTGTTATTGGTTAAAAATAGGGAATTTTGTGTAAGCCTAGTAGAAGTTATATTTTTCATAATATATGCACATTCTATGTGCAGATAAACCCAATTTAATTTTACAGGATTATGTAATAGTTATTCCACATTCTATGTCTTATAATTTGTTTTGTTCATTATTTGTGTGTATCAATTAGAACATATGTTATTTATTTTATTCTTTTTTTCCGTAGCTAATAGTATACTTTGATGAATCTCATATTAAAATTGGTTGAAATGATTTTTTTAATTATGGTTTACATTATTGATTTGAATATAAATTTTTCCCTACAATATAATGGATAGATTCTGGTTGTATCATACTAATCTAATTTAAACTGAGTTTTAAAAGAATTTGAATATTTTTTAGATCTTACAATTAACATTGCTTCATGTGGAGATTGTATAAATTTTCTAAGATATAATAATTTCTAAAAAACTTACTTTTGTCAGGAAAAATTTAGCTACAATATAAAAAAGATGGATTTCAAATGAACTATTATGTTTGGTATCATAGTGGAGGGTTGAGATAATATTTTAATGTTCATAAATTGATGGAAATAAGTTGTATGGAGAATTTCATATTTCTTCTATTTCTATTTGGGAATAGTCATGATAAGGATAGTAAGTCTGTGAAATAAGATATATATTTCAATAAACAAGATAGAAATAATTAAAATAACTATTTTGGGAAAGTAAAAAAATTAATTGATGATTCTACGACTCCTTTATATCATGAATATTATAAAATGAAAAGGTTGGAATTTTTATTTTAGATATATCATTGAAAACGAATTTATGGAATTTATAATACCACAATTGATTATATTCATACCATTTTGAAGGACTTACTTCTCAATAATGAAGATGTTCCATCAAATCATTATATAACATTGAAGTTAATTAAATAGTAATGTATTTCTTCTAATAAAATTTATTCATGTCTAAAATATTGTAGTTTATTTTGGGAGGAAATAATAGACCTTCTTGACTATAAATAATTTGGTATATCTTGATAGAATCCAAATACAGATAAAACACCATCTCATATTCCATAGAAATTCATGAGTAACATTTCATTGAATCCTAGTATTCAAAAACTATTCATGTATTCTGAAATATCAAAAAATATGAAATGGAATAATGATCAGGATATTAATGACAAATATGAGTTTCTTTATCTTAAAAATGGATTAACAGTGTGTAAATTTGATCCACAATTTCCTAATTTTGTAGCTGAGGTGTGTAATACTAGTTTGGGTCTATCCTATGATTCTTTTATTATTATTTGGTTAGATTCCTACTTATCACAACACATGGATTGTTTTTATTAATTTTTTTAATCTTCCACCACTAATGTGTATGAAAGAACCTTTCAATTTCACGTATATACTAATATGTGGACCTTAAGATCCTAGAAATGACATATATGTCTACATAAAACCATTAATAAATTATATAAAATAGATTTGGGATATGGGTGTGCACACATTCAAGTATTATTCAAAAAAATTATTTCAAATGCGTGCTTCCTTTCTATGGACTATAAATTATTTCCCTATTTATGAAATTATGTTTGTTTAGAGCCTGAAGGGAAACTATCATGTCCTATTTATATGAATAATAAATAATATAGAATACTTAAATATCATTGTATTTTTAGTTTTTTATGGCATAAATGATTCCTTCTGATGGATCATCAATATAGGAAGAATCATAGGAGGTTTGATTATATTATTAACATTGAACAACCACCTCAACATATATAAGGAACTGATGAAATTAATAAATTGAAATATTATAGTTGTTAATTAGGGAAAGGATAGATGATATCTAAAAAGGGGAATCTTGTTGGAACTGAATCCCCTTAAAATTGGAAAAAGAAAAGTATTATTTTTGAGTTTCTATATTGGTCAACCACATTTTTTAGTTATTGTTTAGACGTAAAGAACATTGAGAAAAATATATAGGAATGTTTTCTTTTAACTATTCTAAATATCAAGGGGAACACCAATCGTGTCTTGTGATATTTGAAAGAGTTTTTGGATTGCAGTATTCAACTAGAACTACATCATGTGTGTATCCATGAAAAGATGGAATGTTCATTGTGCTTCTTATGTAATTATTCCTTTAGATAAATTATTTTTTTAATTATTGGAGAATATCAAGATTCCAGTGGTCTATTCAAGAAACATATCTAAATGTGTCAATAAAAGGGATTTGAAACTAAAATCCATTAAAACTCATGTCTATAACATCCTTCTCTTATAATTTATTCCAAAAGAAATTTGACATTTACTATCCAATAATTTAAGGGTGATGGAGAATCTTTTGAATAATTCATATAGTGATATTTGTGAAAAAAGGATAACCATGTCTTTCTAGATAAAAATATGTAAAGTGGCCCCATTAATTTTTTGTGAGTTGGAGAAAATATTTCCTCCATCATTTTTCACTTGCATGTTTTATTTACCAATCCATATTCGAACTCAAACACTTCATGGGGGACCTGTTACATTTTGTTGGATGTATAATACTAAATAAAATATGTTCACAATGAAATATTATATTTTTAAAAACAATAATCAATAAGGTTCCATTGTGAGAGGTTATTTGGACCAACAATGTATGCATTTTTGTTCACACTACTACAAAAAAGGCCTTTAACAATGCTAAAAAAGCGTTGATAATCTGGGAATGGTTTAAAGGCCAAAACATCAATCAGTGCTAAAAGAGTACTATTCAAGGCCCACTTTAACATCGTTGTTAAAAGGGTCCTTTGACACCATTTTTTAGAACTGTTAAATTTCCATTTTAAAAATTCTTTTTATCGCTATTAAAGGGGTCCTTTAACATCAATTTTTTTTCATTGATAAAAGTAGTATTGTTAAATGGGGTAAATTTTTTTGGGCTTTCCATGAGCTTGTGACCCCTTTATTAGTGCATCGAAGACCCCTTTAATTGCACAACACCCCCTTTATCAGTTCCTTTCACCCCACCCTAATCAATTCTTTTCACCCCCCCTATAAGTGATTGTGAATTTCCAGCCTCATGTGTGCCCACCTGTATTTTAACACTACACCTCCCCTTTGAAGATGAAACTCTTTTACCACTACACCACATTGTTTTTCTATATTTTTAATGATATATTTTTTTATATATATACATATATTTATATAATTATTTTTAAATAAATTTATACAATAAATATATATATATATTTCTTTATGTGATATATGTACTTATATTTATGTAAATATATTATATTTTATATTTATTTACATATACCAAAAATATAATATTAATATATTTGTATTTATTAATACACACATATATGTATATGTATTTATAATGTAAATTTTTTAGATATTATCTAAAATATATTTTTATAATATTTATTTATTTATATATATTACAATATACATTTTTACCTAAATATGATGATATATGAATTTTTATGAGTGATTTATTATACGTAAATAGAATAAACAATGCATATATTTTATTATAAATAAATTATATTTTGAAAAATGATAAAATTTCAAAACCATAATATTAATATAAATGTAATACATGGGAAAACTTCAGTCCCCAACAAAAAAAATGAAACAATACCTCCTTAAATAAGACTAAAAATTCATCGAATGTTAAAAAAATCGGGGTACCACGAATAAAAACTCAGTTTTGGAGGCATTTATGAACATTTTTTGCATAAAAAATGAGACATATGTTTACCTTTATCTCTAAAGGCATATAGATTAGTGTAGGCTTCGATTTGATATGTGGTAGAGCACAAATAGACACCTAGATCAAAAGTTATGGGCATTTGAAGTTCAAGTAACATTTTCAGATTATGTTAGATCCTTTATTGATTTATTTATTTTTTATCATTATATTGATATTAAATGACTATTAGTTAGTAATAATAGGAAATTTATTAAATAAATTTCTTTTAATTATTTCATAAGACATTTCACTAAATATCTTATATATTTAGTGTAAATTTCTATTTACCTTATCTAAAACATATTTTAAAAATTATATACTATATTTATTTCAGTATAAATATATTTATATAATAATATATGATTTTTAATGAAATATTTATTTTTTAAGTATACTTTTATCAATGCTTGTAAAAAGCGTTGATAAATGGGGGGTCTTTAGCAGCGCTTCTAAAAAAGCACTCATAAACACCCCAATATAAGCACTTTTTTAGCATTGTTAAAAGAATCAATTTATCATATATTTTTTAGAGCTACCAAAAGGGGGTATTTAAAAGCATTTTTATCTAGAGTTGTTAAATCCCTTTCATTGGATAAACCTAGATATTTAGTAGTGTTAATGTATTTGTCTTATTTGGGCACAAGAAAAGATTGCCCAATGAGAAATAAAGATGATTTGTATGGGGAAATTGTGACCTCATTTTTGTATCTTCTCAAAATAGAAGGAATTCATGGTTCATATACATAGGCTATATTGAGCCTTCAAGAGAGGGACATGGCACATCAGACTGTCTTATTTAACTATGGTTTTTTCAATAGATATATAAAGTATGTATTTTGAATATTTATATTTTATCTGATAATACATCATTTCTCATACACTTTGAACATTTATTATAATTTTATATAAGCAACATAAACAGATTATAAGTAGCATTTATCAATCTTTTCCTCTGAGAAGGAGAGAGACTTTTCATAAAAAATAGTTTCTTGCATGGTTGAAATAAAAGATATGACCATTACTATAATAAAATTAAAAAATATATATATATTCATTTAATACTAATCTTCTTATATATTTTTTAGCCTTTTAGTTAACTTATTGACTTGGTTTCTAATAAATAATGAGAATTGAATTTTAGTCAAAATTCTGTATCTTGTGAATGAAAATATTTAATAATCAATGGGTATAAATTTGGTATAAATTATTGAGCAATGAATATGATAACACAACATAATGAAATTATTTTAACGAAAAAATAGACTATTATGCTAGTGAAATTGATAATATGTCTCGATATGAAAATGTGTCTTATTATGTATTTTTTGGGAAAAGACTATTATAGGATTATTACTCTCATGGTTGAGTCACTATTATGAAATGAAAATGGTTTGATTCAATAAAAAGACTTGGTGGATTTATTGATGAATACAGATTTAGAGTTATTGAAATGAATTGATTCTTAGTTATCGATGGACCATATATTTTGGCATCAATAGAAAAAAAATTCTATGAAAGATCATTTGAGAGATGATGATTATTTAATTATTTAAGTAATCCCAATACATATTTATGATCATAGTGGAAACAAATTTGACACCATCAATTTTCCCTTTGGTGCGGAAAAAAACATTGTATTCGATGACTCAAATAATCCAATTGTGAGAATTTATGTTGAACATTATACAGTGGTGGGTATTATATATAAGTAACCATATCTGTTCAAAGTTCATTATGTTTAGATTGATGTGATTTTCTTTGGTTGGTACAACTGTAATTAATTTAATTTGGTTTTAGTTTCAAATTATATGTTTTTTAGGTATTTATTTTTTTCATTGTATTTAATTAGATTTATTTCATCTCAAAAAATTAGGTTTAAATGGGTATTTAAAAAAGGTATAATTTAGTTTTAAACTACAGTTTCTAAAACATGTATTTAAATTTTTTTGTCTTCTTTGACTGCTATGTTGTTTGATGAATATTTAAAAACTATTTCTAAAAATGTAAATTTCATTCTTATAAAAATTATGAATGATTTAGAAAAAAAAATGAAGGAAGAAAATATTTGATAATGATTTAAAAATACATGAACTAAGGATACCTCATTTGGTTCCCGTATTGTGTATAATAATTGTAATATTTTTCTTCGAAATTACATTTAATGTCATGTTCTTATTCTTTATCAAATTTTTTCAGGGAAATACATCTAAACCAGATTTTATATCTCTTTATCCTACTAGTAGGGGTTTGAGAGAGGGTGCTCCTACAGCCACAAAGAGCACCCATTGTAGAGACCCGAAGCTTAACATACATGGACATTACATTACTTTTACGGAATACTTAGTACATAACAAAAACACGCACACAAGGATCGTAATAGTTTAGTGTCTTTGGAAACTAGGAATATAATCTTCTTATCGTGGTGAAAGATCTTCAACATCTCCCATAAAGATCTTCCCTTTTTTTACCTAAAACCATTCATTATATCCTGGGGAAAAGAAAACATAAAAGGGTGAGCTCAAATGCTCAGTAAGGGTAAACAAAATAAATATCAATCACATCATATTCATAAGAACATAACATTTTGGAAATCTTAACCTGCAAAAGAGAGCATAATTTCATAACATGGGATAACTCATAGTAGTGAAATGAAATCCCAATAATCATAACTTAAAACATGAAACTTTGTGTCATACACACATAATCATATAGAATCATTTCTTATTAGTCAAGACTCATTGCCAAGACTATCTTAGTGGACAAAGTCCATTTTTGAACCGATTCACCCTCGTTTCAGTCCTATTTCACTGAACCGGTATAACCTACCGTTCCAGTCATGTCTATCTCATGAGATATAAAATCTTTACCCAATGCATTGGAGGTAGATATAGGTCCCACCCATCTCATAATTATACCATTCTTATGTGTGCCACAAAATCATAAATCATACATCATTACATAACCCATGTAATAAAAAATGGGAATCTTAAACATCGTGACATCATAAAACAATTTATATAAGATAAAGGAATTCATAAAAATATTTCCATCACAAAATAATCAAATCCATGTAATAATAGGGATAGAAGCAGAACCCTATATTGTCTTAGATGGAAAATAATTTTGATAAAACTCTTGAACTCCATTCTTGAGGAAAATATCATTTCTACTTCAAAAACATTTATCCTTTTATAACATGTCATACAATTTTAAACTAAAAGAAGTTGATTAAAAATAAACATGAAAACTTGTAAAGGAATATTCTTGGAAATAATGTTTTAAAAATCCATTCATGCTATGTAAGTTAAAAAAACATTCTTCTCGTACTTTTTTCAGAAAAGTCAAAAAAGTTCCTCGTACGAAAAACGACAAAAGATTCCTTTCATATCTTTTACTAAAAACTCACCGAAGAGTAAAATTGAATATAAAGTATTGTAGAAGGATATAAATATTACACATTGAGGAAAAATTGATGTGTATGATAAAATACACCCCAGTAAATTCCAAAGTATAAACAATCTAAGATAAAATGAGATTGTGATATTTTCCCTTACCTTATGTCTGATATGCTTTGTACGTATCCGAACCTCATGTATAATGATTTAAATAATGTCATTAACTTATTACAGAATCATATTCATTGTTATGATATCATATATGGTTCACTTATGACTTTATATTACCCGTTCTTTTGTAAATTACATGTTAAAGAAGCGTTTTGGGTAAAATCGTTTCATTTATCATATGTGTTTGGACTTATTGTTCTTGACATTATTTTTACTTATATCATGATTTACTTACTTCCAGAATATAAAATATGATTTATATATCATATATATTCAGTATATATATATATATAATAGATAGATAAATGAAATTAAACACACCTTTCATGGAGACGGTAGTCCGTACTTACGCATGAACGCTGTTTTCCTTTCCTTGTTATCTTGAATGGAAGTAAGTAGATGATATATATATATATACATAAATCAAGTAGATTTACCATGTCATATATTTCATTATTATTCATTATATATACTTTATAATCATTCTGGAATGGTTAACATTGATAATGAATCTCATCACGTCGTGGAGACGGTATTCCGTACGTATGCACGAGCGATGATATCATTTCCATAATTATTGAATTGAGTTGGAGTGGATGATACAATATATCAGAATCATTATGATTTTATAATAACTATGTATAGTTATTCTTTACACCATAATACCCATCCATGTAAGGTGTTGGTGGAAAAACAGATTACACCACGGCGTGGAGACGGTATTCCGTACGTACGCACGCGCGGTGATTTCATTTTCCGTAGGATGGATAGATGGTGAAATAGGTTTGTTTCATACTTATAATAACATATCAGTATATGAATGATACTTATTTTATTACTTCATAATGAAACAACCTAAGAAGAAGAAGTGGAAGAATAAATAAAGATGAAAGAATCGGTAACAGACATTACCTCTTCTTTGAAGTGCTTCTTTGAGACCTCTTTTTAGGGCACTAAAATGGGTCTTTGAAGAAGACCAGAACCTCTAGGATGTTTCTAGGGAAGTGGAGAGAAGAAATTGGCAGGGTTTGGCCGAGATTGAAGGCTCAAAGTGGTGTGAGGAAGAGAGGGAGGAGGTGCCCTTTTATAAGGGAGGAGAGGGGCACCTTTGGAATAACTAAAAATATTATTTTATTATAAAGTCATGTTCGGTTTTAAATAGCTCCAAATTGATTTATTTCGAGGATAAGGTGGGTATGTCTTGAAATCCTCTGATCCAATAGAATTTAGACAAGTTTAGGTTCCTATTTTAACCTTATCATTTAGATTTAACATTAAGTTAAATAATTTTACTTTAACCGTGTCTTCTTGTGTTCTTACACTATAAGGTTAATAAAATTACTATAAGAATCCAAACGAACCCCAAGTTGTTTATTATCAATATATATAACCTTATCTAAGTCATTTTGCCGAACCTTATATTTTTAGGAATAAAATAACAATTAATAATATAATATTTTTTTTAAAAACTATTTTATGTCAATTTTGACACTATTTAGTAATTTATTTTTGTGAAACTTATAACAGAATGATAAGTTCTAAAAAAGTTAATTAAATAAATTATAACATGCCATATTAACCTATAAAATTAGTGGAATTCATAAAAAGTCTCAAATTATATTTATTTGGGTATTTATAATATCAATTATTATAATTTTTCACTATTATGGTAATTACTGCATCATCATTGTGTCATAAATAAATTAATTTATTTAATGTCTAAAAATTGTAAATAAAATATTATTATGTAGGAAATCTTTTTATCTTTCTAAGGAGTATTTATAGTCTAATTTATCTGATGTATAACCCTATATTAAAAATGATTTACTTATTAAACTTTGATTTCAACTATTTTAACCCTTCTTTAAATAAATTAATAATAAATGTCTTAATCTAATCCAAGTGGGCCTAAATGGTCATAGTTTATTCCTAGGGTTGTTTTTGGTCGAATTACACTTGTCCAATAGAATTAAGACATGTGTTAGGGTAATAATAATGTCATTTTTACCCTTAATTACCCTATTTACTTTTAACTGTGGTAAATAAAAGTAAAAGGTTACTATTCACCAAAAATTATTTTCATCTCATTGAACCACATTTTTCTTACTGACATCAACCGTGTCTCTCGGATTTTTGAAATTCCACTCACAGAAGCGGTAAAATTATGTTTTATGAAAAATTCAGTTTTTTTAACTACCACTTAGTGGTTTCACTATTCATCAAAAATTGAAAGTTTTCAGAAAAATACCAAAAATTAGGCCTAAGATATATTTGATATTATGAACTCAAAAGTGATGTCTATTTTACCAAATTGAAAACATATCAGTTGCATTAATTAATTTAAAAATTAATTCCCGTCGTCAAAACAAATAGCGTGTTTTTAAAAGATAATAACTATCAAAAGATTGACACTTGTTTATAACTGGTTTAAAAGTGAAATTACATCCAATGACAAACATTGTATTAAATTGTAAAAATATATTCTAAATATAATTTAAAACCACTCAAATTAATAATTTATCACAATTAATTATTTCAATTAAAAAAATTGTTTCTAATTAAAATTTAGTAATTTTCACTATTCATCAGAATATGAAAGTTATCCGAAAAGTACCAAAATTTCACCTTAGGCTAAATTCGATACTCCGAATACAAAAATGAAGTCCATTTTGAAAAATAAAATTTAAAAAATTTAGAAAAGTGGTTATTACTATTCATAACAGCTAGTTTTAATAATATTTTAATAGCATATCGTTTTTTAGCGAAACTTAGTGTTGCGTACAACACACGCTATCAAGGAAGGTCGTGATTGCGTGTAATGCAAGGCAAGTCAAGGATGCGTGTTGTGAAAGCTCCTTTTGGTTTAGCGTACAACACAAGACATTAATGAAATTAAAAAGAATATTTTTCATAAAATCCTGGGGTGTTACACCCATTGTACCTATTCGCACACATACCCACCTACATTCATCCCATCTAGCATTATTAACCCCCCTCAACATGAGCCTCCAAGGATGTTTCCACCCATGCCTCCATCACTATCTTATTTAGGATATAAATATCATATATCTCTATATCAACTTCATGGATTTTAAAACCTATTAAATATCCATATCCATATCCTATGTTGTATCCCCATTCATTCTATCCTTATCCTTACATGTTTATGCCAACACCATGTTTAACTATACGTCTTGGATCCAATGATTGTTCTCCTTCAAATTCCATTCCACTGCATATGGATGACCCAGTACATGAATTAGAACTTTCACATCCTTTGGAGGCTACAAATCTTGAATAGAGCATTGATCCAATAGATTCTAATGATTAACATCGATTAAGTTTTTTATAAGTGTTTCAAATTATATCACGTCAATTTTTTCTTGTTGTTCTATGAAATAATTCACATTTATTCCTGTAACTTATTCAGTGGGATATTCTAATAGTTGATGTAGGAACACCCATATGTGAGAATACTAGAATCATCAAACACAAATAATTTTTGATTACAATGAAGGGAATCAAATTATAGGTAAACATTATAGATAATATATCATTTTATGAAAACTTTATCCAAGTACAATGATATCATTTCAGTGAAACTAGTTTCATGGAGGAATATCAATAATGAAATCAAGGATAATGAACGGGAGGAGATATGGGTAAAAAAATTGTTAAAATTATATCTATATTATTATTTTATTTAAATGAATTCGCATGTTTGTTTCAACAGAAGTTTAACTTTCCCGACGGTCAAGCTTCTAAGTTTGGATAGTTGATGAATCTTAGGGAGTTTTGGAAATCATATAAGCTTGAGTTATATTTTGTTGGAAGAGTATATTCAAAAATGAGATATGGTTTTACTAATATTCAATGATTTTCCAAATACAAAATAACAATAAATGATCATATATGGTAATAGTAAATAATTTAGGGTGTTCTTAAACATTAATGGTTCAAATTGAAAATTTAATTCTTGTTAATTATATTTTTTTTCGGATGTGTTAGAAAAATATATATATAACAATGATTTTATTATGTATATATACACTTTGTGGTGCACTATAATGTAGGAGAAAGATATATTACAAGTACTTATTATGAACAACTGAGTTTTATGACCAACTCAGTTTGAATTCACCATAAAAAATACTTAAAATAACACTATTTATTATAAAAAATGGAATATGATATTATCTATAATACTCCTATGAAAAATATATTACATTTAATTCACTACATTATAGCATACATGTTCGCATGGAAAAGACGTTTACAGAATGTAAACACTTTCATAGGATGTGAAAAACTATCTAAATCCAAATGCATATTCGAGTTGGTTTCGAGATAATAGATGTTTCAAGAAGTATTGAAGCCTTACAATTCCCCTTGTATCAACTTTTCAAAGTTGATCTATAAATTTTTTTTCAAAAAGATAAGGAACCCTATGATCTCTTACATACAACCCTAAAATTTCTCACAATAAACCTTAAGATGTTTGTTATCAATATTCTTAAGTTTAATGGAAAACCATACTAGTTCTCCAAATGTACCTTACAAAGATACATAAGCATAAAAATACTTATATAAAACCATAGAAGTATTAAAAATGAACCTTAACATGATTTTATTTGTAAATTTGTTTCATATAGGTGAACCTTAAAATGTTCTCATATGAACATTATAAATATTCCCTTCATCATTTAGTCAATATTCTTTATAAAACCTTCCATAAAATAAAAAAATATCTCTTTTATTCTATTTAATTTATCATGATAGAACATAATACATTAAATGAAAATTATATATTTCCAATAATACTATTTACCATCCATTACATAAAATAATTCAAAATTATAAATTAATTTCAATTAACTCAAATATATCTATATAACCAGAAATAAATATAATAATAACAATTAGAATAAATAACCTAGTAGCCCAGAAGAGATCACAAACCCAATTATAAGTATAATTTAAAATCCAAAGTATGATTTTTATAGATATCTCTTAAGTATAAATATAATAAATTGGTTAGTGTTTTATTATAAGTTACATGAAACAGAACATTCACTACAAAAATTTCTAATGAGTCTCTTAACACATTATCTTGTCCATAAATATATGAAACAATAAAATTGTGTATACTAAGTTATGAAACATGGTCATTAAATTGATTCACCACCTAATATAAATAATAAAAATACATAGTTTCCTCTACCCTTTATATATTTAAAATTGAATTTATTTTATTATAGCTTCTATATCAGCCTCAAAATTCAAAAAAAATCCCAAAATATTTGTAGAATCATTCCTCACTTCCCCTTGATGTATCTAAAGATCAACCAACAAATAGTTACTTTAAAGAACCATTTTAATTATCCATTAATGTTTATTTTAATCCACAATTTAATTCATGGATTTTAAGTAATATATATATATATCCATTATATGTTATTAAAATTTAGTTTATTAAAAATATATTAACTACACAAATATCATCAATATAGTTTTTCCCTTTCCAACTTCATATAATTTTCATTGATTATAGTTAAAAAAATGTCTGATAAGGCCTTCTATATGTGGATAAATTGATTATTAAAACTTATATTTTCCCTCTAAATCATGTTGAGTAATTACATAATAGAGACATTAAAAATTTTCTTGTATTTTTTACATATATATATGCTATAACAGCCTAAAAGGACCCTCCAATTGGATCTCTTCTAGTATTTCTCAACCTTCTATAGATCCATATTTCACCCTCATTCCATGTCTCCCCTAATCAATGAATCACATAAATAATCTTAAATCTTCTATCATCTTCCTCGACATGGTAATTTATTTTGGATAGAACATGTATACTTTTCACCTACAACATACTCAAATAACCTCATTGAAAACATTTTTTCATTTAGAAAAATATTTCCTTTATTTTTGAATTGTTTTTATTACCATTTATAAATAATTGGTAACCAAAGAATTAATTTTATTTAAATTTGTAAACCATATATTTTAATAATTTAGTTAATCCAAATTATAACCTCAATTCCAATGGATAGACGATAAATATCCCATCAAATAAGAATATTTTATTAGTATATCGTGTTTCATTAAAACTTGGTGTTATATGTAACAAAATATGTTTAATAAATTCAATATTTTTTAAAAAAAATTCATAAAATATTAAGGTTTTACATTTTACCCACATTAAAAACAATTTTCACCTAAAATCCCATCTCTTTACAAAAAATAAACAAGGATACTTCTTCCTCATCACACCCAGATGTTCCCACATAAATTCTATGTATTTTTTGTATGAAAGTAGGATTTATATATTTATTATCAATAGAAACAAAAACTAATACCATCAGTGTGGATAAAAGAAATGTAGACCGATTGAATCAAATCTCACAATACCCATACATTCATGTGGCATTGATTCCATTCTAGTAAATATGGTGACATTCCCCTTATGAATAATCCTAGAGGCAAAGAAGTCTTCTACCTTATTGCATTCAAACCATGTGTGGATCACCTGCACTTGGTCACTCAAGAGAAGATTAATGCATCAGATGATATAATTGAATTTACATGGGATATCCACATTCTTACGAAGGTAGTTATATATGATTAAAGAATCTAACTTTACTAATTCGTGTTTCATATTTTTGGCTCTATAAAGCTCCATGCCACAAGGAATTTATCTAGAATCAACCATAAGAGAGTCAATATGACCTTAATTAGAATATAAAGCATGAAACACTGAGCCCTTTCCATCTCAAACCACACCAACAACATGTGTAATCCTATTTGTGCATGAACCATCGATGTTTAGTTTCAGACCAACAGAAGTTGGATTCCATTTCACCCATTTTCCCTATAGAGGCAAGAGGAGGGATATATTTTGAAACACAATTTCTTAAATGATGGAGACTTATTCTAGTTCCCTGTGAGATATTTGATTTCATCTTCCATACCTCATGATCTCTCTATTTGGGTAAGCTATGAGACCCTAATGCCTTCATATCAATATTTATTCCATGCCTTTTATATTGTCCAACAGCCCACAATAAGTAGCACTGGTCTATCATTTTACTCATATTTATTATTATCAGTACCATTAAACTAGATATGAAAGATATAATCACAGGATACATTATGTCCACCAAACTCAAATAACACTTCAAGCCTCTTCCAGGTAGCGAGAACCCATTCCAGATGAATGAAATGGTGGAGCATAAATTAATTACCAGGATTTGAGCTATAGGGGAATTTAGAAACAACGGGGATGCATTTACATTGTATCTATTTATCTGTGGGAATGGCATGATTCCTAATACAATAAACCCGGAAGTAGAATTTAGATGGTACATTTCAACACTATAGAATCCACCGCAATTAGTCCCTTGGAATAGAGCTATGATGTAAATAATGGTACTCTTTAGCATTGGAGATGCATTATAGGGATCACATGAACACCGATATGTCCTCTTCATCAGTCATCATGATATTATCAAACATATCTTGTTACTATGAATTAAGAGTAGGTTGTATGAAAAAAGAATACTTTCTTTCCTCCTTGAATGAAATATATGTGGTGGGGCACCATGGGAACCCCAGTGTCGATCCAACCTAATTATGTTTCCAGAAACTGATATCCCCACATTCAATAACCCAACTTGCATGTTGTTGGAGCTAACTATCATGGAATGGAATTTTTTTACACATTCCAATAACCTAATAAATTATTACATTTATAAAAACTTATACTTTTGAAAAATGATTTTACCCTACAGGGAAAAACCTTCAAGAACATCCCAATATTATCTTTCTTTCATATAGTTCATAGATTCCTACACATTTCTCACATTAATTCCCCTAAACTCCCTCTCTATTTACAACCAATCCCACGAATTCCAATGACATCCCCCATCATCATTAGCATCCCACAAAAACTTCACAAACAGTATCTCCATTCTTCTTATCACCGTATTGGGAACATGAAGAGAGGAAAATGTTTGTATGGGGATGGATGAAAGAAAACAATTAACTATGGTAATACGAACCCCAAAATAAGAAAACCAATTTTTCTAAATGTTTATATTACATGGTATTATATCCAAGATGACTTTGAAATGATTTATATGAATTTGACCAGGAGAAATAAGAGGACCCATATATTACATCAAAAATTACTTTCATGAGATACCAAGGGGTTACTCAACATTTATACTTATTCATTCTGGAAGGTGAATGGGAATGAAAACATTAATTTTTTGTTTGTTTATATGATTCCCACTTGAATTTATATATTAATACAAGTCCTTATTTAGGTTGTGGATAGAACTAATTCTTCCATTAACAAAGATACTAATATCATCAGAAAATAGTAAGTGGGGGATACTCGTGATATTGTGTCTGCATCAGTAGGGTAGAATGGATGCATTAGTAAAAATTATTATGATTTATATAATGAGAATATCCTAGGGTAGGATAAATATTCTTGAAAATAATGGATACCCTTATCTTAGGCCTTAAAATATTTAAAAAATCGATATTTTCTTCTTATAAGTGTCATAGAAAACCATGTAGAAATTTAACATTTAAAAAGAGGTTCAATCACCCACATGGAAAATCCCATCATTAACACCACCTTGATAATAAATATTCATTACTTTCTATCATAAAATTTTTCCATATCTAATTTAATTGTAATATTATACCCCATCATTTTGATGTTAAAGTCTCCAATCATCTCTTATGCCAAACCAATTCCACCCTTAATTGATATCCCTTGAATAAAACCATGTTTCTCCTCCTAAACCAATTTTTACAAATAAGGATCTAGAAATCAGTTAATAATAATAGCCAATAACTTGTATGAAATGTTTCATATACCTATGGGCCTAAATCGACTGATAGAGAAAGGATCCTTAACCTTTAGAATAAGGATCATAGTTGTAGTACATGCCACCCTTGGTTGAACACCCACTAAATAAGTCTTGAATGATTCCTACCAGATATATTTTAATGATACACTATCTTACCACATATAATGATTTAGGTAATCCATTAGGTATTTGAGAACTCTCAGGATTGTGAGACTTGAATACCTCCCAAATTTCCTCCTCATTCAGCATGTTTCCTATAGAGCAGTTCACCGACTCAGTAACCACCCTTGAGATGTTTTTAAAAATAACATAATTACACTTTAGGTAACAATATTTTATGATGAATTAACATCCCCAATAAAAGATTATGAGTCATCTTGTTTCATAGATCGCTGTACATATAATCCAGAATCAATAAAAGCTATTACAAATAAGAAATATCATGATCTAGTTGCACGACCTATGAGTTCAGTATGTGCTAATGATTAGATATGTATTTCCTCATGAGAGATACATAGAACAAAATGTGAACATGAAAGATATTCTACTGAAGCACCAAATGATAAGAAACTATTCTAATATGGTCAATAATTTTAAAGGGACCCATATATATAGGGGTAAAAATTGCTTTATATCATAATCATAATTTCATCCTTTGTTTGTGATTTGATCAATTTCTACTTCATCACTTACTTCATGAAATTAATATTCATAATGAAATGTTTGAATTCCTAAAGCACTAAATTCATCATAAGATCTATAAATTATTAATTTATCATATAAATATTTTCCAACAACAAAATAGTTAGATAAAAATCATCCAATAACATCCAAGGTTTGATTTAATCCATTCCATAAATAGTTAACCATAAGGATTCTCTAAAATATGTCTAGCCAAAATTGAATCCAAAATATTAGAACAAATTGATCTCAAATCCTCCAATTATTATCTTAAAAAACACCAAATATCATAAATTAGATATTAATTGTCACATACCAAATATATGAATACTTTTTTCATGAACCAACCCACTCGGGTCCTCTTAGATGGTTGATGGATGAGTCGCAACAACCCCACGACTACCTCCATATTCGAGAGGATAGAGACAAGTTGAAACAACCCATTGTTTTATCATTAGAAATTATCTTATTATAATCATGTCATATTAACACCCAAAATTAGGAAAAATGAACTACTGAGTACGATTTTAGATTTAAACATATTTTTTTCACTTCGGTGATATGAATTTTGAAGATCTGACATACACAGTTGCGATAAATAAGCTGTTTGGAGCTTGATGGAACAAACATAATTTTTTGTGAGCAGTAACCTACAATTATGAATAGTAACCCACCCTTATGAATAGTAATATAACCTTTATGAATAATAAATCATCTAAAATAATAGTAAATTCACCCTAGAAAGTATAAATAAAATTTAGGAATCTTATAAGTGATAATATTTCTTTAGTAAAAGTATTTGAATTTTTATAAGCCATAAGTAATTAAATAAAATTAATTAATTAATTTAAATGAAAATAATTTTCTTAAAATGTGTTCATAAATTATAAATTTAATTTATCCTTGTTTTAAGATAATTTTACAATACATTATGTAATTTTTGAAAACATTATAAAATTAGGTATAGTTTTAAAATCTTTATTTTTCAAGAAAGTTATGATTTTAATAAAAAAAAATTAAATTGATTATATTTAGAAAATTATTTTTGAATAATGGTGCTCATTTTTTGATTCTAAATGTCTAAAAAGTGGTAATGGTGATTTTTTGTTTTTTTATAAAATATGAGAACTTTTGATGAATATTAAAATACAGTAATTTGCAAATTAAGCTAAATAAATGATTTATAGGGTCATGGATGATGTTCTTATTATGTGAGAACAATTGGTTTGAAATCACAAAAACTTTTTACTATTTTTGGTCATGGAATAATCAAAATTTATGGTCTCGAAAGAAATTAATAAACTAAGGAATTAAATATTATGAAAACCCTACTCCCCCCCACTATAAATACCACCCCTCCTGACATCTTCTATTCACTCCTCTCAAGCCATGTGACTTGCCTAAATTCTACCAAAATATCTCTCAAATATCCTCCCCCACGTCCAAAATACCTTAGTATATTCAAAATACCAAATCCTCTCCCATAAAAAGGATCTCAAGGAAGATTGATTCAAGATGTAAATCCCAGTTATCAATTCTTTTACTTTCTTCTCACGTTTATTTGTTTTCTTTTCTATCCATACCTCTCATCATACAAATGTTACTACAGATCTAGTACATTAAATGTACTATAATTTTTTTAGGATAATGAAGTAAGTTATTATCATCTCCTCTCTACTCTTCTTTTAAACTAGTATTAAAGACACTATCTGAGATGTGTTAATTTACAACATTCAAGGATGACGTGTTTTAAATTTCTTTTACCATATAAAAATCTGGTCATGAAACCATTTTTTTTATGTTTGAACTAGATAATTATTTAATATATTTTATTAAATGTTCTATAATGTTTTTTTATACATAATGTTAAATTATAATGGAAAATGAGTTCGTAATGATAAAAAACCAACAATAAACCCAAAATGTTATCACTAATGTTTTTTTAACGATTCAACTTCAATCTAAGTAACCAAATTTAATATAGAAAAATTTCACCTTCTAGGTGTTTAATAATAAAATATAACTCCAATTTTGGACAACCATCCCCATTTTACATGATTCACTATTCATGAAAATAAGTAAACTGATCGTAAAAACTTATAAAACAAACGGACTTGAACAATGAAATTGAACCACTTAACTGATCAAAAAGGTCATGAATGAATGGAAATAGGTTATAATAAATGTTTTAAATATATAAGATTTTTTAAAATTATTATTTAGTTAACCTAATTTTATTATCAAAGTCAGTAATATCAAGTGGAGAACACCGTCAGACATAAGGTAAGGGATCCTCTCTATTTCAATTTTATTTAAGAATGTCCTCTATGTTATGCCCTTTTATGTGTAATCCCAAATGATGGGATATGATTTCGCACCTCACCCATACTTCCCTCCTAATTTAAAAGTTATTATAAACCATTTTATCTCTCATGAATCCCTCTTATGTACACCTGATACTATGTCAATAATCCATAAGGGAATCTACCTAAACCACTTTTGCTCCTTCGCGTTTCCTTATCTTCCTTTTACCAAAAAGAATTTATCTTATCGTTTTATGTGAATCTTATAAATGATGTCTAAATGTACCAAATTAATTTATTAGTACACTTTGATCATTATATTTTGGGGATATAAATGATTTTTAGTGATTCTCTCCTCAATACTTCTCGATAAGCAAACCTATTTTAAGGGAACATCTCGAATTCTTACCCATTTTCAAGTGCACTCTATATTCAATTTTAAACCATCATTGTATTTTTAATATCATTATTTTTTATTAATAATAAGTTCTTGGTTCACTTATTGTTTAGATAATGGATGGACCCATTTTTTTATTTTAAAGGCACTATAGTATTTTCCTTAAAACCGCAGAAAAATGGTTTAATGATAAAATTTTATAAGTACTTTTCTTACATGTTGTCACATATACTTGAAAACACATACTATGATATATGCCTATTTTACCCAATTCATGTTCATGTATATTTTTTTCCTTTATTTCATGGAAACTTTTATGATACTCTCATTTGATATGTTTTTGGACATGATTGTGTTACCCAATTCTTTCTCTGAGTAACCCTTATGTTTATATAAGATTGATTATGTATGATTATTTATGTGGAAAAATATTCATGAAAAAATAATATGGGTGCACCTAGATATCACTCTAATGAATTGGGTAATGTTTATTCTCATGAGAGGTTATGTGGAACAGTCTCAGTGGTTAGCCTTGGTTTGTGCTACCATGTGTGACGGTCTAGGCAGTTAGCCTTAGCTTCTGCTACCATGAGTGACAGTCTTAGAGGTTAGCCTTGAATCATGATAAAGAATTTTTTATGTTTATACAATATTATTATGGCTTAATATTTATATAATTCATTATGTTAGGATTCTATATGTTACATGTCTTTTTATATCATCATGTTATGTCTTCTATCCCATGTGTTAATGATTTTATCTTATGGTTATTCCCTTAAGAGGATATTTAGATCATCCCTTGGTTCATGGGTTACCCAAGGTACCCAATAAATATGTTTGAGCACAAAGGAAGTTATGAGATCAATTTGAAGAATAAATAATGAAATGTTTTATTTAGTTCCATGTTTTCAGTTTTATTTACCTAATCTTCTGAGGCACTAGACTTTACAATCTAGGGATTTTACTCTGATATATAATTATTCATAAAATCATATAATGATATATATAAAAATATATGGTCACTAAAGTTTGAATCATAGAATGTTCTAGTTATTTTTAAAGTTTAGGAATATATATCTTTATTAAGAACCTTAAGGAGGAGACGAAGTATAAAAATGACCCATAAATTTTGGTAAGTATAGAGTAAGTGATTTATCAAAAAAAAATCTTCTTTTTTTGGATACAAATAGGTCGATATGGCTCTGGAACATATATATCTTAAGTTAAAACCTGAAAACACTACATTGATCTAGACTCGAACGGAAACTGGTGCACGACAACGGACCTTGCTACACTCTTGGGTTGACACTCCTGGGGGAAAATCTTTGGTAAATTCACGAGCTTAGTACAAACCATTATTAAGGGGATAAAAGAAATCCAATAAGAAAATAAGTTATTAAATAGATCAAATATAATCTAGATTGAAGCCTAGGGAATCACATGTTAGGATATACTTCTCTTTTACAAGTTTAGTCTTTGATGTTCAAAGTTTCCTTTTTATGCTCAATAGCTAAGTTTTCAATCCCAATAACTGTACATTATTTTTCATAGTTAATGGTGGGAAATATAAGAAAAACTAACAACAACCAATGTGATAGGGAATGTGAATATTTTCATAACGATATGTGTGATATGATGGTAACAAGTCCTCAAACCAACATGATAATACCTTCTCATCTAGATAATGTTATGAATAATAAATTGAATCATGTGGAACAACCACCTCCTCCAGGGAACAATAAATTTTCCTTTTATCTTTCACATGGAAAAGTCCTCTCATGTTTAGGGGATATTTTGATCACCTTCTAGAGGAATAGTGGATTAACTCCCTTGAAAAGATATTCTCTGTCCTCCGGTGCATAGAAGAAGAGAAAGTCCTACTGGCGGTCTATCATTTTGATGGGGAAGCTGATTAGTGGTGGACACTGATCAAGAATACAAATCCCTAGGAGGAAATTGATTCCATGGATTGGGAGGAATTCAAGAGAATGTTTTCAATAAATATTTCCCCAAACCCTCCATCTCAAGATGGAAAGAGAGTTCCTAAAACTCAAGAAGAAAGAAGATGAGTCAACCAAGGAATATGAAGAAAACATTACAAGGATTTAAAGGTACACTTATGGATTTGTCTTGAACACATAAATCAATTTAGATCTCTTATTTAATGTACTAAATCTTAGTGTATGAAAAGAATTGGTGCTTCGATACTTCGACAGCTATGAGAAGATGGTATATTATTATATTAAGGTTGAAATAGAGATCATATCCCCTCAGTGGTATCATGGGCTCAGTTAAAAGAAGAGGAAAATGGAATCTAATTGGGGCGGTCCTATAAATAAATTCCACAATGTAAAGAATCATGATCATCTCACATGTAAAAATTATGGGAAGAAGCATCATGTGAACTGCCTAAAGGGAAAAAGGAATTTTTGCAAATGTGGATTGTTGGTCCATCTAGCTAAAAACTGTTGATGGGATATGAAGAATCCTGCAAATATGGAAGAAGAAAGGATGTTTTGGATGAAAACATAGATTGTAGTGTAGTGTTACAACTGCAAGGAGCATGAGCATTATACAAAAAATTTCCCTAAGGCAAGGGTTTTCGAAGGCAATCAACAATAACATCCATGGAACCAAGGAAGCAATTATACTATCACTACTATTGAGGTGGATCTTGAAAATGATTTGGTGATAGGTATCCTAGTCATTCATTCATTAATAGAGAACATACTTTTTGATTTTGGTTCTATTCATTCTTTCATATCTTTCAAGTTTAGTAGAACTATTCAAACACCACCTCAAAATTTGAAAGATATGTAATTTGTGAGAACAATGAATGGGGAAATTATTGCATACATGGTTTATAACTCCTCCCTAGTAAATTTTTGTGCACCGAACCTCCCCTAATATCTTGTCATACTTCCAATAGTGGAGTTCAATGCTATCTTGGGCATGGATTATCTATCATTATACAAAGACAAAATCAATTTTTGGGAAAGGGAGATCACTCTTCACATCAACAAGCATCCTAAAATTATTTACAAGTGTAAGGAAGAATATGAATATCCTTTAAAATCATTTTCTCATGTGTGGATATTAATTATTTATGAGAAATCAAGTGTAGGTCAAATGATTGTGACAATGGAGAGAATCATGCTTGAATACATGCCCATAATGAGGGATTACATTGATGTATTCCCTAAAGAGTTCCTTGATCTTCCTCATGATTGAGATGTTAAGATCTCAATTGAAAGTATTCATATATCTCTGCCTATATCAAATACACCTTATATAATGGCCATTATAGATATGGAACATCTGAAAAAGTAACTACAGGAGAATCTAGAGAAGGGTTTTATATGCCTGAGTGCTTCACCATGGGGTGCACCAGTCCTATTCGTCAAGAAGAAGGACAAGTCAATGACAATATGAATTGATTATTATGAGCTCAATAAAATCAAGATAAAGAACAAGTATCCTCTGTCGTGGATTGGTGACTTGTTCGATCAGCTTCGTGGGGCCAGTTCATTCTCTATGATGGACCTTTGATCGGGATATCACCAATTAAAGGTGATGAAGGATGATATTACCAAGACTGCCATTCAAATGATGTATGGAAACTTTGATTTCATAGTGATTCACTTTATACTCACTAATGATCAATAAATTTCTTTAGATATAATGAATAGAGTATTTAGAGATTACCTCAAAAAAATTGGTAGTCTTTATTGACGATATTTTGATATTCTCCAAGAGTAAGGAGGAACATGAGGAGAATTTAAATACTGTGTTAAAGACTTTTTGAAGGAATAATATATATGAAAAGTACAGTAAATGCAAGTTATCGATGGTGGAAGTATCATTCTTGGGGTACGTTATCACCAAAAAAGGGATATCTGTGGACCCTTCTAAGAAAAAGGTGATTGAAGAGTGGCCCATAACAACATCTGTAAAGGATATCCGCATCTTTCTCAGTATATATTTGTATTATCGATGATTTGTGAAGAAATTATCATGATTTTCAAACCAAATTACTAAGATGATATAGAGGGGAGTAATGTTTTTCTTGCCTCAATAATGTGAAGACTACTTTAAGGAGATGAAATAGAGGCTTATCACTACACCAATACCCACACTCCCAACAATTGAAGAAATTTTTGTGGTGTATATTGATGATTCAAAGAAGGTATTAGGTTGTGTGATGTTGCAAAATGATAAAGTGATAGCCTAAGCCTTAAGGCAGCAGAAAATCCATGAGCCAAACTATCCTACGCATGATCTGGATTTGGCGGTTGTGACCCTTGCGTTAAAAATCCAGCGACATTATCTCTATGGGGAGAAGTGTGAGATATATACTTATCATAAGAGTCTCAAATATATATTTTCACAAGAAGATATTTATATGTGCTATAAAATATTGATAGAGCTCATAATGGATTATGACTGCTCAATCCACAACTATCCCGGTAAGCCAAATAAGGTGGTGGATGCTCTGAGTAGAAAGGATCATGCGTCTTAGTCAATGATGATAGTTGAAAAGTATCCAATCCTGTTAGATTTTCTAAATAAGTACATGTAAACCATTAATGTTGGAACATCATCAATCCATTATAAATTTATTTCTCAACCATCCCTCATGGATATAATACGGGATGCTCGAAAAAAAGATGTGGAAATTAAGAAAAGGGTGGAAGCCTTTAAAAATAGAAAATCCTATGAGTTCATGATTGATGAGGAAGGATTTGTAAGATTTGGGTCACGATTATGTGTACCATATGATCTAGAGATAATGAATGTGTTTTTGAATGAGGCACATAGCTCAACCTTCTATATCCACCCAGCGAGTACAAAGATGTATCGAGATCTCCGAGTGAACTTTTAGTGGGACAATAGGAAGAAAGAGATTGCTGAGTTTAAATCAAAGTGCCTAATATGTCAACAAGTTAAGGATGAAAGATAGAAATATAAGGGGATAATTCAACCACTACCCATACCAACAAGGAAGTGAGAGAACATCACAATGGACCTTTTCACTGGACATCCAAGGACATATAAAAGAAACAATGCTCTATGGATCATTATGGATCATCTTACAAAGAAAACTCACTTTATCTTTATTTGATAAGACTTTTTATTCAATAAAATTGAGTGGATATATATCAAAGAAATGGAAAGGTTTTTTGTATTACCACTACCTATTTTATCCGATCAAGATTCAAGATTCACCTTGATGTTCTAGAAAGGTCTCCAACATGCTCTAAGTACTGAACCAGACTTAAGTAAAACCTATCATCTTCAAAATGATGGACAATTTAAGCGAACTATTCAAAAACCAGAAGATATGTTGATAGCATGTCCTATTTACTTAAAAGGAGAACGTGGCAAACATCTTTCACTGGTTGAATTATCCTACAACAATAGTTTCCACTTGAGAATTTGAATGGCACCATATGAGGCCCACTATGGGAAGAGGTCCAGAACACCAGCATGTTGGGATGAAGTCGGTTAGCGTAAGCTGATAGGACTTGAAATGGATGAATAAATGGTAGAGAAGGGGGAAACAATATAGTATCACATCAAGGTATCCCAAATTATAAAAAATAGTTATGCAGAAAGTTACCGAAAAGACCTTGACTTTAATGTTGGAGACATGTTATTTCCATGCATATTTCGATCGAATAAGGTCATGAGGTTTGGTAAGAATGGAAAGTAATTTCCCATGTATAACTACCCCTTATATATTCTTTATCATGTTAGGGATGTGTCCTATCTACTAGAACTTCCACCTACCTTGTCTAAAGTACATGATGTCTTCAACATATCCCTCTTAAAAAAGTACATACCAGATCCTTCACATGTACTATCTTCAGAGGTGGTACAGTTGGAGGATGATCTTTTTTAAGAGGAGAACCTAGTGAAGATATTTGATCGTAGACATAAAGTTCTATGTAGCCAGAATACTCACCTGGTAAAAGTACTCTGGTGGAACCATAAGTATGAAGATGCAACATGGGAATGAGAGGAGGCAATGAAGGAAATGTACCCACACTTGTTTATGGCCTAAAATGTAAAACAAAATTTCAAGGGTGATATTTCATAAGAGGGGGGGATAATGTAATGACCCAATGTTTTGTCAATGGAAATTCCATTCTTATAATTATGTCATACAATCACATGAAATCACAAAACAATGAACTATTATGTACTATGTGACCTTTAAACATAATATTTTCACTTCTGTGATTTGAATTTTGAAAATCTAACAAACATGGTTGCGATTAGTATGTTGTTTGGAGTTTTATGGAACAAATATAATTTTTGGTGAATATTAAACTGCCCTTATGAATCATAACCTACCCTTATCAATATTAATATGACCCTTATGAATAATAAATCATCTAAAATATTTATAACCTCACCCTTGAATGTATAAATAAAATTTAGAAATCTTATAAGTTATAATATGAAAAAAATAAGAGTATTCATTTTTTTGTAAGTAATAATTAATTAATTAATTAATTTAAAAGAAGTTTTATTGTCATAAAAGTTGTTAAAAAATTATAAATTTTATGTATTGTTGTTTTACCATAATTTTATAAGACCTTATGTATTTATTGAAAACATTATAAAATCAGTTATGGTTTTAAAATCTGTATTTTTTATGTAAATTATGATTTTAATTAAAAATTAAATTTATTATATTTAGATAAATATTTTTGTGTAATGGAGTTCATTTTTTTATTCTACACATTGAAAAATTTGTTAAGGTGAATTTATGGGTTTTTTAAAATAAATGATTTTTTATGAATAGTAAAATACATTAATTTGAAAATTAAGATATACATGATTTATAGGGTCATGGATGATGTTCGTCTAATGTAATCCCAATTGGTTCAAACTCACATGAACTTATTACTATTTTTTTCATGTAATCATCAATATTTTTGTTCTTGAGGGGAATTAATAAACTAAGGAATTAAACATTATGAAAACCCTTCTCTCCACCACTATATATACCACCCCTCCTTACCACTTCTATTAACTCTTATCAAGCCTTGTACCTTGCCTAAATTCTGCCCAAATATCTCCTTAAGCCCCTACCCCATGTCTAACATTCCTTAATCTCTTCAAATTTTGAAATCCCCTCCCCTTAATTGGATCTCATGGAAGATTGATTCAATAGGTAAATTCCTCTTTTCAATTCTTTTACTTTTTTTCAAGTTCATTTGTTTTATTTTCTATCCTTACCTATCCTCATAATAATGTTATGAAAACTCTAGTACATTACCTATACTGTAATATTGTTATGAAATTGAATAATTTATTATCATCTCTCTTTTACTCATCTTTTATACTAGTAGTAAATGCACCATCTGAGATGTGTTAATTTACCACATTCAAGGATAATGGGTTTTAAATTTCTTTTACCATCTTTAATTCTAGACAAGAAACCATTTTTTTATTTTTATACATATTATTATGTAATATATCATATTTAAGGTTCTATTATCTTTTTTTTACACATGATATTAAATTATAATGCAAAATGAGTCCATAGTGATCAAAAACCGCTAATAAACCCAAAAGGTTATCTCTAAAGTTTTATATAATGATTCCACTTCACTCCAAGTAACAAAAATAAATTTACACCCATGTAACCTTTTGTATGTTTAATAATAAAATATAACTCCAATTCTGGACAACCATCCCAATTTTACAGGATTCTTCATTCATGAAAATAAGTAAACTAATCGTACAAACCAAGAAAACCAATGGACCCGAACAACTAAATTGAACCACTTAACCCATAAAAAAGGTCATGAATGACCTTAAAAATATTATAAAAAATATCATAAATATATAAAATTTTCTCGAATTATTAATTAATGAACCTAATTTGATTATTCATGTCATTGATATCAAGTGGACAACACCATCAAACTTAAGGTAAGGGATCCTCTCTATTTCACTTTTATTCAAGAATATCCTCTATGTTATGCCCTTTCATGTGTAATCCCAAATGATGCGGTATGATTTAGAACCTATAACACAATTCTCTCATGATGTATAAGTGATTATAAACCCCTTTCTCTATCATTAATCCCTCTTAAGTACACCTGATACCTTGTCGATAATCTGTAATGGAATCTACCCAAACATCTTTTGTTTCTTTGGGTTGACTTATCTTCCATTAACCAAAATGAAGTTTTCTTATATTTATATGTTCATAAACTAAATTCTTGTTACATGTATCAAATTCCATTCTCAAGACCCTTTCATCATTCTCATTTAGGGATATACATGTTTTTAAGTGATTCCCTCTTCAATACGTCCCGATAAGCAAACCTTTTTTAGGGAACTTCTTGAATTATTACCCATTTTCAAGTGTACTTTATATTATGTTTATGTAAGATTGATTATATATGATTATTTATGTGGAAAAATATTAATGATAAGTTAATATGGGTTCACTCATATATAGATCCAAATGATTGGATAAAGATGAGTCCCATGAGACGTTATGTGCGATGGTCTTGGCGGTTAGCCTTGGCTTATGCTACCATGTGTGACGGTCTTGACGGTTAGCCTTGGCTTGTGCTACCATGTGAGATGGTCTGGGATGTTATCCTTGAATCATGCTAAATTTATGTTTTATTTCATATCAATATTATTATGACCCCATGTTTATGTGATTCTTTGTTTATAATTTATGATTCCATATGTTACATTCCTTTTTATATCATCTTGTCATTCCTTCTATCCCATGTACTAATGCTTTGTTCTTATGATTATTCCCTAAATGGGATATTTAGATCACCCCTATGTTCATGTGTTCTCTAGGGTACCCTATGAATATGTTTGAGCATAGTAGAAGTTAAGAGCTCAATTTTAATATTTAATAAAGAAATTTTTTATTTAGTACCATGTTTTCAGTTTTATTTACCTAGTCTTCCAAGACACTATACTTTACGATCCTTGGATTTTACTCTAATGTATAATTATTCTTAAAATCATGTAATGTTATAATTAAAATTCTAGAGTCTTTATACAAGTATCCATAAGAATAAATAGTATGGGAGGCCTTTGCCTAATTTACATTTATTCACACACCAAAACATCTCCAGGAAAAAGATTAGTGGAATAATAATTAAAAAAAATTGTAGCATCTAGAGTAAAATTCCATGCATATGATAATATCTAGTGAATAAAAAATAGATTTATTGATTAAACCATAACAAAATGGAAAAAATATATGCCAAACTATAAAATATGCCCCAAACTAACAATAACTATAAAAGTAAATGTTGAGAGAGCCCAACTCTTGATCTCTAATCTCCAACCACTGTACATGGTCAAATACACTTTATTATCCCATATGATACTCTGTAATTGACACCAACCCATCTAATGTCTTAATAATAAATAACACATGCATGAAAATACCATGTAGGGGTTATAATATACATACCCAGTAGGAAACCCTATAAGATGAATGGGATTAATATGAGAAATGGTATAAGAAGATAAATCAACGCATAGAAAGAGGGAAACTGAACACAAAAATAATGATATATGTGCTCATAAAAGAAACCCAAATAGAAGATAAAGGAAATATCCATCTCATAGGATAGCCCATTAAAAGAGTATTTAAATATTTCATAGAGTCCATAATCAATGACCAATAGTTATCATGACTATCCAAAGAGTAACCATGTGAAGCCACACCTCGCTACTGTGTCATAGAGTCGAGGTAGAACCATCTATATATATGGGACCCATCCACTGGTATGACAGAAGGGTTCCCCTCCATATATGAATAGAGTACCCATGCCCTAATCCATTCGGGTGGACACACTTTATATATAGAAGAACAATTTCAGAACACAATAATAGGGTTCCACTTAATGAATAGAGCGCCCATGTATTATCCCAGGAGGAGGGTTTAACTATGTTGATAGAGGACCCTTTATCTAAGTATGATGGTTCCAATATATGGATAGAGGACCCATTACTTATCCATGAATGAGGGTTACACTCTTTTGATAAATAGCAGACCCATTCCCTAGTCTGTTAGGGGGTACCACTTAATAGGTTGAGGAGCCACACCATAGTCTGTCTAGGGGGTACCACTCTCTAACGATTCGTCCTGATAACTGTTGGTATTGAGCACTGAATAATGACACATCACACTAAAAAAATATTGAATAGTATCTCAAAATAAACAAATAATTCCCCCATGATATTCAACATGGATAAAATTCTCAGGATAGGTTACTCATAGCCCAAATTTTGAGTCCAAGAAAAGAAGATATGAATGTTGATGTTTTCTCAAAAGTAAGTACATGACATGTAAGGGGGTCCACACAGTGTTTTTACACACTCATTTTCATGTACATGTACTCTCCATTACCTAGTTAATTGTACATGTATCCCTATACAACATGTAATGGGACTACACCACATCCCTCTACCAACCGGGGATAAGTCATGATCTTCTAGTCATGACCATGTACACTGGCAATGTGCTAGTACATGTCATGTACTTGGCCATGTCTGGGTACATGTACTCCTAGTGTACATTCCAGCCCTCTTTCATTGGGCCACACAACATGTGGGTCCCCAAATAGAGTGCGATACATAACTCACCCAAAAATGCTATCTAATGTTGCTGAGTCACTACATGGTGTGTGTTCATCCCAATACACGTTGTATAGTCAGGAATTTCACAGAAAGTTATATCCGCTCTGCATGAGCTAGATATTATTCTCTCGCCACCGAATCTGAATGAGTACACATTAAATCATTTTTCAATTATGGGTAATGATGACAACCTTTTATCTTACGATCTCTAGTGGCTATAGATCAGAATATGGTTCCTATGATCAAAGAGCTTAATACCTCGTATACCTCCTATGTCATTGATAATCATTCTTGGATCTAAGATCAATAGTATTCATCACCCATATCTCATAATTCATCCGGATTCACCCACAAATATACACATTAATAATCATTCATACAGTCTCCATGATTCTGGGGGTTCAATCGTGCTCAAACCCACCTCATAAATGACAAACTGAGAACCTATAGTCCAATAGTGAAGAATGGAAAGAACGATGGAGTAAAAGCACAAGAAATAATTTGAAATAATAAATGGACAAGATTTATTTGAAATAAATTACCAGGATGAGAAATATGGCATACTAAGGGTAATAAATTGAATGAATATTTAAATTCGATAGACATGATCATATGAAGGTTGGAAAATTCTGTAGATAAAATCACATAATTTAATCCATGATTGATTAATTAAAAAGGGTGACATAAGAAAAATTTACCCAACCACCTGATTGGATATTTCATTGGTGAATAATTTTGTTTCTAATGATGGAGAATACCCATTGTGTTTTTGTGACTCAATTCACCTAGATCTGGTTGTCGGCCATGGACCGATCTCAATCCGCCACCGAAGGTCAATGAAATTTCCTCTCTACAATCCCAGGGTTATACAGATTAACCTAGAGATTCACCATAATCACATATTTATAGAAGTTTATGTAGTTTAGGTTTTAAAATTTAAAATAAATAATTGAATTTCCTTTTTCAATTAAACACTCCCATCAATTACTGCCTCTACCGGATGTCTCATGCGAATGAACTTCATTCCACACCTAGGGTAAATCCTATCCTACAAAATCAACTGTGGTATCATATTTCAGACCTATGAGTCCACTTAGTATGTATCCCATTATTTATGAATAATTGTGTGTGCATGATATGAAATATATTTTATATTTTTATAAAATTAGTTTCAGGATAGTCTATCCTTGGAATCACATGCCATCTTAGCATCTGGATCCGAAAATATTCCTTGATATATTTTAAATTCTTACAAGAAAAGAATAGAGTATCTAAATTGTTCACTCCTTCAATATTTTCATCATTAAAAAAAATAACATAGAAATGAGGTGGCGATACTATGCCTATATTTGGATCTCCCACTCCTTGAAGCTCTCCTGCATGCTCTCATGCTTCCACAACACATGAACCAACATAATGGTCTTTCCATACAAGATCCTCTCCATTCGGTCCTCAATTTCCCCCAGGTTCTCCATGAAGGTGGATCCATCCCTCATTTTTATCTCTCCCCGATCAATAATGTTTGTGGGATCATGCACGTATCTCTTCAGTTGTGATAAATGGAAGATGTATAATACCCAAACCAACATTTGGGTTGTGGTGTGGCGATAGGAAAACTCACCAACCCTTTGGATGATCTCAAATATCCTAATTAACCTTAAGGATCATTTTCCTTCCTGGTAAAATTTCCATAGTCCTCATCATGGAATGACTCTCAGAAAATCATGTTATCCCTAATTGAATTCCAAGGGCATATTAAATAAATCCATATAAGATTTATTCCTACTATGAGATATACTCCTATTCTCATGGATCACCTAGACCTTATCCTTCATCACCTATAACATCTTTGGACTAACAAGATATGCCTCACTGATCATAGTTCTATATAAGGGAGAAATATCGTGTCTATCATACTGAGACTCGAATGGTTACATGCTGATATTATAGTGATAGATAATATTATGAGAAACTTTTCAAAGGGTATTTGATCCTCCTAGCTTCGGCCAAAGTATAACATGAAATCCCTTAGTATATAATCTGACACCTAGATAGTTTTCTTGGCCTTCAAATCTATTTAGGGATGAAAGCCTGTAATTATTCTCTCCTGGGTCCGGAATGTCGCTCTGAGGCCTCTCTACAAGCATGATGTGAACCTCGCATCACAGTCAGAGAAAATTATTAAGAGAACCCCCTAAATGCATATGATCTCCCACACATATAAATACACCAGAATCTCAACCAAAGTATTATTCCTTTTGGAAATAAAGTATGTTGACATCATAAGTCAGTCAACTATCATCTATATGACATCATGGATATTTATTTTATGTAGAAAACCTGTTGCAAATTCCATGGATATCTCATTCCATTCCCACTTTGGCATCTCAAGAGGTTGGAACATAAATATTGGAATATAGTTCTTATATTTCACTTACTGACATGTGAGGCACCAAGAGATGAACTCATCCATGCCCCACCTCATTCCATCCCACCAAAGATACCATTAAATGACTTAGTACATCTTCCCTACAATGTGATGTGTAGCCATAGGAGAGAAGTGTGAAACTCCATCATCACCTCCTCTCAAATCATGACTAGTACCACTATCCATTCCTAGAAAACTATGACATTTCCCCTCCTTTAAAGATTCCATATAGTTCTATTAAGGATGTATGGTCATGTATAACCTCATAGTTAGTGTCTCTAAACTGATACTCCCTCACATGCTAGGGAATATGAGGATTCAACACCATCAACTAATGAAAATATGCACCATATTACTCAACCTTGGTCAGATACAGAGAAGAAAAATATACAGACTCCTCATCCACTAGGTAAAAATGGGACTTCATGATAAGCGAATCTGTAAACCACCAGAAAATTACATGGTGTATAGACTCCCTAAAAGAAACATTCCTTTAGGAACACCAACCAGAACCACTTTCTTAAGTTCATTTATCTCTGAATGAAGACATACTTAAGAATATGATGGTTTGATAAAACAACAATGCACTCTCCTAGAAGACATTTACACCACATATTTAGAGTGAAGACCATCACTGCCAGCCCTTGGTCATTAGTTACATAGCTCTTCTTATAGGGTATGAACTACCATGACCCATGTGTGATACTTTTCTACCTCTTCATCAGTACTCAAATGATCCCATATCCACTGGAATCACAATACACTACATACTCCACACCCTCCTCCAATAGTTTCAAAAGAGGATCACTCTTTAGCCGCAACCTCAACTCCTTATATGATCTCTGACACTTCTCAGTTAATGTAAATGACTTCCACTTCCACATTAGGATAGTTAAAGTTTCTAAAATATTGTATAAGTATACCGAGAACCTCTACTAGTTGTCTTCTATGTAAATAAAATTCCTTACCTCTAACGCCCTCTTGGGTGGATCTTAAGAAAGAACCGCATCAATCTTCATTAAGTCCAAAACTAATCCATTCTAAAATATTAATTCCCTATAAAGTGAACCTCATGGATCAATAACATGAAAATAAAGAGATTAGTATAAATATTTTTCTCTAAAAGGAATCCTAGGATCATCCTCAAGTGCTATGCATCCTCGTCCTCTGACGCAGAGTAGAAGAGTATATCATCAATGAAAAAAACTAAAAATTGTTCCAATTATTGAAGGATGATCCAGTTCATCAAAGATATATACAAAATGGTGGAATTTTCCACACCAAAAGGAATCCTCAAAATCTCATAGTGTTAGTAGTAGTATTAGAATGCCATAGTCAAAATATCATCCTTTAGAACTCTATAGTACTGGTAGTTAGACTTGAGATAGATATTTGAGAACCATATCACACCTCACAACTGATAAATGTGATATTAAATACATAGGAATGGGTAATTTTTCATTATTAAATCTTTTTTTAGGAAATTATAATCATAGAATTCCACAAACTCTTGTTTGGATTTTTCACAAAAAAATCTGGGAGCTGCCTACTAGATCACACTGGGTCTGATAAAACCATTCTCTCAAAGGTCCCCCAAATACACTCTAAGATGACATATATCGGTAGTGTTCATATGATATTCCTTATAATATATCAAAGTGGTATCAAGGTACATGTTGATAAAAACTCCATATCTCTTTTCAGAGGTAGTAATAGAACATCATGATGAAATACATCCATATAATCCTCCACGACTAAAGGAATCCAAATATATGAATATCTTGATGTTCCAAGAGATAAAATCTCTAAATGGAGGGTGATGTGTTTTATATCCATACCCTAAAAACCAAAATTCTCTATGATGAGATATCTTTAACCCAAAAAATATAATCTCATCCCATCTATATGAAGGCATCTGACTCATCTATAGTGACAATCAACCCGGGCATAGACTATGGACATAAAAAACAGACCAAATATTATGTAATAAGGTCTCATCATGATGAACAAGTGGTCCCATGATAAAATATCTCTACCAAGAGATATCTCACACTTCTAGCAGAAAAAAGATAATGAGGATGTTTTCACTATAAGAACCTCGCGAAAATGAGGTTGGGCTATAGACTCAAATGGGAGCTCCATATCTCACACTAAAAGTAAAAAAGATACTGTATTGACTCACACATGTGACTACTAGTACTAAATTAAGTGTAGAATAAACATAGATTGTACCTTTAATCATCTTGTGAGTAGCTGGGTCATATGGATCCATAGCCTATAGTTGTCGATATCCCCAACGACAAGCTCCCTTAGTTTAACATGGTCCACCTTATTGTTGTGGTAGAATGAGATCATAATGACGTCTACCACTAGTATCTCCTCTTGTGGGATCCCGAGTTACTCCTCTTATATATACACCTCTATAGGGGTCTCTATAGCCATGCATGGTCGAACTGTAACACCCCGACCCTAGTTACCCAGAGTCGGGCCATTATTACATAACATTGGCATGATCACTAAAGATAAAGTCTTGAAAGACCGATTAGTTTAGTAGCCTTGTAAATACTAGATACATTCATAAGTTTTACATTACATTATAAACTGAACAACAACATATTCACCATAGGAAACACTCATATCCCTTATACTATCCCTACAGGTCAGTCATAATATACTTCCTTGCATCCTAGGAAAAATAAAACATATAATGAGGTGAGCTCAGATGCTCAGTAAGGATGACAATATAGAAAAAACTTTCATAAATAAGCATAAAAATTTAAGGAAATGTAAGACTAAAAAAATCCTTTTAAACTTGCAGTTCAACATAATATGTAAATGGTAAAATCAAATAATTTCATTTACTTATTCACATGGATATTCTACTAGTAGAATAATCAAATGCAATATCAATATCCACTTTCATAATGATGAAATTAATAATTCTAGAATTTATAACCATAGATTCAAGGCCTTGTATCAAGACAAAAAATAATTTTTTGTCAAGGCCTTATGCCAAGACACTAGTTTGTCTCATGAGACCTACCGATGCATCGAGGAGCTATAGCGGGCTCCACCTGTCATTTACTAAGTCCAATGCATTCCTCATATGAAAAGTTTTAAACATAACATAAATATTCATATTAAAACTAGAATAAGAAATGACAATACTTTTTCCATAAACCATGAATGGTATAAAAATAACACACCACAGTCAAACATATCACAAACCCTTCAATACAACATGAAAGATTCTTATCATAATAAATCAACCTAGATCAAGAATAATATCTAGTAATAGATGTTGAAATAGTTGAAAATGATCAGTTAAACACTTTGAGAGAAATATCTGTTTTCATGAAATCATTTTAAAAGTCACACAATTTATAAATTAATTCATTTAAATTATATTTTTGAATAAAAGTGTCCCATACCACTTTGAAAATTTTTAAAGGAATTAAAATTTATAAACATTCATGTCCATATAAATAAATCCTTAAAATCATTTTGAAAACACGAACATTAATGAGAAAGGTTTAGAAGAATAAATCGTTAAAACATTTAATATGATATTTTAGTAAAAAAGTAACTCAAAATAATCCCTTAAAAAACTCCTTTATGATACATTTACATAGATAATAAATATGTCCCAGTAGATACTTACACAAAAACAACCTCGGATAATAAATAGATTATGAAATTTACCCTTACCTTGTACTTTTCCTTGGTCGAGGGTACGTGAAACTCATATATAATAGTTAAATAATTTTTATTAAATTATAAAATAACCATATATTTAAATATTATATCATATATGATCTTCTAATATTACTTTGTTAATAATATTTTGGTATTATCATCGTTTCGGGTGTTAACTGATTCATTTTCATTTATATGATTTGTTACGTAAGTAATATATGTTATGGATATGATTTATCTTATTCATATTCAGAATGATATTAGGTCTTTAAACATTATTTTTAATCATCAAATTAAAATTATTCATGAATGGATACAATGGGGAATTAATCTCATCGCGTTCGTGGAGATGGTAATATGTACATACGTACGAGAGACAATATAATTTTTTGATATTAAAATCCTATATAATTGGATAGTATATCATATATAAAGAATAATTATCATGTTATATTTATCATTTAAATCATTTATAATCATTATTATACTCATCCAAATGATGAAGTGTTTGAATAACAAACTACACCATGACGTGGAGACGGTAATCTGTACGTACGCACATATGGTGACTTTGTCATTTATAGGATGAATATAATAATGAATATGGTTTTACAATTATTATAATAACATAAAATTATATATAATATACTAGAGTTATAATTTTATAATGGAAAAATAAAGAAATAGGAAGTGGAAGATGAAAAGAACTTGAAAGAGGTGATGAAATATATACCTCTTCTTCAGGTTCTTCCTTTTGATTTGATCAAAAGGAATCCATTGGTTGGCTTGATGACTAAATGAAGGCCTCTATGATGATTGGAGGACAGTTGATAGGGTATTTGGTCAGGAGTTGGCATATCCAAATGGCTTTGAAGGTATTAATTTGAGAGAAGGGGAAGTGCCCTTTTAAAAGAGGGGTGAAGGGCACCTTAGGAAAATATTGAAATATTATTTTATAATAAAATACTTTTCGGTTTATAATGGCTCCAAAATGAATTATTTAAAGACTAATGTGGGGATGGGTCGAATAACACTCAAAAAATAGGTTTTAGAAAGGTTTAAGTAATCATATTAACCTTATCTTTTAGATTTAACTCTTTGTTAAATAGTTCTACATTTACCATGTCTCTTTCTATTTTTATATTACATGGTTAATAAATTTACTAACAACTTTCAAGAGAACCCCAATAGGTTCATTAATGACATATATACTATTATGAAATCTTTTTGGCAGAACCATATATTTTTAGGAATAGAATATCAATTAATAATAAAATATTTGTTTTAAAAACTATTTTATGTCAATTTTGACACTTTGATTTTTTGTGTTTTTTAAATTCATAAAATAATTATTACTTAGAAAACAATTCATTTAATCAACCATAACATGTCATATTAAGATATAAAATTAGTGAAATACATTAAAACTCTCTAATTAGATTTATTTAGATATTTATAATATCAATTATTTTATTCTTTAATTAATAATGTAATTACTGCCTCATCACTGTGTCAGAAATAAATTTAATTATTTAATGTCGAAAAATTATAAATTAAATACCATTATGTAGGTAATATTTTTATCTTTCCAATTAATATTTATAGTCGAATTTATCTTATGTATTACCCTATATTAATAATGGTTTAGTTATTAAACATTGATTTTAACTCTTTTAACTCTTCTTTAAATAAAATTTTATTAAATGTCCTAATCTAATCCAAGTGGACCAAAGAGGTTCATATTTTATTCATATGGGTTTTGAGGTCGAATTATACTTATCCAATAGAATTAGGACATGTGTTATGGTAATTATGATATCATTTTTACCCTTAATTACCCTATTTACATTTAACCATGGTAAATAAAAGTAAAAAGTTACTATTGACCAAAAATTGTTTTCATCTTATTGAAAAACATTATACTTACTAATATCAACCGTGTATCTTGGATTTTTGAAATTCAACTCACAGAAGAGGTAAAATTATGTTTTATACAAATTTCGAAATGCTCTTAGGAGGTGAGTAAAAGACGGGAAAAAGTTCAATAAAATTTTTATAGATCTAAACTCATTATAAAATGAATCCAATGAATTAAATTGAAATTGTAAAGGTATTATGTATCTATCTTGACCTAAAATAAATTTAAATAAAATAAATAATTTTTTAAATAAAAATTCAGTTTAAAACAATAACTTAGGGTTTTTCACTATTCATCAAAAATTGAAAGTTTTCAGAAAAATACCAAAAATTCACCCTAAGCTAATTTCGATATTACGAATCCAAAAATGATGTAAATTTTGAACGATAAAATTTATAACATTTCAAAAATTGGGTATTACTATTCATAACGACTAGTTTGATTGGTCGCGGTGTGTTAGATTCTCGATGTTGCGTACAATGCATGTTATTGCATTATTCAAAGGGAAACGTACTATGGAAGATTGGGGTGTTACATTATTCCTTCCATAAAATAATTTTCTCCTCAAAATTTATAGAATATTCCTACATAAAAAGATTTGGGTGGTTCTTCATCATTAGTTTCTCGGGTTCCCACGTTTCCTCTTCCATCTTATGGTTTCTCTATAGAACTTTTACCAGACGAGTCGTCCGGTTTCTCAGCACTTGTTCTCAAGTATAAATAATTTTGACAGGCTCTTCACAATAAGATAGATTAAGTTCCAGTTCAATTTCCTCAGAGGGGAGTACATGCATTGGGTCAGGCATGTATTTTCTCAACACTGATACGTGGAACACATCGTGAACTTTGAAGAGACTTGGCAGTATTTCCAAAGGGTAAGATGCAACCCCAATTCGTTCTAGAATTTTGAAAGGTCCGATTTACCTAGGACTGAATTTACCCTTCTTACTGAATCGTGTAACTCCCTTCCATGGAGATACCTTCAAGAAAACATGATATCGTACCTTAAATTCCAAATGCTTCAGTTATCATCATAGCTCTCCTACCTACTTTTTGCTGCTTTGATCTGGGTTTGGATTAACTTCACATTTTCCATCTTTTCCTCAACATGTTCTGGTCCTATGAGTTTTCTTTCACCAACATCATCCCATAATGTTGGTGTGCGACAACTCTTTCCATATAACGCTTCATATGGAGCCATCTAAATACTTGAATGGAAGCAATTTTTTATAAAAAAAATATTCCTTAGGTCAATATTGATCCCACACATACCTTGAAAGTCAAGTGAGCAAGATCTCAACATGTATTATAAGGTTTGAATAGTCTGTTCTGATTGTCCATCAATTTGAGGTTGGAAGGAAGTGCTCAAACGAAGTCTAATATCTAGGGCCTTCTGAAGTCTTTTCCTTAATATTGAAGTAAAATGGGGATCACAGCCAAAAAAACCGATAAGGGCACTCCATGAAGTCTTACAACTTCATTAATATATAGTTATTCTAGATGTTCAAGTGGTAAATCTTCTCTTATAGTAAGAAAATGTGATGACTTGGTAAGATGATCAACAATGACCCATATTTCATCATTACATCTTGTAATATTTGGTAGCCCCATAATAAAGTCCATCATAATATTATCCCATTTCCACTCAGGTGTGGGAAGTGGTAGTATGACTCCTCCAGGCTGCTGCCTTCTAGCTTTCACTTGTTGACAAACCATACATCTTGACACAAAATCAGAAATCTCTCTCTTCATGTTTTCCCACAAAAAATGTTTCTTCAAATATCTATACATCTTAGTTCTACCAGGATTTATAGAGAAATTGGAGCTATGTGAATCATCGAACAATTCCCTTTTTAGATCAGGTATGTCGGGAACACAATGTCTCTTCACAAATTTTGAAATATCATCTTCATATATTAAGTCACTTAATCTCCTATCATTCACAGCTTTAATTTTCTTCTGAAACTTCTCTTCATCTGTTTGAAAACTTTTTATCCTATCTAGTAAAGATGGTTTGGCAACCATTTGAAAAAATAATTTATGTTTGACCTTCCATGGTTATTCCCATATCCATCTTTAATAGATCCATGAAAATAGGATCCCTTTCAATTCTCATCTTGTTAAAAACACCATTATCTTTTCTACTCAAAGCATCTGCCACATTATTTTCCATCCCTGGGTGGTAGTGTATAGTGAGATCATAATACTTTAGTAGTTCAAGCCATCTTTTTCACCTCATGTTGAGTTCTTTCTGTGATAAAATATACTTCAAACTCTTGTGATCAGTATATATCTCACATTTTTCACCATAGAGATAATGTCTTCATATCTTCAAATAAATGATTATAGCTGCTAACTCAAGATCATGAGTAGAATAGTTTTTCTCGTGAATTTTTAGCATTCGTGATGCATAAGAAATAACTCTATCATTCAGCATAAGGACACAACCAAGTCCTTTCTTTGAAGAATTTCTATAAATAACAAACCCATCATTCCCCGATGGTAGAGTCAAGATAATAGCATTGAATAATATTCAATTAAGTTTTTTAAAAAAATATTCACACTCTTCTGTCCAAACAAATTTAACCCCTTTATGTGTGAGCTTTGTAAATGAATTAGCCAACCGGGCAAAACTCTGGACGAAACGTCGATAATGACCTACTAAACCAATAAAACTGCTTACCTCTGTTATACTTGTCTGTGCTGGACATTCATGGATTGCCTTGGTCTTTAAAGGATTAATAGATATTCCATTCTTAGAGACAATATGGCCATGAAAAGAAATCTCCTGATTCCAGAATTCACACTTGCTAAATTTACCATATAATTAATTTCTTCTAAGAGTCTTTAGAATAATTCGCAAGTGATTTTCAAGATCTTAGTAGATTTTGGAATATACCAAGATATCATCAATAAATACAACTATAAAGTCATCAAGATATTTCTTGAAAACTCTATTCATTAGATCCATGAATACAGAGGGTGCATTAGTCAACCTAAAAAGCATTACTGTAAACTCATAATTCCCCTACCTAGTTCGAAGTGCTATTTCTTGAATGTCTTCCTTCTTCACACACAACTGATGATATCCAGATCGAAGGTCAATCTTTGAAAAATATTGAGCTCTATGAAGTTTGTTGAATAAATCATCAATGCGAGGTAGGGGATACTTGTTCATTATTTTAATAGCATTGATTTCTCTGTAGTTAATACACAATCTCAAAGATCCTTCTTTCTTCATAACAAAAATAATAGGGGCTTCCCATAGAAAAACAGTAGGGTGAATAAATCCATTTTTACTCAATTCCTTTAGTTTTTTCTTTTGTTCAACTTATTCAATAGTGGCCAATCTATAAGGTGTCTTGGATCTGGGCCTTGAACCAGGAATTAAATCAATGGAAAACTCAATTTCCCGTTCTAGAGGATGTCCAAGTATATCTTCTAAAAACATATCAACATATTATTGAACAATAGGTACGTCCTCTATTTGAACATTTTTTTCATCACCCATAGTTATTTCATTCTCCTCCTCCCCAATAATTGAATTTAGGTGAGCTACCTGGGTGGATCTCGACAAGAATTATGTGGTGATGTTTCTACTCTAAAGATAATGTACTCCTTATCATCATTGAGAATTGTAACCTCCTTATTATTATAATAAATTTTCGCATCATGGTCTGAAAGCCAATCCATACCAAGGATTATATCAAATTCAATCATGGTTATAATGATTAGATCAGTAGATAAAGAACATTTATATGCTTTAATAGAAACTGATTCACAATAATTTGTTGCAATGATACTTCCCTTAGGAGTTTTTACTGATAACTCCCTTGTTAAGTCAGATTGAAAATATCAAATTTTCTTAGAAAACTAGAAAGATATGAAATAATGCGATGATCCAGAATCAAATAAAGCATTTTCTAAACTTGAGGAAACCATTAAATTATCTGCCACTACGTCTTTCGGAGCTTCAACCTCAACAGTAGTGATAGCATAAGCTTGTCCTTGATCCCTTTCCCTTTTCTAAGGTAAATTTCCTTGGAGATTAGGACATTAATTTTTGTAATTCCCCTTTCTCTACAATTTTAGCATTCAACATTGGCAGCCTCTTTCTTCCCCTTGCAATCATGAGTTTGGTGGCCTTTTTCACCACACATGTAATAGAATCCCATTTGATTAAGGTAAGTACCGGGGTGTTTCTACCCACACTTACCATAGGATGGATATTCAACATTCCCTAATTCCCCTTATTTCTATTTCCAGAGTGTTCATCAGATCTCGTCTTCTATTGATTTGCTTTAAAGTCATAAGACTTAGAGAATTCAGTTTCTATCTTGATAGCGCATGAGACAATATATTCATATGATAAGAAGGATTGTGAGACTAATTCTCGCAATATAAATGTTTTTAACCGATATAGGAAATGATGAGTCTTACTACTTGGGTTACATATATAATCTGCAACATGTCTTGCTATCCTTGTAAAGTTAGCCTTATACTTTGCGATATTCTCATCCTTCTTTTGTCTCAGACTCAAAAATTGTCTTTATATATTTTATCGATGGTCATGAGGATAATATTTTTCTTATTAAATCTCTTTAAAGTCCCTCCATTCCATATTTTATACTTCATTATCTTCCTTTTTGTTTTGAATCAATGACCACCATTGATCTGCATCTCCCATGAGGCGATAAACTTCCATGACAACGTTTTCCCTTTCGCTACTCCCCAAAGAGTGAAATATTTTCTCTAAGGAATTTATCCATTTATCAAATAATAATGTATTTGTAGTTGTTTTAAAAAAAAATTTGGTTGTTTCCCCATGAAGCGTTCTAACATTGATCCTCCGCATTGTGGATTAGGGTGCACCATACAGGTAAGGTTATTATTCATAACCCGAGTGAGTTGTCCCAGTACAATGATAAGATGATCAGCACCAGTTGCATCACTAGATCCACTATAACTATCTTGAGTAGGAGGTCAATACTTACATGGAATACGTGAATTGATATGGTTTCCATTCCTTCCAATATGCGCTATTTCTAAAAAATGGCATACACTAGATTAGTTTATGAATCACAATACATAGTTCCAAACATGTAAAACAGTTAACATAAATTAAACAGTTTATGGATATAATCCATATCCATAAAAATGTTTTTCTTTGAGGAATTATATACTCATAATCCCTTCATACTAGTTTTTATTGAAAATTAGAAATATCCTAAGCATATCCCCCAGGAGTGTCTTAACCAAGAGTGCAACAAGGCCCGTTGTCGTGCACCAGTTCCCGTTCAAGTCTAGCTCAAAGTAGTGTTTTGGGTTTTACCCCAAGGTACATCTGTGGAAGAGCCTCCTCTACCTGCTCATGTCTAGGTAGGGATTTATTACCTGAAAAACTCACAAAATCTCTACAATACTAGAATTCTAGGAAGTTCTTCTATACTAATACTCATGGTATATCTTACGTTAATTTCTCTAATCATAGTTTTTATAAATATAGCTTCCAAGGTTTGTACTAAACTTCCTCTGATACCAACTGTAACGCCCAGACCCTAGATACCTAGAGTCGTTTCATTATTACATAACATTGTCATGATCACAAAAGATCACGTCTCGAAAGACCGATTAGTTTAGTAGCCTTGGAAATAATAGATACATTCATAAGTTTTACATTACATTATAAAATGAAAAATTACAACAACATAGTATCCATAGGCCACACTCATATCCCTTATACTATCCCTGTAGGTTAGTCATAATATACATCTTCACATCTTGGGAAAAATAAAACATAGAAAGGGGTGTGATTAGATTCTCAGTATGGATAACAATATAGCATAAAGTTTCATAAATAATCATAAAAATTTAAAGCAATGTAAGACTAAAACAAAAGCCTTTTAAACTAAAACTTTAGAATAATATGGAAAATATAAAATTAAATAATTACATTTACTTATTCACATTGATATTCTACTAGTCGAATAATCACATGAAATATCAATATCCACTTTCATAATGATGGAATGCATAATCCTAGACTTCATAACCACATAGTCAAGGACTTCTGTCAAGACTACAAATAATATTTTTTCAAGGCCTTGTGCCCAGACAATAGTCTGTCTCATGATACCTACTGATGCATCGAGGAGCTATAGAGGGCTCCACCCATCACTTACTAAGTCTAATGCATTCCTCATATGAAAATGTTTAAACCTAACATAAACATTCGTATTAAAAATATCATAATAAATGTAAATACTTTATCCATAAACCATGAATGGTATAAAAATAACACATCCACCGTCAAACATATCACAAAACCTTCAATACAATATGGATGATTTTTATCATAATAAATCAACCTCGATCAAGAAAAATATCTAGTAAAGGATGTTGACATAGTTGAAAATGATTAGTTAACCACTTAGAGAGAAATAGAATTTTTTCTTGAAATAATTTTCAAAGTCACGTAATTTATAATGGAATTCATTTAAAAGATATTTTTGAATCAAAGTGTCCCATACCACTTTGAAACTTTTTAAAAGAATTAACATGTAAAAATTGTCATGTCCATATAAAAAAATCCATAAAATTATTTTGAAAACATGGACATTAATAGGAAAGGTTTAGAATAATGAATCATTAAAACATTTAAAATGATGTTTTAGTAAAAAACAACTTAATAGAATCCCTTTAGAAACTCCTTTATTAAACATAGACATGGATAATAAATATGTCATAGTAGATACTTACATAAAAACAACCTTGGATAATAAAGAGATTGTGAAATTAACCCATGCCTTGTACTTTTCTTTTATCGAGGGTAAATTAACCTCCTGTATAATAGTTGAATAATTGTTATTAAATTATCCATGAACCATATAAATAAATAAGATATCATATATGATCTTCTAATATTACTTTGTCAATAATATTTTTGTATTATCATCGTTTCGGGTGTTAACTGGTTTGTTTTTCTTTATATGCTTTGTTGTGTAAGTAATGTTTATTATGGATAGGATGTGTATTATTCATATTCAGAGTGATATTGAGTATTTAAAAATTATTTTAAATCATCAAATGAAAATTATTCTTGAATGGATACGATGGGGAATGAATCTCATTGCGTTCAGGGATAGAGTAATCCGTACGTACGCACGAGCGACAATGTCATTCTTTTGATATTAAAATCATATATAATTGGATAGTATATCATATATACAGAATAATTATCATGTCATATTTATTATTTACATCATTTATACTCATTATTATACCCATCGAAATGATGAAGTGTTTGAATAACAAACTACACCACGACATGGAGATAGTAATTTGTACGTAAGCACGCATAGTGACTTTGTCATTTATAGGATGGATTGAATAATGAATATGGTTGTTAAATTATTATAATAACATCACAGTATATATAATATGATGGATTTATTATTTTATAATGGAAATAATAAATAAGGAGGAAGTGGAAGAAGAAAACAACTTAAAAGAGGTGATGAAATATTTACCTTTTCTTCGGGTTCTTCCTTTTGATTTGATCATACAGGATCCTTAGGTTGTCTTTATGACTATATGAATGCCACTAGGATTAAGGTATTAGAGTTTATAGGGTATCTTTGTAGGTTATGGCCGATCCAAATGTCTTTTAATGTATGAATTTGAGTGAAGGGGAAGTGCCCTTTTATAAGAGGGGTGAGGGGCACCTTAAGAAAAAATTGAAATATTATTTTATAATAAAATCATTTTTGGTTTCCAATGGCTCCAAAATGAATTATTTAAAGGTTACGGTGGGGATGGGTCAAAAATATCTCAACCAATATGTTTTAGATAGGTTTACGTCATCATATTAACATTATCTTTTAGATTTTACTCTTAGTTAAATAGTTTGACTTTTACCATGTCTCATTGTATTTTTATATTATATGGTTAATAAACGTACTAAAATCATTCAAGAGAAACCCAAGTGGTTCATTAATGGAAAATATAATATTATTTAATCCCTTTTGTCAAACCTTAGATTTTTAAGAATAGAATACCAATTGATTATATAATTTATGTTTTAAAAACTATTTTTTTTCAATTTTGACACTATTTAGAATTTTGTTTTTGTTAAATCTATAACAACATTATTACTTCGAAAAAAATTCATTTAATAAATCCTAACATTTAATATTAACCTAGAAAATTCGTGGAATGCATTAAAAGTCTCAAATTATATTTTTATGGATATTTATAATATCAATTATTTTAATCTTTCATTGATAAGGTGATTACTGCATCATTATTGTGTCATATATAAATTTAATTATTTAATGTCTAAAAATTATAAATAAAATATAATAATGTATTAAATCATTTTATCTTTCTAATTAATATTTAAAGTCTAATTTATCTTTTGTATAACCCTATATTAAAAATTGTTTAGTTATTAAACATTGATTTTAACTATTTTAACTCTTCTTTAAATAAAATAACAATAAATGTCCTAATCTCGTACAAGTGAACCAAAGAAGTTCATATTTTCTTAATAAGGTTTTATATGTCAATATATACTTATCTAATAGAATTATTACATGTGTTAGGGTAATTATGATGTCATTTTTACCCTTTATTACCCTATTTACTTTTAACCGTCGTAAATAAAAGTAAAAAGTTACTATTCACCAAAAATTATTTTTATCTTATTGAACCACATTTTACTTAATGATATCCACCATGTCTATAAAAGTTTTGAAATTCAACTCACAGAAGAGGTAAAATTATGTTTTATATAAATTTGGAAATGCTCCCATCAGGTGTGTAAAAGACAGAAAAAAGTTCAATAAAATTTTTATATATCTAAACTCTTTATAAAATGACTCCAATGAATTAAACTAAACATATATTAGTATAATTTATCAATTTTAACCTAAAATAAATTTAAATAAAATAAATATTTATTAAAATAAAAATTCGGTTTTAAACAATAACTCATTTTTTCACTATTCATCAAAAATTGAATGTTTTCAAAAAAATACAAAAAATTCAGCCTAAGCTAATTTCGATATTCTTAATTCAAAAATGAAGTCCATTGTGAAATATAAAATTTATAAAATTTCAAAAAGTGGGTGTTACTATTCATAATGGCTAGTTTGATTTATCGTGGTGTGTTAGAATCTCGAAGTTGCGTATAATGCAAGCTATTGCATTATTCAAAGGGAAACGTACCGTGGAATCTCAGGGTGTTACCCTATCTATTATAAAAAAAAATCATCCTCCATATCAGCCCATCCAAGATCCTCTTTCCCTACTTAACATGTTGAATCCATTAATCATCTTCTATGTGACCTATCCCATCACATGCATGACATCTCCCCTATCATGGATGCACTAGTACTCTATGTGACCCCTATGCCATATGACCACATGCATGAATCTTATCATAATAAGATCTCCTAGACTGAGATCCAATCGACTTGAACTTTATAGCTAATGTATATGAATCAACCCTATGACGAACACAACTCGATCTAGCTGTATAATGTACCTAAAATAACAAACTCTTCATTACTAGTGGCCAATTTAATACATCATATATGGAAATAAACAGGGGTACCACACTGGCCTGGATGTCTCTATAGAGGCCTTGCTCAAAATTTCCTAGCCATAAGATTCTATCCCAAATCATATTAAAGGAGTACATCATAAGGATAATGATCCTCAAAACATAATAAAAAACAATCATCCATCCTTGCAACAGCTCTAGAATCTTTTACATTTGGACTGATCATAAGCACGAGGGATAATACTCCTCACAAAACAATTGTTGAAAGTCAGACCATGAGTGTTTTGACTCATGATGCGTCTTGGTGACTATGCTCCACCAGTGCCCAGCTACTCCATGGAAAAGGCTAGCCTCCAAAAAAGCTTTTTATTATTTGGGGTCTGTAGAAGCCTGGAAACTCGGATCACTGAATAAATTCAGTCTTATGTTTTCTGGGGGTGTTGTTCAGCATGGATCCTCAGTAACCCCTTCCACTAGAACCCGTAGTGTATTCTCTGACTGCATACATCCTCTTCTTAATATGCTGGTATAATCTACTTCTCGATAGGTGGGGGTGCTACTACCTTCCCAATAAGAGGAAATATCTCATGTGATAGACCTTGAACTGAAGCCTTGTCACTCATCAGATCACCTCCATTATCTTGAATTGATAACCCACGATAGTTCGTTTTGTGAAATAATCTTGAAAGTTTAATCGAGACATAAAATTGTCAGATGATAATATATATGGGGAGATGACTCAATAAGGGAAACAAAAAAGAAACAATCCTATATGATGCATGTAACAATGTTCCCTACATCAAATTTCTTGGTATAGCAAGTCGACATGTTGGTAATCAGAGTTCTTGTCAACGGATACATCTACCATCGCACCAATAGTGGGTTCCCTGGCCTAGAAACAATACTTGAGACACTTTGACACCATTTCCATTAGTTCCCAACCAAACATCATAAGTTAAAATAACTCAAAACATCATATCGAGGTTAAAACACCTTAGATACCAATATATCACAACCCGACCCATCAGTGCCTGCCTAGCTAGTGAAATGTTGAGCCACAACTACCCTAATCCCTACTTTATAGGTCCAGGGTTGGTAAAAAGTTCCAAAATTAATAACAATTATGGGAGGAATTTTTCAAATTCACCTATATAAGTACACCCAACCATCTCCTTGAAGAATTTTATAATAATGATAATAATAAAATTCTATAATATCTTGAGTAAAAACTATGTGTGTGACAATCTCCTGAAAATACAAAAAGAGGGTGACCGAGTAAATAAAAATGAAAGGGGGAAAATACACACCAAAATGGAGAATATTTCCCAACCAAACAATAACTATAAAATTAAATGATAAGAGAGGCCACCTCTAGATCTCGAATCCCTGACCACCGTATGTGGTAAAATGAACCTAGGTATACCCTATGATTTTATATAATTTCCACTGGCACGTCTTCCATCTTCATAAGACAAGACATATTTAGGAATCTTCTATTCATGGGTGAGTATATATATACCCAGTAGGACATCTCAAAAGCTGAGGGGGGGGGGGAGAGAATACGAGACATGATATAAGTAGACTGCTCAACCAATAGTATGAGAGAAATGTAACCCAATAAAAAATATTTATGTTTTCCTAAATGAAACCCTTATAAGAGATAAAGTGGATCATTATTTAATATCCCAAAAAAATGTAAATAGTTCCAAGAGTCCATTAATTATCCCCAACAACTCATGTGTCTTTATGAAGAGTAACCATGTGAATACAAACCTTTCCACTATGTCACACAATCGAGGTGGAAGAATATCTAGTTAGAGGACCCATGACCTCATTTGATAGGATTATTCCATTAATTATATGGTTAGAGGACGCACACCCTAATCTTTCAGGGGGTTGTTTCACTCTATAGATAGGGGAACCATTCCTTGAAATAGTATGAGAGTTTCAATCTATGGATAGTGGACCCATGACCTCTCATAATAGGAGGGATCCACTCTATGGATGTAGAACCCATACCCTGTCCTAGAAGGTGTGTTCCACTCTATTGACAGTGGACCCATGACTTGCCCTGGTAGGAGGGTTCCACTCAGTGAATACATAGAGGAACCATGCCCCAGTCTATCAGGGGGTAAAACTCAATAGCTACATGTCCCACTACATAGATCATTAGGGGTACCACTATCTAATGATCTTGCTTGATCACTGTCATCATTGAGCACCGACTAAAGAAGAGTTACACTTATAAAATATTGTATCATATTTAAAATTACACTATGAAGTTTACCATCACATTATACATGGATACAAACACATGATAGGATACTTGTAGGTAAATATATGATTCCTAATATAGGAGATACGATAGGTTGAATTTTACTAAAAAGTAAAGTACACAATATGTAATGGGGTTCCACACAACATGTGAGGTTGCTTCTTTTATTTTATACGTCCTCACTAGTGCATGGATCACTGACTATTTAACCTTACATGGTGTGTAATAATACTACATGGTGTGTCTCAGCTACCTAGGGACAAGCTGTGTGATATTGGCCATGCCTGTTTACACTAGTCTTATGCTAGTACAACATGTATGACTCGACATGTTTGTGTCTGTGTACTCCCAGAGTACAGGCCAGACCACCAACATCAAGACACATGTTGTGTGGGGTCCCATATGGCGTGTGATACATAACTCACCTAGAAACCCTATCTACCATAAATGGGTCCCTACAGGGTGTGTGATCATCCCTTTACACACTGTGTAGTCAAGATTTTCATTGAAATTTAGATCAACTCCATGCAACCCAGATATAATTCTACCAAATCTAAATCCATCCAATTCAAACTTTAATGTCATTTAAAATAATTATAATTATTATATCCATCAATTTAACGGCCTTCGATGGTTGGAAATTAGAATCTGGTTTCTCTACTCGAAGTGGCTGCCACCTTATGTGTGTCCCATGTCACTATTGATCATTCTTTGATCCTGAATCAACATGAATCATCACCCATATCCTAAAAATAATATGGATCACCCTAAAATCATTATTTCAATAATTTTTTATACAACCATTATTATTCTTGGGGTTACATCACTCTCTAACCAACCCCATAAATGTCAAATAATGATGCAAAGTCCAACGATAAAGACCATGAATAATGATGGAGAAAATCACAAGAACAAAGGTTCAACAATTGTCGACCAAGAATTGTTATCCAAAGAAAATGTTTTTGGGAAAGAAAGATTCCATAAAAATTATTAAATCAAATGAATAATTAAATTTGATACACATGCTTGTGCAATGTTTGGGGAATTCCAGAAATCAAATTAGATAATTTAATCCATGCTTGACTAATGAAAAATTGTAGAAATGCAATAAAATATGTAACCTACCACAATATTGGATTGTTTATTTGTGAAGAACATAGATTTAAATAATGGAGAAGATATATTTCATTCGATTTACCTTGATTCACCTTGATCTGGCTATCAATCATTCGTCGATCTCAATCCACCATTGAGGGTCGGTGGAACTTGCTCTCTACAATCCCAAGGTTATGCAGATAATAACAGAGATTCACCAAAATAATGTATTTATAAGGGAATTATCATTTTCAATAATTTAATTCAAAACAAATAATTTAATTATCTATTTTAATTAAAATTACCCTCCAATGAATTCCTCTACCGAACATCCCACACCAATAAACTTTAGGTCGTGCCTAGGGTAAATCCTTCACTCCATACACAACTGTGGTCTCAGATTTTCGATCCAAGACTCCATTTATAATATTTATCATTATCTTTGAGAATATATTTTCCCCTAATACAAAATATATTGAATATTTTTATTAAGTTAATTCTGAGCTCAACTGGCCTCGGAATCGCTATTCGTTTCATCGCCTGGCTCCGAAAATATTCCTTGGTATATTTAAAATTCTTATAAGGAAATAACAGAGTCTCTATAAACATAGTCATATATTCTCTTGAAACATGTTGATATCTATAATTACCTTAATATCTCAATAAAAACATACATACATCCTCATTCCTTTAATAAAACCACATATTATTGACTGAATTTAATAAGTCCAAAATGATTTCAAATCCCTCAATGATAACATAAACAAATTTTTTAACATATCAGTAATCAGTTCCATGTTCATAAATATAATCCAATTTACTTTATGCATATCAATAATCTCTTTTTTCAAACAAGATACCATTATTTCAACATCTGGAACATATTAAGGGTTATCTCCTTTTAAAAATGTTTTTTGTAAAAACATCACATATCTGTTAAATCATTTTTTAGTTCATCAATACCAATCAACATATTCTCGAAAATACTTAATGTAAAAATTGTTTAGAAAAATATATATTAATTTCTTGATACATATAACATAATTATTTAATTTTAATACATAAATACTTTAATAAATTCATTTTATTCTTAAAACATTAACTAGGATTTGTTATCTTATTCTTTAATACCTCTTTTCTACAATATGAAATTTTAATCTAGTATTTTGATTCATGAAACTCAATTAAATAATGCTTCTTAAATTTGAAATTAACAATAATATTATAAAAAAACTATACATTTCATATGTCATTCTTAGTCTCTTTACCATTATCAATATAACAATTACTTTCATAACATTTCTATTTCTCTTCTTGAGTTTTCCTCTATGAAATCTATTTAAATATTTTAACAATTTAGAAAAATTCAACCATAGATGATAACATAGAAAAAAAATTATTATCATCCATTTCATTAACAATAAATTTCATTTTTTATTTATAATTTACTTTCATTATCTTCTTCTTTTCAAAACTAAAAAAATCTTACTACTCCTCTAAGATATCCACATTACTAATTCTTTCCACATTCATATCATATATTAAAGTGAATAAAAATTTCTCCATGGTCTCCACAACCTATGCTCTCAGAGGACTCTATCTTACTCTTCATTAGTGAGTGTGATTGATTATGAAGGTTCAATTTATTAATAATATATCATGATAACTAATTATTCATAATCACAGTATCCTTTACTCCATTCATAATCTTATTTGGTTTCTAATCAAAACATTTTCTATCACATTAAATGTTAACGCAATTCCTTATGAATCCTTTCATTCACTAAAACCAAAACACAATGTGTGATAAATAGTATTCATTGTGGTAAAAACATAATCATAGAAAATCAATTATATGATGTCTAAATCATGACACATTCATTTCAATATATGACACTGTAGGATTAACCTATGTTATTCATGGTCAATATTTAAATCATTCGTTATGATTCATAAAGATTTTGTGCATTTAAAAATAATATCCACTGAGAGTGTCAAACCTAGTGTAGAGTAAGTTCTGTTATCATGTACTAGGTAATACTCAAGTCAAGACTAACACACCATTTTCAGAGTTATAATCCCTATGTACATATTCACCAAACCCATGTCTTATAGTAGTATCCAGAGAGAGAATTAATTACTTAGAACCAATTTCTCTATCCATCAACAAAATAATAAGAAATTTTCAATACTTAGAATTATCCTTATATTTACCCTTATACATATCCCTTGGAATCACAGTAATTTTTTCTCATCCTAGATTCCAAAGAGTAACTAAAACTTTCTATAATACTAATTATAAAGAACCCAAATTTTTTTACCTATATATTAAATCCTAATGGGAAAATTTTGATTATATAATATAATGATCCCTGATATAATCATTTACATCTAGTGCCTTTAGAAACATGGAATCATAAAAAACTGGTTCATAATAGTTCTTCTTCATCTCCCACTTAGTTACTCATAACTAGGACACTTCATATACATTTCACACATGATAAATATAATCATAACCCAGGTAAAATAAATATAATAAAGGGTGGGATTAGATTCCTAGTAAGGTTTAAAAAGGGAGATATCAACATAACATGGGTATAAGGATATGTTAAGATGATAATACCATTAGAATAGCATACCATACATTTCATAGATCATAAACAAGAGATACAACATATATCCTGGATTCTCATAAGACATGAGTCCTATAGAAATCAAATAACATAATCCATGAGAGCATAACAGAGGAATAAGATAAAGAGTTCTGGAATAATCTTAAGAATAGAAAATATTAGTTCAAGGCTATCTAAAAAAAAATCATAACATGTTAGGCTTGGGATAACAACCCATGTATCTACTTCTGGTAAGAGATAACCTCTGATGTACCATCTTTCTAGATTAGGATGACCTCCCATGTACCCTAATTTAGGCATGGAATAACCTCTCATATACCCTTTGACATAATATAACTATAATCATTTACCAATTTATTCGATAGAGATATAGGTCCCACTATTATCGGTTATAACATAACAACCATCCATGGTTATAACATAACAACCACCTTATTTATAATTTAACCCCCATATCATAATAAAAATCACACACTTGTGTGCCACATGTTCATAAAACATTCATCATATCAAAACCAAAAAAATAAATTTGTTTCATAAAAACATAACCATAGAATAGAACATTTAATCATTTCATTATACAATAACCTATGAAAAAGGAATGAGTTTCGTAAAAACTTCATCATTGAAAAGCCTGTGGAAAAAGGATGGAGTTTCATAAATATGTTAATGAAAGAATACTTTGATAATATCCCCAGTAAATCATGTTGGAGTTGGTTCTATAGAAAAAACTTTTGTGTACTTTATGATATCTTGTATTCATTGATTTGAATATCAATAAACTTCTTATCACATCATGATTGTTCTTATGTGTAACACAGTATGTGATAATGTACCTATAGTAACTATAACACTAAATGGTCGTAGTAGTTCTTTACTATGATGAGAACCTAGAAGTTCTATGAAAGTATTCATAAATATATTTTCTATAGCTAAAAGATATCATTTTAGGAACACAAATGATACCAGCTGTCATGGTTGGAGACTCATAGAACTTTGAGGAACCTTATCATGGTGTTAGCCCTTAGTAATATTTAGTAAGATGTTATGAGAATGGGGACCAACAGTAGGAAATCCACACATATATGTTTCATTGTATGTTCCTATATATAGACATGTGTATTTATCATTATACATTAAGATTATTATTAACGAGTATTATGAGTATCATACTATTATTTTTTTGACAAAAATAGTGATGAAAGATGTTTATAATGAGGTAGGATATTATGGTTGTGATATGAGGAATATTTAATTAATGAATAATGTGATAAGGGTTTTATCCCATTGGTTATTTAATAGAATTTAATATCTTTGTCCCTTTAATGGTAATGATATAACCTAAATTGATCCATATCCATGGTGTTCTTTAGGCATGTTCTATTTTTAGAATGCCAATGAAAGATATATTGAGAACATATGTTTATATAATTGACATACAACCTACTTGATTTGAGATATTACGATAAAGGGATTATATTATATAGTAAGCATCTGTATGAGGTATTATGTCATTGCAGCATTGAATACTTTTTCTATGGGTGCCTTAACATGTTGCTGGATTCTAACCTTGGACTTTAGGATGCTTCACCTAATTCCACCAAGAAAGAGTGCTAGAGGGTCACACAATAAGTGTATCAATAGTTTTAGTTAAATAATACATTATTATGTATTATTTAACAAGTTGAATAAATATCATTCCTACAGGTGGTTTAATAATTATTCATGTTTTCTTAATTGAATTAATTCTGTAACTAGTTATTCAAGAAAATATAATGTGAGCGAAATATTTAATAAATATTTATTTTTTATTTAGTGTATATTTTATTTATTTAATTATTTGGAAATAATGTTGTGATATTTATTTAGTAAATAAATAATAAATAATAAAGGTCTGATGAATATTATAGAGGATTTAAGGGAAATGATTTTATGTCTGATGATAAAATAATAAATATTGAATATAATTTTATAAAATAATATTTAATTTTAATTCTCAATTTAATCACATGTCATGAAATAATATTATTAATCTTATTATTTGACATGGGTTTTTATCTTAGATTTAAATATATAATTAATGGCACTTGTTCAATTATTTAATTTTAACCCTATCAATATATAAACCTAGTTATGTTATTTTTTCAAGAAGATGTTTTTTAGTTTGGGTTGTGCACAATGAGATTAAAGAATTCTCTCAAGCCCTTGAGATCTATCTTCTCCATGATCCCTCCATATAATATATTGAAATATTCTTCTACCAGATCAAGGATAATTATATGGAACCAATTCTCATAGATATCAAGGGAAGATGACACAACCACAAGGATCTACCATGCTATAACCTAGAGATTCATATAGAAAGGGTTGTAGATTCATGGAACACATGTAGATCACTGTTAGAGGGAATATGCACTTTATTTCTATAACACTATGATAGCACATCACAGGTCTATTACTAGATCCATCAATGAAGTAAGAATTCCATCAAGATAATTCTTATTAAATAAATGAATTATAAATAATGTGTGATGATCCTATCTATCAAGATTCACCATGATTCACACTGTCTGTTTTCTTTGATTCTATTTCATTGAACACAACATTTATCATCGTGATGATATCAAATTGATCATTGAACACAGAAAAAGAAATGTTGGGCAACACCCATCACATATTTCTACTTCACCTAGAACCTAAAAGTGTCATCAGAGAATTAAAATAATTTTATATAATTATTTTAAGATCATAGCTGATTTATTCATGTTAATTTAGTTTTTCAATTCACGTTTAATATTTATTTTAATACAAATCATAAGATCCTCTTCTTTATCCTTCGTTTCTCATAGATCTAATCAATATGATTAATTTTATGAATGAAATAAAATTAAATAACTCATTCGGAGGTGCCATGGATTCTGGTAGGATAAGATAAGAGTACACACTGTATAATTATAATTACTCATTGTGTACATATATACAGCACGTTATGAATTAATTCAGAAATTAATTCAAACCGTGTGTATTGATTACAAGCTGTGCATTAAATACCTCAAATCATATGTTTACTAGTCCTTGGTGGAACAAAGTCAACCATAGTACATGCTGTGTAGCCCACGTACACGGCGTGTAGTCCCTTTGAGTCACGTACAGGCTGTATATTACCATACATGAACTACCTGACTAGTGACCATGTAATTTGTAGATCACACAAATTATATCCCATTGGACATGTCATGTACTCCATTATTTTGAGGCATGATTAATACACCGAGTACATAGGCATGTACCTCAGATATATAGTGAGAGATGTACACACCATATAGCTCACCTATACATGACATGTAATTATACCAAATTATGGAGATTTAAAATTTATTAATTATGTTATGTAAACCTTGGGACATAATCTTTCACATTGTCATTAAGTTGATAGAACTCACCATGTGATGAGTTTTAATATTTATATATGTAAATGTTTAATTAGTATATGTTTAATGTATATATCTTCATATCATGTATGAGTCATATTACATTTATTACTCTACGTGCATTGAATCATAACAAGTGACCAAAAAATATGTAATTCATCTAATCATTAGGTTTGTTGTTCATGTTATGAAAGAATGTGATAAGTCATGTATTCCATATTTCACAAGATTAAAAAATATACAAGTACAATACATGTTGGGTAGATTCAGATGGGTATTCACTATATTAACTCCAAGGTACATTTTTGTATATAGTTAATTATAATTAATTTAATTTAATTTGTTTTAGATTATAATTTATGAGAATATCAAGAAAATTTGGATAAAAATTAATATAAATAACTAATAAGTTAAAGATAATAATTACTTGACATGAGAACGATTTATTTTATATAATAATGATTAAGAATTTAATGATAGTTTTATTAAATGTGTAATTTGTTACATGCATATGGATGATCATGAGTATAGACTAGATCATTATATGTGATTGTTTTGATTTAATTTATAATTAAATTAAATTTCTGGCTTTCATGCCATCTCTCCTATTATTATGTAGGGATTTCATGCCCATGGGTTCTTTTATGTAAACCCATTTCCCCTCACCTAAATGTTAGTGAAATAATATGTAATGGATTAATCTCTCAAGCTAGTGGAGGAAATTCTAGTAGGAGTTGGGAAAAAACAAATCCAAGGAGATACATAGGTGGATAGTTTGAAAGGAGTATCAAAACCCTTAATTGATTCAAGGTGTTTCCCCTAGGTCAACGGTTAGTTTATCAATTGCTAGAAAAACAATACATTAGTAAATATCATGATCATAACACTTAATTATTTTATATTCTTCAATGTGAATGTTTATGTCATTATTGATGTTTTTATCCTGATCACATAATTAATGAATTAAGAAGCATGTAAGATAGAACATAAATAAATTGGCTTATGCGTAAATATTATCTATGAAATTGTTAACCACTTAAGTAAATCCAATTAATATTAAAAATCATGTGATAAAGATAGTAATAGTAAATTTATGCATAATTAATAAAATCCCACTATTATATATATTATGTTGTTATAGCCTTCCACCAATTTAGTTAAAATCAAACCATAGTTCAATGTTCCTGACCAGCCAACATTGGGGTGATTTAAATTATTGGGGAATTATAACATGATGTTTTCGGTTAAAATAACTTATTTCACCTCATGGGTTTACTTCCAAAACATCTATTTATGTAACTGAGAGGAAAATAGTGAGGAAATATAAATTAATGATTTTAGGATTGGGAAGTCCACTCAATAGATTAAGGAACTGTGATGTTAATGTAGTTGGCATTTTAATGCCTTACTAAAACCATTTAAGTTGATAGACCAACCAAATTTTGGGTAATAATGAGGGGAATATGGATCCTTTCCACTATAATGTCTAAAGAATAGTACATTTCAAGGCCAATGGTGAGTGCTATTAGGTTTTGATAAAATAGTGGGAGACTAAAAATTTGAATATTTATTTATTTCCCTACATTTTATCAGGCAAAGTACTAAAATTATTCTCATATAATTTATAGAAATATAATTAGAATGACATGAAACATATCAATTAAATATATACATGATAAAGATAACCTTATCATTGGCACAAATTTCCAAGAGTGGAATAGGAACCTACACACTATACTTTTCCATGAAAGGAAATTATATATGTTGGAAGAACCTTTTCCAGTTGCTCTTAGTAATGAGGCAAGTGATGAAGAGCTATCTCTCTATGAGAAAAATATGAATGGTGCTACATATGTTCATTTCTTCATTCTAACATCCATGTACAATGATATTTTGAATCAATACGAAGACATATATTCATATAACATGATGTATCACCTTCGGTATCTCTATAAATGAAGGAGAGACAAGAGACATATAAGATATAAAATGACTTTTTACAACTAAGTTTAGAGAGTATGTCTCAGATGACCCTCATGTGGTCAATATCATTGGACAAATTGAACACAGAGACATCTTAGGGATTCAATTACCAGATGAATTGCGTACTGATCTCATACCTTTATCACTACCAAATACGGTATCCATTTTTTTAATCAATTACAATATTATCAATAATGAAAAGAGTCTCTTGGACCTTCTTACATTAATTAACCAAGTGGATAATGACATGGGGATTGATACAACCATGGTCCTTATGGTGATTAAGAAAATGAATAACAAGGAAATGTGGCCCCTGACTTATAAATAATTTATATCTCCTAAGAACCATCCTTCCAAAAAGAGGAATATCCAAAGGTAAATCAAGGAAAATGAGGCAGTATGTTTTTCATATGGAATGTCATGCCATTGAAAGATGAATTACTCTCAAAAGCCAGAGAAAACTAAATTTTAATTTGTTATCAAGTGTAATATTTCAATATCTACACATTAGGTATTAGATACGTCTTATGGGGATCACATCTATATCTAAATGTAGGAACCAAGTAGAGTCAAAATGATTTCCTAAGGATATGTGGATTTGAGAGATCTGAATGGTGTGAGGCTAGTTTCACTAGACATTGGAGACTGTAACCTTTCATTGACAATGGGAGTGATTTTGGATTTAAATGATTTTTATTACGTACCAATGGTTACCAAGAACATAATTCATATATCATTCCTATATATAGATTGGTTTATTTTCATGTTTGGAAATAATGGTTTTTTCTTTTATAAAGAAAACATTTGTTATGGTATGAAACATCTTTGTAATGGTATTTATATATTAAATTATGAAAACTATGTTTTTGAAATTGATAATTAATCATGTTCACATGAATTATCTAACACCCATCTATGGAATCACCATCTTGGTCATATAAATAAGAAGAATTTGAAAAATCTTTATCAAGATGGTTATTTAGACTCATCTGAGCTAATACCACTGGAATGATGTCACGCTTGTGTACAATGAAAAATGAAAAACCACCATTTGTGGATAGGTTAAAAGGTCCATAGTGATTCTAGGATTGGTAAACACTGATGTGTATCGACTATTTCCTGTAGAAGATAGAGGTTGATATTCTTCCTTCATAAATTTTACATATTACTTGAGTATATATGGATATATCTACTTGAGGGGGTATAATTTTGAGACCTTTGATAAATTCATAAAATAGAAGAAGGATGTAGAGAATCAAATTGGAGAGAATATAAAGAATTATTAATCAGATCGTGGTGGTGAGTATCTTAACCGAGAGTTCATCGACATTTTATGGGAGTTTGAGATTCTATCTCAACTCACTCCACCTGACATGCCATAGTGGAATAGTGTTTATGATAAAAGTAACCATACCTTGTTAGAGATGGTAATTTTGATGATGAGTCATGAAGATATTCTATTATCCTTTTGGGGTATTCATTATAAATTTCATCATACACATTAAGTTGAGTACCATCTAAAGTGGAAAATGGAATTCCCCTTGAGTTATCGAGTGAAAAGAAACACATTTGTTCATAAAAACATGTATGGGGTTGCAAGGATTTTATTAATTCCTTATCAAAAATAAAAACTAGATCCCCAAGGAATAATGTGCATATTTATTGGGTATTCATATGAAACAAAGGGATATGACCTATACAATCCCTTAAATAAGAAAGTGGTTATCACTAGAAAAGTCATCTATCTTGAGATGAAGAACATCATAAAAAGATATAGTGTTATCAAGATTTACTTAGATGAAGTTTATGCTCATGAAACAAAATAGTTGGTATAGGAACATATTGCATAGGTATTTATGGAAAAACTAATCCCTAAAACACATGTACTGTGTATGATCATAGGAGATGTAAGAGAACAAAAATATACTGTTTTCAAGTCACAAAATATGTTCACCCATTATTGGTTTAAAAACGATGATACTATCTCCTACAAGGAGGTATTAGAGAGCTCAAAAGACACATGATGGAAAGAAGACATGAATTTTGAAATGGATTACATGTATCAGAACCATGTTTAGGTTTTGGTTGATGCACTAGTTTATGTAAATACCATTGGATGAAAATGGTTATCCAAGAGGAAAATTGGCATGGAAGGTAAATTAAATACATATAAAGTAAAGATAATGTCTAGAGGGTTTAAGAAACATCAAGGAATTAACTATGGTGAAACATTTTTAGTAGTTTACATGTTTAAATCCATTTGAATTCTACTTGCTATAGCAGCTTACCATAACTACGAGATTTGGGAGATGGATGTCAAAAATGTATTATTTATTGGGAACATTTAAAAATATGTCTATAGGACACAACTAGAACGATTTGTAACTCTAGGTGATACCAGAAATATTTTCATGTTGTAGAGATCCATTTATATATTGTATCATGAATCTAGGTCACAGAACATTAGATTTGATGAATCCATAATAGAATTTGGTTTCATTATGAATGAATGTGAGTTGTGTGTTTACAAGCGGTTTAGTGGGAATTGGGTTGTTATACTAGTAATATATGTTTATGCATGTTACTTATTAAAAATGAAACAACAGTCTTACAGTATGTTAAAGACTGTTTAAACAAGTGTTTCTACATAAAGGACTTCGGTGAAGTATCCTGCATTATAGAGATCAATATCATTCATGATAGATCAAAGAGGATTCTTAGTCTATGTAAATGTTTATATGTTTTCCAGATACAAAACAGATTTAGTGTGGAACAATCCAAGAGGGGATTGGTTCATGTGTCACATGGTTTATATATTTCTATGAAAACATGTCCCCATACACAACATGAAAAAGAGATAATGAGTAAAATCCCATGTACTTCATTGATAGGATCAGTCATGTATGTCATGCTACATACTAGACGTGATATTGACTATGTGTTGAGAATGGTAGGAATATATCAAGAAGATCCAGGATAATATCATTGGACTACTGTTAAGGATATCCTTATGTATCTAAAAAGAACTAAGGATATTTTCCTGGTGTATAGAAGAGATGATGAACTGGTTATTAGGGGTTATACTGATTCTAGTATTCAGAAAGATCCGAAAGATCTCAATATACAGTTTAGACATGTTTTCTATTTCAATATAGGACCTATGAGCCGAAAGAGTTTAATGTATCATGTCTTTGCTGATTCTACAATAGAGTCCAAGTATATAGTGTATTATGATAATTCCAAGGAATCTATTTGGATTCAAAACTTTTTCGAGGAGCTTGTTGTGATACCTAGTAGTAAAGATCCTATCACATTGTATTGAGATAATAATACAATTTTGGATCTTGAAAAAGATCCACGGTCATACAAACAGACAAAGAATATACTCTAAAAGTATAATATCTTGATGAATTTTTATATTTAGGGTGAAATTGCAGTGAGAATAGTACACATGGTAGAGGACGTGGAAGACCCATTGAATAAATAATTATCTCAATATAATCATGAGTGTCACATGGGATCTATCATATTGAAGGCTGATAGAAGTTTGTTGTAGTAAAAGTGGGAGTATGTTGGAGTTGGTTCCCTAGAACCAAATTGTATGTTATTTATGATAACTTGTATTCATTATATTTAATATTAATAAACTTCTTATTACAAACTAATTTTTCTTGTACCTAACATAGTATGTGATAATGTCCCTGGACTAGTTTTCGCACTATTATATCATAGAAGTTCCCTACAATGATGAGAACCCATAAGTGCTATGAGAATATTATTAAATATATGATTTATATATTGATGATATCATTTTAGACACACAAATGATAAAGGCAATCAGGGATGGAGACTCATAGGACTTTGAGGCACCATCTCATGGTGTACGCCCTTGGTAATATCCAGTAGAATATTATGGGATCAAGACCCGCCAGTAGGAAATCTACATTTATATGTGTTATTGGATGTTCCTATCTAAGAACATGTGTATTGGTTCTTATAATTTAATATTATTATAAATGAATATTACAAGTCGTGTATATTGATGTATTGACAAAAGCCATGATTACATTTGTTCATGGAAAGGTAGGATATGTTGGCTGCATCATGAGTGATATTTCATTAATGAATAATTTGAGAAAGGATTTATCCCTCATATTCTTTAATGGAATTTAATATCTCATTCCATTTAATGGAAATGATATAACCTAATTAAATCCATGTCCATGGCATTATATAGAAATGTTCTATTTTTGGAAATTCAAAGAAAGAGACATCGAGCACATAGGTTAATGGGACCAACATGCAACCTGCTTGATTTTAGATATTGAGATAAAGAGATTACATTACATAGTAAGCATCTGTATGAGATATTATGTCATTATAGAATTAGATTAATTCTCTATGGGTTCCTTGGCATGTTTCTAGATTCCAACCTTGGACTTTAGGCTACTTCACCTAATTCCACAGAGAAAGATTCCTACCGTGTCACACACTAAGTGTATCCATAATTATAGTTAAATAATATATTATAATTTATTATTAAAAAATTTGAATAAATATTATTCTCTCATGTGGTTTAAAAATTACTCATGTTTCTTGATAACATTTATTCTATCACCAGTTATTCAAGAGAATATAATGTGAGAAAAATATTTAAAAAATATTTAATTTCTATTTTGTGAACATATTATTTATTTATTTATTAGTGAATAATTAAGTGATATTTTTAAAAAAAATAAATACACATTATTCAAGGTCTGATAAATATAACGAGGGAATGAAAAGTTGGGATTTTAGGTCAAGTGAGAAAATAATAAATATTGCATATTATTGGATTAAATCAAATTTAATTTTAATTCAAAAGTGAAGCACATGTCGAGAAAAAAATATTATTATTATTTGAAATAGGATTTCCTCTAGGATTGAAATAAATAATGAAGGAATCTTATTAAATTATTTTATTTTAAACCTAGCTATATGTAAACCCTATTATGTTATTTTCACAAGAAGATATTTTTTTTGGGTTGTGCACAAAAAATTGCATAATTATATCAATATCTTGAGATATCTCTTCTCTAAGATCACTCCCAAGAACGGAGGGAAATATTGCACCACCAAATCAAGTAGAATTATTCAAAAAAAATTATCATAGGGATCATTGGTAAATGATGCATGCACAAAGATATTCTATGGTAGAACTTGAAGATTCATTCAGTGACATATACAGATTTACGGAACACGTGTGGATCACCGCTAGAGAGAATCTGCACTTGATTCCTATAATGAAATGATGATGCATCACATATAAATTACTGGATCTATCAACGAAGAAAAAATTCAATAAAGGTAATTCTTATTTAATTAAATTAATTGTTTATAATATGTGATGATCCTCTTTCTATGGTTCTGGTGTGATTCATGTTGTCTTTATTCTTTGATTCAATTCCATTGAACATGGTGTTTATCATTTTTCTGATCATAGATTGATCATTGATCATGAAAAAATAAATTTTGGGAAACACCCATCACATGATTCTACTAAGTTCGGAAACTACAAATCATAAGTGACATAAAAGGATGAAATATTTTATGGATAATGATTTTAAAAGTTCACTTGGAACATTTCTATAAGAAAATATCCTTTCTACATTAAAACTCATTTTTAAAATAAAAAAAATAAATTCCTTTTCGTTTAAAGTATAATGGAATCTTATGGAGAAATATTTAATGATCATTTAAAATATTTTTTGAGGAGAATATCCTTTCTTTGAAAATCACATTTTTAAAACACGAAATCTATAAAATGTTGAGTAAATCATTTTCTTTAAAAATAACATTGAAAAAATATAATGGAATATTTAAAACATTGAATGGTTGTGAATAAATTAATTAGTTAAAGGATTATATTACCAAACTAGAAAAAAATCATTAATTAATTTTTAATATCTAATATTATGTTTCAAATTCCAGACTAGATATAAATTTATATCATTTTTCATATAGGTGGTTAAACCGACCCATCTAGAGTATACTATATTGTATGTGTGATTATTTCTATTGAAGTTATCATTTTATTATAAAATCATTATAAAAAATTATAATAAAATTATTTATATTTTATTAAGGTGATGAATCAAAATTTGGAATATTTATAATAATAATGAAATTGAAAAATAAATTTTCACTTATAAATAATTTTATTTTCCTCTCAGCATGTTTTTTTTAGGAAGTTAGTTTTACCTGAGTCTTTTATTGTTAATATTAAACAAAGAATATCCAAATTATATTAAAATAATATAATCCATGATATAAGTGACATATCGATTCACTAAAACCCTTTTTTAACTATACCTACAAGGTGGTGAAGAAAAAAACGAAACGTGTTGTTCATGGAAGTTGTAGTCTACACCCACACATTATAAATTTTTTCTTTTTATTAAATAAAATGAGTGTGGAATAGATAATGGCTATACCATAAATATAATATAATTTGATTATATTATTTATACTGATGTAATTATATTAATATGATTTTAATGGGGTCATAGGAGGGTGGATGAGAAGGATAAAGAAAGGATGTCAAAGGGTGGGTAATGCTTATGTTGAGAATTTGGATCTTTCATTAAAGTATCCTTTATAAATGTTTTTTTGATGTTCTTTTAGGAGTTTATATACTACCAAACATGTATAGGGTATCTAAAAAGTTAATTTGGATATATTTTCATGGTAATTTTAAACCAGGGGTGTGTATTGAAAAGGCTGGAAGTGATCTCCTTTTATACATGAAAAAGAGGGACCAATATTGGGGAAAGAATGTTAGGTACGGGTTAACAATGAAATTACATGAGATTTAGGTGAGTTAGGTGCGTAAATGTTGGTTATACCTGTTGGTATTAATTTATAACCTAAAAAATGTATTATAGAAGGTCTATGTTTCAAATGGGTTTAGAAATTTTTTAGCCACATTATATTACCCATTTTAACACTTATTAATTTTGATTGAATATTAAACATGTTTTTTATTTTATCAGTAGAAATATTGGATGTACCTTATTAAAAATGTTTTTTTATTATGAATCAAAATTTATACTTCATTTAATATAACTAATTTTCTAAAAATAATAAAATTAACTTTTAAATTAGTAAATATATTATGGTTAAATTTTGTTTTGGTAAAGAAATGTCCTTTTAATCATTAAGTATTCTTAATATTATTTAAAATTTATTACAACTTAATTATGTGTTAATTAATTTATATAATTTCTTAAACATCTTATTAGTGTCTTAATTTAATATAAATACATATAATTTTATGAAAAAACAATATTAAAAAAGTATCATTCATTGAAATGAAACCACATAATCATAATAAGAAATATTTAACTTGGTAAATTAATTTTATACCTAAAAAGGAAATTTAAATATCAACATAATATTAAAAATATTTATCTAAAATATAAAAATAATTTTATCAATTATAATTTTTAAATGTTAGAAAAGTTAATTTTAATATTAGTATACATAACCCATAAATATAATTTTAAGTAAAAGTATATTTTAAGATTAACATTTATGGGAAGTATAAATTTATCCATATAATTGAATTTCATGATATAAATTTATTTATTATAGAACAAATAATATTTATGTGGATTCCAAAAAATACAAAACTGAATGTTACAATTAAAATGATTAATTAGAATAAAAGACTAAAAAAATTTCTATATTAGAATGAAGTGTTACTTATATCTTAAAATGTTGGAAATCAGTTCACTAAGTTCAAAATGAAACTTTATAATACATAGTTTTACTCATTAATTAACTATTTAATAAATTAAAAGGTTTTATAAACATTTAAATTATTTTCATATTTTGATAATTTCATAAAATATACCTATTTTTAAAAAACCCGTTGTTTTAACAATTCATTTAAAAATCAACTATTTTATAAAAGTCTCAAAAATAAATATTAGGACAATTTTGATATGCAACATTTATAAAAAATAATTTTATTTTTAAAATTGATAATTATAAGATTTACAAAATTATTTTTTAGATGAAAATAATGTATATAAAAAAACTCACTTTTATTTAAAAATACCCATTTAGAAGTTTAAGTGTTCTTAACCCTATTTCATATGAAATTTTAAATGATTACAATATTTTTATTTAGTTGATATATTATTATTATTAAATTTAATTAATAATATTCATCTAATATGTCATGTATCATTTTAGGTCAGTGTTGTGTGTGAAAGAAGCTATCAAACATAGTATTTATTTAAGGTAAATTCATAGTGAAATATTAAATCATTAAATTGTATTTCATGTGAATCCTCACATGAGTAATCCCAACAGATTTCTCTATTGTGACACATTAAATGAAAAAACAAACATGCATAGTGATGTTAAACTTCATCGTTTTTATCCCAGTAACATGATATAAAACTACTTGATATTGTCCCAACACATGACATTAAACTATGTCCCTAAAACAAAATGGGCTTTGATTCATATTTTGATGGGATGCATAGGCATCCTTTATAAGGTTCAATATTGATATCCTATTTATTTATATACAAATTATACCGTGTTTCTTATACAATAATCTATTTCCTACCCAAGCTTGGATATGTTATCATGAACCTAGATTTCCCTTTCCCTATGGCCATATACATTAAGGAATTATCATTATGGGGACAAATTAACAATAATTTCATGACAAAATTAGGAGGGAAATATTCCTTCTATGTGACCCCCAAATTGTCATTTTTAAATTATACTCTTGATGATACCATATTTTTCTCATAGGTCCATATTCCATGTGAGGCCCAAACCCATTCTAATTGGGAAATATTCCCTTCAAGGTCAACATGAAAGGGTTTCTCATTGGTAAGTCCCGCACCAACTATTTCTTTTCACCCTTCTTCCTATATGGGTTTATCACATGAAATTAAACAGCATGGATTATTCATTGTATCATGACATTAAAATTTATGAAGTGTCCTATTAAACAACAAAAAACTACATAATTTATGATTCATTTACATAGATACATATGAAACCCTGTTCATGGGACCATTCTCGACACCACCAAACACTAATCACTTCATTCTATAGTGAAAAACTATATAGATCCTAGATATTCGACATTAAACCATAGTCTTTCAAAATTATGAATCACCAATAAATAATAGAAAAAGATGAAAAAACTATGATACATATATATATGTTTACATAGATGAATCCTAATGACGTCATACTCTCATAGGGGTAACCCATTCCACATTAGAATATCGGAAGGATTCATGAAATTAAATTAAATCTGTATGAGATTCTATGAGTATGAAATTATCCCCTCACAAAGGTCTGGTGAGCCCGACCACTCACCCTCTCGACCAATTCAAGTTCCAAAGTTTACCCAGAAAAAAACACTCCAAAGACTACATACAATTGTAATAAAAGGCCACAATGATGTTTACACAAAACCATTAGGAAATAAAATGGACGATTTATGTTATTAGTTCTATGAAAATTTACACCTATTGGAAACTGATTGAAAAACATGGTGAACCTGATGTGAATCTATCAATTGTGATAAAATGTCACAATTGAACATTGGAAAAATTTGTTTTATTCAACCATCACAAAAAATGGAGAATCCAATGTGAACTATTTAACTATGAATTTTTGAACATGTATTATTACTTATGATTCTTCATTTATAGGTTTTATTATTCATATTTTTTGATCTTTTAAGGAATGACATGGAGCCTCCTTTAATCAAGACTCATGGATTCTATCATATGTATTACCTACTACTAAATCTGGTACCTTATCAATCCAAAAGAGGTTTTCACCCACCCAACATCTTCAGTTCCCTGTGGAGAATAAACTGGTGATGTAGTACTACCTCAAACCTAAAATCATGACTCTAGAGGTTACATAATAATCCCTCCTTCATATGAATCATCATTGAACATTTGTTCAAGGATGGGTCATCAAGGAGCAGGTTTCACCCACCACCACCATCAACCATTTCAGGTGTCTCTCCTCAAAATGTGGAAACATACACCTTCTTAATCCTAAGATGGTGGATCAGAGTGTCAACCATGGACTCAAAGCAATAAAAGATTAACCTAAAAGGGATACAATAAACAAATACTTCTATTGTTATTGTGTGATATTAGTCCCTCAACAACCCGCTGAGGACGTCACCCCATAGATTCATCTTATATTCAATCAGACCCTGATATCAATGAGATATATATAAGGGTGACAGACTGATAACTACAGGGAGTGAAATGATATTCCTGGTTTCATCGAAGAATCCCTTCATCATATTTTGGAAGAAACTAGTTAACATGAACACATTCTTTCTCTTATATACCAAGACATCTAGTATACTCAAGTGGAACCAAGTAAATCTTACTGATATATCTCATTAGTAACCATGGGAATGACACAAATTCATTCCATCACCCATGAATCCTATTAGAATATCCAAAAAACATAGAGGATATAAGTAGAACAATATCACAACACTAACCAAGGATAGGGTGTATATTATAATTCCATCTCTAGAACCCCATGAACATATCTTATCCCTTCCAACATAATACAATTAAATTTTCATATATTTGAATTAATTGAGGAATATTTTCATTGTAATATCCCTATGATTATTAAGGGGGAGCACACATATTCCCACCCACACTGCTAGGGTCACTCTTTAATATATTTTATGAGCCCCTCAAAAGTAGGCACAAATTCAGCCTCTCATTCAGGAAGATCGTTGATAAATCTTGAAAAATAATGTAAAATTATATCAGGAATATATTCCTATTTTAATTATATATCATCAACTCATTTCAGGGTCCAAATTAGCTTAGGACCATATTCTTTACAAATCATCATGTTCTTGTTGGAATATTCCAACAGTCAATCAGAAAATAGAGCACATTCCACCCCTCCTCAATGTGTAACATGTTAAAATTTTATCCTAAGGACAACCAAAAGAAATGTCTATATTCATTCCCATTAAAATGAATCCTATCAATGTATTTTGATAGAAAAATGGGAGTCACCTAATAATAAACCCAAACCATAGGGTCATCTTACACAATGTGTGACCTCAACTGGCCAAATAGAGAGTATGTAAGAAAAAGTCTCAACAGGGGTATCCCAAAACACATAATAAGGTCCATAACCCTTACCCTCTTTGGGTTGGTATTTTTAAAACCCTAAAACATATTTCAATAGTGTCCCAAGAATCTATAATATAATCCTCTAATTAGGTAAATAGTATATGTTGTGAAGGAATTTCCTACAATATTTCTACTATTAGATCTAGAGGTCCTCCCTAAATCACCTTCCATGTCAAGATCAATATTTGGAACTCTTCTCATTGTGATAATTGAAAAAATGATGCTCACAATCAAAAGATCAGTTGGTAGAAAGTTCCCCTCCTTCCACTTTTCTCCCAAAAAGGCCTACCTAGGGCATATGATTTAGGATTTCCTCGATAATCATACATTTTACCATGATTGTAGTCCTCCCAATAGTGGAATTATTTTTGATTTCCCCCACTAGACCAACATCTCACTTTGACAAGAGTGTCCACTCCTTAAAAATAAAATCTATGGAAGCCCTCATATATGAAAGAAACTAGATAGAATAAGTCCAGTTACTATAATAACCCTATCTATAATGAAAGATATTATTTATCAACCTAAAAATATCAAAATATAGTGGTTATTTTCCAAAATTTCTTGAAACTGCTCAACTTCCAATACAGTTGAGAAAATTCACATTGATCATGTTCTATTTAGTAAGTATAATGGGAAATGACTAATTTAGTCAGATCGAGTAGAGGAGTATCTCAATAAATATGAATATAATGATGTGATGATGAGGAAATAACTAGACAAAGACAATATATCCATCATGTTCAAGCCTATAGCCACTTCTCAATATGATATTTCAAAAATTTGATAGAAAAATGCACACACCATCTCTATCTAAATTTATAGATGGACCTTATTAATTTAAAGGAAAAATATCTACCTAATTCTTAATTTGAAAACCATATCAAGGATATTAAATATCTTCACAATTTAATTTACTTGGTCACCCATTTAGTTTCACAACACTTGAAAATGGGAAGGGAAAATAGAGGTCACAAAAAAATCATGCCTTAATTATCTAACCACTCTACTTCAATTGATCAATGACATTGTATTTGATGTGAATATTAGAGATTGATGTGATAATAGAGTGGTACCTTTTACTAAACTCCATAGTCAGTAGATCCCACCGCCAAAGATGTCAGGATACGTCATCACTTCAAGAAAAAGTTTAGGTATCAGTTCTTTATATTCTCATCATCCAATCCAATGGAGTCATTTTATATATAAATCCTAGAAACAATGAATCATAAAGGGAAAATCCATCAAGATGATCCTTAAATAGGCCTCTAAAATATGTTATTTAGATTCTCATTTTAGAAAATTTACATCTTAAGTAGAAGTAATTCCATCAATAGAAATCAGCTCAGGTTATGAACATACACTGCATTCAGTCGATGCATGAACAAAATCTAAAAAAATTATAATGGAAATAATAGTATCCATAGAAATATCTATAGTGGAGTGACCCCAGCCCACAAGTATATGACATTTCTACCACCATTTCCATTATTAGTATCATCAAATACCTTGTGGGTTTAATATTTCATGGTTGTAGAACTAAGACAATCCTATCCAATATATTTTGGTTATTTTATCATTTTCGCTCCCTTGTCCGTGAAATTTATTCTTCTCCAGAATTGAAGAAACATCACACAATATTATTTCATTTTTCCCCTAGTGTGCGACTCAAATATAATATCTCAATAATATGACCATCTAGATTTCATAACATAAGTAAACTATTTAATTACTATACATTCACAAGACCTTTTTGGTTTATATTTTTAGAGTGTTATGATAAACATTGACTAATAAAACCCTTTTATTTTTTAACCAATTGATATTTTTTAACTATGTATGAAATTGATTAATCCATATCAAGTCACTAAAATTTGATATACATTTTAAACAAAATATAATATTCTAGACATGTAATATGTATTACATTCCTTCTTTACCTAAGGAAGTGGAACCAAATAAGGGTTGATCTCAAACACTTATTACAGTTATGAATAAGAAATAACTATTGTTAGGTCCACCAGGATAGTTACCCTGAGGGGGGGGGGTGAATCAGGGTATGAAAGATTAAAACAACTTCCCCTTTGTTCTTGTTCCATTGTTAAATAAAACTCTATTCTATTTCTTCCCCATTGTAGAATATTAAAAAAATCTTAAAGAATGAACATGACACAAAAAATTTACTTAGTTCAACAACAAAGGTCTACATCTAAGGGGAATACATTGGAAATGCTCCAATGTACCAAAATTCACTAAAAGAGTGCTACTGTTTACATGTTTGAAGTGGAATCAAGGTGCATCCTGGTTTACAACCATTCAAAATTTGAGAACTCATGGAACTCTCAACGGAAATGATCTAACTTACTCTTCATAAGATTCACTCACAGTTTATAGGCATGTAGGACTCTTCATTATCACTAATGAATACATCCTCATATATAGATAGATGCTCTGCTAAAGTTCCACCTTCATCCATGGATTAATATCACTTTGTTATTGAACAATGGGAAATCCGTTTTGAAACTCTTTCACAAAGAAAACTACCTTTGCAAATATCACACTTTTTCAAAGTTCAAATAAGCCTTCACAACTATCCAACATCTTCACAAAGCTCACATGTTCTCAAAGATCATAGGTTCGAAAAGCAACCAAGATTGTTGATCTCTATAGACCACAAATATCAATGTAGTATTTGTGATTTCACAAAGCTAAACAATCCTCCGTGAAGTTCCCTTCCTCTAAAAATCCAAACAGGCCTTTGCGACGCAACTCCCTTTCATAGAAGTAAAATTATTCTGCAAATTCCCTTTTCTTTTGGAAAACACCCTACTCTGTGAATCTCCTTCTCAATTTTAGAGCTTCAGGTTTTTCATTTGATCTATCTTTTTCTCTTAAGGGGTCGAGGTATATTTATAGGTGATTCTGCTGACTCAAGAACATTCTATGCAAAGTCAATACCACATCATCTCAAATTGAAAATCTTAAAAATTTATATAGGAATTATTTCTATATTGAAAATCACCATGAAAATCTTTCAGATTGCAGAGCTCATCGTAATTGGGGATCGTTCTATCAAATCCTTTGCGCCACCACCATAATGTTCCCTCACAATGCTCTTCATATCTATCGTTCGTGAAGCTCATCATAATCACAGAGATCACCATAAATATTATTTAAGCCTCTTCAAAATCCACTTTATGAAGTCCATATTTTCAAAACTCATGCCTTTTTCATATTTTGATGAGATCATCAAGGAAATCCACATTTTTAAATTCTCACCAAACTCCAAATTTTGGACCCCAAAAATTGGGAAAACATTGGAAATGGCGCGACCTGGTATCTATTATTCTGTACCATCTCTAGATCTTCCATTCCTTGGTCATGGTTCTTTGTCTAAATGTATTGTCAATAAAATCTATGGAACTCAACAATTCACCATGAAAGACTAAATTTTCAAAAAACACAATCAAAACAAATATGATGCGATGTTAACTTGAAGTATTTTTTCCCAAAAAAACTATCAAAGATAAAAAGTGGTCATAATATAGATGTATGGGTATGATAATATATGTATGTAATATATCCATAAAATATATAATTCATACAAAATAAAACATGGATGAGGATCCAAGAATCATAACATGATTCTTTAACATAAAAAAATAAAATTAATGGATCTTGGCATCTTAGGATTTTGACCACAACATAAGGAATGACAACATTGACATATGTGAAGGGTCACTCCCAATACAATCATCATAATTATGAAAAATTACCATAGTGAATTAGAATAACTCCCTAATCCCATACATTATATCTCATGAGATATAGGTATTTAAACAATGTGTTGGAGGTCTATATAATTTTGGGCCTACCCATCACATCATATTATGTATAGTAATATGTGTTCCACATATGAAACATTCATAATTTTATAAAATAATTGTTAAATTTATATAGAAATTAGTTTCATGATTTTTTCTGTAAAAACTTGTTCATAATACATCTAGAAAAATGATGTGAATGATATCTTCAAACCATATCACATGAATGATCAGGGGATATTGACATAGATAAAAACACACATATTATTTGATAACATGAATGATTCCATGAATTAGGATAACAGGAATTGGATTCATATGATATCATGAGATTAATTACCTAAAAGGAATTTAGTAAAATGTTTATTAAGGGGTTAATCTTGAAACCTAATCCCAATAAGGGTAAATCCTTTTTATTTAAAAAAGAATATTAAATTTATAACATATAAATGTTTTTTGAAATCATTTTTACAATTTTTATAAGAAACTAACCTATAAGATGTTTCAAAATAAAATTTTAAAATAGAGAATTGAAAAATTGGAAAACTTTTACTTTTTTAAAAATAGACATCAACATTGGGTTTTGGAAAATAGAATTAATTTTTATCTTTATGATGTGTGGAGGGGAAGAAAAATCCCATGATTATGCAAAGAGATGAATTTTTTATATTTTATATAAGATAAATATATTAAAAATATATATCATATGAACAAATAAGAGTTTCAATTTTGAAATGGGGTAAAGGGAAATATGAATTAAATAAGAAATAAAACATGATTTTTATTCCAGATATTAATGGAAGTCATTATTTCTAAGAGAAAAACATGTACAGAGATATAAAATTTGTATTTAAAGGGATGATAATTATTCTTCACATTGTTTAATTTTTCATAAGGAAGAGAATTCATCAATAGGGTTGATTCAAATAAAAAATTATTTTCCTAGATATAAATAGTGAATAACGTATGAAATTAAAGATGCAAATCAAAGATAAATGTTATAACTCATGAAAAAACATTGTGTTATAAAAAAACACTTATATTTTTGTGAATATATAAATCAAAGTCCAAATAAAGGAATAACATGAATGAAATTGTAGATTCCAAGACATAAATATTTTATGATATTAGATGTAAAAGTGCATTAGTTAAACTAAAAAATAGTATTTGAATGTAATATCAAAAAATTACTCAATGAAGTGTGATTGAGATGGAAACACTTATAGTTTGAGTAACATTTTTCTCCAAACCCCCTTTCTACTTTGGTGTTAGTTGAGTTAAAGGAAATTTAATAAAGGTAAATTATGGAGCTCTTAAAGCCCCATGAGTATAGAAAAATAAATTCATTTTTTTAAATCACATAATATTAAACATATTATTTTTCTCATTAAGAATAATGTCATGAGATGTTAAATTTGAGATAATGAATCCCTTACATGGTTTCACAGTTTGTTGAAAGGGGATTTAATATACTATATAACAAAAGAAACTATCTTAATTAGAAATTTGAAAAACTTTTTCATATCTATAACCTTCTACAATCTTAATATATAATTATTCTCTATATTTATATTAGTTATTTATATTCTATTTTCATTATAACATGTGAGTGATCTTAATCATTTTGAATTAGTTTCATAGTAGTGGTGTTGTTATTCAATATTATCACCATGTTCATTATTCTTAGGTCATAAATGTTACTATAATTTATGTTTTATAATTATTCCTAATTTTATAATTTCATTATATATGAGTTTTTTTTATGATATTTAAAATTGAATTTGTTGATGAGCATCATTTGATGATTCTTAGTGAATGATATGTGTTTTCTGAAATAATGAGTTAAAATTTTTATTAGCATTCAATTATAAAAGAAAATTATTATTTTATTTTTTACATCATATATTTCTATAAATTAAATTCTCATATTTATCCATGATATAAATTTATATCACTATTAGAGTAGGTGGTTAATCCAACCCAACTGAGAACATACCATAATTAGTTGACAATTATGAATTGATTTATTTTTAATATAATTATAGATGAATAATAATGATATTAATAAGATATAATTATTTGTTTATATTTTAATTGGAAATTTTCATTATAACAAGATAAAATATATGAAGTTATTTTATATTATAGATAAATCATTCTTTAATTTTAGAATGTGCTTTTGAAGTGTTAAATTTATCCGGATTATTTATTCGGAATATAGTGAATTAGTTTTCCAATTAGAATTTATAGTTCCTTATTAATCTCATATGAATAATATTTATCCATTAATTAAATTATCATTACTATCCATGTAAGGAGGTGATGAAAAGAAAATGGGAATCAATCATTCCATGGAGGTGCTAGTCCACACAAACACATGGATGATGATTTAACTTTCTATAGAGCAGGGAAAATGAGAAGTATAGTTTTACATTTAAGAATATAAAATATTCCATAAATATCATATGTAAATATTAAATTCCCTATTATTATAATCCTTGTAAGGTGGTGAATGAGAATGAAACAAATTGCACCATGGAGGCGGTAGTCCACGCTACATACTAATGATAGTTTCATTTTTCTTAAAAGAAAAGGGTAAAGTGGTTAATACTTGAACCATATTTAGAAGTAGTAAAAATTATACCTGAGATATTTATGTTATCATTTTAATATTATTTAATTAAATTTTAGGAATAATAAGTACACAATAAAAAATGGAAATGAGGATGGAGTAGTTTGTAATTTATACCTTACTTCTTGAATTATATTATTTTTCAAAGAACTTAAACCCATAAAAGATTTTCTTTAGGGAGGAAAAATCTCTTAAAGTTAACTAAGAATTTCTTAAAGTGGATTGGGATGTTCTTCCTAATACTATGTGGGTTGGGGGTGTGAGGGGAATTTAGGATAGGAGTTCTTGTTTTATAAGGAAAAAAGGATGACATAAATTGTAAAAATAGAAAAAATGTAATAATGGTAAGAATATATCATGGAAATTAGCTAAAAAAGTTGTAAATAATGGAGATAAGAAGGGATAAGGTTGATAGAGGTCTCAAATAACAATTCCCATACATGTATTAAAATATTTTTCAATGCATTTATATAAATTATTTTTCACTATTACCCTTACATATTTTACTAGGGTAACTAGTGTAACGCCCCGACCCTAGTTACCCAAAGTCGGTGCATTATTACATAACATTGGCATGATCACAAAAAAGATCAAATCTCGAAAGACCGATTGGTTTAGTAGCCTTGGAAACACTAGATATATTTATAATTTTTACAATACATCATAAAGTGAGAAAATACTACAACAACATAATGTCTCCATAGTCCACACTATTATCCCCTCATAATATCCATGCAGGTCATTAATAACTTACTTCTTCACATCCTGGGAAAAATAAAACATAGAAAAGGGGTGAGCTCAAATGCCCAGTAAGGATAACAATATAGTGGAACATTCAAAAATAAGCATAAACATTTAAGGCAATGCATTACTAAAACAAAATCCTTTTAAACTTGAACTTAAACATAGTATGGAAAAAGTAAAATGAAATAATGCCATTTACTTATTCACATGGATATTCTATTAATTGAATAATCACATGCAATATCAATAACCACTTTCATAATGATGGAATTCATAATGCTGAACTTTAATTTCTTTTTCAAGTCCTCGTCCCAAGACCTAGGGGATAACTGTAACCGGAACCCAACCCGGAGTGTCTCTAATAACCGGACACCAACCCAGAGTGCCTCTAATAACCGGACATCAACCCGGAGTTCCTCTAATAACCGGAGACCAAACCGAAGTTCCTCTAATAACCGGAGACCAAACCGGGGGGCTTACTTTTACTGGTCCCCAACCTGGAACATACTTGTCTAACACATTCATCTGAATGAAAGGTTGAAATATAACATAAACATTCGGATTACAAATAACTTATGAAATGTCAATACTCTAAACAAAGACCATGACTGACATAAGAATAACTTATCCATAGTCAAAAATATCACAAAACCATCAATAAAATATGGATGTTTTGTATCATAATAAATCAACTTCAAATAAGCTTAAAATCCATCAAAGGATGTTGACACAGATGAAATAAAGATTATTTTTGAAAAATATATCTTTCTATTTTGAAATCATTTAAGAGTCTTATATTTATGAAATAAAACAATTTTTTTGAAAATATTCTTATTATCTTTTAAGGGAAGCTTCGATGATTTTATAACGGCGTAAAATAGCCGCACCCGCCGTATAAGTTAAAAAAACATTCTTACCTTAATTTTTTCGAAAAGGATAAAAAGCACCTTGTTTGGAAAACGATGGAAAGATTCCTTTATAAACCTCTTATAAAAAGTATAACAAGGGTATAAATTACTTTAACCCATATTCTAGTAAATAGTAAATTTTTTTTGAAATTCATTTTTAAGAAACATTGATGTGGATGATAAAGAGATCCCAGTAGATTATTACGTATAAACAACCTCAGATAATGAAGAGATTGCGAAATAACCCTTACCAATTTGGTAACTTATGAAACATACAACCCATGAAAGAAGTATCATACAATGAATATGTAAATACACATAAATTAGAGTGTATTACCCAAAGAATATAATTATGGGCAGTACATACACCACACAAAAGGTAATGGTGGCAATATGGAATGAATCTCACGGGAATAAGGAGTGAGATGAAAACCCCTTACCTTGTACTTTTCCTTGGTTGGGGTAGGTTAACCTCCTGTATAATGGTGAAATAATTGTTATTAAATTATACAAGAATCATACACATTAATATGATATCATATATGATCTTTTAATATTGATTTGATAATAATATCTTAGTATTATCGTTGTTTCAGGTGTTAACTTAATTGTTTTCTTTTATATGTTTTGTTACGTGAGCCATGTTTGTAATGGATAGGTTGTATATTATTTATATCCAGAATGATATCAACTCCTTAAACATCATTTTTAAATCATCAAATGATAATTATACTTGAATGGATACGATGGAGAATGAATCTCATCGCGTTCGTGGAGACGGTAGTCCGTACGTACGCACGAGCGACAATATCATTCTTTTGAAATAATATATAAATGGTTGTTATATCATATATACAGAATCATTAACATGTTATATTTATTATTTACATGAGTTACATATCATTATTATACCCATCCAAATAATAATATATTGAATAACAATTACACCACGACGTGGAGACGGTAAGCCGTACGTACGCACGTATGGTGACATGTTATTCAAAGGGTGGATAGAATACTGAATATGTTTGTATCATATTTATAATAACATCACAGTATATATATGATACTGGAGTTATTATTTTAGAATGGTAATAACAAAGGAAGAAGAAGTGGAAGAAGAAAGGAACTTGGAAAAGGGTGGTGAAATCATTACATCTTCTTCGGGTTCTTCCTTTTGATTTGATCAAAAGGGATCCTTTGGTTGGATTTTTGATCAAACTAAGGCCTCTAGGATGTAGTGAGAGAAGTTGGGAGAGTATTGGGGCAGAGTTTTTCCGAACCAAAAGGTTTTTAAGGTGTGAAGAAATGATAAGGAGGAGTGCCCTTTTATAAGAGGGGTGAGGGGCACCTTTGGAAAAGCTAGAAATATTAGTTTATAATAAATTTATATTCGGTTTCTAATGGCTCCAAAGTTGATTATTTAAATGTTAAGGTGGGTATGGGTCGAAAAAAACTCAACCAATAGAATTTAGACAGGTTTGGGTACTTATATTAACCTTATCTTTAAGTATTAACTCTAAGTTAATTAGTTTCACTTTTACAATGTCTCTATGTATTTTTATATAATATGGTTAATAAACTTACTATATACATCCAAGAGACCCCCAAGTTGTCCATTAATGATGAACCTATCATTATATATGTCTCTTTTCCGAAACATAGATTTTTAGGAATTTAACATCAATTAATAATATAATATTTGTTTTAAGAACTCTTTTATGTCAATTTTGACACTATTCAATAGTTGATTTTTGTGAAACACATAACAGATTTATTACTTCAAACAAAGTAAATTAAATCAATCATAATATATCATATTATCCTAGAAAATTAGTTTAATTCATTAAAAGTATCATATTATATTTATTTGGGTATTTATAAAATCAATTAGTTTAATTTTTCACTATTATAGTAATTAATTCATCATCATTGTGTCATAAATAAATTAAATTATTTAATTCATAAAAATTATAAATAAAATATAATTATGTAGGAAATAGTTGTATCTTTCTAATGAATATTTATAATCTAAAATCCAACATATATAACCCTATGTAAAAATTGTTTTTCTATAAGATATATGCTTGTGTTATTTTTGTATTCATTTTAACTTAATTAAAATAAAGTGTCCCTATCTCCTACAAGTGGCACCATGGGGTCCCAAAATCGACCCAAAGATGCCTATGGTCGAACATGTATCAAACAATAAGGATAGTACACGTTTTAGGGTAATTTAGTATTATTATAATATTATTTTTTAACCCTTATTTACCGGATTTACCCTTAACCGTGGTAAATAAAATATTTACCGCAATAATTATTCAAAATGTCTAAAAATAAAAGTTACCTATTTAAACAATTTTAAAATCCTGATTCCAAATATGGAATTAATTTTTCTAAATTCAGAACACAGAAGTGGCAGAAATTAATTTAAAATTAATTCCCGCTGTCAAAACAAAAAGGGTGTTTTTAAGAGATAATTACTATCAAAAGATTGGCACTTGTTTATGTCCGGTTTAATTTTAAAATTATGTCAAATTACCAAAATTATATTAAATGGTAAAAATATATTCTAAATATACTTTAAAACCACTAAAATCCATAAATTATCACTATTAATTATTTTGATTAAAAAATGTTGTTTTTAATTAAAATTTAGTAATTTTTACTACTCATCAAAATATGAAAGATATCCGAAAAGTACCAAAATTTCACCTTATGCTAAATTAGATACTCCGAATCCAAAAATGAAGTTCATTTTGAGAGATAAAATTTCTAAAATTTTAAAAGGTAGGTATTACTATTCATAACGGCTAGTTTGATTGGTTGTGGTGTGTTAGAATCTCGAAGTTACGTACAATGCATGTCGTTGCATTATTCAAAGGAAAGCGTACCGTGGAAGCTTGTGATGTTTCATTTTAAATTTTTTTGATGTCCCCATTTAGTCAAAAAATTTAAAATATTGTATTTAAAAAGGTTTCACTATTAAAAGTTGATAAAAGTGTAATACTAAAAATGAATCTGTTCTTGCATTATGTCTAAGAAACTCATAATATGGATTCTAAAATTATAAGGATTATATAAAGTTTAAAATTTAGTTAATACTATTCATAACCTCTTTTGAATGGCATTTTTTTGGTAAGTCATGGTGTGATTGAACTCGGTGTTGCGTGTAGTGTAAGTTATTGAATTATTTTAAAGAAATAACACACTTTGAAATCTTGGGGTGTTACATTCTCCCCTCCTTCAATAAATTGTGTCCTCGCAATTTGAAATTGTTCTTCAAAAATAAAAGGTTGAAATTAGAAAATATATTTGTGGGAAAACCCACATCGGAAATTGGGTTACTAAAATTTAGTCTTAATATGAGGAAAAGAGAAATGAAAGGGTCACCACCAAATTATGATCTCGATTAGGAGAACATTGGTGGCAATTAGAGACATATAATTGGAGGAAAAACGTAAATATTTATAGGTAGTGATTGAGGTCATCAATCACAAACAAGTATAAAACTGAGGTCCTTAAACTCATTAATCTATGATGATTTGAAATACCATCAGTTCAACAAAACATAGGGTATTGGGATAACACATTTTTGACGTTTCAAAATATCTTAGTTGAAATCCCACATCGAAAAATGAATTAATGAGGCCTCTATTTAAAATAAAGAGTAGAAAGTATGAAGATTACCAAAAATAACACATACTAGGGTTCCATGTAGGAAAATATGTATATGGAAGAGAAATATAACCATCAATTATCTGATGGAGAGTGGTAGAGAATATGGCTATGAAAAGGCCAACAATCCCAAAGCCACAAATTAGTGATGATTTAAGGTACCATCTAGGACAACATTTTTGTTCTATGTTCCTTTTATTAATGTTGAGAAATTTATTTATGATATTGGCTATGATCATAAGGAGATATACTTACTTTATAATTAGAGTTTTATCCATTAATAAATTTCTACCACAAACTCATCTTTCACTCTAAAAGATAATAGAACATAAAAAAAAATTATTTATACTATTCATACAGGGTTCCAAAATAAATGAATTTATAATTCATCTACCAGATCTTTTAAAAATACTACATTATTTAATCCAGGACATCTCGTGGGCCAGTGGTAGGTGATACACCCTTGTCACCCTTCGATTGCGGTTTCAAGTCTCGCGGCCTTGCCAGACGCGACGGGTTGCCGCCCGACCTCTGGGTTGTCCTTTTATGGCAATCCAAAATTAATCTCAAACTAGAATTTATCCAAAATACTTCTGTCCAAAATTTATAAGGAAGTTAAACACAATAAAGATCCTTTTTTTTCGCGTAATAACATGTGATCACCTTCATCATGTATTCTTTTAAAACACTACAACATCTTGAATTATCATAAAACCATATTGATTACATTCATGATCCCTTATTCCTTATAGAATAATAGATATACTCCTTCAATCCAAAAATGTTGTAAACCCCAACAATGATGGAATATACAAATCATTAATTATTTTCAAGGTAGTCAAGAATATCCAATATAATTTATCCAAAACAATCATGTATTATTCTAAAATCACCACCTCTGTATCAGAACCATATTATGGTTTATCTTTCTCTCAACCATATATTTTCCAAAAATTTGACCTGCTATTGAGTCACTTTTCTTTGTTCCACACAATCTCAAGTCCATAATGAAATAGTACTGCAGTACAATCCTTATATACTCCATAATTATTATAATAAGTACATTGTTGATACAACACTCAAATGACATAATCAACATAATAACTCTAATCATTCCTCTTCATCTGTGATAGTATCATAACTTGATTATTATCCAATAGCATCATTTGTGGCATAGTCTGATGACTGGGACATAGGTTTGTGTAGTGTCCAAACTCCTTGCAAATGAAGCATTGTACATTTGAAACCATTTTCTTAACCTTGCAGTCACGTACTTTGTGCCCTTTTCCTCCACACTTATAACAAACTCCCATTCCTTTCAGACAAGTTCCAGGGTGTTTCTTTCCACATTTATCACATATGGAAAATTCTTCTTTTATCTCTTCCCTTTATCCATCTTTCTCTCTTCCATCCTTTTCTTCTCTTGCTTCCCTTCAAAGCCATAGGACACAGTAAACTCTTTACTTATCTTATCAACACATGATATTATTTCTTCATATGATGATAATACATGGGAGATTATTTCTCTTATAAATTATTTCTTAAGACCATGAAATATATGATCATTATTTCTCTTTGGATCATGTGCATTGCTGGAGTTCTCATTCCTTCTACTGGGCGCCATTTATAAACAATGGCATACACTAGATTAGTTTATGAATAACAATACCTAATCCCAAACTTGTAAGACACATAACATAAATTAAATAGTTTATGGATATAATCCATAATCATAAAAATTTCTCCATTGGGGAAGTAAATCCACATAAACCCTTCATAATGGTTTGTAAAGAAAATGAGAATTATCCTAAGCATATCCCCCAGGAGTGTCGTAACCAAGAGTGCAGCAAGGCCCGTTGTCGTGCACCAGTTCCCGTTCGAGTCTAGCTCAAAGCGGTGTTTTCAGGTTTTACCCCTAGGTACATCTGTGCCAGAGCCGCCTCTACCTGCTCGTATCCAGACAGGGATGTATTGCTCAGAAAACTCAAAAAATATCTACAATACCAAAATTCTAGGAAGTTCTTTTATAATAATCCTCAATGTCCATCTTAAATCTATGTGCTCTAATCAGGGTTTATCTAAATCTAGCTTCCAAGGTTTGTACTAAACTTCCTCTGATACCAACTGTAACGCCCCGACCCTAGTTACCCAAAGTCGGTGCATTATTACATAACATTGTCATGATCACAAGAAAGATCAAATCTCGAAAGACCGATTGGTTTAGTAGCCTTGGAAACACTAGATATATTCATAAGTTTTACATTACATCATAAAGTGAAAAACTACTACAACAACATAATGTCTCCATAGTCCACACTATTATCCCCTCATAATATCCCTGCAGGTCATTCATAACTTACTTCTTCACATCCTGGGAAAAATAAAACATAGAAAAGGGGTGAGCTCAAATGCCCAGTAAGGATAACAATATAGCGGAACATTCAAAAATAATCATAAACATTTAAGGCAATGCATTACTAAAACAAAAGCCTTTTAAACTTGAACTTCAACATAGTATGGAAAAAGTAAAATGAAATAATTACATTTACTTATTCACATGGATATTATACTAATCTAACAATCACATGCAATATCAATAACCACTTTCATAATGATGGAATGCATAATACTGAACTTTAATTTCTTTGTCAAAGCCTCGTCCTAAGACCTAGGGGCTAACTATAACCGGAACCCAACCCGGAGTGCCTCTAATAACCAGACACCAACCCGGAGTGCCTCTAATAACCGAACACCAACCCAGAGTTCCTCTAATAATCGGAGACCAAACCAGAGTTCCTCTAATAACCGAAGACCAAACCGGAGGGCTTACTTTTACCGGTCTCCTACCCGGAACATACTTGTCTAACACATTCATCTGAATGAAAGGTTGAAATATAACATAAACATTCGGATTACAAATAACTTATGAAATGTCAATACTCTAAACAAAAACCATGAGTGACATAAGAATAACTTATCCACAGTCAAAAATATCACAAAACCTTCAATAAAATATGGATGTTTTGTAACATAATAAATCAACATCAAATAAGCTTAAAATCCAACAAAGGATGTTGACATAGATGAAATAAAGACTATTTTAGAAAAAAAATCTCTTTCTATTTTGAAATTATTTAAGAGTATTATATTTATGAAATAAAACATTTTTTTGAAAATATTCTTATTATCTTGTAAGGGAAGCTTCGACGATTTTATAACGGCGTAAAATAGCCGCACCCGCCGTATAAGTTAAAAAAATATTCTTACCTTAATTTTGTCGAAAAGGTTAAAAAGCACCTTGTTTGGAAAACGACAGAAATATTCCTTTATAAACCTTTTATAAAAAGTCTAACAAGGGTATAAATGACTTTAACCCATATTCTAGTAAATAGTAAATTTTTTTTGAAATTCATTTTTAAGAAACATTGATGTGGATGATAAAGATATCCCAGTAGATTATTACGTATAAAAAACCTCGGATAATGAAGAGATTGAGAAATAACCCTTACCAATTTGGTAACAGGTATCATACAATGAATATGTAAATACTCATAAATTAGAGTGTATTACACAAAGAATATAATTATGGGCAGTACATACACCACACAAAAGGTAATGGTGGAAATATGGCATGAATCTCACGGGAATAAGGAGTGAGATGAAAACCCCTTACCTTGTACTTTTCCTTGGTTAGGGTAGGTTAACCTCTTGTATAGTGGTGAAATAATTGTTATTAAATTATACAAGAATCATATACATTAATATGATATCATATATGATCTTTTAATATTGATTTGATAATAATATCTTAGTATTATCGTTGTTTCGGGTGTTAACTTAATTGTTTTCTTTTATATGTTTTGTTACGTAAGCCATGTTTGTAATGGATAGGTTGTATATTATTCATATCCAAAATTATATCAAGTCCTTAAACATCATTTTTAAATCATCAAATGATAAATATACTTGAATGGATACGATGGAGAATGAATCTCATCGCGTTCGTGGAGACGGTAGTCCGTACGTACGCACGAGCGACAATATCATTATTTTGAAATAATATATAAATGGTTGTTATATCATATATACAGAATCATTAACATGTTATATTTATTATTTACATGAGTTACATATCATTATTATACCCATCCAAATAATAATATATTGAATAACAATTACACCACAACGTGGAGACGGTAAGCCGTACGTACGCACGTATGGTGACATGTTATTCAAAGGGTGGATAGAATACTGAATATGGTTGTACCATATTTATAATAACATCACAGTATATATATGATACTGGAGTTATTATTTTAGAATGGTAATAACAAAGGAAGAAGAAGTGGAAGAAGAAAGGAACTTGGAAAAGGGTGGTGAAATCATTACCTCTTCTTCGGGTTCTTCCTTTTGATTTGATCAAAAGGGATCCTTAGGTTGGCTTTCTGATCAAACTAAGGCCTCTAGGTTGTAGTGAGGGAAGTTGGGAGAGTATTTGGGCAGATTTTTTCTGATCCAAAAGGTTTTTAAGGTGTGAAGAAATGAGAAGGAGGAGTGCCCTTTTATAAGAGGGGTGAGGGTCACCTTTGGAAAAGCTAGAAATATTAGTTTATAATAAATTCATATTCGATTTCTAATGGCTGCAAAGTTTATTATTTAAATGGTAAGGTGGGGATGAGTCGCAAACAACTCAACCAATAGAATTTAGACAGGTTTGGGTACTTATATTAACCTTATCTTTAAGTATTAACTCTAAGTTAATTAGTTTCACTTTTACAATGTCTCTTTGTATTTTTATATAATATGGTTAATAAACTTACTATATACATCCAATCGACCCCCAAGTGGTCCATTAATGATGAACTTATCATGATATAAGTCTCTTGGCCGAACCTTAGATTTTTAAGAATTTAATATCAATTAATAATATAATATTTGTTTTAAGAACTCTTTTATGTCAATTTTGACACTCTTCAATAGTTGATTTTTGTGAAACTCATAACAGATTGATTACTTCAAACAAAGTCAATTAAATCAATCCTAATATATCATATTATCCTATAAAATTAGTTTAATTCATTAAAAAGTTTCATATTATATTTATTTGGGTATTTATAATATCAATTATTTCAATTTTTCACTATTATAGTAATTAATTTATCATCATTGTGTCATAAATAAATTAAATTATTTAATGTATAAAAATTATAAATAAAATATCATTATGTAGGAAATCTTTTTATCTTTCTAATGAATATTTATAATCTAAAATCCAACATATATAACCTTATGTAAAAATTGTTTTTCTAAAAGATATATGCTTGTGTCATTTTTGTATTCATTTTAACTTAATTAAAATAAAGTGCCCCTATCTCCTACAAGTGGAACTATGGGGTCCCAAAATAGACCCAAAGATGCCTATGGTCGAACATGTATCAACCAATAAGGCTAGGACACTTTTTACGGTAATTTAGTATTATTATAATATTATTTTTTAACCCTTATTTACTGGATTTACCATTAACTATGGTAAATAAAATATTTACCGCAGTAATTATTCAAAATTTATAAAAATAAAAGTTACCTATTTACACAATTTGAACATCCTGATTCCAAATATGGAATCAATTTTTCTAAATTCAAAACACATAAGTGGCAGAAATTAATTTAAAATTAATTCCCGCTGTCAAAACAAAAAGCGTGTTTTTAAGAGATAATAACTATCAAAAGATTGGCACTTGTTTATGTCCGGTTTAATTGTAAAATTATGTCCAATGACCAACATTATATTAAATGGTAAAAATATATTCTAAATATACTTTAAAACCACTCAAATCCATAATTTATCACTATTAATTATTTTGATTAAAAAAGTTGTTTTTAATGAAAATTTAGTAATTTTCACTATTCATCAAAATATGAAAGATATCCGAAAAGTACTAAAATTTCACCTTAGGCTAAATTTGATACTCTGAATCCAAAAATGAAGTTCATTTTGAGAGATAAAATATCTAAAATTTTAAAATGTAGGTATTACTGTTCATAACGGCTAGTTTGATTGGTTGTGGTGTGTTAGAATCTCGAAGTTGCGTACAATGCACGTCGTTACATTATTCAAAGGAAAGCGTACCGTGGAAGCTTGTGATGTTTCATTTTAAATTTTTTTGATGTCCCCATTTAGTCAAAAAGTTTAAAATATTATATTTAAAAAGGTTTCACTATTAAAAGTTGATAAAAGTGCAATACTAAAAATGAATCTATTCTTGCATTATGTCTAAGAAACTCATAATATGGATTCTAAAATTATAATGATTATATAAAGTTTAAAATTTAGTTAATACTATTCATATCCTCTTTTGAATGGCATTTTTTTGGTAAGTCATGGTGTGATTGAACTCGGTGTTGCGTGTAGTGCAAGTTATTGAATTATTTTAAAGAAATAACACACTATGAAATTTTAGGGTGTTACAACTAGTATTTTATATGGTAACCTGTCCTTTATGACGAAAAATTAAATGGCCCTTATTTTTTTTAATACTTATTCCAAATTTTATATACATTTAATTTTATTAAATTTATAAAATTGATAAAAATTATTTTTAAAATACTAAACATATAATTTATTAATTTATTTGTAAAACGTAACTTAAGCACTAAAAAGTAAAATATGGTTTTGTAAATTAATAATAGAATTTTTATAATTATAGATTCACTTAAATATCTATTATAAGAAATATTCCTTTTGAATTTCCACTTCATACTTATATACTAATAATGTCAAAAATTTCATGATATTTACGAAAACATTATTTCACACCATTCACCTAAAAATCAATCTTTTTATGAAAATAACTAAAAATAATCTTAAACTAATATTGAAATTCAATATAAAATGCTGAATTTTATTTTGAAAATTTTAATATCTATAATTTTCTCATTTAGTTTTTAAATAATGTCATAAAATACAGTGAAAAATTATTTTGATATGAAAATTACTTTTCAAAAAACTAGTGGTTCTTGTTATTAATTTTTATAAAACACTAATTAATCCATTATTGATAAATCAATGTTATATTTTATGAAATTTATAATTTAATAATTATAAAATTACTTTTATTTAATACAAATTTCACCACATAACAATATATATTCTTAATCACAACAATGAATTATATAAATTTGTATAAAATACCATTCATATATATAAATATTTATTAATATATTTTCTAATCAGATTATTATTATTCAATTCTACTAATTAAAAATCTATATTTTAATAGTATAAATAAAATCATGCTTTTTAGGTTCAATGTTACATATGTAGAACGATATAAAACATATTTTAATTAATTAGAGAAAAATATATATTAAAATATTTGGTTGATACATTCTCCCACCTTAAATAAATTTCATCCTTGTAATTTTAAAACTCATAGGATGGGGGTAATTTCTATAGGGATGTCATAATTCACCATACACTAGTAATGGACCATGGTTTTATTTAGGATATAATGTGATATTTTGGAATATTCAATTTAATATTATCCCTTTATAAAAGGAGATGGTCCATTAATAATAGAATCATAATTAGTGAAGAAGAGACATATCCACAAGATGTAACTTCCACATACAACGAAGAAGATATTTATCCTATGGATATAATATTTATTCCACAATTTTTTTATTTATAATTCAATATTTGATAGGTTAAAACATTCACCTCATATAAGATATGAAAATATTGATTGATAAATCACTTTATACATGAATAGAATTCATTGCATTGTATTTTTCTTGTTCCCATGGTCTAAGTGGTTATTAGACCCAATTTTAATTTGTAAACCTTGGATTAGGGAATTGATTTACTGATTATCTAATTAACTTGGTATTTAATTAATATATGTTTTAATATTTCTCTTTCACTCACACTTTTGAGTTTGGTGGCCTTTATCTCCATAATTGGAGCATCTACCCATCCCATTAATGTATCTTTTCTCATGCTTCAATCCACATGTTTGATATGCGGGGAATTAAATATTATTTACTTCATCATCCTTGTCACATGAACTTTTATGAGGCTCTATCATTCTCTTCATTATTGAGTTTAGGAATTCAAATATGTTCACATTATTAATCATATATTAAGATAGATGGTTTGAAGTAGTCACAATTTTTCTCACTCTAGAACCCATTTTAATTGGTTGTTCATTGAGGTAATCTCTTCATTTTCCCTCTCATTCATGGTTCAAACTAGTTATAGCCATTAATAAAACCAAATGGGTTAAGATGTGTGAAAAAGTAAAAATAAAATATTATTATCATAAATATCTGTGGGAAAATTTAACCCCAAGGTTTATTATATTATGATACTATCTCATTAACCTATAGTTATTTTATTTCAACCCATATCACTTTTAGTTTCACATATATCAATCTTGATTCAACCTAGGTAAATTTATGCTGAGTTTTCTCTTACTTATTAACCTAAACCATTAAAACATCATAGGAATCAATCCTTCATTATGTTTCATAAATGGAATATGAATAACCAAAGAATATCTTCTAAGTGGGTCAATCTATGTGTGAAGTTAGAACTCATTATCATGCACAATGTGATGATTGAGTTAGTAACAAATACACACTTTTAAGGTCCATTACCCATATGTACGCCTATTCTAGATCCTACATCAAAATATAGTATCCATAAATAGATGTTATTTCAAGGAAACTACAAAATCATTACTTTAATAAAACATCATGATTTTATCCTATAATTATACTTATTCCTAAGTTTTAATCTATGGGAATTTTATCATACTCTAAAAAATATTCAATATTACATCAAATAGACTAAAAAAGTTTCTATGCCTTCTAAATTATGATCAATATTAGCTTATCGGCACATAAATTATCCTCTATTAATAACCTAACAACTAAAATTATCTAAACCTTGATCTGATAGCAATTATAAGTACCCTCAAATTTGACTACCTAAATTACATAAATTAAAGCAAATTTTCTGTAAAATATTTTCCTGATAGCTTTTAGGTTTATAGTTTTAAATAGTTAGGAAAAAAAATTACAAAAAAACCATTGTCTTTTTCAATTAATGGCCATTTTTTTCTCTATATAAGAAACTAATTAATCCATGAAAAGTCATCAAAGTTTCCCATATTTTTTCTAAAAAGAAAATATATTATTTGTGACACACATATTACATTCCTTATTTACCTAGTGAAAAGGAAACAAAATAAGGGTAGAGCTCAAATGATCAGCAAGTGAATGTATAAGAGATAACAATGAAAGATCATAAGTGAGCATAAGATAAAAATTATAGTTATGAGAATTTAACCAAAGAACATTTACATAAAATATATAATTCACACCCAATAACATATGGATGGTGATATATGAATAATAGAACATGGATGTAGCATAACAAAACTGGAATCAAAGGATCTTGGAATCTTAATATTTTGACCAAAACATAATGTATTCCATCATTAACAAAACATAAGGTTCACTCTCAAGACCATCATCCTAAAGTGTAAAAAGTCACATTATGGAATAGGTAGACTCCCTAATCCCATATATAATGTACCACGAGATATAAATATTTAATCAATTTATTGGAGGGCTATCTAATTTAGTGAACATCCCTAACATTAGATTATATACATTAATATGAGTGAAACATAGTAAAACATTCATAATTTTATCAAATCATTATTAATCCAAGAATGAAATGGGTTTCTTGATTATTTACCTAAAACATGATCATAATCCATAAAAATAAACAATGCATATGGTATCATAAAAATATATCATATGAAATATTATAGCATATTGATATAGATAAAAAATTCAGTATTATTAGATAACTTTAATGATACCACAAATGAAGAGATCAAGAATTAGAGTCATATGATATCATGAGATTAATTCCTCAAAAGGGAAATAGTGAAATGGAAATTAGTGTTTCAATCAATATTCATAAATATAATTAGGATAAATAAATTTAATATGAAAATTTAAATTCAATATAAAATGGAGTATAGTTTTTAGAAATCATTTTTAGCACTTTCGTAAGAGACAAACTTACATGTTTCTTTTGAAAGTAATTTTTGAAAAGGTGAGCTGATGGATTTTAAAAATTTTTACATTTTATTGAAAATAAAAACAATAAATTGTCCTTGAAAATATTATAATGATTTATATACAAGATTATTGGAGTATAAGACAAAACCCTAAATTATGAAAAGATAGTAAATCCTTTTTAATATTATAAAAAATAAAATTATTGAAAACCCACATCATGATAACCAGTAAAAATTTACATCTTGAAATGGGCTAAGGATATGTGTGAATGAAATATGAAATGAAACATATTTTTTATTCCGGATTTTGAGGAAATTTCAGTGTAATGAATAAAATAAGGACATGGATGACAAACCATCTTTTAAGAGGAACTTGATTCTTCTCAACAAAGTTTCATTTTCAGGAAGGAATAAAATTCATCAAAAAGGATGATATGAATAAAATATTATATCTCAATGTATAAATATATAATAACATATTAGGTAACATACTATAGTCTAGGAAAAACATTATAACCCAAGAAAAGAGATTTTGTTATGATAAAAACCTTATATTTTACGAAGATATTAGTCATATCCCAAAGAAAGGATAAGAATGAATAAAAGTTATGTTCTTTAGATAAAAAATAAATTTAATGTAAATTTTTAGTAATTAAACCATAAAAATACCATTTATTTTTAATATTAAAACATTCTTCAATTAAGGGTGATGAAGAGAGGAACCTTTATAGTTTGAGTAACTTTTTAATTGAAACCCCTTTCAACTTTATTATATTTTGAATTCAAGTAAATTCAAATATGGTGACCTATATATCTATTAAATTACTAGGATTATTATAAAATACATTCATTAGGAATTAATTACACCATATTAAAGGTATTAGGGTGAAAATTAAGAAATATATATCAAAAATTAAATTTCAAGCCTTAAACCCCTCACCTCAATTATTGTTTATTCCAAATGCACTATAAACTCAAGTATGAAAAAAGAAAATATCTTAATAACCCATTTCTGAAACTTTTTCATATCAATAGACATTTATAACCTTTACTTATAATTACTCTCTACATGAATATTAGTATGTTATTATCTATTTTTGATATTATGTGTGAGTAATATTGATTATTTTATACATGTTTCATAATAGCTATTTTATTATTCCTTCTTCAATAAAATTTCACCATTCCCAAATAATATAAGTTACAATAATTTTTGTTTTATAATTATTCATCATGTTATAATTTTATTATCTATGATTTTTTATTATGATCATTAATTTTGATTTTGATGATGATCATGCTTCGACAATTCTTAGCGAACAAAGAGTGTTTTATTAAATGATGAATGAGTCTTTTTATTAATATTTAATAACAAAAAATGACACATTATTTACTTATTTATATCACATATTATTTGAAATTAAATTCTCATAGTTATCCTTAATGTAAATATATAACATTGTTTAAGTAAATGTTTAATCCAACCTAAATTATAACATACCATAATATTTGATTTTTAGGAAGTGATTTAGTTGTAATATCATTATAACAGAAGCATAATGTTATTATCTAGTTTTTCATAGTGTGATATATCCAAATTTTAAAGAATTTGTAAAATAATATAACCTATGTGATGCTATTTTATATAATAAAATTAATCATTTTTCTTTTATAATTATTTTTTGAATTGATACATTTAACATGATTGTTTATTTATCATATTTTTTATAGGTTTTTTATTTTTGATTCCAAAAAATTAATAATTTCATAAAAATAATTTTTATACATTAATCCCATTCTCATGACCATCCATGTAAGTAAGTGATGAGAAAAAAATAATATCAATTATTTCACAGAGGTGGTAGTCCACACATACACATGGATGATGACTATATTTTCTATAGAATGGGGAAAGAAGTATATTTTATATAGAATGAGGAAAGTAGTTATATGTTTTATCGTTTAAGAATATGAAGTATGTCATAAATATCATAATTAAATATTAAATTTCCTAGGTGGAAAAGGAAAATAAAACATGTTGTTTGATGGAGATGGTAGTCAACAAAATACACAAATGATGGTTTTATTTTTCTTAATATAAAATGTAATGAAAGTTAATGCTTTTATTGTCCCTAAAATAACTAGTAAAAACACCTAAATAGTAATCAAAAATAGTTTTTACATGGCTCATAGGGTGTTCTCGATCCCCAATAGCTGCTGACTAGATGTTGGGCATCATAATAATCAAGAGGGAACAATTTATCCTGAATATTATATCATCAATAAAATTTAAAAAATACGAAACAATAAATAGTAGGTATTCCAAACACCCCATAAGAGAGAAAGTACTATAATTAAACAGATGCAAGTCTCAAATGGTATATCAATAAAATTAATCAGATAAAGCCATCAAGAAAACATCACTAAATTCTTTTTGCCATGACTGAATAACATGATCTAGCAGTCACCACCAACACCAATATCCTCTAAAGTAAACCCCCACCCCTAAAAGAGTGAATTTTCAATTTCCTGGTCATGGAATAAGAAAATATAAAAATATATAAAGGAAATGGCAGGGTTTGTGTAAAAAAACACCCATTAGGATCTAACTATGTATTTCATATACAATATATAATAAATAATCCATCATTTTTCAATTTATCATAAAATATGGAATGATTATGTTTTCACAATTAACATCAAATGTGATTTCGAAAACAATTATATGGAAACTATAAAACATATTTAAAAGTGAATATATATCAGAATTGGTAGTTATAAGCATCTTTATCAAAACATGAATGAATAAAAATATATATCAAAATAGACATGAGTCAATCATTTAAATTAATCATCAACATATCTAACAAATTTAAAAAAAATTCTGGTTATAAGACTAAAGAATATATTGGTAAGGAGATTCTCATACATCATAGTGAAATATAGCTCCATGTGTTGACATACTCCCCATATATCATGCCTCGGATGAATACGATAGAATCTTAAAGAATAAAATCCAATCCTTCAAGGAAGTCTAATTATCATTTTCATCAAGTTTCTATGTGTTCTTTACCCCTAAATACCAGGTATCCAAAATTATTAAATGTAAACCAATAATTTGTGGGTTTATCGATCAACTCAATCATATATTTTAAATAATCATTTTGAATGGCCCCATGTTCAGTTTTTCAAAAAATTACTTTCATTTTATAAACCAACATCAACTAGTTTTTATAAGAAACACATTTCTTTAATTTCAAATTATCTCATTTAAAATAAAAAAACATTTCATGCCCTTTTTCTTCAAAATCATTCTTCGAATCATTCTTTTTAAAAAAGTCTATTTTTATAAAAATTATACAAAATTTCCCAAGTGATGTCATGGTTTTCACCATGCTCACCATTCCATTTCAATTCAATCATAAAAAGAGTCAATTAAATATTTATAAAAAAATGGGAAAATTTTAAATTTATCAAGAATTAATGGTTTCAATTGATAGATATTTCCCTACAAATCAACCGACCTCGATGAAGTTCAATAACACCCACACAAGATCCACTAACAGAGAAAGAATGATAAAAATGATTTAAGGATAATCCTATAATCATAACAAACCAATTAGAGATCTATATCTATAAACAACATGATTATTTAACACTCTCAAAGAGGGAGATAAGTGATGAAAGGAGAAACCACAATAAAAAATAAATTAAACTTACCAGAAGAGATCCAACACAAAATCTAACACTTCCATCCACAAATAAATAAGGCTGGGAGAGCCAAAATCCTCTCTAGAGATCCTCCAAGGATATTAGGGTCAAATATAATTTAATATATGTGTTTTAGTGTTAGGTTGGAGATAAAATTATTTAAAATTATGATGATTATCATTTTAATCATGGCCCAGTCAGTTTCAGTGGCTAGCTGGTGGACTCCGCCGACTACTTCATGGAACTAAGTCGATTGAATTTCCCCTTGAAATACATACTATCTAGCTAATGGGATTCCTATAGAAATTCCTATAGCCCAGCCTCCCATCAGGTAGTTGGCAGATCTCACTAGCTTGCCAATGGGCCTTCAATATCTTTTTTAACAATATGAGTACGCCCACTCTCATGATAAACATCGCAAACACCTCCCAACCAATAAAATCAAAATGTTACACTCTCCCACGCCACTCTAAAATTAAAACAAGGAAAAAATCGAAAAATGATGATTAAATGCACAAAATTATGGAAATAATAAGAGAACAACATGAAAACAAAAAAAAACAATGTACAAACAATGATCCATACCTTCAAAGCTAGTAAAAAGATATTATAATATCCCCATAAAATGATTTCTTCAGCTATAAATATTATCAAGAAAAATCCATCATAATTAAGTGAGGCCACATCTATCTTATAAAATCCTCAAAAGCCCACATCTCATACTAATAACAACTATGCTTCCACAACACCAAAATCAATGGTATGGGCATTCCATGACAAACCTTTATATGTGAATCAATAATATAATCTAACTACTTGGTCATAGAGAAACCAGGCTAAGTAAAGGTCCTCTACGATCAAGAAATGGGATAGATCAAATAGATACTTATTGAGTTTAGACACATGGAACACATTATAGATCAATGTCATATGAGGTGGTAAAGTCAAATGGGAATACACCTTCCCAATTTTATCAATAACTCAAACAATCCCATGTATCATAGTTCCAACTTCCCTTATTTTAAAATTATTTTGTGAAACAACTGAGGTGAAACTATAAATAACACCAATTCACAAAACAATAAATATAAAGGGTAATTATGATGATCAATAAATAATTTATAAAGTCTATGGGCCATTACCATCTTCTGATGAATCAACTAAATCTTCATCATAATCTATTAGGCCAAATTGGTTCCAACCAATAAAGAATCACTAATCTATGAGCAATATAATTGAGATCTACATGGATGACCATACAAGGCCTCAAATGGTTCCATCTTGATGGTCGACTAGTAACTATTATTATAATAAAAATTGACTAGCCTGAAATGGTAACCCCAAGATCCTCTAATGTTGAAAACAAAAACTCATGTCATACCGTCTATAATATGTATAACTTTTCTCATATAACTATTTTTCTTTGGATAGTATTACATGATTAACATAATATGTAATTTCCTCCTAGATTTATTTCTAGTAATGAAATTTAAAATGTGGATCCCTATAAGAAATTATTGGAGAAAGAACTCCATGAAATATAACAATATCCTTTACAAATATATTTATCTAGTCCTCATCATTGGTTTTATCATGAATGAGAATAAAGTGATCTGATTTGGTAAATTAGTCAGTCACCACCCCATTTGAAGTATACCCTTGATTTATATGTGGCAACCCACCAAAACAATTCCATTGATATATCATCCCACTTCTAAGTCATTATAGGAAGGGGTTGAAGTAGTCTTAAAGGTTTTTAATGCTTTGCTTGAAATTGCTGACTTGTATAAAAATGAAAAAAAAATCATCAATGTGTCATATTGTGTTTGGCTACCAAAAAATGATTCCTCATGTCAAAAAACATATTTTTTATCCATGGATGAACATCATACTCAGAATGATGGAAATTCTCCATCATAACCTTCCTCATGGGTAACATAACAACATACCATATTCCAGAGAAAATGATACCCTAAGAAGGTAGAGACCACTCATCGAGGGTCTCCCCACTATATAATGATTCTCTAATGCCTCAATACTCATCATTAAGTTTGTACCCCTAATTAACTATCTCAAGAAGTGAGGATTTCAATACAATACTCAAAAAAACAACCTCAATCTCATCCTCCCAAACATTGATATTCATATAAGAAAAGTGAGACATCAGATTCCAATCCCTTTTAGATTCATTCATGGTATAAGATTTAATTTTCCTGATCAAATCCTTTGTAATGACATTACCCTTTTTAAGAGTGAAGGTAATGTCAATGTTGAGATAATATAGGTACTCCACCTATAATTTCTATAAAAGATTCTGATCTTTTTGTGAGAATATATTACTTAACATTTATGATCATGGTAAATGATAAAGCATTCATCACAATGGAAATGATTCCAATTTTTCAGAGAATAAATGAAATATTTGATTTCAAGACCATATGTGGGATAATTCATCTTAGGAGGTTGAAGGTAGTGAGACCATTAAGCCATATATGATCACCCTTTATGAGAACACAATCCAAACCCAAACCCAAAGCATCATAGAAGACCACATAGCCATTCCCTACCTATAGAAGAGATAACACTAGTGTGGTTGTAAAACAACACATAAAATAATCAAAAGAAGTACGAAATTTGGATTCCTATATAATCTTTACTCCCTTTTGAATAAGAGTGAAAACTTTTGAAGTATCCTTTGAGGAATTATTCACAAAAATGCAGCAATACCATACCAAGCCTAAGAATTTCTGAATCTAATATACATTTTTTGGTTCCTCTTAATTCATAAAAGCCTTAAAAATCATAGGATCAACTGAAAAACAATGTTTGGAATCCATGTTTCCAAAGAACTATTCCTCTAGAATCCATAAATTTCATTTAGAAATCTTGGAATAAAGTATTTTACCTTTTAAGATATCCAAAAAATCCGTCAAATGTAGAACATGACCCTTCTTATTCATGGAAATAACAAATAATTTATCCACTAATACCTCTAAAAAATAATTTTTGTAATAGTGGAAGATACTTTTCATCAATTCCATAAAAATAGATGGATCATTAGTTAGACCAAATGGCATAAAAATGTACCCATATTGGCTCTACCTTCTCCCAAAAGAAGTTTTAGGGATATATGACTCTTCGATATGAAGTGGGTGACAACCAAACCAATTATCAATCCTTGAAAACCACTTCAACCCTTTTAGTTGGTAAAATAAATCATCAATTCAGGGAAATAAATACTTCTTGTTAACTGTAACTCGATTGGGAATTAAATAATTAACACAATGGTGAATGTTTCTGTTAGTAATCTCATAAAAATACATGATTATGAAAAAGGAAACATAGTTGTTCAAATGAATTCCTTATAAAAAAAATCATCAATTTAAACCTCTAACTCATTCAGTTCAGTAGGTTCAATGTTTTAAGAGGGAATAGAAATAGGATTGGTACCTGGTACCGAATGAATTAAAAAAATAACCTATCTCAATGTTAGAAAACTAGAAGTGTCACATGGAATCAATTAGAAAAAATAAACGACTATTAGAATAATATCATTGTTTTAATATTCTATATCTAGTAAAAAATAAAACGTAGATATAAACCTACCCAACTTTGTAAGAGGAGGTTTTGTGTGACTTTACCTTGGGTCCCATTCTCCAAAAAAAACACGACACATCCCATTGAGGTATGTAAAGGAGACCCACTAAAGATTGAATTCGATATGGAATTTATAAGTGATAAAAAAATCCATCCAAATATTTAAATTGAGATGATTCAAATCCAAAACCATAAAGTCCCATGCAATCTCAATTTCTAGTAAAGATAAAGTGTAAGAGGGGAATTTTAGACCACACTTTTTATTCATTCTACGAGGCACAACAATATAAATTACATAAGGAGTGAGATATATAGGAATTTTCATCAGTTCCGCAATACATATAGATTTGAAAGAAAGAGAGACACCAATATAAAATAAATAAATCACTAGAGATGAAGAAACGTTAAGGATACCTATCACTACTATAAGAACCACATTTTTTCCACTAGATTTTCATCCATGGGGTGAGGATTATTCATTACTAATGAATATAGACTGAACACCTACTTTTTTGAAGAATCAAACAGTGTGGAAAATCATCGTGATACTATTTATCTTGGACCACTATGTGAAGTGGTAAAGACATGTAAAAAACCTTGCAAGGGACTTGAGCATCCAAAAGTGCTACAAATACTTGATGTATCCATGAAATATCATATTGAGTGCATGGTTTTTACACACTAGAAACAATTAAGTGGTCTATTACTAGATTTTATAGAATAATAAGTCTAGTTCTAAGATCTACCACTATAGTTTTCATTAAGATACTCATATCTTTTCTTATTAACATTAAAGGGACTAGCAAAACCACCAATGGGAGTAGGAGGAACTCCAACTAATATTGACATACAAATCATATTCAATATATTCCATCAAATCTTTACCCAAAATATCTATATATGAGGAAAATTAAGAAAGAAAACATGATATTGGATATATGATTGGATACACATATTGAATCTTTAGGATTTCATCTTATCATTTGAAAAAACCTCAGGTGATAAATGAATATGCTCGACAAAATGGTATCCATGTAGAGTCAGTGTCTGACATCATTTCGTACATTTAAGAAACTCCATACACTTATTAAACACCATTTATCCTCATTAGAACTATTATGTGAAAGGATCCTTAATGACTATGGACTCCAAGTCCACATTCATCGAATCTATAACTATTGAATCTGTCCACTTTCTACTTGGACCTTCATGTTTGAAGATTTCACATTTCACCTTAACAAAATCTGGTGTCTCTAAAAATTCAACGAAATTACATAACTTCATCAACCAATCCTCAACATATTGAGTATCACTATTTCCCTAAACATTTTGGCCTTTTTATATGAAAAAACTCACGGTAATGATCCCTTGTATCATTCTTCTAAAGTGCAACCTCTACAACCTGAATGGGAATGGGTGTAGCTACATGGACCAAGGCATAGACCACATGCATGAATATCTAAATAAGGTTTTAATAAACTTTATGGTTCACATGTTTTGGTTTATTAGATTCTCCCTACATAGGCTTATTCAAACACCTTCTTGGGGGTATGGTACTAAAAAACATCAATACACAGAATTGAAAATTTATTTCAAGAGATGTGATATCATCAACTCTATCAATTATAATTCAATTTTGAAACACAATTCATTGGTCAATGCTTTGGAAAAAGTTCAAGGATTATATCAAACAACTCATCTAGAACACTTTTCCCTAAAAGTACCATGGTAAATCAACGTTTTTTACAATGAGATATAGCCTTTAACTCACTTGTAACATACCCGTTAAGTCTCAAAAATCGTTTCTCTTATCTACAAAGACCTCTCAAACTGGATATCGATGTTATAAAATATGTAAAACCTCATTTAAATACTAATTTATCATGAAATTACCCAGTTAACCCACCTAAATGGGTCTTAAATCAGTTATGGCCACTCCCAAAGGGAGTCACCAATCCCTATGGGTTGGTGACTAAAACCTTGGCATTATGAAAATAAGAAGGGGATGATTTATCCATAATATTGTCACATACATTTGTTTTTACTATATGTAAAATAAGAAACCGTACATATAAAAAACACTCCACAAGAGTAAAAAGACGACATATGTAAATAGGTACAATTATCAAATGGTATTCTGATCAAATTCATCAGATAAAACCATCAAGATATCATCACCAAAGCCTCTTTATAATGAGTGGATCACATGATCCAACAGTCTCCCAAGACACCCAAATCAAACTAATAATAACTTTAATCACCTCTAAGTGGTTATTTTTCCTTTCTTAGACTTCCAAAAAAATCTATAAATTCAAAACTGAAATGGTAGGATGTGAGAAACAAATCCAAGTACAATATCACTAAGTATTTTATACGAAATATATTGCAAACAAAGAAAGGTTACCAAATTTTACAAAAAAACATGGTATGGATATATTTTAACAATTCATATCAAATATAATATTTAATGAAATTTGATGAATACAATAAATTTTATTTTAATGCAAATTTCAATCCGAATAGGCATTTACAAACATCTTTATCAGAACATGCATTAATAACTATCTCTATAAAAATAAACTAAAGTAAATTGTGTCAATAAATCATCATCATTAATAATCAATTTCAATCATTTATCTATATTTAATAGACCTAGGGTTATATTAGTATGATGATTCTCACACATCACAGTGAAATACAACTCCTTGTATGAACACACTCGCTAGATCCCAAGACCGAGTGAATATGAGATAATACAAAAGAAAAAACTAATTTTCCTCAATACAGCTTAGTAAGCATTTTCATCACCATTATGTGTTTTATCACACCTAACCACCTATGAGATAATATTCATCAAGATAAATCAAAGATTTATGCGTGTAATATTTTTATTAATCAACTATTTCATTCAATTAATTCAATTGAACCCTTGTTTAATTTTTCAAAAAATAAAATTCATTTTAAAAGAAAAAAATCAAATGGTTATTATAAAACACTCATGGATTTCATTTAAAAATATTAATTTCCAAACCATAATAAATTTCTTTCATTTTAATGTTATAAAAATAATGATTGAAATCAATATTTTCAAACCAAGATCAATTTTCTAGAAATCACACATAACTTTGAGAATCTATTATCAAGGGTATCACCATGATCACTATGCCATTTAATTTTTTTCATAAAAAGTTTGAATAATTTCTTTAAAAAACAGATGGATACCAAATTTAAATTAATAAATAACAAAATGTATCAATTGATTTAGATTTCATTAAAAAGATAACTAACAAAATAAATATTAACAACCACCTTACGATATCCACCAACAGAGAAACATAGGTAAGAATGATCCAAGGAGATTCCAAGAATCATTAACAAATAACTCAATATCTTGATCCATCAACAACATGGGAATTCACCAATATCAATTTGATAGAGAAAGGTGGAAAATATTATCCATGATCAAAATAATATTAAACTTATCAAAAGAGTTATAATTCACCAGAGACACTTCAATATTTCAAGAAATGAGGTTGGGAGAGAAAAAAAATACTCTCTAGAGAACCTAAAAAGAGATTAGGGTTATGCTAAATTTAAGGTATGTGTTTTATATATAATATATATATTAAATGAAGAAAAATTACAATACTTCATGTCCGAATATGATCCCATTCAGTTCCATCGGCTAGTCGATAGTCTCCATCAGCTACTCGGTTGGGCTATGACGAATGAACAACTCACTAAAATTCCCATCACATGGATGGTGGAATTCCTATAGGATTTACCATTCTCCAACCAACCATTTCATCGATTTCGACCTCACAAGCTAGTCGGCGGGCCTCCTATAGATTTTCTAGCAACAAGAATATTCTCACTCCCATGATAAATACCCTGACCACCTCCCATCCACTAAAATCATAGTCTAGAACTCTTCTACACCCCTTTAAAATTCAAATGAGGGATGAATATGTAATAACAATATGTTAATCCAATAAATTAAGGAAACAACAATAAAACAACATGAGGACCAATAATACTAATTAAAAAAAGGTCCCTACCTATATTATCAAAATGGGATGTTATAGAATTAGTGTTAGGATTTAAAAAATATTATTGTTGAGTATTTAAATAGAATCACCATTTTATACCCAATCCATATTGGTGATATGAGAGAGTCTAGAACAAAACTTTTTTTTTGAACAATAATTCATCATCGATAGTCGAATTCTGTATTGGATTTGATATATGGAATCAAAATGGTTGATATAGTACAATGATTGTGGACATGAATTTTTGATGTGACAACAATGATGAGGAAGGGTGGTCAATGTTTTGTCCTTACCTGGAATCATGATATTGGTATGGTCACCATTCTTGTGTGATGCATGTTTATGATTTTCTTCAGGTTGATTTTCTTTCACCAGGTAATGACAATATTTATAGCTTGTTGAGTTTATTAGCAGATTAATATGATTACGAGGGAGGGGGAAAATCTATTTTTATGATTTTATTTTTTATTTAGAGGTTATATTTTATTGTTATGAGTTATAGTTGGATGAATTTTCTCATTGGATAATATGATGAGCCTAGTGATGATTAGTTATTTACAAAAGGCTAATAAATAGTGGGAATAGAGATAAATTGAATATATATTATCATATTGTAAGTCATTACTATGGGTAATTGAATTATGATATTTTTTTGGGTCCCTGGTCATTTCATTCATTGTGATATTTACAATACTCTTGTTAATTTCTGGATCAATTCTTAGGGGAAACCATGGATACCCATAGTGTAGGGTTTTATAAAAGGATGATTTTTTTGTTAGGACTATTAATTAGCCTGAAAAACAAGTGTTGTTATGATTATGTGGGTTCATTGATATAGTCATAAAAAATAATAAAATATTATTTATTTATTTGATAACTTCTCTATAATTGTAGATGAATAGTTTGGTTTTCATCATATATATTTTCTTAGAAACCCTGATAATTTATTTTAATCTGTGAGCCTGATGCCATTTTAAGGGATATATAGTGAGTCTTATGGATTTATAAAATAATGTATGGATAGGGACACTCAATCTTTAATGAAAAATATAGAATATCATTGATTCATATTATCGATCATTGTAGAAAATGAATCATTTAGATGACCATGTTAGAGTGTCGATGTAGTTGTGCTCGGAGATGAGGATTCCATTTTGTGGGAATGGTCTTTGAAATGTGGTGATCATTTCATGTCCATATTGATGATAATATTTTTATTAAAGAAAATAATTGATCTAGTTGGAAGAATTTATTTTTTACAACCTAGTTTCTCATAATTTTCATTTAATGGTGAGAAATTATATGAGGATTCCTTCATCCAAAATAAATTTTCCACAAATGTGTTCATCAGATTTTAGGTGTTTTTTTAAGGTGATTTTTGGTGGGGAAGAAAAAATAACCTGAGTCACCATATAAGAATTTCTTTTCATGTAATCAAAACATGACACTCAATTCTTTATTATTGAGTTTATCAGAACACAATTAATGTTTTATAAATTTTATGAAGGGAATATATAATCACCATTAAATTTTTTATATGAAAGTATTAATTTTATATGAAAATTTATAGATAAATAAATTAATCTTATTAAAGGATTCATATTGGGAAATAAATGAAACTATTGAGATGGAAATAGTACTTTTACCCATGGGTGTCTATGTGAAAATAATTAGATGTTGTTGAATCATTGTGTGGTCATAGGTGAGTTTTTAATTAAATATTATAAATTCATTATATTATTATTTTATAATTATAATTATCTCTTAATTATATATTTATATATATCAATTTAATGAAATTAATTCTGTAAATAGTAAGCCTATTGTTTCTCTAGTGGAAGAAGTCCATGGAATGGAGAAATAAAGGATGAAGAAGTCATCTAATATCAAATATATTGTTCCTTGGACATAATCTATCATCACTTATTTTAATTTTCCTCCAAAACCTATTTCTTCACGAAATAAATAATAATGAACAAATATTAATTTGAAATTCAACTATGTTATTCTAGAAAATGATATGTAAACCATGGCAGTGGTTTAGTTGAAATATGACCAATATATTTTGAGAAAATATAGGGAAATGTATGTATTCCTAAAACTTCTCTATAGATTTTAGAGGCTCAAAAAATTGAATCAAAATGTTTTATTCACTATGATAATATAATTTTTTTGTCTATAATAATAGGATATATTTGAAATTTGGTTATATTCATTTTGAGATATCTTTGAGAGATAATTTTTTCCCTTTTGGATAATTTGAAATTATGATAAAATATAATAAGAACAACTGAGAAATACATATATTCCTAGAAAAGTAATTTTAAACATTTTTGGGGTTAATATGGTATAATTATGGAATGTTATTTAAGAGATATGTTTTCACCATTTTAAACTTCTATCTATTATTTAAACGCCATAATAAATGTTTTAGAATATAAAATTTATTTTTTCCTAATCCTCACCTTGAGATGAGGCAGCTACAAACTTTTTTGAAAATAATGTGAAATTTGTCACTATAAAACTATTATATGGGTTGAATCACCATTGAGGAATGTGGTGGAAGATATGATAAGTGTGTTGGGTTTGATATATCTATTATATCAATCATTTAATGACCCTATTATGTCTGCATCCACCTTAGGTATGTGAAAATCGAATCTGTAGTGTACATGGTGGTGACAATGACTGTAGCCATTTTATCTTATGATAGGATAGCGAATGGTCTCCTATATCAACCCTATCCATGGGAAACATGAAATTAAACATGGGTGTTTCTGGATGTGTTGTGGGGAAATACTCATTGAATTGAAAAAAGTATTGTTGATTTTATGGATGGTTCATGGAAATCCCATAATTCAAAATAGTTGAAAAGGATATTTTATTTTTAACAAAACAGAATAGAAGTTCAATTTAAGACTAATTAAATTAATGAGAAAATAATATAATCAACAATGGTAATGCAAAAAAATTCCATAAATTTAATTCCATGAAAAATAGAATAAAAAAATCAAGAAATAGAATCAATTATGAAACACAAATACACAAGGTAAAAAGGAAAAAAATAAAAGAAAGAGGTAAATGAAAAAAAATTATGTTCTTTGGTCAAATTGACCTACGTTCACAGGGTAGGGGCATTGGGGTTTTCATAATAAAAAATTATAAGTATATTACAAATAATATGTGATATGATCAAAAATACATGGAGAAACAGGGCAAATTCTTTTCTTTCATGATCAATGAAATTGATGGAAAAATGATTGAATTATAAAAGCGAGTTCATTTACCAAGAAGTTAGATACAAGACTATATGAATGTATGGAGTTGAATCTGATTTCTTCAAATGTCCAGGTTTATAGGACACAATCTAAGTGGATCTAATATATGTTCCTTCAATATACAAGGTTGACACTTGCACGAACCACTACTACACCAGTACTAATCGTCTCACCTCTTTCGCATGGAAGATCATCACACAACCTTCTTTTCGTATATTGGAAACCTGAACTACAATATTGTCTACAATGAAAAACCATAGAATCCCATTCTCTCAATGACTTATCTTTCTATCAAATAATTTCCATGCCACTGAATGATTAATCTCTCATCGTTATAGAAGTGTGATGGTAGAGATACTAACAAAAATTCATGGAGTTTATTGAAATGGGTCAATGGAAATGAGAATGGGTGGATATAGAAACTCAAGACTTACCAACCTGAAATTCGTGAAACAGAAATAAAAATCCCATGATGTTTATTTTTAAAAGTTCGTACAAGGGTATTTCTTGCATAAGGGTCACAAATACACTATGTAAAGGCCTTGTGTAAGGGTCCTACTGTGTAATGGTTCCACATAAGGGTAACACTCATGCTAGTGTACCTATATAAGGGTAACCCCGTATCATGGTACCTATGTAATTGTAACAAGTAAGGGTTTCTATCACTTTCCAAAGAATTTAGTATGTTGAACCCCAACTATGTAAGGGTGAATAGCTCCCATGTAAGAGTCAGACACAACTACCATAAAGATAAAAAAATAAATACATGGGTTGTGTAAGGATAACCCTAAACATATTTAAGGGTTCCCCATACCATACAGAGGATATGTATGTATTAACGGGCACCCACATAAGGGTACACCTTGTGATACATAGAGGTAAAGGGACCACATATAAGGGTACTAAATACCTACATCCGGGTAAATGGTGACTTATATAATGGTAATAGGATCACTAAAATACATACGTTAGGGTAAAAAAACATTAAGTATTGGTAGATAAATGGATTGGATATGATAAATACAATTAAAAAAGGAATATAATGAAAACATATAACTATATTTAATTAATAACTCAAAATAAAGGAGAAATGAGAACAAAAAAATCCACAATAGAAATTAAATTCAAGATGAAATTACCAAGAAACAAAATCACACATCATCCCCTTATAAAATAAAATCATGAAAAATATACAACCAATGTCCCTACACCACTTAACATTTAAATTTGATCATAAAATCACTTAAACAACCAATGAAAAACAAAACCATCATCAAGAAGTGCTAGTCAAACATATCTATTGGTTATGTCCAAAATGTATAGTAATGTGATACACATATTGCCTCATAATTTCCATATATTATAATACTATAACATGATTAAAATTATATTTTATATACATAATGCATAAAATGAACTCCCCTTCAAATACTTGATATACCCACTTCAAATACCTCAACTCCTTACTAATAACATTTCGACCAGAGTTTCTTAGGACAACTCCAGTTCTTATAGAACACAAACAAACCGGGTAGTACCCATCCTTAAAGAAAAATAAAAATACAAGGTGTGAACATAAAATCAAAGAAAAAATGTTCATATAAAAGGTTTAGTAGAAAACAAAAAACAACATATAAAATGAAAACAAACAAACATTGCCAAAAATATAAAGATCAATGAAAGAAAACCACTCGCTCCTCTTGAATCTTAAACAAACCCAAACAAATTTCCACTTAAAGAGATGAAGATTCCAAGAACAATAAAGCACGGTGTCCAAATCCTATCATATATATCTATAAAATTCAAAGCTCCCAGTACTAAAATTCCAACTCAAAACCATCATAGAGAAAACCAACATGAAAGGGGAGTATGCTAATAACCTAAGGAACCCCGCCACCCCCCCCCCCCTAAATCTAGATAACCAATGAAAAAAAATCTAATTCTTATGTACCCATACAATTGTATAAAATAGAAACCAGAAGAACCATCATGAATCTTGGTGATGAGATAAGAATCATCCAATGAACCTACTTCTCAGGCCACTACCCAAGACCCACATATTGCCACACCCAATTACCTCTTGATAAGACCAACCCAACTAAACACTAACAAGGAAAGAAAAACTAGAGTTTAACCCAAAACTCCACCCCCCTGCAAAACACCAGACACATTATAGAACATTATAATAATAAAAACTGGGATCAATTATATTAGATTATGCCACATTACCCTATTAATAATTTTATTAGGACAATATTTCGTAAAATGACCTTGTTTACCACACGACTAACTCTTACAAGGCTTAAACCAACTCTTAAAATTTCTTTTATCACTACCATTTTTCTTCCATTAGTACCTGTTATCCGTTCTACCCATTATATTCATTACTTCTCCCCTTAATCTCAACACATTCTTACAGGATGAAATTATTTTCAAAGAAGATCCAACTAAACCTCTTATAAAGTAAAAATATCCTTTCTAAACATCATATCATCACACAAATTCTGATAAAAATTTTATAAATACATTAAATGGATGATGAATTGATCCTCATATACCACTTTAAAATCTATGTGAGTTAGGTCTAGAAAAAATTAATTAAATTAGGCTATATGAACCCAAATAGATGTCCCAAGATGCATCTTAAAACTAAAAAATTAACTATTATAATGATCCTACCAATAAGATATTTTTTCATATAGAGGTTTTCATGTTTAAGAAATATATAAATGGTGTTGGTTTTATATGACACCACAAAAAGCACATTATCACTCCAAAACAATAAAATAAAACAGTGGACTTTAACCAACACATCAAATTGTGCATCTTCATAGGTAACATAAAGTTTTACTTTAGTATACACCACTGTCACAATTTTCATAGGACCACATGGGGTGTATAGTATTCCATGTTTGACTAAAATAACCCAAATTTTAATTCACCATAAACTAAAATCATTTTCATCATTGAATTTTTCAATTTTGAATTTAGATGATTCAATCACTAATATCATTTAGTATCTGGTACCAAATGTTTTATTGGCTATAATGTGGAGTTTTCTGTATTAAATAAGAAACATGATTATCAATTATAGATATAGTTCATGAAAAACCTATTATTCTAAATTCATTAAAAAGTTACTTTTATTTAAAACCAGACATAACATAAATTTGATTTAAGAATAATTATAGGAGAAAGAGAATTACATAAACAACAATAAGAATATAACTAATTACATAATTTTAATTCCAAGAGGACCATAATAAAAAAATTAGAAATACAATAAATTGTTAAGTAATAATACACATGGATAAATGAAATCAATAAGTCAAAGTTATAAATGGACATGTGGATTTATGTTTTTGGTCAAATTAACTTATGTGTTTGAGGTAGGGGCGTTGGGTTTTTCATTATGAAAAAATATTTTTTGGAATTAAAATAAGATGTAATAATAAATAAAAAAATGGACAAACATACCTATTACAATCTGATCAAGAATAAAGAAAGAAAAAGAAAACAAATCCACGTACAACAACGAGCTATTTTAAAAAGAACCAAAATCTAAGGCATAGTGTTTGTGGAAATATGATGTTAATGTCCTTATATTTTTAGGATGACAAGATAACCATATCCAATTCATGCACTTTAAATACATGAAGACCATATATTTACAAAAAATCACTACACCATCCCTAATCATCGCACCTCCTCTGCATGAATGATTATTAGAAATACACCTTTTCTGATTCCCCTAACAATGTTCAATAATAATAAACCATAAAACAAGAAAGTCTAGGATCCGGTCAAGCCGGTCCCAAAAAATTTATTAAGCAAAAGAAAAATAGAGTCAGGAAACAAAATGGGTACTACAAGACCGAGAGTAAAAAACACCACACATATCCACCTCCACCAGTGAAGAACAATACTTAGGGATCATGAACGACCAAAACATACCCACTGCCATGATTACCTTCTTAGACAGAACATCAGCCACCTGATTGACCTCACGATAAGCATGCGAGACCATCAAGTTAATCTGACTAACCTGGTTGAGACATTCAACCCACTTTGGAAGTATCCGCCAAGGCACATTCCGCGTTCTTGTTTATAGGGCTTGATCCGCAAGTTGAGAATCTGATTCAATCCATATCATGTTCCAATTATATAAAACAGCATACCCGATAGCATGAACAATCGCCCAATGTTCAACTTGAAAAGCAAGACCAACACCAGGGAAGTGATAGAAACATCCTTTCACAAAGTCACGGTATGTACGAAAAACCCCACCGCACCCCGACGGGCCTGGTGCACCAGAAGAAGCTCCATCCACATTCACATTGAGCCATGGACTGATCAGATGATTCCAGTGGATATACCTGGTCATTTTTGGCTTCTGAGGCTTCCCAGAAACCCCAAGTAATCGCAAAATCTGCAAGTCTAAAATAGTGTTAGACATCACACCAGATTGGATCTTCGAAGCAGCAAAAACCTCCAAATGAACTGCCATAATGCTAGCCCGAATGGGAACTTTTCTGTATTCAAATGCTGCAGCATTCCAAGTAGCCCAGATGGCTACAATCACAGCCACAACAGCCACCAAAAGGAATTTCTGCACCTGCTCACTGCAGTAGAAAATGGAAAGCCCTGCCAGCTGGTCCAGTACGGATAGCCAGTACACCTGCAGCCCAAACAAGTCTCCAATATAATCCCACAACCTCCTGGCATATTCTCACTCCACAAACAGATGTTGAACATCTTCCTCAGCGCGCATGCATAAGTGACATGCAGATTCAAACATAAACCTAGACTACTTAATTTGATCATGATTAGGAACACGGTTCTTCCAAATTCTCCAAAAAAGAAATAAACGAGAGGGCCGAATGAAAGAGGACCTATATTTCTTGATCCATTCAGGCGGACTACAAGATCCCCCATAGGCCAACTAATAGTGATCCCGACTGGTAAATTGTTCATTCCTATTATGCTTCCATATCAACGTGTCATAGTCCATGAAAGCCTAATCCTGAAATTCCATCTCTACTTAATGAGGTATCATGATGTCAAAGAGATGCTTGTTAGAAACAAAATCAGCAATGGAGAAATTCCCAGCACCAGAAGGAATATCCATAGTGTCCTGAAGTGGCCTATCAAGCCAGTTCGTGGTCCAACAATTGAGGTTAGAGTCACGACAAACCAACCATTTTGTGTCATTCATAAACTGCATGAAGGATCAATTGAGGGAATTCCAAACAGATCAATCAAGATAATATTTATAACCATTCATTAACCTGTCTTTGAATAGGTTAACTAAAAAATCACCAGATTTATCTTTGGATATTATACCCCAGGTGAAATTCCCAATGAGTACATCATTAAAGTTCCTGAGGTCTTTGATCCCAAGACCCCAATGCTCAACAGGCTTGATTCACTCCTTCCAGGCAACAACAATGAGCTTGCTCTCATGAATTGACCCTGTCTAGAAAAAATTTCTGATCAAACATTGAAGCTCCTTAATGAGTCCCCTGGGCCACTGATAAATAGAGAATGAGTATAAACATTTAGATGTTATCACTGAGTTGAAAAGACATATCCTCCCAGACATTGACATCGCCTTCCCTTTCCATCATTCATGATGTCTATCTAGGTACTAATTAGCAGCCCATATAGGGTGTGAGTAATACCAATTTAGCCACCACCAATGATGTATAATAGGAATCAAATCTATGAATATAAGTTTTAGAAGTGTTCGAAACAAATATTCATCTAAAAGGAGAAACTATAACATGGACATAAAAAACAATCATATCTAATAATATAAAAATTAAAAATGTGCAATAGATATATAATGTGAAACTATATAATGAATATGAACCAATTCAAAAATAACCAACTTCATCTTATAAAAGATATCTTGGAATTTCAACCTATTAGAATGTTATTAACCCATGTCCCATTGTTGAGGTGTCCTCATCGAGTTAGAGGATCAAATTCAAGATAACCTTAGTATAGACTAAATTATATCCTAAAGAGATAATACAAGGGGGTATGTGTCTAAGAACATTAAGACAGATCTAAATATATAATCCATGTAATTTATATAATAAGATTGGTTAATCATTAGTGTTAGACTGAGGCATTCACATATATAAGACATTTACCGAGACCATGGCCAGTGTACCACTTGACAGTCATGTCATTGAATCGGGTGATGCCCTTTAAGTTCACTCAATGAATTTTGTGTCATAAATCCAAGTATCACTCAAGGAGAAACCTTTAAATTTATCCTTGAGTTCTATAACAATAGTCAGTATAACATACTATTTGGTCAAGGGACAAGAGGTATATCCATTCCGCCTAAATATTCAATTCATTTCATTTGTAATTTTAGTTATAATTTATAAATGAGGGTCAACTGATGTATAAATATCATTTAAAAATTTAGATAAAATAGTTTTTGATTCCACTTACAATTGTAAGACTCAACATATTCAATAGAGGTTTTGTTACAAGGAAAGAGTGGAAGTAATTTTAATTTAATTGAACACACCCTAAGGGGGTGGTTCATGTTGATGTCTCCAACACCAAACTATGTCAACGAGTCTAATGAAGGGTCTAATTTGTGGTTTAGGAAATTAAATAAAGAAGTTACATATTTTAGAGGCAACATATTAAAGTTTCAACATATGGAACAATGATGAAAAAATTATAAACACCATGAATTTGATAGAAACATAATAGACCACCCATTTTAGACATTTGGTAGAATCATTTTCTAGAATCGAACTCATATTTGGAATAAAATAAGTGAAAATGAGAAACTTTAAAACAACAGGAAAATAGGATATATTAGTTCACATGGAGATAATGTTGATGATATAAAATAAAAATGATAAATTAAGGTAATAGAGTATTAGACTTACCAATGGGGATCCAATATTATGAACAATGTTCGTTTGAGATTTTAACAATAAATATCTATCAAATCCTTGAAGGGGAAGAGTGGATGGGTCTCTATGATGGTGTTGTAATACAATTTAGGATGGAAAACGGTGGAAATTTTTTAATGGTTTGATGCGATAAATAAAATTTTTTAGATTTTTAAAGGGGTGCATATTTTTGTTGCATGGTTGGAAAAATCATGCACCAACCCTCCGATGGCCACTATCTAAACACCAACACCTTACACAGTTTAGGTACAGAGTTATTCAAATCATACGAAAACCTTGTGTGGTTCCTCTATAATATATTATAGGTTTTTCATGGACATGAATCCCATATTTTTTTAAACACTTCTTAAACCTATAGGGCTACATGGTTGAGCCACATAATTACCTCTTATTGTGCACTTATTGTACGCATCTTCCTTTCTTTCTAAAATCCAGGACACTGGGTAACAAACCAAGCCTGAATTCACTAAAACCTCTATAACTCTTTTAGGATATAATATTTTTATAAAACCAGTAGTTTAATAAAAAAATGTATTCATACCTCTAATAAAAAAATATGATTTTACAACATACCCTCTTTAAAACAACTCATCCCTGAGTTTTACTTCCATGGATGGAAGATTGACATCCAAGAATACCTCTGACCACTGAGAATGTATACTAGACTATCACTCCCATGAACCATTATGTACATAATAATGCAACCATAACACTCAAACTAGAGAAATTGTCCTTCCTCTAAAAGTCATTGTGTTATGATCAATGATACAAATTGGATACTTCTCAAAAGAAGAACCATTCACTAACATGACTTCCTCAACATCAAAATTATGATATGGGTTGGAATAATAACTACGTAGATGATAAAAGTGAATGGAATCGTGAATAACTATATAAAAGAGAGGAAATGATATTTGATATGTTTTCATACTGACCCACTCTAAAATATCAATATGTTTAATGTATCTATGCACCATCTTACTATGCTTCCTAAACCTTTGATGACCATATCTAGGATAAACATACAATAAGAACCAATCTATAACCTCAATCACTAGAGGTTGATGATAACGACTGTTATAAAAACTATATGAATACTAATCCATATCTATACATTTCTTGATCAGTTGTACCTTCTCTGATATCTCCTGAACATGACGAGGTCCTAGTAGCATTTCCTCCCCTTCTTTCAACTAATACAAGGGTGAATAATATCATCTACCATGAAGAAAATCATAAGAAGCCATATGAAGAGTCAATTAAAACCATTATTGTAGGGTCATGAAAGTACTGTAGAGGGAAGGATAATACTACCAAAAATTTGATGAAGGAATAAGACACATGATTGATTGAAAATTTTTAGAAGAATATTGAAGAAATCAAATTTGAAAAAGGACCAAAGTGGTCCACATACTGATTTCAAGAATGGTACATGGCTGGTATTTCCTGCAAACCAAACTATACATAGACAGTCCACAAAATGCTATACTATGATGTGTTGGCCAGTGAACTAGGTCGTTTACAGAATAAATGAACAATAGAACCACGACTCCATGAACCACATCATTGGCGGAATGGAGGCGGAGAAATTACCCCCCAAAACTATGACCCCATGAATAGTTTCATTGGTGAAAATGTGACGGAGAGGAATTCCCCTACACACCATCTCTGAAAACTCAATTTTCAGATGAGTTGAGGCTGGTAGCATATCTCGAACTGTGTTGTTCACGGGATCAAGGTGGTGATTTCTGCCTCTGTGAACCGCATCCCCGCTAACCTCATCCCCGAAAACATTGGTTTTCCAAGTCATTCATGGGCCAAGATGTTTTTTCATGGGCATCAATAAATAGTTCCACTTGACCCAAAGATATAGCTCCCCCAACACTCTATAAAAGGGACCACAAGGGGAACTAAGGAAAAAATATGGAGGATTAGATTTCTGGAGAGCATGGAGTTTATAAACAGAATACTTAGAAGGAAAATGATTGACAAAGTATGGAACCGTGAATGGATTATAGTAGGTATAAACATGCCAAAAACAATAAAAAAGGACGGATAATAATATTAAAAAAACCACGAACCTAATTGGCGAATCATATACCACACACTCTTCACATATGAACTTCCCGCAAACTGGATGACTAATGCCCCTTCTCCAATCTGACGTAAATCATAGCACATCTCTTTGCTGAAGAAACCCTACCCCGCATAGCGATACGCTACACAGATGGAATCCATCGCTGCATACCAACATGGTGTACAGATAGAACCCGATGGTACATACCACTATGGTACACAGACCACATCCAGGTCCGCATATCACCTCAATATGTGGGCAGCATCTAGGCTCACATACCACCTCGTTACCCAGAAGGCCTCTCCTTACACATAGAAGTTAGCCATTTATAGGGTTACCCACCCTGCATGAACATGTGGTACACAGAATAGGGTACCTTTGGTCTTTCTTCTATCTATTCCCGATCATTCCCTTATGTTTCCATACAATCCTTCAAATCCCCTCCACTTACCAGTCCATTATCTTCAGGCCAAAGCCTCTTGAAAAGTCATCTGAACCATGTGATTAAACTGTTGGGGAAATCAGTGTATCTTTTTAGGATTATACACCCATGGTAAGTGGAGTTACGTGGGTAATCCTAGAAAGGGTGTGGACCCCCAGAGCCATCTGCCTCTTCAGAACCGTGTTACCATAACACATGGAACAAAGCTATCACCCTACCATGAATTAATTTTTTTCTCACAATCAATAATATTGATCAGATTCTTAGTCACTATTAGATCAGGATCAACATCAATATCCTCCAAGCTCAAGACGTAAGATGGGTCAGAAATAGACATTTGTGGCTGAGATAGATGGAAAAATCATCTATTGATGTCAACTATGGTGGAAGTGATGAAGTGTAATCCACTTTCCCCACCTACACATTGAAGTAAAAAGGTCCCACAAAATGAGGATCAAGCTTCCCATTCCTCCCCACCTACCGATGACCTAAATGAGTTTAAAATTTGATAAACACCTGGTCACCAACTGAAAATTGCATTGATATATGATGATGATCATCATATGATTTATACAGGCTCTATGCCATAAATATTCATTGATGAATAAACTAAATATTTTCTGCATCTCTCGAACCAAGATTGTTCCAACAAAGTAAATTTCACTAATATTCAACAAACACAATAGTTATTTACACAGAATGACATACAATGATTCAAAATAATCCATTCTGATCATGGATATGTAACTATTTTTATAATAAAACACATCTAATCCAAAATGTAAATCCCAAACTCCACAAAAGTCATAACGTAGGAAAAAATTATTTCCTTGGGAATCTATATAGCCCTCTATATATGGCTATCAATCTGAGGATGGTATTCTATACTCAAGGTAACCTGAGATCACATCTCCTCTTGAAGGTATCAAAAAAAATGAGAGTAAAATGAGGATATTTTTTAGTGGTTAAAGAATATAGAACTCCATAGAAATGAAAAATATATTTCACATAAAGATTTTATAGCACCTAAACTTGGGTTGTGTCATGAATGGGTATAAAGTGATCCAATTGGGCTATCATATCAATCAAAACCCATATCGCATTATTCATTATCAGCGAACATGGAAACCCAACTACAAAAGTCTATAAAAATATCATCCCACATCCAAGTCAGTACTGGATGTGGCTGAAGAAAGCCCAAATGTATCAGGTGCTTAGCCTTGACCTGCTAGAATGTATGAAAATGAGAAAAAGATATGCAATGTACCATCTCATACCTAGAAAATAGAATCAATGGTGCATATCATTAAAAATTTATGTGGTTCCTAGGTGTACAGTCTACTAGGAATTATGGGAATCAATTATCCCAATTATCCTCATGGAAATAGCACAACAACCCAATTATAAAAACACAGGATACCATCCATGGAGAACTAACATTTAGTAATATTCCCCTGCTATATGAATAGTCTCTAATGAAACAAAATTCTTCTCCCAGATACTGCTCTTGAGGAAGAATCTCAAGTAGGGTGGATGTCAACATTACACTAGCCAAGAAAACTTAAGACTCTATTTATGGACTCCTAGATGAAATAATGTAATGATATTCATCATGTTTCACTGTTCATATGATTCTTTCACAGACTAGATTGGAAATTTTCTACTAAAATCATTAGAAGCAACAATCCCTTTTCATGGGGTATAGGAAATATCACAACAAAAAGATTACAGGTACTCCACCCAACACCTCTGGTGAATATTCATATATTTTTTAGATAAGATATAACTCAATATCTTATGGGTTGAATAAATGGTAATCCTTTCTCTAAAAAAGTAATTCCTCCAACTGTTAAGCACATTCATCACAACTGTGAGTTCGAAGTCTTGGGTTCGATAATTATTTTTGTGTGTCCTAATATGAATAGAAACATAGTAAATGAATTGATCACCCTACATAATAAATCATTTCAAAACTACACCTCATGTGTCACATAAGACCACATAGAACTACCCATTTTCTGGACAAGTCAACACTGATGAAGAATTCAAAATACATTTCATATCAACAAAAGAACACTGATATCTGTCATTTAAAGAAAACATCAATCCCTTATGAGTGAGTGTGGTCATAAGAGAATATAACATTTGTAAATAAATTAAAAACCACTAATATTACCCTTATAATCAAAAGAATCTCCAAATCATGAAAACATTACATGATTTCTCCCAAGTCATAAAATCTTTCACCTTTTAAGATCTACTGAGATACCATGTTCTAACACCATTTTTCATAAGAAATTCACTTACCTAATTTATAAATCACATTTTAATATCTTGGTATATAGTAAATGATTTCTAAACAATTCTACAACTTCTCTCAAATGATGCACATGATCCCCCATAGATATAGGGTAAATGAAGATTCCATCCACAAAATCCACCAAAACCTTATCAAGATACTCATGCAAGATCCTTTTCATTAAATACATAAATATTGAAGGAACATTGGTTAGACCAACTGGAATGAAATGGTACTCATAATGGATATAACTACTTTAGAAATAAGTTTTCTAAATGTGAGATTATTTTATTCTGAACTGGTGATATCCAAATTGAAGGAAAATCTTTAAGAATCACTTCACCACATTCAACTAGTCAAATAGATAAATAATCCTAGGAAACATATACGTGTTCTTTACTGTAGCTCAATTGAGTTTATTGTAATCAACACAATGGTGAAGTGTTCCATTATAAATCATAATAAAGAGAAAAGGTGCTTCCGAAGGTGAAGCACTCTAGTGTAAAAACCATTTCTCTAATAGATCATCTAATTGTGTTATCAACTATTTCTTTACAGTTGGTTCCATATGTTAAGAAGGTACAGATACGGGCTGAGTAATAGAAACTACAAAAATAGGAAAATCTACATTCCTTATCAGTTGAAAATAGATTTGGAAGAAGGAATAACATAGGGAAACTAAAAGGAAACTAGAGGGATATCATCACTCAAATATTCTTGCTCTATAAAAAAAGGAAAACTCAAATTACTTTCCCTATCTTTTGGAAAAATGTTCTGGCTCTGCATGACCTAGCATCTCATTCTCCCTCAAAGTCATGACACACCCCATCGAGTGTAGTAATGGAGAGTCGTTAAATATTAAATTCAATTTTAGCCTTATTATAAATAATAAAATCTATAAAAAATAACATTAATAGGTTTCAAGATTATAGGAATAAAATTATAAGTAAGATAAATCTCTGATAAAGATAAGACACATGCTGGACAATGGAGACCCTGATTTATCTTCATTATGAGGGGTGTAGTTATATCCATCACATAAGGTAAAAAAATCACTGGAAGATTTATATGGTTCAAAATATGAGTTGATAATGAATGATATGAACCATTGTCAAATAATGTTTTCATAAGTGATTAAGCTATAGTGATGGTAACATTCATAGTCATTGGAGTCGTATCTTCATCCTTTGAATAATTGTCCACTACGTAAAGAAGTTTTATTCCTGATGTTTGTGGTTGTAACACATGCATTCATGAAGCATTTAATATCACCATATTAATTTTAGTTTATAATGATATAACATGAATATGTGGGGTATAAAAGATATAATATTAATTATATATGTTTTCCGAACATCCATATAAGCTGCAGATATTGGGTGGCTCAGTGCAAGCCCATTTCAAATGCCAAATATTAACACATTAGAATAAAGTCAAGGGGACTATTCCTAGTACTTATAGAGGTCAACAAGAAAAACTCTATCATGATCCACGATGAGACTCATCACTCATTCCATTTCCACTAAAATAACTCACAGAACTGCCACTAGGATAAAAAAGAAGTTTCTTCAACCCTGACATTCTAGCCAGATCAAGCTCAACCATCAACGCACAATCTAGCACATCATATTAAGAAGAGATATCCAAAAAGAAAACATGATAATAAATTTCATATTAAATACCCATATCAAACCATCATGTATTTATCACCTCATTCCATACCATCATAGGTACAAACTGTAATGCTCGGTAAAGCTGTTTTCGTAGTCCATCACAGTCCAATCAGCCTACTAATGTTTGAAAAACCTAAATATATCTATTACCTTAGAATATGTATATAACAATTAATTTAAAATAAGTTTATATTAATTCCACTATAAACCCTCCTTTTTCATCATAGTCACCATCGAGTTCCACCATATCCTTCTTTTTTCCTTCCAACTTGTAGGTAATACATTTCACTATAATTGAATTAGTCATTTCCAAGAACTCAAAAAATATCTATATTTCTCAACAAATACTCAAACTATTGAGGATCATTTGATCCTTATAATTCTAGTGGCTTCTAGATAAGGAACTATTGAGCATGATTTTGAGATTTGTCCCTTTGAGGTTCTACAACTCGAGCCTAAGTGGGAATGGGTGAAGCTTCCTATCCTAGAGATTGGGCAACATGCTCTATAATATCATTGATATTCTTGTCCATGGGAGGGTTATCTCACTATGATTCACTAAAAGATTCTTCCTCTAGACTATTAATATGTTTCATTTGAGAATGATTCTATAAGACATCAACAAATAACATTGAAGATATCATAATATTACTCAAATCAATAACTAAAACAAGATTATTAGAGAAATTAATCTCATCATGTAAGATAAAAAGATCTGGATTCTATCCTATCTAAATAAAACATAGGGAAAACAGAAGAAATATATCAAAATATTCCTCAATAAATCGCTCCCAAACCACCCATGGTGACTTAAGGCTCATTAGGATGTGAGCATGCCATGCACCTGCTCATAACTAACTCATAAGTCCCGATAAGGAACTCCAAACTATATACTAAAATCAAGGAGAGATACTAAAACCTGAACCTTTGATATCACTTTTTCCTAAACCATCCATGATACTATGGTACCCTGATACATTATCCTGCACTAACATGGCCTGAAGTGTGTTCCCAATCTCCATGGGTTTCCCACTAGCACATATCATCATAAAAGATTAAATCGTGAATGCATTTTCCAAAAAATGAATAATATAATAGATACATGTAAATATGTTAAAAAATAGCACTGGAAGAAAGTACTAGAAACCAAAAATGTATTGAAAAAAAATATTACATCAAAATTATACTCAAAAACTAGAAAGATAAACTCAAACGTCCAAAATGAGACATCACTCCAAGTCCAAAGGATCAATAATATCCAGCTATTCTAGGGGGTGATTTCCCTTTTCTCAGACCTGGCAGAAGGAAATCCAAAAACACATGAAGAAAAATATAGGGTGTGAACTATAAATCCCGGTACGGTCTCACCAAATGTCCCATAATAATATTCCATATTAATAAACTAAATCATGCTTTCAATTTTAATAAACTAAGGCATTACATTACATTTTAATATATAAAACAAAACAAGATTTCATTTCAAAATAAGGTAAAACATTTAAAACATGGATTAAATATAAATTTTATAGAAATTGTTTTATATAAATATATCGGCATTAGTAAAACAGTTTCATAATCAATTGAATATATGTCAAAACTATCACAACAAGCTCCATAGTCATCTTCCTTGTGTTATGATCATTTATTTTTATATGATACTCACACATCACATATTAGTTGTAATATTAATATATATACACCCATCCCTTAGGACCATGCTAAATAAGAACCATAAACATCCCATCAAGGATAATATATGCCTAACTAGTTTTTTTTGAGTTTTCATCGCCAATTCCTTTCTAGGGAATAATCATTCAAGCTTTTTGGTCCCAAATAACACACTAACTACCTATACTTTTATGTCCTCGATCAATAAATCAATAATTTCCAAATAATATATTTTTAAATCAAATCATTATTTATAATTAAATTTCCCAATTTTATATTTCAATTTGCCAATCAATTTCAAAACCAAAACATGTTTTTTTCATCATTTCATACCTTTTAAACACAAAAAATCTTATGTTTCCATTAATACAATTTTCTATATTTTCTAAAATTAATTATCAAATAATTTTAAAATAAAATCAATTTAAAAATACACATCAAATTCCAATTTCATTAGAATTTGGGATTTTCCCAAAATCCATTCAAATTCCAATAGGAATTCCAAGTCATGTCATTTTGGGATTCCAAAAATCAATTGAAATACATTATAAAAAATAGGGAAAATGTTTAATTATATAGAGAATTATAAAATGGAAACACCTTCCTTTAATCATAGAATCCAAATGCACGACATTCACATTTGGATTATCAAAGAAATAGTGATAACATTGTAGATCAAAAAACCATTCCAAGCATAAATATTCAATTAAATTGATTTTAGATCCATCAATAGCATAATGATCTAACATTCTATAAGGAGGAGAAAAAGAGGGACCAGGATATGAAACATGAGAGGAGATTAACATACCAGGAGAAGATAAAATGAGATCTTTCATGCATTAATCTACCATAGAATGGGATTGGAGGATCCAAAATTGATTCTTGTGAGCCACAAAATCCTAGTAAAATGATTTAGGTATATTGGGAGTCAAAAAAAGATATACTAAAAGATTTGGGATTTTAAAATATTTTTTCACAATATAAGTCATCAGGCACGGTTAACTGTGTAGGGCCACACGGTTAAAAAAACTGTGCACCCTAATCATGCACCTCCCATGAGCACACTGTCCAAGGAACAAAATTTATTCTAGGTAGTATCAAGGTTTCCCAAAATGTGCACCAACTGTACAAATAGACACTATCAAGGTATGCATGGTTGTCACTAGAGGGTAACACTATTTGGGAAAACTGTGTGCCAGACATGCACAACCCAAAAAGCATACAATTATCCCAAATTTCACCCTAAACACCCCTAAAAAATCCACAAACAAAGAATATATTAAATAAGGGACAATATATACCTAATATAAAGTAGAAAGGGGTTATAGTTTTTATTAAACATGAGGAATATTTTAATACTTTTTTCAATTAATAGTTTCTATTCACCCATGGATTCATTCTTGGAATATAATTTATAATTAACCCTTAAATATTTGAGATTGTGGTGAAATATTTAGAGAATGATTTAAAACATTACTTTTATTGAACTATTTTATTAGATTCTAAATTTATAAGCTGGTCATTTAAATAAAATATGGAATAAACTACTAATACTTCAGAACTATATAATAATTAATCCAAAACTTGTGGATGATTTAATTATTCTTGATTTTAATTATTGTCCTCACTTATCCATTTATTGTGTCTAATTATATAGGTTTAAAATGTAAAAATCTTATAACTTGGTGGTAAATATAAGTTTGGAAGAAATTTTAATTAAAATTAATGTCTGCTTAAATATTTTCAAAATTTTAAAAATGCAATCAATTTTTTAAAACTAAAAAGAACTTTTTTTTTCAAAACACATTTTGTTTTATTAAGAAATCATATTTAATGACTTGAGAAATCCATGGGGGGGAGTTTTCAAAAATACTAATTTTTTTGAATGAATATTCTTTTAATTTTATGATGAATTAACTTCCACAGATTTCTTTAAATGGGGTTTTGAGGGAAATAAATATCTTATGTAGTGGGTAATTTTATGCGGTCTCATTTTCATAAATTTTACACAAAATTTCTCTTAGATATTTATGATTTTGTATTCTAAACATGTTTTAATAGATTATATATTGAATATTAATTCTAGAAAAATATTAAAATTATTATATTGAAGTATGAAATTTATTAAAGATCTATTTTTCATTTTTGAATTGTTTTATCTCTCAATCGTTTAGTTTTTTGTGTTGATAATTCCTATATAAAGGAGACATTACTTGTGTAAGGTAACAAAAAATGGATAAATCGTAAGTAAAGCTAAAAGGAGACTAATGTATGTATAACCTTGATTTAAAATTCATTTATATGGTTACATCATTCATTGAAAAAGTTACACAGGGTTTTCCATGCCAACTCACATAAGGGAACCCTTAAGGCAATGAACGCTATGTAAGGGTAGATAGCTAAAATGTGACCAGGTAAATAGATCTCACATGAGGGTAAATTTATGCACTCATATCAAGTTTAATTCACATTAAAAAAGGCCCAAAGAAATTTCATGTTTCAAAGGCTATATAAGGGTAGTAGTGTGCCTTATAAGCTACATAGTTATATATTAGAAACACTACATAATGTTTCCACCGTGACCTCAGCTTTGTGTATGGGTCTTTAGAGCTTTTCGTAAGGTATATCAAGGTTCTATAAAGGGAATTAAAAGTTTTTGGGTGCCTAATTTTTAATTTTGAATAAAGATAATAAAAATATAAGATTAGTTTGATAAAACCATGTTCCAGACATAGTTTTGTAGGAAACAATTAATGAAAAGGGAAACATATAGTTTGGTGTATTTTTTCTTCAAATTGTTATTCCTTTTTTGTTATTGTGATTTTGGTGGTAGTGGGTGTTGATGTGTGTTTGGAAGCTCTGGAGAATATTGGTTTCATAAATGGTTTCAGGTTTTTTTGGATTACCCTTGCCAACATCAGTTTATTTTGTATATGAATATTGGTTTATGATCATTTATACATTTGGACAGAAGTTATAAGTTGTGGTTATACATTATACTACTTGAACATTATTTTATGATTTCCTATTTCAATATTATTTATTATTATGGTGTGGGAATCCAATATCTAGATGGGAAATGATAAAATTTTATGTGGAATGAAGGCATTTTTTATTTTCATTTATTTGTGTTCAAGTATTCCAAACATTCTAATTTAGATACTCTGGTTCATTAAACAAAACCATAGAAAACCTAAAAATTTATTTTTGATTTGTTGTGCGTTATCATGGATAATGGGTTTGTTCAACCCGAGTCATTTCATTTAAAAATTCTATTATATCCCTAAAATATTTTTGGATAGTCATGGTAGTATAAAGATAGGACCATCCATGATCAAGAGTAAGGTGTCGAGGAGTGCATATCCAACTATACTTTGTGTTTGAACTCGTGTTACCAATGGTGGATGTGATTTTTATCATGGATCTAAACTCAATTAAATGTTTTTTTATAAGATTTAATGTTTTCCTATAATTGGTTATTGTATTTTGGAATAAACTATGTTCTTTTGTTAGAAATTTTGAGCTTTGGGGTTATCCAAAAAAGGAAATAAGATGCCCATAGTTTTTCTTAGAGTTTTTATAAACCATTCATGACTTGTATAGCTAGGTATATAACCCATATGATGTTATTTCATGTGGTTGGAACCTTTTTTTCTAAACCATGTAGCGAAAAAATGAATATTTCTAATATGTTTAAATTTTATAACTTTTAATCAAATTGTAATTTGAAAATGCTATGATAGATTTCAATATTTCATTAAGACTAATTTAATGTGTTTTTATAGTTAAATTGGACAGATTTATATTGAAATTTATTATGAATTTATTTTTATGTTTTATGTTGTACTTATAATGCCTCCCAAAAATGCCCCTTAGAACCCTAGAGAGGGAGCTACAGAGAATATCGCATAGGCTATCCCCCGTATAGAACTAACTATTGTTTATAATGTCATCAAAAAAATATAATCTTTGACCCATTATGATGTAAGAGATGAAACAGGTATGGTGGTCTACTCTAAAAATAATATTATGAAAAAAAACTTGTTATTTTTTATGAAAAGGGACCACAATATTTGTAGGAGTGGATAAAAAAATTAACATATTTTCCATTTCACCAAGATCACCATGATTTCAAATATGTGTTATGTGAGACATATATTTGTAGGGCTAAGTAGACGGTGGTTGTAATACATACTACTATCCAATTTTTGGAATTATATCACTCGTGACATATTCATGAATTTATTAAATGAATAGTTTTATCAGAAGAACATGAGGGTGGTGATGTCTCAGGATTTTGTGACTCTACAAAAAGGCAGTATTTTTTGTAATGGGGTAATCTACTAATTTCATTATGTTTATCCATACTTCTCTTATGCTCATCATAAATGGTTTTATTAAAGTGTGATGCATCAAAATGGGGTTTAAGACTGAGAAAAGGTTGAGGATTAATCATCTATGTTTTATATCCTACATGGAGGTGGTTAATACAATATTTATAGAATATATCTATATTATTTGTCTGGTGAGCCTTAGCATTGATATTTTTATTGATGGGGAAATAGAGAATTTTTCATGTAATAAACGTAAGGGGAAGGGGACTATAATTATTTAGATTATTTACTATTGGATTCTTCATGTTATAGGATAGTGAAATGATTCTTGTGTGGGAATGTAGGCCACAAAAATAAAAAATTCCAACAGGTACATAGGATATGCCTTCAGTGTGAGAATATGGTCCATCTTCAATGTTTTTGGGGGAACATTCTACAATGTAGAAGAGTTTTATCTTTCTTCACTTAAGGAACCTAGGTTTAGTCACATTATTCTAAAGGGGTGGTGTCCCACACATAAGAAAAATGGGAATCCCATATTATTAAAAAATTAAAGGTGGATTCAGTCTTGAGAGTCTTTACACAGCTGAATTGTATATATAGTACTCTGATGTGGGTCCGAAATTTATGAGATGTACAATTTATATTTCTTCTTATTTTTATTTTACATTGTTTGATAGTTTTGAATCCCATTCATTTATTTCTTCTATATTTATTGATGATTTAGGATTTTTATTATAGTTAATGAAGATTGTGATTGACATTTCCAATATATTTTAAAATATTAATAAGAAGAGTTTATAGGGTCAATATTGAATCATTATGTTTTCTGATTCTTTGATCACATTGTTTATTAATTTATTTGACCTAGGAAATTTAAATTATTTAATGGAATGGATTATATGATCATTTTCAAGAATAAAATAAATTATTTTAACTAGATGGTTCATCTCCATTATCTATATGGGAACACTAACATTTTATAGGGGAGTGGGGTCATGGTTCTTTGAGGGTATGCAATATCTTTTTGATATCAGAAAGATTTCGTGATGGGTTTATATTTTAGACATTGATTCACTTTGGAATATTTTATCTAGTGATCTTCTAGTAGTTTGGTATAGGTATCCCAATGTCTTCCCAAATGAATTTTCTTTTTTATATCCCTAGTTAGTGTTAGAGTTCTAAATCTACATATATCAAAGGATGATCCACAATTCATTGTTTTTAATGAAATATATCCATGCAAGATGAAATAATTAATGGGTCATATAGATAATTAGGAAGGATATGGATTTATTCGACAATTTTTTTCACTATGGGTTCCATTGGTTCTCTTTGTATGAATGCCATAAGGAAGACTTTATCATTGTATTAATTATCTAAAGTTAAACTAGGTGAATATAAAAAATAAATACTTGTTTATCCAGATTTTCAATCTCTTTGATAATCTTAAGGGATCCAAATGGTTTTCAATGACTGATCTAAAGTTGGGATACCAAATGTTGAGGTTTATAGAAGAAGATATTTACAAAACAAAATTGAGTAGGTTTTGTCACTATGAGTTTTGTGTTATTTCATTCATCCTTATGGATTCTCAAATTGTTTTTATGTCTTTGATGAACTAGGCATTTCATCGATTTATGGACTAATTCTTAGTTGTGTTTTTGATGATTTCTTGGTGTAATCTATGTCAATAAAGGATAATATTTCTCTTCTAAATATTGTTTTAGAGACCCTAAAATAGCATTAATAGTTGGATAAAATATCTAAATGTAAATTATTGATTCATGAGGTAAGGTTCTTATGTCATGTGATACCCCAAGGGGGTGTATTTCTAGATATTAAAAAGATTTGAGTGGGGATATTTTTAGAGAATCCCAAGAACATGTTTAATATCATGTGATTCATGGTATTGGTTGGATACCATAGGAATATAATTCTATATTTCTCCATTTTGGTGACTACCTTGATAACATTGACTTGAAAAGGGGTAAAATTCGATTAGGATGAGAAGTGTCAGAGGTATTTTGTTGAGATAAAGTTGAGGTTGCTTTTATCTCTAATTCTAATTCACCTAGAGCTGGGTAAGGATTATGTCATCTATTTTTATGATTTGGGTTCATGATTTGGAGCTTGTGGACACCACTTCACCATGATGTTGAGAAATTCTCAAACTAGTTACATCCACTAGATAATAATTACCCAAATAACCTCAGTTTATCAGTCATGAGGTATTACTGAATGATCTGGCCCAAATATAATTTTAGGGAGAGTCTTATAATTTTTTTGTATGATAATATTTTGAAGTTCACATTTACTCAAAGAGACATGAATATCAAAGTGAGGCATTGGTTAGAGTATCTACAAACATTTGATTTCGATATAACATACATTCAAGTAAAGGATAACTTTTTAGCTAACTCAATGAGTAGAAAACTATGGAACTAAGTACTGTGAGAATTATTGGATGAATTGTGAATGATGATATTGATTAATGATATGTATTTGAATATGGAAGATGAAGTATAATATTTTCCTTTTGATTGTGTCTATGAAATGCATTTAATAGATGACCTAATTTATATTTAGTGGGAGGAATATTAAGATTTCTAGTATATTAGTAGTATTCTAAATTGTGGAGAGACCACAATTAGTTGTTATCACTCTCCCAATGCGGTTGTTAAATTTATAAGATGGTTTTTCATTCTAATAGTTTTTAGGTATGTGTGGATGGAAGGTGGGAACTAGTCTTATTTATTCTTTCACCCTAGGGATAACAAGATTGTTTACACACTAAGATTCCTATATTAGTGTCCCAGGATGAGGTGGATGGTTGTTTATTTCATATTTTTGTGCCTCGCTAGTTAGAGAATTAATCTCTAACACAATAGACCAAGTATTTTATTTTAACCCCTTCATATTCTATTAAGTAAGTGGGATGAGATTTCCAAGGATTTCATGATCAGTTTAACTCGAACCCCTAAGAAGAAGGATTCTATTTTGGCTGTAATCGATCAGTTGACTAATTCATCTCATTTCTAAACCATTAGATTAAAATTGAAGGTAGACTATCATAGACACTTTTAATTATTATAGACCATTAATCTTCATGTTATAACTCTGACTATAATCTATGATGGAGACCCTCTATTAACTTCAATATTTTTGAGAAATATCTAAGAAGTTATTAGTTCCTAGCTAAAGATGTAAACAGTATATCACCTATATAAGGATGGTCAAAATTATTTAGCCATGAATATTAATTAGAATATAATTAGAGTGTACATTCTTAACATTAGAGGTTCTTGGAAGAATCCTTTTTCAATTGTTGAATTTTCTTATAATAAGAGTTATCATTATTATATTAAGATAGATCCCTTCAAGGATCTGTATAAGAGACTATGTTAATCTTTTATCTGTTGGATGGATTTGGGTGAGAGATCTTTGATGGGGCTAATAATCATTCATAAAATAAAAAATATATTGTATTGAATTTTTAATTGGATGAAAATAGATTATAGTGATCATAAATCATATATCCATCCTTTAAATTATACATTAGAGTTTGTGGTTAGTGATTGTGAATTTCTTATAGTATCTCTGAGAATAGGACATCATTAGATACGGAAATAGGGAAATTTAGAGACACATTATATCATGACTTTGTGATTATATAAGCTCTCAAGATGGTGGCATATCAGTTGGAATTTACTTCTTAGATATCATCCATTTATTATATGCTTCATGTCTCTCAACTAAAGAAATACCATATAGAACCATCCCTTGTTATTAAGTAATATGGTTTGAAAATTGAACCTGGCATCACAATGGTCGAGAAAACTATTCATATAATGGATTACTTGATAAACATGTTTTGTGGTAAGTTTATCCGATTAGTTTGTGTACCGTGTTTTCAAGTCCAAGATAAAAATTATATTTGGGAGTGTGGTCCATGGGTGAAGGAGTAATAGCCTATTTTTTGGATTTTGATCCTTGAGGAAATTATAGGTGTTTAAAGTGTCATGGTATGGAGAATTGTGGGAAACATCAGGTCTCTAGTATGTATTAGTTTCAGTTTTCCTTTTTATTTATTCATTCCTAGTTTCCCTAGGATATCGGGGTCATAAATATCAAATTTTGGAGGCTCAAATCAGTGCACACTGTAAGCACACATCTAGTAGTAACCATGCACCCAACTATGAAAGTGGGGTGTTTTTTTTGAAATTTTGTTGTTTCATATAGATACCACATGGGTTTTCAAAAAATTAAAAGTCTCCATGAAAACTACATAGATTTTTTTTAAGGGTGGAGACCCATATAATCTGTTCACATTTATTCAAACTATGTGGCTATACCATACAACCTACCATGAATTCTTAAAGTTGGGGAATTTACTATTTTTACCTTATGGGGTTTAACCCTTAATTTTACATTTATCACCCTAATAAGTTGAATTCCCTCATCCATATGAGATAATCTTACCTACCTTTCCCTATGGTAAAACTCCTTGATAAATGGTTAACTTATTCAAGTTTAGAGTCAATTCTTTGATTTTCCAACTCCACTTCACTTATTTTTCCTTTTACATATATTTATTAGAGTTATTGGTACCCTAGGTACCCATGGGGTCCTAACCTAGGGTTATGAATCGGGGTTTACAAACTTTATATGTGTTTTTTTCTTGTGGGGACTGTCTCCTCCCATTTCGAATAGTTGTATGTAAAGGGGATGATGTTCTATTCAATTAAACGTTTTTTTCTCTTCCAAACAAGACTCTTCCATATAATAAATTTATTTATTATTTTTTTGGGTTGAAATTGATTAATTGTATTTTTATGAATATTATAGGATTTTTTAGGATTTTTCTTTGTTGTTTAGATCCTAAGTTGGAATTAATGTAATTGTAAATGTATTTCAATTGAAAACCATCATTATTCCATGAATGTATTTATATGAAATTTTTTTAAAAATATTTTTTTCAAATTTATTTGAATAAGGTATTTAAAATGTGATTTATAATGGGGTTGGTGATTAATATATTATGTGATTTTTGGAATGTATTATATAGGTGTTTAATTAATGGAAGAACATGGGATACCATAGGTGAGTTGGTAACCAGAATATATGTAACACATAATATAGATCATGCACCAACTATGGTTAGTGTCCTAGTTAAATTATGTGTAGTAATGGGATTGATTAATACCCCAACAACACAATTGATCTCTTGGTTATGGATGACTAGGTTCATCTCAACAGGCTGGAGTTCCCAGGGCAAGTTCTAGTTTCCACATATCTATAGAACAATCCATAGTTTTTTTTGTGCTACTTATTGACCATTAAAAGTTAAACATTATGATATTTTATATGTTTTGTTTACCTTTTATTTAGATTATAAGTTTTTATTAATTATTATTTTGTACATTGGTCCATTTTATAAACCGATATAGATTTTTATTGATGCATTCAAAATGAAAATTAATTTCAAAGTTGGGATTCAAAATAGAATTAATTTTATTAATAGTGATATAAATCATACAGATCTGAAGAGGTATCCAAATGGGATTTGTAATCACTTCCTATATTTTCCATTGGGTGTATATCATATTGGTTTTCACAAAAAGATAAAGGAAAGAGAATGATTGTCTTTTGTTATATTTTAAAACTCAAGAGGGAGGGGGTGAATTGAGTTTCCAATTAAAATACATATTTTTTAAAAAATTAAAAACAAAATCCCCAATTTAAAATCAAAATTTTACACTTATTACTACAGTTATATCTAATTTAATGCATTTAAGTTACCCCTCATTAGTTTGATCAAAACCTAGAAATAATAATATTAGGATTATCTTAATCATTTGAGATTCCTATACATTCACAAAACAGTAGAAATATCACATGTAAGAGATAATTATCAAAGTATAGTTTCCTTAAATGGATTTTAAAAACATATTGAAAAAAGAAAAAATATATGAAATACATAGTGGAATTAAATAATAGACTTTTAGTCACAATCTAAGACCTACCCCATTACTTAGTGGGCACCTTCAAGGTTATTTTTTAATAAAATAATCCACTTCCTGGATTTGGTTTTACACATAATTGTACAAAAATAGTCAAGGATATACAAATAATCATCCCTATTTTTTGTGGGATATGAGTTATAAATAAAAATTATATAGTGTATTAGAGTACTCTCCAATATTCTACTAGATATTGTGCTCAAGAAATAAAACAATTCTCATAAGAAAAACAAGAATGTAATAAAACAATGTATAAGATAGTAGAAAATAATTATAATGCATATGATATTGTAGATCTATTATTTTATTAATGTTTTTTCTCTTTATGATGCCTTATTTCATTATGGAGATGATTTCTGAATAAATTACTTTTTTCTATGATGTTTCGATGATTTCTCATAGAGAATAGAGTAGTTTAGACTTTAAAACAGAGCCATAGTTCATGTTTTTATGCTCATGAAAAATTATGATCTGTGCATTTATTCATTTTTTAACATGATTCTCCTATAAAAGGAAAAAATCCTCAAAATAAGTTGTTACCATTAGAAATAATTATAATTTGTTTGAAATATAGGGCCATTAAATGCCTCTAAACAAAATTAAATTCTACATTGAAAAAGTGGTTGGAATGTTATACTTAACAAATATATTATCTTTTTATGATACATTCACTTTAAATTTTTTATATCATCTTCCATGCTATCTTTGAAACTATATCAAAATTAAGATCATATCCTTTAAAGAAACATATGGTTGATTTCTTAAACTTACAATTGATCCAGTATTTTTTTAAATTCGGACTACTTTCCATGGTTACTTCACCTAATCATGTAGTCACTTCACCTAATCATGCAGTCACTTCAATAATTTTCTTAAAATATATTTTTCTTAATTGACCACCTTAATCCAACATGCATGAAATTGGAATACTGTAGAAGATTGGTAAGAATTTTAAAATCCATATTGTAATGTGGTGACTGAAATATTATTTTATGGTTGATTGGAAATCAATATTTCATCACTCAAATGATTTTCAAAATTTACGAATATTGTGTTGTTTCTTCAAATCGACTTTATGGTTATAAGGTTTCTCATTTGTTTGATTAGATAATTTACAAGAAAATATACATGGTCAATTAGATAAGCATGTGTTAAATCAATTTTCATGTGTTCAATCCATTCCTTCATTAAAATCTTTATATGTATGGTCAATATGAGATTCAATGTATGATACATTATTTGTTGTATGGTTACTTTAATTTTTTGAGAATAATTATTCATGTTCAATCTAAGGTACCTATAATTAAATAATCGGTTGTTCATTCACTATTGTAATTTTCCAAATATTTTTTTCTATATTTCTTCATATGTTCAATGGACTCTTCATGTAACTGATTTAGTACTTTTTCAATTTCAACATTTTAGACTCTTGGCTGATAGTATGTCTTGATAATCTTTATGTTCATTTCAAGACATATTAAAATTTGTAGTGTGTTCCTGAAAAATATTTATATTTTATAAAACCATAAATTGATTAAAAAAAATATAGACATAATTTCTAATTATTAAAATAAGGTACTGATAGAATATGAAAATTGTATCCCCTTTTTTATGACAAAAAATCGTGGCATTAACAATCACACAAAATGAATTAATCATAACAATATACCTTATAAAAAACATTTCTCCATAATTTCTTGCTTTAATAGATAGAAGAAATCCATAATTTTATACCCATTTTGAGATTATCAATTAGGAATATATAAATTATGAGAATGTGAATATAGATAAGAATTTAAACAGAAGAAAATATCAAAATTATTGAGATTAATAAAAAAAATTCATTAATTATGGATAATAGTTTAGTAGAAATGCCTATTAGAATTTTAATCATAATATTAATTTTATTCTATAAGGTTTTAAGGATCAATCAAGTCTTTTTCTTTTCCACCAATAAGATAAGTTCGTATAAGGAATGGTGTAGAAGAAGCTCCTAGAATAGTGAGAGGCTTTGAAATGCCTGATCTATCTAAGGGCCTGAGGTAGGGTGAGTCAAAAAGGTCTTCTATGAAAGGAAACATGAGTATAATAATATACTATAGTAGAATAATATATAGAACCTAAAGTATATAAAGATAATAAGATAAATGTACAAGCTGAATTATACACTTCCACTGAATCTTGGGTTGGATAAGGATGGATGATAGGAATCAGTAGAGCTTGACGTTCCAAAACAAGAGCATTTGAAACATAATTATAGGGCTTGATAATTATGGTAATATCTATCACACCTATAAACCCATGATCAATTATCTAAAAAAATAATCCTTCTTATAAATTAATTAATACAATAAAGGCTTCACAATCAACAATTTTTTGAAATCCCCTTTGATAGATAATTTTAAAGAGGAATCATAAGATCCCTTTCAAAATATTGAAACTAGGATTTTGAATCTACTTTGGTATAAATATGATTATCATAATACTTGAAGGTACTCTTGATTATATATTTTTTCTATTACGGACTTTATGGATTCTACTCTAACAAATTCATATAACTTCTCTGCATGAAAAAAAATCCATTTAAAATTGATTCCAAATGCCCTTTACACTTTTATTCATAATATATTTCTCTTCTTGTATGATTATTATAATAATATCATCATCAGTTGTGATAGTGTTAGGAGGAACTGAGGTATAGTTAGAGTGTCAATAAGGATTGGTAATCACATACACGTACTTTTTATCCAAATATTATGGAATATCTATTAATTTTACCTAAAGGGTTCCAATATAACCTTTAAAATCTTCTACACGATTTCTACACCATCCTATTTCATGATCCCTATGATCTGGCCTAATAATCATCTTTGGTTGGATATAATAAACTATACTCTCAATAGTATAGGAAAATATTATTTTTTATCATACTCATTACCACTAATGATGATCATTAACACTTCATTAGTTACTTCTATTAAATTTTTCTTAAAAAGAATAATGTTATCTAAAGTGGTTGTATTAGATGGAGAAGAAGATGTAATAGATTGTTGAGGTTGAGCATGAGTTCTCTAATGTAATGAGGTATAGTTAGAGTAACTAAACTCAAACTCTTAAGGTATTATTAAAGATGCATTATTGTCTGAAAAGATATTATGAGGTCTCTATGGATCTTTAATTGATGAATAAAATTCATCCTCATATTCTTGCATAACCACGAATAGAGTTATAGGCAAAGAATCATAAATTTTTTCCCTTGAAAAATATTTTCTAAGGTAGATCCTGGATAGAGAGTTTTATCCAATTGTCACAAAATATCACTAGAGGGATTTTTTATTCTTGAACTAGGGAAGAGGGACTTGGTACAACATGTTATCTAACTCTAGATGAAACTAAAATAGAATTTCCATATGGATTAGGTGGATTTTAATTATGATTCTCATCACTAACATGGTAAAAATATGATAGATCAATGTAAATTAAGTGATTATCTAGAGGAGAATCATCTCTAGGAGGTGTGGAATCAATGATGGGGATCCACCTATCTCAAACATTTAAGGAATCCATTCATAAAGATCGCCTCCTTTATCACTCAAAGAATCAATGATTACTATTCCAAATAAAAAAGCCCTTGGATTTCTCTCCCCCTCAAGAGATATTTTTCATAAAGGTCCAGCCTCAAAAGGGACCTCAGAATCCTTTAGTAATACATGAATAGGAAATCCCCCCATGCTCTCTTTATAAGATTATCTAGATTCTCCACCCAAAAAAACCAAATCATAAGATCCATATTCATCATAATATTAATTGTTTTTCAAAAATCTAATCTGGATCCATGTATCGATCAATTGTATAATTTGTCCTGGTAGGATTAATATGTGTATTGAACCACTTATACACCCTTTCTTCATCATCTACCAACATCTTCTTCTAAGGATTCCAAGTGACCTTCATTCTATTGCATGTGGTTTGTTTTAACTATATACCAATAGAATATATTAATCTATCTACTCCATTAGGAATCATCATTTTCTATTTAGGTATGTAATAAATTATCATGGAGTATATAAGGAAATTAATTGGTAAAAATATCTTCCTAGATCTTCCATGTGCCTCATTAAAAACCTTGGAAAAAGTTATATAGATTCCATGAACTATTAAGTATTGCTTGAAGATATCTTGGTGGATGATTATACTAAAATATCACTTTCTAGGGAAAATAGTGTATTGAAATAACTTTAGTAGTACACTACATTGTCTAATTAAACTCATTATAACATTAACTATGATGGGTTATGTTATCAGTTATTTATTCTATGGATTTATGAATTTAATATAACTCATACTCAAGACCATCAACAATAGTCTTTATTAGACACTCTTAATCCGGAGTATAAAAAACCATATTTATGTAAAATAATTCATCAAAGGCAGATATAAAGGATGATTCTCATAAAAAAAACTATGGGACTAACCTTGATTAATCACAACTCTCTAGACTAAAGTACAATTTATCTTTATCTATTCAATACCCATTTCTTTTTCTAGGATAAATTTACAAGATAGAATATGTGGGTTTATAAGATTTCTGGGTCCAATTATACATTTTTTTTCTCTCTTGGGAGCATGAGAGGATTCCAGAGTATCTTCCTCAAATGATTTCATTATCTTTATTATTTGAAACTAATATTCAACGGCTAAAAAGATATGGATTTGGTAAAAATGATTAAAATATTATTTAGGTGATGTTTGAAAATTGAAATGATGATTCAAAATCTAATTCATATTATTTAAATAATTTAGGTCTTTATTTTATAGTTATTAATAGGAAATAGATAGAATAAAATAAAACATAGGGTTATATTTTATACATTTTCATTAATAGAAAAATAATTAAAGTTATATTCTTAGTTTACTAAAATTAATTTTATAAATACATTAAAAAGAATACCAAATTTATAAAATGTTTTAAACATAATTTTTTATTTCTAACTCTTGTATGTTCTAATTTAATCTCTCACAATTTGTAGGATTTGTAAAAATTTCAACAATTCTATTTTCTATACCAATAAATTCAAGAGTGATATCTATTTTATCAAAAAAAATATCTCAAAAAGTGACATATTATATAAATTTGTTTTTTCCTATAATAAGATACAATATTATTGGAATTTTCAATAGTTCATGTATTGTAGCAATTTATATGGACATATTTAAAAAAATATCCATTGTCTAGTAAATTTTTTTCCACCTATAGAATTTGTGCACAATAAATTCTTGCAGTTATGTATTTAGCCTCAATAGTGGATAATAAAAAAATGTTTCATACAATAGAATGAAACTAGAGACATACACATCATGTGAAAAGTTCAATATGTGTATTTTCTATTAAACTTATAGCCACCAAAATAATAACACGAATATCTAATTATGTCAGAATCATGTCCCCTAGAATAAAACATTCATAAATTTTTGGTATTTTTGAGATATTCTAGAATTATTTTGAAAACATTTAAATAGGATACACTAGGGTTTTCTTGAAAACATTCAGACATAAACACACTAAAAAAATATCATCCCAAAAATATGTTATGTAAAGTAAGAACCCTATCACACCTTTATATATGGTTTGATTCACTAATTTACTTGTTTCATTAAGATCTAATATTCTGGTTCTATTCCTTGGAGTGTCACTTCTTTTAGAGTTATTGAAGACAAAATGTTTCAGTATATATTTAGTGAATATTTTTTGGTTTAATATAATTCCATTATTATTTTAACGTATTTTAAAACCCATAATGAATTCTAACTCACCCATGAAACTCATTTTGAATTTATTTTTCACTATTTTTTAACATTCAATACAAGAAGAATTTGTTGAAAAATAAAAAAAATCATTAACATATATTTTTGAAACCAAAACTTATTTTAAAATTCTTTTAATAAATAAATTACGATTTATAATAACATTTATAAAAAATGTTCATCAAAGGTGGATAGAAATGATAATTATCATCCAAAAACCAATGATTCTAATATTTATGAAGAACATCTCTCTAAACTAAATAACTATTTATCCTAAACTATTCAAAATCATTTTTTTGGGATGATGTTGTTAGATAGATTTTATGGTTTCTTAAGATTTCTAGATCCAATCATACTTTCCTTTTCTCTCTTGGGAGATATAAAGGATTCTAGAAATCCTTACTAAAATGATACCTTCACCTTTATTATTTCCAACTATTATTTGATGTTCGAAATGATAGGGATTCGATAGGAAAGGGTCGAAATAGGGTTAGTTTCATGTTTTAAAATTGATATGATTATTCTTATTTAAATTCGTAATATTAAATTCATTTAGGTAATTAGTTTATAGTAATTCATGGGAAATAAATAGAATAAAATAAAACTTAGGATAAAAATTATACAGTATCATTAACAAAAAAAGTATTTCAGAAATATTCCCAATTATCAGAATTTATATTTATAAATATATTAAATATAATATTATAATTATAAAATGTTTTAAACCAAATTTTTTATTCATCACTCATGCATGATATAATTTAATCTCTCTTAAATTATATGAATTTTAAAATTATAAGCAATATTATTTTCTATACCAATCAATTCAATAGTGATATATACTTTGTAAAAACAATCTTTCAAAAAGTAATGACTTGTATCAAGGGGTTTTTTTCTATAATGAGAGACAATATTCTTGGAAATTTAAATATAAAGTGTACAATAAAAATTTATAGGGACATATCTAAACTGATATGAATAGTATAGTAAAATGTATTTCATCCATAGAATCTGATAATATCAACTTCTTAGATTAAGGTATTCATCTTTAGTAGTGTACAAATGAAAAACATATATCACTACACCACAAAACTAGAGGCTTTCGGAATAAGAGATATGTTCCATATGTGTTTTATCTATCTAACATATAGCCAATAAAATTAGCATTTAAATAGCTAAATAAGTCAGAATAATTTCCTCTAGAATAGAACATACCTAAATTTTTGGTACTCTTGAGGTATTTTAATATTCTTTTAAAAAATTTAAATATAATTCCCATGGAATTTCATAAAAAAATACACATATAATCTCACTAAAAAATATATCAGGTCGATAAGATGTTAACTAAGGTAAACTATCTATCATACCACGATAGAAGGTTTCAAAAATATTTTTACTAGTTTCATCAAGATAAAATATATAGGTTGTACTTATCACACCCCAGCTCTCGTGTACCCAGAGCCTCCATACAGAGGATCAAATTCAGTTTAGGCTATGGGAACCCAACTACTGCTGAAAAGTTTTTTTGCTAAAATCTTTTACCTTAAACATTTTAATCTAAACGTAGGGTGAGCATATGAATTACAAGTATGGTGTTTAAAAATAAATCAATATAAATTTTGAAAACATTATTTAAAACCATTTCATAAAAAAAATCTTTTTAAATAAAATTTGTAACTCATGTACACATCATAAGAGTGCTCAAACAAAACATGATGTTGTAATTAAAAGGATACATGATTCAATTACAGTCATGATCATAAGTAAAAGACATTTCATGCTACAATGAAATTAAAAAATTAATAACTAATTGTAATGAATGATCAGTGTTGTGCTTAAAATAACACCAATTTCATCTTTTACTATTGTGAAACGTACATTGGAAATAAAATATATGAATATTGCATAAACAATATTCCATAGTTATACTCTTATTATTCTCAAAATTATAAGCTCGTTAACGAGAAATATTCTACTAGTCGAATATTCCTCGGGTTAATTAATTTACATAGGTCTTAATGAGGAAAGTGCATATGTCAGACTATCTCAAGGCCTCATGCCAAGATGTTTAATTATTAAGGCCTCGGCCAAAATCCATAACTCGTAATTGGGAAAGGCCTCAGTCAATTCCACTGCTTGTTGTCTCATGAGACCTACTGATGCATCGGGAGGCTATAGCGGGCCCTAACCATCACATGTTACGTCCAATTCATTACTCATATCTATAAATAAAAGTGCACATCCCAGTTTGATTTATTAAATCACTTACCACATATCAAACCAAGTGTACAAGTTACTTGATTTCTTATTTCACCTTTCATTTTATTCACGGTGTCCCACACCACCTTGAATAATTAAATCCATAAACTCAGGAAAGAGCATAAAAGTTTAATATTACAATCATTCACATTTATGCATATGTAGTGAGTCTGGCACAAGACTATGAATTATGTGGTCAAGTCATTAATTGGTACATAAGTTAATAGTACTTGTGATGACAATTAACACCAAAGGAATATAAACATGATCACATAAACTGACAAAGTCTAGAACTGTATTAATCAAGAAAATTAATGATTAAATATAGAGGTAGACTTAAACTAATAAAAAAAGAGGTAAAATCAACATAATAAATAAAGAGGTAAACATCATATTTCATGCGGGGTACCAAACTCACATTATCTCAAGAATTTGTTATAAATAAGCTTTTGTTACTACATTAAACGACAAAACTCAAAAGTATAAACTCAACCTAAAAAATTATCATTTTCTATAAAGAGTGAAGTGTAATGAGTACATATGAAAATGAAGTCTCAAGCTTCCAATGTCAATGTTCATGAACTAAACATATTAAAAGAAAGAATTTGAAAAATCATGATTAGGGTTTCACGTTGCGTAAAACATTCATTCAACGGACCGTGTATAAAAAATGTAGTGTTTTAGTCAAGCCAATAACATTTGAATATGCATGTTTAGTACTTTCTTCACAAACCATAGAAATTTATAAATACAAAAGGGGATTAAAGTTGGAAGTCACACACACGTACCCACATACCAGATTATACATATCAAGTATATGCAAGCTTCTCATTCTAAGTTTGTTTGTCACTTGTCAAATTTATCAAAAACATGGACTTAATCATTAGGGGACAATGATTGAATTGTTTTAAAATCCTCATTTATAAAATGTCTATCCATATTTATAAGAACATAAATGATTAGATATAATACTTCCTCACACAAAGTGACTCCATTCATTTTATCTCTTCATTAACTCAACCATGGAAATCATTATCCTGGGTATATGATGTTTATGAAAATTAGATGGTTTTGTATATTATACTAATATATTATCATATACATGTGTATATTTTTTAATGACTAAATATTTAATGCATAAGATAAATTTTCATGGGGCGTCCATACATAGGGTCTATTAATACCCTATTTCTTAAGACCTTGCAACCCTTAAAGAAAGAATTAAACTTGAATCGTATGGTGCTGCATTTTATATTAAAAGTGTATATAAATATATACAAAAAACATAAAAACATATAAGAAAGATAAATTTTAATCCCCCTACCTTAGCTTGAGGAGTAGGATGAGCTTAGAAAGGCACTGGAAACCCCAGAGGACACGTCATGGTCTGCTGGAGTCTTGTGTGTAGTGAACCAGGAGGGTTCTTTGGATGCCTCGGTGTAGTTTTATATACTATACCTATGCTGAGTGTTTTAATGCAAGATGAGTGAGATCTGAGGCCCAAGTAGACTTTAAAAATACTAATAGTTAGCCCTTGTGGAATCCATCTTAAGGAGGGAGACCATCCACTGTCACGGGAGAAGAAAAATGATGAAATGTAGGGTGTAGGGGTACTGGTTCAAGGTGCGCCGTAGGGAGAAGAAGACATCGATGTGGGTGGAAAAACGAGTGAGATTTTGATGGCGATTATTAGATCTGTCTTGGAATAAAGGGCCAAGATGCTTCCATGGTTTAAAAGATAATGGACAGCTCAGATCATCCTACGGCAAGATCGGGTGGCTCATGTTCGTTGCGGCATTTTTAAAAACTTTGAATGGCCATGATTAGATCCGTGGTAGATCAAATGGGATAGAAAAATGAAGTGGAAATATGCGGTTGCTGAAGATTGAAAATGGGATCATGATTGGCATTCCAGATCATGTGTGACGCGATCCAGTGGCCCAGAGCGTGTTTCACCCAAAAAATCTCATACCACATCGAATCGGAGAGCTGTTTTCGCCTCCCTTATAAGCCCGATCCTCCAATTTTCTGCTCAGAAAACAAATAGAACACATGAAGAGGGACCTATACATGGGATCCCACCCCACCCCTACAGGACCTGGCCTACCCATGCTTTACCGCAGCCTCACCCCCAAGGTGTTGCGCCTACGCTCTGCGCACACATGCGCGCCTACTCTCGGGCTCCGGTGCGCCCCTCAGGGGACCAATGCCCGAGCTCAGGCTAGGCCAGGCTTGGGTTGAGGGCTAGGCTCAGCCACCAAGCGTGAGCTGCCTCCCTTGGCCCAGCCATAAAGGGATGGCCCTAGCAGACCCAAATTTTTAAAAAGACATAACCTTAATAGAATATATATATATATATATATATATATGAAGTCTTAAGGTAAATCATACTCTATAGAAATTTCACGAATTTTTATTTAATATTGAGGAAGGATTAATGAACACCTAACTATACCTTGTCTAATAATATTTATAGAGAAATTTATAGCACCAAATCTAGAACATGAATTGAAATTCGGTATAACCACGTAAAATATTTTGTACTAATAGTATTCAAAATTTAAGTTAATCAAGAATATAGAATAATTTAAAAAAAATTAAACATAACTGAAAAACACTGAATGAAAATATTTACAATATATTCACACTAATTGTATCATGTTTTGAATTCCTTAATACATTTCAAAAACACCAACGTATAATTCAAAAAATTCCTATGTTCCCTTTTAAAGTTCATGGTTAGGAGTAGTTTTATAATTTTTCAATTTATTATGTAATTACATGGTAGACTAGAATACAATTATAAGTTTTCAATTAATTGTCCAACAAGCCCAACGACTATATTCATAGTTGTTAGATTTGTATGGTTTCCCAAGGCAACAGTCACATTAGTGTCTTATAAATCCAAGACTTAGGGAGTCCTAAAACTCAAGTTGATTGAAGAAGATGGTTCATGTTACACCATTGGTTCTTATTGTGGCTGTGGTGGCATTAGACATTCTTTTGTTCAATGTGGAAAATTCTAAAGACTGAAATTATTTCATTGGGGTTCTTGTTGTTTTAAGTTGTCTCCCTTTAATTCTGATGGGGTTCTTAATAGGTAATTTTTGTTAGCATGATTACTCTTTTGATATCGGTGTATTGTAAACGCTACGGTTCTTTTATTTAAATGAAAATTCTTGTTATCACTTATGTGTTTTACTTGGATGAATTCTAATATAAATTAAAACCATGTTATTACCTTCTCATGAGAAATAAGTTTAGTTTAGTTATTCAGACAAAAGTAAACATAACTTATCAATACATAAGGTTCGGGTTTTGGGGTGTTTCATCATTCCACCTTATAAAGAATTCCATCCTCACAATTCGTTGCATAACCACAAAAGAAAACTCTCTGATGTTCTTACCACATCCCCCATCGTAGAGGATCATCAGGTGAGTTTAGTGGAAAACCCAAAATGATGCTCAAATCCTCTAGTTCTTTGATCCAGAGACACCTCAGACAGAAGGGGTTGAACTCTTGCATCGAACACTCGGGCTTCCAGAGGGAGGTTCGAATGGTAGAATTTTTAGAAATGTCTGAATGGACCATCACACGAAGAACTCACCGTACTATGTCTCAACTGAGAACATCCAAGTCATAGATGTTGGTGTACAGGCTAAAACTGAGGAGATGGTATATGTAGGACGCACAAATGTTTCCCTCCAAAGTAGCATATTGAAAACATAACCTGGCCATATAGTTCCGGCCTATGGTGAAACATAGGAATAACCCTTCATGGTATTTTCTTCTTCGCCTATACTCGGCCAGTTGTACCATGGCTATGTTGCCGTAAATAGAAGCATTCCCTTGACATGTGTAGAGACTGTCCGGACTATTTTTCACTTCATATAGTTTCTTACACGTTTTTCACAAGTATGGGAGAGGTTGGTACTTCTCTTTATAGGTTTTGATCGTGATAATATCCAATATCTCAACAGGAAAAGATAACATATGGGTTTTTCCTTCCATCTGAAAATCTATTATGAAAGTTCACTTAGTGATACTCATTCAAAAGTTTAACCGATTGAAGGATAAAAAAGAAGAGACAAAATGTTATGTTCTTATATAACTATTGGTACATAAAATAAAACAGGGATAATGGTTTCCCCAGTTTCCTAAAATACAAATTGCAAAAACTAATTGGGAACCTTCAATTTGATTGAAATGTATGCAACCCGAGCAATTTGGTTCGATATCATGGGAGCAATTGTGCTTTCTTTAGAGTCTGACATGTGGGGTGTACAACTAAGAGATGCCCGCATGTACTTATTGTCTGTACAAAGAATGGGAGGCTTCATATTCATGGATTTCAAAGTCCATTACCTGACCAAGATGGCCATAAGAAAGGACTTGACACATATATGTCGCATGGAGGTCTCCCGCTGCTGCAGATTCTTGGAAGGCCGTGAGGGACGAGAAGCCTTTTGCTGTGGTGAAGCATCTAAAATATCCCCGGTATTATTTCCCCCATCATGTGTAGGATGGAAACTAGGCTTGAATCATAAAGATGTAATCCTGAGCCGCTCTTCGGTGGAGTTGAAGTACTCGGGGAGAATTGGATATGTCATAGAGATGTTTGCATGTCATATGGATATGGGAATATTTTATAAAATTTTCATGGCTAGATATGGAAATTATAGTTTCCAAGGCCTCACTGGGAAGAGACAGAAGGTTAGTACCCACATTTTCCATCTGAAGTTAATAAAACATCGTTCTTATTTTTTATTAAGTAAATTTTCATTGTCCAGTTCTGGTTTTCCAATGTTATCCAAACTAAATCTTTTGATACCAACTATCACACCCCAGCTCTTGTGTACCCGGAGCCACCATACAGAGGATAAAATTTCGTTCAGGATTTGTGAAACCAGCTACTTCTGAAAAGTTTCTTCTACTAAAAACGTTTACTTAGAAAATTTTAATAAAAAACGTAGGGTGAGCATATGAATGCCCATTAAGGGGTTTCAAAATAAATCAATATAACTTTTTAGAACATTCTTTAAAACCATTTCATAAAACAATCTTTATAAATAAAAGTTGTAACACATGTACACATCATAAAAGTGCTCATATAAAACATGTTGTTGCAATTATAAGGATACATGATTCAATTAAATTAATTCTCATAAGTAAAGGGCATTTCATGCTACAATCCAAGTATAAAATTAACAACTATGTGTAATTCATGATGAGAGTTGGGCTTAAAATAACACCAATTTTACCTTTTACTATTGTGAAACATACACTGGCCATAAAATTTGTGAATATTTCGTAAATAAAATGCCATACTTATACTCCTTATATTCTCAAAATCATAAGCTCTTTAACCAGAAATATTCAACTAGCCCAATATTCCTTTGGTTAATTAATTTACATAGGTCGTAATTAGGAATGTGCATATGTCAGACTCTATCAAGGCCTCGTGCTAAGATGTCTAATGATTAATGCCTCTACCAAAATCCATAACTCATAATTGGGAAAGGCCTCGGCCAATTCCGCTGCTAGTTGTCTCATGAGACCTACCCATGCATCGAGAGGCTATATCGGACCCCACCTGTTACATACTACGTCCAACGCATTCCTCATATCTCTAAATCAAAGGGCACATCCCACTTTGATTTATTAAATCACTTACCACATATCAAACCAAGTGTAAAAGTAACTTGATTTCTTATTTCACCTTTTATTTTATTCAAGGTGTCCCACACCACCTTGAACAATTAAATCCATAAACTCAGAAAAGAGCATAAAGGATTAATATTACAATCATCCAAATTTATGCATATGTAGTGAGTCTTTCATAAGACTATGAATTATGTTGTCAAGTAATTAATTGGTACATAAGCTAACATTACTTGTGATAACAATTAACACAAAAGGAATATAAACTTGATCACATAAAATGACAAATTCTAGAACCATATTAATCAAGAACATTCGGGATTAAATAGAGAAGTAGACTTGAAAAAATAAATAAAGAGTTAAACTCAACATAATAAATAAAGATGTAATAATAAAATTTCATGCAAGGTACCAAAATAACATTATCTCAAACATTTGTTATAAATAATCTTTTGTTACTACATTAAATGGTAAAACTCAAATGTATAAACTCCACCTTAAATATTATCATTTTCTATAAAGAGTGAATAGTAATGGGTACATATGAAAATGAATTCACAAGCTTCCAATATCTATGTTCATGAACTAAGAACTTTAAAATACAGCATTTGGAAAACCATGATTAGGGTTTCATGCTGCGTAAAACATTCATTCAATAGGCCATGTATACAAAAAGTAGTGTTTTAGTCAAGGAAAAACATTTGAATATGCATGTTTAGTACTTTCTATGCAAACCATAGAAATTTATTAATACAAAAGGGGATTAAAGTTGGAATTCACACACACGTACCCACAAACCCGGTTATACATATCACGAATATTCAAGGTTCTCATTCTAAGTTAGTTTGTCACTTTTAAAACTTATCAAAAACATGGACTTAATCATTAGGGTACAATTATTGAATTGTTTTAGAAACCACATTTATATTATGTGTATCCATATTTATAAGAACATAAATTCTTAGATATAAAATTTCCCCACACAAAGTGACTCCATGCATTTTAGCTCTTCATTAACTAAACCTTGGAAATCATTACCCTGGGCATATGATGTTTATGAAAATCTGAGGGTTTTGTATATTATACTTATATATTTTCATATACATGTGTATATTTTTAACCGATTACGTATTTCAGGCATAAGATGAATTTGAATGGGGCATCCATACATAGGGTCTATTAATACTCTATTGCATAAGATCTTGAAACCCTTAAAGAAAGAGTGAACCTAGAACAGTAAGGTGTTGTATTTTATATTAAAAGTGTATATACATATATACACAAAACATAAAACTACACAAGCAATACAATTTTTAATCCCCTACCTTAGCTTGAGGAGGAGGAGCTCAGGAAGGCATTGGAAACCCTAGACGACACATCAAGGTCTGCTGGAAGCTTGTGTGCAATGAACTGGGAGGGTTCTTTGGATGCCTCAGTGTTGTTTTATATAATATAAATATGCTGATTATTTTAATTCATGATGAGTGGGATCCGAGTCCCAAGTGGCCTCTAAAAAAACTAATAGTTAGCCCTTGTGGAACCCACGTGAAGGAGGGAGACCATCCATTGTCACTGAAGAAAAAAAATGATGAAATGTAGGGTGTAGGGTTACTGGTTCAAGGCACGCTGCAGGGAGAAGAAGACGCCATTGTAAGTGGAAAACTAAGTGAGATTTCAATGGTGAGGATTAGATCTGTCTTGGAAAAAATGGCAAGGATGCATCCATGGTTTAAAAGATAATGGACATCTCAGATCATCCTACGACAAGATCGGGTGGCTCATGTTCGTTGCGGCATTTTTAAAAAATTTTAAAGGCCATGATTAGATCTCTGGTAGATCGAATGGTGCAGAAAAACATGGTGGAAAACCACGGTTGCTGAAGATCGAAAACGAGACCGTGATCGGTGGTCCAGATCATGCACGACACGATTCAATGGCCCAGATCGCGTTTCGCCCAAAAAATCTCATCCCACATCGAATAGGCGAGCTGTTTTCTCCTCCCTTATAAACTTGAGCCTCCCATAATTTTCTCATAAAACACATAGCACACACGAAGGGATCCCTATACATGGGTTCCCGCCCCCACCTTTGCAGGCCTTGGCCTACCCATGCTCTGCCATGGCCTCGCCCCCGCGGTGGTGCACCTACGCTTTGCACACTCATGCACGCCTACTCCCATACTCTGGTGTGCCCCTCGGGGGACCTATGCCTGAGCTCGGGCTGGCGCATGCTTGGGCTGAGGGCTAGGCCCATCCACCATGAATGAGCTACCTCCCTTGGCCTAGCCATAAAGGGCTGGCCCTAGTGGTCCCAAATTTTTACAAAGACTTAACCTTAAGAGAATATATATATATATAATCTTAAGGTAAATAATACTCTATAGAAATTTATGGTCTTTTTATTTAAGCATGAAGAAGGATTAATTAACACCTAACTATACCTTGTCTAATAATATTTATAGTGATATTTAAAGCACAAAATCTTTAACATGAATTGAAATTCGGTATAACCACGTAAAATCTTTTGTACAAATAGTAGTCAGAAAAAAGTTAATCAAGAATATAGTTTAATTTAAAGAAATTAAACATAACTTAAAAACACTGAATGAAAATCTGTACAATATATATGCACTAATTGTAACATGTTTTGAATTCATTATTACATTTCAGGAACACCAACGTATAATTGAAAACATTTCTATATGCCCTATTAAATTTCAGGGTTAGGATTAGTTCTATAATTTTTCAATTTATTACCTAATTACATGGTGGACTAGAATATACTTATAAGTTTTGAATTAATTGTCCAATGAGGCCAACAAATATATTTATAGCCGTTATAATTCCATGGTATCTCAAGGAAATGGTCACATTAGTGTCTTATAAATCCAAGACTTAGGGTGTCCTAAAACTCAAGTTGATTGAAGATGGTTCACGTCATACCATTGGTGCTTAGTGTGGTCGCAATGGCTTCGGCCATTCTTATGTTCATTATGGAAAATTCTAAGGACCCATATTATTTTCTTGGGTTTCTTGTTGTTTTATGTTTTCTCCTTGTAATTCTTAGGGGGTTCTTAATAAGTATTTTTTGTTAGCATGATTACACTTTTGATCTCGGTGTATTGTAAACGCTACGGTGCTTTTATTTAAATGAAAAGGCTTATATCTAGTTGTGTGTTTTACTCAGTTTCATTATGATATAAATTAAAAACATGTTATTACCTTTTTATTAGAAACAAGTTTTGTTCAGGTATTTGCAAAAAGTAAACATAACTTATCAATATATAAGGTTCGGGTTTTGGGGTGTTTCAGTACTCATTGGATTATCACTTTATTAGATTTACTAAAGGCAAAATGTTTCTGTATATCATTAGTTTTCACTATTTGGTTTAAAATAATTACTTTTCTATTTTGACATATTAGAAAACCAATAATTAATTCTAACTCACCCATCACACTCATTTCAAATTTAGTTAGAAACATTTTTGAAAATTTAATACATGAAGAATATTTTGAAAAAAAACAGCATCGACATATATTTTTTAAACTACAAAATATTTTCAAATTATTTTAATAAATAAATTAGTATCAAAAATACCTTTTGTAAACCCATTTAAAATAAGGAAAGTGTTGAGCCTATTATTCTAAGATATAGGTTCTTGTTTTAAACCATAAAGTTATTTGGATAATTTGATAACTTGAAAAGGAAAAATTGGGATTGAAAATAGTGTTGGTTGTTCAACAAAACAAATCCTCAATAATATATCCATTAAGAAAATAATTATGGAAATCCATTTGATATATATTTAAATTTAAAAGTGTTTCATAGGTAAGACACATTTTAATAGAAAAATCTATTGATACATGTTCAAAATTTTCTTTATAGTCAATGTCTTTTCTTGACTATATACATATTCAGACATTCTAGATTTATTTCTTTTATTGTTCATAACCCATCAACATTGTTCCTAAACACAAATTTAATGGAAATAGTCAGGAATCCTTTAGGCCTTTCCTCTAGTTCCCAAACATTCTTTCGTTCAAAATGATTTGATTATTTTTGCATATCCATTACCCATAATTCTTCATTTATAGATTCAGTGATTTTTAGGTTCAAGTTATTTATAAAAGGCTTTAGGTTCAAAATGCCTATTAAAAGAAGAAATATATTGAGTACCTCAATTTTTATCTCCTATAATAGAATTTAAATTATGGTTTCTATAAGTTATAATTTATCTAGAGATATAAATACATGGTACAACAATTTATTTATCAGGGTATTGTTGAAAAAAAAATTGTTTTGGATTATTATTATACATTAGGTTCTATAGAAAAATATCTAGTCTTGGTTGAGGTATAGATAATAATGTTATAAATATCATCATTAAGGTTTTCTAAAGACGTGTATGGTTGATTTTGATCCATTTTATCAAACTTGACATGTATAGATTTTTTCAAAAGTTTCATTCTTTAGTTTAAAACCCTATAAGATTTACTAGATATTGGGTAACAAATGATGATTCCTTCATCACTTTTTGATGGAAAATTTTCAACTTTTTTTTTGAGAGTAAAGACCCTGCATACAAAAACTCTAAAGTAATTAATTTGGTTTTCTTCCATTCCACAACTCATATAAAGTATTTGTTAAAATTGGTTTTATAAAAATCTTATTGATAATAAAGTAGGTTGTATTGATAGAATCTACAAAAATATAAATAAATAGGTCTTATTAATTGATCACATTACATGAAATATCTTGAATGGTTATATTTATTCATTTATAAAACACCATTCTATTGGGAAGTTCAAGAATAAAAAAATTTCTGATTGTAGCTATATTGTGAGAATATATTTTCAAAGTATTGATTTTTTAATATCACTTCCATGATTAATTATTAATGCCTTAATTGTAATTCCACTTAAATTTTCAGCAGATTTTTTATATTTTGAAGAATTGTAAAAAGTTTCACTTTTGTGAAACGGAAAAAATACCAATGTATATTTAGAATAGTTTTCTATAAAAAACATAGTAATAATGATTTCCATTTAATCTGTAAACTATAGAAGGTCCAAAAAATTCCATGTGAACCCACTCTATTGGTTTTAAATTTGATACTTATTTTTTGGTTTGAAAGAAACCATATTGTGTTTCCCTTCTTTATAGGGGTTAAAGACTTTATCTTTTTGGAATTCTTGTTTTGGAATAACCTTAACTAAACCTTTAATAGTTATATTTCAAAGATATTGAATTTTTTTTATGGATTTGTGTCCTATTATAGATAAATATTCATTATAAAAGAGTCTTAAGAAATAAATGATTTGAGAAAATAAATATTATAAATCAACTACATAGAAATTATCATTACATAAAGAAGTAAAGATTAAATCATGCTTAAAATCATATATATTTAAATCATTGTTTTCAAACATGACTTGGTAACCATTGTAATTTTTTTTAGATTATAAGTCTATTATACTTTAATCCATCAATAAATAATACTTCATAAATTAAAATATATTTTAAATTTCTGATTTTACAAAGTCCAATTATTTTTCTATTGGCATTGTCATGAAAATTGACCCATACCCCATCCACATATATATGAATATTAAAACATTATTAGTATTAATTCATGTTTAACATCGACTATCCATATACAAAACATATTTATTGGTACTCTTCAATAAAATTCCCTATAAAAAATTTGAATAATAAAATATTTTTTCACCCATAATTTCTTTGGTATAGAGAAGCTACAAATAATAGATTTTAGAACCTAACGATATTTTATAGGTTTAACACAATATTAATTAATACATTTAGAAATAAAAAACATTTAGTTCTATAAAAATATGATAATTTTATATAATTAATATATCTTGACCAAGGAATAAGCTTAATTTTTTTTATAAATTATCCTTTGATCGAGCTGGTATCCACTTCTAATAATAAGCTTTTGTGTTCTTATTTACTAATAATCATGGTCAAAGTTAATCTTCCATTAAAAACATTTCAAGATCCATTTTAATATTATAATTTAAATTTTATGTTCATTTTTATCTTTTAATAAATGTGTATTCTTTTTTTGATGATTGGTAATTATTATCAATGTCGTATAAAACATGTGAAGTTTTCATTTTTTGTATTTATCATTTAACTTGGTCACAATTCCTTATAATATAGTATAATATTCATCCATTTGATCATTATTAAAATGTATTTATGTAGTTGTGTCATTAAGAGAAGTATAAACAGTTACCTTAGATTCAATTTCTTTAAATTACATGCTTACCCTTTAAGCCTTATCATATCATATTAAATCAGACTCAATGGAACTATCCTTATAGGTGATCTATGTTGGATTTATATATTTTTCTATCTTTTTTTTCCCAGTTTTCAAATACCATTTATTATTCTTTATTTTTTTACATTCAACTTTGATATAAACTTTTCTCATGTATTAATAAAAAGTCACTTCTCCTTGTTAATTTTCATTGTTTGAGTTTCTTCTTCTGATATACTTTCCCCTATATTTTTATTTCATGAATGATTTATTCTTCCTATATAACTTCTAAAATATCATGTGAATATTATCCATCTTCTCATCACTATCAGAGGTCTAATAATCCTCACTTGAAATATATTTTTTGAATTTATCCTTCATCTTTGACCAATTTTTTTTTAAGAAATTGATTGTATTTATGGTTCGTAATCTTCATTGTTAACTTTATACTCTTCCTCATACATTATTTTTTTTCCAATTAGTTAATTCCCTAGTAGTTTGGTTATATCAAATGATTCTCAAATGAAGATATAATATCCTCTCCGTTGATATTGTAATAACCACAATAGTCTCATCACATGATTATTTTATTTAATTTTCATTCAATGTAAATGAATCATGTTTAAAATTTCATTTAAATTGAGATAAATGTCCTTAATTGATTTTGTACATTTTATTTTATAATTATCACACTTAATAATATAGGTAATGAGGAAAATTTTATTAACATTTTATGTTACTTCATGAGATAATAAAAGTGTATCCCACATGTCCTTAGAAGAATAACATACTGTAATTCTATTTAATTCATCTTCTCTTAATTCAGAATATAATGAATTCATATTTTTTCAATTATAATCACAAAAAACCTTATTATATTGTTTGAAATTACCTCTACCAACTCTATTTTTCTCATATCTATAATATATTACTGTCCAAATGTCAAATCCCATTATCTCAATATATATTTTCATATTCATATCTCATTGAGCATAGTTTTTAACATTAAATTAATGAGTTCTATTAATAGTAGTTCCCCCATGTCTATTTTCATCCATAAATATATAAATTTAGAATAAAAATAAATTTTTATTTTCATAGTAAAAGCAAACATTATCATTTAAGAGAAATAAAATCCATCTCATACCAAATATTTTTTGGAGTGAACAACTCAATGGCAGGGTTGTGGGTAAACTAATTTTCAAATTAATATATCTATTTTTAATCCAATTTGTTATAAAATCCCCTAATTTGAAATACATACCTATTTTATAGTATTGTATTTATATCTAATTTAATGATTTAATGTAACCCCTTGTAAGTTTTATCAAAATTAATCTAGTTTAATCAAAGCATAATTCCAAAAAATTTGATATTATTCTACTAAAACTAAATTGTAGAAATATCACATGTAACATATAACTATAAAAGTACATATTTGTAAAATAGTTTTAAAAAAATGTTGTGAAAAAAAGAAATATATAGAAAAATTAAAAATAAGTATGTTGGTATCATAATGAGACGTAATACTCTCTAATCAAAATTCAACTACTCTTAATAACATTTATTAATAAAGAAAATTATCCATAATCTATATCGATCCTTACACACAAAATTACATAGATAGTCGTGGATATAAAAATAGTCTTCAACATTTTCTATGGGATATGAGTTCTAAATGAAAAGTAGTGAGATCATTTGAGTACTCTATAATACAATAAAATTGATTCTTCTCAAGAAATAAAACAATAAGGGAAATCAAAACATGAATGTATGAAAAATAGAGATATAGATGATAAAATAATTTTATTGCAGAAACTATTGAATTTATTTTTTTGATAGAGGATTATTTTATTCTTTATGTATTATTTCAGTTAGGAGATGATGTGTGAATATATGTAGATTTTTTAGGATGTTTTAATGATGTTCAGTAGAGAATAGTGTATCCTTGACATTAGAATAGAGCACTAGTTTAGGTTTTTAATGATCGTGAAAATTTATGATTTGTGAATCCATTATTATCTAACTTCAGTCTCCTATAAAAGGATAAATTCTATCAAAAAAACCATTAAAAATCATCAATATAAATTCTCAAATTCTGCATGAAATATAGGTTCATTAAATGCCTCTAACCATCATTTTATTCTGTATAGAAATTTTTTTCACAATATTATATTTAATAAATATAACACTTTCATTTAGATATAATCACATTAAGTGTTCCATGTTTGTTTCCATCATACATTCGACAATTTTCAACATTTTTAATCGGATCCCTTGAAAAGTTATATGGTCAAATACTAGAACTTATAGACAATCTAATGCATTTTTAAATTCTAACAACTTTGCATGGTTACTTTACATAGTCATTTGGTCTCTTTATCACAATCCAAAAAATATAATTTACCCAAATGGTGGCATTACATTAACATGTGGTCAATTAGAAATATATGGAATCATGGTTATATTGTCAAAATATTCACTGTGATATGGTCAATCTGATTTCATTGTGTAGTTGATTAGAAATTAGTGTGTGGTCACTCTAATGATTTTTGAAATTTATTACTGTAGTGTGTTCCCATCAAATTGGATTTTCAGTTGTATGATTTCTCATGAGTTTGATCAAAGATTTTGTGAAAATATAGCCATGCTCAACCAGATAGGTTTGTGATTAATCCCTGTTTCTTGAATTTAATCCATTACTTTGTGAAAATCCGAATAGCTATGGTCTCTTAAAGATACAATGTGATGTTGCTTGATTTTTCTTCTGATATCTTGATTCCTTTGAATGTTTTTCATCATAGTCCTTCCAAGAGACATGGATTTTAGGAATTAGTCATCTGGTTGCTCTGGGAATTTTCAAAATCTATTTTGTCTATATTTCCTCATATGGATGATGGAATCTTCCTATGGTCAATTCAATAATTTTTGAATATCAACTTTTCTTACTCGTGGATGACAGTCTGGATTCACTAAAAAACATGGTGATTATAGGGGTCATTTTTTGCATTTAGAGGGGGTTATAACCCTTTATAAAGACATTAGCGGTGACTATGGGTAACCACTGCTAATGTGACCTCCCTTTGTTAGTACGGGGGATTTTCAGAAAGTTCTAGTATAACATATTTTTTTAGAGGTGGTTACATTAGAAGTAGTTTAAACCCTTTATAATGCTAAGGTAACTATCTAAGAAGCTTCCCTTAATTGATATCGGGATGAAACTTTAGGGGTGTTTTAAATACCGCCCCCCCATTAATCAATTTTAGGGGTCGTAAAAACCGCCCCTAAAGTTTATTCCATGTATTTTTTATTTATTTTTCTTTTTTTGATCCACTCCAGAACTCCACCACCCCCACTATTGAATCCCGATAAAATCACTCCACTCCTATTCCCTACTCTCCCTCCCCTTCAGTTACTGCTCTCTCCCTCTCCACCTCCAGTCCATCTCGAACCCCTCCTGATCGGACTACTCTACTCTAGTTCCCCACTCATCATATGGATTATGGAATCTTCCTATGGCAAATTTAGTACTTTTTATATTTTAAATTTTTTAAAACATGGATGATAGTTTGGTTTCACTACAAAAAAAACATGATGATTAGAGGGTGTTATTTTTACATTTAGAGGGGGTTATAACCCCCTCTATAAACATTAATGGTGGTTACAGGTAATTGTCACAAATGTGGTTGTCCTATGTTAATAAGGGGATTTTTAGAAAGCGATGGTATAACATATTGAGTTTTAGAGGTGGTTACATTAGATGGGGTTTAAACCCCTTCTAGTGATAAGGTAATTCTCTAGGAAGTTGCCCCTAATTGATATTAGGATGAAACTTTAGGGGTTGTTTTTAATAACCGCCCCTAAAGTTTCTTCCAAATATTTTTTTTTATCTTTTTTATTTTTTTCTCCACTCCAGGACTCCCCCACCCACTCCATGTAGTCTCGATCGGACCGTTCAACTCTAGTTCCCCACTCTCCCTCCCATCTAGTTTCCCCTCTCTCCCTCCCTATCTCTAGTCCCACTTGAACCCCTCTTGCTTACCCCTTAATCACACCTACACTTAGACCCCTCCTCTCCCTTCCTCTCACACCATTTGGCCACTCCTCCACTGACCCATACCGCATAATAAATTCCACCGACAACCACTTAAAATACAACGTTGACGAGTCTTGAACCCAAACTAGTACAAATAGTGCACCCCAATACCTTGATTGATTACCACAAAGACAATTAACTTTTGATATATATTATACACATGATAATATTATTATATATTTTATTTTTTATTCTACTAAATATTATTTTCATAATATATTGAAATAAAATTATATAATAATATACATTATTTACAATATTTATATGTATATAAAATTTTATATATTATATTTATATAATATATTTATATAATATATTTTTATATATTATATATTATATATTTATAATATTTTTATTTTTATACAACTATATATATTTATATATTACCTAACTATTATTATATATATATATATATATTTCATTTTATATTACTTATTAATATGCATACAAATAAGTATTATATATTTTACAAATACACTTATATATGTATATTTACTATCAATTTATATATGTATGCACTTTAATATATTTTTATTATATTATATTTAATATGCATGTAATTAATATAACATAAGATTAATTTAATTGTTATATATAAAATATAATATTTCTATATAGATGAAATGTTATCTACATTTATATATAAATATAGATTACATATATAAATATATTTATATTTATATATTTTTGATATATAATTATAATATATATATATATATATAATTTTTTCTATATTATATATATTTGAATAATTAATATAATATAAATGTATTTATACATATATATATATATAATAAAAATGTGTTTAATATAACATATGTATAATATAAATCATAACATAAATGTATTTAATAAGGTATAGTGTTTATAAAACCATATAAATTTCAAATATTTATATATTTGTGTGTCTGTTTATGTATTTATATAATATTTATAGATATAATATAAATATAATATATATATATATATATATTTAATTATTATTTTTATACTTCTCTTTGTGTGTGTGTGAGAGATGAAAATAATATTATTAATTATTCTTGTTGTTATTACACCAGTTTTTTACACTATAAAAATTATATGATGGTTTTATAAATACAATATATTTATTTTAAAATTTATCTCATACCACTACTACAAATATGGCCAGCATCAGCACTTGGAAAGGGCAATAACGGCGCTAGAAAAGCACTGTTAATCGAGGCGAAGATAAAGGAGGGTCCCTTTTATGAGAACTCCAAAAAATGTTGATAAATGCCACTTTTAACAGCACAAAAAAAGTGTTGATAAAAGGTGACTTTTATCAGCACTTTTTTAGCCCTGATAAATGACCCATTTTGTCAGTTCTTTTTTTGGCGCTGATAAAAGTCTAAAATTTAAAATGAAGATACAATGCTCGGGGAGCTTTTAATAGCGATTGACCCCCCCCCCCCATTTATCAGTGGTAGGCGGGCCCCCTCCCACTCTTCTGCATGCTGCACTTGCCCATGTATCCCCTACTTTCCCGCACACCCCTTACTACTTCCACTAGAACCCGAACACGCAACCTCCCCCCTCGTGCTCCTGCACCTTTACCACTAAGCAATTTAGTTTTTTTCCATTTAATGATATATCTATCTATTTATTTATATATATTTATTTATATTTATTTTTATATTAATATAGATTCCTATTAACATAAATATATTTAGGTATATTAATATATATATTTATTTATTTATTCATATATTAATATATATATATATATATTTATATATAGTTATAGTTATATTTATTATAATATTAATATAGATTCATATTAATATAAATATATTTAGTTATATTAATACATATATATTTATTCATATATTAGTATATATATATTTATTCGTATGTTAATTTATATTTATATTTATTTATATATTTATTTATTTACAAATTTTTATCCGTATATTTATTTGTATATTGATATATATTAATAAGATTAATTTTAAATACATTTATAAAATTTGTTTTTTATATTTGTGCTAATAGATAAATAAATACATACGTATATACGTATATACAACACACAAAAAAACACAGACACAGATACACACACACACCCACACACACACATATATATATATATAAGAATAAATACATATATGTGTGTATTTGAAAATACATACAATGTTTAAACGACCATAACTTCTAATACAGAAGTTTTTTTGAACTCTACAACCAGTCAAATAAAAGAAAATGAAAAAATATTTGATATGATATGCGGTACATGCCTACCAGACATCTGGATCAAAAGTTATATCTATTTGAATGTTAAATAATTGGGATATCCCGACTAAAAACCCAGTTTTGGAGGCTTTCTCAGCCTTTTTGGCTTCAAAAAATGCGAGATATGTTTTCCTTAGGTCACTACCAAGTAGAGCTCGTCACAATCTCTTATTTGATATTATGTAGAGCTCAAACGGACACCCGAATCAAAATTTAAGGTCGTTTGAAGTTTTAGTTACATTTTCAAATTATTTTAGATCTTTTATTAATTTGTTTTTGGTTTTGTGTGTCTTAAAATTGTTAGTAAATGATTATTAATCGATGATAATTAGAAAATTAATAATTGATAATATTTTTTAAAATATTATATATCCATTTTCAGTAAGTTTCTTATATATTAAATGTAATAGTCTATTTATACTTATCTAAAACATATTTAAAATTTATATAATATATTTATATCACTATAAATATACTTATTTAACATTATATTTTTTTTCATTATTTTTTTTAAATTTACCAGTGCTAAAAAAATCCTTGATAAATCCCCCTTTATCAGCGCTACTAAAAAACACTAATAAAGGGGTCCCCTTTAACAGCGCTAAAAAAATCACTGATATGGGGGCTATATCAGTGCTAAAAAAAGCGCTGATAGAGGGTAACTTTTAACAGTGATTTTATTAGCGCTGTTAAAAGTGCCCTCTATGAGTGTTTTTTTAGCGATTTTAAAGGATGACACTACGGAAACTCAGTTTGGTGGTAGTGTACATATATTATATTAAATACATTTATATTATATATTTATTTAAATTATTTATATACTTAAATACATATTTATATATTATATATGTGTTTATGTAAAGAATATATATATATATAAGTATTTAGTTAATATATTTATATAAGGTCCTTAAAAATATATTCTTATAATGTATTTAAATACATATATTTATTTTTATAAAAAATATGAAATTATATTTAACTAATAGATAATTAATATTATCAGAGACACTATTTATACAATAGTTTATATAATGTTATATGAAAGACAATTTATAGAAATATTTATATAATGTATTTCAATAAATATATTTATTATTATGTATATTATTGTATATGTATTTCAATAAAAATAATTTCTTAATACTGTGTAAAGTAATAAATATTTATTTGTATAAATTATATTTCACATAATATTAATTATATACAATATAAAAGCATAAAAATATTATTTAAAAATATATTTTTCATTTTTATTATATAAATTAAATAAACTACAAACTTGGGTTTTTATATGATATATTTATTAAATAAATTATATTTATGCATGTATTTATATAACAGGTTTATGCTTGTATATTATAAATAATTAATATTATATGAAATTCAATTTATAAAAATAAATATATATTAATGTACATAATATTATACAATTATATTCATGTTTACATATAAATAAAATTAAATACAATCATATACATTTTTTATATAATACGTTAATATAATGTATTTAAATACATTTATATATTATGTTTTAATTAATTATATAAATATATATATATATATATTATGGATGATTATTTTTTAAAAAAATAGTGGGGGTTCACAACCCCATTTAATCTCACAAATTAGAGGGGATTTTGAACCCCCTTTAAATTGAAGACATTAGAGGGGGTTTTCAACCCCCTTTAATTTGAAGAAACTAGAGGGGGGTATTGAACCCCCTCCATTATAAGAAACTACAAGGCTAATTTAAGACATTAGAGGGGGTTTTCAACCCCCTTTAATTTAAGATAAAAGAGGGGGGTTTAACCCCCTCTAAAATCAAACTAGATATTAAAACAAATGTTAAAAAATTAAGGGGGGGGGTCCATAACCCCCTCTAAATTTGATGATTATAAAAGGTTGTACATAATCCCCCTCTAATTTTTATAGAAAACAACTTTATAGGGGGTTCATAACCCCAACTAAATTCAATGAATAAAGGGGGTTGTGCAAAACTCCCCAAATTATACAAAATAATGAGTTTAGTAGGGGTTCTGCATAACCCCCTCTAATGTATTGTTTTTTAGTGCTTGGTAAACATTACGGTGTTTCCAAGATGTTATAAAATTTATGTATGTTCCAGAAAAATATATACCTTTCATAAAACACAAAATTTATTGTAAAAAAAGTAAATTAATATTTTATTATTAAAATGAATATTTACTAGACTAATCAAACAATTATGTTTGTAAGATCTTATTAAGATTCTCCATCCTTCAGTGTTTCAATAATAGAGGTACCTATGGGTCACAAGGAGTGTTGGGATCTTTTGAAGCATTTTGAGTTCCATAATGGTTTTGGGATATTTTGTATCAAAATAACTAGTTTTTTATATTTTGTTATGATTTAAAATATTCATGTTGGATTCCATTAATTAATTCTTAGAGAATGATGTTTATAAGTCTTCGTTTTATATGCTAATTCTTATACTATATGTATTTTATTAAATTGTTTTATACTATTTATTTTAATGGAGTGTGAATATAATCTTAGGATTTTTCATGCCGAAGTTTTGGATGATATGCTTGTTCTTTTTATTGAGATTATAAGTGTGAAACCATGCCCAATTAAATGATTTTGAAACACGTATCCTTATTTATACCTCATTGTAATCAATAACCCCCTTTAGGCATTGTGAAAAGATAGATCGGGTAATATGTCGAGTCAACCCATCTCATATTGTTACAGTTTAGGCTTAAAATTGGAAGTAAAGGCTCATGTTCAGGACTAAAGTTTTATGATTGTCCACTAAAGTCTCATGATGAAGGCTTACGTTCATCCCTTTTCCAATTTTCATCATCAGAACCTGTATAAATTCTAAATTCCCTTGCAGATCGACATTGATGTTCATGAAACAACCTTATTCACATGAAATAATCATCAAAACAAACAATATTAAATGGTGGATTTTTTATAAGGATTTTAAATACATGTAAAACAATTTAAACTGAAGACATGATCCATTTAAAAAATTGAATCATAATTACCCACAAAACCAACTATTGTTATATTACCATAGTAGTAACCTAAAATAATGGGACTAAAATCATTGAAACACACAAAAAATGTATGAAATTATTTTCTAGTCAATTCTCCTACACTTAACTCTTATAGTCCTAGACAAGTAAACATAAAAAAACATTACAAAAGAAAAACCCTAAAAAATAAAAAAATATGAGTTCAATTTTTCAATTCCATGTCTCTAAAATTATAATTAATTATAAATGATCTTAATTTCATTTCCTTTATTAATCACATTCAATTTCCTTCCACATCTCTTATCTTTTCATGAACACATATACCTTCCTTCCCATTAATGTTTCCCTTAACCCTCATGTATAAAATTATTGAAATGGTTTTCATATTCTATGTTTTTTTTAATGTTTCTCCCTATTATTGGTTAGTTTACTCACCTACAATAAATGATTCATGTGCCTTTTTACGTCATGGGGAATTATCAGTGTTGTTTTGAGGTTTTTTGGTTTTTTCTTTTTAATGAAAAAATTTTGGAGGATGAATAAGATTTTTTTTATATGTTGATGCATAATGCATGATTTTAAATTTCATTGAAGAATGTAACCCTTTTCTTACTCATCCACATATTTAGATCTAGATCCTTTATATTCAGTATGATATCATACAAAATTATGAAAACCCACCAAATCCAAGACCTTACTTCCTCTATTTCATTCAAAATTTTATATCTTTTCTGTTCTACTTCTAAAGGAATAGAGGGAATATGAATTTAATTCTTATGGTTATCACTTCTACCTAGACCCATATTAATATGTATTTTCATTTCTTATGATTATTTATAGGGACCTTCTTCCTCATCTATGACACTCTATATCAACCATAACTTACTAGAAACACCTATATATATTAGATTTCATAACAGATTTCATCTTCAATACAACTCTTTTTGTCCTCCAAACTCATCCTTAACTTCATATATAGTCCACCCTAAAAAATATCATCTTAAAAATGTATGTATTTAATTTCCCCTGTATTTCAGTATTTGTAGTATTGTTTCATTTTTTAATTGTCATATAGATCAAGCATTTATCTTCAAGAAATATTTTTCAAATTCAAATATTCAGAGGAAAAAAGAGGCAAATTTCCCTTGAAATAGTAGTGGACTTCTATGTATAGAAAAAAATGGTATCTAGGTAATCTATCTATCCTTATTCTATTGTTTTTTATTTTAAAACCAAAGCATAAAAATTTCATTATACCACTCTTGGTCTCAAAAAGTTTTTTTTAAAATAGCTTGTTCATGATAACTTTATTCTTTATAAAATAATAGAATTTTACCTAGAACTGGATTTAAGATCTTTAGATAGGTAAACATATATTCAGTTCTGTAATGTGGCCACCAAAAAAAATCATTCATGGATACTAAGTACTAGAAGGTTTAAATTCCATGGTATTCAAGAGAAAACAGGTCATTATAAAAAGTTGATTTAATTCAAATTAATGACCCAACCATATATGGTATAGGGTTATCAAATAGACTAAAATTTTGTATTGACTTCTCATAAAGTTTGGGCTATTTAAGAAAGTATTAGATCTCTAATGAAATAGTAATTGAATGGTTGATGTCAATGTTTTCTTAGAAGCATCACAAGTAATTGTTTAAAAATAAAGTATAATATATCATGGAATGATATTAAAAAATGAATATTTATTTCATTAATATATGTTACATTGTATTTGGAAACAAGTTTATTTTTAAATTCATTTAATTTGAGTATGTTGGTGAAATTATTTCCTTGAAATTTTAATGTATTCAAATATTAAAATGGAATTAAATTTATTATCAAAAAGTATCCAAAGAACTTAAAAATTGAAAAAGATACAAAAAAATTAGAAATAAAATGTTTTTTTTAATATTATAAACTACAAAGGTTCCATATCACGCACATAAATTAATCAATTTCCACAATAATATTCAATAAGATTTATCACATAATAATAAATGAAATTAGATCACAACATGGACTCAAGTGTGAAGAGGAGGTAAAACATGATATGTCTTTATTAATAAATAGGTTAGGAAAGTGGGATATCCTCTGTTTGTTCTTCGGGAAACATTATATATAATTTCTTTCATCCATTCCCATTAACAATGTTCTGTTTTCTTATTGTCTTTAATAATTTGATCAAAAGTAAGATGATTTACATGAGTAACGTAAAATTTCTTATCTCACATAGAAAAATATTATTTGGTATCAAATATATTCCTTATTTGTTAAGAAAAAAGTGGTCTATTGGGTGGATATATTTTTTATAATTTATCTTTTCCTGAGACACTATTGTACTTTATTTGTAAATCATGAAATTTTCAAATGCTCATCTTCTTATCTCCTCAAATTCTAGTAACTAAAACCTTTTCTCATTCCCAACCCTTTCTTGGTTTAGATTCAGTTCTCTTGTATCCAAATATTCTTTCTGTTCTAGTTTTAAAGGTAGGTGAAAAATAATTCAACATATTAGTTAATAAGGGAGCATTATTATGGATTTATTCTATGATATCATAGAAGACATAATGTTTTTCCAAAAAGTGGCTTCATTCCTGTCAGTTTTGTATATTTTTTTCTTTTATAATTCCAATGAACTCCCTTGTGGACACATTAACATGACCACTAATCCATGGATAATAGGGTGTACATATATCCTTATACACTCCTTAATTTATCATCAAGCCCTATATTCTCATATTAAAAAATTGACCTCCTTGATCACTTATGGTGTCACTTGGAGCTCCAAAACTAAAAAATATTTTAGTTCTAATAAAACCCCACACAACATTAACATCATATGTTTTGTGGCTTTTGAATCCTCCCAATTTGAAGCACAAACCTCAACTACAAGGATTTAATAATTTCTAAATGATATGAGGAAAGGTACAATAAAATATATTCCCCAGACATCATAAATTTTACAAAAACTAATTAGTATTTGGAAATTTCTTTCATCTTTGAAATTTCCCCTATGAATTAGAATGTTTCAATTTTTTTAGAAAAAAATTGGGCATCTATAAAAAAGGAAGTCTAATAACTTGAATAATTTAAAACATTAATTTCTTTCCATTGAGGTCCAAAGTGGCCTATATATGCTTGTGTGTGTCCAAATTAAAAAAACACAATCAATCTCACTTGTAGGTAAACATTTAATAATCTTTTTTATTAGAAACTATCTAAATATATTGTTCATCCATATTTTGAAATATTGATTTGGATTTATTTCATTGAATTTGGTGGGTATTAAGTTTATTTGGTAATTTAGAAGTTACTATTGGTTGATTATATCTACATAATGTGGAACATACCCGTCAAATAAACATAAATTCTCTCATACAATTTTTTCATTCTATGGGATTTAGTCTTGAATTTATACTTGAAATTTTTTAGGTAACCCCATCATGTGATTTAACACTTGTTTCTAAACTCCTTTATTTTCCTTGATCACCATGTTTATATTCTGAATAAGTTGCATTCATATAACAAGTTTTTTATTTTCATCTCCCTTATTTATGAAATATTATAGGTATATATGGTCATAAAATACAAAAACATTAGTCCCATGTAGTTATGATGTGGATTTTATAATAAACAAATATAAAATAAAATAAAATTCATTTTACATGGTAGTGTAGTTTAACTATTAAGAATTCAATGGTTAAAAGGAATTGGAAATTTCATCTAGTTTCCCTCAAACTCTTTGTGTCATCACAAACCCCACAACATTGTTATAATATCACATAAAAACATAAAATTGTTCTACCAGTTTTGTGGATTCATCACTGATGATGTTGTAGATATTCTATTTAACTCATCAATAGTTTCCCCTAACTAATTATTAAAATAAAAATAATATTTATTCAAAATTTATATATAGGTGAAATATAAATATTATAGAATGACTTGATAAACGTTCTATAAAAAATTTCATGTAAGAAGAAATATATAATACGTTTTATGAAAGTTTGTTCTGGGGATGAATTTATAACTTAAATTTGTGACTTTTCAACATCAATCCCATTATCTAAAAAATTGAATAATACTATAAATCTTTTATCATAAAATGAAACTTCAAAAAATTAAAATCCATGTCGTTTTCAATTCATGTTTTTAGAATATTTTCAATAGAATTTTATTAATACTTAGAAGATTTACAAATAAGACATAAATCATCCCAAAAACCACTAGGAAGTCTACAATGTTGTTTTAAACAATCTCTACCATGAACCTCTAAAGCTTATTTAAACCATTACATAACCAAAATGGAATCCTCTATTAGTAAAATTTTTCAATGGTACAAGTGAAGGTATCATTATACTAATCTTATTGGGAAATGGGAACTTGGTAATAACTTAAAAACCATATAAAACATAATAATAAACTTTCCTTTATAATTTTTATAATATTTGATCAATTAATGAGATTTTTAATGTCCTGGTTCGGGAAGCCACCCAGAGGCACCCCATACCCAGTTGGTCACATGGCCTCAAGTGCATTTCCCCAAACATCAGAGGCTGCCGACTAGCAGTGAGGGCCTTGGGTGTGATAGTGGGGAAACTATGCCCTCATTGGTAGAGTACACAGTGTAAGTAAATAAACATGAAAGAGCAGAAGTAGTAAATAACCAACAACAATAAACAGTGGAAGGACTCAATCAGCAAACAACTAGAGCTCATATCTATATATATGAAATGATTCATGATACATATCTATGAAAGCATCTAAACAAGTCACAATGCTGAAAAATACAATAGTACCAAAACAAGTAAAAAAGAAAGTAAACATCTCCTCAGCAACGCAAGCCAAAGCTTGGTCCCATGCTCTCCTGCTCCAAATAAATCAAGTACCAGAAGTCAAAGGGCGCCTTCCCTTGTCTATACATGTAACAACATAGTCTGTTTGAGCCCAAAAACATGACCCAAACTGGCTGTGAGACTAAATCCCAGTAGGAAACCACCCAAAGATCTGTTCCTAACAGTCAGTGAGTATATTGAAGGTAATAGTACAAAAAAATAGTAAACAGTAGCAGCAACAACAGGCAGTAATCAGTAATCAGTAAACATTATGATATACCACAATGATCAATCCACAGAACAAAAATTATCGGTGAAGCAACAGCTAACACAAACAAGAAACCCTCTGGGAAGAACTCGCAGCCATCCCCTCTGGTCCTATCCAAGAATTACCACAACCCTCTGAAAGTGCACTTAGCCTAACCCTCTGCTTTGGTCATACGAAATTATAAGACTCTCTGAGGAAGCTCACTCGGTCAATTCCCCTTATAGTCTAGGGTAGTCAAGGACTCTCTGAGGGAGATCACGCGATCTAACCTTCTTGGCCCCATGGTCTAGAGACTCTACGAGGAAGCTCACTCGGTCAATCCTCCTATAGCCTCAGGTATACCACAGAATCTCTGAGGAATCTCACTTGGTCAATTCCTCCCCTAGCCTGGGAAGGTTTTAAAGGCATTCAACAAGGTAAAGACTCTCTGAGGAAGCTCACTCGGTCTACCCTCCTATAGTCTATAAAAACTAAGACTCTTCGGGAAGCTCACTCGGTCTATCCCATGTAGTCTATAATTTCCAATAATCTCTGAGGAAGCTAACTCAGTCTATCCCTGTATAGTCTATAATATCTAAGACTCTCTAGGAAGCTCTCTCGGTCTATCCCTTATAGTCTATAGCATCGGGTTCTCACGGTCCTGTGGCAGTCAGTGCATATTAATTCTATAAGTCTAGAGTACACCTATAGAGCTACTTGGCTAACCAAAGTACACCTATAGAGCTACTTGGATAAATAGTCTATAGAGAAAGAATCATGTTAACAACATCATTCCATCCTACGATCACAAGGCAAGGAAACAGGTACAACGACCAGGGGCTAAAGATACCCAAAGGTTGCAACAAGAAAAAGCATGGGAAAAACATCCAAGCACAACAATTATCCACAAACATGATCAATTTACCTCTACACAAGCATGCAATCATGGAAGGAATAACCACAAGGCAAAAAGGTAAACATGCAATACCCTGTCCATGGGTATTGGTGGAATTTGCACATAAAACTCAAAGACATCGAAAGGTAAGGCACAAACCACATACCTAGATCCTTGGAGATCGATATACTTGAACCAGGAGGCTTGATTCTCCTCAAAATGGCATAGATATATGAAAACACACAAAAACTTCAACCCACAATAACTTAAGAAATATGAGTAATTGGAAATAAAGGCTATAAGAGAAGGAATAACTCACCTATGCGGTTACAACGTAATTGACAACAGTCGATTTGGGGAACGGACAGAGGCTCAGGGGATCGGAGAAGATCTGCGGCCGTACGGGTAACTCTCGGTCGAAGACGCTAGAGAAGAAGACAGTTCTGTCTCTTTGGTGTGACCCTGGTCTGTTTAAAGAAAAAAACAGAAAATACACAGTGTGTACTTCTTGATTACACGGCGTGTACTCTACTTTTACATACTCCACTTTAAGCGGCCTTCACTTCACCCCTATACACCATGTGTGTGGCCCGGACATGGCCAACACATAGCCTGGCATGGAAAGGGAGTACAAGGTGTGTACTCATAAAGTACACGGTGTGTACTTCAAAAATTTCTAGAAACTCCTCTTTTCTCAAATACTCCAGGAAAACGAAATACATACCTGAAAATGAATATCTGGGTTCTAAAAAATTTCCCCCTTAAAGAAATTCATCCCCGAATTTCCCAATCGAGGCGTAGAAGAAGAAACCCTGAATAGCTCCGGCCACTGAGATCATACATCGGTCTCCCTCTCCCAAGTCTCGTCATGCACTCGCCCGTGCTGCCATAGCACCCGTACGAGAGGGACAGACCAGCCACAGAGAACCTTCGTACTGTGATCGACAATACAGATGGGATGCTCCTCAAATGATGCATCCGCTTCAAGATCAACCTCCTCGGGTTTACAGACATGAGACGAGTCTCAAAAGTAATGTCAGAGATGAGAAACATGGAAGACGTCATGCATAGCCCTGTACCTCTACGGTAACTACAACCGATAGGCAACCGGCCCAACTCTCTCCAACACCTCAAATGGCCTGGCGTACCGCTGTTAAAACTTACCCTGTCTCTGAATCCTCTTGTCTCCCAACCTCGGTGCGACATGCAGTAAAACCTAATCTCCGACCTCGAACTCCATAGGTCGTCTCTGCGGATCAGCATAAGACTTCTGCCGAGACTGTGCTATAGCCATACTCATTCGAATCAACTCTATCTGTTCTGAGGTATCCTGAACAAGACGAGGTCTGAGAAAAGCTGCCTCTCCGGCCTCCAGCCAGCATAAGGATGATCGGCATGGCCTACCATACAAAGCCTCGTAAGGCGCCATCTGAATAGTCTCCTGGAAACTATTGTTATAGTAAAACTCGTCCAGAGGAATATGTTTCTCCCAATAACCACCAAAGTCTAGAATACAAGATCAGAGTATATCCTCAAGCACCTGAATCGTACTCTCGGACTGGTCATTAGTCTGGGGATGGTATGCTGTACTCAAAAGTACCTGTGTACCCAAAGCCTTCAGAAGTCCCTGACAAAACCGAGAAGTAAAGAGTGCATCCGTGTCTAAAAGAATGGAGTGTGTAACTCCATGTAGACATACAATCTCTCAGATGTACAACCATTCTAGATCATCAACACTGAATATCTCCTTGATTAGCAAGAAGTGAATGACCTTCGTAAGCTTGTCGATGACAACCCAAACAGCATCACTCCCTCGAGGTGACCTCGGTAACCCGGTCACGAAGTCCATTGCGACATCATTCCACTTACACTCGGTAATGGGTAACTGCTGTAAAATCACTTCTGGTCACTGATTCTATGATTTCACCTGCTATAAAATAGAACATGTCATGATAAAACCAGCAACATCTCTCTTCATACGTGGCCACCAGTACTGGTAGTGTAGGTCACAATACATCTTGGTGACGCCAAGATGAACAGCCCAAAATGAGGAATGAAAATCCCGCATCAGCTCCTCACGTATGTCTTATGGAACCCATATGAATCCTTTGAAACATAAGATCACTTCCTTGCCCACTTTCCATCTTGGAAGAGGGCCGTCTCCTGACACACTCTCCCACAGGACTATGCCTTTTGAGTCAGATAGCTGCCTCATCCGTAACCGATCAAGAAGAGAAGAGGTAACAGCTATAGAAGATAGGTAAGTCTGTCCATGTATGTCGTGCACCTCCAGAGGCATCTCATGGAACAGAGCCATAATCTACCACTCACTGCTGGCCTCCAGAACTTCCTGATGCTGATTTCTCTTGCTCAACGAATCTGCCACTACGTTGCCCTTTCTAGGATTATAGGCGAGCTCGAAGTCGAAAGACTGAAGATACTCGACCCACCTTCCCTATCTCAGATTCAGATCACACTGAGTGAAGATATACATGAGACTCTTGTGGTCGGTGAAAACCACAAAGTGATATCCTAGAAGGTAGTGTCTCCAACAGCGTAAGGCATAAACAATAGCTACCAACTCTAGATCGTGCATCGGGTAGTACCTCTCATGTGGCCTCAACTGCCGAGACCCGTAAGCAACGACCACATATCTCTGCATAAGCAAAGCTCCCAGCCCGATACCTGAAGCATCACAATAAACTGTATATCCCTTGCCTGGATCTGGAAAGACTAGTATCGGTGCTGACGTCAACCTCTCCTTCAGCTCCTGAAAGGATGACTCACAAGAATCTGACCAAAACAACTTCACCCCCTTCTTGGTCAGACCTATCAGTGGTTCTTCTAGGCGGGAAAAGTCTTGTATGAAACGCATGTAGTATCCAACCATCCCTAGAAAACTCCACACCTCAAAGACATTATTCAGCTGCTCCCAAGAAACTATATCTCTCACTTTCTATGGGTCCACTGATACACTTGTCTATGAGATAACATGACCCATAAAGTGAATATGATCCATCCAAAACTGGCATTTTGATAGCTTAACATATAACTAATTCTCTCTCAGTGTAATCAGAATGATATCAAGATTTGTGTCATGGTCGTGTCGAGTGTGAGAGTACACCAAGATGTCATCCACAAAAACCACCACAAAGGAATCTAAGTATGGATGGATCACTCGGTTCATCAGTGCAATAAAACCTGATGGCGTGTTGGTGAGAACGAACGGCATGACTGTATACTCTAATAGACCATACCTGCTCTTGAAGGCTGTAAGAGGTATATCTAATGGTATAACGTGCAACTGATGATAACCGGACCTCAAATCGATTTTTTAGAACACCATGGCTCCTCCAAGCTGGTCAAAGAGGTCATCGATCCTAGGTAAGGGATATCAGTTCTTGACCGTCAACTGGTTCAGCATCCGATAATCCACACAAATCTGAAGGGTTCCATCTTATTTATTCGCAAATAAGATAGGCGAACCCCAAGGAGAAGTATTGGGTCATATGAAACCCTTTGCCTGTAACTCCTCCAAATTCTTCTTGAGCTCCTGCATCTCAGGTGTAGCCATCCTATAAGGAGGAATGGACATCAGTGCCGCTCCTAGCATGAGCTCAATTGAGAAGTCTACCTCACGCTCTAGAGGAAAACCTGAAAAGTCTTCTGGAAAGACATCCCTGAAATGATCCACCATTGGAGGAGATTCTAACTGTGAAGTCTCCTGATCATCCAGATAAAAAATATCTATTTGGTTCGTAACTCCTCCTAGCCCATGATGCTCTAGTCCAGCTCTACCCGCCTGGACATCCCACTCGCCTCTATGAAGGAATGATCTGCCCTCTGGTGATACGAAACTCACCCTGCGACGATAGAAATCGACGACTACCTAGAAGGGAACCAAACAGTCCATCCCGAGAATTTCGTCATAGCTCGTCATCTCTGGGACATAGAGGTACCATAAGAAATGACACCCTACAACCTCAAGAGGGAAATCTTTTCACTGACATACGCCAGATGTCCTCATTCCCAACGGTGTGTCAAGAGTCAACAAGTAGGTAGACAAAAAGATACATTGCCCAAGGCTCTCCACAACAGAAACTGAGATAAAACTATGCGAAGAACCAGTATCGAAAAGGGTTGATGATAAAACTGAGGCTACTAAGATCGTACCTCAAACTGTAGAAGGGTCAGGTTCCTACTCCGGATAGGTCTGCTCCACGGCGAAGGTCTGGCCTGTACCGCAGCCCCGCGCCCCTGGCTGACCACTCTAAGCTGACCCACTATGTTTTCCCTGGTAATCTGGTGAATGACAACCACGGCCGCGACCTCCACCTCAGTCCGAACGGCCTGAAGAATTCCAGTTCCCAGACTGGTGAGAAACTGGCAAAGCATCTCTTGAATGCGGGGTCATAGAAGAACCCCTACCACCGGCTAAAGGTGAGATGATCTAACAGAAGTGTTGAAGATAGAACATCTTGCCACAAGATCAGCACTCCTTCGATAAGGATTTTCAATGATTTAGAACACAAGAGTATAAAATGGTAACAGGAGAAGGAAACATTCATGTTTACAAAACACGACTACATGACATGTATAAAAACTACACAGCGTGTTCACTTAAAGCAAAGACATGGGTGTGTACTCCTGCCACCTCTGGTCATGTAACACCCCAACTACATGGAGTGTTTTCCCCCACACAGGGCATGTACATGAACTCTATTCCCCTTTCTGAGTCTCTTTACACGGCTAACCCACTCGGTCCTCTTAACCCTAGACTACACAACATGTTCACTAAGGACACAGCGTGTACTAGACAAGGTTTCGGCAACCAGTGTTGTTAGTTACATGGCTGACTACATGGCTGACCATTACATGGTGTGTTTCAAACAAACACGGTGTGTATAGAAGAAGATAACACCGACCTGTGTTGTTCATGACCCGGCTGGGTACCTGGGACTAGACTACACGACGTGTTCATCACCAACACAGTGTGTTCTACTCATGCTCCCCCGGCCCTTGTTGTTAGTGACACGGCCAGGTACACAGCTCTATACTACACGGCGTGCACCTACCATACATGGCGTGTTCCTAAAGACATTTTCTCAACACCATGTTCTTGCTCACACAGTCAGTGACACGGTCTGAAACTGCACGGCATGTAGGCATAAAGTACAGGTTGTGTATTCTGGGTTTTTTTAGGCAGTATGTAAAGACCTGGAATTTTCATGGAATTTTTTTAAAAAAATACTTTGGAATTTTATGAGTCTGTGGCTTCTGACAGCGCTTGATTCCGAGGCCCGGTGTGCCCGAAATCAATTTTCAAATTTTAGCTCGTGTACGTTTAGTGAACGAACGAGTGGGTTTTTCTATCTTTTGAACCAGTACACGGAATTAAAATCTGAGGGTACTGATGAACTCGCAGCGCTGGTAATTTTATAAGGGTACACATACCGTAGTTGCATTCGCAAAAGAGGAGAAGCTATTTTTGGGGGGTTTGTTTATGAAATGAATAAAAATTGTCAGAACAATTTTTATTACTAAAGGAGGTTACTCCCTCCCATGGGTTGTTTATGGTGGGTCCCACTAGCACTTAATTACCCAAGTGAGGAGGTTAGAGAGGTGGGGTCCACACGAGCCCCACCATTTAATTTCCTTTTACCCCATTTATTCCCCTACTATTTCCTAGACTTTTCCACCATTAATATCACTTGTTTAATTATTGGGTAACTCCTCATATTGATTAATGAGGAACCTTCCATTTCCCTTTTTTTAATTTAAACTTCTAATTAAGGGGAACCTTCTCTCTCCATTCTTTTTTCAACACATATTAATTAGTGTGGTGAATTAATTACGGGAGAGTTTCTTTGTGTGTGAAATTAAATAATAGGAAGAACCTACTATTTAATTTTGGGGAGAGCATCGTTGGCGAAGGAAAGAACGTGGGAGAGCTCTTCATTTTTGGACGAAGAACACCGGCCTCTGATGAAGAATGAATAAGAACGCCGGTTCCTCGAAGATTGACTACACACCACTAATCTTCTTCTCCGCGACAAGAGAGGAGACGCCGCTTCCTCCTCGGCACACTCCGACGTCGCCTTTGTTTCCTTTCACCGCGACGCCGTCTACCGCGACGCCATATACCGCGATGCCGTCTACCGTGACGCCAACGAATGCCTTCATGTTGAGGCATGGGTTATTTACATTCATGATTAATTTAACATTCAATGTTAATTAAATCAGCCGCTTGTTATAGACATATCGGGAGGAGATCGGACCGCACAAACATGGACGAACCCCCTTCCCTTTTTTTGTTGATCCATGTTGAACTTGTGGTGAAGGCGGTGCGGTGTCGTTGCACCACGCGGGACTGAAAATGTTGGTGCGGCCAAGAGCGGGCCATGGAGGAGGGGCGCAACACCATCGCGCCGCACTGGTCGGAAAGGGGGTCCTGCAGTTCCAAAAATGGCTGTCCATTTCGGTCGGCCGTTTCCACAAACAAAGAGGATGGCACCCCCTTAACACCCCGCTCGGCCGCAAGCTGAGCTGCGGCCGGCCTCCGAGCCGAGCCGCGGTCGGCCTCCGAGCCGAGCCGCGGCCGGCCTCTGAGCAGAGCCGAGTCGCAGGCCGCGCCCAGCCGCGGACCGGGCCGGGTCGCGCCCGGCCGGCCCGGGCCACGCCCAATTGGACCAGACCCGGACTCGGGTTGGGTTGACCCAGTTCGGGCCGACCGAGGGGGGTATCGTGCCAGGTTAGACCGGCCCCGAACCCCTACTTTCGGACGGATCCGTTCAAACACCCATATATTGGGCTATTGACCTCTGATCGACACACCCTCAGTTGCGTTGGGATCTTTGGATCGAGGAAGTCGTTTTTTTATATTACACTCAAGATTTCGGTAAAGTTTGGGTATGGCCGGGTTGGTTCAAACCCGAAACCAACCGGGCCGTTGGAGCGGAAATGCCAATAACTTAACGACCGGATGTCCGAATGACGTTTTGTCGATCACATTATTTTCCTCTTAGTGAGATGGTTCATTTGGCTTACTCCACTTGGGGTTTGGACATAGATAGAGTACGGTCACGTTGGTTTTAACTTAAAAACCAACCGGGCCCCTGGGACAAAAATGCCAATAACTCTCAGACCGAGCATCTGATTGACGCACCGTCTATCGCGTTGAGTTCCTTTTGATGAGATGAAACTTTGTGATACATCAACTCTGGACTTTGTGACAGTTGATGTATTGACCCCCTTGGTTCGTGGAGAGGACCCTCCCAGAATCGAGCACGCTGTGTGCGGGAACCCTAGAGCTGGCTGCGACTGCGACGATGACGACTACACTTGGATCCTCTGTGTGTTAGGCAGCGACAACAACTATGCTTGGATCCTCTGTGGGTTTGGAAACAATGAATATCATACTATAATCCTCCGTGTTTTCGACGACGATGACTATTATTCTTGTATCCTGTGTGGGTTTGGTTGTATTGACCTCTGTACTTGTATCCTGTGTGGGTCTAGCAGAGTAGCGGTCTTGTATCTTGTGTGGGTCCGACAGCTTAGCCGGACTTCTATCCTATGTGGGTCCAACATCTTAGATGAATCAGTGGCTACATCTGATCATCTCCATTGCCTTATGAAGTATATACCTGTGTGAGCTGAGTCCTGATTCTCAATCATTTCCATTGAGGTGGTTGACTTCCTTTCCTATGTGGACTGGGTTGTGATTTCCTATGTGGATTGGTTTGTACTTGGGCTCAGGATCTGGAGCCGAACTATAACTGATGACTTAGATATATGTATGGGCATATACCTAAGTAGTGTTTTTGATACTTTGTGATTGTATCTTCATTTTTTTGTTTATCCTTTGTGGATTCTAAGAGACCTTCAGGGGTCTTGGGGTCACTAATGAGTATCGTATACTCACCCCTGCACGGGCTATGCCCGCACAACGTTGTGTTGGATGCAGACGACGGAAAGCACTGATCGAGGTGGAGGCATGTGGTGTTGGATGGTACTTGGAGGTGGACCACTTGGTGGGACGTACACGGAGCGAACGGTCGGACCGAGGAGCTGAGGAGACTATCTGTACCCACCCTTCAGGTGGGATTGCCATAGGACGACTCGATGTAGTTGTTTTACTTTCCGCTTCTGTACTTTCCTTTCAGTTGTATTTTACTTTCAGTTGGGTTTGTATACTGGCCCATTTACCATTTCAGCGCTTACCTTGTACTCAGTTTTTCTTAGTGTTTACCTGGCTTGTGTACTCTATTGTGTATGTTACTTCATAAAGGTAACGCCTTCCCTTGTTTTGGGATTTACACCTTTGGTGCTAGTCACCAGCCCCTGTCCTATGAAAGGCGGGCTTGGGGTAGTCACGACAGGGGTCCCAAGGATGGGTCGTGACAATTAGTATAAGAGGATTCGGTTCTACCACAGAACTCAAGACTATGATAATTTCTTTTCTGTGAAGCAATAATGTTTAGAGTAATGAGTGTGGTTATCAGTCCAGGGAGTCCAGTGTTGGTGCAGCGGCCGACGTATCCATACACCAAGACCCTGACTTCTGATTTCTGACTCAGTGCATGAAACCATTGATTGTAAGTGTGTTTCAAAAGTTTTCTTTTTGATTACTTTTTGTCAGATCACCAGGTATACTGTATTAATCGTGGCGCACCTGTTTCTATTCTGGGTGGCCCCACGACGATAGCCATCTAGGGTTCTGAGTTTTGTGTGAGACGGTAGCCCACCGAGCGATGAGGCCTCGGTGCAGGGTGCCTTTATAGCAGGGGCACCGATGTTACCTTTACCCGCCGAGCCACTGATGCTATCATCCCTAGCAGTGGAAAGTGAACACCGCCTGAGCGCGTTGCACGAGTTTCAGAGATAGAGGTCGCCCGGGTTCCACGGAGAGATGGATCCTCAAGCAGCTGAGGATCGGCTGGAGGTTGTTGTTAGAGTCTTCAGGTTGGTAGGGACACCAACAGACCTCATGGTGATTCTTTCTGTGAGTCTCCTGCACGCAGCAATAGGAAGATGGTGGAGCCTGATGCTCCAGCTGCACGACGAGGCATCTCTACTTTGGACAGACTTCGAGAGCCTCTTCTTCTCGGAGTTCGTTCCGGCCACCCTCCATGCGGTGTGCATCCAAGAGTTACTACAGCTGCGGCAGGGCAGCATGTCAGTAGCCCAGTACTCGGCGAGATTTACCGACCTCTCGCGCTACTCCACGGACATGGTGCATAACCCATTCTTTCGGGCTCAGACCTTCGAGTAGGGGCTGAGGCATGATATCAAGGCTTCTATGATTCCACTCAGCATCCCGACCAAGGCGGGGGTGCTGGACCGAGCCCGGCTAGTGGAGAGCTTTCTCGCCGAGCAGCCGTCAGCAGCGAGACCCACCGCAGGATGGCACGGAGCGGAGTCTTCTGCAGTTGGCAGTCGACAGACGACGCATGGGTCCAAGAAGACTAGGCCATCAGGTGGGTGACCTCAGGACACGGGTTCGGCTGTGCAGGGCACACGGCGCAGAGCCAGCCTTAAGAGGAGCAGACCGTGATATGCATGCGGTGGGTAGGTCCAATTTGGTCATGACTGCCCGACCCGCCATGAAGATGAGCAGCAGAAAGTGGAGGTGCCTTCTAGGTAGAGGCAGAAGTTCGAATGTGGCGGTCTACAGGGAGTAGGAGGACGAGTCAGAGGAGCTGGCCGAGTAGCGGGTGGTGGAAGACGCTTTGAGGATCTACCACCAACACCCCCAAGAGGTCCACCCCGACCACAGTGAGCTGGCGGGCAGAGGCAGGATCATCTCCAGGTAGTAGAGGATTACAACCACGGTGCACCCAAGATGATTCGAGGTACTATCTATGTATACTCCACCCTTGTTACAGTTCTTATAAACACAGGTGCGAGTCATTATTTTATTGTCTCTTCCCTTGTTCGGAGCTCGGAGATTCTCACGGATCCGTTGGCTCGATCCTTGCGGCTAAAGACTGCTACGGGAGCAGACTCGATGATTACCCACCGGTGCCGGCAGTGTGAGCATACACTAGGAGGCGAGAGCTTCGGCTGGGATCTTCTTGTAGCAGCGTCGATGCCTTACGACGTCATCTTGGGTATGGATTGGTTATCTACAGTCCATGCCTAGATCGACTATATTAGGCAAAAAATGTGGTTTGTCCGCACGGATGGGACCAAGTTCTCCTTCACCGGCGATAAGGTAACCTTCGCAGCATAGGATGGACTCATGCAGAGGAGAGGGAAACCAATCACCGATCCGTTGGCTTGTCTCATCCTCAGAGCAGTTGATGTGCGGAGTCTGAGTTTTCCTATAGTGGTGGATCAGTATGCGGATGTTTTTCCTGAAGATGTTCTAGGACTACCTCCTTGCAGGGAGTTATATTTCTATATAGACCTGTACCCCAGGACATCATTGATATCCACTCCAGCATATCAGATGTCTCCCACCGATCTTCGTGAGTTGCGGGTACAGCTTGAGGACTTACAGGGGAAAGGTTTCATCCGACTCAGTGTTTCACCCTGGGCTTCTCCGATTCTATTCGCCAAGAAGGCGGATGTGAGCTTGCAACTATGTTTCGACTATCATCACCTGAACCAGGTGACCATGAGGAACTAGTATCCGCTTCCGAGGATTGAAGACTTCTACGATCGGCTCAAGGGGGCACAATGGTTCTCAAAGATAGACCGTATGTCAGGCTATCATCAGCTCCGAGTTCGGGATGAGTATGTGCAGAAGACGGCCTTCAGGTGTCTTTACGACCACTATGAGTTCTTGGTCATTCCCTTCGGCGTGACCAATGCTTCAGAAGTGTTCATGAGTCTCATGAATAAGATCTTCCAGCCCTACCTCGATCGGTTTGTCATAGTCTTCATTGACGACATACTGATTTACTCGACGATCGAGGAGGATCACGTCTACCACCTACAGATTGTACCGGATACACTCTGAGAGCACTGGATTTATAGTAAGCTCTTGAAGTGCCAGTTCTGGATTATAGAGGTTCACTTCTTAGGGTACGTAATTTCATAGGCGGGAGTTGCAGTGGATCCCGCGAAGGTCGAGGCGGTACTTTCTTGGGAGCCATCCAGGAGCATGAAAGAGGTGCAGATTTTCCTATGTCTCGATGGGTACTATCACAGATTTTTGCCAGACATCTCCCGGGTTTCAGCACAGCTTACAGATCTGACGAAGAAGGGGAAACCCTTCGTGTGGTTAGACAGATGTCAGCAGAGCTTCCAGGAGCTAAGGTGGAGATTGACCAGCGCGCCCATCCTTAGGCTACTAGAGGATGGAGTAGGGTACGTAGTTTACTGTGACGCATCAGGGACCAGAATCGGGTGTGTCCTGATGCAGGTGCGAGCGGTGATCGCTTACGGTTCACGGCAGTTGAGGCCACATGAGCAGAACTATGCCAACCATGACCTGGAGTTAGTAGCAATGGTCTTCGCCCTGAAGATGTGGCGACACTATATGATGGGTGAGCGCTTTACAGTCTACTCTGACCACCAGAGTCTTAGGTACATTTTCTCGCAGAAGAACCTGAACCTGATACATCGGTGATGGCTTGAGTTCTACCAGGATTATGACATTGATATTGTCTATACTCTTCGGAATGGGAACGTTGTGGCTGATGCTCTTAGCAGGAGATCAGGCATTCAGCTACTTGGAGAGACGACAGAGCAGTTAGACTCTTTGCAGATATCCTTCTTGGATATTGATGGGGCAGCCTATCTTCAGTCCCTCACAGTCACTCCTCCTCTTCTTCAGCGAGTTAGTGAGGCACAGCGTGGAGACATTGACTGTGAGGCGCGACGTGCCCAGATATCCACAGGGCTAGCACCCGATGGATTTTCTAAAGGCGGGGAGCACGCAATCCTCTACTGAGGGCGTACCATGGTACAAGTTACATTGTAGAAGGAGGTGCTGAGGGAGTTCCACACATCCCCTCTAGAGGTACATCCTGGTGTAGAGAAGATGTACCAGGACCTCAGACGACAGTACCAGTGGTTGGGGATGAGGAAGGTCGTGGCAGGGTTCGTTTCTCGATGCCTCACTTTTCAGCAAGTGAATGTAGAGCACCAGTTACCTGCAGGCTTGGTACAACCCTTAGAGGTCCCGAAGTTGAAGTGGGATGGGGTATCCATGGATTTCATTATGGGGCTTCCACGTACTTCCAGAGGACACGACGCCATATGGGTGATCATAGACTAACTTACTAAGTCGGCCCACTTCCTACCAATCAGAGAGAAGGGCTCAGTAGAGAGCTTAGGACGCCTCTACGTTCAAGAGATCATACGGCTTCATGGTGTGCCATCATCTATCGTCTCCGATAGAGACACTCTCTTTACTTCCCGGATTTGGAAGGGGTAGTAGGAGGCCTTTGGGATGCAGTTACACCTGATGACTGCCTTTCATCCTCAGACGGATGGACAGACAGAGAGGACCATTCAAACACTCGATTACATGCTCCGTGCATGTGTCCGTGACTTTGGTCGTATCTGGGAGGATCACCTACCCTTGGTGGAGTTTCTTTACAACAATAACTACCACTCCACCATCGGGATGGCACCTTACAAGGCACTGTACGACTGACCTTGCAGATCACCTCTGTGTTGGACTGACCCAGGGGAGTCAGTACTCGTAGGAACAGAGATGGTTCGGGCTACGATGGAGAAGGTGCAGATCATCCAAGAGCAGATGAGGACTGCACAGAGCAGACAGAAGTCCTATGCTGATAGAAGGTGGAGACCACTGGAGTTCGAGGATGGCGACCACGTTTTCCTACGGGTCTCACCTTGACGTGGGTTGCGGAGATTTGGTCGGGGCGGAAAGTTATCTCTGCGCTTCATCGGACCTTTCCAGGTCCTTAGAAGGGTAGGCGAATTGGCCTACCACCTGGCTCTTCCACCTCAGTTTCACCGGGTGCACGATGTCTTCCACATATCTCAGCAGAGGAGATATGTGCATGACCCGACGCATATCATCGACCACGGGGAGCTGCACATCGATAATGGGGCAACTTTTGCAGACGTCCTGGTGGAGATCAAGGATCGACAGGAGCGGGTCCTACGTGGACGGTCTATACCTCTGGTGCGCATTCGTTGGTAGCACGGGAACCTCCGAGAAAGCATATGGGAGTGGGAGGTTCAGATGCGTGCTCAGTAACCTCATTTGTTTCCCTAGTTTATGTTTTAGCTTTATAGGGACGTAAAGCCTTGATGTTGGAGTAATTGAAAGACCCAGAAATTTCAAGGAAATTTTTTAAAAAAATAATTTTCAATCTTACGGGTCTGTGGCTTCTAACAGCGCTTGATTCTGAGGCCCGGTGTGCCCGGAATCAATATTCAAAGTTTAGCTTAGGTACGTTCAGTGAACGAACTAGCGGGTTTTCTAACATTTGAACCGGTGCTCGGAATTAAAATCTGAGGGCACCGATGAACTTGCAGTGCCGGTAATTGCTTAAGGTGATACTTACCGTAGTTGCGTTTCACAAAAGAGGAGAAGTTATTTTTTTGGGGGGGGGGGGTTTGTTTAAGAAATGAATAAAAATTGTCAGAACAATTTTTATTACTAAAGGAGGTTACTCCCTCACATGGGTACTTAAGGGTGGGGCCCACATCCACTTAATTACCCAAGTGAGGAGGTTAGATATGTGGGGCCCACACGAGCCCCACCATTTAATTTCCTTTTACCCCATTTATTCCCCTACTGTTTCCTTGAATTTTCCTCCATTAATATCCCTTATTTAATTATTGGGTAACTCCTCGTATTGATTAATAAGGAACCTTCCTTTTCCTTTTTTTTTAATTTAAACTGCCAACGCGTTTAATTAAGGGGAACCCTCTCTCTCCCTTCATTTTTCAACACATTTTAATTAGTGTAGTGAATTAATTACGGGAGAGTTTCTTTGCGTGTGAAATTAAATAATAGGAGGAACCTATTATTTAATTTTGGGGAGAGCATCGTTGGCGAAGGAAAGAATGTGGGAGAGCTCTTGAGATTTGGACGAAGAACACTGGCCTCCGATGGAGAATGATGAAGAACACTGGTTCCTTAAAGATTGACAATGTACCACCAATATTCTTCTCTGCGACAAGAGAGGAGACACTGCTTCCTCCTCGACACAGTCCGACATTGCCTTCATTTCCTTTCACTGCGACGCCTTCTACCGTGACACCGTCTACCGCGACGCCATCTACCGCGACGCCGAAGAACGCCTTCTTGTTGAGGTAGGGGTTATTTACATTCATGATTAATTTAACGTTCATCGTTAATTAAATTGGCCGCTTGTTATCGACATAACAGGAGGAGATCGGACCCCACAAACACGGCCGATCCTCCTTCCCTTTTTTTGTTGATTCACGTTGAACTTACGGCGAAGGCAGTGTGATGCTGTTCCACCACGCGAGAAGGAAAAGGTAGCCGCGGCCAAGAGTGGGCCGCGGTGGAGGGGCGCGGTGCGGTCGCGCCACGCCGGTCGGACAGGAGCTGCGGACTTTGGTCGTGCCGGTTCTGCAAAGGGGCGACCGGCAGAGCTGGCTGCCGGCGCCACCTGAATGTGGGACCCACGGGGGTCCCGCGGTTCAATCAAAGGTTGGCCATTTCGGCTGGTCGTTTCCGCAAACAGGGGGGCAGTGCCCCCTTAGCACCTCGCTCGGCCGTGAGCCGAGCCGCGGTCGGCCTCCGAGCCGGGCCGCAGGCCGTGCCCAGTCGGGCCGGGCCAGGCCACGCCCAATTGGGCCAGACCCAGACCCGGGTCGGGTCGACCCGGTTTGGGCCGACCCATGGGGGGTATCGGGCTGGGTTGGACTCGGCCTAAACCCCCTACTTTCAGATGGATCTGTTCAAATGCCCATATCTTGAGCTACGGACCTTCGATCGACGCATCATCAATTGGATTGGGATCCTTGGATCGAGACTGTTGTTTCGGTATATTACACTTAAGATTTAGGTAAGGTTTGGGTACGTTCGGGTTGGTTCGAACCCGAATCCAACCGGGTCTTTGGAGCAGAAACGCGATTAACTTAACGACCGGACGTCCGAATGACGTGCCGTCAGTCACATTGTTTTCCTCTTAGTGAGACGTTTCTTTTGGCTCACTTCACTTGAGGTTTGGACACAGCAGGAGTACGGTCGGGTTGGTTTTAACATAAAAACCAACTGGGCCCCTAGGACAAAAAAACACATAACTCTCAGACCGGGCGTCTGATTGACGCACCGTCTGTCGCATTGAGTTCCTTTTGACGAGACAGAACATTGTGATACATAAAATCTAGAATTGGTGACAGCTGATGTATCAACCCACTTGGCTCGGGGAGCGGATCCTCTCGGAATCGAGCGTGCTATGTGCAGGAACCCTAGAGCTGGCTGCGACTGCAACGATGACGACTACACATGGTTCCTTCGTGGGTTCGGCAGCGATGATGACTATACTTGGATCCTCCGTGGGTTCGGGAGTGATGAATACTGTACTGGAATCCTTTGTGGGTTTGAGGATGATGACTATTTTTCTTGTATCCTGTGTGGGTCCGGTAGTATTGACCTCTGTACTTATATCCTATGTGGGCCTGGTAGAGTAGCTGGTCTTGTATCCTGTGTGGATCTGACGGCTTAGCAGGTCTTCTATCCTGTGTGGGTCCGATAGCTTAGATGAATCAGTGTCTACATATGATCATCTCCACAGCCTTATGAAGTGTATACTTGTGTGAGATGAGTCTTGATTCTCAATCATTACCATTGATGTGGTTGACTTGCTTTCCAGTGTGGACTAGGTTGTGATTTCCGATGTGGACTGGTTTGTAATTAGGCTCGGGAGCTGGAGCCAAACTGTAACTGATGACTTAGATATATGTATGGGCATATACCTAAGTAGTGTATTTGATACTTTGTGATTTTATCTTTCCTTTTTGTTTTATCCTTCATGGATTTTGAGAGACCTTCAGGGGGTCTTGGGGTCCCTACTGAGTATCGTATACTCACCCATGCACGGGTTATGCCCGCACTATGTTGTGTTGGATGTAGACGACGGACTGCACTGATCGAGGTGGAGACTTGTGGAGCTAGATGGTACCCTGAGGTGGACCACTAGGCAGGACGTACACTGATTGAACGGTCGGACCAAGGAGCTGAGGAGACTATCTGTACCCACCCTTCAGGTGGGATTGCCGGAGGACGACTCAGTGTTGCTTTTTTAAATTCTGCTGTTGTACTTTCCTTTCAGTTGTACTGTACTTTCAGTTGGGTTTGTATAATGACCCATTTACCTTTTCAGCACTTACCTTGTACTCAAATTTTATTAGTGTTTACCTCGCTTGCGTACTCGGTTGTGAATGTTACTTCATAAAGGCAATGCCTTCCCTTCTTTTGGGATTTACACCTTTGGTGCTAGTCCCCAACCCCTGGCCTATGGAAAGAGGACTTGGGGTAGTCACTGCATGGGCCCCAAGGACGGGTCATGACACAGTGGCTCAGAAGCTGCACTAAAGCCCAGAAACACAGAAGAAAAGGCATGAAGGTTCCAAATTCTGATCCGTGAGGGCCCATACTCCCCACGAACCAAAGCTTGGCATCCACAATAGTCATATATAAGGGAAAAAGGTCAAAGGTTCACCAATTTCCGATTCAAGAGGGACCATAACACCTCCAGAACCAAAATTTGGCATTCATTTAAATAGGGTACAATACAAACAGTCCTCTATCAAACAACATAGATTCTATCAAAGAATCTATCATAACAGCAAGCATAATCTACAAAAATTCTATCACAATAACATGCAATCACTAATGAATCCTAGATGACATGGAAATAATGCATGGCATGTGATTTCAAACAAGTTCCTATATGATTTATGAGATGGAATACCTTCATCTCATTGGGTTGTAACAGAAACAGAACCATAATAGCAAGAAAAATAACAACACAAGTCAGGTGAATCACTCTAGGTGAAATCATATCAACTTTAAAATATCAAAACCGGAGAACTGAAATAAACGAGTTAGTGTGGATTTCCCCTATACACGGGTTAGCTACTTCCATGCAAAGATTATTACCAAGTACCGAATCCATCCTATCCCTGGAAAAAGGCTCCAAACATTAAATCAAGAGAAAATAATTCCTCTCATACCACTTTGTAACTTCCCGGTTCCGGAAGCCACCCAGAGGCACCCCGTACCCGGTTGGTCACATGGACTCATGCACATTTTACCAAATGCAAGATACTATCAACTAGCAGTGAGGGCCTTTTGTGTGATAGTAGGGAAACTATGCCCTCATTGGCAGAGTACACAACAGAAGTAAATAAACATGCAAGAGCGGAAGTAGTAAATAACCAACAATAATAAATAGTGGAACGACTTAATCAACAAAGAACTGAAGCTCATATGTATATATATGAAATGATGGATGATACATATCTATGAAAGTAGCCAAACAAGTCACAATGCTGAAAAATACAATAGCACCAAAACAAGTACAAAAGAAAGTAAACAGCTCCTCAGCATCACAAGACAAAGCTGGGTCCCATGATCTCCTTCTCCAAAGAAATCAAGTACTAGAAGAACAAGGGATTTTTCCCTTGTCTATACCTACAACAACATAGTCTGTTTGGGCCCAAAAACATGACCCAAACAGGGTATGAGACTAAATCCCAGTAGGCAACCACCCAACGATCTATGCCCAACAGTCAGTGAGTATATGGTATATAACAGTACAAAAAAATAGTTAATAGTAGTAGCAACAGCCGTCAGTAATCAGTAAGAAGTAAACAAGATGATATACAATAGTGATTAATCTACAGAACAACAAGTAGCGGTGAAGCAACAACTAACACAAATAAGAAACCCTCTAGAAAGTACTCGCAGCCATCCCCTATGGTCCTATCCAAGAAGTACCACAACCCTCTAGCAATGCACTCAGCCTAACCCCTCTGGTTTGGTCATATAAAATTATAAGACTCTCTGGGGAAGCTCACTCGGTCAATTCCCCTTATAGTATAGGGTAGTCAGGGACTCTTTGAGGTAGATCACGCTGTGTAACCCTCTTGGCCCCAAGGCCTAGAGACTCTCTGAGGAAGCTCACTCGGTCAATCCTCATATAGCCTCAGGTATACAATAGACTCTCTGAGGAAGCTCACTTGGTCAATTCCTCCTCTAGCCTGTGAAGGTTTTAAAGACATTCAACAAGGTAAAGGCTCTCTAAGGAATCTCACTCGGTCAACCCTCATGTAGTCTATAATAAATAAGAATCTATGGGAAGCTCACTAGGTCTATCCCATGTAGTCTATAATGTCCGAGACTCTCTGAGAAACTCACTCGGTCTATCCCCATATAGTCTATGTAACACCCCGAGATTTTATGAAAAATATTTTTTTTTATTTCATTAATGTATTGTGTTGTACGTTATACCAAAAGGAGCTTGCACTTCACACATCCATGACTTGGCTTTCATTACACGCATTTAAGACCTTCCTTAATAGTGTGTGTAGTACGCAATACCGAGTTTCACTAAACGAGATACTAATATAATATTATTATGAACTAGCTGTTATGAATAGTAATACCCACTTTTTGAAATTTTATAAATTTTATATTTCAAAATAGACTTCATTTTTGGATTCGTAATATCGAAATTAGATTACGGTGAAATTTTGTTACTTTTCGGATAACTTTCATATTATGATTAATAGTGAAAATTACTAAATTTTAATTAAAAACAACTTTTTCAATCGAAATAATTAATAGTGATAAATTTTTAATTTGAGTGGTTTTAAAGTATATTTATAATATATTTTTACCATTTAATACAATGTTTTTCATTGGATGTAATTTCACATTTAAACCAGACATAAACAAGTGTCAATCTTTTGATAGTTATTATCTCTTAGAAACACGCTCTTTGTTTTGACGATGAGAATTAATTTTTAAAATTAATTAATGCAACTGATATTTTTGGAATTTGGTAAAATAGACATCATTTTTTAATTCATAATATCAAATATATCTTAGGCCTAATATTTGGTATTTTTCTGGAAACTTTCATTTTTTGATGAATAGTGAAACCACTAAGTGGTAGTTAAAAAACCTGAATTTTTCATAAAACTTAATTTTACCGCTTCTGTGAGTGGAATTTCTAAAATATGAGAGACACGGTTAATATCAAAGACTCAAATTTGGTTCAATGAGATGAAAATATTTTTTGGTGAATAGTAACTTTTTACTTTTATTTACCACGGTTAAAAGTAAATAGGGTAATTAAGGGTAAAATTGATATTATTATTACCCTAACACATGTCCTAATTCTATTGTATAAGTTTAATTCTACCAAAAACAACCTTAGGAATAAAATATGACCATTTAGGCCCACTTGGATTAGATTAGGACATCTAATATTAATTTATTTAAAGAAGGGTTAAAATAGTTAAAATCAAAATTTAATAAGTAAAGAATTTTTAATATAGGGTTATAAATAAGATAAATTCGACTATAAATATTCAGTAGAAATATAAAACTATTTCTTACATAATGGTATTTTATTTATAATTTTTATACATTATATAATTTAATTTATTTATGACACAAAGATGATGCAGTAATTATCTTATTAATGAAATATTGACATAATTGATGTTATAAATACCCAAATCAATGTAATTTGAGTCCTTTTATGAATTAAACTAATTTTCAAGGTTAATATGACATGTTATTATTGATTTAGTTAACTTTTTTAGAACTAATCAATCTTTTATGATTTTCACAAAAATCAATTACCAAATAGTGTCAAAATTGACATAAAATAGTTTTTAAAACAAATATTATATTATTAATTGTTATTTTATTCTTAAAAATATAAGGTTCGGCCAAAGGACTTAGATAATGTTATATATATTAATAATAAACAATTTGGGGTTCTTTTGGCATTTTTATAGTAAGTTTATTAACTTTATAGTGTAAAAAACAAGAAGACACGGTAAAAGTAAAATTATTTAACTTAAGGTTAAAATAGAAACCTAAAATTGTATAAATTATATTGTATGAGATTATTTCGACCCATCCCCACCTTAGCTTCTAAATAACTCAATTTGTAGCTATTAAAAACTGAATATGACTTTATAAGAAAATAATATTTTTTGTTTTTCCAAAGGTGCCCCTCTCCCCCCTTATAAAAGGGCACCTCCTACCTCTCTTCCTCACACCACTTTGAGCCTTCAAGCTCGGCCAACCCCTGCCAAATTATCTTCTCCACTTCCATAGAAACATACTAGAGGTTCTCTTCTTCTTCAAAGACAAATTTTTGTTCCCTAAGAGGAGGTCTCAAAGAGGCGCTTCAAAGAAGAGGTAATGTCCGTTACTGATTCTTTCAACATTATTTCTTCTTTCACTTCTTCTTCTTTAGTTGTTTCAATATTAAGTAATAAAATCAGTATAAATCATATACTGATATGTTATTATAAGTATGAAACAAACCTATTTCACCATTTATCCATCCTATGGAAAACGAAATCACCATGCGTGCGTACGTACAGAATACCGTCTCCACGCCGTGGTGAATTCTGTTTTTCCACCAACACCTTACATGGATGGGTATAATGGGGTAAAAAATAACTATATATGGTTATTATAACATAATAATTATTCTGATATATTATACCATCCACTCTGATTCTATTCAATAATTATGGGAATGATATCATCACTCGTGCGTACGTACGGACTACCGTCTCCACGACGCGATAAGATTCATTCTCCATGTTAACCATACATGAATGATCATAAAGTTTATATAATGAATAATAATGAATTATATGAATTATACTAGATTTATTTATATATATATATGTATGTCATCTATTTAGTTTCATTCAATTCAATAAGGAAATGAAAACAACGTTCATGCGTACGTACGACCTACCGTCTCCATGAACGGTGTATTTCATTCCTTTTATCGATCTATAATATATATATGTATATGATGAATATATATTGTATATAAATCATGTTTTACATTCTGGAATTATTTAAATCAGGATATAAGTTATAATATCAAGAATGACAAGTCAAAACACATACGATAAATGAAATGATTTTACCCAAAACGCTGCTTTAACATGGAATTTACAAAAGAACGGGTAATATAAAGTCATAAGTGAAACATATATGATATCATAACAATGAATATGATTCTGTAATAAGTCAATGACATTATTTAAATCATTATACAGGATGTTTGGATACGTACGAAGCATATCAGACCTAAGGTAAGGGATAATTTTGCAAATCTCATTTTTATCCGAGATTGCTTATTCGTAAGTATTTACTGGGGTTATTTCTATCATCCATGTACATGTTTTATAAAAATGTATTCATGTATTTTTAATGTCCTTTTTACCCATTTTTTACATTTACTACATGGTATGTATGGAATCTTTCTTTTACGGGGTACTTTTTGACTTTTCCAGGAAAAGTACGAGAAGAATGTTTTTTTAACTTATACGGAATGAATAGATTTTTACGGTTTTATAAAGCCTTATTTTCATGAAGCTTAATCCAAAATATTTCATGACTATTTTCAAAAAAATACCTTTCTTTTAAAACTGCATGAAATTTTGTGAAAAGAAATTGATTTTGAAGAAAAAAGGATATTTTCCTCAAGAATTCAATTCAAGTGTTTTATCAAAACCATTTTTCATCTAAGATGACATTATTTCATATGTGTATGTTTCAAGTATAATGTCTCTATGATTTACATGGTTTCACTTTTCTTATTAAGAAATGATATCCATTTATTTTATATGGATTATTTGATGATGGGATGATGTTTATGAAACCCATTTTATTCTTTGGGTTATGATGAATGTTTTAAGTTTATTTTGTGCACATGTAAGAATGATTTCAATATGAGATGGGTGGGACCTATATCTCCCTCAAATGCATTGGGTAAAGATTTATATCTCATGAGATAGACATGGCTGGAACAACAAGTTAAACCGGTTCAGTAATACAGGACTGGAACCAGGAGTGAACTCGATTCCGAAAGGGACTTTGTCCACTAAGATGGTCTTGGCAGCAATTCCTTGGCTACTATGGAAATCATATATGTGATTAATGGTTTCCACAATTACATGTTTTATTTCCATGATATTTTATCATGATTGATGTTACCTTATGATATATGCCTTACGTACTTCCAATATTCATGTCTTTGCTCAAGATTTTGATGTTTAGATTTTATTTTCAAGTTTTTGCATTCAAAATGTTTATGGATTGTTTTATGTTCTCTATGTTTACCCTTACTCGGCATTTTATCTCACCCCTTTTATGTTTTCTTTTCCCCAGGATATAAAGAAAGGTTTTAGGTAAAAAAAAGGGGAAGATCTTTATTGGGAGATGTTGAAGATCTTTCACCACGATTAGAAGATTTTATTCCGAGATTCCAAAGACACTAAACTATTACGATCTTTGTGTGTCTATTTTTGTTATGTATTAAGTATTCAGAAAAAGTAATGTATTTTCCATGTACGTCAAGATTCAGGTCTCTACAGTTGGTATTAGAGGAATGGTTTAGTCAACCTTTGGAAACTAGGATGCGAGAACTTTAGTGAGATCCCTAGAGATATTTCTAAGGTATGTCTAGGGATGTCCCTAAGGTTAAGTAAAAGTATAGGTTATAGTCCTAGAATTATGGTAATGATATTAGATTAAACCTAAGATGGTAGATATTGAATTTACTCCACATTTATTATGATGTTTTCCTCTCAAACTATTCTTTTTGGGTTTTAGAACATGGCCAGAAACAAGATGATTCACGATAATGGAGGATATGATGGACAATGGAATGATATTCTTCATGAGAAACCAAATGAAATGGGATTTAGAAGTCCAAACATCATTATTATGCAGAATCAGCAATCTCATAATATGATCAATAAACTCAAATTTGGTAAGTTTCCTAACTCAGCTAATAAGAGAAAGATGGAGCTTCGTGATGATCATAGAGGAAAGAAAGTTCAATTTCCCCTTTGTAAATCATGTGGGAAGAGGCATCAAAGAGAATTTTTCAAAGGAACTGGAAGATGCTTTTGGTGTGGAAAAGAAGGACATAAAGCCAGTAAGTGCAAAGGAAAAGGTTCAGTTAACACCATGGATGAGGATAATGGTATTGCAACGACATCAACAATGGTTAAATGTTTTTAATGTGGAATGTACGGGAATTATGAAATCCAATTCCCTAAGGGAAAGTCTCATGAAGAGAATCATTATGGTCGTATGGGTAATATTTATGTTGATGATGATGAAGATACTACAAATGATATATGAGATGAAAGAATTGTTGAAGCTCGGTCAATGGTTTAAGAAGGTAGTGGAATGATTACATGTTTATCAAGTGTAATGTTGTATAAGTAATTTCATGGTACTATGGAATAAAGATTCATCTAAGGATTGTTACACTGTTGTCTTTCCTTATGTTTTGAATGTGTATGATTAATGGTACCAGTAACCATGAATGGTTATTCAGATATTTTTGGAAAGTAGATGATATGCGCATAATGAAGGGATAAAGAGAAAATTAAATGTTTGATAGTGTTCATGAGCTCATGACTGATATAAGGAGAAGGTTATATCATGGTTTGAGTATATAGAATTTTTGGATTTTGGTATGTGGAAAGAGTTAACTTTTGACAGCATTCATGTTTTCACTAAGGTTTAATGGGTATTAATTTTTCAAGAGAATACATCATTAAGGTATTCACATGATTGGAATTTGACCAACAAGATAATGGGGGATAAATGATGGTTGGTTGATGAAATTTCAAGTAATCATTTTCTTTATAATATGAGCTTGGACTGAAGTATTTTAGATAAAGATTGGAATGGATTATGTTGGACATAAGACAGTATTGTTTAAGGATAGAACTTTTTTCGATATTATTGATGGGATATTATAGTAATGTAGTTTTAGAAAAAGGACAACCTGCAGGACGGGCAATAGCCCATCGCATCGGACAAGGCTGTGGGAATCGAACCCACAACCGAAGTGCGACTGGCCTTTATCACCTAACACAGGCCTACAGAAAGTCCCTGTTTAGTAGAAACTAGTTTTATTATATTAAGTAGTATGATATATGAAGTATAAGTCCATTTTAGGAACCATATATTATTAATCTCACTATAGATCGACTTATGTATATTTAATAACTTTTCCTAACCTTTTGTTTGAGACAGATGGAATGACTCGTCATTCTATCACATGATCTGCTAACACTTCACGAATAACAAATTCAACTTTATTTCTTTAAGAGATGAAGTGGAAATTGTTCAAGGCACGAACAACAGTGATATTGTACCAAAATAAAGTAAGTATTTATTCTAATTCAAATTCTTCAACTTTAGGGAAATGATCTTGAAAACCAAAAATGTTGTCCTAGTGCCCTTATATCCGATGAATCAGATGGTACCCTAGATCATCACAAATTTATGGATTTGTGATTGTTGGCTTTTTCATAGTCATGTTCTCTACCACTCTCCATCAGAACGTGATGGTTATATTTTTCTTCCATATCCATATTTTCACCTATGTTCTCCTACGTGAAAATCCAGTGATGAGTTAATTTGGGTAACTGTTACGTTTCATACTTTAGTTTTTAAATCCATGTTTTGGTATTCCTTTTTATGATGTGGGTTTCCATTAAAGAAAATTTTGAGTAGTAAACCATTTATAACCCCGATGAATTTCGAGGGCGAAATTCATTTTAAGCGGGGTAGAATGTAACACCTCGAGATTTTATGAAAAATGTTTTTTTTATTTCATTAATGTCTTGTGTTGTATGTTACACCAAAAGGAGCTTGCACAACACACATCCCTGACTTGGCTTGCATTACACGCAATAAAGACATTCCTTGATAGCATGTGTATTACGCAATACCGAGTTTCACTAAACGAGATACTATTATAATATTATTATGAACTAGCTGTTATGAATAGTAATACCCAATTTTTGAAATTTTATAAATTATATCTTTCAAAATGGACTTCATTTTTGTTTTTGGAATATTGAAATTAGATTAGGGCGAATGTTTGGTACTTTTCGGATAGCTTTCATATTCTAATGAATAGTGAAAATTACTAAATTTTAATTAAAAACAACTTTTCCAATCGAAATAATTAATAGAGATAAATTTTTAATTTGAGTGGTTTTAAAGTATATTTAGAATATATTTTTACCATTTAATACAATGTTGGTCATTTGATGTAATTTCACATTTAAACCAGACATAAACAAGTGTCAATCTTTTGATAGTTATTATCTCTTAAAAACACGCTATTTGTTTCGATGAAGAGAATTAATTTTTAAAATTAATTAATGCAACTGATATGTTTTTAATTTGGTAAAATAGACATCATTTTTTAATTCATAATATCAAATATAGCTTAGGCCTAATTTTTGGTATTTTTCTGGAAACTTTCATTTTTTGATGAATAGTGAAACCACTAAGTGCAAGTTAAAAAAACTGAATTTTTCATAAAACTTAATTTTACCACTTCTGTGAGTGTAATTTCGAAAATCCGAGAGAAACAGTTAATATCAAGGACTAAAATGTGGTTCAATGAGATGAAAATATTTTTTGGTGAATAGTAACTTTTTACTTTTATTTACCACGGTTAAAAGTAAATAGGATAATTAAGGGTAAAAATGATATTATTATTACCCTAACACATGTCCTAATTCTATTGGATAAGTGTAATTCGACCAAAAATAACCTTAGGAATAAAATATGACCATTTAGGCCCAGTTGGATTAGATTAGGACATTTAATATTAATTTATTTAAAGAAGGGTTAAAATAGTTAAAATCAAACTTTAATAAGTAAATTATTTTTAATATAGGGTTATACATAAGATAAATTAGAATATAAATATTCATTAGAAATATAAAACTATTTCCTACATAGTGGTATTTTATTTATAATTTTTATACATTAAAAAATTTAATTTATTTATGACACAAAGATGATGCAGTAGTTATCTTATTAATGAAATATTGACATAATTGATGTTATAAATACCCAAATAAATGTAATTTGATACTTTTTATGAATTAAACTAATTTTCAAGGTTAATATGACATGTTATTATTGATTTAGTTAACGTTTTTATAACTAATAATTCTGTAATGATTTTCACAAAAATCAATTACCAAATAGTGTCAAAATTGACATAAAATAGTTTTTAAAACAAATATTATATTATAAATTGTTATTTTATTCCTAAAAATATAAGGATCGTCCAAATTACTTAGATAATGTTATATATATTAATAATAAACATTTTGGGGTTCTTTTGTCTTTTTATAGTAAGTTTATTAACCTTATAGTGTAAGAAAACAAGAAGACACGGTAAAAGTAAAATTATTTAATTTAAGGTTAAATATAAATGATAAGGATAAAATAGAAACCTAAACTTGTCTAAATTATATTGGATGAGGGTTTTCGACCCATGCCCACCTTAGATTCGAAATAACTCAATTTGGAGCTATTAAAAACCGAATATGACTTTATAATAATATAATATTTTTAGTTTTTCCAAAGGTGCCCCTCTCCTCCCTTATAAAATGGAACCTCATCCCTCTCTTCCTCACACCACTTTGGGCCTTCAAGCTCAGCCAACCCCTGAAATATTCTCTTCTCCACTTCCATAGAAACATCCTAGAGGTTCTGGTTTTCTTCAAAGAAAAATTTATGTGCCCTAAGAGGAGGTCTCAAAGAGGCGCTTCAATAAAGAGGTAATGTCCGTTACCGATTCTTTCAACTTTATTTCTTATTCCACTTCTTCTTATTTAGTTGTTTCATTATGAAGTAATAACATCAGTATAACTCATATACTGATATTTTATTATAAATATTAAACAACCCTATTTCACCATCTATCAATCTTATGGAAAACGAAATCACCACGCGTGCGTACGTACGGAATACCGTCTCCACGCCGTGGTGAAATCTGTTTTTCCACCAACACCTTACATGGATGGGTATAATGGTGTAAGTAATAACTATATATGGTTATTATAACATAATACTGATTCTGATATATTATACCATCCACTCCGATTCTATTCAATAATTATGGGAATGATATCATCGGTCATGCGTACGTACGGACTACCGTCTCCACGACGCGATGAGATTCATTCTCCATGTTAACCATACATGAATGATCATAAAGTTTATATAATGAATAATAATAAAATATATGAATACTACTGGATTTATGAATATATATATATATATGTATTTCATTTATTTAGTTTCATTCAATTCAATAAGGAAACGAAAACAGCGTTCATGTGTACGTACGACCTACCATCTCCATGAACGGTGTATTTCATTCCTTTTATCGATCTATAATATATATATGTATATGATGAATATATATTGTATATAAATCATGTTTTACATTCTGAAATTATGTAAATCAGGATATAAGTAATAATATCATGAATGACAAGTCGAAACACATATGATAAATGAAATGATTTTACCTAAAACGCTGCTTTAACATGGAATTTACAAAAGAACAGGTAATATAAAGTCATAAGTGAAACATATATTATATCATAACAATTAATATTATTATTTAATAATTCAATGACATTATTTAAATCACTATATAGGAGTTTTGGATACGTACGAAGCATATCGGACCTAAGGTAAGGGATAATTTTGCAAATCTCATTTTTATCCGAGATTACTTATTCGTAAGTATTTACTGGGGTTATTTCTATCATCCATGTCCATGTTTTATAAAAATGTATTCATGTATGTTTAATGTCCTTTTTACCCATTTTTGACATTTACTACATGGTATGTATAGAATCTTTCTTTTACGAGGTACTTTTTGACTTTTCCGGGAAAAGTACGAGAAGAATGTTTTTTTTAACTTATACGGCACGAACGGATTTTTACGGTTTTATAAAGACTTATTTTCATGAAGCTTCCTCCAAAATATTTCATGAAAATTTTCAACAAAATACATTTCTTTTAAAATAGCATGACGTTTTGTGAAAAGAAATTGATTTTAAAGAAAAAGGATATTTTCCTCAAGAATTCAATTCAAGTGTTTTATCAAAACCATTTTTCATCTAAGATGACATTATTTCATATGTGTATGTTTCAAGTATAATGTCTCTATGATTTACATGGTTTCTCTTTTCTTATTAAGAAATGATATCCATTTATTTTATATGGATTATGTGATGATGGGATGATGTTTATGAAACCCATTTTATTCTTTGGGTTATGATGAATGTTTTAAGTTTATTTTGTGGCACAAGTAAGAATGATTTCAATATGAGATGGGAGGGACCTATATCTCCCTCCAATGCATTGGGTAAAGATTTATATCTTATGAGATAGACATGGCTGGAACGACAAGTTAAACTGGCTCAGTAATACAGGACTGGAACGAGGAGTGAACTCGATTCAGAAAGGGACTTTTTCCACTAAGATGGGCTTGGAAGAAATGCCTTGGCTACTATGGAAATCATATCATGTGATTTATTATTTCCACAATTACATGTTTTATTCCCATGCTATTTTATCATGATTGATGTTCCCTTATGATATATTCCTTACGTACTTCCAAGATTCATGTCTTTGCTCAAGATTTTGATGTTTAGATTTTATGTTCATGTTTTTGCATTCAAAATGTTTATGGATTGTTTTATGTTATCTATGTTTACCCTTACTGGGCATTTGAACTCACCCCTTTTATGTTTTCTTTTCCCTAGGATGTAAAGAAATGTTTTAGGTAAAAAAAACGGGAAGATCCTTATTGGGAGATGTTGAAGATCTTTCACCACGATTAGAAGATTTTATTCCGAGTTTCCAAAGACACTAAACTATTACGATCCTTGTGTGTCTATTTTTTTATGTATTAAGTATTACTCAAAAGTAATGCATTTTCCATATACGTCAAGCTTCGAGTCTCTACAGTCTATAATATCTACGACTCTCTAGAAAGCTCACTCGTTCTATCCCTTATAGTCTATACCATCGGGTTCTCACGGTCCCATGCCAGTCAGTGCATATTAATGCTAGAAGGCCAGAGTAAACCTATAGAGATACTTGGAAAACCAAAGTACACCTATAGAGATACTTGGCTAAACAGTCTACAGAGCAACAAGAATCTTAACAACATCATTTTGTCCTACGATCACAAGGCATGGAAACAGGTACAACAACCAGGGGCTAAAGAGACCCAAAGGTTTAAACAAGAACAAAGCATGGACAAAACATCCATGCACGACAATTATCCACAAACATGATCAATTTACCTCTACACATGCATTAAATCATGGTAGGAATAACCACAAGGCAAAAAGGTATACACGCAATACCCCATCCACAGGTATTGGTGGAATTTGAACATAAAACTCCAATACATCGAAAGGTAAGTCACAAACCACCTACCTCAATCCTAGGAGGTCGATATACTTGAGCCACGAGGCTTGATTCTCCTCATAATGACATAGATATCAAAAAACACACAAAACGTTAAACCCATGATAACTTATGGAAGATGAGGAATTTTAAACCAAGGCTCTAGGAGAAGAAAGAACTCACCGATGTGGTTCCAACGCAATCGATGCCGGTCGATTCAGAGAACGAATGGAGGCTCGGGGGCTCTGAGAAGATCCAAAGTCGTACGGGTCGCTCTCAGTCAAAGACACTAGAGAAGAAGGCAGTTATGTCGCTTAGGCGCAACCCAGGTCCATTTAATGAAAAAAAAGAAAATACACGGCGTGTACTTCTTGAGTACACGACGTGTACTCTGCTTTTCCATACTCTACTTTAAGAGGCCTCCACTTTACCCCTACACACCATGTCTGTGGCCTAGACACGGCTAGTACATGGCCTGGCATAGCAAGGGAGTACATGGAGTGTACTTAAAAAATTTCTAGAAACTCCACTTTTCTCAAAAACTCCAGGAAAAAGAATGACATACCTGAAAACGAAGATCCGATTTCTTACAAGATTGGGATGTGATGTTTCCTAGTTACCTAGTTATGTATAATATAATCTATAAAAACTCTATAGTTATTCTGAATTCTCATAGGGATCATTTCTTTTTAGTCATTATTTAAAATGATCAAACCTATTTTATTGGGAACTATATAGATTGGACTGGACAATTATTTGTTATATAGTGGATCAATGATCTATAATACCAATAATATATTTATATATTTTTTCAATACCTCTGTTATTGTGATATTTAACCTTTTTTAGGGATTCTAAATAGGTATGTAATTTTCTTCAAGTAAAAGTTGGTATTTGTATTTTTTGGGTTAGTTGTTTGTAATTGGATAAAAAATCCAACTTGTGGCTTGAAAAGTTGACTTCAAAAACTCAATAATTTTTTATTTATTTATTTATAGACTTTTTATTATATAATAGCAACATTAATTTCTATCCTTAATTCAAGTAAGCATATTTCCAATTGGTGGGTAGTGGTATTAATTGCATATTGGGGGTTGTTCAGGGCAAGAAATTTAATTTTGGTTCCTTATATATAATTCTTGAAAATCATTCAAATAAAGTGATATATCAACTTATTATATATTTAATGAACAATTATATTATTTAGATAAATCATAAGTGATATATTCCTCAAATCTATAAATGAGTTTTTTTGAGTCTTACACATCATAATTCTTTATGGAATTCTCAATAAATAAATGTTTTCTTATGTGTAACAATTCATGTTTCATTTCAAGTTCATAAATGAGTTTAGAATAATAATGTGGTAAATTTTGACGAGTTTATTTTTAGTGGATGAGTTCTTTATGGAGTAAAATATGTAAAGGATTATGTTATCTCTAAACTCCATGGTGAGTTTTCTAGCATGAAAATTGATGATTTTATTTATTTTCATCACGTTGAGTCACCCAAAAATGATAGGATACTTTGTTATTCTTATTAAATACTCCTTTTAATTTACATAAAAATATTCTTTGAATATTATATATTGTATTCTCATCAGAACATCTTCCAATTATCCTATGCGAAAAACCATGTATACATTTGAAAGTTGTACTACTACCCTTGTGGGATTTAAATGTACCATATGTAAAGATGTAAAACCTGAGTGGGTAATAACATTTATATAATAACTAAAATAATATAAATCATCCAAAAAATATAGAACATATAGTGTAGGGGATATAAAATGTCCCTATGTTCTGACAGTTATTAGATGTTGTGGTGTGATAAGGGATTTCACACTTCTTCCTTGGATGGTCCTTCTATTCCCATGAAGACTCCACTTCTTAGTGAAAAGTAATTTAAGAAAAATAACATACCTATAAATTATTTTGTAAGATTAATGAAGGGGTTTTTTGATGTAAATTTTCTATAAAGTCTCTAGAATATCTTTTTGAAGTTATTCAGTATGGATCTTCTTGAATTGGATCATGCCTTATAAGTATAGTGGTAGAAGATATATTTACTCACTTTGTTTACTATGAAGTTGTGTTTCTAGTCACTTATTTTTTGGGACAACCCTTTACACCTGATCTTAATTCTCTTTTACATGGGATTTGATTTCATAATTCACCGCATAATTTACTTCAATGTTTTCTTTATTTTGTGGTGTACCTAACTTCAGTTTAATGATGGTATTTGGGTGATTGTATTTTGAAAATTTTGTGGTTACTATACTCACATTATCCAACATGTTGGAAACTATTTGAGTTGGAAGTTTTCAATGGTTTATTTATATTATTTCAATAATATTTTCAACCTTATTTTTTAACTTATCCACTTGATTTTTTAACTCCATGACATTAGATCCTTGTTTGTGTACTTGGGATTGAGTACTAGTACATGGAAGTTCATATGTCATATTCCCTAGGAAATGATGTTTTTATAGTTTATTTGATGATTTTAGGATTACATATATGATTTTTAAAATGGTTTTGTGTTTTATTATTATTTGTTTTGCTAATGTAATGACGGTGTGAGAGGATACAAATTATTATAGTGTGTCTTGGGTTTCTATTGTTTTTTCCCAAACATTTACATGACATCAGGGATTTATACTCCATACATTATTTTTTTACTAATAGTAACTTGAATAAAAATATTTGAAAAAACTTTTCATGCATGGAACATTTGTACACATGTTTGTGAAATGATTATGCATTGGTATTAAACCAAAATACTTAACCCATGCTTGTTGTTCACTTTTCTATTTTAATTCCATCTATATCAAAAGAATTAATATCTATTCAATTACATATACTAATAACATAGATGAATCAAAAGATCTTACCTCACTGATTCCCCTTGTACCAGTTCCTCTTATGCTAAATTATTTTGAGTTTTAAGAAATATTATCAAATAATCTAATGAATTCTACTTGTTATTAATCTATTAATTCTCTTCAAGATGATGCATCCAAAAAGTTATTTCCATTGTCTTTAAATCATTGATATAAAAATAATATAAAGTAGTGATACTCTATGATTTTATGTGGTGTAAAACATATAATCTTAAATGATTCATCATACTCATAAATAATTTCTTCAGTAGCATTCTTAATAGCATAAAACTCATTCCTGATAGTTGTTCCCCTGAAGGTGAGAAAACTATTTTCAAGAATATTCCGTGTAAATCATCCTATTTATGGATTTATCCTATTTCGAAGTTGTTCAACCATTACTTTTCTTGTAATTAAATTGAAATGGATAATTTCCTCTTCTTTTCTTTATCGTCAACCACTATTATGGTTTTTATTGTGAAGTAGATAGGTGATAACTCATCGATATATTTCATATAGTCTATACATTAAAAATTAGAAAATTTTGGGAGAAATTAAATTAGATTTCATTTTAATTCAAAATAATTTACCAATTGCATACAAATTTAGTTATTTTGATTAAAAAATAAGGTGCACATATGACTCTAAGGGTATGGTTGGAATTTCCCACCATGCTGATAGGATTAAAGTAAATAGTTCATCTTTAAATAATATATTCTTGGGAAATTTTCACATTGTTCTATTTTAAATTTAATTTCTAAAATCAAGTAAGTATAGTCATTATAATTATTCAATCAAAATATAGAAGTTGGTTATTAGAATATTAGGTTATAAAATTAAATGGTTAGATTTTTTTATATTTGGGAAAAACTCCACGGTAGCGATGATAATTTTTGACATGCACCTATCATGGGTTAGGAAAAAATATATTATTTATTTCAATAAATTTAGTATTATTGGAAACATTAAGTTGTCTCTTAGAAAAGAGTGAACAAATATCTATTATCACTTGATTATTAGATAACTAAATGTGGTATTGAATAAGGATTTATAATGTTTTAATAAATTTAAACATTGAATAAATTAAAAATATTGGGAGAAATATGATGATAAATTAATTAGACTAGGTTTGGATTTCAAACAATAATGGTATCATGTTATATAAAGGGGTTTCTACATTTATTTTAATAATCTAATGACTAATAACATTTTTAAGCCTTTCACCTCTCACCCATGGTGGGATAATATTAGTTATAATAAACCAAAAAACATTTTCTTTTATTTAAACTCCTTCATATGTGTGGATGTGATATAGATAGTCACTACTAGTTTACTCAATAAATACCCAACTGAAATTTATGTTTCCCAAGAAATCCAATCATAAATATTATACTTATTACAAATGTTATAAACTCACAAGTAAATTCACCACTCAAAAAAAAGAATTCACTATATAAAATCTAAAAATTAGTAGAGGGAGATTACTATACTAGACCAAGTAATGACGAAGTTAGAAACTATTATCAAACCCAAATTCATTCTAAATTAATAAATTCTTCTCAATAAAAACTAGAAAACAAATGATAGGAATTTAATCATTAATATTTATAGACACATGTATTACAAGAAGGTCGACCTTTTCTTCCCTGATCAATCAGAATTTCACTCCCATATTTGAAGGGTAACTGAGTAAAATTGGGGAGAAATAGCCTTAAAAACTCAGAATAAATGAAAAAAATGAGGCTACATCAATTAAAATCTAAAAATTGGAATGATATAATTCTACCTATATCTTTTATATATTATCCCTTTTGAAGAATTTTGACTTATTTCTCCATTCTCTTGGTCAAACCACTAAGTATTTTTCTTCTTAAAATTACATGAAAGTAACATTTTTTCCCACATATCTAAATATGAAAATGATTCTTACTTCAATAAAATCTATAAATTCAATCCCTTTATTATTGATAAAAATATTTTTTATATAATATTCAATGTGGAATACCCTGAATTGTTTTATAGAGGCTGATGTGAAAGATAAAATTTCACCTCGATAGCATATGAATCCCTTTTAATTTTCTATAATGATCCAGTTTTCCCCATACGAATGATATCATAAATCTTTGAAAAGACTTAAAATATAGGATGAAAAGTAACGATTAGGACAAAAGGATTACCGCCCCTCAAATTATTATGATTGGAAATTATAATATGATAAGTAAAGTATTATAATTAATAAAAAATACATACATTTAGGACAAAAGGATTATGATTGGATATTGATATCTCACCATGAATATTATGTCTACGCCTTTTCCAAATTTCACCCTGTTAAACTAACATCAATTCTATATTCCTCCTAGGATCCACATTAATGATCCCCAAAAATCCACACCCACCTGAAATAATCATGAAAACAACTAATATTAGATTTAACCCTTATTTAAATAATTATAAAGGTAAATAAAAAAAATTAAAACCCATTATTTAAGTTATTTTCACAATTAAATCTAAATTGCTCACAAAATTAAGAGGAATTATTTTTTAACATATATTACCAAAAATGGTATGACTAAAATCATGGAATATGATGAAAAATTATATGGAAGTATTGTATTTTCAATACTCATTTGATTTAATTTTTATGAAATTTATAAGGGTTTTCTCAAACCAATTTTTTTTCCTGGATAGATTTCGTTTTCATCACTTTTTTTATTTTTTGAGATATATATACTGACAATATTGATAAATAATTACATACCTTTACTTATGTTCAAGTGGTTTAAAAAAACATTTCAATTTTCGTCCACCAATTCTGTTTGATTAGAAAGTCACTAAAGCTTTAATGGCTTGGTTGATCCAACATCCTTTTCACTTATTCATATTTTTCTACCATTACTAAGTTATTATATAATCTAATATTATTAAATTATTTTATATTATATGGGAAATTTCATTCCTTTTTAGGGTAATATATATTTTATTAGAAAAATATTCTTCTTTAATATATTTCTTTCTTTATTAAAAAATGTTGTTCTTAAGAATAATTATCATCCCCACCAATAAGATCTTTCACTTTCATGGACAAATTATTTATTTCCACACATATACTACTTTATATTATTGAAATAAAAGTATATATTATTTTTGGTGAAGCTAATATTTCTCTTTACCATTGTTTAAAGGGAATTTTTGTTATCATTTTTATTATTTGGGTTTCAAAAAAGGACTTTTAAAATATTAAAAAGGATTCTCCTATCTTGTTCATATCGTCTATATTATACTCCAAATTTATTAATTTAAAAACTATTGATTTTCTAATCTCCATTATTATGGTTTATTTGAAAATAATATTTTTCAATGTATTCATGTATTGTACTCAGTAATGAGATGTTTGTATGTGACTTGTAACTTGATATATTTGAGGAATTTTAAAAAAATAATTTCTAAAACAAATTTATGAATATTTTAAAATTTTATTCTAATAATATAAAAAATGACGATATTTTGGAGTTATATTTCATATATTACACACTAAATTCACTTATGAATTTATAGTTTATAGATGGCTTGGTTCATATGGGTTATGTTCTCCATTATTCTTAATCCCTCTTTTGAATTTATTATTCTTCTTCATATCCATATTTTATAATATCATGGATGTATGATATATAATTTTCAATTTTCAATTAAACATATATCCATTACTACATATAGTTTGAATAACATAAAAAATAGAGGCTTTTTGCCAATAAAATTATTCCATTTATTGATTTGGTGGTTATTAAAAATTTTTGTTCTCGTTATTTCAATATGGATATTTATTTCTTTCTAATACATGTTGTATATGTTTTTTTTATTCATTAAATTAATATTAATACTGAATTGGACATATACTTTTATGGTTGGGGATTGAAATTATATATCCCTTCAAAGCATCAATTGGTATCATAAAATAATCTAGTATGTGTAATTAGGTGTATTCCTTACCCACTTATGTATGATTTCATGTAACAAGGCCTTGATGATATGATTAAGATATCTAAAATTATGAATTCAATCACTATGAAATCAATTGTTGTTTTAAAAAAATTTAGTTATTGTTATGATATACATAGATATATTACATTTTTATTGTTCGGTTATATGAAATTAGTTGATTATTATTTATTTTATCCATATTATTCTCTCTTTATTTTTATCATAAATTGAATTTTATTATTCAAAAATGGGAATATATCTCTTCCCTGAAGAAAATAAATCATGGTTTTCTAAGGTGATGGAGCCCTAAGGCATCCCCTTGGACAAAAACATTACATTTACAAGGCAATGATCCCAAGTTAGAGAAAATCATCAAGGGTTACTCTGGACTACTCCCTCAAGAAAGGGAATCCATGGAAAAGTTTTCTTCTATAATAATATGATAAAAAACACACCAATTATAAATTTACAAGGTGCACCATCGAACAAGGTAAGTCAAATTCCAAGTCAGATCTACTTTCCCATGTAAATCTCAAATCAACACCTCAAAATCCGATTCCAATTCCAAAATCATCAATGAGAACCTTTTGCAAAGCCTAAAAAAAGCGTGAAACACTCTTACTTCCTCACCTAACAATCTTCTCTAATGACGAAATCTTCTAAAAGATAACATTACTAAACCATTACTGTACCACACTAGAAATCCCCCCATATCTGTCAATTCATAAGCGATCCATCGATGTTAAGATTTAATCCATTCTACAGAGGATGTAATCTAACCCAAAAACCTTGGGATCTAGGTCGGGACACTTTTCTATTTATGAGACTACAATGTCCGACAAAGTAATGTCCACCCTTAACCAGGGAGCTAAGTTCTTACAGTAGAGCCTTCATTCTCACATGCAGAAGAACAACTCATGACTGAACCTCTATTTTTAGTTTGTTCCTTGCCTCCCAAAGGCTCTAGAAGAACACTATAACAATAATACTAGGGATGGAATCCATGTCATGTTGTTTCGATCCCAAAAACCACCTCATGAAGAAGTCCTTATTATTTTAATCATGTACTTTTTATTCCATGATAGTTTTTTTTATAAACCACTGCTTACTAAATGTTTGATCCTACACATCTTATGTTTTTCATTCCCCTAGTTTATGAATAAGAGTATTAATTATTCTATGTATAGATGGGTTTCATGTGTGGAGAAACTTTTGTTAGCTGATAAAGACATATTTTAGAATAAATAATCATTTATTTACTAGTTAAAATTCACATTGGATGGGAAATATAACAATTCTTTTAATTTAAAGGGTTTTCCTAAGTCTCTATAACTATATACCTAAAAGGTAAAAGGTATTTAATTTAATAATTTTTTTTTGATATTATCATTATGGTTTGTTATTTTCTAGTCTCCTTAGTTTTTTTTAAACATGGTCTATAATGAATTTGTTTATTAGCACTACATCTGGGAGTGCTAGTTTGAGAATCACAACTTTGAACATGTTTTGGTGATTTAGGTATTACAGTGACTTGCATAAGAGGTCATCCCCTAAGGAATAGTTTCCATGAAATGTTTTTTATAGGTTTCACAGCTATTAAACATACCATTAAACCATGAAATAAAACCCAAAATACAGAATGAATATATTAGTGTTAAAATGATTCAATGAATGAAATAATGAGAAGAATACACATATGACAATATTTTAATAAATATTTTCCATCAATTATAGGATTACATTATATAATTTAATAATTAATATTTCTTTTGGTATGAAATATTTTAAGTGAATTGGGATTCTTACAAGGAAAATTTCTTAAGTATGAAATTAGATAAATTAGAATAATTAGAAATACAACAATAAAAAATCAATTACTAACAATAAGTTCTTGAAATATTAAATTTACAATTATTCATTATTTAATAAATATCCTCAAAAATATTTTTACTATTCAACCAACCATTTATCAAATCTATACATTTTAATTTTTATAATTTAAAAATTCATTTTTAAATATTTACGTTGAACACTTTAGAAATTATATATCAATTATATTTACCTTTAATTAGTCATTATAAGATTAATTACAAAACCATTAATATTTTAATAAATAGGGAAAAATCGATAAATTAAATCCAAAATATATCAGATATAATAGGTATAACAAGACAAAAAAATAATTATTGAATTATTCATGTCATGACTATAGAGAATATATCATAAAATTTACAACTTACACTAGAGTCTCCTAGACATGATGATAATCTTAAAAACACTTGTGAATACTTCAAAACGATTTTAGTGATAATTATCTTACAAACTCTTTTATTTTAGAGGAAAAATTATTCTAAAATAAATCCATATTTTTTATCCAATATTAGAAAATTATAGTACATTTTAGAATTACAAATGATTATGAAATACAGAACATGTAGCTATAATCATGTCACTTCCGAAAAAATCCTCATTGATACCCAAATTACCTAGGGATCTAGAGTGATATCAATTACACACATTTATATCTCTTTTTGAACATGTCTACTATATATATCTCGATAAATGATACTAAAACTCATATAATACCTTTACCAATGATATTGATTCCAACTAATAGAAATAAAATTTTATATCTAACATAGGAACATTCATACCTAGATTATTTTATTAATTAAAAAACCAAATTGAATGAATATGTCACATCCCATTTATCAACGTAGATAATCACATCACATGTTACTCAAAAAAATATCACCATGGATTTCCATAGTGTAATTAAATCAAGGGACTCTATGAATAAACATTTAAAAAATATGAAAAATACAATCTTGTTCAATATATACCTATTACATTATTATATACTTAACCCACCATCCCTTTATTAGCACTGCCTCTAAAGTAGTAAAAAATTAGAATCACATGTAAATAAGAAAATAACATAGATTACCTATATTATAAATTGATGTAAAATTTATATTTATATAATACATTATGTAATACCCCAAGATTTCATAGTAAGTTATTTACTTTAAATTCAATAGCTTCCTCTACACGCAACACCAAGTTCGAGCGGACCACAACTTACCAAACAATACATTAAAAAGTTGTTATGAATAACATTAACAGAATTTGTAATTCTATATACTCCATATAATTTCAGAATCCATATTCTTTGTTTATTAGACATAATATAAGAACAAATTCATTTTTCAGATAAAAGAATCATTTTTAAAAAAATTGAAATTTTACCACCTATTAATAGAAAACCCTTTTTAGAACTAATATTTGACACATTTATATATTCAATTTAATTAAATTAAATTCTTCTTTAGAATCGTGAAATAAAAATTTATTTTGGAATAATTTTTGGTAATTTTTTGATAACTTTCATATTTTGATGAATACTGAAAGATACTAAATTTCAATTGAAAACAACTTTTTTAATAGAAATAATTTATAGTGTTAAATAATGTATTTGAATGGTTTTAATTATAATTAGATTATATTTTTATCATTTAATACAATGTAGGGAATTATATGTAATTTCACATTTAAATTCGACATAAACACAAGTCAATATTTTTATAGATTTTACTTTCTAAAAAACCCGCTTTCGGTTTTGACTGTAGAGGCCGGAAGCATGATGTACATGGACATTCTATTACTTTTTAGGAATACATAGTACATAACCAAAACAGAAACACAAGGATCGTAATAGTTTAGTGTCTTTGGAAACTCGGAATAAAATCTTCTAATCGTTGTGAAAGATCTTCAACATCTCCCAATAAAGATCTTACCCTTTTTTTCTTACCTAAAACCTTTCTTTATATCCTGGGGAAAAGAAAACACAAAAAGGGGTGAGCTCAAATGCCCAGTAAGGGTAAACATAGAGAACATAAAACAATCCATAAACATTTGAATTCAAAAACTTGAACATAAAATCTAAATATCAAAATCTTGAGCATAGACCTGAATCTTGGAAGTACCTAAAGAATATATCATAAGGGAACATCAATCATGATAAAATATCATGAGAATAAAACATGTAATTGTGGAAAACATTAGGCACATGATATGATTTCCATAGTATCCAAGGCATTGCTTCCAAGACCATCTTAGTGGACAAAGTCCCTTTCTGAATTGAGTTCACTCCTCATTCCAGTCCTGTATTACTGAACCGGTTTAACTTTCCATTGAATACATGTCTATCTCATGACATATAAATCTTTACCCAATGCATTGGATGGAGATATAGGTCCCACCCATCTTATAATGAAATCACTCTTACATGTGCCACAAAATAAACATACATCATTCATAATAACCCAACGAATAAAATGGGTTTCATAAACATAATCCCATCATCACATAATCCATATAAAAGAAATGGATATCATTTCATAATAAGAAAAGTGAAACCATGTTTATCATAGAGACATTATACTTGAAACACACACATATGAAATAATGTCATCTTAGATGGAAAATGGTTTTGATAAAGCACTTGAAAAGAATTCTTGAGGAAAATATCCTTTTTTCTTCAACATCAATTTTCTTTTCACAAAATTCCATGAAATTTTAAAAGAAAAGTATTTTTTTGAAAATATTCTTGAAATATTTTAGAGTAAGCTTCATGAAAATTAGGCTTTATGAAAACGTAAAAATCCGTTCAGGCCGTATAAGTTAAAAAAAACATTTTTCTCGTACTTTGGCCGGAAAAGTCAAAAAGTACCTCGTAAAAGAAATATTCCATACATACCATTTAGTAAGAGTAAAAATGGGTAAAAAATGACTTTAAAAATACATGAAAACTTTTTTAGAAAATAGGGACATGGATGATAAATATAACCCCAGTAAATAGTTATAAATAAACAATCTCGGATAAAAAACGAGATTGGAAAAGTTATCCCTTACCTTAGGTCTGATATGCCTTGTATGTATCCGAAACTCCTGTATAATGATTTAAATAATGTCATTGACTTATTACAGAATCATATTCATTGTTATGATATCATATATGTTTCACTTATGACATTATATTACCTGTTCTTTTGTAAATTCTATGTTAAAGCAGCGTTTTGGGTAAAATCATTACATTTATCGTATGTGTTCCGACTATTTGTTCTTGATATTAATAATTATATCCTGATTTAAATAATTTCAGAATGTAAAACATGATTTATATATAATATATATTCATCATATACATATATATATTATGGATCGATAAAAGGAATGAAATAAATCGTTCATGTAGACAGTAGTCCGTACGTACGCATGAACGCTGTTTTCGTTTCCTTATTAAATTGAATGAAAACTAAATAGATGTAATACATATATATATATACATAAATCCAGTAGCATTCATATATTTAATTATTATTCATTATATAAGCTTTATGATCATTCATGTATGGTTAACATGGAGAATGAATCTCATCGCGTCGTAGAGACGGTAGTCCGTACGTACGCACGAGCGATGATATCGTTCCCATAATTATTGAATAGAATTGGAGTGGATGGTAAAATATATCATAATAATTATGATTTTATAATTACCATATATAGTTATTATTTACACCATTATACCCATCCATGTAAGGTGTTGGTGGAAAAACAGATTTCACCACGGCGTGGAGACGGTATTCCGTACGTACGCATGCGTGGTGATTTATTTTTCCGTAGGATGGATAGATGGTGAAATAGGTTTGTTTCATACTTATAATAACATATAATTATATGAATTATACTGAAGTTATTACTTCATAATGAAAAAACTAAAGAAGAAGAAGTGGAAGAGGAAATAAAGTTGAAAGAATCGGTAACGGACATTACCTCTTCTTTGAAGCGCCTCTTTGAGACCTCCTCTTAGGGCACTCAAATTATACTTTGAAGTATCCTAGAACCTCTAGGTTGTTTCTATATAAGTGGAGAAGAGAATTATTTAGGGGTTGGCCGAGATTGAAGGCTCAATGTGGTGTGAGGAAGAGAGGGAGGAGGTTCCCTTTTATAAGGGAGGAGGGGGGCACCTTTGGAAATATAAGAAATATTAGTTTATATTAAATCCCAACCAACATAAAAACTTCCAAAATGACTCATATACTAATATTAGATGATATATGGTTTTAATATCATAAACCAATAAAATTTAGACATGTTATGAATTTATTTTAAACATTATCAACTTGATTTATCCTTATTTAATCAATTTAATTTTATTTGTGGTAATAGCATTCTAAATTTTAAATTATAACAAGTAATTACTTATTTGTTGTTAATTGTCCATAATTGGATACTTCATAACATTTTAGACCATATAAATTTAAATTTATAATTTTTAAATATATTTGTGATTTTTAAACAATTTTATAATATGTTATTTTTATAAAATAACAATAGTGTCAATTTTGACACTATTCATTTATTTGAATTTAAATAAATTATATACAGAAGATATGTTCAAACTAAAATATTTAATAGATTTATAAAAGGTTATATGTATCTAGAAAAGTAGTGTATCAAATTAAATAGTTCATGAAATATTTATTTTATTATTTTTAAAACCATTTATTTGGTTTATCTCTTAATACAATAATTACTACAACATTTCTGTATAATTATTTAATATTCTTATTTGTTGCATAAAAATTAAAAATAAAATCCTATGACGAAGATAAATCTATTACCATTCACAATAATACTTTTACTAGAATTTAGCATCTTAAAATCACAATAGTTAAATTGTTATATTTATTAAATTATGAAGGTGACAACTTTGGGATCATTTAAAATAAAATAATATAAGTGTCATAATCACCTTAATAAGGATCCAAATGGTCAAACATTCTGCCAGTGGATGATTAGGGTTTATATATACACTAATAATATGTTTCGTGCAGATTTTTGGGCCTTTTGATATGTATTAATATTTCAATAAAAACAATATTATTGATTTTTCACTAAATAAATAATTTCTGCATCATTAATGTATAATATAATAAGGTAATTAAATAACTCTAAAAAATTACAAATAAATTACCATGACAAATAAAAAAAAATTATCTTTAAAATGAGTATTTATAACCTAATTTATATTCTGTATAAACTTATATTAAAAATACTTTAATTATTAAAGTTGAGTGAGACATATTTCACTTTCCTTTAAATAAAATAAACTAAAGGTCTTAATCACCTCCAAGTGGGTTCTAATGGATTCCAATTCGATCCAAATATTACATAGGACAAATTATAATCATCTAATTGTATTAAGACAAGTATTAGGATAATTTTATAATATTATATTTACCCTTAATTACCCAATTTACCTTTTACTATGGTAAATAAAATTTACCGTTGTTACTATTCATAAAGCCCAAAAATAAAAAGTAGTCTATTAATATAATTTGGACTCACTGATTCCAAATATGGAATCCATTTTTCCAAATTCAATACATAGAACTTTCAGAAATTAAAATAAAATTAATCCCGTTGTCGATAGAAAACGGGTTTTTGTTTAAAACATTGCAAAAGATTGAATTTATTTAACCTACGAATTCAATGTAAAATCAAGGCTAATGACAAACATTATATTAAATGGTAAAAATATATTCTATTTATAATTTTAAACCATTCAATATTATTATTTAACCACAGAAGTTATTATGATGAAAAAAGTTGTTTTTACTTAAAATATATCGTGTTTTTACTATTCATTAAAATATGAAAGTTATCAGAATAATATAAAAAATTTATACAAGGTAAAATTTTATATCCTGATTACAAATAATAATTTTATTTTATAAAATTGAACTTATAAACATGTAGAAAACAAGATTTAAAGTGGGTGTGCCATCAAAAGGCGGCAAAACTGCATTTTTTGAAAAATACTTATTTTACCCGAAAAATTTATTTTGGTCTTATACCATGTTCTAGAAAATGTGTAAGATGAATAATAATGTTATAAAATTAAAATTTTAGTTAATACTATTCATAACGGCTAGTTCATAATAATATTATAATAATATATCGTTGTTTAGTAAAACCTGGTATTGCATACAACACACGCTATCGAGGAAGGTCGCAATTGCGTGTAATGCAAGCCAAGTTAGGGTTGCGTGTTGTGCAAGAATCCTTCATTTTTTCTTATAACAGAATCCAACCATATTTCATTTATACATTGAATATATATATATACACACACACACTCAATGATGCGTAGAATGAATATTATAAAATGAACATGAAATTGGGTGTAACACGATCCAAGAATAGTGTTGCGTATACTGCAAGCTAATATGATGTTTCTTATAGTACAAGATAAACTAGGTGTGCTGTATAATAGAAGAAATCAATGAAATTAAAAGAATATTTTTCATAAAATCTTGGGGTTTTACATTCTACCCCCCTTAAAATGAATTTCTCCCTCGAAATTCATCGGGGTTATAAATCGTTTACTATTCATAAAAACCCACATCGTAAAAAGGAATACTAAAACTTAATTTTAAAAACTAAAGTATGAAATGCAACTATTACCCAAAGTAACTCATCATTGGGTTTCCATATAGAAGAACATAGGTTAAAATATGTATATGGAAGAAAAATCTAATCATCAAGTTCTGATGGAGAGTGGTAGAGGACATGGCTATGAAAAAGACAACAATCACAAAGCCATAAATTTGTGATGATCTAAGGTACCATCTGATTCATCGGATATAAGAGAACTAGGACAGCATTTTTGGTTTTCAAGATCATTTCCCTAAAGTTTAAAATTTTGAATTAGAAGAAATACATTCTTGAATTTGGTACAATCTCACTGTTGTTCGTGCTTTGAACAATTTCTACTTCATATCTTAAAGAAATGAAGTTGAATTTGTTATTTGTGAAGTGTTAGTAGATCATGTGATAGAATGATGGGTCATTCCATCTGTTTCAAACAAAAGGTTAGCAAAAGTTATAAAATGTACATAAGTCCATCTATGGTGAGGTTAATCGTATACGATTCCAAAAATGAACTTATACTTTATATAGAATATCACTTAATAAAATAAAACTAGTTGCTACTAACTAGGGACTTCCTGTAGGCCGATGTTATGCGATAATGGCCAGTCGCACTTCAGTTGTGGGTTCGATTCCCACACCCTTTTCCGACGCGATGGGATGTCGCCCGTCTTGTAGGTTGTCTTTTTTCTAAAACAACATTACTATAACATCCCATCAATAATATCGAAAAAAGTTATATCCTTAAACAATATTATCTTATGTCCAACATAATCCATTCCAATCTTTGTCTAAAATACTTCGGTCCAAGCTCATAGTATAAAGAAAACGATTACTTGAAATGTCATCAACCAACCATCATTTATCCCCCATTATCTTGTTGGTCATATTCCAATCATGTGAATACCTTAATCATGTATTCTCTTGAAAAATTAATACCCATGAAACCTTAGTGAAAACATGAATACTGTCAAAAGGTAACTCTTTCCACATACCAAAATTCAAAAATTCTATATACTCAAACCATGATATAACCTTCTCCTTATATCAGTCATGAGCTCTTGAATACTATCAAACATTTAATTTTCTCTTTATCCCTTAATTATGCACATATCATCTACTTTCCAAAAATACTGGTACCATTCATCACACACTTTCAAAACTTAAGGAAAGACAACAGTGTAACAATCCTTAGATGTAGCTTTATTCCATAGTACCATGAGATTACTTATACAACATTACACTTGATAAACATGTAATCATTCCACTGCCTTCTTAAACCATTGACCGAGCTTCAACAATTCTTTTATCTCACATATCATTTATAGTCTCTTCATCATCATCAACATAAATATTACCCATACGACCATACTGATTCTGTTCATGAGACTTTCCCTTAGGTCATTGGTTTTCATAATGCCCGTACATTACACATTTAAAACATTTAACCATAGTTGATGTCATAGCAATACCATTATCCTCATCCATGTTGTTAACTGAACCTTTTCCTTTGCACTTACTAGCTTTATGTCCTTCTTTTACACACCCAAAGCATCTTCCAGTTCCTGTGAAACATTCTCCTTGATGCCTCTTCACACATGATTTACATAGGGGAAATTGAAATTTTTTTCCTCTATGATCATCAGGAAACTCCATCTTTCTCTTATTAGCCAAGTCAGAAAACTTACCAAATTTGAGTTTATTGATCATATTATGAGATTGCTGATTTTACATAATAATGATGTTTTGACTTCCAAATCCCATTTATTTGGTTTCTCATGAAGAATATCATTCCATTGTCCATCATATCCTCCATTATCGTGAATCATCTTGTTTCCATCCATTTTCTAAAACCCAAAAAGAATAGTGTGAGAGGAAAAAATCATAATAAAGGGGGAGTAACTTAAATATCTAACATCATAGGTTTAATATAATGTCGTTACCATAATTCTAGGACTATAACCTATACTTATACTTAACCTTAGGGACATCCCTAGATATACCTTAGAAATATCTCTAGGGATCTCACTAAAGTTCTCGCATCCTAGTTTCCAAAGGTTGACTAAACCTTTCCTCTGATACCAACTGTACAGGCCTGAAGCTTGAAGTAGATGGACATTACAATACTTTTGAGGAATACATAGTACATAACAAAAACAGACACACAAGGATCGTAATAGTTTAGTGTCTTTGGAAACTCGGAATAAAATCTTCTAATCGTGGTGAAAGATCTTCAATATCTCCCAATAATGATCTTCCCCTTTTTTTCATACCTAAAACCTTTCTTTATATCCTGGGAAAAAGAAAACACAAAAAGGGGTGAGCTCAAATGCCTAGTAAGGGTAAACATAGAGAACATAAAACAATCCATAAACATTTGAATGCAAAAACTTGAACATAAAATCTAAATATCAAAATCTTGAGAAAAGACATGAATCTTGGAAGTACGTAAAGAATATATCATAAGGGAACATCAATCATGATAAAATAGCATGGGAATAAAACATGTAATTTTGGAAAACATTAAGAACATGATATTATTTCCATAGTAGCCAAGGCATTGCATCCAAGACCATTTTAGTGGACAAAGTCCCTTTCTGAATCGAGTTCACTCCTCGTTCCAGTCCTGTATTACTGAACCGGTTTAACTTGTCGTTCCATCCATGTCTATCTCATGAGATATAAATCTTTACCCTATTCATTGGAGGGAGATTTATGTCCCACCCATCTCATAATGTAGTCATTCTTACTTGTGCCACAAAATAAACATACATCATTCATAATAACCCAACGAATAAAATGGGTTTCATAAACATAATCCCATTATCACATAATCTATATAAAAGAAATGGATATCATTTCATAATAAGAAAAGTTAAACCATGTATATCATAGAGACATTATAATTGAAACATACACATATGAAATAATGTTATCTTAGATGGAAAATGGTTTTGATAAAACACTTGAAAAGAATTCTTGAGGAAAATATCCTTTTTTCTTCAAAATCAATTTTCTTTTCACAAAATGCCATGAAATTTTAAAAGAAAAGTATTTTGTTGAAAATAGTCTTGAAATATTGTAGAGTAAGATTCATGAAAATTAGGCTTTATGAAACCGTAAAAATCCATTCATTCCGTATAAGTTAAAAAAACATTTTTCTCGTACTTTTGCCAGAAAAGTCAAAAAGTACCTCGTAAAAGAAAGATTTCATACATACCATGTAGTAAAAGTAAAAATGGGTAAAAAATGTCTTCAAAAATACATGAAAACATTTTTATAAAATAGGGACATGGATGATATATATAACCCCAGTAAATAGTTACGAATAAACAATCTCGGATAAAAAATGAGATTGGAAAAGTTATCCCTTACCTTAGGTCCGATATGCTTCGTACGTATCTGAACCTCCTGTATAATGATTTAAATAATGTCATTGACTTATTACAGAATCATATTCATTGTTATGATATCATATATGTTTCACTTATGACTTTTTATTAACCGTTCTTTTGTAAATTCTATGTTAAAGCAGCGTTTTGGGTAAAATCATTTCATTTATCGTATGTGTTTCGACTTTTCATTCTTAATATTAATAATTATATCATGATTTAAATAATTAAATAATGTAAACAATGATTTATATATAATATATATTCATCATATACATATATATATTATAGATTGATAATATAAATGAAATACACCGTTCAAGGAGACGGTAGGCCGTACGTACGCATGAACGCTTTTTTCGTTTCCTTATTGAATTAAATGAAACTAAATAGATTTCATACATATATATATATACATAAATACATTATCATTCATATATTTCATTATTATTCATTATATAAACTTTATTATCATTCATGTATGGTTAACATGGAGAATGAATCTCATCGTGTCGTGGAGACGGTAGTCCGTACGTACGCACGAGCGATGATATCGTTCCCATAATAATTGAATAGAATTGGAGTGGATGGTATAATATATCAGAATCAGTATGATGTTATAATAACCATATATAGTTATTATTTACACCATTATACCCATCCATGTAATGTGTTGGTGGAAAAACAGATTTCACCACGGCGCGGAGACGGTATTCCGTACGTACGCACACGTGGTGATTTCGTTTTCCGTAGGATGGATAGATGGTGAAATAGGGTTGTTTCATTCTAATAATAAAATATCAGTATATTAATTATATTTAAGTTATTACTTCATAATTAAACAACTAAAGAAGAAGAAGTGGAAGAAGAAAAAAAGTTGAAAGAATCGGTAACAGACATTACCTCTTCATTGAAGCGCCTCTTTGAGACCTCCCCTTAGGGCACTAAAATTGGTCTTTGAAGTAGCCGAGAACCTCTAGGATGTTTCTATGGAAGTGGAGAAGGTAATTTGACAGGGGTTGGCCAAGCATGAAGGCTCAAAGTGGTGTGAGGAAGAGAGGGAGGAGGTGCCCTTTTATAAGGGAGGAGAGGGGCACCTTTGGAAATATAAGAAATATTAGTTTATATTAAATACCAACCCCACACAAAAACTTCCAAAATAACTGATATCCTAATATTAGATGATATAGGGTTGTAATATCATCAACCAATAAAATTTAGACATGTTAGGAATTTATTTTAAACATTATCAACTTGATTTATCCTTACTTAATCAATTTAATTTTATTTGTGGTAATAACATTCTAAATTTTAAATTATAACAAATAATTACTTATTTGTTGTAAATTATCCATAATTGGATACTTAATGAAATTTTAGACCATATAAATTTAAATTTATAATTTTTAAATATTTTTGTGATTTTTAAACAATTTTATAATATGTTATTTTTATAAAATAACAATAGTGTAAATTTTGACACTATTCATTTATTAGAATTTAAATAAATTATATACATAATATATGTTGGAAATAAAAGCTTTAATATATTTATAAAAGGTCATATGTATCTAGAATATTAGTGGATCACATTAAATAGTTCATATAATATTTATTTTATTATTTTTAAAACCATTTATTTGGTTTATCTCTTAATAAAATAAATACTACAACATTTTTGTATAATTATTTTATATACTTATTTGTAGCATAAAAATTAAAAAAAAATCCTATGATGAAGATAAATCTATTAAATTTCATAATAATACTTTTAATAGAATTTATCATCTTACAATCACAATACTTAAATTTTTATATTTATTAAATTATGATGGTGACAACTTTGGCATCATTTAAAATAAAATAATATAAGTGTCATAATCACCATAATAAGGATCCAAATGGTCAAAAATTCGGCCAGTGTATTATTAGTGTTTATATATACACTAATAATAAGTTTTGTGCAGATTTTTGGGCCTTTTGATATGTATTAATATTTCAATAAAAACTATATGATTGATTTTTCACTAAATAAATAATTTCTGCATCATTAATGTATAAGATAATGAGGTAATTAAATAACTCTTAAAAATTAAAAATAAATTACCATGAAAAAGAAAAGAAAATTATCTTTTAAATGAGTATTTATAACCGAATTTATATTCGGTATAAACTTATATTAAAAATACTTTAATTATTAAAGTTGAGTGAGACATATTTCACTTTCCTTTAAATAAAATAAACTAAAGGTCTTAATCACCTCCAAGTGGGTTATAATGGATTCCATTTCGGCCCAAATATGACTATAGACAAATTATAATCATCCAATTGTATTAATACAAGTATTAGGATAATTTTATAATATTATATGTACCCTTAATTACCAAATTTACCTTTTACTATGGTAAATAAAATTTACCATTGTTACTATTCATAAAGCCCAAAAAAAATTAGTCTATTAATATAATTTGGACCCACGGATTCCAAATATGGAATCCATTTTTCCAAATTCAATACACAGAAGTTGCAGAAATTAAATTAAAATTAATCACGTTGTCCAAAGAAAACGGGTTTTTGTTTAAAACATTGCAAAAGATTGAATTTATTTAACCTACAAATTAAATGTAAAATCAAGGCTAATGAAATAAATTATATTAAATGGTAAAAATATATTCTATTTATACTTTAAAACAATTCAATATTATTATTTAACCACATAAGTTATTATGATGAAAAAAGTTGTTTTTAATTAAAATATAGCATGCTTTTACTATTCATTAAAATATGAAAGTTATCTAAATAATATGAAAATTTTATCCAAGGTAAAATTTTATATCCTGATTCCAAATAATAATTTTATTTTTTAAAATTGAACTTATAAACATGTCAAAAACTAGATTTAAAGTGGGTGTGCCATCAAAAGGCGGCAAAACTGCATTTTTTGAAAATTACTTATTTTACCCAAGAAATTTATTTTGTTCTTATACTATGTTCTAGAAAATGTGTAAGATGAATAATAATGTTATAAAATTCAAAATTTAGTTAATACTATTCATAACGGCTAGTTCATACTAATATTATAATAATATATTGTTGTTTAGTAAAACCCGGTATTGCGTACAACACACGCTATCGAGGAAGGTCGTGATTGCGTGTAATGCAAGCCAAGTTAGGGTTGTGTGCTGTGCAAGAATCCTTCATTGTATCGTATAACAGAATCCAACCATATTTCATTTATACATTGAATATATATATATATATACACACACACACTCAATCTTGCGTAGAATGACTATTATAAAACGAACATGAAATTGTGTGTAACACGATCCAAGAATATCGTTGCATATACTGAAAGCTAATACGGTGTTGCATATAGTACAAGCTAAACTTGGTGTACTGTATAATAGAAGACATCAATGAAATTAAAAGAATATTTTTCATAAAATCTCGGGGTGTTAAATTGACAACGGGAATTAATTTTAAATTAATTAATGAAACTTATATGTTTTGAATTTGGAAAAATATAAATCATTTTCTAATTCATAATATTAAAATTATCTTAGTGTAAATTTTTGGTATTTTTCTGAAAACTTTCAATTTTTGATGAATAGTGAAAAAACACTGCGTTGTTGGTTAAAATCTAATTTTTATTAAAATAATTAGTTATTTTATTTTAATTTATTTTATTTTAAAATGGATATATAATACCGATATATGTTTAATGTAATTTATTCAAGTAATTTTATAATATGTTTAGATATATAAAATTTTATCTAACATTTTACAGTCTTTTACCCACCTCCTAGGAGCATTTGAAAATTTGTATAAAACTTAATTTTACCACTTCTGTGATTTCAATTTCAAAAATCCGACAGTCACGATTGATATCATTAAGTAAAATTTGTTTCAATAAGAAGAAAATAATTTTTGGTGAATTGTAACTTTTTTACTTCTTTTTACCACGGTTAAAAGTAAATAGGGTACTTAAGGGATTATTATTATTACCCTAACACATGTCCTAATTTTATTGGATAAGTGAAATTCAACCAAAAACAACCATTGGAATAAAATATGATCCTTTAGGTCAACTTGGATTAGATTAAGACATTTATTATTATTTAATTCAAAGAAGAGTTAAAAGTGTTAAATTCAAAGTTTAATAACTAAACCATTTTTAATAAAGGGTTACACATAAGATAAATTTGACTATAAATATTCATTAGCAATATTAAAAATATTTCCTAAATAATTTTATTTTATTTTTAATTTCTAGACATCAAATAATTAAATTTATTTATGACACAATGATGATACAGTAATTACCATATAAATGAATGATTAAAATAATTGATATTATAAATATCCAAATAAATCTAATTTGAGATTTTAATGAATTAAACTATTTTTATAGGTTACTATGACATTTTTGGGTTGATTAAATGTATTTATTTTTAAGTAATAAATTTTTTAGGACTTTAACAATAATTAATTTTTAAATAATGTCAAAATTGATATAAATGAGTTTTTAAAAGAAATACAATATTATTGGTTGATATAATAATCTTAAACATATAAGGTTTGGAAAAAAGACTTATATAATGATATTTTTATCATTAATGAACCACTTGGTGTTCTCTTGGATGTTTATAGTAATTTTATTAACCATGTAATTTAAAAATACAAAGGGACATGGTAAATGTCAAACTATTTAACTAAGAGTTAAATCTAAAAGATAAGGTTAATATAGTGACGCGAACCTGTTTAAAACCTATTTTTGGAGAGGTTTTGAACACATACTCACCTTATCCTTTAAATAATTAATTTTGGATCCATTAGAAACCGAAAATGATTTTATTATAAAATAATATTTCAATCTTTTCCTAAGGTGCCCCTCACCCCTCTTATAAAAGGGCACTTCCCCTTCTCCCAAATTCACACCTTAAAAGCCATTTGGATCAAAAAAACCGGTCCAAAATATCCTACCAACTGTCCTCACTTCATCCAAGAGTCCATAATTTATTCGGAAAGACAACTTATGGAGCCCTTTTGATCAAATCAAAAGGAAGAACCCGAAGAAGAGGTAAATATTTCATCACCTCTTTCAAGTTATTTTCTTCTTCCACGTCCACTTTTTTTGTTGCTTCCATTATAAAATAATAACTCTAGTATATTATATATACTATGATGTTATTATAAAAATTTTACAACCCTATTCATTATTCTATCCATCGTATAAATAACAAAGTAACCATAAGTGTGTACGTACGGATTACCGTCTCCACATCGTGGTGTAGTTTCTTATTCAAACACTTCATCATTTGGATGGGTATAATAATGATTATAAATGATTTAAATAATAAATATAACATGATAATTATTCTTTATATGATATACCATCCAATTATATATTATTTTAATATCAGAAAAATGATATTGTCGCTCGTGCGTACGTATGGATTACCATCTCTAAAAACACGATGAGATTCATTCCCCATTGTATCCATTCAAGACTAATTTTCATTTGATGATTAAAAATAATATTTTTAAGGACATAATATCATTATGAATATGAATAAGATACATCCTATCCATAACAAAAATTTCTTACGTAACCAATCATATAAAGGAAAACGAATCAGTTAACACCCAAAACGATGATAGTACTAAAATATCATTAACAAAGCAATATTAAAAGATCATATATGATATCATATTAATTTATATGGTTATATTATATTTTAATAACAATTATTTAAACATTATTGAATATTTTAACCAATCCTCAACCAAGGAAAAGTACAATTTAAGGGGTTTCTTATCTCACTTTTAATTCTGTGAGATTTCCATTATTCACAACTTATTTATTAAATATGGTATAATGTGTACTTACAATTGATATATATTATCATTATTCTCTTTATATTCATGGTATTATGTGATTAATTTGGTGGTTATTAACTTTTTTTCATACGATTTGATTGATTACAATGAAGTAAGAGTTTTTTATCTCACGTTTTATTTCCATGAGATTCATGCTATATTGGCGACTATTTCCTTTTGTGTGGTGTATGTACTGTCAATAATTGTATTCTTGGTGTAATAAAATTTAAATTATGAGTATTTACATCTTCATTGTATGATCCTTATTTCATGGGGTGTATGTTTCATAGGTTGCCAAATTGCTAAGGGAATTTCAAATTTCAATTTCCACTCATTGGGCTTTACGTATACTTCATTAACTATTTTACTCCAAGATTATGTGTGGAATCACAATTTATTATTTATGTAGTGATTTCCACTACCCTTTGTGTGGATATACTCTTGACACACATAATGAATCCATTGATAATTTCTCAAGTCATTTATATGAACTTGATAAGAGTAATCTTAACTTAATTTCCATTCATTGAGTTAAATATCCAAGTCATTGGTGTTGTTTTTACAAGAATATTTGTGAATTTACATTGATTGAATTACACTAAATACACAATCATATTGAGTGTATTTATATTTTTCACACATCATTATTTCATTTATTTATCCTTAACCTAAGGATGCGGTTTTTATAAGGGATTTCATCTCAATTTACGATCCATTTAGACTTATTTGTTGTTATTTTCCAATTCACTTTTATATGGTGTATATAATGTACCTTGACATAATATATCATGAATCCCTTTATTCTCATGATATTATAAAGTTTTTATTACCTCGATTATTTTTATTCAAGTGTCTCAATTTTGGTTATGAACTCTAACTAAAATATCATTTAAATATTTTAATGATTTATTCTTCTAAATCTTTCTCATTAATGTACATGTTTTAAAATGGTTTTAAGGATTTATTTCTTTGGAAATTAATGTTTTGAAATTAAAATTCATTCTAAAAGTGTCAAATTGGAATGGGACACATTGATTCAAAAATCTATTTTAAATGACTTCTTGATAAAAGTGTGACTTTTAAATGTTTTCAAGAAAAAGGGGGATATTTCTCTCAAATAGTTTGGATGATTATTTTCATCTTTGTCAATATCCTTCATTATTCTCGATTGAGGTTAATTTGTTATTATAAAATCTTCCATATTGTATTTAATGAGTTATGTTTGACTGTGGATGTGAAATTTTTATACCATTCATGGTTTATGGATAAAGTATTGACCTTTAGTATTCTAGTTTTAATATGAATGTTTGTGTTATGTTTTAAACTTTTCATATGAGTAATGAATTGGACATAGTATGTGATGGTTGGAGGGTGCTATATCTCCTCGATGCATCAATAGGTTTCATATGACAAACTATTTTCTTGGCACAAGGCCTTGACAAAATCTTATTTGTAGTCTTGGCACAAGGCCTTGACTATGTAGTTATGAAGACTGGAATTATGAATTCCATCATTATGAAAGTTGATATTGATATTACATGTTATTATTCAACTAGTAGAATATATATGGTAATAATTAAATGAAATTATTTGATTTTATCTTTTCTATATTATGTTGAAGATTATGTTTAAAAGGATTTTTTAGTCTTATACATTGCCTTAAATGTTTATGATTATTTATGAAAGTTTTCACTATATCGTAATCCTTACTGAGCATCTGATCTCACCCATTTCTATGTTTTATTTTTTCCAGGATGTGAAGAATTATTTTATGGTTGACCTGTAGGGATAGGCTAAGGATATAACTGTATTTTAAAAGGGGAGAAAATGTTGTTTATGTTTTTATTTCATGATGTAATGTAAAACTTATGAGTGTATCTATTACTTCTAAGGTTACTAAACTGATCAGTCTTTGAGGAAATAATTCCTTATATTAGTCCAATGTTACGTAATAATGAACCAACTCTAGGTAACTGGGGTCGGGGTGTTAGAGTTGGTATCAGAGGAATTTTAGTACAAAACGTGGAATCTTTATTTAGAAAAAATCTGATTAGAAAACACTACCCTAAGATAGACCTTGAGGAATAGTATAGAAGAAAATCCAAAAATTTTGGTAATGTAAATACTATGAGGGTTTTCCAAAAAATACATCCATGTCGGGATACAATTAGGTAGAGGTAGCTCTGGCATCGATGTACCTAGAAGTGAAAACTCTGACATGGAGTTTCAGGCTTGACCTAGGGTATCTTGGTACATGACAATGGGCCTTGCTGCACTCTTGGTTACGACACTCCCAGGGGATATGCTTAGAATAATTCACATTTTCATTATAAACTGATTTGAAGGATTTTAATATAAGATGAGAATAAATAACCTTGGTTAATCTTAAAGTGTTTTAGATTGAAAATAAGGTGTTATGATATTCTCTAAATGATTTTATGACTCACATTATACTTTCTTGTGTTAATCAATGGATGGATTCCAAGGAAGTCATAGTAACATTGAACAAGATGTACAAGGTGGTTATGACGGTGGAAATGAGCAACGAAATGAAATGTTGATAGGTGTAAAAGATTATCATGTTCATGTAGAATCAGTTTTCCAAAAATATGATCAACAACATATATATTAACCAACTCCCGAACTCAACAAAGAATAGAAAGGTGGTTAATGATAATAGCTCTAGCATTGGAGACCATGAAGAAAAGAAATCTCAATTTCCATCATGTAGGAAATGTGAAAAAATACACCTAGGGAAGTGTCTCAGTGGAAAAAAGAAATGATTTTTTTGTGGGAAAGAGGGACATAAAGTAAATAATTACTGATAAAAAATGAAGAGTTATATGGTAGAAAATAAAAAAGATCCCAAGAATCCATTTAAAGTCATTTTCCGTAAATATAGGGGACCTGGGCATTACCTGAGTGAATTCCCTATTCAATAGGGTAAACTATTGTTCAAGGAAGAATCAATTTGGAAATAGATGAATGGTGAATTATTTAAAAGTATTAGTGCTCTTTATTTATGGGATTACTTTGGAAGAATTTTCTCTTATATGTGTAACCCTATAGTTTGTTATGTGAAAATTTTATTTTAGGAATAATTGTCTTTTATATTATTGACATAGTTATAAATAACCATTTGGGTTTATATGATCCATGAATTTGAGGAAATTACAAGTTATTAGATTTTGTGATGAAAATGCGAGGTATGAGATAACATTTGTGGTGAAATTATGTCATAGTTATTTTGAGGAATTTATCTCATTTTGGTAATGTAATAAAATATAGTTTTTGAAAAAGGAAAACATGCAGACAGTGTGACAAGCCGTCGCGTCGGACAAAGCTGCGGGAATCGAACCCACAACTATAGTGCGATTGGGACTTATCGCCTACCACTAGACTACGTGAATTCCCTGGTTAGTGTGACTAATTATTTTTAGTTAAATAATTTTATTGATCAATAATAAGTTGATTTTTGGATATTATGTCTCATAAAATAGATATCCTTAGTATATGAAAATGATTTTGTGATTAAGTGATAAATGTTATTTTGGAAGACGTTCGCTCTATTGGGAATACTATATGCCTAAGGAAAATAGATTACTATGAGATTTCATTAGAAGAGTAATGGTGGATTATTATCTATGTTTTTATTGTGTATTTATAGATATTTGGGTAATTTAAGTAAATGATTAACCTATCAAAGAGAATATGTGATTAGGTTAATTACTTTTAAGTATGTGACTTTAAGAAAAATAGATGTTATTTGGGGATACAATTTAACATGGAATACTGCGTAATCAGATTCTTCTATGTTTTGGGTTTCAGTATTAGTTTGGATTATATTGGAGGAATTTAAGGACAATTGTTCATTGAATGGTATTTATTGAACTTTGGGTATTGTTGGTTTAATTTTTGAAATTAAGATTAGTATTTCTTTCTCTAAAGGATTAAACTTTTTGGGGATCATCTGACCTTGTACTAACCATTTTGGTTTTGGTTAATCTCTAAAGGCAAGGTAAATATATATAGTTTATCCTTTTAGATTATGTGATTATCTAGAATTTGATTCTAGCGCTTCAGGTGTGACCAAGTATTCTTGAATACTTCTCATTTAAAAAAAGATATGAGTTAGTGGAAGAAATTTATTAAAGGATGAAAATCTACTTAAAAAGTGAGTATATATCTTTATGTTCTTATTCAATCTCATAAATACATTCCTCAAATTTATGAAATGTAACTTAAAACAAAAAATGTTATCCATTTACTTTTCCTACAAGGAAACTAATGAACATTTATCCCATCATAATTTTGTGGTTTTCTTGTTGTTACCTTTCTCCTGATCTTGTTTTCTATCACTCTCCACTAAAACTTGACACTTAGTTTATCTTCCATATCTATGTTTTCCCACATGGAATCCTAGTATGGGTTATCTCGAGTGACCTTTGTACTTCTATTTCTTTCTTTCAAAGAGATAGTTTTATTGAATCTTTTTTTGATGTGGGACTTTTAATGAAGCTTCCAAGTTCAATATTAAAATTCAGAGGATGCAATTTCCAAAAGGGGGGGAAATGTAACACCCCAAGATTTAATATTATGTTATTTTCTTTAAATTTAATAGATTGTGATACATGCAACACCAAGTTCGAGCACACCACGACTTACCAAACTAGCCATTCAGAAGCAGTTATGAATAGTATTAACTTAATATGGAATTATATATACTCTATATAATCTTAGAATCCATATAATGTGTTTCTTAAACATAATATAAGAACAAATTCATTTTTTTAGATAAAAGAAGTATTTTTCAAAAATTAAATTTTACCACCTATTAATAGAAAAACATATTTAAAACCAATATTTTACACTTTTATATATTCAATTTACTGAAATTAAATTATTCTTTAGAATCGGTACATAAAATTTTATTATGGATTAATTTTTGGTACTTTTCTGATAACTTTCATATTTTCATGAATACTGAAAAATCATAAAATTTCATTGAAAACATATTTTTTAATAGAAATAATTTATAGTTTTAAATTATATATTTCAACGGTTTGAAAGTATAATTAGATTATATTTTTATCATTCAATACAATGTAGGTCATTATAAGTAATTTCACATTTAAATTTGACATAAACACATGTCAATCTTTTGATAGTTCTTACTTTTTAAAAAAACCGCTTTTCGGTTTTGACAATGAGAATTAATGTTAAATTAATTAATGAAAATACTATGTTTTAAATTTGGTAAAACAAATTTATTTGTTTAATTCATAATATCAAAATTATCTTAGGGTACATTTTTGGTATTTTTCTGAAAACTTTCAATTTTTGATGAATAGTGAAAAAACACTGCATTATTGGTTAAAATTGAATTTTTATTTAAATAATTAGTTATATTATTTTAATTTATTTTAGGTAAAAATATATACGTAATACCTATATATGTTCAAAGTAATTCATTGGATTCATTTTATAATATGTTTAGATATATAAAATTTTATCAAACTTTTTACCCTCGTTTACCCACCTCCTAGGAGCATTTGAAAATTGTATAAAACATAATTTTACCACTTTTGTGAGTTGAATTTTAAAAATCCAATAGAAAAATTTGATATCAGTAATTAAAATGTGGTTCAATAAAATGAAAATAATTTTTGGTGAATAGTAACTCTTTCCTTTTATTTACCACGGTTAAAATTGAATTGGGAAACAAAGGGTAAAAATGATATTATTACTACATTAACACATGTAATAATTTTATTGGATAAGTGTAATTCGACCAAAAACCACCATAGTAATAAAATATGATCCTCTAGGCCCACTTGGATTATATTACGACATTTATTGTTATTTAATACAAAGAAGAGTTAAAAGTGTTAAATTCAATGTTTAATAACTAAACCATTTTTAATATAAAGGTACACATAAGATAAATTCGACTTAAAATATTAATTATAAATCTAAAAAGATTTCATAAATAATGGTATTTTATTAATAATTTTTAGGCATTAAATAATTAAATTTATTTATGACACAATGAGGATGCAGTAATTACCATATTAATGAAAGATTAAAATAATTGATATTATAAATATCCAAATAAATATAATTTGAGACTTTTAATTAAATAAAATAATTTTATAGGTTAATATGACATGTTAGGGTTGATCAAGTATTTTTAGTTTTAAGTAATAATTTTTTTAGGACTTTGACAAAAATCAATTATTAAATAATGTCAAAATTGACATAAATGATTTTTTTAAACAAATACAATGTTATTGGTTGATATAATAATACTAAAAATATAAGGTTCCAAAAGACTTATATAATGATAGGTGTATAATTAATGAACCACTTGGGGTTCAATTGGAAGTTTTTCGTATGTTTATTAACCATATAATATAACAATACAAAGAGACATGGTAAATGTCAAACTATTTAACTAAGAGTTAAATCTAAAAGATAATAATAATATAGTGAAAAAAACCTATCTAAAACCTATTGGTTGAGAGGTTTTATACCCATACCCACCTTATCAGTTAAATAATTAATTTTGGATCCATTATAAACTGAAAATGATTTTTATTAAAAATTAATGTTTCAATATTTTCCTAAGGTGCCCCTTACCCCTCTTATAAAAGGGCGCATCCCCTTCTCCCAAATTATCACCTTAAAAGCCATTTGGATCAGCCAAACCCTACCCAAATATCCTCCCAATTGTCCTCCCTTAATCCTAGAGTCCTTCCTTTAGTCAAAAATCCAACCTTCTGATCAAATCAAAAGGAAGAACCAGAAGAAGAGGTAAAAATTACATCACCTCTTTTAAGTTCTTTTCTTTTTCCTCTTATTCTTTATTTTTTGTTTCCATTTTAAAATAATAATTACAATATCTTCTATATACTGTTATTTTATTATAAAAATGGTAGAACCCAATTCATTATTATATCCATCCTATAAATGACAAAGTCACCATACGTGTGTACGTAAAGATTACCGTCTCCACGTCATGGTGTAGTTTTTTATTCAAAAACTTCATCTATTGGATGGGTATAATAATGATTATAAATGATGTAAATAATAAATATAACATGATAATAATTTTTTATATGATATTCCATCCAATTATATATGATTGTAATATCAAAAAAATGATATTGTCGCTCATTCATACGTACAGATTACTGTCTCCACAAACCCGATGAGATTCATTCCCCATCACATCCATTCAAGACTAATTTTTATTTTATGATTAAAAATAATGTTTTTAAAGACTTAATATCCTTTTGAATATTAATAAGATACATACAATCCATAACAAACATTACTTACATAACAAATTATATAAAGGAAAACAAATCATTTAACACCTGAAACGATGATAATACTGAAATATCATTCACAAAGCAATATTGGAAGATAATATATGATACATATTAATGTATATGGTTCTTGTATAATTTAATAACAATTATTTCACCATTATACAAGAGGTTAAATTACCCTCTACCATGGAAAAGTATAAGGTAAGGTGTTTCTTATCACACTTTTAATTCAGTGAGATTTCTATTGTTCACAACTTATTTATTAAATGTGGTGTATTGTGTACTACCATTTGATATATATTATCATCATTCTCTTTATATTCATGTAATTATGTTATTAATTTTGTGGATATTAACTTTTGGCCATACGAGTCGATTGATTACAACAAAGAAAAGGTTTTTCATCTCACTTTTTATTTCCATGAGATTCATGCTATATTGGCCACTATTTCCTTTTATGTGGAATATGTACTGCCCATGATTGTATTCTTGGGGTAATATAATTTAATTTATAGGTATTTACATCTTCATTGTATGATACTTCTTTCATGGGGTGTATGTTTCATATGTTACCAAATCGGTAAGGAAATTTCAATTTTCAATTTTCACTCTTTGGTCTTTACGCATAATTCATTGATTATTTTACTCCATGATTATGTGTGGAATCACTATTTATTATTTATGTATTAAGTTCTACTCCCCTTTGTGTGGATATACTTTTGATACACATAATCAATCCATTTATAATTTCACAAGTCATTGATATGAACTTGATAAGAGTAATCTAAACTCAATTTCCATATATTGAGTTAATCATCCAAATAATTGGTGTTGTTTTTAAAATAATATGTGTGAATGTCCATTGATTGATTTACACTAAATATCCAATCATATAGAGTGTATTTATATTTTTCACACATTATTATGTCATTGATTTATCCTTAACCTAAGGATATGGTCTTTATAAGGGATTTCATCTCAGTTTACAATCCATTGAGACTTATTTGTTGTTATATGCCAATTCACTTTTATATGGTGTATATAATGTACTTTTGTCATGACTCATCCGTGGGACCTGTGCCATGACTACACCAATCCCGCCTTCTATAGGTCAGGGGCTGACGACTAGCACCAAAGCTGTAAATCCCTAAAACTAGGAAGGAATTGCCTTTATAAAATATAAACACACACAAAGAGTATAAGATGGAAGCCAAACACTATGTAAAATTGTATACAAAAGGAGTGCTAAAAAGTAAAGAGGCCAGAAATACAAGCCCAGCTATAAAGTACAAGTACAACTGTAAGGAACAAAAACAGCTGAAAGGTGTAAAGCAGCTCTTGGATCGTCCGCCACAGATCCTACATGAAGCATAGGTATAGATAGACTCCACAACACTCCATGTCTATATTTCTACTCCGTGTACCATCAAGCCGTGTGGTCCACCTCTGGTTACCATCCAGTCATGCCCACTCAGCCTCTGTCAGAGTTTTCCATCATCTACAACCAACACAATGAGGTGCGGGAAAAGCCCATGCAGGGGTGAGTATAATGATACTCACTAAGGACCTCAAGACTACCATAGTCTCTCAAAATCCACCAAGGATAAACCACAGAGCATTAAAAATCAAAGATAACCATTACTCAGGTATATGCCCATACATATACCTAAGTTATCAAGTAATCCATCTCAGTCATGAGGTAAACACAAAATTCACTGACTCAGCTCAAACCAGGATTTTATTCTAGGGGTAGTAACATGTAACACTTCTAGTAAAACTGTCAAATCCTCTGCTACTGGAGTACTCCTCTTCTATAGAGTATTGTGGGTTTGTCGCGTCACACAGAGGCGCTTCCCACTATCATGGACTACTGAGGTACTCCTCCTGTCAAGTCCTGTGGGTCTACTACGTCACATAGAGGCGCTCCCCACTGTGGGTCTGTCGCGTCACAAAGAGGAACTCTCATCATAGCCTGCTGAGGTACTCCTCCTGTCAAGTACCGTGGGTCTGCTATGTCACAAAAATGAGCTCCCCACTATGGGGCTGCCGTGACACCAAGGCACTCCCCACTAGGCTAGTTGAAACACTTCGAGTTGAATCGGTTAGCAGTCATCAGGTCACAACCAGCTACTAGGTCCCCACACTATGCCCGCTCATCTCTAGAAGGATCTACTCCACAAGCTACTGGATGATGCTCTAACTTACACTAAGTCCCATGAACAAGTTTATCAGAGGTCTTCCACATCATAGGGGTCTCAACGCAACACATGACGCGTCGATCGGACGCCCAGTATTTGAGTTATTAGCCATTTAGTCCCCGGGGCCTAGTTGGATTCATGTAAGATCCAAACTGATTGTACCCCAAATGTGTCCAAACCACAAGTGGGGTATACCAAAAGAACTGTCTTGATTCAATCCTTCCGTCGCCATAGACGGTTTGTCAATAAGACACTCGTAGCCCAAGTTGTGGGCGAAAAGGTGAAATTGGGTCAAAATGGGTCCGGGTCCGGTCCGGCCCGGTATGCGGGGGCGGTCCGGCCTGGTTTGTGGGGGTGGCCTGGCCTGCATGAATGGTGTCCTGGAAGCCCGTGGGGTCCACCCAAGCCGCGTCCAGGGGGGAGGTTGTGCCCCCTGGGGTTCCCGAATGGCTAAGCCGCTCGGGTGGGAGGAAACCGGTGCCACGTGGCACCGGTCCGTGTCATGCGGGAGCTGTTGGGTCCCAATCCTCTTGGATGGCCGAGTGGCCAGCCACATGTCACACGACGCCGGTTGTGTTGCACCTCCTCTAGCAACCCGGTGGCTCAAGAAATCGGACCTCCTTGCGGTCGGCCTTGTGTCGGCCACCGTTGCACCGCCGCGGCCAGGGGCCACAGCTTCTTGCTGCTCCACTGCATGGCGCCATTGCGTCGCGCCTTCCCAGTCGACCCAATGGCTCAAGCCGCCGGTTTCTTTCGTGGTCGGCCTTGCACCGGCCGCCGCTGCACCACCGTAGCCAGGGGCCGCCACTTCTCCTCCAGCACACGGTTGCGCCGCCACTATCCACATGGTCGACCGGTGTGCCGGTCACCCTTCCTTAGTTCCACCGGTGTCATTTGCCGGTTCTGACCACCGGTGAACCTTCCGCGGTTCACCAGACGAGTTCCAGTGGCCCGATTCCTATTCCAAAAGAATTCGTGCACTGCTCGGGATGCCGCCTTCGATCCACAACCATTTTTGATGAGTAACACTCATCCGAGACTCGTGCCACATTTAGCGTCAAATTCCACAAATAAGGTGAATGGGTCAGTCCGTGTTTGTTCGGAACGTACCCTCTGCATTAGGGTGATATCAACCGGCTTCAAATTAAAATCCACGAAGGAAGATGAAGAACAAGAAACAAAACAAGTTAGAACCCCTACCTTTGTTTTTTTATCATTTAAGAAGTCATAAAAAGATGGATGTCGATTCATTATAGATGAACGCATCCCACGTTGAGGATGTTTTGAGGAAAGAAGTCGAAGTCGGGATCGAGGTTGACGTTCTTCGTCGATTGGAGTGTTCTTCATCGGTTGGAGCATTCTTTGTTGGGAGCCTTATCCCATGTTCTCCCCTCTCCCAAGACAAATTCCAAACAAATAATAGATTCATCTTACCTATTATTTAATCATTGGCACATAATTCAAAAAGATTCAAATTATGTAATTAATTAGGTTATCCCCACTTAATCAATGTGGAGGACGGTAGCACCATTAAGTGGGGAGCTCAAGAGGTTTCTCCCCACCTAATGGGGAGTTCAAGAGTTTAAGTGGTCTAAGGTGGTTCCCGCCACATTAACCCCGTATGAAGAGGGGTTTTAGACCTCAGGTGGGCCTCACCACCATAACCTCTCATGGGAGGTTCAGGTGTGGTGGCCCCCACCTCCAACCTCCTCTTGGATGTTCTAACCAACTAAAAATAAAAATAAAGCTTCAACATTATTTTTATTTAATTTATTAATAAAAACCCAAAAACTATCTTTCATTCTCGATCAACTGTCGTCGAGGTGAAAGTCTTTTTAAATGAATACGGGTGCTGCGAGTTCAACTGTGCCCTCAGATTTTAATTCTGAGCACCGGTTCAGAAGTTGTAAAATCCCGCTCGTACGTTTACTGAACATACCCGAACAAAACTACAAAAATTGATTCCAGGAACACTGGGTGTCGGAATCACGGACCGTTAGATCTCACAGACTCGTAAAATTACCATGTATTTATCAAAATAATTCCAAGTAAATTCCATGACTTTACAACTTTGACATAATATATCATGAATACCTTTATTCTCGTGATATTATAAAGTTTTATTACCTCAATTATTTATATTCAAGTGTCTCAATTTTGGTTAGGAACTCTAACTAAAATATCATTTAAATTTTTTAAAGATTTATTCTTCTAAATCTTTCTCATTAATGTCCATATTGGAAAAATGGTTTTAAGGATTTATTTATATGGAAATTAATGTTTTCAAATTAAAATTCCTTTTAAATGTTTCAAAGTGGTATGGGACACTTTGATTCAAAAATCTATTTTAAAGGACTTCTTGATAAATAGTGTGACTTTTAAATGTTTTCAAGAAAAAGGGGGATATTTCTCTCAAATAGTTAGGATGATTATTTTCATCTTTGTAAATATCAGTCATTATTCTCGATTGAGGTTAATTTGTTATTATAAAATCTTCCATATTCAATTTAATGGGTTATGTTTGACTGTGGATGTGCTATTTTTATACCATTCATGGTTTATGGATAAAGTATTGAAATTTCGTATTCTAGTTTCAATATGAATGTTTGTGTTATGTTTCAAACTTTTCATTTGAGGGATGCATTGGACATATTAAGTGACGGTTGGAGCCTAGTATAGCTCCTCAATGCATTGGTTTGTCTCATTAGACAAAATAGTGTCTTGGCATAAGGCCTTGATAAAATATTACTTGTAGTCTTGGCACGAGGCCTTGGATATGTGGTTATGAAATCTGGAATTATGCATTCCATCATTATGAAAGTAGCTTCTGATATTACATGTGATTATTCGAATAGTATAATATCCATTGGAATAAGTAAATGGAATTATTTTATTTTACCTTTTTCATTTTATGTTTAAGTTTAAGTTTAAAAGGCTTCTGTTTTAGTTTTATACATTTCCTTAAATATTTATGCTTATTTATGAAAGTTTCTACTATATTCTTATCCTTACTAAGCATCTGATCTCACCCCTTTCTGTGTTTTATTTTTCCTAGGATGTGAAAAAGTATTTTATGGTTGACCTATAGGGATATGCTATGGATATAAGTGTGTTTAAAAAGGGGAAAAATGTTGTTGATGTTTTTATTTCATGATGTAATGTAAAGCTTATGAGTGTATCTAGTACTTCCAAGGTAACTAAACTGATTTTTCTTTTGGGACATGATTTCTTGTATCATGCCAATGTTATGTAATAATGCACTGACTCTGGGTAACTAGGGTCGGGGCGTTACACATTATATCTTGTAAACCATGTATTTTCTACCAAGACACATAACACAAATCTCATATATATATATATAGACAAATTCTTCATAGTATATGTATTAAAATGGGTAGATTTAGATTCCTTAAATAAAAATATTTCAATAAAATATTATTCTTTTGGCCAATATTTTTAGTTCTCTTCAATTAATTAATATATCTAGTATGATTTTTTTGATTAATCTAATATAGTGTGAATAATATGACATTTTTACATGAGTTATTCATTCATTAGTTTTATAGGTGTTCCCTTATTCTTTTTTTCAATGTGATTAGTACTTTATTAGAGATCAAGTGGAGTTAATAAGATATAATTGAATGAATAGTTTTATGGTCTGGGAAATCATTTCATTATAAAAAAAATGAAAATTTATGTTTTTCAATGATTTAATAATAAATATGAAATGAATAAAAAAAATAGTTTGGTATGCATACTATGTCATACTTTTTCATTCATTAAAAATTTCATCTAAAATAATAAATAAAAATGGTCACATAGTTGAGCATGGTTTCTAGTTTTTTAGAATAATTACTCATTTACATAGGGAATAATGTTTCATATTGTTTATACATATTATCTAATGTCTCTTGAAGTAAATGAAAATTATTTATATTTGGGTTTCTGTATACAAACTACAGAGATACATTTCCACTATGAGGAGAAAAAATGATATATTTCAAGTCCACATTCCACTATTGTTTGGAAAAATATTTTGGTTTTCATTATTTTATGAAGAAATTTGATTGATGAATTTACTAAATTAAGTCAAATGTATTAATAGAATATATATCATGATTTTTTCACTATGTCATGGATTGAAGTTAAAACATTTATTTTATAGTTATTATAGAGTTATAGTAAATGAAAAAACCATGGGCCGGAGGAAACTACGTCTTGTTTTTTGTTAATTATAATAGATAAAATATGGAAAAAACCTCCACATATCAAAAAAGATGAAGATCTAAAACATGGTATTTAAATACATCATTTACATGATGGAACTTAATAATTTTTCATATTTCCATGGAATAGATTTATATTTTATACCTAATTTTTAAGGTTTACATAGTTTTTTTATTTAAATATTATTTAGTTGTTCATAATTTCTAGGGATTATTTTAGTGATAAGGAGGGTCATTTTTGGGAAGAATGATGAAGTGAACACGTCATCCATTTTTTGATATCACTTGATGTTGATATCAGAAAATCATTCATTTTTATTTTTTTATTTACATTCATATTTAACATTTTTTCTTTTATTTTATTATATTCTAATGTTTATAACTATCTTCATGGTCCAACCATAGTTCATTTTTTGATAATAAAACATTCTTGTGGTATGTCAAGTGAAAACTTCTAAATACTAATGTTGTAGCTGATAGATAAATGGAATTATTCAACATTATAAAAACCATTATTTCACATATCATTATATCTCTCAATGTATATATCATTATCAATGTTTTATTGACTGTTTCGTGATCTTAGGTTCTAAATACAATTGGAGTATGTGTTTTTTGTGGGAGATGAATTTATTCACACTAATTCACACCCCTCCCCTTTTTATTGATTCACACTTTCTTCTCATTAATATTATTTCATATCAAATAATGTTTCTATCTCAAGGATCATAATATTATAATATAACGATCACATAATTTTAATTGAATAATTTTCAATGAATAGTGTGAATTTTGTTAATAAAAATGGTATTTCTGAGTGAAAAAAGGGTTTCACTTATGGAAGGATATGATAGTTCTATATCTTCATTAAATGGTTTTAGATGTTCATAATTTTTCATGTAATGAATTTTGTCCCTCCGATAATGGATCTACATTGAATTAAATAGACATGTAGAATACTGAGTCTTTCAAAATCTATTACAACATATTTCGGTTTCCATAATCATAAAATAAATATATAAGAGAAAATGGGATCAATATTTCTTATATCATATGAAACAAGTTACTTGATATCCATGTAGGGAATATGAAATTGAAGGAGTCATGTATTTAAAATTATTATGATCATATATGCAATGAACGATAAATTTGGTGATAATTTTTTATATCAGTGAATAATATTTTAAATAACATTGATAAATATTGAGAAATACTTGAAAATAAAATAATATTTAAGAATATGATAATAATTTTACTATAAATACTGATCTGTAATATATCTTATCATGAAGATAATTACTTATATGAGTTTTCCAATGAAAAAATCAATATGATGATTTCTTATATAATATGGGGATTTCTTTATGTGAATAAGAATAGGGGATCATATTAAGAGAAAAAAATTAATTACCAAAAATTATTATTGATCAATGAATCCAAGAAAAATCATAAATAATAATTCAATGTTTCTATTGATGGAATGTCATGACCCATCCCAGTGGGGCCCGAGCCGCAACTCCCCATGCCCACCTCCAATAGGCCAGGGGCTGGTGACTAGCACCAAGTAGGCACACTACTAACATGGGAGGCATTTCCTATCAACCTGTACACATGCACACACATCTCCAATCCCACAAAGCTGAAATGTAAAAACTACTAAAAGGAAAATATGCACGCATACACTAAAACCCAATCAACAGAGTACGAAAGGAAATTAAAGTACAAGAAAGTAAAACCCCGGTCCAAAAGTACAAGCCCACCAAAAATAAAGTCTGTAAAAAAGTCCAAACTGTAAGGAAAAGGTAATGGGACTGCAATATGTAGCTTTAGGAACACACCTCGGCCCACCTGATCTCACTGAGCGTCATCCAACCCTAGTCCACCTAGAATCCTATTAAAGGCACGCTCGTCTTCCCAAGACACGACACGTGCAGGCAAATCCCATGCAGGGGTGAGTATAACAATACCCAGTAGGATATCCCAAAACCACAAAGGAAAATAAAACAAGGGAAAATACCACAAAGGGAGATACAGTCATCTCTACATAGTATATGTCTACTGAACATATAATAAGAATATCCAGATATACTCAAACACAAATGACTGTCGCGAAACCACCACTATGATCCAGCTCGAAGATTCCACAAAGCATGAAACTGGGAGAACACACTCCTAGATCTGAAAAGAGAGATACAAAGTACTCATTATGGGAGAACACACTCCACATGTAACTTGAGAACATGATTCTCAGATGAGGATCACAACCAAGTCATGGGGTGATTCCTAACAACTCAATCTGAGCTAATCTGCTAAGCAAAGGATCGTCGCCCGGGTAAAGTTGGTCACGTCGATACCATGAACTCTACCTAGGGTTCCAGGAATGAATAGAGGATCTGGCTCTAAGTCTCACAGAGGGGATTCTAACAACTCTATTCAGGATGTTCTACTGAAGGGATCATACTCTTGGGTAAAGGAAATGATCCCTGAACCTTCAGGGAAAGGACCAAGGGTACGAACCCTAAGAAAACTATTCCAAGACACAGAAGGCAAGTAGCTCAAGTCATTTAAGACAGGTTACACAACTTATAGTAAGGTTACATGTTGTGTTCCTTGACCTTGGGTACTGCCTGTGTAAATGGCACGTGTCATTCGTTCAAGCCGAGTAAAACCAAACTACACGGCCTGTAGAAAAAGTACACGTCGTGTTCCATGACCCCGGGTACTGCCCGTGTAACCAGCCCATGTCATTAAGATTGTTAGATAGAAAGAAGCTACATGGAATGTAGAAGAATCAAACGCTGTGTCCGAGCATCTGGGGCTCGCTCTGTGAACACTGGCCATGTGCCCGTACACGGTCTCTGCCCGTGTTCGTGTTGTCTTCCCGTGTACCAGTACATGGGGTATCCCATGTATCTAGCCGGGTCTGGCTGGGGAGGGGTATACACGGCCTGTCTTTGGCCATGTACCCTTCCCGTGTCCGTGTACTCCCAAAGTACATGATAAGTAAATCTTCCGATGAACCCATGTCATGTAGCCCATACAACACGGCGTGTAGTCGGGAAATTTCCAAAAGCGTCGTCTTCCTCCGCGCGCCTCGGCTGATCCTCCGAATCTTGATCCAACCGTCCGATCATCACGAAACTCCAGATTTGGGGTCGTCCCGCTCCTACGAAACTGATTTTGTCGGTTTCGGGCTCCCAATCAGCCTTGATGGCGTGTACCGATCTATCCGCATGAAAACGCCAGAAGAACTAGAATTCCAAACCAAACTGATTTGTCTGCCGGTGTCACCGTCGCACCTCCGATAGGTCGTCTTGAGGTTGTATATTTGATCTCAGATCGTTGCACCAACAAACGAATGTGCAACGATCGATTCCCTCCAAGAATGTGTAGAACGCACACGAATAATGCGTAGGAATCGGGAGAGAAAAACACAACAATCGAGAGGGACGAACGTCAATCGATGTTCGTGTCGATCTTGGTTCTTCACCGTTAGAAGGTTGAATGAAAACCAAAATATATTTCAAGAATCAAATCCCCATGATTCCCGCAAAATCCCATCCTGCAAGAACGATTGATCCACGGCTAATCTGTTTGTGGATTAGTCCGCATTCATCATGGAAATTAAAAACGGGAAAGAAATTAAAATTTAAACATCCTACCTGGATTCCGCGGCGTTCTCCGGTGATGATCCGGTCGCTGCATCATCGTCGTCGCGTTGGGAGGTTTTCTCCAGAGACTCCAGAGCCGCCAAGGGTTTCAGGGTTATGAGGTTTGTAACCCTATACCCTTACGGCATCCATTAATTAAAAAGGAGAGGGATATCTATTGCAGCAGATTCAAAAGATTCCCCTGTAGAAAAAAAATATTTTCATTTAGATATTTTATTACTCTAACGTCCCAAAAACTAGATTTCACCACCGACCTGCACCGGCCGATGTTAGGCCTCGCCTAAGGTAAAATCGTTGTTCTGTATGCAATAGTGCCCTTAGATTTCTGATCCGAGCACCCATTTAGAAGTTATTCCACATTTTCAGGAAAACTGCACGGGCGCGTAATTTAATTATTAAATTAAATTCAAACATTTGTTCTGGGCTCATCGGGCCTCGGAACTTCACGCCGTCTTAGAGCCTGGTCTTAAATTAATTCCCATATAATATTAAAATAATACATGGAAAATCTGGGACATTACATCACACCCACCTTATGGCTTTTACGTCCCCGAAACTCCAAAACAAAGGCTGCTCAAAAAGATGTGGGTACTGCACGCAAATCTGAGCCTCCTGCTCCCACGTGCTCTCCTGAAGATTCTCGTGCTTCCACCAGACATGCACTAAGGGAATAGCTCACCCACGAAGGATCTTATCCTGCCGATCCTCGATCTCCACTGGATACTCTACAAAGGATGCTCCATCATCGATGTCCAACTCGCCCCAGTCGATAACGTGTGATGGATCATCCACGTACATCCGGAGCTGCGACACATGGAAGACGTTGTGTACCCAGTCCATCTGAGGAGGTAGTGCCAAGCGATACGCCACCTCACCATCAATTCTCAGAATCTGAAAAGGGCCAACAAACTTCGGATATAGCTTGCTGCCTCGGCCAAATCTCTATAATCCTCGTCGAGGTGAGACTCGAAAGAACACATGGTCTCCTTCCTCGAACTCCAAGGGCCTCTGCCTCCTATCGGCATAAGACTTTTTCTGAGTCTGTGTAGTCTTCATATGCTCCTGGATGACCTGCGCCTTCTCTGTAGTAGCTCTCACCATCTCTGGGCCCATGAGTGCCGACTCTCCTGGGTCAGTCCAGCAAAGTGGGGACCTGCAAGGTCGCCCGTACTGAGCCTCGAATGGTGCCATACAAATAGTGGAATGATAACTGTTGTTGTAAGAAAATTCCACCAATGGTAGGTGATCCTCCTTTCTATGACCGAAGTCAAGAATTCAAGCTCGAAGCATATCCTCCAGGACATGGATGGTCCGCTCTCTCTGACCATCAGTCTGGGGATGAAATGTTGTGCTCAAGAGTCACTGAGTCCCAAAAGCTTCATGCAATCCCTTCCACAACCGGGATGTGAAAAGAGAATTACAATATGAAATCATCGTGGATGTAACTCCATGAAGTCGAACTATCTCCTGCACGTAGAGGCGTCCCAAGCTCTCTACTAAACTATTCTCACGTATGGCTCAGAAGTGGTCCGACTTGGTGAGTCGATCAACGATCACCCAGATGGCATCATGTCCCCTGAACGTACATGGTAAAACTTTCACGAAGTCCATGGATATCCCATCCCACTTCCACTCTGGAACCTCAAGGGGATGATTCAAGCACGCTAGCATCTAGTGCTCAGCCTTTACTTGCTGACAAGTAAGGCACCGAGAAACAAACTCTACCACACACTTCTTCATTCCTGGCCACCAAAACTGACATTGGAGGTCCTGATACATCTTTTCCATGCCTGGATGTACCGCCAAAGGGGATGTATGGAAGTCCCTTAGAACCTTCTCCCACAATGTCACTGGTACTACTGTACGTCCTCTGAAAACGTTCTTCGCACCTTCTGAATATCCATCAGCAGCAATGCCTATGGATATCTGAGCACGTAGAGTATCACAGCTAACATCCTCGAGATGTGATTCCCTAACTCGTTGTAAGAGTGGAGGGGTAAGAACCATTGACTGAAGGTACGCTCCCTCATCCCCATCCACGAAGGATAATTGTAAAGAGACCAACTGCCCCGTCACCTCATCTAGAAACTACGAATTGGATTTCCTACTAAGAGCATCTTCCACCATGTTCCCCTTCCCATGAGTATAAATGATCTCAAAGTCGTAATCTTGGAGGAACTCATGCCATCACCTCTATCTCAAATTCAGATCCTTCTGAGAAAAGATATATATGAGACTCTTGTTATCAGAGTAGATGGTAAACCGCTCACCCATCAGGTAGTGCCGCCACATCTTCAACGCGAAGACTATCGCTGCCAACTCAAGATCATGGGTCGCATAGTTCTACTCGTGTGGCCTCAACGGACCTGAGCCATAGGCAATAACCACTTGCCTCTACATCAGGACACAACCATGCCCGTTTCATGATGCGTCGCAGAACACTATGTAATCGGCACCCTCTTCCAGTAATCTCAAGATCGGGGCGCTCATCAAACTATGTCTCAAATGTTTGAAAGCTTGCTGTTATCTCTTAGTCCACACGAATGGCTACCAATTTTGGGTCAAAGATGTCATGGGTGATGCAATCTTGGAGAAATCTAGGATGAATCTCTGATAGTATCCTGCCAACCCAAGGAAACTCCACACCTCCGTCATGCTCCGGGGTGGCACCCATGCTAGCACTGCCTCCACCTTGGCTGGGTCCACTGCTACACCATCTGTCGAGATAACGTGTCCCAGAAAATGGACCTCCTGTAACCAGAACTGACACTTCGAGAGTTTACCATACAACTGGTTCTCTCGGAGTGTATCCAGAACCATCCTTAGTTGTCTCGTGTTCTCCTCCTCGGACGCAGAGTACACAAGGATGTCATCGATGAGGACCACTAAAAACTGGTTTAGGTAGACCAGAAAGATCTGGTTCATGAGTCCCGTGAACACTTCCGGGGAGTTTGTCACGCCGAAGGGCATCACCAAGTACTCATAGTGACCGTAGTGACATCGGAAAGTCATCTTCGGTATATCCTCGTCCCGTTCTCGCAACTGTTGATAGCCTAATCATAGATCAACCTTCGAGAACCATCATTCCCCTCTTAATTGGTCGAAGGGGTCATCGATCCTTGGTAGTGGATACCGGTTCTTCACGGTCACCTGATTCAAGCACCGGTAATCCACACATAGCCTCAAGCTCCCGTCTACCTTCTTGGAAAACAGCACTGGGGCCGCCCAGGGTGAAATGTTGGGTCTCACAAAGACCTTCTTCTTCACGTCATCCAGCTGCACCCTCAGCTCACGAAGCATTGCAGGAGGCATCCGATATGCTGATGCTGATATAGGTGTCATCCCGGGTTGCAAATCAATGCAGAAATCTATCTCCTTCCGGGGAGGTAGCCCAGGGACATCCTCCAGAAAAGACGTCCTCGTACTCAGCCACTACTGCTGGAAATTGGAAACTCGTAACATTTGATGCACCAAGGGCTAGGCTAGCCAACTGATGTAAAATCGGTTGTTCCCACCTATGCACGCATCCATCCTACGCTGCCTGGGTCTCTCCTTCACCGAAAAAATAGAACCTCGTTCCATCACTGCGGGCACACCACACCCTTCACCTAAAACAGTCGATCTGGGCATGAACTGTGGATAGCCAATCCATACCAAGAATGACATCGTAAGGCCTCGATGATACCACCAAGAGGTTCCAACTGAAACTCTCGCCTCCAAGGGTCAGGTCACACTATCTACAGAGGTGTGTGATCTATGAATCTTCTCTAGTTGGTGTTTCTAAGCATAAAGGTCGAGTCAATGACTCAACTGGAATCTCAAGGTCTCGAACAAGATAAGCATCCAGAAAGGAATGACTAGCACCTGTGTCTATCAATACAGAAACCAAAGTAGAAAAGACACAGATAGTACCTTTAATCATTCCAGGAGTACATGGGTCATAAGCCTCTGCTGACTACAGTTGTCCCTGCCTCTGTCCACCAGCTTTATGAGTCTGGGGTGGACCTCCTGGGGGTGGTGGTGGTAAAAGGTCAAAATGTCGACCATCTTCAGCTACTCTCACAGCTCCCCTGCCATGTCTGCCACCCCACGGATATGTTTTCTCCACACGTTGCCTCTACCTCGGTGGTCCATCCACTGCTCCCGTGTCAGTAGTACGACGGGTCAGACAATCTCAAGCGAGATGTCCCCTGCCATCACATGAGTAGCATCGCCTCTCTCAAGGCTGACTGGATGCGCCCTGCAAACCCTGTACGGAAGATCCCCGGTCCTAGGTTCTCCTCTGGAAATGTCTCCCATGCTTGGGTCCTTGACGTCGGCTCCCTGGTGTCGAGGTCTCCGCTCCAGCTCACTTGCTACTGACAACTATCGGCTATCTCTGCTCTTCCAAGAAGATCTAGACCACCAAAGCCTGCTCGAGCACCCCAAAATAAGTAGGAATTCTCATAGGGATGATGCTAGCTCGGATATCTCTGTGCAATCCACACTCAAAATTCCAAGCTCTGAAGTACTAATATTTGACCATGTCCACCGAGTACCATGAGAAGTCGGTAAATCTCGATGAATAGTCAGCCACCGTCATGGTTCCCTGCTGTAGCTGAAGAAGCTCTTGTATGCATATGGCTCTCAGGGTAACCAGTGAAAACTCCTCTTTGAAGAGGCGCTCAAACTCCAACCATGCATGTGTCGCCTCGTCGGGGGTCTATATAATCAAACTCCACCATCGACCAGCTAAGCCCTGCAGAAGGCTAACTGCCAGGATCACCATCTGGTCTGCTGGTGTCCTGACCAAACAGAAGACTCTGGCCACTGCCTCAAGTCAGTCCTCTACTTCCAGAGGTTCAGGCTCGCCTCAAAACCTGAAGGGTCTCTGTCTTTGAAACTCGTGGAGTGCGCTCAGCCTGCGCTCCTCCTCTACTGGTACAGTAGACACTAAACACTAATCCACAAGTGGAGGGATAACTGATACACCACCTGGTGGTAAAACTGGGGGATCCGGACCCTGTATCGAGGATTCATCACTGAGGGGGTCATCCTCGTGACTAAGCTGTTGGATCCTAGCGGGCGTGCATCGCGGAGGCATCCTGTTAAAGAAATAAGATGTATCTCATTCAGTGAGTATATCTGGAGAGATGACTCAAGAAGGACATGGAAACCACAACACATTCCTATATGATGCATGTACCATTATTTTCCCCTGCAACTAGTGTTCTAATGCTCCGAGTCGAAAATCATGTTATCAGAGTCTTGGTGTATGGATACGTCGGCCCCCCGCACCAACACTGGGATCCCTGGCCTGAAAGCCGAACTCGAAACACTTAACATTGTTGCCCCAAACCAACTCACGGACTCTCGGTCCTATGGGAGAACCGACCACCTCTGATACCACTCTGTCATGACCCATCCCAGTGGGGCCTGAGCCGCAACTCCCCATGCCCGCCTCCAATAGGCCAGGGGCTGGTGACTAGCACTGAGTAGGAACACTACTAACATGGGAGGAATTGCCTATAAACATGTACACACGCACACACATCTCCAAGCCCACAAAGCTGAAAAGTAAAAACTACTAAATGGAAAATATGCATGCATACACTAAAACCCAACCAACAGAGTACGATAGGAAAGTAAAGTAAAAGAAAGTAAAACCTCGAGCCAAAAGTACAAGACCACCAAAATTAAAGTCTGTAACAAAGGTACTGGGTTTGCAATCTGTAGCCGTAGGAACACACCTCGGCCCGCTTCATCTCAATGAGTGTCGTCCAGACCTGGTCCACCTAGAATCCTGTTAAAGGCTCGCTCGTCTGCACAAGACACGACACGTGTGGGAAAGGCCTATGCAGGGGTGAGTATAACAATACCTAGTAGAATACCCCGAAACCACAAAGGAAAATACAAAAAGGGAAAATACCACAAAGGGAGATAAAATCATCTCTACACAGTATATGTCTACTATTATATAATAAGAATATCCAGATATACTCACACACAAATGACTGTCGCTAGACCACCACTAAGATCCAGCTTGATGATTCAACTAAGCATGCAACTGGGAGAACACACTCCTAGGTCTGAAGAGAGAGATACGAAGTACTAGTTCTAGGAGTACACACTCCACAAGTACCTTGAGAACATGATGCTTAGATGAGGATCACAGCCACATCATGGGGTGATTCCTGACAACTTAGTCTGAGCTAATCAGCTAAGTAGAGGATCAGCGCCTGGGTTATGTTGGTCACGTCGATACCAAGAACTCTACTTAGGGTTCCAGGAATGAATAGAGGATCCGGCTCTATGTCTCACAAAGGGGATTCCAAAAACTCTATTCAGGAAGTTCTGTTGAAAGGATCATACTCTTGTGTAAAGGAAATGATACCAGAACATTCAGGGAAAGGACCAAGGGTACAAACCCTAAGAAAACTAGTCCAAGTCACAGAAGGCAAGTAGCTCAAGTCATTTAAGACAGGCTACATGGCATGTAGTAAGGTTACACGCCATGTTCCTTCATCCCGGGTAATGCCCATGTAAATGACCCATGTCATTCGTTCAAGCCGAGTAAAACTAAACTACACAGCGTGTAGAAAAATTACATGCAGTGTTCCTTGACCCTGGGTACAGCCAGTGTAACCGACTCATGTCATTCGGCTTGTCGGATAGAAAGAAACTACATGGAGTGTAGAAGAATCACACGCCCTGTCTGAGCATCTGGGGATTGCTCCGTGTACGCTGGCCATGTGCCCGTACACGGTCTATGCCCATGTCCGTGTCGTCTGCCAGTGTACCAGTACACGAGGTATCCCGTGTATCTGGCAAGGTCTGGCCGGGGAGGGGTATACACGGCGTGTCCTTGACCGTGTACCCTACCCATGTCTGTGTACTTCCAAAGTACACGCCAGGTAAATCTGCCGATGAACGCACGCCGTGTAGCCCATACTACACGACGTGTAGTCGGGAAATTTCCAAAAGCGTTGTCTCCCTCCGCGCGCCTCAGCTGATCCTTCGGATCTTGATCCAACCGTCCGATCATCACAAAACTCCGGATTTGGGGTTATCCCTCTCCTACGAAACTGATTCCGTCGGTTTTGGGTTCCCGATCGGCCTTGATGGCGCGTCCTGATCTGTCCACACGAAAATACCCAAAGAACGGGAATTCCAAACCACACCAATTTTTCTGTCGTCGTCACCGTCGCACCTCTGATAGGTCGTCTTGAGGTTGGATCTTTGATTTCATATTTTTGCGCCAACAAACGAATGCGCAACGATCGATTTCCTCCATGAATGTGTAGAACACAGACAAAGAACGCGTAGGAATCGGGAGAGAAAAACACAACAATCGAGAGGGATGAACCTCTATCGATGTTCGTGTCAATCTTGGTTCGTCACCGTTAGAAGGTTCAATGAAAACCAAAATAAATTTCAAGAATCAAATCCCCACGATTTCTAAAAAAGCCCATTTCGAAAGAACGATCGATCCACGGCTAATCTGTTCATGGATTAGTTTGCGTTCGTTGTGGAAATCAAAAATGGGGATGAAATCACAATTTAAACAACCTACCTAGATTCTGCGGCGTTCGTCAGCGATGATCCGGTCGCTGTGTCGTCGTCGCCACGTTGGGAGGTTTTCTCCAGAGCCTCTCGAGCAGCCAAAGGATTCAGGGTTATGAGGTTTGTAACCCTGGACCCTTGCTCTGGTCTTTAATTAAAAAGGAAAGGCATATCTATTGCAGTAGATTCAAAAGATTCTGATGTAGAATAAAATATTTTCATTTAAATATTTCATTACTATTACGTCCCAAAAACTGGATTTCACCACCGACCTGCGCCGACTGATATTAGGCCTCGCCTAAGGTAAAATCGTTGTTCTATACACAGCTGTCCCCTCAAATTTCTGATCCGATCACCCATTTGAGAGTTATTCCACCTTTTCAGGAAAACCGCATGCGCGCGTAATTTAATTATTAAATTAAATTCAAACATTTGTTTTGGGCTCACCGGGACTTGGAACTGCACGCCATCTTGGAGCCTGGTCTCGAATTAATTCCCATATAATATTAATATAACACGTGGAAAAATCCGGGACATTACATGGAATTAATTTCAACAAGTATATTTTATTATTATACAAAAAATAAAATAACAAAATTTGTGTGAGAAAATATTAATATCATTTCAAATGTTTTAAATATAGAAATATTTTAAATTTTCTTGTTAATTTTCCTAAGAATAATGATAATTAAAATGTTTGTATTCTCCAAAAAGATCATTAATGAATAAAATTATGGTTTATTTAATGTTATGGGATAAATTTTTCAAAATTTTTTCAATTCATCAAGAAATATAAATAATTAGTTTAAACACAACCTTCCATTTCTTGTTAGCGTAAGTGGAGAGGAAGAGAAAGATATGGAGCTTGAAGGTGATAATAAATTCATAGATTAAACCAGACAATCTAATAAATCTCCATATAAAGATAAGTGTTATAAAAATGATAATTCTGAAAAAGTTTGAATAAATAAAGAATTTAAAATGATTTTAGAGATTATTTATTTCTTAAAAAATAAAAGAAAACTTAGGAATGAGAATAAATCATTGATTTAGTCCACAAAAAATTCAAAGGTAACAATCAGTAAAAAAAATTGTAATGTGATTTCTAGTGTAATATTAGTGTTTTAAATTCTATTCATACTGTAAAAGATAAGATACATATTTATATAATTGATTAATCGATTTAAATTCAATACGAGGTTCACTAACTTGAAGATAATTTTCATAAAGAATAAATTTCATTGAATAATATTTTGGTTGGTTTTAAAAATTATATTAAAGAGGTGTTTGAGTCCTTTAAATTGTTAGATAATGTTTTCAATTCCCCTAAGTAGCACGATTATATTATTATAATATAGTTCAAAATATTATTTGATGAAAAATGATGGTAATAAAATAAAATCTAGGGTGACGATGAGTTTAAAAATCAATTTTTCATAGAAAAGGTGATACACACATTATTACATCATTTATTTGTAAATAAACAAAATACTATATGGAAGATAATTTATATTGAGGCTTATATAAATAGAAATTTAACTTTAAAAGAAAATCATAATTAACCATGAGATGGTTATAAAGAATATATGAAATTTGTAATCAATGAAAAAGAAACATGAATATTTAAATAAAATATGTTTGAAATCCACGAAAAGATTTATAATTAAATGAATATATTTTTATTTATGAGATTATGAAAAGAAAGCATATATTTGTTAGTAAAACCTTTATTTATCATAATAATCAGCATGCATTGATTTGGGGTTTATGGTATCTTAATATTTAAATAAAAAACTAACACAGTATCCTAATGTGAAAGTAGATGTGAATGATATATGTGTCTCTCTTGAGGATACATATGCTCGATTTGATCAATGAAAATATACACCTGATAGTTTTCATATAATTATACTGGTGTAGGTAGAGAAAAAAGGTAACTCCAAATCTCATAAAGAGAAAAAGTAACAAGAATATGAAAATGTATCAAAGACTGTATATAAATCTTTAAAAGGTGAAAAGCCATGGATCATGGATATCGGTTCCTCGTGACATATTTCATGAATTTTAAATACCCTTAAAAAATTCAAAAAATATAATGGTTGTGTTGTTACATTTTATAATGATTATAAATTAAATATAAATTCAATTCAAAACACACAATTAAAGGAAAATAATGTCACCTAAAATTGTGCTCTCTTCATATATGGATTGGGGCAGAACATATTATGTGTATCTCAATTTTCTATTAGTATAAATGAAGCATTTTTTCATAATTATATATTTTTTATTAGATTATTAATTATTGGAATAAAAATTGTGATAGGGAGGAAAACAAGGGCTAATTTATTTCAAAATGTAAAGGAATGAATTTTTTCTGTTTGAGTATGATGGGGAGAGTAAATTATTTGATAAAATACATGGTCACCTTGGTCAAAGGAACATGACTAGACTCATCAACAATGATGTTATAAGATATACACCTAAGATGAACTAAAAGTATGAAAAACTATTAATTTTTTTTATAAATGGAAGATGATAAAATAGATTCAAAACACCATGAAAATTATAACAAATTCATAATATTAAATAATTTTTCTTTTTGAAATTTATAACTTATGTTTATTTTATCAACACATGAAATATGATATTGACATTTATTACATATATTTATTTGTTTTAGAAAATATATAAGGGTATGTTATCAAATGATTCCATCATGATAGTTATTATTGGTACAATAATAGAAATTTTGAGAAATTTCATGAAACCCATGGAATATGGCATGAATATAAGGATCCACACATGCTAAAAAAATAGGATATTTTAAGGAAATAATCAATTTTTGGCTGACATGGGAAGAATTATACTATGGGAGAATAGAACATCACATTATTTTTGGAATCAAGGGGAAATAGCAGTTGGCTACATTCTCAATCAGTGCTAACAATAACATTATTCAATTAATATATCTTATATAATTTATTTCACAAAGAAACCATATATGAAAAATTTTAAGGTTCTAAATAATATATCAATATCAAAGAAATAAAAATAGGTAAATTCATTGAATGGGTTGATAGAGGTATTTTTCTTAGTTATATACCTATAGTAATAATGTATATGAGTTATAATGATAATTTTATAAATATTGAGGTCAATATTAATGTTATTTTCTTAAAGATCATGGTACATCAAAAATTAAAATGTAATCTAATTATTATATTAATATAGATTATAAAATTTATTATGATTATAAAAGTAAGAGAAAATTTGGTGTTTTAGGTTTTCAGTATCTAAAATTTGAATTATAGGTATAATGTGATAAGAAATTCCTATTACAAGTTGGGTGTTTGTTCTCATTAATGATGAAAAGTGCAAAACAATCACTAGATATAGGAAATAAGGTGTTCAAACATAACAAACATTGAGGGGTTAAAATCATATAAGTATAACCAATCATTTTTTGAGGATTTATAAAATAATGAATGAATAAATTATATATAAGGGTAGTAAAATAAAATTAAAAATAATGACACATGGGAGTTAGATTCAAATTTTAAGGGTGATAATTCAAAAAGGAATGAAATTTTATTTTTTATGAAATAATCATAATGAAAATGTTTAATCGGCATGGAATATTGATTATTTTGTTTATAAAAATTACTCTTAAAATTAGTGTATTAATTTTAATGTGAATAAAAAAAATTAAGTCTTGAAATTACTAAAAAAATTCATACAATATGTGATAAAAGAATCTATATTGTTTTCAAAATGGATATGAAGTCTTTATTAGTGATTGTGGAAATATATATGGAGGTGTACATTGAAAACAAAAATAACTCATTGTTTTCAATGCTTGTTATCATGTGTTAATGAATAAGTATGAATTTCTTGTATTAATTAAGAATCTATAGAAATTTATTCAAAAGTAAAATATATACTAGAAAAATAATGTTTAAAATAGTAATTGTGGATTATAATATATATTTCAAATAAAACTAAACTAAATCTGTTATTTTGATAGTGTATGCTAATGAAATAATTTTTTACCAAAAAAGTTGGAAATTGTTAATAATTAACAACCTAAATTATGAAATAAATTTAAATTTATATGGTTAATAAGGTCAAAATTTTCAATGTTTTGAAATTGGTGAATATATAATACAATATCATTATTTCAAAAAAAATATGCTCAAAGTTATTTGGAATGATTTTGAGTAAAATTATCAACATAATTATACACTCTTAGTGCAATTAGAAATAAATATTCAATGGATGAAGAAGAAATGAGTGTTTATAAAAACGATTTCTCAATTCAAAATGATAATACAGTCAACATAAAATCATAACAAATTGACATCATGTTTGTTTTTATACATTTTCTTTTATTAAAAATTAAATAAATGGATTCAAATCATATAAAAATAAATATATCTTATGATATATAAAAGGAAATATTTATTTTTATTGATCTTTAAAAAACTATATTAAGATTTATGGTTTTTCTAATACTAATTGGGTGATGATATTAAAGAATGAAAGTCTTCCTCAATTAGAGAATTAAATATTTTAGGAAGATAGGTTTTTTGGTACCCTAAGAAGTAAAATTTATTAACATTTTCAATAATAAAATATTTGAATTTTTATACTCAAAATCCATGAAAAAAATGATTTTGAATAAGATTAAACATAAATACATTATGGTAGTAGTCAAATATTTATTAGCAATTAGGTGAGAACATTGAAGATAAACCATATTATCAATGAATATAAGGAATTATTCAATTACAAGACATATTTATATGAAAGGATGATATTTAATTGGATCATTTCCACTATTTTTGTTTGTGTTTTTGTAACTAAAAATGTATTATTTTAATTATTCCCTCTAATGTGAGTTTAGAAAAGAATAAAAGATTATTGTTTCTGAATATTACACTATCTATAGATGAAATTGATGATTTGATTATTAGATTTATTATTAATTATTATTTTAATTATTCTATAGTTAATATCTAATTTATTGTTTTTTTTTTATCATTATTCTTATAGTATTTTTTATCTGGGATAAATCTATTTTTTTTATAGTTAATAATTTTCAAAGTCAAATGTCGTACACTTGGTTCTAAAGTATTATGTAAGGAAGCAAAGTATTATTATTATGAATGTCTTATGAAGATAAATTTTGATGAATTAAAAAGTATTATAATGTTTTCAAATGTTTTATTATAAAAACATAATTTATTTGGTTTTCAGTGAAATGTTACGATGTTCATATTATGGAAAAAGGAAAAACTGCTACTTGAAATAAAAAATATTAAGAAATGTCTAAGATCCTGAACTTTTCTGGAGATATATCAAGCTTGATTCTAGGTAATATTTTTCTTTATTTTTAGTATATCATATTTTAATTTTACCTTGGGTGTTGGGTGGAATTGGATTAATTTTTGAAGGAAGTGGGGAAGTGCGTGGTTGGCGCATGTTTTTTCCAAACTACGTGCTTATCCCAGCAAACTGTGCAAACCCAAACATTGGGGTTTTTAATGGATAGTGCATGGTTTATCAAATTATGCACCCTATTAGTAGTAAATGTGTGAAAACCTTGGGTGAGGCTCATGTTTAGGGTTTACGGTTACATAGAAATGTTCACGTGGAGTTTCTGAACAATTGAAAATAGATTAAAAATTCTCAAACCCCCTAAACATCAACCTAACTCGACCGAATATGACCCTAAACATTTCCCCTAATTTTTGTAGGTTTCTATATTTATTAAAAGTCCTTATGACCTCTCTTAATAATGATTTGAATCCCATATTGAAGATCTATACCTCTCTTAGTAAGGCATTCCCACCTCGTATGGTTTAATCCTAGTATCCCATATTTCTATCATCTATTGATGGTATGTTTTCCTTTAATTATTATATATATGTATATCTAGTTTTTTATCTTGATTCCTTTGATATTAGATCTAGGTTTTAGATCTAGATATCGTTCATTGTTAGTATCTTCATTGGCATGCTTCAATTGGGGATTTCTGTTGGATATCATATTTCATCGATTTTTAGGTAGGTGGTATAAATTGAAAACACAATACTCTTGATTTAATTGCATGTATGTAATTATGAAATTACAAATTTCCATGGTTGGAAAATTTCACTGATCATTGAATGGATTTAATTTAATTTCCATGTCATAACGACTTCAGTTTAAATTAGGGAAATTGATATTGGGAGAATTGGATTAATTAATTGGTGAAATAATTAATCAAATATTATGATTGTGAAATTGATGGGAAATTGGGAATGTGGAAATGGTAATTAATGTGATATGAATTAATTGAAAATGGTATTATGAGATGGCTGACATGACCATAATGGGTTAATTGGTTATATGAATTGAATATTGATAATCGGTTTAATTGTTAATTGAACAAATAATTTAATGTGATTAATGTATTAAATCATGAATTTTTGTCATAAATTTTGATGGTACCATGATGTGAAATATTGGTAAAATGGTTAATGTTTTTTAATCTTGATTGATTTGATATAAGTGACTTGTGTGATTGATTGATAAATGTGTGTGAGGCATATTATGTTGCTTCGAAATCCTACGGGGTTAAATTGATTAATGTGTGTGGGACATGGGTTGTTGCTTAAAAATACCATAGTGATAAATATATAAATGAATGTGGTACACTGACTATTTCATCAAAATCAAACTAGTGTGATTGTTTGGAAAATGATTTTTGGGACACAAAGAGTTGCTTCAAATACCAACGAGGTTCTAGTCATGACATTCTAGGACAAAAATATTGTCATTGGGATGTGGTTCCAATTGGACCTAATATGAATTGAAATGAAATGATAATTGATAACCATGAAATTGTGAAATATCTCATACTCGATAATGGAACGAAGAAGGTATTAAAGTTTGGGTTTCTTCAGGAACCTGATGTTTATGTGGTTAAATAAAGTCTAATTGAATATATGTGAAAAGTTTACATTATTTATTGTATTTTATTCTTTATATAGCATCATACGCTATTATTGACTGGATATTTCTTTATACACCATTGGTGGTGGTGTACTATGTTTTACTCACACCCTACTTGATATTACTGATGTGTACCCAAATAGATTTCATGTTTGTAAGTGAGGATAAGGGAAAGAATCCTTTATAAGATGGTTGAGATGGGATGAAGAAACTTAGAGGGAACCAAACATGATCCAAGACCCCGGTTGGAATTGCTAATTTATTTATTTATTTTGAGTTTGTTCATATTGACACTTAATGTGAATTTATAAGGACATATCTGTTATTATTTTTTGATATTTTATTTCATGTTTTGGTCAACATGTGATACTTTTTTGGTTTTGTTATTGGTTATTATTACATATTTGTTCTATTTTTATACTTTGATAAAGATTCTATAGTATTTCCATGATCAATATTAGACCCTTGTTGCAATATGGAAACCTTTGGTGTATGGGGAGGCACATCTAAGGTTATGTGATCAATGGGATCGGGGCACTAGTGTGTGGAACTTGGGTTGGGATATTACAAAGTGGTATCATAGGAAATTTTCCTTTCTTTTATATTCTTTATTCATACCATTTGGTAAAGGTAGATATGATACTAGGAAGAGTTTGGATTTAAACATGATCTCATTCATGGGAGAATCTAAACCATGTATGAGGTTAAAAGTCAAGTACTTAGGGTGGGTTTTTTTGTTATTAATGTCTGTTGTTATAGTCGGATTTTATTTCACCTTGAGTGATGCACTTATTGTGTGATGTGATTATTGTTTTTTAGATTTATGTTATTTTAATCATGTCCTATAATGTAATTAGAGTTGAGTATTCATGTATCATTTATAGGAATGCACGAGAAAATGGGTTCTTGGTAAGTTGTTGAAATTGAAATATTTTTCCCTGCTTGTGTAACAAAAAATAAAAAAGGTTCCTAATATGAATTGAAATTTGTAAAATGATATATGATTTGAATAAATGGTTGTCTAATTAGAAACATGAATAATGATAATGTATTTACCTTAGTTAATCAGGAACAAGATGTAGGATGGTTAGGGGTAGTAGAAGCACCTCAGTTTTGACCATGTGGTGGGGTTTAGGAAAATGACTTGTTATAGATTTTGGGAAAACCTCCTGTTAAGTTATGCTAATGTTGTGAATTGTGTCCTAAGATGTGATTTTTAAATTTTAGAGATATCCCACTATGATGACACTTTTTGATAGGATGACATGTGTTTATGGATAAAAATGACCCTCCAACAGTAGAACCTATGGAGCCTATAGTGCTAGGTGAGGAAGTCATAGAGTAGTTTCAAGAGAACATTTCTTGATTCATACAATTTATGGATAAAAACCTAGTGTGGGTTGTGAATGGAATGTTTGAAATTCAATGAGTGTTTCCAGTGTTTTACCCTCTGACGTTTATTGGATAGTGTGGACTTGAGGTGGTAGAGTTATAGATTGAGTTCATCCGGACTATACATGACCACATAGAGACTCCTGCTAAGAAGATGGTAAAATTGGATACTTACATGTTACATGGTAAAGAAAATTATTGTTGGAACATCCATACATGGGATGGATAGCTGGATAGTATGGAGTAGAAGGGATTTTTTTGATAATTCTCAAGAGAACATTTATTTGGAGATAGATAGATGGGTGAGAGTGGGTAAGTTTGCATCATTGACTTAGGGAAGTATGTCTCTGATGTAATATGATTTCCAATTTATTTAATTGTATAAATTTTCTCCAATGATGGTTAGATATGAGATAACTATGAAAAGGCATTTCCAGGATGGACTTGAGTATGATATTATGTCCCAAGTTAATAAATATTGGTTGAAAAAGTTTTTTGAAGTGGAGTATTTGGCTATCATATCTGAGGGGAAACTGAATGAAGATTTTAGTGAAATATATGAGGTTTATTCAATATGGTTAGGTGGTATGTATTTTGTGGGTAGGAATCATCATTATGATAATTTTAACCATAACACTTGATAAAAGAGTGTCCAGGGGGAGTATCAGTTACATGGGATCTTACCGAAGTTACTTTTCACCAGTGTGGTAGGTTGGGTCACTTTCATAGACATTATCCCCGTCCCTTGGTAGAGTGACAAGATTTCTATAGGATGATACATCTATAAATGTTTTGTAGGAACCCCTGATATATAGTTAATGATGGAAAATCAATGTAGAATCATATTGTGGGAAGATATAAACCGCATCAGTCTGGTAGGTAGAGGTATATGGATGTGGAGGTAGAGGCAGTTGACATCATTCTTTTGGGAAAGAGAATATGTATCATCAAAATGGTGTAGCATAGGGTACTCAGACTGTATCACGTGAAAGAGGTGTTGGACAGTTTTTTTTATTTAGCCTACACTTGCGGATAGTGACCAAAGATAGTTAGATGTACTATTATTCTGTTTTAAAATCTATCTAATTCTCTATTTGATACCACTAGATATCATTATTTTATATCTTCACATCTTTTGAATAGTTTGATCATGGTGGTGGAGTTCAGGAGTGGGGTTATGATGATCGATACACCTTTGAGAGTACAGTCAAAAGACATCTGTTTGTGCCAGGGTTGTTCTCTCGGTGTTGGTGAGTATCATTTTAGTTGGGTTCTTTAGATCATTAACATTCTAGGATTTGACCTAATTATGGATATAGACTAATTAGTAGCATATCAATACCACATTAATTGTTACCTAATGATAGTGACATTTACATATCTAGAGGTTGACAATTATATTCACCAGGGAGAGTGGGATATCTAAGAGGGTTGTGTAGGGCCAGTTCATTAGTACCTTGGCGAGATCACTCCCCAGGTTGATAGTCTATTGCTAGATGATGAAGGTGTAAATTAGGTGCCTTTCCACCCATAGTTGATAGGTTCTAGGATAATATTTATGAGTACTTATCAAGTATGACACCTGATAGTGGTGTGGAATTTAAAATTGAGATCATTTCAAGGGGTGAGCCCATTTCTATTTCACTATACAGAACAAAAACAACAGAGCTTCAAGAGATGAAGTTTCAAGTGGAATAGTTGATGGACAAGGGGTTTATTTGTCTGAATATTCCACCTTGGGTTCCTCCAGTATTATTTTCTAAAAGGGTGAAAGAACCTTGTGATTGTGTGTTTATTACTAACAGTTGAACTGGATAACAATGAAGAACTGTTATCCTATTCTGCATATCTAATACCTTTTTGACCAGTTGAGATGATGTTGTGTTTTCTCCATGATCGACTTGAGAGCAGAGTATCATCAGTTGAGATTTATTCCTTTTGATATACCACTAAATTCTTCCATAATATGGTATATACTTTATGATTTCATCTTGATCCCATTCAGTCTAACAAACTCACCTATAGTGTTTATATCCTTGATGAACAGAAGCTTCCATGCATAATTAGATCAATTTCTGGTTGTGATTGTGGATGACATCTTGGTGTACTCCATGACTGATGATGATGATTCCCAATATCTTTACATCATTTTGAGTACATTGGGATATCATCAACTATAAGCCATGATATCTAAGTGTCATGTTTGGATTGATTAGGTAAATTTTTTTGGGTCACATAATCTCAAAGGAAGGTGTGTTAGTGGACCCAGATGGATTTCTCATAGTGGTTTCTTTAAATAATCCCATGAATATTTTAGATATCCTTATTTTTAAGGAGTATGAGAGATATTATTGAAGGTTTATTCTAGAATATTTCCATTTGAAAACAAAAATTTAAAGCTTGAACAGGTAAGGGGTAATGATTGAATGGTCTGGATCACGTGAGAATGCTTTCAATTAATTGAAGAATAATTTGTCAATGACACCGATCATGGTCCTATCGATGTCACTTGAGGAGTATAAGGGGTTTTTGTTCCACCTGGGATATATCTTAGAGAATTTTTGGTGTAGGGGATCGAGTTGTGGTGTATGTGCCATGATAGTTGAGGCCACATGAATAGAACTACCTTATTCATGACCTCAAGTTAGATACAATTATTTATGCTATAAATTATTAGTGATATTATTAGTTGGGAAAGAATTTTACTATGTATACTGATCACAAGGGAATAAATTATATCTTTTTATAGTAAGATTTGAATCTATGGTAATGAAGGTGGGTTGAGTATATGTAATCATTTTATTTTGATCTAGCATATATACCTGATAAAGGTAATAATGGTGATGACTCTTTATATAGGAAAACTAATAATTACGCAGTTTAGGAGTCTAGTAATGTGTGAAAGATAATTATTTTACTGGATGAGATGCATGTCGTGGTTCAGGCGATCTTGGAGTAGAGGACTCTCATATCATTTTTAGTGGAGTAAAAACTTTTCAGATAGATTAAAGATGGGAATTATGAGTTTCTAAAATGTTTTGCCTTGAGGTAAATACTTGAAGGTGCGGAGTCACATTATGATTTGACCTTATATGAGGAATATTTCATCTATTTTAGATATTGGGTCATTACACCTACGTGTTCATGAGAGGAGCTGATGCACGAAATTCATGACATGAAGTGGGAGGTTCATCTTGGTCTCACAAAAATGTATTGTAACATATAATGATAGTTATGGTGGCCTGGAATGAAAAAGGAGATAGTAGGGTTTGTGACATGATGCTACACATATCAATAGGTTAAGGTTGAGCATCAACGACTTGGAGTTTTACTATAGTCATTTCACATTCTAGAATTGAAGGGGGAAGATGTTACAATGGGCTTTGTAGTGGGTATCATAAGGATGACTCAAAAAAATGACGTTATTTGGGTGATTGTGGACTAGTTGAAAAAGGCATCACATTTCTTGCCTATATGGGAGACTTTATCCATGGATCGGTTGGAAGACTAGAATGTCTATAAAATATTTCTTCTGCACAAAGTTCCACGGATTATTGTTTCAGACCGTGACCAGCTCTTTAAATCAGGCTTCTGGAATGGTTTACAGAAGGATCTTAATACATAGGTTTTATTGTCTATGAAATCTCACCCCTAGATAAATGGGAAGATATGACTTACTATATAGGTGCATGAGGATATTATTCAAGCATGTGTCCTTGACATCGATGGGTCTTGGGAGAAGCACCTAGCATTAGTGGAATTTTCCTATAGAAATAGTTATCAGGTGAAGACTTAGATGGAACCATATGAGGATATTTATAGTAAATCATTTAGATCTACTTTTTTGTTGGGTGGATTTAGGTGAGTCAATGTTATTAGGACTGAGTCTCATAACAGAGAGGTCGAAACAAGTTCAGTTGATTTGGTAATGTATGGATATACTTCAAAGGTTATAGAAGTCATATGCTAAAATATGTTGATGATACCTTGATTTTGAATATAGCGATCATGTGTTCCTTTAGTTTTCTCTTCCATTGGATCACAATAGGATACAATAATAGGGAATGTTGGCGCCCATGTTTTTTGGACCGCTTGAGGTTGTTGAATGAATTAGGCTAGTGGTGTACAGATTTGATCATTCACAGAGGTACAAAGTAATGAATGATGTTTTTCATGTGTCATAGATTTAGTGGTATCACCCCGACCCTTCTCAAGTTATCTATGTGGTTGATGTTGAGATTGAGATCAATGCATCCTTTGAATATCATCTGATATGTGTGTTAGATCGTAGTGAGTATGTGTTGCGAGGAACAACTTTGCAGATAGTTTTTGTATTTTGGAAAAATTGACATGTTCAGAAGGAAACATGGGAAGGAGAAGTATATATGAGTGAATAGTGGACCAATATTTTTTACTCAGAATCATAGAGATGTTTGGGAGCAAAGCTCGAGGATGAGTTGTTATAAGGTGGGGAGATTATATGATCCGGTCCTTTTCCGGAGATCACTCGAGCTTGTTTTAAGGTAATATTTTTTATTGTATATTGTTTTCATACCTTGTGTATTTTTTGGGTGGAATTGTAGAATTTTTCAAAAAAGAGGGTTAGTGCAAGCTTGGTGTGTAGTTTTTCCAAATGGTGTGCCTAACCCATCAAACCATGTGAAACAAGATAGAATAGATTCTCAGTGTTGGGACACAGTATGTAAAACCATGTTCCCTCTTAGAAGTGACCATGAGACACCCTTGGCTGAGGAACATGGTTAGGGTGCATGCTTAGGGAAACCATGTGCCCCATATAGAAAACTGTGAGCATGGGATTTCAAACCCCCCCAAAAATAGTTAAATGATATACTGACCCCCCCAAATTCACCTTAAATCAACCCAATTTCACCTTAAATATTTCATCTCATTTTTTAAGTTCCAAGATGAATTTAAAGGCATTTTAACCTACATTATTGTTGATTCAAATCTTATATTGATGATATAAACCTCTCCTGATAAGAGATTGTCATCCTATAAGGTTTCCCCACTCTCTTTTGTCTTTCTCGCATCCTTTGAAGTGATGTTTTACACTATTTTTTTATCTAAATATAGGTTTGTTTTTTCTTGATTTTTTTGATCTTGGATATAGGTTTTGGATCCAAATATTATCTATTATCATTATATTTGTTGTTCTCATTCAATTGAGAATTTACATTGGCAAGAATTTGCCTTCAATTTTGAGGTAGGTGGTCTAAATTGAAAATCCAGTTATTTTAAATTAATAACATTATTTAATTATAAAATTCTCAATTTACATTATTAGAAAATTTAATTAATTAATTTTAATACCCATTCTATAATTATTTGGGTTTAAATTGGGGAATTTGAAATTGGTGGAATTTGAGTAACTAGTTGGTTAATTAATTAATGAAATCTTGTGATTGTGAAATTGATGGGAATTGGGATTCCGAAATTGGTCAATTAATGTGATATGAATTAGTTGATAATGGAATTATGAGATGGTTAACTTGACCTTAATAGTTTAATGGTTTATATAAATTGAATATTTCAAAATAGTTTAATGGTGAATTGCAAATATTATTTCATGTGATTAAAGAATGGAATCATGAATTTTTGTGATAAATTTTGATTGTTCTATGATTTAAAATCTTGGTAAAAGGATTAATGTTGTTTAATATTTATTGGTGTGAAATATGTGACTTGGGTGATTGATTCATAAATGTATGTGGGATATGGAATGCAACTTCAAAAGACTGTAGTCATAAATTGATAAATATGTCTCGGAAATGGTCTTATACTTCAAATTCCAATATTGATAAATTGATAAATAATTTTGGGACACAGACCACTACTTCAATAAAACACTTGTGTTATTGTTTGAAAAAATATCTGTGGGTCATAGACTGCTACATCAAATACCCATAGGGTTATAGACATGGCATTCTATGCCCAAAATTTTGGCATACAACTATGGTTCCAATTGGAATTAATATGAAGTGAAATGAAATTATAATTGACAACCATGGAACTGTGACATAGTTCAGACTTCAGCACGGGCTGAAGTAGGTATTGAGGTTCAGGTGTCATCGGGAACCTGAGATTTATGTAGTTAAATAAATAATAATGGAAAATATATAAATTATTTAAACTATTTCTTGAATCTTATTATTTATACATCTTCATACACTGTTATTGACTAAATATTTCTGTAGATTCCATTGGTGGTGGCATATGTAGTTGTACTGACACCCCACTTGGGGTTCCGAATCGGTAACCAAATAAATATCATGTTTGTAGGTCAGGGTAAAGAAAATTTTCATATGTTAGATGGATGAGTTGGGTTAGGTCATGTATAAGGGAACCAGACATGATTTGTGACCCATGTGGGATTTTCCAATGCCTTTATTTATTTTTTGTTTTTGCATATTGGCACTTGACACATATCTGGAATGACATATATGTTGTTAGTTTTGGATATTGTAATTCTAATTTTGGTAATCACGAGATAATGTTGTGGTTTGGTTATTAGTAATTATTATTTATTTCCCCTGTTTCGATTCTTTGATAGGTAGGGTATAGTCTCCCCATGATTGATATTATACCCTCACTGCATGTCATAATCCTCTTCCATGCAAACAGGAGTTCCTGAGGTCATGTTACTAGCCATCTTGGGGAACTAGAGTGTGGATCCTGTGTTAGGATGCTACATAATGTGTATAAAACTCTTGAAAGATTTAAATAGTCATATGCAACATAATAGTGAAGTCTTATAGAATATAAATTACTTTCATAAAATTATGTCTTAAGAAATATAATGTATTACGTCAATTTTTAGTGAAATATTCCGAAACATGAATGACATAAAGGATATGATGTATTAAATATTTTAATCCATATTAGATTTAATATTATTATAAAATATTTTTTTCTTAAAATATATGAAGTCTTCATAAATACAAATGATCAAAAACGTGACGTCTTTTGTGAATTAAAACTACTTATAATATTGTGAATAATTATGAGAATTAATGTTTTACATGATTCAGAACACATTGTAAATTTTTATTAAGTTGGTTATCTTATTTAAAATAGTCTTCTAAAAGTATATATATATATATTTTAATTAGTTTAATTATGGTAATATTTTTTATATATTTGTAAGTGTTTATTTATTTATAGTAATTAAAGGTATATTTTCTGGGATACTAATTGATTATTACAGCCACATTAAATGTGTAAACGCAAATGAAGTGTAACAACCCATGATTTTATAGTATGCATCTTTTTTAATTTAACTTCTTCAATAACTTACCTGGTTAAAAAACGATTTAAATATTTTTATTTAATTATTATACTTTTCTCCTACATTTTTTGAATAAATGGAATGAATTATATTAAGTAAATTATGAAAATATATGTTACACTTGTTTATAAAATTAATTCATTGGTTACCAATTAATTACAAATGAAAACAAATTGAATATAAATAAATTTGTTTATAAAAAATATTAATTCCCAAAATAAAATTTTATATTAATAAATTAAATTTATCACTATTAGTTAAATATATTAATGAAATTTATTTATTATATATTCAATAAAATATTTTTTCATTCATCTAAAACATTTTTAGAGATATCAGATATGAATTAATCCAATTTTTCACATAAAAATCTATATTTTTTAAAACGAATTTTTACCACCTTTAAGTGGAAATTTTTTCTAAATATAAATTTTGACACTTTTATAAATTATATTTGATAAAATAAAAAATATTTTTGAAGGAATAATATAAAAATTTACTTTCGTTAATTATTTTTTATTTTTATGATAAGTTTCCTTTTTTTGAATAGTAATGTGATTATTGGAATGGGGGTTCAAAGCCCATAGGGTGCAGGTACTGTAGCAGTACAGAAGCATACTGTAGTAGTGGCGGGCACTGTAGCAATGACAAGAACTGTAGCAGAGGCATGTCACTGTAGCGGCGACAGGTGACTGTAGCGACGGCGGGTACTGTGCAGTATTGTAGTAGCACGGGTACTGTAGCAGTACAATTCACAAAATGGGCCTTAGGCCAAAAATTTGGGCCTACGGGCCATTTTTCGAGCAAGAAAAGAATAAACAGTCTGACTCTAGTGATTCCTTGCATGAAGATCTCGACCAAGCATCTCATATTGAGGACACCTTCTACAAGTCAAGTGATAGGAAGGGGAAAAACCAATGGTCAAATCAGATGGTTTCATCATGCCAAGTTACAAAAACATTCGGAAGAAAAGAGACTATTCTCACCTTGAGAGAAATATAGTTACAAGATCCTTGTAGGCGTCTAGGAAGGAAAAATCTTTTATTCCTTCACAGCCAGAGATTATGTCACCTCCTACTAAAAATATTTTGGATGACTCTAATAATGATGAAGAAGAGGAACCTGCTGTGAAGGATTCCTATCAATATTATGACGATGTGAGTGAGGAATTATAAGTCTAGATGGAAGAGCAGGAAGAGATTGTATTTAAAAAATAAAACAATAAAGAAATTTCCATGGAGAACTACCTTCAAATAAGAAAGCTTATGTTCATTTTTATGGTGGAGAAATTTAAACAAAATCATGACTTTGATTTCAAGACCATTCCTTGGAAATGATTCTTGTTTTTCCTGCACTTATATTCCTTTTGTCATCAGCAGTTTCCTTCTCTTTGATGGAGATGATTTCATATTTTGTAGTGCCCGAAACTAGACATGCAAGCAAGTAGTTTCATCACTGTTCGTTTTTTCTGGATCAGCATCACCTCTCTTCTGCGATTCTATTTACAACATTCATTGGTGTGACTTAAGTGTTTCTTGTGTGGGAGGTACTGATTTTGTTTTGATATTCTCCAGCAGCTTGAAGATTTCCAAGCACTTGTTCTGGATCCATCTCGAGAGATTACATGGCAGATTGAAGAGGTAATTACAGCTAAATAGTTTTCATCTTCTAGAGATATGGTTGTATTGAACAAAAAATCTCTTGAGGCCTCTTTCATTTCCACTATGAATGTCATTCTTTGGGCTTTGAAAAGAAAGGATATTCTCGGAACTGTTGTGGCATGCTTTTTCGAACATGGATGCACTAAAATTGCTACATTCAGTGGATCTTCTCTCAAAGTGTACTGCCTTATAGCTAAGTCGTATGGCAGTTTATATTCTGTTGTCAATGGAGAGCTTGTGGCCTAGGCTGCCCAGGGAGACGTGAGATGCCTGGGGTTTTGCAATGTGGAAGTGCATGGCCATTAAATTGATTGATGTGAAGTCTTTCACTTCGTCCTGATTTTTTATGTTATGGTTTCTCAGTGGCGGATTGGATCATGGATGGAAGCCAGTACACTTTTCCACTTTTTCTTATTCAATGTTCTGTGTCTGATGGCTTTTTTTCTTTGTAAAATTTCACTGCTTCTTGTTGTTGTACACTATTTGAACCTTGTTTTCCTCTGTAAACATTATTTTCTTAATAAAATTTTGAGGGATATGAGTTGGGTGACCAATTCATGTCTCCATTTTTCAAAATAAAATTGGAATAACAATAAAACTATTAAGAATAGTATTATAGACGTTATAAAAATAAACTCACCTATTTGATTACAAATAAAATCATTCCATCTTATATATGGTAATATAATATAATTATATCATAGTATAAATAAATAAATGTTTATGAAATTATTAATTACATGTTGATATGTTTATCAAACATAAATGTTTATTTTCAATTTTATAATTAATATATTGATGAATATTCGTAAAACGTATCCAAAAATTAATTTTTTTTCTAATAATTATATGATAATTTTTGGATACCTTAATTAATTTTTGAATGTTTTATCAAATTACTTATATTTTTAAATGGAATATTTTTACAACAAATGGTGATATTAATTAAAAAATTTAATTTAATTTTTTATAAAATTATTTTCATAAAATGGAGTTCATTTTATAATTTTCCACAACATAAAATGGCTAGGTTTTTTTTTTGTTATTTTTATAAAATATTTGAATTTTTTGTGAATAGTGAAATAGGGTAATTTATGGTATATATACATTATATGAATGATACACTATTCCTTGAGTCATTGATGTTGTAAGAGCCATTTTTAAAAATAAAATAAAATTTTTACTGTAATTAATCACAATAATAAAAACAATTTATAGTCTTGATCCAAAATAGTAAAAAATTGAAAAAAAATTTCATAAAACATCACTCTCCCCCACTATAAATACCACCCATAAACACCCTTTCCCTTCACACCATTAGTGATTCTAACCATGTCAAATTTCTACCAAATAATAATCCTAATCCCCTAACCCAAATCCAGGGACCTTTTGACTCAATAAATAAAAAAACCAATCTTCATAAGGTGGTTCTCAGTTAGGAGAATTCAAGAGGTAAAAATCCTCTTTATTTACTTTTCAATTTCTTTTATTTTCTTATTTTTTCCTCACCTACCCTATCTAAAGAGAAATGATAACTATAGTATAATTTATATACTAGAATTATTTAATTTTAATGTATGACCCATCATCATACTCCTTTCTGTCTCTCTCTCTTATTCTGTAAATTAAAACATCGCCCGTGATGTGTCAATTAACCAACATCATGGATGGTGAATTTTCATTTTATATTAACTTCTTCTAGGAATTTCATAAAAACACTTATGGTTAATAAAAATTATAATATATGTTTTAAAACATATTTAATGTTTTATGATTATTATATACACATGATTTTAACTAATAATAGAAAACTTGTCTATGACGAATGAAAAATAGTCAAAAATAATCTAAACGATTATCACTAACGTCTTATCTAATGATTCATCATCTCCCTAAATGACTCAATGAATTATATAAAAATTAAATCTTAAATAAGTCCATTAATAACATATATCTTTAATTCATGATTTTTATTACTATTTCACATGATATTTCATACATGTATACAAGTGAACCAATCATGAAAACCATGGAAGCGAACACTTCTGAATGACAAAATCAAATCTTATAACTCATAAAAAAGGCCCTAAATGAACTTAATAAAATTATAATAAATAAAATACATGTATAAAATATTCTAAGTTAATTAATTATTTTATTTATATTTATTATCTAGGATGTTAAGGTCAAGTGTAGAACACTTTCAGACATAAGGTAAGGGTTTCTACCCAAATATCAATTTTCATTCGGGGTTTGCTTTCTCTTTTTATACACAAATTTAATTATTAAATAGTTTTATATATTTATTATAAATTCTTTTTAAACATTCTAAAATCATGTATTTATATTAGTACATATTTTTTATGGGTAGATACATGTTTTACAAGGTTCCCTTATATATTCTTCCTAATACACAATCCCGATTAAAGGGAACATCTTGATTTCTTTCCCTTTTTGTAAGTACCATCCATAATCTATTTTAAGGAACCATTCTTTTTCTAAAATCACTAATTTTTCATGGAAAACTATATTTTATTCCTTTCTGGGTTTATAAAAACAATTAAGACAATTCTTAATTATTTTTACAAAAGAACTATTCTATGAAAAGTAAAATGGGAATTTCTATTAAGAATTTCTTGATGATTTATTAGTATACTTTTATCTATTAAAAAACATTTGTCGGGTTTTTTTATTTATTTATAATGATATCCTATTATTATCATATACCTTATTTTATTAAATGGTCTATTATTAGTTTGATTTTAGATGTGCTATCTTGATACCACTCATAATGTTACTCAGAATTGTTAGAGATTATGTTTACAGATTGAGGAAATTTATTTACATTTAATATGTGTATCTTATTTATTATTAACACCATTCATATGTGGAATGAATTAGACATAGATAGGGAATTGCAGGGACCTTTATAACCCATTTATGGATTGGTAGGTTACATGAGACAAAACAAATATGGACTTGGTCAAAGCCTTTGCTATTTTTATATATGGTTTTGGATGAGGAATTAATCATTTTCAAAGGTCTTGGTCAAGCCCGTGATGATATGTTTCAAATGGATGGAATATGCATTCCCTGATAATGATATTAGTAATTTATTATCCATTTTAATATCCTACTTTTATAATATCCATGGTTAATATTCTTTCTTGTGTGGTTATTTATATGGCGCTATTTATTCATATTTTACCTTTACCAAATCATGTTCAAGAATATGTTATAATGGTAGTTTTTTTTAGTTATTCACTATTCTTTCTTGTTAATATTAGCTTCTGTTGTATTATATACCTTTCCAAGAATCATATATCACCCCTTTATTATGTTATATTTTTTTCTAGGATGAGAATATGAATATTATGAATGAATTATAGGGATAATATAAAAGTTATGGATGTTTATAGTGGAGTTACAAAGCTAGTTTTTCTTTCAATTTGTAATGTAATTTTTTTTTCTGTCTAGTTTTTTCAAAATTGCTTGACTATTTGGTCTTTTATGATGAGGAATCCTTTTTGTTATACCAATATAACAAAATAACGCACCATCTTCAAGAAACTAGGGTTCGAGTCTTATAGTTGGTATCAGATGAAATTTAATAGAAACCTTGGCAACTAGATATTCAAAAAAAATTGATTATGGAACATAACCCTAAGATAGAATTTGGGGATAAAGATAGAAGAAAAATCTATAATTTTGGTAAGTTATAGATTATGTGATTCTTCCTAGAAATAAATCTCTATTTAGATACTACATGTGGAAATAGTTCTAACAAAAAAGTACCTAGAGGAAACAACTCCAACAAGGTGTCTCGGGCTGACTTAGGGTAACCTAGTACACAACAACATGCCTTACTGCCCACCTGGTCTGATACTAATGAAGGATATTCTTAGGATAATTCAAATTTTATTTTTAATCTATAATGAAGTATTTAAAAGTAAATATATCACCATAGTAACCAACTTTAGGACTATGAGATTAGCTACATATATATTATTCAATTTCTGTAAATTATTTAACTTGTTTTGGGATTATACATTATGTTTTTTAATGACATGATCTAATCTAGTTCATGAATTTATTTATAAGTGAAACCTAGTAGAGAAAATTAGAACCACATCAATGAACATAATACAAAGAGTAATAATGATATTTTCATCAATGGGTTTAAGTAAATTATTCATAGGGAACTAGTCTCTCAAATATTCTCATCACATGAAGAGAAAATATCATTTTATAACAAGAAAAAGATCCATTTCTATGTATTATAGCTTCAGAGGGATGTTTGTAAACAAGAGTACAAATAGAAAAATATTGGATAAAGTAATGAAGTGAATGAATTATTTTACCACATGTGATAATTGTGTGAATAATCCCACTGGTACTTTCTTAAGATGAATTATAGATTTCTATAACTATGGAGACAAAATCCCACATTCTAGTTATTGAAAGGTTGTGAAATTGTTTTCTAATGTGATATTATTAAATTAAAATGATGTGGGGAACTAAGAAAATGAATGTACCAAGCATCAAGGTAATATAGCTCTTTAAAATAAAAGGGATCACGTTAAAGCTTATGTTACTACCTCAGACGAAGAGGAATAATTAAAATGATTTTTTTGGATTCAATTTTTTTTATTTTCATATTTTATCAATATTTATTTATTTATATGAATCATTAGATCTATAAAGATTGTACTATAATAATTATTTTTTAAAGAAAGAGTGTGTTGAATAGTACTAAGAAAAGTGATTCAGTGGAAATTTGATATTTTTGAAACATATTAATTGGGAAATATGACCCTAAATATATGTTTGATTTTAATATAATAAATAGATGGGTATGTTTTAGTAATGGTGACCATGAAGTTGGTTAGTGATTTTATTGTATTCATTATCTTTACTATGATTATTAGATGTTTGGATTTAAGAAATATATTCAAAAACCTGAGAATTTTACCCTTGGAAGAATGAATATTTTATAATATTTTAAATGTGATCAAGGTAATAATATATTTGGTATGTGGGATTAAGAGATACATTGTTTGGGAAATATTATGTTAAGTTGATTTTCTAAATTTAGTGACCTTCCATCTAAATTTTTGTCACTGAATGTGGACACACATATTTTAGAAAAGTCTTCAGATTAAATACTTGTGGAATGGGTCAAGTTGAACTATGGAAAATATTTATCAATGATAAAATGTTATAACATTCTTGGTTCAATGAAATTTCAAAATTTGAAGGAATGGATTAATGAACATATGATTCATAAAATGTGCTTTAGGCATGAAAAAACCATCTTGAACATTCATTTCCTAGTGTAAGGGATGATGTGAAAATAGATCAAAGTTCCAAAAAAGGATGAGATTATTATTATTAAATAGAAATTAATCACATAAGTTTACTTTATTATGTTCTTAGCTTGATATTAAAATAATTCATCAACTCTAGGAAAAATACATTTTAAACAAAAATGTTATCTGTGTATATTTATTTTTTAGAAATCTATGGTCTTTTAACCAATCAAAGGATTTATAGTTTTTTCATGAATAACTTTCTAATGACTATGTTCTCTATCACTCTACATCATAACATGATGGTTAAATTATTATTCTTTGTCCATATTTTCAATTCACACAAATTTTATCCTATTCGAATTATATGTTTTAAGGTGACTTATAGATTTCCCATTCCCTTTTATTGAAAGGATTTTTTATTAAACATATTTTTTATGTCAGTTCCCCAAAAAATAATTTTCAAGTATTTACATTCGATTAGTAAGAAAACTTTAAAATTTTGAGGATGAAATTTATTTAAGGAGGGTATAATGTAACACCCTAAGATTTTACAGCATGCCTTTTCTCAAATTTAACTTCTTTGACAACTTACCAGCTTAAAGATAATTTAAATATTAATATTTAATTATTATATTTAACTATGAGATGTTGGTAAGGGATGTAATTAATTATATTGAGTAAAATTTTAAAATACATATTACACATGTTTTTAAAATTAATTCATTGGTTTCCAGTTAATTTGAATTGAACTCCAATTAAATATAAAGGTTTCATTTTAATTAAAACAATTTTTTTCCTACATTGAAAATTTATATTAATAAATTAAATTAATCATTGTTAGTTAAATATATTAATAAATATTATATATTATATATTCAATCAAATATTTTTTACATTCATCTAAAACATTTTTACAGGCAAAAGATAAGAATATATAAAATGTTACACAAAAAAGTCTATATTTTTCTAAACAAAATTTTACCACCTTTTAGTGGAGAAATTGTTTTAAAAATAAATTTTGACTCTTTTATAAATTATATTTGAATAAATAAATTTTTTATTGGAATGTGGAAAATCAAAATTTACTTCAGTTAATTTTTTGGTATTTTTCTGATAAGTTTAATTTTAAAGGAATATTAATGTGACAATTGCAATAAAAATACCACATTTAGGAATATTAATATATAAATAATGACAATAAACTCAAAAATTATATTATAAATAAAATTCAAGAATTTTATCAATGGTAATATGATATAATTATATCATAGAATAAGTAATTAAATTTTTAGAAAATTTTAATTAAGTGTTGATATTTTTATAAAACATAAATGTTTATTTTTCAATTTTGGAATTAATATAGTAATAAATATTCATAAAATGTATTAAAAATAATTTTTTTTGTATTATTATTATAATATAATTGTATTATACCTATATTAACTTTTCAATGTTTTATGAAATCAGTTATAATTTTAAAGGCATTATTATAATAATTAATGATAATTTTAATTAAAATTAATTTTATCATATTTATAAAATTATTTTCATAAAATGGAGACTATTTTTAATTTATAAATTTCAAAAAATGGTAATGGTTAATTTTTTTGATTTTTCTAAAATAGATGAATTATTTGTGTATATTGAAATAGAGTAATTTATGGTATATATACATTACATGTAAAATAGACTATTCCTTGAGTAATGTCTGATTAAAGAACCATTAGTTAAAACTCACATATACTATTTACTAAATTTATTCTCAAGAATTAAAACTATTCATAGCCTTGAGCCAAAATAATAAAATAAATAAATAAAATATTAAAAAACACCTCTCTTCCACTATAAATACGACCCCTCAACGTCCCTTCTCCTCACACAATCCAAGCCTCATTCCTAGTAAAATTTATACCCAATAATATTCTTATATACCTCCCCCATTACTAGGAACCTTTGGTTTTAACAATTGACCAAAACCAATACCCTTAAAAAGGTTCTAAATGAAGAGAATTCAAGAGGTAAAATCCACTTTCTTTTCTTTTTTTTCTTTTTAATTTATTTTATTTTATTATCCTTCCATCACCTAACATGTACCAGGAGACATGATAACTAAATCATAATTTATATATAGTAATTATATCATATTAATTTAATATCCATTATCAAACTCATTTCTCTTTCTCTCTTTTATTCTATAAATGAAAACATTGCCCATAATGTGTCAATTTACCAACATCGTGGATGATGCATTTTCATTTTCCATTAACGCATTCTATGCGAGTCATAAAACCATTTTTATGGTTAAAAAAATTAATATAAATTTATTATATTGTATTTAGTGTTCTATAATCATTATATACACATGATTATAACTAATAATGAAAAACTGGTTCCTAGTGATTGAAAACCCGTCAACAATAATCTAATCTATTATCACTAACAAATTATCTAATGATTCATCCCCACTCCAAATAACCAAATGAATTATATATCCATTTAATATTCTTTAATTCCATTAATAAAATATAAATTCATTTCTTGATATTTATTTCCATTTAAAATGATCATTCATACACGTATACAAGTGAACCAATCATGAAAACTAAGAAACAAACACTTCCAAACAATAAAATTAAATATTATAAATCTTTCAAAAGTAAATAAATGAATGAAATAAAATTATAATAATTTAAATAAATTTACAAAAGTTTATGAATTAATTAATTAATGGATTTTATTTGATTATCCAGGATCTTATGGTCAAGTGGAGAACACTTTCAGACATAATGTAAGGGTTTCTACCCAAATATCCATTTACGTTTGAGTTGTGATTTCTCCCTCTATACACTAATGTAATTCTAAATTATTTTTATAAAACTTTTTTAAATTTTGTTTATAGATTTCAAACTCATGTATCTATATCATTTTATATATTTTTTGGGTAAATACATGTTTTGAAAGGTTCTATTCTCAATTATTCCCAATACACAGCCCTGATTAAAGGGAATGTCTTGATATCTTACTATTTTTCAAGTACCTCTAATTATTAGATTTAAGATAACATTATTTTAATAAAATCACTAACTGTTTCATTAAAAATTATATTTTTTCATTTCTATGTTTATAAAATGGTTTTAAAAATTATAAATGATTGTATCCAAAAGAACTCTTCTATGAAAAGTGAAAAAGAATATTTCTCTCATGACTTCCTCGATGATTTATTAGATTATTTTCATCTATTTCAAAACATCTATCTATTTCTATGCTTTATTGAGATTGATTTTCTATGATTATCATCTACCATATTTTATTTAATGGTTTATGGTTAGTTTGACAATGGATGTTTTATCCTGATATCATTTACTATGTTACTCAGAATGGTAAGTGAGTACGCTTACTTATTGTAGAAAGTTATTTACATTTAATATGTATATGTAGTTTATGTTTAACCCCATTCATATTAAGAATGAATTGGAATTATAATGTGATGTTTGGGGCATGAAATATCCCCTCAATTATTTATTAGGACTCATGAGAAAAAACATATATGGATTTGGCTGAGGCCTGTTCCATTTTTAGATATAGTTTTTCCCGAGACCTTAATCATTTTCAAATGTCTTGGACAAGGCCTTGGCGGTATGTTTTAGATGCCTGACATATTCATTCTATCATAATTATATTATTAATTTATTGTCCATGTGAATATAGAACAAGAATAATATCCATGGTTAGCTTATTTCTCATGTGATTATTTATATATCATTATTTTGTCCGCTTTTATCCTTTCCATATCAGGTTCAAGATTATGTTCTAATGGGATGTTTTTTTAGTCATTAACTATTCTTTATTCTCTATATTAGCTTTCTTTTTATTACATACCCCTACCAAGCATATGAGATCAGCCCCTTCTTATGTTTCATTTTTCCATAGGATGTGAATATTTAAATTATGAATGACTTGAATGGAGAATCTCGGAGATATGGATGTTTCCAATGGAGTTACTATATTGTTTTTATTTTTAACATGTAATGTAAAACTTATGTATGTATCTGGTTTTCCAAAACAACTGAATTGTTCGGTCTTCAGGTTGTTACTTCCTTATCTACTGTACCAATGTAACAAAAAAAGTCCCTAGCATTAGGCAAGTAGGTTTCATGTCTTTACAGGAATTATCTTTTGGGAAATTAATATATTATCATTGAAAAAAATATAATGTATTTCATTGTCATTTAATTCAGGACTGATTGCTTTGAAAAATTAGTAACTAAATTGGATATTTTTTTTGAAGATTCTATTAATGACTAAATATAAATAAACATATATTAACAGAACCAGTGAAATGTTTGGTAAAAATGGTGAGTTTTTTTGTGAGGGAACATAGTGCTCATATTGTGTGATTATTTTTTTAGAAGAAGTCAATAATTAATATTTAATCTTTCAAGGATATCAAAGAATCCTTTTATTTGATCTTCATATATTTTACTATTTAACTATAGTTTTATGATGTTGTATTTTTCATATATTATTCTTTATGTGTTATTATTTCTTTATGATTTTGTATTCAATATGGAAGACTTTTTTTTGTTATTCTACCCATTAAGAGGTATGTCTGAGTAATGGATGAAGGTGAAAAAGTAATTTCTATCCTGGTTTAGCCTCTATAGAAAAAAATGAAGAATAATTAAATTTATTCCTCAATATAAAATATTATGTTTTAAAGGTTATAGATACCATTTGTATTATATGTTTATTTAATGGTTGAGCCTCTAATTTAAAAGGGATTTTTTAAATTTCTTTCAAATAACTATCAAAAGTTAATTTATTATGGTGCTTCATTTATCTTAGAGATTATGAGAACAAAGTAGTAAATGTAAGACCATGTTGATTCAAAATACTATAAAAATATATCTTTTTATTATTTTATTTTTCCTCTTCATAAAAACTTTTAATACTGATATAATAATTATAGTTTTTTATATATTTTTCAATTCACCCCCACTTGACTATTCAAACATCTCACCATATGTGAAAATAATTTATATTAGAGTCTTAAAATTTTTATATAATATGATTCCCTTATATTGTGTGTGTCGATTTATATATATATATATCTGTGTGTGTGTGTTTGTGTGTGTTTCTAACCACTTCATAGACATAACCTTCTATGGGAAAATATTATTTTATATAGAATATTCATGTTCTTAGGATTTTTTTATTCCTCACGAACCACCATTCTTTGAGGGTAAAAAATATGACTATTATAAATCTTGAATGGAAGCAATCCTCAAACAACTATGTATTGACCATAATTATATCACGGTAATTTGATACAAATTCCTTGAAGTGGATCCTAAATCGTTTTATTGGTAATGATATGGTAAATTTTACTTTAAATTATAATTTTATGAATATTAAATATTATATTATTAGATGAAATTGTTTTAAAATTTGAACTATATGTAAATTTGATCATGATATTTATAGTTTATTGGAAGTCACACATTATATAATATATAAATTAAGGAGAACAAAACATAGAGAGTTTGCATCTTAATAACATGATTTTAAAATTAACTAAGAAGTAACATTAGATTAGATGTTCCATTTATTTAACAAATGGTTGTATGAGTGATTTAATATAATCCTTTGCTAATATATTTCTTATGAAAAGATACTTGAGATAAATAAAAAAGTAAGGGAAGGATATAATGGTTTATGTTGATCAAACAAATATTTTTAAAGAATATGCTGTTGATTAAATTTTTAGTTCTTTACTAGAAAATAAACTCGAGGATAAAAATATGATTTATTATGAGATTACAAAAATAAAAAGTGTTTATTTTAAATAAAATATAAAAATTACTTCTTACTCATCTGATTTAGACTTATGGAGTTGTGAGAAGATATAGAATCTCAATTCGAAAAATTAATACAAAAATAAAATAATGGGTACCATATAAAAACTAGAAAAAATTATCCAACATATTATTATAAAGGAAAAAAGAAATGTAATATTTTTATAAATTATCATCCTAATTTGATATGTAATAAATTTAGATTGAATGTTCATAAAAGACAGAATTCCTGTGTTTTAAGAATAAAACAAAGAGAAAAAACTGAAAAATAAAGAGAAGAGATCTATAACACTTGGTTGGATTTCCACTAAGGATTCATATTATATTGATGAATCTATAATGGAAAAATAATAAAAAAAGTTTCTTATGGATTAATAAATTAGGATAGTGATTTTCATTATGATTCCAATGAATTTTATTCTGAAGAACCTATTGTTGATCATTTCTATAATGATTCTAAATGATTTTATAAATATATTACTAAAATTCAACAATTGTATAAGGTTACCAAAGAAAGTAATAACAAAAAAAATTAAAAAATAAGATGGAGTCCGAAGAAAAATACATAACAAAGAAAAAGTTATGTATAATTATTTTATTTCTATGAACAATATAGGGAATATAAAGAAATTCAATGTTTTATCTCATGACATTAACAACTAGAAAAAAGAAAATAAATGACACAAAAAGGAAATATAAAGAACAAAATAAATCTTATAAGCCTTTTTATAAGGAAAATAAATTTCTAATAACATTATTTATAACACATTGATATTTTAAACTAATATTAATATTATATTCTTTTATTTTTACCACATGTAATACGAAGATTAAAACATATTCTGATATAATATTAAATTATATTTACCTAATTATAACAATTATAAAATAATTTTTTCATTTTAGGGTATAAAAAAAGTAACTGAATTATAAAATATATTAAAAAAATATTAATTAAAAAAAATATATGGATTAATGACTATATAATAATTACTAAATTTTAAATGAAATCATAAAATATTAAAGGATATATTTTTCATAAAACTAGTTTTGTTGGGAAATGTATTTTTTAACAATTAAAATTAAGTAAATCGTTATTGATGAATTATTTTAGTGAAACTTATATATTATATATTTAATTAAATAAATGTACATTCATATAATGGTGTTTTCTATATCAAGAAAGAGTACAAATTAATTTTATACATCAACAATATGTTTTCTTTAGAAATGTTTTTTATTGGATCTTGTGCACATATATTATGATCAATTTCTAAGACATTTAAAAATTTATTTTATTAAATAGAAATAAAATTCAATATAAAAATTACAAAATAATTTGATGATAAATTTTTGGGATTTTCTTGAAAGGGTTGATTTTTTCATAAATAGGGAACATTATTAATTTTTTAAAAACCATCATTTCGATTCATTTAATCAAATTAATTTCAATGTTCCATTTGGGTTTGTATTTTTTTAAGGTCACTTAAGTATAATTTTATTAAACATAGTACTATTAATTTTATTACAATAAACATTATAATTGACTTTGGTGTAAAATTATTTTGTGCATAAAGGGACAATTTTCTAAAAAACAGTCATTCATTTTATCTGTGCAGTTATATCGAGATTAATATTTTCACATATGGAAATTAAATATTTTAAATTTTATTTCATATTTTGAATCATTTGTTTCAAATTTTGTAAATATGTACCTTTTATTTATTGATATAGAAGTAAATAATTAACAAAGGTAAAAAATCATTGTGATAATCTATAAGATGTGTTAATTAAAAACAAAACAACATGATAAGATAAGAAAATATAATATCCAAATGGTTGGATGATTAACTATTAACTATTAACTTATAATTCTTGAATTTTGATCCATTTTGGACCCAAAAGACATGGGTATGACTTCCATTTATATATTAATAAAATTTTATTTACCAAAATGCCAATTCCTAGGATTTAGTATCTTAAATATGTTTTCATGGTTAGGATATGAGTAGATATACATTTTTTTACAAATATAGATTGCTATAAAGACATTAAATATATTATATTCAGGTATATAATTTATTAGAAATTTTAAAATAGTATATTTTCTTAATAAATATATGTTGTATTAACACATAATTTATTGAATCATAAGAAAATTCAATTTGATAATTATATTAACATTAAAAGCAAAATGTTTTGAATGAATTATGGTGTTACATAAAATTTATAGATACTTATGAAGAACAAATAATGATTTATTTGTTATAATTATATTTCAATTTTTTCTTGATATGTTTAATATCATATTTTATTAATAGTCCTAAAATTCCCTTAATTTGTATTTAAGGTTTAAAAATTATTTTTAAATCACTATAAAATCATTAAATTTCTTATATTAATTCACGTGTCTGGGAAAATTTTCTATATTATCATTATTGTTTCATTTTTTTCCACTAGTAATTTTTAATATTATATTCATGAACCTTAATTATTGGAAATTTATAAAAACGGTCTTGATTTTTAACTATATAATGGGACTCACTCCAACATTTCCAAAAAAACTAAACATTATTCTCCTCCAAAAAATATACCCAAATACATCAATAAAAATTAATTTAAACGTATTCAATCCCTTTTGTTGTAAAAAATACCCTCTAATAATATCCTTAAACTGAATCGAAAGTATTAAATCAAAAGAGGAGGTATAGGTCTTAATCGATTTTATTTATGTTTTTTTCTTCTACATCCTTAAAATATAGCATAAATATGATGATATAATAACATAATTATTTAAACTATACTAAAATAATATTATTTTGATATTAAATAATTTTTTCATTTCTTTTTCCATCCTAAGGGAAATGAAAACATTGATCAAGTGTACATGTATACTACCACTATCACGAAGTGATGTGTTTTGTTTTTCATCACTACCTCATATGGTAGGTTTCTATGGTAGATTATATATATATATATATATGATATTTATGTTATAATTATGGTCCTGTAAAGATATCATAATATCATCTTTTTTACACTCACATCTACTGAAAAACATAAAATTCCACTCATGCATACGTATTGACAGCCTCCAGTGAACGACATGTTTCATTTTTCATTACTCACTCACATGGATTGTCATTAGGATAAAATTAATGAATTAGTATTAAACATATAAAACAAATATTTTTATAATGTTAATCCTATATTTATTTTAATTTCATTCTATATTGTAAATAAAATGAATACATCCCTTGTGTTTACATAGAGACTACCACTTTCCTGATATGATGTATTTCAATTTTCTAGTAGTAATATAATGGATTGTTCTAAAATTTTAATTAATGTATAAAAATTATAATTATTTAATTATTAATAGTTCTTAGATAACGGAAATATGTCCCCTTTGACCATGGTCAACATACCGAAGTAGTTTTGGGATTATTTACTGAACATCCTCAAAATGTATGTCCTAAACTTATCTAACTTAGTAATTATTATATATGTTAATAAATAAAACAAAAGGGATTATTAAAAAGAAGTATATCCTCAAAAGTTTATTAAACATTTAAATAATTAATATATGTTTATCATACATGAGTTAGAGAATGACTGTGGTGATTCAGACTCTAGGAAAGGGTTTTTTTATTTAAAATGATTTTTTAAATGTTTCTAAATATTTTTATTATATATCTCTTTTATTTTATGTTTTTAAAAAATTTATCTGTTTATACATAAAAATAGTTATATATTCATTTTATCTATATTTTTTGTTCTTTAAAAAAAATTTAAAAGAGAAACTATATCACATTTTCTGTGTGAGCCACTTTTAAATTTTTTTAAAAAAGTATAAAAGAATGTTTTTTAACATTTTCTGCAAGACCTCCTTTTACCTTAAAAATATTAATTATTTATTATCATCCATGCTTTATAATTTTATATTTTTTCAAATATTATTTTATTATCTGTCATCTATGAATTTTTTTCCTCATACATTTCAATGAAAAAAGAATTTTTATCCTTACTTTTTTTGTAAATCCCAAATGTTCTTCTACATAAGTGTTAATCATAATTTTTTATGAGATTATATGATGTAAATGAAATATTATCTATATTTTATTCTTGTAATGGTCCTTTAATAATTGATCATAATGATGGTTGATCCGGACATTTCTCTCCAATGCATTGCGTAATGATTTCATTCACTATTGAAATATACTATAATTATTTAGGAATGTTATTCCTTTTGTAAGGCTTCATGTAAGTGTTCATGTAAGGGTTCATGTAAGAGTTATATAAAGATGATGTACCAATTCACCAACATGAAATTTTTATTTTGGAAAAAAAGTTTTTATTGAAATATTTTGATTTCACAATGTAAGAAAAAAAGCTTAAATATTATAAATTTTTACAATTTTTATGGTGAAAGCTATATTTTTCATGAAAAATGTTTTAATGTGTTCTATTGTTTTCTAAGAAACCCTCATTATTATTTTCCCAAACTTACTGTTTTAAAACAATTCATGGAAAAACATTGGGAAATAAACCTTATTTAATAAATATATAAAATTTTGAGTTCATAATGTGTTTTGTAATAAAATTATTTTTTCATATGGATTTCATAGTTATTAAAACCGACAAGAAGGTTCCTTTCCTTTTTATTTCCCATGTTCATCTTTTTATGCTCATTCCAAGATTCCAAATGTTTTTAGTACAGACTATGGATGATTATGAACAAATAGAAAGGTCTATAACTCTCTTATGGTGGGTTATATTTAAGTGAATTAAAAAATACATTAATGAAACATAAGTTTCATGTTTAGAATATGGTATTTTTATAGAAAATAATGACTTTGAAAGGATTTTTCTTCATTTTTATGTAATAGCTTTCCTTGTTATGTTAAACTCTAAATGATAATGACCCTTATAATGTAACCCCTCAAAATTCTAAAAGAAGAACATTGTATTTGATAGCATATGGAACACACAACATCGAGCTTAAACAAGCCCAATAAATATATATTTCTTTAAATTTAATCTCTTTGATAGGTTATAAAATATGAAACCCAAAGTCTAAATGAATCATGATATAACATACCATTATATACTAGGATTTAAATTGATATTCGTGAATACTAATAACTAAAGTATGAAAATTTGGGTTATATATTGATTATAAAATAAAATAATAATCTTATAAACAGTACGGGAAAAACATATGATTACGACGGGGTATTTGCGATGGGGAAGGGCCCCGTCACAATAGGTTTAGTGCGTGTTTCATGCCAAATCGCGAGAAGGGTATTTACAACAGGTATAAAAGCATGTCGTAAATACCCGACAGATTTTTTACTATTTGCGATGAGATTTATCTCCCATCGCAAATACCTTTTTTACCATTGCCCCTAATTAATATGGGGTTATCATTTGCGACAGGTTCTGTCGCAAATAGTACCATCACAAATAATCTAACCTATATATACCCTCATCTGTTTTTCTCATTCCACTCCTTTCTCTACACCGCTCTCCCTATATACTTTCATTTTTTCTCCCAAATTTTTTCAAAGTTTAAAATTTTAAATCTGAGCAATTTTCACGACTTATATCCTCTGAATGATTCCCTTTTAAGGTATTTATCTATTTCTTTTATTTTTATTGTTAATTCATTTTATTTTATATTAGTTATAATTACTGTCAATTATCTACAATTAAATTTGATTAGAATTAGATAGTTTTATTTATGATTATTTTTTTACAAATAATTAAGTGTGATTAGTATTAATTAGTATTAATTAATAGTTATTATAATTATTATTATTAATTAGTATTAATTAGAGAAAAAATTATTAAGTAGTTATAATTAGCGATAATTCGTAATAATTTGAAATAATTAGAAATAATTAGTAATAAATTGGAATAAATTTTTATAAATAATAATAATTTGAAAAAATTTGTGATAACTAAAAATGTTTAGCGGTAACTTGTAGAAATTAGTAATAAATAATAATAATTAGCAGGAATAGGTAATAATTAGTTGTAATTAATAATAAATTGTAATAAGTAGTAATAAATCTTAATAATTAGTAATAATTAGTTATAAATTGTATTAAATTGTAATAGTTAGTTATAATTTTAATAAATTGTAATAATTAGTAATAAATTGAAATAAATTGTAATTGTTAGTAATAATTAGTAATAAATTGTAATAATTGGAAACAAATAGTAATAATTAGTAAGAATTAGTTATAAATTGTAATAATTAGTAATAGTTGGTAATAAATTGTAACAATTAGTTATAAGTTGTAATAATTAGTAATAAATTGTAATAATAAGTAATAAATTTTTTTAAAAAAATAATTGTTAAAAAATTAATAATTAGTAATAAATTATAATAATTAGTAATAAATTGTAATAATTAGTAATAAATTCTAATAATTAGTAATATATTGTATGTATTAGTAATAAATTGTAATAATTAGAAATAAATTGTAATAATTGGAAATTAATTGTAATAGTTAGCGGGAATAAGTAATAAATAGCAGTATTTAGTAAAGAAAATTAGTAATTCGTAATAATTAGTAATAAATTTTAATAAATTTTAATAATTAGTAATAAATAGATATAATTTGTAATAATTATTAATATTTAGTAATAAATTATCATAATTAGTAATAAATTGTAATAATTAGTAATAAATTGTAATGATTAGTAATAAATTGTAATAATTAGTAATAAATTGTAATAATCAGTAATAATTAGTAACAAATTGCAATAATTAGAAATATATTAGTAATAATTATTAATAAATTGTAATAATTGGTAATAATCTGCAATAATGTGTAATAAATTGTATTGAATTATAATAATTTGTAAAAAATTGTAATAATTAATAATAATTAGTAATAAATTGTAATAATTAGTGATAAATGGTTATAATGTGTAATAAATTGTAATAATTAGTAATAATTTGTAATGATTATTAATAATTAGTAATGATTAGTAATTATTATTAATGATTAGTAATAATTGGAAATCAATTGTAATAATTAGTAATGATTAGTAATAATTATTAATAATCAGTAATAAATTGAAATAAATTGTCAGAATTAGTAATAATAAGTAATAAATATTAATAATAAGTAATAAATTTTAATAATTAGTAATAAATTGTAATAATTAGATATAATTAGTAATAGATTATAATAATTAGAAATTGATTGTGATAATTAGTAATAATTAGTAATAATTAGAAGGAATAAGTAATAATTAGCATTAATTAGTGATAATTTGTAATAATTAGTACGAATTATTGATTATTTCTATGAATTAGTAATGATTTGTAAGAAATATTAATAATTAATAAGAATTAGTTTTAAATTTTGAAAATTATAAATAAACTGTAATAATTAATTAATAAATTGTAATAATTAGTAATAAATTGTATTAAATTTTAATAATTAGTAATAAAGTTTTATAGTTGGTAATAAATTTTAGTAATATATAATAAATTGTAATAATTAGTAATAAATTGAATTAATTACTAATAAATTATAATAATTATTTATAATTAGTAATAAATTGTGATAATTGGTAATAAATTTTAATAAATTAACACAATTTCCAGTGGATAAGAGGAAGCTCTTTTTTCTGACGGCTTATCTCCTTGTAACTTTCTCCCACTGAAATCACTATGATAAATCTGTTCCAACGTATGAATATATGTACATCAGAGAATATTTTTCATACTTATTATAGTCAAAGAAAGTTGTATGGAGACGATCCATCTAAAAAAAGATGCTCTTTTTCCTAAGGTCTTATCTCCTTGAAAATTTCTTCTATTGAAAGCACTATGAAAAATATTCTCTGATATATAGATATCCAATTTCAAATGCACGAGAATGGACATCAGCACAACGACACCTCCCTACTCTTCATTCTCATGCATATTAGAATTGATATTCTTACACCAGACTATATTTTTATAGTGATTTTAGATGGATAAAGTTGCAAGGATATGGGTCTTCAGGAAAAAGACCTGCCTCCAATCTATTTGAAATTGTTCCACTTGTAATTTGTATAGACTATTATAAATTAATAATGGTAATTACAATAAATTAGCTGTTAACACTAATAATTAGATGTAATTAGTATAAATTATTATAAATTACTGTAGATTAGTAAATTTTTTAAAATAAATACTATAAATAACTTTTAAATAATAGAAATTACTATAAATTGATAGAAAAGTGAATTTAATTTTATTCTCTGTTTTGGATAATTTTTTTCTTATATTAAATTATTCAAAAAAACTAATTATTTTATATTTTTAAGATAAATAAGGAACAATAAAGTCATCAAAAATCCTTATTATATGATCACACATAGATAAATCAGTGTAGGAATCCAAATAGGTTCTACTTTAAATCTTATATGTATAGAGTGTGTTGAATATTTCTTATCATTTGAATCATCAAAACCATAATTTGTTTCATAAGGGAAAATTAAGTGTCCTTGTCGAAAATATTCTATAAGGGAGTTTGACACTTTTTAATATGAAGGGGGACATCTATAACATTTCGGTTTTCAACCATATTATCTTTTTTAGTATCAACATGGTGAATAGTGTTCTATAACTGATACTAATAATTTGTTTCTATATCCATCATGATTTCAAAATTTAGTACATTATTTGAATGGTCCATCTTTTCAACAAATTGAAACTCTAGTTGAAATTGATATAACTCTTCAGTTGTAACCCTCTCAATTTTAAAATTTATTGAGGTCCGTTGAGGATGCATTATATTCTGGTTGCCAAATAAGAAAATTTGAAGTGTTTCCAAAATTTATAACTATTAAAAAAAATAATGTAATGTCAAATAGATATTTTGATCAGATATTATCTTTGGATAAAACATCTTTACATGAAAGAATGGGTTTCCAAAAAAAATCATATGAGATCAAGAGGCTAGTTAAAAATATGGTTCTTGGTTATCAAAAGGTTCATGCATGTTCAAATGATTGCATCATTTATTATGGTGAAAATGAGTCATTGGATAGTTTTCACACATGTGAAAAATCGAGGTATAAAGAGACTATACTAGGGATGTCTGGATTGATTCTTGTAAAACAGTTGAGATATTTCCTGCTTATACATAGATTTTAGTGTTTATGTATGTCTCAGAAGACAGTAGCATTAATGCCATGACCCAAAATGAATATTTCAACTGGTAAAATATTAAATCATCCCTCTCATTGTGATATATGGAATCATTTTGACCATGTACATTCTTAATTTTATTTAGAATCCCGAAACGTGTGATTGGGTATTTCTAGAAATAGTTTCTTTCCATTTGATTTTTATGGTAGACAATATTAATGTTTACAAGTCTTTATAATTCCGTAAAATTTTACTCCATGGATATTGATGAAGGATCCATATAAATTTTTGATCTAATTAATTCCAGGACATCCAAAAATGAATATTTTTTTAATTAAAACCATTTATTAATGAGTTAAATCCATTGTGGAGTAATAGTGTCAGTACATATGATGTTGACGTGAAATGAAATTTTCTAATGAAAGCTGTATTGATGTGGAAAATTAGTGACTTCCCAAAATATGGATTGTTATTTTGATGGAGTAAACATGGTCCAAAATCATGTATGTACTGTATGAGATATAGAAAAGTTTTTATGATATTCAATGGAATATTCCTTGTTGTTTTGGACTGTCATCGCAGATTCATTCCAACCGATCATCCTTTTCAAAGGAAAAAATATCATTTCAGAAAACAAATAATTTAAATAGAAGGGCCTCCAACAATGATCTCAGGCATAGAGTTAAAATCAATTGTCTCTTCATTATCTCCCAGCACATTTAGAACAACAATAAACTAACAAAAAATTGTTAGCTTTGGGAATGAACACAATTGGATAAAAGGGATCATTTTTTGGGATCTCCCATATTGGTCTAATTTTATGGTTTGTAACATGTTGGATGTCATCCATATTGAGAAGAATGGTTTTGATAAGATATTTTATAATATTTTGTATACACTATGTAAGACCAATGATAATGTAAAGGCATTATTGGATCTTGCCCAAATTTTCTAGTGACCAAAAATTGAACTGTTTGAGAATGTTGGATCATATAAGTTAATGAATCCAAAAAAAGATTATACACTATCCAAAGAAAATTGATTATTATTTTGTCAATGGCTTTTAGATTTGAGACTTCCAGATGGTTATGCTTCTAATTTGGGAAGATGTGTTAGAAATGGTCATATTACCATATTAAAAAGTCAATAATGCCAAGTTATAATGGAAATACATCTACCAATTAGATTAATAGGTTTGTTGAATTATTTAATTTGGGATGAGATAAAAGAAATATCATATTATTTTTGAGACATTTGTGTGGGGAAAATAGAAAAATATGCACTAAGAAGACTAAAAAAAGATGTTGTTTTAATTTAATGTAAACTAGAAAAGATATTTCCATCGTATTTCTTTTACTTAATAAAATATTTGATATTAAATTTTCTGCATTAATACAAATATGTAGGTTTGGTATAGTTTCAATGGATGTATGCATTCAAGATATGCAAGCATAAATTGAAGAAAAAAGTACATTACAAAGCATTAATTTAAGGATCAATTATAGGAGCTTATTTGTTAGAGGAAATTTATTTTTTCTCTCATTATTTTCAAACTGAATATCACTCAAAACACAAGATCAGGGGATGTAATGAGGGAGATTTTGATGATGAAATGAGCAATCAATTAACAATTTTTAATTAGACTGAACTTAGATTCGGTGGAGTTCATGAATGATGGTTTTCAGATGATGAACATCATAGAGCACATACATGTGTTCTTCTCAACTATGAATAAATGACATCATTTTTACTATGAGTGATCCCATCAATTTTCTATAATATTTGCTATAGAAAATTAATATTATTTTATTTTTTGGTTATTTAGTAACCATATCGAGAAACATCTTCCACATATTACAACAACTTCTCTTAAAGAAAATTACCAAAATACTTTTTTTACTGGTTTCAAAAACTAGTAATATAAATTATTTATGGTTTAGCATATAAAATTAATTTATTAATTGTTATATTGATAATTTTTTTACAAATTTTCAGGTATCTCAACATGCTGATAAAATTGATAATCGATTGTGTGTATTGAGTAACACACCAACCAAAATGGTTAAATCCTATAATTCATATATAGTGAATGGATTTTGATTTCATACACATGCATATGAGGAATAAAAAACAATGAATAGTGGGGTTTTCTTGAGAGGATCTAATCATAGAGAAACTGAAGTTGAATTTTATGGAATACTAAAAGAAATTAATGAACTGTGTTATCTGAGGTAGGATTAGATAAAGATGTTTATATGTCAGTGGTTAAATAATAAGAGAGGCTTTTACGTTCATTCGACCCATGAAATCATTGATATTAAATATAAAATTCTTATTATATTAATTGAACCATATTTATTAGCTCACTAGAAAAATCAAATTTATTACGAAAATTATTTTGATACATCAATAGAGTTGGGTGATTGGTGGAGTATAATAAAAATTAAATCTCAGGATAATCAGTTTACTCAAAATGAATGTGGTTCTACTGAAGTGCAAAGAATTAAAAAATTTCAAGTGACTTCTCCAAATCCATCTTTTTCACGAAGAGACGTGAATATTGATGATAACACCTCAAAGATAAGGGTCGATGGTGATGGTGATGTTAATGATGGTAAAAATGAATTTAAAATGACAAATAATGATAAAACTAAAACTCGTATGAAAATTGATAATGTTGGGGGGGAATATGAAGACATTAACATCATCAAATATGCGGATGAGGATGAAGATGACCATTAACATAGTTAAATTTTGTTTATAATAATATGTATTATATATATTTATTATAGTTGTTTCCAATTATTTCTTCACAATAGTCATTCCATGTTTCAAATGGACAAGGATCTATTTCATCAGTTGCAGGAGGTTGATCTACCTTTGGACGAGTAGGATAGTGGATCACGTAACCCTCAGACTGTTGGTAGTTCAGGTTTTACTCGGAAGGGGAGTGGTCTTGTGGGATTGATGATTCCTAACCCTATCCTCAAGCGATGTCCACATCATGGATTTGATCCATGCATGTGGAGGTATGTTTACCTGTGTATTTTAATTAGTTGTCATTGATTTATTCGTATACTAATTGTTTTATTATTCATTTTTTTTTCAATGATTTTCACATGTAGCTGTTAGATAGGGGAGTGCTATATTGGGAAATGATTTTTCTAAAGCATGGGTTACAAGGGATTATATTCCCATTGATGTTCAATACTGTATGTTCAATCATTAGCCGTTATATAAACAAATAACATTTATTTTGAAATTTATTTAATTAATAACATGATATTATAAATTACTTATAGGGTTTATGGTATCCCATTTATGAGAGAATGTGTAACGCTATATGTAAGGAATGGGAGGGGTTTATGTGTGGACGTTGTCGTCAGTTTTTCACATTTAGAAAAGGAAAAAAATAAGAGTTTAGGGGTGATTGAGTTTGATGATTCTTTTTCACACACAGACTTGATTACATTTCATCTCAGGTTTGAGATGAATTATGTTCATACTATTTTGATGGTCATTTTTAGTGGAGATCATCGGTATGTCGACAAAAATAGGGGAGACATAAGGTGAAACATCAAGCTGGTAGTTGTATATTCAGTACACATAGGTAACATATGGTAAGTACTTTTTTAAAATAATATATATAACATAAAATGAAAACGATTTATTTTATATTATTATAGGTAGTCGAACATCCAGATATTATGGAGTTCAATGTTTATTGGAGAATGTAAATTGATCTGGTCATTGGAGAGATTAGAGGTGATCACCAAAATTAGAATGTGGTTAGTATATTTTCTTTCTGAGTTTTAAAATTAACAACAAATAAAATTTTTACTATTATAATTTTAAATTGAAATTGAAGGAGTCGTATGAGGACAAGATATCTTAAACACATATTGAATGTCAAGAAAATACTGATGGTCATACCAATGTCCTCTGATTTGATGAGGAAATATAGATGTAGATGACCCTATATGCCTTCGAGAGAGGCTAAGTTGTTTTTATTGGCTCTCGATTGATGTCTGGGATTTATTACGGTATCGATGTGATGTAAACGTCTATCTCGAGAGGAGATCATGGACATTCATCATCATATAATATATAATATAAGGAGTAGTTTTGATCTTAGGGTGATCTTATAGAGAGTATGCGTAGGGAGTAAGAAGAGTTTCATCAATTGCCACAACAACAATAAGAAGATATCTGACGACAATAGCAACAGTAGGAGTAGATCTGTCAATGAAATCTACAGCACCACGGGCAGATTGAAAACATGCAACTTCAGACTCATCTTTTTGGGATGGATTTCTCTTTAACATATCCTCTGGCTCTTCCAAAAGACCCTCCACCCTTAGTGATCTAGTTATTTTTTATGATAAAAAAATTCAATGTAATTTTTTCTGTAATATTAACTATTTACTTTTCAATATAGTGTGTTTTTATATTATTGTGAATATTGCATTTTTACGACTTATTTAATTTTTATTATTCTTCTACTTTATTTAATTTATTTATTATTTTATTATGCTATTATTTTATTATTAATTATTTATTTTGTTTTTAGTCTCATTTTTTTATTTTTTGTGGATATTGAAGTTTTTGTTATTTTTCTAATTTTTTATTAATTTATAAATATTAATTTTATTATTTAAAAGTTAGTAATAAAAAAATTATTATCATTATATTATTAATGTTATTATTATATTAATATTATTATTATTTTTATTTTTTTATTTTACTAATATTAATATTGATATTTCATTAATATTAATATATTTTTATTATTAGGTTTTTTATAAAATTCATATTATTAATATTAATATTAATATTAACTTTATTTTTATTAATATTATTTTCTATAATAATTTTTATTATTTTATTCAGTTTTTATATTTATTTATTTATTAAGCAATTTTGACGGGCTCCCCATTGTAAATAGTATTTGCGATGGGTCGTCACAATAGGGTTTTTTTAAAACCTCGACAAAACTATTTGCGATGGGCCATCGGAATAGAGAGTTTTAAAAACCTCAGGAAAAATATTTACGATAGGGACCAGTCGTAAATGATCCTTCAGAAATATACCAACTTCCACTTGAGAAAAGTAAAATAAATGTTTTTTGAAACATAGTATTTTTCTAGAACACGGTTTAGTCACGCTTTGCACAAAAAAATTTAAAAATAAATTTTAAAACATTTTAGAAAATTATTTACAATAATAAAAAATATTTTTTAAATAAAATATAAAAAATATATAAGGGTGAATTTTTGGTATTTTCTGAAATGTTTCATTTTTTAAGGAATAGTGAAAATACTAAATATTAATTGAAAACTGTCTTTTCATTTAAACTATTTAAAGAGATAAATTATATTTTGAATTTGTTTAAAAGTAAAATTTGTTCAGTTATATATCTATTAATATAATTTAGTTCATTGGAAATATTTTCTTGTTGTATTTTAAAATTAATATTTTGTAACCTTTTGAACATTTTCACTTTGAAAAATCTACTTTTTCGTCATGTCTACATGATTTATTTTAAATTAAAATTTTCCAGTTCTGTGAGTGGAATTTTGAAAATAGGTAAGATATATGGAATTAGATTAATTTTTATGATCTAATAAGGTGAACTTATTTTTTTTTACCAAAATGATTAATAAAACAGAAAAAATTAATTACCATGATTAGGGAAAAATGGGTTTACTAAGGGTTTAATTTAAGAATATAAGGGTTAAAATAACCTTTGAATACTTCCAAAATCCACTAAATGGATATATTTAGAATATTATCATCTTAGTATATATTTTATGAGTATGTGAGACACTTTTATTGGATAGTAACCTATATAATAAGTTAAAAATTGAAAAAGAAAAAAAAGAACCTTCCATTATTTTAATATCTAACCAGATTTTGAATAGGAATGAAAAAAACATATGTTTAGTTTTAAGAATTATTTTCTAATATAAATAATATTAGTTATTATTATAATTAAATTTTAAATTTTAAATATAAAATAATTACTTTAAATTCCTAAGAAACACCAACTCAGTAATTATTTACTTAATTGAAAATTAAAATAAATGAGACTAAAAATATTAATAGAAAAGTGACATAAATAAATTATTGGGTTACATTAATTTTTTAGTTAAATATATCATTATCTATAGTTTTGAAAAAATAAATTCTAATTACATAATTTTATTTATATTTTTTTAATTCAAATTAAATAAATAATGTCAATATTGACATTAATATTATTTTATAAAAAATGATTTTTTATAAAATTATTTGAAATTACTAAAAATATTATATATTTAAAAGTAATTTTTAATAATATTTAAATTGTTTCTTTAATAATAATATAAAAAATAGCTTATGGTTAATGTTTTCTATTTTTATGAAATGTTAAATTTTTTTAATGAATAGTGAAAATACGGAATATTAATTGAAATCTTACTTTTTGTTTAAATTATTTAAAGAGATAATTTTTTTTAACTGGTTTTAAAGTAAAATTAGTAAAATTATATAGTGATTAATCATATTTTGATAATTGTAACTTTTTCTATACAGAATTTTAAAATAAAAACTTTGTAAACTTTAGAATATTTCTCTTTGAAAACCCATCTTCCTCACTGCGTCTATGTGATTATTTTTAAATTAAAATTTTCCTCTTACCCGAATAAAATTTTGAAAATGGATTCCATATTTGGAATCAACATAACTTATATTATCAAATAAGTTCATCTTATCTTTTTAACAAAATGAATACTAAATTCGTAAAAATTAATTACCGCGATTTAGGTAAAAATCGGTTTACCGTGTGTTAATCTTAGAAGATAAGGGTTTAAATGACCTGCCAATTTGACCAACACACATTGTATGCAAATATTTAGAACCTTATCACCTCAAGATCTATTTTACGATTTTTTGAGACATTTTTCTATGAAATTGTACTATATAATTAGTTAGGTAATGAAAATTTAAAAAAGTAACCTTCCTTTCTTTTAATATCTATAATTCTTTTGGATAGGAAAAAAACCAAATATGTTAGGTTATAATAAATATTTTGAAATATAAATGAGTTTATTTATAATGATAATTAATTTATAATTTTTAGAAATGAAATAATTTATTTTAATTCTCAAGAAACATCAAATCAGTAATAATTTAGTTAATGGAAAAACAAAATAAATGACACTAAAAATACTCAATGTAAAGTAAACTAAATGAATTATTGTGTTACATTAATTTTGTAGAGAAATTAATCATTCTATACATGTGTTAACATAGTTTATTCTAATTTGATAATTGTATTGATATTTTTTTAATCCAAATTTAATGAATAATGTAAAAATCGACATTAACATTTTTTTTCTAAAAAGGATATTTTATTAAATAATTTATAATTTCTAAAAATATTATTTTCTTCCATGAATTTTTAAAATTTTAAAAAATCTCTAATATTTTCTATTCATGGATCAATTTATCTTTTATAGTTACTATATCGTCCCCAAAATATAAAAACTTTTTTTAGCATTGTTCTGGTTAAAATGATGTTTTTTCACGTTATATATGCTTGTGCTAAAATACATTACCAACACACATAGGAAATTTAATTGATAACTTTGATTTCTTATTTATAATAAATTATTATTAATTATCTAATAATGATCATTATATGTTATTATTTATGGTTAAATTACCTAAGTTAAAAATAATTGTTATTGTAGTGAAAAACCAAAATGTTAAAACTAAGGAAACATAGAAGATAATGAAAAACATGTTTAGAAATGAGATTTTCTGGGGTAGAGGTGCATATTCACCATTAAATACCTTAAAAACATTAATTATCAATTTTTCATGAACTTTTTCTGAGATAGATATCTGATTATTGAATAGTTTTTAGTATTCAAAAAAATTCCACTCCTCTTTAATTATAAAAGGGAACTCACTCCCCTAACTTCTTCACATATATCAATCTATTTTGATCATGAATCCCTACCCAAATCACTTCTCAAATTCACTCCTATAATCATAGAAACATTATTTTGGGATTAAATTAATCCTTAGAAGGTTTTAGTACAAAACTATGAAGTTTATCTCTGGAAGAGGTGATTAAATAATATTCACCCAAATAGAAGTGTGAGGCAAGTGATTTAATCTCAATTTATATTCCGTTAGTAATAATTTGTTATTATGCACAAATTCACTTTTATGTAGTGTATTTACATCCCATTTTACATTTAATATCTTGATATATTCATACTTAATGGTATTTTAAGTCTCATTTTGAATCATTTCATCCAATGGGATTTGAAAAATTACATAATTGGTAGAAGTTATTGTACAATCTCACATTATATTGTTATTTTTTAATCTTTCATAAAGAAATCATTTTATTATGATCATTTTTACTATAAATTACATTTATTCTAAATTTCCTTATTATTTTTATCATGTATATGATTATTTCTAAAGTCATATATCATTTTTTACATATGGTGTTTAAATTGAAAGTCATTTGATTAACTTCAAAAATTTTTTTATATCATTTATCCCATATGATTATTTTTTAACAAGGTATATTTATTCATCTATTAAATAAATTATTCGATATATAAGGAATGATTTGAAAATGATGATACTGGTGGGGACCATATATAAAATCCCCCTCTTTTCATTTATAGGTATCATGATACAAATGAGTCGTCCAAACATGATGGGTTTGTACCTTGTAGTTTTAAACTATCTTGTTAAAGGTTTTTGAAAAAATAGGTATAGTTTTAAAAACTAAATTGGTATGTAATCAGCAGTTTTAAATTTTCCTTTCAATGTTCTTCATAATAAATGCACAACATGCCAAACAATATTAATTTGCACCCAATAGTTTTAAACATTCTTATGAAAGGTATTTATTGTAGAGGTATCATGATCCCAAGTTCTTGACATCCAATAACTAATAATTTACTTTATTAAAGATTAATTTATTATTATCCATGATATTTTCAAAAATGAAGTTGTTTTTAGATACATTCTATCCTCATATAAATTATTAAATGGATTTTTTTTCAATTATATACATTTTTTTATTAATTATGCATATTGATTTGAGATAGCTTTCACTATACAAAACCCTTGAAGATCATCTATGCTCACCCATATTCTGTTTCTTTTCTTAATAATCAATTTATTGTACTATGTTTGATATGTAGGGATATGATAGTGGGAATAATGTTATTCTAAAACAAATTATGTTGTAATTTTTGTTTATAAATGTAATAGAGGAATTATATATATATATATATTATCAATATTACTAAACTATTCAGTCATTTGGGATTTGATCCTTAATATCTTATTCCAATGTAATAAAGAAGATAGTTGCATTGGGATAAAAGGGTGGGGGTCACTATAGTTGGTATTATAGGATGATTTGTAAAAACATTAGAACTAGATTTGGGAAAACATTGATTAGAGTTCAGAGCACTATGATAGACTTTAAGAATAAGAATAGAATAATATCCTAATGTCTTGTTGAGTAAGATATTATGTGGTATTTCCTAGAAATAATCCCAGTCTGGATACAATATGTAGGCATGGATCTGGCACATATGTACCTAGGGGTAATAACTATGAAAAGGATGCATCGATCTTGAGCTCATCATCACATGGTGCATTATAATGGGCCTTACTACATACCTAGTTTAACACTCCTAGGGTTTATTCTTATAAAAATTCACATTTTCTTCACAAATCATTATAAAGGATTTGAAAATAGATTTATCCAATAAGAAACCATGTTTATGATTATGATATTAGTTATGTATAAAATTTTCAATTTATGTATAGTATTTCCCTATTTTTGGATTTTAAATTATGGTTCATAATGATATGATATAATCTAGTGTATTCTATAATTTATAAATGGAGCTTAATGGAAGGAATTAGAACCACGTCAATTCATGTACTCCAATGAGTATGAATGTCCATTTCATTTATGGGATTAACCTAATATTTCAATAAAAACTAGTCTCCCAAAAAACTATTCATAATAAGACATTATATCATGTGCTACCAAGATAGAGAAATAATTATATAAGAATTATTTAATCTAATTATATCTATATGATAAGAAATAGATAGAGAAAAAATGTATAAGGTGTAGAAGGGAAATAAGGGTTCACCCACATGTGATAATTGTGGACAGAAACACCGTGGTACTTATTTGAAGGGAATGAGAGTTTTCTACAAGTGTACAAATAAAGACCACCATACTTTTGATTGTAAGGGAAAGAATGATATTTCCAGTATTAAATGCTTCAATTGTAAGGATCTGGGTACTACACAAATGAATTCCCCAAGGGTCAAAGGAATATACCTCAATATATTCTAATAGATCTTGGTAATTCTTATACTATAACCATAAATAAAGTGGAATGATTACTATATTTTTTAAGACTAAATAATTATGTCATTTATTTATTTAATCAATGATATATTGGTTATAATAAATATATAAGGACTATACTATAATAATATTTTAGTATGTATTTGAAATCCTGTGTTTAATGATACTAATGAACAACAAAAATTATTAAGTGGAAAGTTGAACTTTATGGTAAACACCTAATTTAGGGAAATATAACACTTAATATGCTCCTGTTGTTGAGATAATGATGTTGGGATATAGTGGTTATTGGTATAGATAAACTAAATTGGATATTATTGACTACCTTGTAATTGATTAATGATTTACTAAAAAAGAGGTTTATGCTATCATTGATGAGGTTTACAACATTTTTTTATTTAAGGAATATATCCAATAATTAATGTTTTACTTAAGGTATAAGGAATCATTAATTTCTTCCATAAGGATTTATAGTAATTCAGGTTATTACTATGTTTTAATAGAATACATGATGAAGGTATTCACATGTTTGGTATATACCAATTAAGAGATACTTCTTATTTGAGGGATTAATGATATGTTCATTTTAATAAATTCAATTACACTCTTTCTAAGGATATGGATCTTAATCTTTTGGAAGGGATATATGGTTAACCATTTATGAAAGAGTTTAAATTGAACATTGGATGATGTTTTAGATATTAATGTATTACTTCACCATATTTAGATTTATAAATATTGGATAACCTTTGAAAAAAATATTGTCATAATAATAACTAGGGATCGAAATAAAGAATTATCATTCTATTATGGATATTATGACCATTTAAAACTAAATTATTTTGATTCATGCCTAAAAATGACTTTTTTGATATTCATTTTTACAGGAAGTGATGAAATGGAAATTGATCTAAACACATCCAAATGATGAAATTGTTCTTATGAAATAGAAATGTATCAATTAAGTATATTATCTTATATTAGTAGATAATAAAATAATTCCAAGACTTTGCAAAGATGATATTGAAATCAAAATAATTTCCTATTACATACATATATTATGAATCAAATTATCTTTTAAATAATCAAAGATTTAGGGTTTCAGGACCCTTTACATTCCATTGGTCCTTCACTTTCTTGTGATCAATAACCTCTGTCACTCTCCATTAATCATTAGGTGGTAGTATTATATTCAATTTCCATGATTTAATTTACCACATATGTTCTTCTACCTGGAAAAAAATTGTTTTTTATTCTATATGAGTTTTATAATTCCCTTTCTCTCTTGGTAAGAGGATGTTTTATTGTCCCTTTTTATGATATATGGATTAAAAAAATTGTATTTCTAAATATCAAACCCTTGATTATTGAGATCATGTTTTAATTATGAGGATGCAATTTATTTAATATGGGGAAACATAACATACCAAAATTTTAAAATACTAACATTGTAGTTTAGAGAGTATGTCACGCACAATGTTGAGTGTAAAATAACCCATGAAATATATTTCTTTAAATTAAATCTCTTTCATAGCTTAAGGAAACCAAAAATCAGAATCTACATGAACCATAATAGAGTATAAAATTATAACCAAAAATTTAAATTGGATGGTATAAATATTACTAACTAAATTATGAAAATTATGGTTATCAAAATTTTTTAAATAAAATAAAAACCATTTAAAACAATTTTTTTTTAAAAAACTATATTTTTCTAAAAAAGGATATTATGGCGCTTTGTGAACATAAATTAAAATTAATTTATATAAATTTAGGAAATATTATATAAAAATATAAACATTATATTTGAAATCATAATATCAAAATTACCTCAGTGTGAATCTTTGGGATTTTTATGAAATGATTCATTTTTTTTTCTAAAGAGGGAAAAAAAGAATTGTAATTAAAAACAGTCCTTTAATTCAAATTATTTAGAGAGATAAATTATATTCTATATTTGTTTTAAAGTAAAATTAGTTCAATTATATGTATATATATATATCCAATTTAGGTCATTTTAATCATTTCAATATTGAAATTTGAAATAAAACCTTTTTAAAATTTTAACATTTTCTCTTTGAAAAATATGCTTTTCCATTGCATCTACATGATTACATTTAAATTAAAATTTCCTAATTATACGAAAGAAAATTTAAAAAATTGATTACATAGTTTGAATAAGAATTATTTATTTTACATAACTAGGTCAACATAATTTTTCAGAAAAATGAATAATAGAAAAAGGAAAAATTCATTGTCAATGATAAGGTAAAAATGGGTTTATTAATGGTTAAACTAAGAATATAAGGCTTAAAATAAACTACTGATTTTTCCAACACCCATTTTATAGCCCAATTTTTACCCATATCACTTTGTTATCGATTTTTATTAGTTTTTTGGACACATTTCCATCAAATTGGCATATATAATAAATTAAGTAATGAAAAAGGACAAAAAAGAAACCTTATTTGATTTTAATATCTATAATGATTTGGGTTAGGAAATAAAAAACACATGTCTATTTATAAATATTATTTTAAAATATAAATGAGTATTATTATCATTATTATTAATTTTTAATATTTAGAGATGCAATAGTTAAATAAAATTTTTAAGAACAAAAACTCAGTAAATATTTAGTTAGTGGAATAATAAAATAAATAATACTAAATATATTAAAAGTAATGTAAACTGAATGGTTTATTATGTTAAAATAATTTTTTTAAATATATATGTCTTTATATATAGGTATTAAAATAATATATTCTAATTCCATAATTGCCTTGATATTTTTTACATTCAAATTAAATGAATAATGTCAAAATTGATAATAATGTTATTTTAAAAAAATGGTATTTTAATAAATTATTTAAAATTAAAAAAATATTATATACTTCCAAGTGATTTTTAAAAGTTCATAAATATTCAATATGTTTCTTTAATGGACCAATATTTCTTTGATGGTGAATATACTGATTGATAAATAGTAAAAGACATTGTTATCATACTTAGGGTTAAAATAATGTTTTTTAATGTTACATGCGCTTGTGTTAATATTAATTTAAACACACATAGGATTTTTATTTGATAAATATTATTTCATATTGAGAATTAGAAGGTAAAAATTATATAATAATTATCATTATATTTTAACCTTAAATTATAAATTACCTAGGTTAAAAAGAGTAGTTACCATAGTGAAATCCCAAAATGGTAAAAGGTGGGAAACATAAAGGTTAAGGAACAACATGATTAAAAAATGTGTTTCTTTAGGGAGGTGTGGATCAAGAATATGATTAATCCATCTATTTAATTGTAAATTTTGGTGAGAATTTATATGAAAATGGCATCCAATTATTGAATAGTATTGTGAATTTATAAAAATGTAACTGCTCAATTATAAAAAGACAATTACTCCCCTCACTTCATCACACCTCTCAAGAAAATTTTCGTGAAAAAACCCTTCAAAAATCACTTCTTAACTTCCATCCTATAATCCTATAATCTATTTTTTATCATAAATCCTAGTAATGTTTTCGTTCAAACCTAAGGAGGTCACTTAAATAAGAGGAGTTTAAAGAATGTTTACCAAAAGGAAGAATGTGGTCGGATATTTCATCTTAATTTATGTTAGTGTGACACTTATTTGTTATTATTAACCAATTCATTTTTATATAGTGTATATACTACCCCTTTGAGATTTAAAATCATGATTGTTTCATATATCAATGTCTTGTAATTTTCACTCTGAATCATTTCATCAAATAGGATTTGACATGAAACATACCAAGTGGTAGAAGTTATTGTACAATCTCACCTTCTTTTTTGATTGTTTACTTTATCTTGAAACTATAAATTTATTTTGATTTTTTCCCTTGGAAATTAAATTTCTCTTAAATATCCATAATCTTTGTATCATGGATATTATTATTTCCCCAACCATATATCATTTTATACATATGTTTTTTTTATTTTTAAATTTATTTGATCGATGGGAAAATATTATTAAACATATATTCTTTATTCAATATCGATATTTTTTAATAAATAATAATGATTCATAAATTAAATTGATTACTCTATATGTGAGTAATTATTTGTAGATGTATTTATGTGTAGGGACCATTTTTATGATTCCCCTTACTACATCATCATGTCTCATGAGACAAATCAATTCACCAAAACTGATGGGTTTCTACCCGATTGTTTTAAATTATCTTGTAAATGGTCTTGATAGTATAAGTATAGTTGGAAAAATCAGATCGGTTTTTACCCAATAGTTTTAAATTGTCTTGTGAAGGTTATTGATAATATAAGTATAGTTATCCAAACAAGATCGGTTTATACCCAATTGTTTTAAAATTTATTTTGAAAGGTCTTGATGGTAGAGGTATCATGATCCTGAGTTCATAGAGTCCAATAAATAAATTTTTTGTAAGGATTAAATTATTATTATCCATGATATTTTTATGATGATATTATTTTTGTATGGATATCATACTTAGTTTTTTGTTAAATAGAATTTATTTTCTGTTATTTACCTTGTAATGTTTATTATGGTTATTGATATATAATATATTCTATTTTACTTAACCCTTACTGGTCATTTGATCTCATCTCTATTTTTTAATTTATCTCGAATAAATTAATAGTACTATGTTTCATATGTAGGAATACTCTAGAGGGAATAATGTTATTCTAAAAAAACTTATTTTATAAATTTTTCTTTCAAATGTAATACAAGACTCAAGTATTCATCTAGTTTACCAAAAAAAAATAAACTATTTGGTAATTTAAGATTTCAACATTTCTATCTCATTAAAATGTAATAATGTAGACACTCGCTCTGGGCTACTAGGACATGGTCACTACAAGAAATTTAAGAAAGTTAACCCTAATTATAAATCAGGTAATTATGGGTTTTTTACTTTATGATAAATTATATGATTAGTATTAATAAATTAAATAGAAATAATAAATAACATGGTTATGATAAAAAACTAACGAAAATTAAAAAAAAATATTAAAATATCTAAAGAATGTGTATTGACAATTATGTGTTTTAGATGTAAGATGAAATTTCATTATACTAGTTAGTGTTCCTTAATATTTTCAAAAACATATGGATGCATTAAAGAGCTTATTTTTTGTTCTTTATCATCAATATGACCTATAAATAAATGATTGAAATTTATTTCAGTTCCCAAAAAATCATTTTCAAATCGCATTGGACCTGATGTAAAATGGGTACCAAAATTGTCAAAGATAAAATTTTGTAGGATATGTGACTTAGACATTTCAAAACCAAGACATGTTATAAGTATAGTGGCTACTCAAGTCACATGATTAGAGATCCGAAAATTTTTATTCATTTGAGTGATGTGATAGTGTTAATGTGAATTTTTGATACAAATACTAAAGAAATGATAATGGTTTTTTATAGAGGGATATTTAATTATTTTTATTTTTTTCAAAAAATTTATTTGTTGATGATTTAGAAAAATAATATGATTTGTGTATCATTAAAATTTTGGAATTTTATGTCTATTAAATTTTAAAATACCAACTATATTATTTTTAAATGTTAGTTTATTTTTTTCTTAATAAAGAGGAAAAAATTAATCATTTAATTTTTTTGAACCAATTGTTTGAAATGAAAAGTGTTTAAATGTTGTACAGTCAAAAAATAATTTATGGAATATGAATTTTGGTCATCTAAAATGTTAGACAGCTACATAAGATGTTTTAACATTATAAATTTCCATGAATTCCCAATTTAAAACATGGAAATAATAATATTTTTGGTTCCTCCATAATGGTAAAACATGAAAAAGAATGTTAGATCACTCAAATATTGTAATACTATATGAACTTTCAAAATAATTCATATTGTTTTATCAGAATTCGTTAAAACTAATACTCTTAGAGTAAATAAAAATATATTTTTGTTAATGTTGATTATTTTAGTATATTTACATTGATTTATTTCCATCCAAAAAAATTAAACTTTGTCGAAATTTAGTTCTTAATAAAACTGATTCCAAATGGGAAAGATCATTTAAATTTGATTAATTGTAGTGAGAGAGGATGAAAATTGAAAATGAGTTATTTGAGATGTTTTTAAATAAATTAGTTATTTTTATACTTTTTCAGCCCCTATCACCAGATAATAAAATTTTATAGTTGAATTGGAAAATATTAAGTATTGAGAAATGGTCTAAACTATTTTGAATAAATTAACAACTCCTAAATAGTTTTGTACCAAAGATTTTATTACTACATTATATGTTTCAAATAGAATTATTTTAAAGTCTATTTTTAGAAAACAATTTATGAACTATTTAATACAACAAAAAATATTTGTAAATTTTATAGTTTTTTGTTGCCATGGTTTTATTCATAATAGTAAATATTATTTAGATAAATTTGAAGCTAAATATAATGAAGTAATATTATTGTAATAATTAAATATTATAAAATTTTATAAATATTATAATAAAATAAACGTGATTATTGAATAATTTTTTCATGTTTTTTTATGAGAATATTTTTGAAGAATTTATTTATTATTTAGAATAGATTGATGAATATTTTTCATATTTTAATTTTAGAAAAGGTAAAAATATATAATTGAATGAAACTTTTGTGGGGGATAATCTAAATTGTTAAATGTCTTCGAAAAGACATAATGGTAATCTAATATAAAGAGTAAAATGATATTTTATGTATTGAATTGAAACTACATTGTAAGAAATTTCCATTTTTGTAATAATTTTATTTATAATTTTATTTCAAAATCTACTTTATATTCCTTAAAAAATATAATTGGATATAAATAATGAAAAAAATAATTATATATGATTTAAAAATATATATTTTGGAACTTAGTTGAACTCCATAAACATCTACATGTTATTAGTACTAAATGGATATTTAAAAAATCATAATGAATCTAGAGTAATTATAAGAAATAAATTCAGATCAGCAGATCAATGTTATTATCATGAATAATATATTTACTATGATGAAACTTTTCAATATGTTACTAGAATAGAATCTATTACTATTATTCTAGATTATGAAACTTTTCAAGGATTTAAACTTTATCAAGTTTATGTAATTTATTTATATATGGTTTAAATTTTGATGAATTATATGTAAAACAACCCTCAGGTTTGAAAATGAAAATTAATCTGAGCAAACTTTAAAATATTTTGATTCCCTTTATGAAATTATACAATCACCTATAACCTAGTATAAAATATTTTCTCAATTTATATTAAAAATTATGTAATAAAAGGAATGTGCATCCCATATTAGTTAATAGTAAGTGTTTAATTGATGTTTTTGTTATTAAAATTTATATTGATGATATCATATTTGGATCATCATGTGAATTTATATTCAATTAATATTAATATTTAATGAGTTATATATTTGATTTAAGTCTTATTGGGAAAATTAAAATTTATTCTAGGAATTAAAATATTTCAAAGAGATGTGGGAAGTTTTTTTAATCAATAAAACTTTTCTAAATGAAATGTTTAAATATTCTGACATTAATATTTAAAAAGTTAAAATACAGACTCGTTATATCTTATAAATTAATTATTCATAATATTGGGAAATTAATTGATAGACAATTATTTAGTTTTATTATTGGTATGTTATTTTTTTTTTCTACTTTTATTTTTTAATTTATGTTTAGTATATGATCATGTGTTATATTTAAAGATAGATAAGAATAGTGTCACATAAAATTATTTAAAAGGATAATTAAATATTATAATTATTTCATAATCATGGGTACATTTCTTCTAGGAAAAAATAGTTTTTATTTAAAATGATATTCTATTTACTATTTTAGAGGATACAAAAATGATTGAAAATTAACAGTTAAACATGAAAATTTTTAGGTACAATTTTAGTTTTTTGGAGTTCAAGGGAAAAATTATCTATTTCTTTATCCCTAATGAATTAGAATACATTGTTAATACTATTATTTAGGACAATGATTATGGTTTCAAAAATCATCTTTTAATATTGATATCAATTTTAGATAGATTACTAATATGAGTTCTAATTCATCTGATATTTTTATTTCTAAGATTCCCTTACAACATTCTAGACTAAAACAAATAAAAATTATAAATAATTTTTTAGCAATCATATATAAAAAAGAGAAATCTTTTAGTAATAAGTTTCTACTTATGATAAATTTATATAAATTGGTACTAAATATCTTTATTTATTTATGTTTGATTGATTTTTTTATTAACTTTGTATGGTTGAATTATATAATAATTTTTTACACTAAATTTATTCTATTTTGGCTTTATATTAATTTAATTTCTAGTTAGTGAACATGTTATATAAGTTTTATTATTCAGTTTACTGGAATACCATTTTATAAATAATTAAATATGTTTTTTTATTTTCATAACTCCTTTTAACATTTAAAATCTTATGCAAGAAGAGTTCACTATATTTTGTAAAGTTGTAATTTCAAATCTCTACTAATAGTTTGGATAATTTTTAACATTAATTTTTAAGAAAATATATTTTTTATTATTTATTTATATAGTATAGATTTTTCAAATTAATATAATTATGAAGAGTTATGTTACATAAATAAATTTTTAAACATGTCATACTAAAACGTATTTTTACTATTTTTAAAATTTTAGTTCTAATGTTCAAATTCTGTCAATTTAGTTTTATATTTCATTAATGAATACTTCATTCTTTATATTATATAGGATAAATTTTAAAATTTTTGGGAATTGTTTTTTCAAGAAATGGAAGATATGTTTGAATGTTTCATAGATCATTAAATAATCATTCTTATCAATCAAAGGGTGGGAGTGATTTATTTTTTAGTTATGTCTAGTTTGGTAATTATCAATATTGGGGAGATTATTGAATGTGACCATTTGTCCACTATGTTTTTATGTTTCGATAATTAAAAATCAGTATATTTTTATTCCCTCTAACTTGAGTTTGGAAAAGAATAAATTATTTCAATATTTAATAAGTACATTTCTTATAGAATTAATAACTTATTTGATCATTGAATAAATAGTTCATCATTTATTTATTTATTCTAAAATTATCCTCTAATTAATTAATTATTCATTGATTATATTTATTTTATTTTATTTATATTATTTATTTATTTTGGATAAATATGGTTCTATTATATTGTTAATAATTTTTCTATGAAAAATTTATTTCTCTTAGTTCTAATATCTTATTATAGGAAGTTAATTCATATGATTTTTAAAGCATTGTGATAATAAATTTTGATAAAATACAAAGTATTACGATAATTTCATAATTATTATGATTTTTTTGAAAGTATTACGATGGATAGTAATGTCTTATAATGTTTTAATTTTTCTTTAAAGAACATATTCAACATGACATATTGTGTGTTAAACTATGATTTTGAATTTATTTCATTATTTACGGTTTCTTTTTTGACTCAACAGTTAATTATTATGAAATGTCAATGACTTATGGGATATGATGTCTTATGATATCTACATTTTTGAATGAGTAATTATTGAAGTCTCATATAATATCACTTTCATATGAGATATGATGTCTTATAAAACAAATTATCTTAGGGAATTTAGAATTCCTATGAAATATCAATGAATTATGTTATATTATTTTTTATCCAATAATAATTCTTACAAGAAGTGTATTACAATAAAAATGAAGAGATATGTGATTTTGTTGTCTTATGAGACTCATAGTTTTATGATATTCAACTTTAAAGTATTTTTTTTATCATTTCATTCGTGAATTCATTCCTTATGTAATAATGAACTAAAATTAATATTTTTTTTAAAAGGTACAATTCATGAAGAAATATCTATAAAAAATTGATTAATAGAATATGTACTAAGTGTGGTGTAAAAATTTCAATTTTTTCCATGTGACCATGCTACTTATAATATACCATTAATTTTGGCTATACTCAATCATGAAATTCCATACTATCAAAGAGATCAAATGTAGAAAGTATATTTTTATGTATGTTACTATTTTGTTGTTTTTTAAGTTATGGATTGGTATTCTTTGGTTTTAAGATGTTTGGATGCCTTATTTTTTAATGGAAGGTGTTTATAATTTTTGAGATTCACCACACCATGGAAATAACCATTGTAGAGGGAATGTTCTAACATGTTTCGGTGAAATGGGTATAGTCGGGAGACCATGAGTGTGGATGATACCATATCAGGGGGATACCAATTTTGGTGGGAACAATAATGGTGAGGGTGTCTCTATGGTAAATAGATGGCCCTGAAACCATAACATTTATGGTAGTGGCCATATCAAGAAATAATTATCCTTATACATGGGGTTCAAAACGTCTTTGGAGAATTCACTTTGTTGTGACCCATGATATATATGCATGCGAAATGGTAATGGGAATTTTTTTAACTGATGGAATTGATCATGATATTCGTTGTATTAGTTTTTAAAAATAACTGAAACCACTATTGAATTTTTGTGGAAGAAGTATACCATGAGGGAATATCATATGCAGTATTCTTAGGGAATCATAATTCAATTTTTACACAAATAATTCCTCATAAAACTCTCATTAATTTTTAGATCTATCAGGATCAAGAATTGTGGGTCTCTATAATAGATTTAGGAAACATTATTATTTCTAGAAAATCTTACTCTATGATTCTTCAGGATGATTTTTTTATATAGGTGGTTCTATCCTACTCTACTTCTATTATAACTTGAAAGAATATGATTTCTATGTAATGTTATCCCTAAATAATATAAAAAATTGAACCGATTATTTAGCATTCAATGGTTCATCATTCCATTTTTTTTCAAAGAAAGTATTTTGGTGTGCGTAAACTGAACATATTCATGGTAATGGTGTTTATTCATGATATGCATGTATGGGGATTTATTATTTTGTGCTTAAATTTTGGTACTGAATTTAGGGGTATGAGAAATTTCACTACTATGTGATATGACTTAGTTAAGGTATATGGGTCAGATAATGATGTTTTATATTCAATAGATCATGTATAACGATGGTTTCACTAGGTTCCTGATATTTCATTCATTGTGGAAATTTACATTTCATTTTATGGGATTTTTTAAAAATCATCTTTCATTATATATATAATATGCATTGGACATTCTATTTTCTTCTGTATATATATATATATAATAAGAAAACATGTTCACGTCCTTATGGAATGAGTAATAAGTCATTAGTGAACTCCCTACTAGTTTGTATACTAACACATACATATCTACCTTAGTGTATAAAAAATATTGTTTATCATGATACAAGAATGAGAATTGTTTTTTAATTTGATAATGGATCACCATGATTAGGTAGTCATTGGTGTTTGAGGCTAGATCTTATAGTGGTATTTATGAAGAGTATGGTGTTATTCCATATTGGGTTAATGAGTTTTCTTTGGATACTTTTGGTTTTTCTGTAAAAATATGGTTTCAATTTTTTAGTTGTGTCTCTAATCATTTACTTATTACCTTATATTGAAGTTTGATTTATTTTTTATCATGCATCATATGGATTTTTTTTACTGTTTTGGTTGTCTATTTTATGTTATGTTCTGTATAAGAATAATTATTTCCCTTAACGCCCTTGGTATTTATTTCCATCCATTGGTGTCATGGGTATGCACCTATGGTTAGGCATATTTATGTCCTCCCCAAGACATTGGATTGGGGTTGGGATGTTACAAATAGTATATAATTGTTAGGTCCATTAGTTGAGATGATATGTGTGGAGATAATATGTGTTAGAATATAAAATATAATGTATAAAAAGTTATAGAAAACATATTTATACTAAAGTATCTATAAACACTTATAAAAATATCATCACCATATCATCATTAGTTTAGTTTGATGAGAGTTGTGAATCCTTTATTAATAAAGATAATTCCCATGAGGACCACATAATTGTCATGATATTTTATGACTCCTAATTTTAAATTCTAATAGAATTATTTTCTTATAATTGGTTACATATAGTAAACTCTGGGACTAGGGTGTGGGTGGTGACTGAGTGGTGACATTTGTTATGTATATAGGAAACGTTCACCAATCAATGGACTTAAAAATCTTTATGAATGACTTGGAAAAAATTTCGATCCATCAGAACTGAATGTAAATTATGAGTTCCTTAGAATAATGATATAATACTTTAATTATATTAAAAAATAAAATAATAATTAATAAGAATGTAATATAGATCTCACATTGGAATTCCAGAAGAAAAAAACCAATGATCTTTTGGGGTGACACAACACACAAGATGGATGAAGCATAGTGGGGTCATATAAACCATATTTTTTATATAATTTTAACCATGTTGACATTATAGGGAAGCTATATGTGTATGTAGTTATGTATTTTTCATGGTGATGGTGGGACCTGCATTTCTAATATAATGTTGATCAAATCCTTAGTTGGGAGGGATTCAAGAAATTATTTAATTATAAATTTTATCCATATATATTTAGTGAAATGAAGATGATATAATTCATTGATATTAAGAAATTTTATCTTTTAGTTATGGGATAAATAGCTAAATATATATACATTGCATGCTTTTAACTAGAGGTGACACCTATGGAATCCCTAAAATCATGTATTTTTTAGTTGTTCTTACTACTAGACATTACCTCTAGAGGAGTGCTGATCTATATTGGAAATTTTAAAGATAGTATAAATATGGAAATGGTGTCATAAAAGTAAAATTAATGGAATATCAATATATGTAACACATTTTTACATCTAAGTAGAGGTGGAAACTCCTATAGTAGAAACACGTGAATGAGCAAGAGTTACACTCAATGTAACAATTCACAAAAAATGAATATAAAGTGTAAAATTATTTTAATCCATGTAGTAAGGACAAAATGGGTTGTCTATAGACCACTTAAAATGGGAATTGAAAAATAGGCTAAAAAGGTTATAATTGTGGTAATGATGCGGTACATTAAACATTTCTACATCAATTGTCCGGAGTTGAGTAGTTAAATTGGTCACAAAAGGACTCAAGACTCAATTTCATAACTTGGATGACTATGTCATGTTATATATCATCCTCATTAAATAATTAATTATTTTGATACTAAAAAAACTATAATATCCTAGCAAGTTCGATCTCTACATGTCAGAAGGAATGCTCTTGTAGTGGTTGATCAATAGCATTTTGGATCTAAGAAGGAATTTGTTTTTGAGGAACCAATTAACTTGATGGTGCGAGGTAAGATTATTCTAAATTCTACTTTAATTCATGTTTCATTTGATATGGGTGCATAAAAACTATTTTATTCTTCACTTTTAGTAAATCAAAAGGGGTTTAATGAGAAAAAAATGCTTCTTATTTTGAGCATAAAGAAACCTCTTAGACAATTAATGTGTTGAAAACATATTTTGGAAACATATCTCATTACCGTAGATGTAGTCCATTTTTATTGGGAATTCACTATCTTAAAATTTTATATCTTTTATTACATATTTGGGATGTATTGGTTGATATCATTCAATGATAGGATTGATTGATACTCTCAGTAGGTTTCCTTCTCATCTCATGAAGGAATCATTTACCTTTTAAAATGTGAGTAACAAATGATTATTGAAATATCAAGAACTCTAAAAAAAAGTTTGGAACCATCTCATATCAATTTGAAATAATAATATTGAGATAAATGGATACAATTTGGAAGAAATGCCTCCTTATTATTTTTTATTGAAAACTAGATGTAATTCAAAAAAATATGTAGATTACCACCCCAAAGGGTTGTTAAATTCTTTATTGTTCTATATCCATCGATGATCCAAGTTAATCTTTCATAATATAGTATTACTCTAGAAAATCCACATGAATTTAAGGTCTAGTTGGAAGAATCCAATGAAATCACCTTATAAGACTATGTACTTCGGATTGGGTATCTCTCATATTATTTGTAAAGAAGGAAGATGTTAATCATTGACTCTAGGTTTCATGCCCCAAATTGAGACAATTTATTATATATTATTGATATCATCTTCATTGAATTGATGATCTGTCTGATCAATTTAAGACATCCAAATGGTTCGCCAATATTGATATATGATTAGAGTACCACCAGATCTGAGATTAAATGGATTATATGATTGATTTTTAATGTCTATATAGACACTATGTGTACATTTAAATTCCATTTTGTATTAAAAATTCATCATTAGTCTCACTGTAATTTATGAAATATGTTTTACTTACATATCTAGAATCATTTTTTTGTGTTTACCAATGAAATTATTTAAAACTCTTGAACTTAAAGTGACTATGAAAGGCACATATATATTTTTATAAGTACGTAATGATATACTAATTTGTATTAAATATTCTAAAATTTTCACGTATAGAAACAAAATGTTCAATTCCTATGACATTTCATATCTAAAAAAATAATATTGATCAATCCTAATAAAATTAATGTTATCATTTCATTTTAACCACCTAATATTTTCATCAAGATACAAATATTCCTAGGGTTCAAATGTTACTATCAATGTATTTAATATGATTTAGCTTTTTTACCTTCACTTATAATTATATTAACAATAAAGGGGATTTTTATAAATGAGAATAAAAAAATTTAGGAATATTTTATATATCTTAAGTATCAACTAACTTCAGCACCAATTCTAGATTTTCTATAATAGGGTAAGCACTACATGGTCTATTATGACACTTTTGGAATGAGATTGGGTTGTGTTCTCACATAGGGATACTATGTCTTATCCTTTGGTTTTTTAAAGTTATAGAAACATAAAAATAACTATATAACACACTGTAAAGAATTGGTTTCCATGGTCTAAGAATTAAAAATATGGCACTAAAACCTCTTTGGGGAGAAGCTAACATAATCATTAATCTTAAAAGATTAAAGAACATATATTCACAAAATTATTTGAACCAAAGGAAACATTATTTGATTGTGTACTTGAAAATGTTTATCTTTGATTTAGATTATATATCTAGTAAAGGGAACTCAGTAGTTGATGCATTGATTTTTATGTCATATAACCAATTGGAGAATGAATCTTATAATCAGTGGAAATTAGTGTTGGTAATTAATGACATTCACTTGGAGTTTACATAATATATGGGTATTATGGCTTTCATTCATTTCACACTTTTCCCTAGCTTGGTTGAGCATATTAAGGAAGACCAATGGTTGGATGACAAATACATTACAATTTGTTCAATCCTTAATGGTGGGGATCCCGCTGATGGATAGATAGAGGAAGATAATTTTATATTTCACTATCACGTTTGGGTTATATTATTTCCTTAATTAAAAAAACATCTTTTGTTATTATCCTCAATATAAATGTTTTATACTCCTAGGTACTCATAATATGTGTCATGTAATAAAGAAAAATTTTCTTGGGTTGTCTATAAATTGAAAGGTAACCAACTATGTGGGGTTATTCCTAGCCTCTCAAAATGTAAATAATTAATTTCAATGAAAAAACATATTCTAAAATCATAGAAAACACCCGTATCAAAATTGTAGTACATCTCTATAGTTTCTTCTACCTAGTTACTTAAGATTTTGTGGAAGAACAACACTATTTGGGTGATTGTTGAATAACATACCAAGTTAGTTAAATTAATTCTAGTAAAATAAATGAAATTTATGGATGAGTTAAAAAGGATGTATATTTGAGAAGTAGTAAAGTTGAATGGGGAATTGGATTCATTTTCATTTGACCGGGCCCCTATATTTACATCATGAATTTAAAAGTCTATACAACAAGACCCTAGAACCCATTGGAGTAAGAGAATAGCTTACTACCGTAAATATAATACCTAATCTAATAATAGTATTCAGAATTTTTAGGATATGATCAGACCATGTGAGATGAAATTGTTTGGTTAATGGGAGGATAATTTGACATTAGTATAGTTATTGTATAATAGTAGCTATTAGTCATTGATATATATTGATCAGTTTAAAGAATTTTTTGACTGACCATGTCAATATTTACTTTGGTTGGTATAGACCAATAGAACCTAACTACTTAGGCATATTCTTGACTATGAGACAACTAAGAAAATAAAAAATATAGTAAATGATATGAAATTAATTCAAATCCATTATAAATCCTATTCAGATTACCATATTCTCCATTTAAATTTTTAATTGGGTGATTAAATTTTCTAGTGGAGGTCTCTGAGATTAGGTCACCATTGTTTGGTTGAGAAGGAAAGGCTAACTCAATGATATGTGGGACCATTTAATATTCTTAATAACATAAGTGAAGTGGCCTATTGGATTTATTTTCCACTATAATTTGGTTTAATATATAATGTTTTCAGGCTATGTCAAACAAATAAGTAAAATCCTAATCTAACTAACATTATTAGCTGGATCAATTTCCTCTTAATCCAGATACTCTATTCATTGACATGGTGATTCTCATTTTGAATAGAAAAATTAATTTGTTATTGGAAAGATGCATATTATGGGTCCACATGATATAGAAGCATGGCTAGAAAAAGGAAGATATTTAGAAACATGATAAGACTAAACTTGATAAGTGTCTATCCATCCAAGTCAAATTTTTTATTCAAAGAAGAAAGGGCCAACAAGGCGATCCCAGGATTAAGGGGGTCTAAAATAGTGCAGACTAAGGGAATCCCCTCTGATCAAGTTGACACCTTCTGGTTTCAAACAGTTAATGGAGATAAGGCTAGGGTTGATGGAGCTTTGGTCAGCTAAGGAAGTCATGTAATCTGCGACCTTATTCCCCTCGCGCCATGTGTGAGTCACTTGGATGTTGTGCTGAAGGAGAGCTCAACATTTCCTAACCGCATAGGATATGGACCAAGGAATAGACCTTTTACCATGAAGGGCATCATGAAGGATCAGGGAGTCGGACATGGGATATAATCATATTCTCTTGAATGCAGAGAGAGAGCCCAGAGAGCACAGCCTTAGCCTTGGTCAGAAGGGGAGAACCAGAACCATAGAATTAAGTGAAGGCCAAAACCACATTGCCCCAGATGCCTCGAACCACACCTCCTCCCTTCATCGCACACAATGAGAAGGACCCATCCATGTTCAACTTGTATCCTGTGATAGGAGGATTCCAACCCACCCATTTACCTTGTAATCTAACCGGGAGAGGGTGAGCCAAGGATGCACTGCCCCGCAGGAAATTGAAATCAGGAGCCTCCTTCCATACTGATTACGAGCTTTCCACAAGCACCAGCACCCGACATTGAGTAAAGAAGCGCAGGCCATCCGTTACGACTATGATCCCATCGCGTCGTGGAACCACACCTCCCAGAATGGATAGTCATCCTACACTCGAGTGGCGGGATCCGAGCTACCTCCAAGGAAGGACCAAACTGCGTGAGCCCAACCGCCTTTGAAGAACAAATGTTCAGATCTCTCCTCCCGCCCATTTCTGTAGCAAGGGTAACCAGAGGCGATGCTAATCCCTAGTTTCCTGATGTTCTCATCTGTAGCGAGAGCTTAGTTCTTGATGCGCCAAATGAGGAAATTGAATTTTGTGGGGATCTTGTGGCACCAGACCTTCTCATTCCACCGATCGTGGTTGTCCTGTGAGGAGAGGAGCCTGCGAATATCACTAGTGGAAAAAACACCAGAAGACGAAGGAGTAAACACGCAATGATCTAGCTCTGATGCGATTTCAATTGACTCGATCAAAGCTTGCTGGTCCTTGTTCAAAACAGCGTTGGTGAGTCTGGGATGTAGCAGTGCCTCCTTCACCATGATCAAAGGATCCGGAAAACCTGGGAAGGCGAGGATGGAACCTACCCAGTTCTTGTGCCAGAAAAGAATATCACCAGAGTTGACGATCTACCTTGAGCTTTGATGCAGGGTCTGGATTAGAGGATAGAGTTTCGACCAGAGGGGAAAAGCATACCCGCAACCATCCACCTCGGTGTTCCCCTCGATACCTGACATGGTCTTCCCCCATAGAGAGTGATCCTCCAATATTTCCCACACCAACTGGGCATGCATTCCATGGAGAGTACTCTGAAGACTCCTGACGTTGATCCCTCCATCATGAATGGGTCTCGCAAGCCTTCCCCACGAGGCACAATGCCTCTTTCCTTGGGTTTTTGCATCCCAAAAAAATCTGCATAGAACCTTGTCACTAGAGTTAATCACCCCCTGCGGAACATTTGTGGAGGCTAGAGCATGAATGGGGATCGCGGACAGAACGCTATTAACCAAGGCGATACGACCCCCAAATGAGAGAAACTGGTCATTCCAGTTGATAATGTGGCTTGTGATCCTGCAAACAATGTGATCAAAATCACGAATGCAGAGCCTACCTGAAGAGATTGGAATTCCCAAATACTCCATCGGGAAGGAGCTTTGTTTCATGTTCAGGAGGCTACACAAGGAGGAGACCCGCCTGGAAGAGCTCCTTTAGGATATAAAGAAGCTACTCTTTGAGTTGCTGATGAGTTGTCCGCTCCAAAAATAATAATCCTCCAGAATTTTCATTATAGTCCGAACAGAAATCCTCCCACCATTGATGAAGATCATAGTATCATCTGCGAACATCAGGTGGGAGATCGAAGAAATGTTCTTCTTTCTTCTATAAAGAAGGATTCCCCCCTGACGTATTGCACGGTTGATGAGCCGGCTGAGAGTATCCTTGGATAGGATGAAGAGGATTGGAGAAAGCAGGTCCCCCTACCGAAGGCCTCTGGTATCCTTGAAGAAGTCGTGTGTCTTCCCCATGAAAGAGACTTCCATCCAGGAGGAGCTAATGCATCTAAAGAAAATATCCACAGCCCTAGATGAAAATCCCATCGATGAGAGGACTCTGTTCATGAAACTCCACTAAATCCTGTCAAAATATTTGTTCATATCTAATTTTATCACCATGTTCTAACCATGTGTCTTGAAGTTAATGTCCCTTACCATCTCTTGAGCAAGAGCTACTGCACGCTGAATGGACCGACCCTTCACAAATCCATGCTGTTCGAGAGAGATCCAGCCCGAAAGATGCTTGGACAACCTCTGATTGATAACGCATGCTAGGATCTGGTAAGGGAAGTTGCAGAGGCTCACATGAAGATAGTTAGAAAGTAGGGAGGGGTCCAAAACCTTGGGTATCAGAATCTGTGATGTATCACTAGCAACCCGAGGGAGGATCCCTCCTTGAAAAAAATTCATGCACAACTTCAATGATGTCCTTCCTAAAAACAACCCATGCCCCTCTGTAGAATGAACCAGAGAAGCTGTCAGGGCCAGGAGAACTGTTTGGGTTGAGTTTCTGCATGGCCATGTAGATTTCTTCCTCATTGGGAGTCTCCTAGAGGCCCACGTTTTCCAGGATGGTCACTATGGAAGGGATCACCACCCACAGATCTGAGTTTCCGCAAGGATACGCACTGTCCATCCTTGAGTTTGTGCCAGCAACGAGGTCCTGAAAGAAAGAAAGCGCCAAATTCACAAATGTGTCTCTATCACTCATGTAGGATCCATCCTCTAAAAAGAGGTTGGTCTGGATCCATCACTTCCTTTCCCAGATGCAAGCGTGGAAGAAAACAGTATTTTTGTCACCCTCATTCAACCACATAACCTTGGAACGGTCCCGGGATAACTGTTCCTTCTTGAGAAGCTCCTCCGCCCACCTTGTCCTTTTTTCCGCTAATGCCTCATAAGTTGAGTCACTCCACTCCTCCTCTAGGCTCGATTTGAGAACTTCGACACTCTTTTTAAGAGCCTCTATTTTCTGGTCGATGGTAGGTAAGGTTCTGGCCCAATCCGATAGGACCTTCTTCAGCCTTCAGAGTCTATTGTAAAGAGCAACCCAAGTGTGCCCTGGTGAAGGGGTGACCCACAACTCCCTCACATTCCGTTGATAGTCATGCATGCGGGACCAATGTTGAGAGAACCTGAACGCCTCTTGAGAGTCCTGTTTGGGGGACAAAGACACCAGAATTGGAGAGTGGTCTGAGATACCACGAGCAAGATGTTTGACCTCAACGTTGGGGAACAAAATAGGAGCGTTGTTATTAGCCAGACATCGATCAAGTCTACACCAGCTCCACCTTCCTCCACTCGGATTATTGCACCACATGAACCGATCACCACAGTACCCCATGTCAAGGAGCCCCATACCCACCATGAAACATGCAAAGTCCAAGCTTGTCCGCCGAGGAAAGGCTCCTCTCCCCTTATTCTCCTACGGATCAATAATTATGTTGAAGTCCCCCGCCTCTACCCACGGGAGAACCCCAGATCAAAATATCTGTGCCCCTGCCACAACCAAGTTCTGTCTTGAGGGACACAGCTACCGTAAACGAAGGAGGCGAAGAAGCACTCCTCCCTTGAGGTGACTTTCGTGATGATAAATTGGGCGCCCACCTCAATCATCTCCAGGGAAACCTTATTTTTTCATAACAACCATATATGCCTGTTAGACGGGTCTGAATGCATGGAGCTGTACATATGGACAAGGCAATAGAAGGACCTGATATTGATCGGCTTTTGTTTGTGCTCCAAAACTACAACGATGCTGACTTTGTTTTTCCTAACTTCTGAGACAATGTGGTCTGACATCACCCGAGGACCCAGGCCATGGGCATTCCAGATTAACATGGATATCATTGAGCCAGATGGAACCCGGCTTTGGCCCCAAGCTCGTTGGTCATCATGCTTGGGAAGGGGGAGCCTTCCCTCAGAAGCCTCGATTGGGCACGGGTGCACACCCCTGGGCTAGAAGCTGAGGTATCAACAGCCTTGGGCGACTTGTTAAGAGGAGGCTCCACTGGATTCCCCTTCAGCACCCTACGAGGGGATTGGGAGGTAGATGACCTCTTCTCTAGAACCTTGGCTGATATTACCACTGAATAGTCATCCCTGGCCTTTAAGGGAGGAGACCGGGGCGGGCAACAACCAGGGCCATTGAAGGGCCAGCCTTTACAACAGCCTCACTAAGGGGGGGAGGCCAGGGTAGGCTCTCTGAACCGACTACCTCTCCATGCAGGGCATGGTGAACATTCTTCAAGGGAGGAATCAACTCCCGATGGGCCAGGGGAGGATGAAGAATGGACAAAAGCCAGTCCCATATCCTCTCTACAGCAAAACATTGAGAAGGAAAAGATATCCCATCAACGAGACCACATGCTGGAGCCGGGATCCCAAGAAAGAGCATCAGATCCCTGCAGGGGGAGGAGGCTCCAGCTTGTGGAGGAGGCAGCAGAGGAACCTCTGCAGAAACCGGTGAGGGGAACTGATCAACCGAAGACAAGGACCCCTCCCCACGGAGACACCCAGGTGCCAGAGGATCAGGTTGGATAGGGGGAGGGCCACCGCGAGACAGGATCCAGGGAGCCTTTCGCAGACCGTCTTTCTGGAGAGATCTGCACGAGACCCTTGAATGACCCTGGAGACAGAAATAGGAGAAAAACCTGGGGACCACCAAGTACAAAAGAGTTTGTTTCCAAGTCACCGCATCCGACACCTTTAAGATGATCTTCTCGGGTAACGGTTCTGATAAATCCAGCACGACGCACAGCCTAGGCATCAAGATTTCTTCGCAAGAGAGGGTGTGGTCGTCCGAACATAATAAACCGCCAAGGGAGTCACCCATCGCTCTGTTGAATGATGTGTTTTGGAAGGGTAGGGGATGACTAGGGAGACCAATACACACCGCCGCATGAGGAATCTCCTTCCCCTTGTGGGCCTCTAGCACCCAGGGAGCTAGGCTGAAACGCCACCGCCCAAAAGACCTCAAGGATTTTGACCATGCAAAGAAGAAGTCAACCTCCGATTCCAACACCAAAAAGACGGAATTGCGTTGAAGAACTGAGATCCGGGCTAGACCCGACAAACTCCATGAATCCACAAATAGCTTGAAGACCTGCACAGACGGCCTCTCCACCCCAAAATGAGCCACTAGGGTCCAGTGCAGACAAGCAGACACCTCCGCAAAAGCCTCTACGGGAATCTCCATCGAAACACAAGAACCTACCTTCGATACAATTGGCGATATTGGTGGGTGTGCTAGATATATCGAGCTAGGTTCAACATCATATATGTGGTTTGGGATGGATTAAAATAAATCAAACACATCGTGGTCCAAGTCATGGATGGCTAGATAATGGTAATGAGATGTTCTATATATTGTGTAACTGACTATTGTGCTGGTTGTCTCTGTTTTTAAAAATATGTGAAAGGATGAAATTTTTTTGGGGAAGATATGAGACACTAAGAGAAACTAGGTACATGATTCATGGGGGATATTAATTTTATTATTACCTAATTATATCCTTATAAAAACTCTTATTATTCATTTTATTTCATGGGATTTTGTATATGAGTATTCAACTACATGTTAGGAAACATTCGTCCTTTTAGAGACTCCACCACTCATATTCTACGAGATGAATGCATTTAATTTAAGTAGATTCTCTCTAACTCAACCTACATTAGAACTTTAATTATTATTATTTCTATATTTTTTTTCTAAATAAATAAAATATTTTAAAATATTATTTTTTTAATCAATGGTTCATCCTTTATTGGTTTTCATAGAAATAATTTTGGTGTACATAAACTAAACATGGGAATTGGATTACTGTGTATTCATGCTGTGTTTGTAATATGACAAATTGTTTTAGACTTCGTTGCAAGTGCTGAACTCGGGGGCTTGTAAAATAGCACCACCAAGCGATAAATTGGTTCTAGTGAATGGTCTTCTCATGAGTTACTCCATTTAGGGCATCTCAAATAGTGAGGGTGGCATTGGGTTCATAGAATGGAATTCATAGTATAAATTTATGGTTCAATAAATGGGTTTTCTTCACTGATTATATTTAATATATATATTTATACATGTATTGTAATGACCTGAAATTTCCATGTAATAGTTTTTAAATATATGGGAATTTTACGAGTACACGAAAATTGACGGCGCGTGATTCCGAGACCCAGAGTGCCCGGAATGATTTTCTAAACTTTATATTGGGATTGTTTAGTAAACGTGTGAGCAGGTTTTTCTAACTTTCGAACCGGTGCTCAGAATTGAAATATTAGGGCACTGTTGAACCTGTAACTCTATTATTCTCTTAAGGACACTTTCACCTCGATGACAGATGTTCGAGGGTGAAAGTTAGTTTTAGGGTTTTTCGTGGAAATAATAAATAAAATAAATAAACGATTTTTTTTTGTAACTACCCTCATGTGAATGTTCAAGGGTGGGGTCCACCGGAACTAAACCTCCTATTCATTTTTAATTGTGGTGGGGACAACCCCAGTTTTCAATAACCTCCCAAATTGAATTTAGGGGTGGGGACCACCTGACCCCTATTAATGGGAGAAGAAGAAACAACTCAACCCCCATCTTTAATGTGGAGAAGTATATTAAGCTTCCTCCACATTAATTACGCCAACCCACCTTAATTAAATGTGCCAACCTAGGTGTTTAATTTGGCTATTTTGAATTTGTGCCAATGATTAAAGTTGGGAGAAACACCTCAGTTGGCCATTTTATTTTTGGGGAGAGGAGGAATTGGGGAGAAATCTTCCAATGAAGAATGCATCACCGATGTAGAACACCGACGAAGAATGCCTTCAACTATGAAGAATGACCTCGACTTTGAATTCCTTCCTCGGAACTTCCTTTGACTTAATACGTTTTCATCTACATTGAATCGACATCTGCCTTTTTGCACTAACATCAACCAACAATGAACAAGGGTTTAATGCTATTTGATTATCACTTAAAAAGTACACCCATTCTTTTATTTTTGTGGGTTGGGAAGAAACATTGTCAGAGGGTTTGATGTGCTTTGTTCTTGTGAAGCTCTTGCTACTGCTCTAATGCGGAGAGTGCGGCCAAAACTAACATGGTCCGTCCTCTCCATAACCCTTGTGTTGATTTGCAGTGTTTTTCAAAATGGAGGAAGGCGACGAAGGAAAAGAAGGTAACAACACCACCACCCGCGACCTCCGCGACCCGCACCACCGCCCGTAGAACCAGCCTCGCGCCGCGCTGCGCCCCAACCATGTTGCACCTCGGCAGCACCGTACCCCAGCCTCCCTACCGAGCCGCCCTGGTCGTGCCTCCACTGGCTGAGCCACCCTGGCCACTCTGGCCTCCCGGTCGCACCAACCATTGGCCGAACCGGCCCCGACCGCACCACCCCGGCCCCCAGGCCGAGTCTCCCCAAGACGCGCCCTCGCGGCCCTCCTAGCCGAACCGGCCCTGCATATCACGACCTATCCTCGGGGCCCGTGCCGTGACTACCCCAAGCCCACGTTCCATAGACCATGGGCTGGAGACTATCACCAAAGGCGTAAATTCCATAAAAAAGAGAGGGCATTGACTTAATATAAGTAAACAAACATAACAGAGTATGCAAGTGAAGTAAGAACTAAGTAAAAATGAGTACAAAAGTATGTGCTGAAAGTAAATGGGCCAGTATACAAACCCAAATGAAAGTAAAGTAGAACTGAAAAGAAATTACAACAGAAGTAAAGTAAAGCAGCAACTGCCAAGTCGTCCTCCGGATATCCCACATGAAGGGTGGGTACAGATGGTCTCCTCATCTCCTCGGGTCCAGCCATCCACTATATGTATGTCCTGCCAAGTGGTCCACCTCCGGGTACCATCCAGCTCCACAAGCCTCCATCTCGATCAGTGTTGTCCATCATCTGCATCCAACACAATGTAGTGCAGGCATAGCCCGTGCAGGGATGAGCATAAGATACTCAGTAGGGACCCCGAGACCACCGAAGGTCTCCCAGAATCCACAAAAGATAAACCAAAAAGGAATGATACAAACACGAAGTATCAACCAACTCTACTTAGGTATATGCCCATACATATACCTAAGTCATCAATCTCAGTTAGGCTCTAACTTCTGAGACCATGCACAACCCATTCCACACAGGAAAGAAGTCAATCACACCAATGGTAATGATTGAAAGTCAAGACTCAGCTCACACAGGTATACTACTCACGAAGAGGGGTGGAGATGATTAGATGTAGCCCCAGAATCATCTCCTCTTCCGAACCCACATAGGATCCAAGTATAGAAGTTGTCGCTACCGAACCCACATAGGATCCAAGTACAGTAACCATCGCTGCCGAACCCACATAGGATCCAAGTACAGTCGTCATCACTGCCGAACCCACAAAGGATCCATGTATAGTCGTCCTCGCTGCCGAACCCACGTAAGATCCAAGTACAGTTGTATTCATCGTCGAACCCACGGAGGATCCCAGCATGGTAGTCGTCTCAGTCACAACCATCTCTAGGGTTCTCGCACATAGCGTACTCAATTCTGGGAGTGTCCACTCCATGAGTAAAAAGGGGTTTGATACATCAACTTTCACGAAGTCCATATTTGATGTATCCCGAAGTTCTGTCTCGTCAAAAGGAACCCAACGCGACAGACGATGCGTCAATCGGACACCCGGTCTCAGAGATATTGGCTTTTTCTTTCAAGGAGCCCAGTTGGAAATATACTCATTCCAAACCCGTCCGTTTTCCAAATATTCCCAAAACTCACTTAGAGTATCGCTAAAGGATCACCTCGTAGATAAGATCCCAGTGTCGTGGATGGTGCGTCGATCGGACATGCAGTCTTTAAGTTATTCACGTTTAAGTGAATAACGGGCCTGGACCGTTAAGCCCAGTGGGCTGGTGGGTCAGGTCACCCAGTTTGGTGGGTCTGACCTGGAAGGGGTGTTGGACCAGCCCGAGGGAAGACACAGCTCATCATGAAGGACGTAGCCCGACCTAAAGGGGCACGGCCCGGCCCGACGCAACCTGAAGGTCGAGCGGTCTGAGGCAGGTGGTGTAGCCCTTAGCTGCTCGAACCGGCGGCGCTAAGCGGCCCCGCCCTCCCAAACCAGTCGGCTTGGCCGGCCGGCCTTCTGGAACAAGCGGCCCGTACGGTGGGCTGCGACTCTTCTGTCGCGGCGCCCTCCTGGCGCCGTGGATCTGCTCCGCACGGCAGGCCGACGGACCGGCCTGTTCTCCAGCGCGGTGCCCTCCTGGGGCCGCGGCTCCCCTTCGCCCGACCGGCCGACGAGCCGGCCGGTTCTTCCACTGAAGAGGACCACCCTATACGGGCCGCGGTTTCCACAGCGTGGTGCTGCGGTTCCTTCATGTGCGTCCGTCGCTCGGTTGCCGCCTTTGTTCGTCACCGCTTCCCGATTCCAAACAAGACAAGTAATGACGGAGGGTCGCCAGGTCGTGTTTGTTCAACCCACGCCCTCCGCGTAAGATGGTAACAATTGGACAAGATCTTCACTCGAATACAACAAGATCGAATGAGTAATTTATATTAAATAAATTAAGCAAACCCCCTACCTCGAATAATTGATGGTGCACGTCAGGCGTCGCGGAGGACAACATCGCGGGGTGAGGTTTCGTAGACGTCGTCAGAGTGCGCCCGAGGAGGAAGTGGCGTCTCCTCTCTTGTCGTGGAGAAGAGAATTGGTGGCGTGTTATTGTTCTTCAGGGAACTGGCATTCTTTGTTGAAGAAATCGTCATTCTCCGTTGAAGAAATCATCATTATTCGTCGGAGGGCGGTGTTCTTCAGAAAATCAAGAGCTCTCCTAATCCTCCTTAGCACCACAAAATCCCTCCTCCCAGTAAAATAATAGGCTCCTCCTATTATTTTATTACAAATGCAATTTAACTTTCAAAATCCAAATCACCTCATTAATTAAATGTGTTTCCAATTAATTAAAGGGAGGGAGAGTAAAGATCCTCATTAATTAAATGTTTTGGCATTTAATTAAAGAGATTGAGAGGAGAGGGAGAGGAAAGATCCTCATTAAATTGAGGGGTTGTCATGGATTAATGGAGTGAGGGAGGTTGAGAGATTGGAAATTAAAGGGGGGTTTATAAATTAATGAGGGGGGTTAAGGAGTTTATAGGAAAATAAATGGTTGGGGCTCGTGTGGGCCCCACCTCCCTAACATCCACACTTGGGTAGTTAGGTGGTTGTGGGTCGCACCCTTAACTACCCATGGGAGGAATTAACCTCCTTAGACACATAATAAAATTGTACAAACAATTTTATTTACTTCTTAATTAAACCCCCAATAAATAATACTCATCCCGCTTAAAATGAAACTACAGTAAAGGTCCCCTTAAGAAATTACCAGCGTTGCGAGTTCATCGGTGCCCTCAGATTTCTATTCCAAGCACCGGTTCAAAAGATAGAAAAACACGCTCAGTCGTTCACTGAATGTACCTGAGCTAAACATCGAAATTGCTTCCGGACACACCGGGCCTCAAGAATCAAGTGCCATCAGAAGCCATAAACTCGTAAAATTCCAATGTATTTTAGAGAAGAAATTTCCTTGAAATTTACGGGTCTTTACATTACTCCCACACCAGGGATTTACATCCTCGTAAAGATACAACATAAACTATGGAAACAAATGAGGGTACTGAGCACGCATCTGAGCCTCCTGCTCCCATGTTCTCTCCTGAAGGTTCTCGTTCTCCCATTGAATGTGCACCAGAGGAATCAACCATCCACATAGTACCCGCTCATGTCGATCCTCGATCTCCACTGGAACCGTTGTGAATATAGTCCTGTCATCGATGTCCATCTCCCTGTGGTCGATGATGTGGGTCGGGTCATGCACGTATCTTCTCAGCTGAGATACGTTGAAGACGTCATGCACCTTGTGCAACTGAGGTGGAAGGGCCAGGTGGTAAGCCACCTCGCCTACCCTACTGAGGACCTGGAATGGTCCGATAAAGCGCAGAGAAAACTTGCCGCCCCGGCCAAATCTCTGTAATCCACATCGAGGTGAGACCCATAAGAAGACGTGGTCACCATCCTCGAACTCCAGTGGTCTCTACCTCCAATCAACATAGGACTTTTTTATACTATGTGCAGTCCTCATCCAATCCTGGATGATCTGCACCTTCTCTGTCACAGCCTGAACCAACTCCGGTCTTACGAGTGCTGACTCCTTAGGGTCAGTCCAGCACAGAGGTGATCTTCAATGTCGGTCATACAGTGCCTCATATGGTACCATCCCAATGGTGGAGTGGTAGCTGTTGTTGTACGCAAACTCCACCAATTGTATGTGATCCTCCCAGCTACGACCAAAGTCATGGACACATGCACGGAGCATGTCCTCGAGTGTCTGAATGGTCCTCTCCGTTTGGCCATCCGTATGAGGATGAAAGGTGGTGCTCAGGCATAGCTGCATCCCAAATGCCTCCTGCAACCCCTTCCAAAGCCTAGAAGTAAAGCGAGTGTCTTGATCGGAGACGATAGACAATGGAACACCATGATGTCGTACGATCTCTTGAACGTAGAGGCTTCCCAAGCTCTCTACGAAACCCTGCTCTCTAATCGGTAGGAAGTGGACCGACGTGGTGAGTCGGTCTATGATCACCCAGATGGAGTCATGTAATCTGGAATTACATTGGATCCCTATCACAAAATCCATGGATATCCCATACCACCTCCACTCCGGAACCTCTAAGGGTTGTACCAAGCCTGCTGGTACCTGGTGCTCCGCCTTCACTTGCTGGAAAGTGAGGCATCGTGAAACGAACTCTGCTACAACCTTCTTCATACCCGGCCACCGGTGCTGTCATCTGAGGTCTAGGTACATCTTTTCCACTCTAGGATGTACTGCTAGAGGGGAAGTGTGAAACACCCTTAGCACTTCCTCCTGCAGTGTAACTTGTACTTTGGTATGTCCCCTGAAGAGGATGACGTGCTCTCCTCCTTCAGAAAATCCATCAGGCGCCTTCCCTGTGGAAATATGAGAACGTCGCGTCTCACAGTCCACATCCCCACGTTGTGCCTCTCTGACCCACTAAGGTAGTGGAGGAGTGACTGTGAGGTACTGTAGAAATTCTACCCCATCTCTATCCACAATGGATATCTGCAAAGCGGCTAAATGCTCTGTCACCTTACCAAGTAGCTGAATGACCGATCTCCTGCTAAGAGAATCAACTACTACGTTCCCCTTCCTAGGAGTATAGACTATATTAAAGTCATAGTCCTAGAGGAACTCGAGCCATCGTCGCTGTCTCAGGTTCAGGTCCTTCTGCGAGAAGATGTACCTGAGACTCTGGTGGTCAGAGTAGACTGTAAAGAACTCGCCCATCAGATAGTGCTACCACGTCTTCAGGGTGAATACCACTATTGCTAACTCTAGGTCATGGGTAGCGTAGTTATGCTCATGATGACTCATCTATCGTGAACCATAGGCGATCACTACTCTCTCTTGCATCAGGACACACCCGAGTCTGGTCCCTGATGCGTCGCAGTATACCACGTACCCAACGCCCTCCTCCGGTAGCCTCAAGATGGGAGCACTGGTCAATCTCTGTCTCAGATTCTGTATTCTCTGCTGGAATCTATCTGACCACACGAAGGGCTTCCCTTCTTCATCAATGCTGAGAGTGGTGCAACAACTCTGGATAAGTCTAGCACAAATATCTGATAGTATCCATCCAGACCTAGGAAACTCCGCACCTCCATCACGCTCCTGGGTGGCTCCCAAGCAAGTGCTTACTCGATCTTCAAAGGATCCACAACAACTCCTACCTCTGATACGACGTGCCCCAATAAGTGAACCTCTCGAATCCAAAACTGGCACTTCGAGAGCTTACAATAAATCTGGTGCTCTCGGAGTGTGTCCAGTACAACTCGCAAGTGGTGGGCGTGCTCTTCCTCAGTAGTCAAGTAAATCAGTATGTCGTTGATGAAGACCACGAAAAAATGATCGAGGTAAGGCTGGAATATCCTATTCATGAGACTCATGAACACTACGGTGTGTTGGTAACGCTGAAGGGCATAACCAAGAACTCATAGTGGCCATATTGACACCTGAAGGCCGTCTTCTGCACATCCTCGTCTCCAACTCTGAGTTGATGATAACATGACCTGAGGTCTATCTTCGAGAACCATCGTGCTCCCATGAGCTGATCAAAGAGGACATAGATCCTCGGAATTGGATACTTGTTCCTCACAGTCACCTGATTCAGGCGACGGTTGTAACGTCCCGAGCCGGATGCCACTAAACCAGTGCCCCGAGCTGGTTCGCCACAAGTCCTCAAGCGCGGATCCTCGTACGCTAGAGGCTGTCGACTAGAAGCGAGGGCCTAGGGTGTGATATTGGGGAGACTATGCCCTCATACCAGAGTAAGAAAATAGTGTAAATAACTAAGTATCATTCACAGTGATAAGTAAACAGAGTGCAGAATCATTAGACAACTGAAATAGAAGTAGTTGCAATAGTAAAATGCGGTAAAATCTCGAACAACTATGCCCTACAATACAACACTTGTAACCCACTGGCCGACCATACAGATACAAGTACAAAAGAAACTAAAAGTAAAATTACAAGGATCTGATACTAACTCTGAGCCAATCCACATACCCGATCTCCAGACACTGTCGAACTACAACAGCCCGATCAGTAGAATCACTCGAGCAGATCCGCTCGATCATGCAACACTGGGCCTCAGCCCTATCCACCATGCAACTCATGCTCAACCTGAAAAGCAAACACAAGGTCTACATGTACACCGAGGTGCATGTGTAGGGGTGATAAATAATCTCAGTAGGGAACCCCGAAAAGAAACCTAAAACTATGTTGCTGAAAGTGTATGCAACAACAACATGCTCACCCTAGATGGAACACAAAAAAGGAAGTAAACCAAACGTGAAACCATAGTCGAACTCAGGGTCTGTAATATCTGTCAACTGGGCAAGTTCCACCATGGATATCCATATCTATATACGTACACATGTATAGAACCATACCTATACACATGTACATAAATATGAATATTCATGATTAAGTGATTCAAATAACAAGAGACCACGTCAGAAGTTGATCCTTGGGACCATAAGCCCAATCTACTAGACATCCTTTACAAGGGCATTGAGCTGGACATTGTGCCACTCAAGCCGAGTATCATTAAGTCGATCTCTGGATCCATAATCCCATCAACATATACCTACTTCGGCCAACTCCGGAAATCTGCCTCTGTACAAGCTAACCAGAACAAGAAACCAATGTCCTTAGACATATGAATCATCACCATCAGGTGAACAAAAATGAAACCCTTAGGTGACTTCCCTCAGTCATAATGAATAGTTCCCTCAGGCATATAAGAATCTTACCCTCAGGCTAAACGAACACTTTCCCTCGGGGTAATATAACCACACCCTCAGGCTAATCAGAATCACGCCCTTAGGAAAGCCGAATAGTTCCATTATGCACGAAAGCTACTGCCCTCAGGCATACAAAATGTTTCCCTCGGGCTAAACAACACTTCCCTCAGGATAAACAAGAACTATCCTCAGGCATGAGAAATGTTTCCCTCAGGCTCAACAGAAACTTTCCCTCAGGCGAAACAAAACACTACCCTCGGGCTAAATAAAATATTTCCCTCAAGAATTCCATATGAAATCAAGTAACCGGGCTGAGCCCAACATAAAAACAAGCATTTATATAAACTTTTTCTCAAGAAATTTCAATGCATAGCATAATCATGGCATACCCACGGGTATCCTGGCCAAACGGCTAAACAGAGGAACACACCCCTGGGGTGGTCCTGGATCCAAACAGTGGTCCCAAACAACAGTTTCGACTTATCATTAGATTATCTACACAATTCTAGATATCTTTTTAGAAAAGGCCTCAGCCATACGACACCCCAAACATGGGTTCGTAGCTCAACAGTACACAAAAATGCACAGCAGTTGGAATTTAAACACAAGACCACCTACTACTCAGGAACACAAGGAAAAGTAGGCATCCCAACAAATAAGAAGACGCCTCACGTCAGGCTCAACAACCACCAACCAAGAAGCACCTCTGGTAACCACTATAGCATCAGCAAAACCATGTCAGATATAAACAAACAATGCAGGTGGCCCGAACACCCAACCCAACACTAAAACATAACCCCACAGGATTACTAGCTTGGAACGGGTTCTAGATGACACCCGAACACCTTCTCTACCCAAACTCGATGTAACAACTCAGGTCGGTCAAACAATGGGCACCCGCCAGGTCCCACAAGTCAAACACCAAGGAGTCATCCTACTCGGGATACTCCAAATAACTAGAGAGAAGGAATCCTACATGGGATCCTCAGTAAAGAGGAATCCTACATGGGATCCTTGAATGAATAAAAAAAGAGGAAACCCATAACAGGGGTCCTCTAAAACAAAACAAGAGAGAGATCCTACAAGGACTCCCTAGTTCAGCACACAAGCAAGGCATCCCTGAGGGGAACCTTAGAAGCATCCAGTATCACGGCCTATTAGGCCAGAAGGAAACGTCTAACTAGGAAAAAGTCTTCTAAATAAAAGGTTATGAAGAATAGATCACAACTCATCTCCTATTAAAGGTCTCAACTAAGTTGGTCCGAACACACAACTTATCATACACGCCATGTCTCACTCTCAGGTGACAACTGAACTTGATAACTGGAGGAAGAACCCCTCAATTTAGTTAAAAACTACAAAAAACTAATTTAGATGACCTATAAATGTCAAAATAATTACACCATCGTGATCTATGTGTAAAAACGCTCAGAATCGACTACTGAGACACCCAATTCCGACTTCTAGAGCCCAAGATATCCCAAAATTACTAAACTGGAGCAATGCATGGCCATAACCCATTGGGCATGCCTGTGTAATAGTACCAGGCATGTAATTTACTGTACACGGAGTGTACTATTCACAAAAAGTTACGTTGTGTCCGTTTTCACCCCAACACATGCCCATGTACCACTACACGGCGTTTACTTCACTATACACGGCGTGTACTTCAAAAAAACCACTAAAACCGTGTTCGATTTCACACGGCCGGTCACACGGCCAACACAACATGGAGTGTACTCAAAGTACACGACATGTACATAATAAAAATTCATATTCCCTGAATGGGAAGAATACAGGGCATGTTCCCCTGGAACAGACGCCGTGTATACTGGTTTTTCCGATATGAAATCCCTAAAAACACTCGATTCACCCGTTTTCGCCGCCAAAATATCATATCGAGCCCCATGGGAATAACAGCAAGAAATATAAGGCTTTAAAAACATAAAACAACTTGTTTAAATGGGACATATGGAAAAAACGTAAATTTCCCTACCTTTGGGCGGAAACCACCGAAGCTTCGGTTGATTTCACGGCTCCCGGTTGCCCTTCGCGGAATCAGCGCGTCGATGGATTCGAATCGGTACCACTCTTGCCTTCCTTCTCTCCCGTTTTCTCGATATACCAATTCTCACATGGGACACGGCCAATGAGAAGCCACACATGGTGTGTTCACAATAAAGAGAAGGGAGGAAGAGAGAGAAAATATAAGAAAAGAAGAAAAGAAAAGGAAGAAAAAGGGGCCTGAGCCGGCCCCGACGCCCGACATGAGTTTATGCCTTCCCTAGGCTAAACTCCCCCTTATAGACTCAAGGGTACATACAAAATCTCAATCCGATGCTCCGATTAAATGTTATATCTAAATGAACTCGCGTGAATAAATTAATATTTTATTTAATAATATTAAATATTAAATATTCTACCAAAATTCGAACAGCTCAGAATTCCTCCAAACTCATGTCCTAGGGTAAACACCCTATTCCAGGACCAACGGAGTTGTCAGAAAAATTATCTGAGATCATCTTGTAGGGAAAAATGTACATTTTACCCCTCACGAGCATCCAACAGCAAAAATTCAAATTTCTGCTCAGAACTGCAGTCCCGAAAAACACGGGTTCTTACAAACTCTCCACCATAAACCTTCTCATCCCCGAGAAGCCTAGTGAAAGAACTACCAGCCATAATCATAACCCAAGAACCTGCACAAACAAGCTATCTAGACTGTCCGACGACCAGCCTTATAGCGTTAACTACCACTTCTACATAGAAGTCATTAAACTACAACAGATCTAGTACACCCCACCATAGGAATACCGTTATCGTCGTCATAAAAGAAAACCCTGAGCTCAAAAGCTCCTAAAAAACACTGAAGTTTAACCTAAACAAGGAATACCACCTCAAAGGACTAATGGTGCACTCCCCGCCATTTTCTTTCCTTAAATCACTCCAAGAGCGCAACCAGAAAAGGTTCAATCCTCAACAGGGATGAACCTTAGGAAATAAAAAGGAGCTCGATGAAGGTCGAAGCTCTCTCTGCGTACTCAAGACGAATCAAAATAACGCATGATAATATCTAACAGGAGTACACTAAGATTTCACTAAAGGCATGTCCAGCTCCCTCCGAGCCACGCAAGCATCCTTCCAAAAACTGACCAAGATTAAAGCACGGGTCAACCACCCTCAAACAGGTTTCCCCAGAACAAAATAGACATCTACCTACAAAGGTTTGAGTCAAAACCAAGGGTCCCTAGGTCTTCCACCTAGCCCTACAAAAAAAGCCTCACAACTGGGTCACAAGGTCTAACCACCTAGCCCAAAAGATCCAAAACCTCTCGGAAGACGGTAAAGATTACAATGACTAAAAAGTCAAAACCAAAACACAACCTACAAGGGCCCTAATCCTCTCCGAGCATCCTCAAAAGGAACTACTCCCTGGAGTTCAAACCCCAAGCAGAAGATAAACTGAACTGACTCTCATTGGCATTTGTATACGGGAATACCCTAAGGAGGTCCAGTTCACAAGAAAAGCCTTGGTATCTATCGACATCATTCTCAATGATCTGACTAGATAACCACATACCCAAGAAAAAACAACTAATAAGGGTTAAATAGAAAGGCATCACGTGCCACATAGACCAACGGGGGTCACTGCACCACCTGTGCACGAGGACTGAGTCATCAGCCTCAACACAAATGCCACAATGTAGATCCACACAACCTGCCATCAGAGTAAAAAGTATGTGAAAGAAGACCCAAAAGTCTTAGTTGTTAGTAAAAACACACACTATCAGGCCTATATGATGTGAATCCTACATGCCTAGTATGATGCATGAGACACCTCTTGCCTTTGCTGGCCAAGAGTCCAAACCACCCCTGTCATCTTACCAATGGCCAAGATCCAGAGATCCATAGAAAATCAAAACACCACACAACATGTGCGTCGCTCAAGGCGAAAGTCATGTGCAAATGTAACATCACAAAATCAGAACAGCAATCCCAAACCCTAGAAACCAGGACTTCTTACCGGAACAAGTGTTCTTGAGGCACCAGCCCGATACCCATCATAGGTTCCGACACATTCATAATACTCTTGTCTACCATATCCCAAATAGTAAAATGAGAAAAGAAAACTCCTCTGATACCACTTTGTAACGTCCCGACCTGGAAGCCACTAAACTGGTGCCCCGAGCCGGTTCCCCACAAGGCCTCAAGCACGCCTCCCCGTATGCCAGAGGCTACCAACTAGTAGTGAGGGTCTAGGGTGTGATAGTGGGGAGACTATGAACTCATACCAGAGTAAGAAAACAACGGAAATAACTAAGTATCATACATAGCAGAAAGTAAACAGAGTGCGAAAGCAATAAACAACTAAAATAGAACTAGATGCAATAGTAAAATGTTGTAAAAGCCTGAACAACTATGCAATACAATACAACACTGGTCACCCACTGGCCGACCATACAGATACAAGTACAAAAAAAAACTGAAAATAAAAGTACAGGGCTCTGCTACTAACCCCGAGCCAATCCACATACCCGATCTCCAGACATTGTCGAACTGCAGCAGCCTGATCAGTAGAATCACTCGAGCAGCTCTGATCGATCATGAAACACTGGGCGTCAGCCCTATCCACCGTGTAACTCGTGCTCAACCTGAAAATCAGACACAAGTTCTACACGTACACCGAGGTGCACGTGTAGGGGTGAGAAATAATCTCAGTAGGGCACCCTGAAAAGCAACCTAAAAATGTGCTGTTGAAAGTGTATGCAACAACAACATGCTCAGCCTAGCTGGAACATAATAGATGAAGTAAAACAAACATGCAACCATAGTAAAACTCTGGGTCTGTAATCCCTATCAACTGGGAAAGTGCCACCATGGATGTCCATATCTATATACGTACACATGTATTATCCCATACCTATACACATGTACATAAATATGAATATTCATGATTAAGTTATTCAAATAACAAGAAACCGCATCAGCAGTCGATCCTTGGGACCATAAGCCCGATCTCCTGGTCATCATTTGCAAGGGAATTAAGCTGGACGTCGTGCCACTCAAGTCGTGTATCATTAATTCGATCTCTAGGTCTATAATCCCATCAACATATACCTGCTTCAGCCAACGCCAGAAATCTGCCTCTGAACAAGCTAACCATAACAAGTATCCAATGTCCTCAGACATATGAATCATCACCCTCAAGTGAACAGAAATGAAACCCTCAGGTGACTGCCCTCAAGAATAATGAATACTACCCTTAGGTTTATAAGAATCGTTCCCTCATTATAAACAAACACTTTCCCTCAGGAAAATATAACCATTCCCTCAGGCTAATCAGAATCACGCCCTCAGGCATACCGAATATTTCCCTCAGGAATCGAAGCTACTGCCCTGAAGCATACAAAACGTTACCCTCAGGCTAAACAACACTTCCCTCAGGCTAAACAAGCACTGCCCTCAAGCATGAGAAACATTGCCCTCAGGCTAAATAGAAACATGCCCTTAGGCGAAACAAAAAACTGCCCTCTGGCTAAATAAAATATTGTCCTCAGAAATTCCATATGAAATAAAGTAACCGGGACGAGCCCAACATATAAACAAGAAATTATATAAACATTCCCTCAAGAAATTTCAATGCATAGCATAATCATGGCATACCCTCGGGTATCCTGGCCAAACTGCTAAACAGAGGAATACACCCCGGGGTGGTCCTGGATCCAAGCAGTGATCACAAACAGTAGTTTAAACTTATCATTAGATTATCTATACAATTCTAAATATCTTTTCATTAAAGGCCTTAGCCATACGACACCCCAAACATGGGTTCGTAGGTCAACAGTACACAAAAACACATAATAGTTGGAATTTAAACACCAGAGCACCTACTACTCAGGCACACAAGGTAAAGTAGGAATCTCAACAAACAAGAAGATGCCTCGCGTCAGGCTCAACATCCACCAACTAGGAAGCACCTCTGGTAACCACTACAGCATCATCAAAACCAAGTCATATATAAACAAACAGCGCGGGTGGCCCAAACGACCAACCCAACACTGAAACCTAACCCCACATAATTAATAACTTGGAACGGGTTCTAGATGACACCCAAACACCTTCTCTACCCAAACCCGGCGTAACAACTCAGGTCGGTCAAACAACATGCACCCACCGGGTCCCACAAGTCTAACACCAAGGAGTCATCCTACTCGAGATCCTCCAGATAACTAGAGAGAAGGAATCCTACACGGGATCCTCAGTAAAGAGGAATACTACATGGGATCCTCGAATGAAGAACAAAAGAGGAAACCCATAACAGGGGTCCTCTCAAACAAAACAAGAGAGAGTTCCTACAATGACTCCCTAGTTCAGCACACAAGCAAGGCATCCCTCAGGGGACCCTTAGAAGCATATGGTCTCACGGCCTCTTAGGCCAGAAGGGCACGCCTCACTAGGAAAACGTCCTCTAATGAAAAGGTTATAGGGAATAGCTTATAGTTCATCTCCTATTAAAGGTCTCAACTAAGTTTTTCCAAACACCCAACTTATCATACACGCCACGTCTCACTCTCAGGTGACAACTGAACTCGATAACTGGAGGAAGAACCCCTCCATTAAGATAAAAACCACCAAAACCCAATTTATATGACCTATAAATGTCAAAAGGTTTCCACCTTCGTGAAATAAGTGAAAAAACTCCCAGAATCGATGACTCACATGCCCAATTCTAACTTCTAGAGCCCAAGATATCCCAAAATTACTAAACCAGAGCAATATATGGCCATAGTACATGGCCAGAACCCATTGGGCCTGCCTGTGTAATAGTACACGGTGTGTACTTTACTGTAAACGGTGTGTAATGTTCACAAAAAGTTACTCTGTGTTCTTTTTCACCCGAACACATTCCCATGTACCACTACACGGTGTGTACTTTACTATACACAGCGTGTACTTAAAAAACCACTAAAACTGTGTTCGATTTCACAAGGCCGATCACACTGCCACCACTACACGGCGTGTACTCAAAGTACATGGCGTGTACTTAAGAAAACATCATCTTCCCTGAACGTTAAGAACACATGGCGTGTTCCCCTAGAATACACGCTGTGTATACTGGGTTTTCCGATAGGAAATCCCTAAAAACACCCGATTCGCCCGTTTTCACCCTCGAAACATCATATCGAGCCCCATGGACATACCAGCAATCAATATAAGGATTTAAAAACATAAAGAAACTTTTTTTATAGGGGATCTATGGAGAAAACATAAACGGCCCTACCTTTGGGTGGAAACCGCCGAAGCTTCGGTTGATTTCCCGGCTCCCGGTTGCCCTTCGCGGAATCAGCGCGTCGAGGGATTCGAATCGGTTCCACTATTGCCTTCCTTCTCTCCCATTTTCTTGATCTCCCAATTATCCCATGGGACACAACCAAGGATAATCCACACATGGTGCATGCGCAATAAGGAGGAGGGAGGAAGAGAGAGAAAATAAAAGAAAAGAAGAAAAGAAAAGGAAGAAAAAGGGGCCCGGGCCAGCCCCGGTTCCTGACATGAGTTTATGCCTTCCCTAGGCTAAAATCCCCATTCCGGACTCAACGGTGCAGAAAGAATCTCAATATGACACTACATTTAAAAGTTATCACTGAACGAACTTGCGTGAATAAATAAATATTTAATTTAATAATATTAAATATTAAATATTCCGCCAAAATTCAAATAGCTTAGAATTCCTCCAAACTCCTGTCCTAGGGTAAACGCCCTATTTCAGGTCCAAACAGAATTGTCAAAAAAATTATCTGATATCATCTAGTAGGGGAAATTGACCATTTTACCCCTCATGAGCATCCAACATCAAAAATTCAAATTTCTGCTCAAAACTGCAGTCCGGAAAAACACGGGTTCTTACAATGGTAGTTGACACATAGTCTTAAGCTCCCATCCACCTTCTTGGAAAATAAAATTGGTGAAGCCCAGGGTGAAACACTGGGTAGGATGAATCCCTTTCCCTGTAAGTCCTCCAGTTGTACCAGCAGCTCACGATGCTTGGCGGGATCCATCCGATATGCTAGAGTAGATATCGGTGTTGTTCTGGGGTACTGGTCAATGTAGAAGTCTACCTCTCTACGAGGAGGTGGTCCTGGAACTTCGTCAGGAAAAACGTCCGTATACAGATCCACCACAATAAGAAAACTCAGAATCCGCACATCAACTTCTCTTAGGATGAGACTAGACAACTGATGTGTGATCAGCTGCCCTCTCCTCTGCGTAAGTCCATCCTACGCTAAAAAGGACCCCTTATCACCGGTGAAGGTGAACCTACTCCCATATGTGCGGAAACACTACACTTTGAACCTAATACAGTCGATCGGGGCATGGAATGTAGATAACTAGTCCATACCCAAGATGACGTCGTAAGGCCTCGACGCTGCTACAAGAAGATCCCAGCCGAAGCTCTTGCCTCCTAGAGTAAGATCACACTACCGGAACCAGTGCGTAATAATCGAGTCTGCTCCCGTAAAAGTCTATATCCATAAGGATCGAGCCAATAGCTCTGTCGGAATCTCTGTGCTCTGAAAAAGGGAAGCGGCAATAAAAGAATGACTAACACCTGTGTCTATAAGAACTGCATCAAGGGTGAAGTAGACACAGATAGTACCTCGAATCATCTCAAGTGATCCTTGGTCGTAGGCCTCGATTTCCTGTAGTCGAGCTTGTCCCTGTCTGCCAGCTCCCTGTGGTCGAGGTGGTCCTCCTGGGGGTGGTGGTGGTAGAACCTAGAAGCGTCGTCCACCACCAGCTACTCGGCCAGCTCCTCTGCCTGCTCCCTGCGGACTGCGCCAGTCAAACCTCTGCCTCTGCTTAGAAGGTCCCTCTACTGTCTACTGATCCTCTGAATGGCAGGTCAGGTAGTCACGAGCCATGTGGCCCTGCCCGGCACTTGCATAGCACTACCTGCCTCTCATATGACTGGGTCTACTGCATGTGCCCCTCACATCCGAACCAGTATCCTGAGGTCACCCACATGATGGTCTGGTCGACTTAGACCTCTGTGACATCTGTCTACTGCCAGCCAGAGAAGACTCCTCTACGTTTCGCCCTGTGGTGGGTCTCGCTGCTAGCGTTGGATCAGCAAGAAATATCTCCACAGGAAGGGCTCGCTCTAGTACTCCTTCCTGCATCAAAATGATGAGGGAGATCATCGAAGCCCTGATCTCATGCCTCAGTCCCTACTCAAAGGTCTGGGACCAGAAGAATGGGTCCCGTACCATGTCCATGAAGTAGAGCAAGAGGTCGGTAAATCTCACCGAGTACTAGGCTACTGTCATGCTGACCTGCCGCAGCTCTAGTAACTCCTGGATGCGCACTGCATGGAGGGTGGCTGGAACAAACTCCAAGCAGAAGAGGCTCTCGATGTCCATCAAAAGTAGAGAAGCCTCTTCGTGCACCTATAGCATCAAGCTCCACCATCTACCTGCTACTGCATGTAGGAGACTCACGGCAAGGATCACCATAAGGTCTGCTAGTATCCCTACGAATCGGGAGACCCTGAGGATAGCCTCCAGCCAATCCTCAGCTGCCTGAGGGTCCTTCTCTCTATGGAACCTAGGCAGCCTCTATCGCTGAAACTCATGAAACGCACTCAGGCATCGTGCACTCTTCGTTGTTGGGGCTGGTGGTATCAGTGGCCCCGCGGGTAGTGGTACCTCTGGTGCCTCCGCTGCAATGGGGGCCTGCACCGAGGCCTCCTCGCTCGGTGGGCTTCCATCCCACACGTAACTAGGAACCCTAGATGGCTGCATTCGTGGGGCCATCCTGAGAAGAAATAGGTGCGCCACAGTTAGAACAATATACCTGGTGAGATGATACAGAGTAATCACAGAGAAAACTTTTGAAACACACTTGCAATCAATTTTTTCGTGCACTGAGTCGGAAATCAGAAGTCAGGGTCCTAGTGTATGGATACGTCAGCTGTCACACCAACACAGGACTCCTTGGACTGATAACCACACTCAATACTCTAAACACCATTCCTTCATAGAAAGAAATCATCAGAGTCCTGAGTTCTGTGGTAGAACCTACTCCTCTAATACCAATTTGTCACGACCCGTCCGCGGGGCCCGTGTTGTGACTACCCCAAGTCCACCTTTCATAGGCCAGGGGCTAGTGACTAGAACCAAAGGTATAAATCCCATTAAAAATGGATGGCATTGCCTTAGTATAAGTAAAAAACACAACAGTGTACGCAAGTGATGTAAGCACTAAGAAAAACTGAGTACAAAAGTGGGTGCTGAAAGTAAATGGGCCAGTATACAAACCCAACTGAAAGTACAGTACAACTGAAAAGAATATAAAACAGAAGTAAAGTAAAGAAACAAATTCCAAGTCGTCCTCTGGATATCCCACCCAAAGGGTGGGTACAGATGGTCTCCTCAGCTCCTCGGGTCCGGCTATCCACTCCGTGTATGTCCGGCCAAGTGGTCCTCCTCCGGGTACCGTTCAGCTCCACAAACCTCAATCTCGATTAGTGATGTTCGTCGTCTGTATCCAACACTACGTAGTGCCAGCATAGCCCATGCAGGGATGAGTATACGATACTCAGTAGGGACCCCGAGACCACCTAAGGTCTCCTAGAATCCAAAAAGGATAAACCACAAAGGAAAGATACAAACACGAAGTATCAACCAACTTTAGGTATATGCCCATACATATACCTGAGTCATCAATCTCAGTTCGCCTCCAACTTCCAAGCCCAAGCACAACCCAGTCCACATAGGAAAGAAGTCAATCACACCAATGGTAATGATTGAAAGTCAAGACTCAGCTCACACAGGTACACTACTCACGAAGAGGGGTGGAGATGATTAGATGCAGCCTCTGAATCATCTCCTCTTCCAAACCCACGTAGGATTCATGTACAGATGTCATCATTTCCGAACCCACATTGGATCCAAGTATAGTAACCATCGCTGTCGATCCCACGTAGGACCCAAGTACAGTCATCATCACTGCCGAACCCACGGAGGATCCAAGTATAGTCTTCCTTGATGTCGAACCCACACAGGATCAAAGTACAGTCGTATTCGTCATCGAACCCACGGAGGATCCCATCACGGTAGTCATCGCAGTCGCAGCCAGCTCTAGGGTTCCCGCACACAGCGTAATCGATTCTGGGAGGGTCCACTCCAAGAGTTAAAAGGGGGTCTATACATCAACTGACATGAAGTCTAGAGTTGATTTATCTCGATGTTCCATCTCGTAAAAAGGAACCCAACGCGATAGACGATGCATCAATCGAATGCCCGGTCTAAGAGATATTGGCTTTTTCTTTACAAGGGCCCGGATGGAAATATACTCATTCCAAACCCATCCATTTTCCAAAGAAGCCTAAAACTCACTTAGAGTATCAAAAAAGGACCTCCTCGTAGATAATATCCCAGTGCCGCAGACGGCGCGTCGATCGGACCCGCGGTCTTTATGTTATTCACTTTTAAGTGAATAACGGTCTCGACCCGTTAAGCCTAGTGGGATGGCAGGTCGGGTCACCCAGTTTGGCGCGTCCGACCCGGCAGGGGTGTCGGACCGGCCTTAGGGAAAACTCAGCTCGGCCCCGAGGATGTGGCCTGGCCCAAAGTGGCGCGACCCGGTCCGGCCCGGCTCGGCCAACTGGCCGAGCGTTCCGAGGTGGGGGCGCGGCCCTTGGCTGCCCGAACTGGGAGCACCAAGTGACGCCGCCCTCCCAAACCGGTCGGCATGGCCAGCCGGCCTTCTAGAGCAAGCGGTCCGCACGGCGGGTTGTGGATCTTCCGGCGCGGCGCACTCCTGGCGCCGCGGATCGGCTCCACCGGGCTGGCCAACGGGCCGACCAGTTCTTCTGCCAAAGCGGCCTACACTATGCGGGCCACGGTTTCCGCAGCACGGCGCCGTGGGGTGCCGCAGTACCTTCATGTGCATCCGGCGCTCTGTTTCCACCTTTTTTCATCACCGCTTCCCGATTTGAAACAAGACAAGTAAATACAGAGGGTCATCGGGCCGTGTTTGTTTGGACCGCACCCTCCACGTAAGACCGTAACAATCAGCCCAGATGTTCACTCAAATACAACACGATCGAAGGAGTAATTTATTTTAAAAATATTAATCAAACCCCCTACCTCGAATAATTGATGTCACACGTCGGGCGTCGCGGAGGACGACAACGCGGGGTGAGGTTTCGTAGAGGTCATCGGAGTGCACCCGAGGAGGAAGCGTCATCTCCTATCTTGTCGCAGAGAAGAGAATGGGTGGCTTGTCGTCGTTCTTCGTGGAACTGGCATTCTTCGTTGAAGAAATCATCGTTCTTCATTAAAGAAATCATTGTTCTTCGTCGGAGGGCAGTGTTCTTCAAAAACTCAATAGATCTCCCAATCCTCCTTAGCACCACGATAGCCCTCCTCCTAGTAAAATAATAGGGTCCTCCTATTATTTTATTACACATGCAATTTAACTTTCAAAATCCAAATCAACTCATTAATTAAATGTGTTGGAAATTAATTAATGTGAGGGATAGTAAAGATCCTAATTAATTAAATGCATTGGCATTTAATTAAAGAGAGGGAGAGGAGAGGGAGAGGAAAGATCCTCATTAAATTGAGGGGTTGTTATGGATTAATGTAGTGAGGGAGGTGGAGAGATTGGCAATTAATGGGGAGTTTCCAAATTAATGAGGGGGTTTAGGGAGTGTAGAGGAAAATAAATGGTTGGGGCTCATGTGGGCCCCACCTCTCTAACATCCAAACTTGGGTAGTTAGGTGGTTGTGGGTACCACCCTTAACTACCCATGGAAGGAATTAACCTCCTTATATACATAATAAAATTGTACAAACAATTTTATTTACTTCTTAATTAAACCCTAATAAATAATCCTCAACCCGCTTAAAACGCAACTGCGGTAAAGGTCCCCTTAAGCAATTACCAGTGCTGTGAGATCATCGGTGCCCTCAGATCTCCATTCCGAGCACCTCTTCAAAATATAGAAAAACCTGCTCGTTCATTCATTGAACGTACCCGAGCTAAACTTCGTAAATTGATTCTGGGCACACCGGGCCAAAGAATCAAGTGGCGTCAAAAGCCACAGACTCGTAAAATTACAAAGTATTTAAGGGAAAAAAATTCCTTGAAATTTCTGGTTCTTTACACCACACCCCAGGCCAAGAATCCCTCACAGTGCCCTTCAGGACAAGACGCCCACGCGGTGCCCTCCGGGCTGAACCGTGCTCATGCCGACCTACGGCCGGTCCGCGCCCTCGCGGCCGGTCATCACCCTCATAGCGCCTCGAGGCCTGCTAGGCTGGGCCCAGTGGGCCAAACCAGACCCAATGGGTCAGGCCAGGTCGAACCGAACCAGGTTGTCCCAGACTGGGTCGGGCCGGGTTGGTCCGACCGGATCGGACCGGACCTGGGCCCACTACGACCCATTTACGCTCTTTTAGCCATATCTTTTGCACCGGATGTTTGTTTTACAAACCGCCAGCGGTGGTAGAAATATTTGAGCGTAAAAGTCATTTTGAGTATACCCCAATGGAGTTTGGGGCATAGTTGAGATATGATCAGGTTGGATTGTGAACGAATCCAACCGGGCCCCCTGGACTAAAATGCTAATAACTCACAGACCAGGCGTCCGATTGACGTGTCGTCTGTTGTGTTGAGACCCCTATGACGTGGAAGACCTTTGAGATAATTCTTTGTGGGACTTCATGATAGTTTGATTATCGACCAGTAGATTATGGAGCAGATCCTCCTATAGATGAATGAGCATAGTGCGGAGACCTAGTAGCTGGCTGAGACCTGATTACTGCTGACCGTTTTGACTCAGAGTGACTCTACTAGCCCAGTGGGGTGCGCCTTGGTGTCGCGGCTGTCCCACAGTGGGGAGCTCCTTGGTGTCACGGCAGACCCACGGTACTCTACAGGAGGAGTACCTCAGCAGGCTACGAGGGGGAGCGTGCTTGGTGACACGGCAGACCCATGGTGGGAAGCACGCTTGGGGACACAATAGATCCACGGTGCTCGAGAGGAGAAGTACAACAGCAGTCCAAGGTTAGTGGGAAGCAAGCTTGGTGTGGCGGCAGACCCACTGTACTCGATAGAGTATGAGTTCTCGAGAAGCCGAGGTTTCAACAGTGTGACTGGGGATGTTACTTGATACTACCCCTAGAATAAAATAACGGTTGATCTGAGTCACTTTTTTTGTGTTTTCCTCATGATTGAGATGTATCAATTGATAAATTAGGTATATGTATGGGAATATACATATGTATGGTTATTTGTTGATTTCATACTTTTTGGTTTATCCATGTTGGATTTGGTGAGACCTTAAGGGTCTTGGGGTCCCTATTGAGAATCATTATACTCACCCCTGCATGGGCTATGCCCTCACTTCATTGTGTTGGATGCAGACGACGGACAACGCTGATGGAGGCTGAGATTACATGGACTGGACAATACCTAGAGGTGGACCATATGGTGTGACGGTACCCAGAGGAGATAGACAAACGTGGAGTGTTGATGAGGCTATCTATACCTACCCTTTAGGTAGGAATCCCGGAGGATGATCGAGTAGTTGTCTTTTCTCTTTATTTAGTTATATTTCATTTCAATTGTACATGTACCATTACCGTTGGGCTTGTATTTTGTCCCCTTTTACTTTTATCACTCTTTTGTTATACATCATACTTGGTGTTTCGTCTAGCTATGTGCTTTCTTTTGTGTTTGTTTACATGTTATAAAAGTAATGCCTTCTCATTTTTAGGGTATTATTCCTTTGGTGATAGTCACCAACCCCTGGACTTTGGAAGGCAGGTTTAAGATAGTCACGACACGGGCCCCAGAGGATGGGTTGTGACAAATTTGTATCAAAGGACTCGGTTCTACCGCAGAACATAGGACTCTGATCTTTTCTGTGAAGCAATAGTGTTATGTTTAGTGAGTGTGGTTTTTAGTTCTGGGAGTCCACTATTGGTGCGGCTACCGACGTATGCATACACCAGGACCCTGAATTCTGATTTCCGACTCAGTGCATGAAAACCCTGATTGCGTGTGTGTTTTTTAAGAGTTTCCTTCAAGTTAGCTCACCAGGTCAGCTCCCCAGGTTATCTCACCAGGTTATCTCACCGGGTATAACTTTTAACCGTAGAACACATGTTTCTTTTCAGGATGCCTCCACGCAAACATCTGTCTAGGGTTCTGAGAGTTGTACGCACTGATAACCCACCGAGCGATGAGGATTCAGTGCAAGGCCCTCTTCCAGTATAGGCACAAGCGAAGGCACCAACGGTATCATTACCCATTGGGCCACTGATGACACCAGCCCCAATAGCAGACGGTGCATGCCACATGAGCGCGTTTCTTGAGTTCCAGTGCCAGAGGCCACCCAGGTTCAGGGGAGAGATGGACCCACAATCTACTGAGGATTGGAGTGAGGACGTGGTGAGAGTTTTTAGATTTGTAGGGACACCGGCTGATCTCATGGTGATCCATTTTTCTAGCATTCTATAGGTAGCAGTAGGTAGATGGTGGATCTTGATGCTCCAGGTCCACGACGAGGTGACACCTCTCTAGGCAGACTTCGAGAGCCTGTTTCGGGAAGAGTTTGTCCCAGCAAATCTTCACGTAGTGTGCATAAAGGAGCTACTTAATTTTTAGTAGAGTAGCATGACTGTAGCTCAGTGCTGAGTGAGTTTCAGAGACCTCTCACACTACTCCACATATATGGTACGAGACCCATTCTTCGTGGATCAGAACTTCGAGAAGGGACAAAGGCGAGAGATAAGGGCTTCAGTGATCTCACTCAGCACCTCGATGCATGCAGGGGTGTTAGAGAGAGACCTACTAGTGGAGAGTTTCCTTGATGAGCAGTCTCGAGCAGCGAGATCCACCACCAGTCGACATGTAGTGGAGTCTTCTGCAGCTGGAAGCAGATAGATGTTGCAGAGGTCAAACATGACCAGACCTATATGTGGATGACCACATGACTCAAGATTGGTTGTGTGAGTCACCCTAAGCAGAGATAGAGATTCCAGGAGCAGGCAGTGTTTCACATGCGGCGGGCATGGTCACATGGCTCATGACTATTTGACCTGCTATTTGGACGATCAGCAGACGGTCAAAGGACCGCCCAAACAGAGATAGATATTTGATCGAGGTTGTCCGCAGGGAGCAGGCGGACGTGGCAGAGGAGATGGTCCTTCAACTGGCGGTGGGAGACGATTCGAGATATTACCTCCACCACCACCAGGAGGTCCACCACAACCACAGGGAGTAGGTGGAGAGGGGAGAGCTCAGCTCTAGGCAGTTGAGTATTACGATCATGGTTCTTCGGAGATGATACAAGGTATGATGTGTGTCTACTCCACCTTAGCTACAGTACTTATAGACACATGTTTCAGTAATTATTTCATTTCCACTGCCCTCGTTCAGAGCTCGGATATTCCGACGAAGGCGTTGGATCGATCCTTACGGCTAGAGACGCTTACGGGAGCAGATTCGACGATTACAAACTGGTACCAGTAGTGTGAGATTACTCTAGGAGGAAAGAGATTCTGCTGGGATCTCCTAGTAGTGGCATCAAGGCCTTACAACATCATCTTGTGTATGGACTGGTTATCTATAGTCCATGCTCAGATTGACTATAATAGGTGCAAAGTGTGGTGTGTCTGCACCAATGGGACCAGGTTTACCTTCACCGGTGAGAAGGGAGCCTTTGCAGTGCAGGATGGACTTACCCGGAGGAGAGTGCGTCCGATCACTCATCAGTTGGATAACATTACCCTCGGAGCTATTGATGTGGAAAGCCTGAGATATCCTGTAGTGGTGGACCAGTATGTGGATGTATTCCCTAATGATGTTTCGGGTCTACCTCCTCATAGAGAGGTGGAATTTTATATTGACTTTTACCCTGGGACGCCAACGATATATACACTAGCATATCGAATAGATCTTGTGGAGATTTGTGAGATGCAAGTACAGTTAAGGGCTTGATGGGGAAGGGCTTCATCCAGCCCAGTGTTTCTCCATGAGAAGCCCCGATTCTGTTTTCTAAGAAGGTGGATGAGAGCTTGAGTATTTGTGATGACTATTGGCGCCTGAACTAGGTGACCATGAAGAACAACTACCCACTCTCGAGTATTGAAAACCTCTTTGATCATTTGAAGGTAGAACGGTGGTTGTCGAAGATAGACCTCAGATCTGGCTATCACTAACTCAGAGTTTGAGATGAGGATGTACAGAATATGGATTTCAGATGTTGGTATGGAAATTACGAGTTCTTGGTTATGCCATTCGGCATGGGCAACACTCCAGAAGTGATCATGAGACTCATGAAAAAGATCTTTCAGCCATACCTTGGTCACTTCATAGTAGTCTTCATCAACGACATTCTGATCTACTCGACTACTGATGAGGATCATGCCTTCCATTTGCGGGTGGTACTGGACACACTCCGCGAGCACCAGCTTTATGGTAAGCTCTCAAAGTTCTAGTTCTGGATTCAAGAGGTTCACTTTCTAGGACATGTGATCTCGGAGTCTAGAGTTGCAGTGGATCCAGCAATGATTGAGGTGGTAACTTCTTGGGTGCCACCCAAGAGTGTCACGAAGGTGCAGAGTTTCCTGGGTTTGGCTTGATATTACCGGAGGATTGTGTGAGATTTCTCCAGAGTTTTAGCACCAATATCAGCTTTTATGAAGAAGTGGAAACCCCTTGTGTGATTAGAGAGATGCCAACCGATATTTCATGAGCTGAGGCAGAGGCTGACTAGTGCTCCCATCTTGGGGATTCCAGAGGATGGCGTAGGGTGCGTAGTCTATTGCGATGCATCAGGGACCGGGCTCAAATGTGTCATGATGTAGGAGCGAGCAGTGATCATGTATGGTTCTCAGCAGCTAAGATAGAATGACAAGAACTACGCTACCCATGAACTGGATTTAGAAGTAGTGGTTTTATCCTTGATGATGCGGAGACACTATCTGATGGGTGAGTGTTTTACCATGTACTCTGATCACAAGAGTCTCAGGTATATCTTCTTCCAGAAGGACCTGAACCTGAGAAAACGATTTTGGCTTGAGTTCCTCCAGGACTATGACTTTGAGATAGTCTATACTCCTGGGAAGGGGAATGTTGTTGTATATGCACTCATTAGGAGATCTGGTATACAGATGCTAGGTGAAGCGACAGAGCAGCTGGCCGCTTTGCAGATATTCATTGTGGATGGAGATGGATCATCTTTTCTACAGTCTCTTATAGGAACTCCCCCACTTCTTCAGTGAGTTAGAGAGGCGCTACGTGGGGATGTTGACTACGAGACATGATGTGCTCAGATAACCATAAGATAGGAACCTGATGGATTTTCTGAAGGTGGGGATAACGTCGTCCTCTTTAGGGGACCTACTATGGTACCAATGTCACTTCAGAAGGTAGTGTTGAGGGAGTTCCACACATCCCCTCTAGTGGTACATCCAGTAGTGGCGATGATGTACCAGGATATCTGAAAACATCACTGGTGGCCGAGAATGAAGAAAGCAGTAGCAGAGTTTTTCTCATGATGCCTTACTTGTTAGCAAGTGAAGGTGGAGCATCAGCTACCAGTAGGCTTGGTTAAACCTTTAGAAGTCCCAGAGTGGAAGTGGGATAGGATATCCATGGACTTTGTGACAGGACTTCCATGTACATCTAGGGTACATGACTCGATTTGGGTGATCATCGACCGACTCACCAAGTCCGCCCACTTCCTATCGATTATAGAGCAGGGTTCAGTAGAGAGCTGGGGACGCCTCTATGTGCATGAGATTGTGCGGCTACATGGAGTACCTTCGACGGATGTCTCCAATCATGATGCATATTTTACTTCTAGTCTTTGGAAGGGGTTGTAAGAGGCTTTCAGGACATGGCTTCATTTGAGCACTGCCTTCCATCCTCAGATGGATGGTCAGACTGAGTGGACCATTCAGACCCACGAGGAAAAGCTGCGTGCTTGTGTCCTCAACTTCGGTCGTAGCTGGGAGGATCACTTACCTTTGGTTGAGATTTCATACAACAAAAAATCTCACTCCACCATTGGGATGACACCATTTGAGGCATTGTATGGGTGACCTTGCAGATCGCCCTTGTTCTAGACATACCCAGGGGGTTTAGCACTGGTGGAACCAGAGATGGTACGGGCTACCAAAATGAAGGTACAGATCATCCAAGAGCGGATGAAGACTACACAAAGCCAGAAGAAGTCATATGCTGACATGAGATGGAGACCTATAGAGATCATGGATGGAAACAACGTCTTTCTATGGGTCTCAACTCAACGAGTTTGTAGAGATTTATACAAGGAGGCAAGTTATCTCTGAGGTTCATCGGACCTTTTCAAGTCCTCAACAGAGTTGGAGAGGTGGAATACCGCTTAGCTCTTCTACCTCAATTGCACTGGGTGCAAAATGTCTTCCACGTATCCCAGCTAATGAGATACGTGAATGACCCTTCTCACATCATTGACCATGGTGAGCTAGACGTCGACGATAGGGAAACTTTTATGGAGGTTCCAGTAGAGATTAAGGATCGACGAGATCATGTCCTTTATGGACGGTCAATACCACTAGTGTACATTCGCAGGCAGCACGGGAACCTCTCGGAGAGCACATGGGAGCCGAAGGCTCAGATGCATACTTAGTACCCCCACCTGTTCCCTTAGATTGAGTTGTGGATTACGGGGATGTAAAGCCTAAGGTGGGGAGAATGTAAAGAACCGAAATTTCCATGTAATTTTATTTAAATATATGAGAATTTTATGAGTCTTCCAAAATTGACGGTGTTTGATTCTGAGGATCGGAGTGCCTGGAATGAATTTATGAACTTTATTTTGGGTACGTTCATTTAATGTGCAAGATGGTTTTATTAACTTTTGAACCGGTGCTTGGAATTGAAATATGAGGGAATCATTGAACTCACAGCGCTGATATTTTCTTAAGGAGAATTTCACCTCGACGATAGATGGTTAAGGTTGAAAGTTAGTTTTTGGGTTTTTCGTGGAAATAATAAATAAAATAAACACACAATTTATTTTATTTTTGTTATAATCATCCTCCATGTGGATGTTTAAGGGTGGGTTCCACCAGAACTAAACCTCTTATTCATGTTTAATTGTGGTGGGGACCACCTAAGTTTTCAATAACCTCCCAAATTGAATTTAGGGGAAGGGACTACCCGACGCCTATTAATGGGGGGAGAAGAAACCACTCAACCCCCCCTTTTAATGTGGAGGAGCCTCTTGAGCATACTCCACATTAATTACTCCAACCCACCTTAATTAAATGTGCTATCCTAGGTGTTTAATTAGGCTATTCTGAATTTGTTCCAATGATTAAAGTTGGGGGAAACACCTCAGTTGGGCATTTTGAACGTCCTTTGATGTAGGACGTGTTCGTCTACAACGAATTGATGTCCGCCTTTTCACACCAACATCAACCCAAAATGAACAAGTAGGGGTTTAATGATGTTTGATTATCACTTCACAAGAACACCCCTTCTTTTATTTTTTGGGTTGGGAAGAAACTTTTCGGGAGGGTTTGATGTGCTTTGTTCTTGTGAACCTCTTTCTACCGTTCTAATGCGGAGAGTACGGGCCAAACTAACATGGCCCGTCCTTTCCGTAACCCTTGTGTTGATTTGCAGTGTACTTCAAAATGGAAGAAGACGATGAAGGGGACAAAGTAGGCGAAGGAATGGGCGCCGCCATCCGCGGCCTCCATGACCCGCACTGCCCCCATAGCGCCTTGGCCTCTTGGATGAACCAGCCTCGTGCCTCGGCCTCCCGACTAAACCGGCCCAGCGCCACTACCGTTCGAACCGTCCCTGAGCTGTGTCGCTCCCCGACTGCACTGAGCCCCATCCGCACCGCACCCCATACTTCCGGCTGAGTCTCCCTGGCCGCACCATCCGCCGACCGAGCCACCCTGGTCGCTCTGGACTCCTGGCCGAACCGACCTAGGTCACGCCACCCGCTGGCCAAACCGGCCCCGGGCATGCCACCCCGGCCCTCGGTCCGTGCCTCCACGAGCCACACCCCCACGACCCTATGAGCCGAACCAGATCCAGGCCTTGCTGCCCTCGTGGCTCCCTCTGTGCCGAGCTGCCCACACGGCGCCCTTCGGGCCGAACCGCCCTTGCGTCGACCCACGGCCTGTCCGCGCCCTCACAGCTCTCCGTGTCCCCTTGCGACCTACTGGGCTAGGCCCAGCAGGCCATGGCGAACTCAATGGGCTGGCCTACCCAACTGGTCGGGCCAAACCCAACGGGTCGGATCGGACCCAGGCCCACTACGACCCATTTAGGCTCTTTCGACCATATCTTTGGAACTGGATGTCTGTTTGACAAACAGTTAGCAACACTAGAAATCTTGGATCATGACAGTCCCTTTGAGTATAACTCACTGGAGTTTGGGGTATAGTTGAGATACGGTCGGGTTGGATCGTGCACGAATTCAACTGGGCCACTAGGAGTAAAAGGATAATAACTCATAGACCAGACATCTGATTGATGCACCATATATTGCATTGACAGCCCTATGACATTCCAAACCATTGAGATACATCTTAGTGGGACTTCGAGAAAGTTGGAGTATTAACCAGTAGCTTGTGGAGTGGATCCTCTTGGAGACGAGCAAGCATAGTGCGGAGACGTAGTAGGTGGATGAGACCTGATGACTACTGACCGATTAGACTCAGAGTGACTCTACTAGACCAGTGGGTAGTGCCTTGGTGTTGCGGAAGACCCATAGTGGGGAGCACCTTGGTGTCGCAGTAGACCCATGGTACTCGATAGGTGGAGTACCTTAGTAGGTTACGAGGGGGGGGGGTGCGCTTGGTGAAGCGGCAGACCCATGGTGGAGATCATGCTTGGTGACACGGCAGATCCACAGTACTTGATAAGAGGAGTATCTCAGTAGTCCAAGGTTAGTGGAAAGTGTTCTTGGTGTCGTGGCAGGCCCACTATACTTGATAGAGGAGAAGTTCACCCACAACCAAGGTTTTGACAATGTGACTAGGGATGTAACTTGATACTACCCCTAGATTAAAATCATGGTTGAGCTGAGTCAGTTTTTTGGTATTTTCTTCATTATTGAGATGGATCTCTTGATAACATAGGCATATGTATGATCATATACCTATGTAAGGTTATATGTTGATTTCATACTTTTTGTTTTATCCTTGTTGGATTTTGTGAGACATTGAGGGTATCAGAGTCCCTACTGAGTATCGTTGTACTCACCCCTGCACGGGCTATGCCTGTACTTCGTTTTGTTGGATGCAGATGATGGACAATGCTGATTGAGGTTAAGAGTACCTGGACCAGACAGTACCTAGAGGTGGACAGTACGACGTAACGGTACCAAGAAGAGACAGACAGACTTAGAGTGATGAGGAGGCCGTCTGTTCCTACCCTTCAGGTAGGAATCCCAAAGGACGATCCAGTTGATGTCTTCCCTATTTTTTCATTTGTATTGAATTTCAATTGTACTTGTACCTTTACTGTTGGACTTTTATTCTAGCCCCTTTTACTTTCAGCACAGTTTTTTATATAGTTGACTTGGTGTTTCGTCTAGCTGTGTTCTTGATTGTGTGTGTGTTTACAGGTTATAAAGTCAATACCTTCCCAGTTTTAGGGAATTACACCTTTGGTGCTAGTCACCAGCCCGTGGCCTATGGAAGGCGGGCTTGGGGTAGAGACGACATGGGCCCTAGGGGACATATCGTGACATGTAATCTTATTCATTGGACATTATATTTTCTCCTCATTTTATTTATATGTGCCTTTTATGTGATAACATTTTCATTTTATAGTGGCATGTACATAATGTTTATGTCAGATTGCCTACTAGGATTTATACTCACCCATGCTTGTAGATATTTAGACATATATATAAATTTTTCATGAAATATTTGTGCTAAAATTATCTTACATTAATATTAATTAAACATGATGAGGTAGTCATTGATACCAGATGTTGGGGAGAGGAGATTTCATTGTGTATTTTATATTGTAGTGCCACATTTGGCACCAGAGTTTTCATTAGAATCACTTTGGTTTTCTAAAAAAATACTTTCTTCGATGTGTCTCTAATATTTGTCTTATTAAATTAAAATGTTGTTTGGTTTGTTTTATATCATGTATCACAACATTTTTACACTACTATTGTTGCCTGTTATAGGTTTTGTTTTGTATGAGGATAAATCTCCCCCATAAATATTTTACACCATTGGCATTTATTTCAAGCTTTCTCTGCCTAGGGAATTCACTTAAGGTTAATAAAATTTTTGTTTTACCCAATCCAATATGTTGGAATCAATATGTTACATCAAATTTTCCTATAATTTGATATTTATAAAATTCACTATTTAAATCTAGCTCTATGTTATTGTATTTTTTATATATTTTTGTGTGCATTATTGTTGGTTTACAATTATTAACAATAAATTAATAATATTTATTTTATTACCCATTAAAATGTATGTATGGGTTTTTCCTTGAGGGGAAAAGGCTATAAATTTTTTTTACTCTACAAAGAAAAGGACATTGATGTTCAGGTTATTCCTCCATGTTAAAAAATATAGGACTATAATATGTTGTGAATCACCTTTAATTTATTATTGTTTTGTTGGTTTTCTTCCACTAGAATAGGAATTTTTTAAATTAGGTTGTGAATCCACATTAAAATTCATTTTTCTGTGGGTTCTATTTCTTTCAAGTATAGATAAAATTGAGGAGTTGACATAGGATCACATTGATATGAACTACTATAAAAATTCAATGTGTTCATATATTTTTTTCCCCTACATAAAGTATTTTAAATTTGATTTAATGTCTATATATTTTATAAATTAGTTAATTCACCTATGACAACCCTGCTTTTATTACAAACTCAAACATGATTTATTACATAAAACATTACTTGATACAACAAAGTAGATCAATAGGTTTAGTGTATTTGGGGATTAGGATCATTACATAAAAACTTAAAACGCGAAATACAACATCTTTATTGAAAACTTCCTTTACATGACCTCTACATTTCCTTGTACTTAGCATTTCATGGGATAACTTGAGAACATGCATAAGAAAAGGGTGATCTATAAATCCCAGCAAGGGAGTACACATGGAATAACATGAGGAGTACAATACATGTTAGACAATAGGCATATACATAGAGCATAAAAGAAAAATGAGCATAAAGGCATGATAAAGCATGATAATCATAACATGGAAATGTGGCAACAACACTTAACATGGAATTAGCATGAGCCAAGGCTCATTGCACATGGAGAATGAGTAAATCCTCATTGCACATAAAGCATGAGTAAACCCTCATTGAACTTAAATTAGCATGAGTCAACACTGATTGCACATGACGTATCATGATACTATAACTTACCCAATGCATTGAAGCATTATAAGGGCGCACCCTTCTTAAACATTTCATTTTATGCATAAGTGTGACACATGGATCATAAAACATGGATTCATAAGACATAATCATTTATTCCATGATAAAGGAATGTGGAATTTATATATGAAACTTTGTAATCAATAAGTAAAGGTTCATAAAGGTGTATACCCTTGATGGAGAAATGGGCATGGTATCCACTACACAATGTCATTGGCTTAGAAAATTGGTGCGATTTCGGCAACGTAATGACGTGACATAAGAATTCATAAAAATGGTTGATTAGAGAGAAAGGGGTTACTCAACATATTTATATGTAATGTAAACTAATTAGGTCATATAGATACATGTACCAACAATTGTAATGGAATTTGGATTAATGATACAAAATTATTTCTTGAATGTAAAAGAAGAGAGAGAAGTTCCTTTCGGAATTTCGGCATTGTAACAGGTGTACATTGGAGGCATTTAATGAGAGAGAAAGGGGTATCCCATCATTAAAACAATAAGAGGGAAGTATGGGTGAGGTGCGAAACCATATTCCAACATTCATAATTGAAATTAAAAGGGCAATACAACTTAAAGAAAATTGACAAAAATGAGAAAGGAAGAAAAAAACCCTTACTTGGAAGTGTGCTTCCAAAGGCTAGAGAGAGGCTTGTGAGAGGATTATTGGGAGCTTGGGGCACCTTGGGAGGATTCTAGAGAGAGTAGGGAAGAGGTTGGACGAACTCCAAGGGATTTGAGTGAGGAGGAAGTGGGATCTTGGGTGGGTTTATATAGGAAAGGTGAGGGAATTCTTTATTATTTAGGTTTGGGTCCCCTTACATTAAATTAATCCAAACCACAAACCATCCCATGGTTTTTCCCCATGTTTTTTGGAAAAGGGAAGAGAAAGACAATATTTTATAAGGACAAAGTCCTAACTTCTTAAAATATTAGGGTTGCTTATGTGGACGTGAGTCACACTTTCATGGAAATTAATTTAAAAAGGCAAGGTGTTGAATATGTCCTGAGGGGTCCATTAATGCTTTGAATAGTAAGTCAAAAAACCAAAAATAACATTATTTTAATGGTAAAACATATATTGGACGAAAATAAAGAATATAGTATTTTATTACATCACTATTGGGTCATTGTGATGTCATAAAACACATTATATATTTAAACGGTATTTAATTTTTACCCAAAAATTTGACTGTCTCAGAATATTATGAAAAAATCACCGCTGGGTAATTTCGATGTCCTAATTCAAGAAATAACATTTATTTTATCTAAATAATTTTATAAATATTTTAATTTACACTTTTAAAATAAAAACCGACATTTATCGAAAATTCATAGGTTTTGACAGAAATGGCTTTCAAACCTTAATAAAAATTTTAATTGCATGCATAAAATTATAAGATCATTTATATTTAATAAAAATTAATTTAATAATAATATTATTATTTTATTAAAATATTATTTAATTCAAAAATCCCTTAACTTAATAAAATATATTTCTTAATTAAATAATAATTAAAAACACCATTTGTACTTTAAAAACTATTTACAATGTATCAAAAATGACTAGAAATTATATTCATTATTATATAAAAATATAATGTACATGAACATAGTACTACTTATTTGTTACATAACCCCTTAAAAAAACTGCATAAGACCTAAGGGTAAGGTGTGTGATGGTGACAGACTCTTGGGGTGGCTCGGATAACATCGCTCAAGTGGTAATTTCAATCAACTTCCACTTTTCCCGTAGATGGTCACGTTCGAGTTTGACATGATGAAACTCAGCTTGGGATTGTTCAATGGAGAAGCCCAAAGATGCCACCTCTTTTCCGAGCTTTGAAAACTGGTCTTTGTATGGGGAAATTCTACTGGATGAGGCCATCACTTCCTTTGTCTGAGTAAATTGGATTTGTTAAAGTCTTATATTTATACTAATCATGTGATCACTGTTCAACGACTATATTAGCAACAGTCAAAATTATTAACATAAAACCAAAGAAGTTGACATTTTATATAAACGTAAAGAGACATTTAATTAGATCAAGAGGGATTTCCATTAATGAAACTTTGGGTCATTACAATATTCCCCCCTTAAGAAATTTCACCCTCGAAATTTTCCTTTTCCCACACTAAAAAATGTGGGTAACTCAGCTTCATCATATCCTCCGATTTCCAAGTATCTTCTTCAAACTTGTGGTTTCTCCACAACACCTTGATGAGGGGCATTGTCTTATTTCATAGAACTTTTTCTCTATGATCTAAGATCTTCACTGGTTTCTCCTCATAAGAAAGATCATCTTCCAATTGTACCACCTCAGATGAGAGTACATGTGAAGGGTCTGGTATGTATTTCCTTAAGAGGGATACATGAAAGACGTCATGTACTTTGGCCATGGTAGGTGGAAGTGCTAGTCGATAGGCCACAGCCCCGACACGATCAATAATCTCAACGGGGCCGATGTACCTTGGAATTAACTTCCCTTTCCTTCCAAAACTCATGACCTTCTTCCACGGAGATATGCGTAGAAACACCATGTCTCCAAATTTAAACTCAAGGTCTCGTCGATGATTATTTGCATAACTCTTCTGTCGACTTTGGACTGCCTTGATATTCTATTCAATCGTTTTCACCTTCTCCACCATTTCTTCTTCCATTTCTGGTCCAAGAAGCTTACGTTCACCGACCTCATCCCAACATGCCGGTATTCTGCACATTTTCCCATACAGAGCTTCATATGGTGCCATTTGGATGCTCTAGTAGAAACTGTTATTATAAGAGAACTCAACCAGAGGAATATGTTGATCCCATATTTCTTTAAAGTCCATTGAGCATGCTCTCAACATATCCTCAAGTGTTTGGATAGTCCGCTCGGATTGTCCATCATTTTGAGGATGATAGGCTGTACTGAAGTTCAGTTCAGTATTCAGAGCATGTTGAAGACTCTTCCAAAACGTATAGGTGAATCTTGGATCTCGGTCAGACACAATTGATTGTGGTAATCCATGAAACCTTACCACTTCCCTGATATATATCTGTGCCAGTTGATCCAAATAGAAATCCTCCCGAATAGCAATGAAGTGTGCAGTCTTTGTAAGATGATCCACAACAACCCAGATTGCATTGTTGCCTTTGGATGTCCGTGGAAGTCTAGTGACAAAGTCCATGGTGATGTTCTCTCATTTCCATTATGGTATAGTCAATGGTTGCATCATACCCTTAGACTTCTGCCTCTCTGCCTTCACTTGATGACACACCAGGCACTTTGATGTATATTCAGCGATCTCCTTCTTCATATTATCCCACCAAAGGTTTTCTCAGAGATCTCGATACATCTTTGTGCTCCCTGGGTGAATAGAGAAATTTGACCTATGTGCATCATCCAAAAGTTCCTTCTTCAGCTCCGGACTTGATGGAACACATAGTCATTTCCCAAACCACACAATTACTTCTTCATTAACATTAAACTCTGAGGATTACCCTTTTTTGATAGCTTCCACTTTTTCCTGAATTCCCACATCATCCTTTTGAGAATCCTTTAACATTTCCAAAAGAGATGGTTGAGCAATCATCTGTGAAAGGATTGATGATGGTCCCTTCTTTATGATTCCCACATCCATCTTCATCAAGTCTAAGAAGATTGGATCCTTCTCAATTCTCTTCATTGATAGAATTGTTGGGTCCTTTCTACTTAGGGAATCTTCCACCTTGTTCGCTTTCCCAGGGTGGTAATGTACTGAACAGTCATAATCCTTGATGAGCTCTATCCATCTCCTCTGGCGCATATTAAGCTCTTTCTGTGTGAATATATATTTAAGATTCTTGTGGTCAGTATATATCTCACATTTCTCTACATAGAGATAATGCCGCCAGATTTTCAAGGCAAAGATCATCGTCACCAACTCCATATCATGTGTTGGATAGTTTCACTCATGGATTTTCAACTGCCTTGAGGCATAGGATATAACTCTATCATTCTGCATCAACACACAACCTAAGCCCTTCTTTGAAGCATCACTGAAAACAAAAAAAAGTTCCCCACTTGTGGGTAAAGTGAGCACGAGCGCAGTGATAAGCCTCCTTTTCAACTCCTTAAAGCTTTCTTCACATTCTTCACTCCAAGAAAACATTACTCCCTTTTGAGTTAGCTTGGTAAAAGGGTTGGACAATCGTGAGAAATTTCTCACAAATCATCGATAATATCCAGCTAACCCCAAGAAGCTACGGATATCTGTTACCGATGTTGGCCTCGGCCATCCCTCAATTGCATCTATTTTGGAGGGGTCCACAGATATCCCATTTCTTATGATGATATGGCCCAAGAATGAGACCTCCTTTAACCTGAACTCACACTTTCTGTACTTTTCATAGAGATTCTCCTTGCGCAAAGTCTCTAGTACAGTTTTTAAATGTTCCTCATGATCCTACTTAGTTTTGGAGTATATTAGAATATCATCTATAAAGACTACATCAAATTTTTCAAGGTAATCTCTAAAGACTCTATTCATCAAGTCCATGAATATTTATGGAGCATTGGTGAGTCCAAAAGGGATTAATATGAATTCATAGTGCCCGTATCTTGTACAAGAAGTAGTCTTGGGGACATCTTCCTTCTTCACCCTTACTTGATAATATCCCGACCGAAAATCCACTTTGGAGAATTATTGTGCTCCACGCAGCTGTTCAAACAAGTCATCGATTCTTGGGAGAGGATAATTTTTCTTTATCGGGATTTTGTTAAGTTCACGATAATCGATGCAAAGCCGCATTGACCCATCCTTCTTCTTGACGAAGAGGACTAGTGCACCCCATGGTGAAGCACATGGGTATATAAACCCTTTATCCAGATTCTCCTGTAGTTGTTTCTTCAGCTCTTCAAGCTCAAAAACAGCCATTCTATATGGAGTCTTGGATATTGGTAGCTCCCCAGGTATAAGTTCAATTGAGAACTAAACATCTCTTCTAGGAGGAAGATCTGGCATTTCCTCGGGAAACACTTCAGCGAATTCCCTCACAATTGGCATTTTTTAAGGATGGTTTTTTCCTTGGACTTGATCATCTAAGCCAGATACGCATGCTCATAAGGAAGTAATATCCATTCTTGAGATGATGGAGCTAAAAGAGATTCATCTTCCTCCTTACACTTGTAAATAATCAAGGGTCCATTCTCCATATGGAGTGTGATTTCCCTCTCCCAACAATTTATGTTGGCTCTATATAAGGAAACACAATTCATGCCAAGAATTGCATCAAATTCCACCAGATGGAGTATGACGAGGTTCGCTGGGATATTCAATCCACAGACTATAACAGGGGAGGACTTATATTCATGGGATGAAATGATTTCCCCAATTTCCATACTCACCGACATCATTACTTCCATGATTTGTGGTGGTGTTGGGGTTGTTCTACTAAACATTCGATATATAAAAGATTGCGTAGAACCTGAATCAAAAAGTATGTTCTCTATTCTTGAATGAATAACTAGCATACCCGTCACCACTTCATTGTCGGGGTTCACTTCGGCAGAAGTAATGTCAAAAGCTCTTCCTTGCTGCCTTGGAGGTTGTTGTTTGTCTCCGAAAACCCTTGGATTAGGGAACTGATTTGCAAAATGACCCTGTTCTTTGAATTTGTAGCATTGAACAACGCATTGAGGTTCGAACGGAGAGTTACTCTCCTCTGTCGCGGCCGTGGGTCTTTCTTGCTGATAGTTTACAGCTAGGTTCCCTTCTCTTCCACACCTGAAGCATTTTCTCGTCCCCTGAAGGCAATTTCCAGGGTTCTTCTTTCCGCACTTTTGGAAAGTGGGGCGCCGTATCTTCTTAGAACCGTTGGATTTATCCATTGGACCACCAGAATTGAAGTAAACCTTACGCTTCTTGTCCCCATGATACCCATGTGAATCTCTGATCTGCATTTTGACCTTGAGGGAACATCGGACAATTTCCTCATAGCTGTTGAAGTCATGGATTGCTAATGCTTTCTGAAAGCTAGGCTTCAGCCCACTAAAGAAGCGGTTAACCATGAATTCAGGGGTAACGAAAAATCCGGAAGCGTACCGTGAAAGCCTTGTGAAGTTTTCCTCGTAAGCTCCAACAGATTCTTCAATTTTTTCTTGAGGGAAAGGAAGCCCCTTTCTATCTTAAGCTGGAGGGTGCGTGAGAAATATTTATCGAAAAATATCTTCTATAAATCCTTCCATTCCAACACCTCGATCTCCTCCTCAGGCTTCGTATTTTTGATCAACGTCCACCATTGATCAGCTTTACCCTCCATACGATAAGCCGCCAGGAAAACCTTCTCTTGTTCAGAACATTTGTGGATGGAGAATATCTTTTCAATGGAGTTGATCCATTGTTATGCGATCGTGGAATCAGATGATCCACTAAAAGTAGGAGGCCTTTATCTCCTGAAGCTCTCGATAGCGACTCGTTCTTTCTTAGGGGGGTTGAATGTTCTTCTTGACCCGTGTTTCTATTAAAAACTTGAGTTAGCTGAGAGAAAAGTGTGACAAAGTTCGTAATTCCCACTCCTATTGGACTGGGCATCTCATTAGTACAGTCATCACACTGATCTTCAAAACGGTTGTTTGCCCGAGTCCTACTATTACCGGCCATTGGCTGGAATAAAAGGAAAGTTATGGGTAACACATAAAGGGTAATCCAAAGACAAAAGTTGATGACTTATAAATAAACTTTTATTTCCTTAACTCATGAGTCTATAAGCTTCAATCTAGGCTTTTCATGATCTAATTTCTAACATATATTCTTAGGGGATTTTTTTTAATTCCCTTAATAAGGGTTCATACTAAGCATGTGATTTTATCAAAACATATCCCCTGGGAGTGTCATAACCAAGAGTGAAGCAAGGCCCATTTTCGTTCACCAATTCCCGTTCGAGTCTAGCTCAAAGCGGTGTTTTTTTGGGTTTTACCCCTAGGATACATCTGTGCCAGAGCCGCCTCTACCTGCTCGTATCCAGATAGGGATGTATTTGTTTGATAAACAACTTACTTAGTACTTACCAAAACTTAGGGATGTTTGTATTATACTTAGTCTTGTATCTATGTCTTAACTAGGGTTTCCTAATCCCAAAAATAACTAAACCTATCCTCTGATACCAACTATGACAACCCTGCTTTCATTACAAACTTAAACATGATTTATTACATAAAACTTCACTTGATACAACAAAGTAGATCAGGAGGTTTAGTGTCTTTGGGGCTTATTATCATTACATAAAAACTTAAAACATGAAATACAACATCTTTATTGAAAACTTCCTTTACATGACCACTACATTTCCTCGTACTTAGCATTGCATGGGATAACCTAAGGACATGCATAAGAAAATGGTGAGCTATAATGCCCAGTAAGGGAGTTCACATGGAATAAAATGAGGAGTAAAATAACTGTTAGACAATAGGCATATCAGTAGAGTATAAAAGAAACATGAGCATAAAGGCATGATAAATCATGATAATCATATCATGGAAATGTGGCAACAACACTTAACATGGAATTAGCATGAGCCAAACCTCATTGCACATGGAGCATGAGTAAATCATCATTATACATAAAGCATGAGTAAAACCTCGTTGCACTTAAATTAGCATGATTCAACACTCATTTCACATGACGTATCATGATACTATACTTTACCCAATGCATTGGGGCTCTATAAGGGCACACCCTTCTTAAACATTTCATTTCATGCATAAGTGTGCCACATGGATCATAAAACATTGATTCATAAGACATAATCATTTATTCCAAGATAAAGGAAAGTAGAATTCATATACAAAACTTTGTAATAAATAAGTAAAGGTGCATAAAGGTGGATACCCTTGATGGAGAAATGGGAATGGTATCCACTACACAATGGCATTGGCTTAGAAAATCAGTGCGATTTCAGTAGCGTAACGGCAAGACATAAGAATTCATAAAAATGGTTGATGAGAGAGAAAGGTGTTCCTCATCATATTTACATGTAATTTAAAGTAAGGAGGTCATATATATACATGTCCCAAAAATTTTAATGGAATTTAGATTCATGATACAAAATTATTGCTTGAATGTAAAAGAAGAGAGAGAAGTTCCTTTCAGAATTTCGGCATAGTAATGAATGTACATTGGAGGCATTTAATGAGAGAGAAAGGAGTCTACCATCATTCAAACAATAATAGGGAAGTATGGGGGAGGTGCGAAACCATACCCCAAAATTCATAATTGAAATTAAAAGGGCAATACAACTTAAAGAAAATTGACAAAAATGAGAAAGGAAGAAAAAACCCCTTACTTGGAAGTGTGCTTCCAAAGGTTAGAGAGAGGCTTGTGACAGGCTTATTGAGAGCTTGGGTCACCTTGGGAGGATTCTAGAGAGATTAGTTAAGAGGTTGTACGAACTCCAAGGGATTTGAGTGAGGAGGAAGTGAGAGCTTGGGTGGGTTTATATAGGAAAGGTGAAGGAATTCTTTATTATTTAGGTTTGGGTCCCCTTACATTAAATTAATCTAAAACACAAACCATCCCATGGTTTTTGCCCATGGTTTTTGGAAAAGGGAAGAGGAAAAAATTATTTTATAATTCCAAAGTCTGAACTTCTTAAAATATTAGGGTTTCTTATGTGGAGGTGAGTCACACTTCCATGTAAATTAATTTAAAAAGGCAAGGTGTTGAATAAGTCTTGAGGGGTCCATTAATTCTTTCAAAAGTAAGTAAAAAAACCCAATATCACATTATTTTAATGGTAAAACATATATTGGACAAACATAAAGATTATAGTATTTTATTACATCAATATTGGGTCATTATGATGTCATAAAACAAATTATATATTTAAACGGTATTTAATTTCAACCCAAAAATTTGAATGTCTCAAAAAATTAAGAAAAATTCACCGTTGGATAATTTCAACGTCCTGATTCCAGAAATAAAATTTATTTTATCTAAATAATTTTCTAAATATGTTAATTTTCACTTTTAAAATAAAAACCGACATTTATCGAAAATTCATCAGTTTTGACAGAAATGGCTTTCAAACCTTAATAAAAATTTTAATTGCATTCATAAAATTATAAGATCATTTATATTTAATAAAAATTAATTTAATAATATTATTATTATTTTATTAAAATATTATTTAATTCAAAAATCCCTTAATTTAATAAAATATATTTCTTTATTAAATAATAACTAAAAACACCATTTGTACTTTTAAAACTATTTACAATGTATCAAAAATGACTAGAAATTATATTCATTATTATATAAAAAAATAATGTACATGAACATATTACTAATTATTTGTTACATAACCCCTTAAAACAGCCGCATAATACCTAAGGGTATGGTGTGCGATGGTGACAGACTCTTGGGTTGGCTCGGATAACATCGCTCGAGTGGTAATTTCAATCAACTTACACTTTTCCCGTAGATGGTCACGTTCGAGCTTGACATGATGAAGCTCAGCTTGGGCATGGTCAAGGGTGAATCCCAAAGATGCCACCTCTTTTCCGAGCTCCGAAAAATGGGCTTCGTATGGGGAAATTCTACTGGATGAGGCCATCGCTTCCTTTGTCTGAGTAAATTGGATTTGTTAAAGTCCAATATTTATACTAATCATGTGATCACTATTCAATGACTATATTAGCAACGATCAAAATTCTTAGCATAAACCCAAAGAAGTTGACATTTTATATAAACATAAAGAGACATTTAATTAGATCAAGAGGGATTTCCATTAATAAAACTTTGGGTCGTTACATCACCCCCCCATATTTACCATTTAACCATATCACCATTGGGGTAAACCAACCCATCATCATAGAGAAGGTGGAAGTCGGTGATATCTATATGGAATATGTTTCCAAAAAATAAAAATTCCCAAATATATTGATAAATATCATGATAAATGATAGATCTTATCTCTTGAGAGTGTTTTAGTGTTTAATGACTCCCAAAATACTTGTATGTATAGAGTATAAATTTGTAATCTAAAATCTATTTAAATTTATTGATAAAGGTAAAGAATATATAAGGAGATATTATTGAAAAGGGAAATAATTCATTATGAGTTGGGGATTTTTAAAAGTTCAAGAAAAGTTATATGGAGATTTTTGTTGGGAGGATACATTGGGATATGTTTATTGATGGAATCTATTTTTGAAGAAAAATGAATGTTTTTATACAATAATAAGGGTAAATTAAAGTGATTTGATGATGTGTGTTAATGAATGGGGATATTTTGAATCCCTCAATGAGACTAGATAAATCTAAAAAATTTAGTTTCATAGATATTTTGAGTAATCACAAAAATATTAATCTACCTAGTTTTGTTTTATTTATATTACTCTCACACTAATAGTATAATTTGACTTAGTATCTAGATTTATTTATTTATGGGATTTAGTCATATTTTCATATTTTATTTACATAAATATATTCATGAATTGATTATATATTGAGTTTAGTTGGACATAATTCAACTGAATGAGGAGTTGTGTGTCTTAAAAAACCATGGCATCATTAGAGGTAAATAACATATTGGTTTTGATTTATTTATAAGATAAATAATTCATGCATGAAAACCAAATCATGGTGGTATGTAAAACACATAAATGTTTTTGGGGAGGAAAAATCGATAAAGGAATAAAGATAAATATATGTGGTGTTTGTAATGGTTTTATGAAATTTTTATAAGAATTATTGGATTCCATGAGGAAGAAAACAAAATTATAGTTATATTTATTAAATTTAGATTCATGAAATATTTATCAAGTTCTTTGTCATGGTTCATTGATTTCATTTATTTTCATCATTAACTAAGGAGGTTTGATGTGGAAATTTTCAAAAATACATTGGTCGCCTTGTGAAAAAAAGACATAGTTATTTTATCGAATAAATAATATATTTATGGGAAACATTTATTGTTTTATTATCATAGATAATTTTTAGTTAATCATGTCAATTTATATTAGAAAATATAACATGTTTTTTTTTCAAAATATACATAAAATTCTAGATATAAAATTAAAATTTCAAGGGGGATGGATATCTTCATCATGTTTTTCTGGATATATCATTGACTAGATGCAAGAAAACCATAGTTCAGACATCCACACCATAGTATATAAGGTTCTAACAAGTATTTATGATTCTCTTAAAATCATTTTGAACAAACATGGATATTTCCACTCATAAATTACAGTGATCATGTTGAGTTTCATAAGGGTTGTGTCGGTGGTGCAAAACTAAGTTTACAAGGTGTCCATTGTTTATTTTCAATTAAGTAGGATATGAAATGATTTTTTTTCATTTTATATCTTCAAAGATCATTCTCGATTAGTTTTATTTTTCATATTTTTATAAATTTTAAAAACATGTTCTTTCTCAATTGCTTTTATTTATTTATTATGAAGTAAGAATATATAATTCCAAATAATTAGTAATGAACACTAAGGACATGTCAACTCAATAAAAAGAGTTTATGATGTTTGAAACATATCTTATGGTTGTAAGATATTCTATATATCCCAGTATCACTCATCAATAATGTTTTCCCAATTGATTGAATATCCCACACACTAACCTACAAGGATTATCATTTGTTTTTTAGATATTTTTTTGGTCACATTGATTCATAACCAAACTCCCATAAATATTTCTAATTTTCTTCCTTGTAATATCATGGTGAATTCCCATTATAGATGGAATTTTAAAAGGATATATTTGTTTAATTTTTAATTTTAGGTTTCTTAGTTAAATAACTCAATACATCATTTTCATTATAAAACATTATTACTCAAAAGGTTCTATAAATAACCATAATTTCATTAATAAAAATCATGTTCCAAACTACTTCTTGTATATCATATGATGTAGAAATGTAATTTTATTTTATTATAGATTCTACCATAGTGTGTTATTTAGGTATTTTCAAATAAACAACACAATAATATAGGTAAAATATGTAACCAAACTGAGATCATGAATTTGCCTTAATGGGTTGGAAGCTTTCATCAGTTGTAACCCATGTTAATAATCTCTTCCCCATATCCAATAACCAATTATAAATCATTTTTTTTCTATAAATAACCTGAAGATATTATATGTAATAATACATTAACTATCTCTAAAATTGTATTGGTAGATATTTTTATAATCAAATATTATTGATACAATTGGTCGGTTAGAAAAAATGAAATACATAATGGATCAAATTTCCAAGTCATATGAAATATCATTTAGGTGATTCATTTTTACCTTTTTTTTAAAAAATTGATTCATTGTAAGACTCAGAAAAAATAACACTAAAAAAACTTCTTTGTGTTATCCTTGGTGAACCATTTAATCATATTATAAATTTATTTATTCTAAATCATACTAACAATCATATTTTATTTATCTTTTTATATTTTCATACCTAGTTTATAGTTTACTTTACCCATGAATTACATTTATAAGCATTTCCTCAACCATACCATTAAATAATGAATTGTTGGGATAATTTTTTATATGTGTAGTAATTTATCCACATATAACATCATATCATAAACAATAATCTTGTTAAATTTATTGATTATATATTAAAAATCCATGTTCTTATTGGATTAAATCACTAAAATTTAATTATTAGATAATATTTTCAAACATGAGGAAGATTTCATTAGTCCATAAATGAACCATTATTGGTTGTATACCTTAATATCTCTATTTTGAACCAACTAACCTTAAATTAATATCTTATATATATATCATAATCAATACTCACATAATATAAATTTTCATTAATTTCTATTTTACATATCTCCAAAATAAAAAAAACGATTTTATGGGAAGTGATTACTAAATGTGTTTTATCATTGAAACTGATGAAATAGTTTCATTTTTGTAAATACTATGAGTTTTTATAATATTATAATACTAATGGAACTTTATTTTTTTACACTATATCAACTATTTATGTTTTATTTTGTAAAACGGACGTTCATCCCATTGGTCTCACACATTTAGTATTATCTACTATATTATAAACATGGTCAGTTTAAATAGATCCAACCATGTATCTCATATATTTCAACCATTAATTATAATATAATATATTAATAGCCTCCTATTTACTGGTATGTTAATTTTATAAATGAATAATCTCATCATCATTTTACATAACAAACCAACATCTGTCATACTCTTTGAAAATTCTACATGACCTTTTATTTTATTATTTAGTCATAGTTAGTTTAATTTCTACAAACTCTTATGAAAATCATTAAAATTATATCTCAATACCTATTATTTTTTAGTAAAAAACTTATCTATGATTCATTTTTATTAGACAAATTTCATTATTGAAATATTTTTCTTATGTATTTCACCAAATCAAGACATAACTAATTTTTTTCAAACAGATTATAAAAATAATAACCCATAATTTATATAGGATATCCAATAAAAATAAATTTATCCTATTTAGTTCTAGTATTTTCTATTATACTATCCTCTATATGAGCCGCAAAACACTCTAATATATATAAAATATAAATTAGGGTAACTCCCAATCCATGTCGCTAATGGTTTCTTTTTTGAGTGTCTTATATTGAATGTGAATTAGTACTATAGTTACTTATTCTAGTTAATATAACTTGGAATATATATAAAAGTTACCCTAACCTATAATTTATTTAATCATGTCTAACAAGGTATGAATCATCACCTGTAATATATTTTTCATCATTGATTTTCCATGTGGTGTGAGTTTGGAAACAATTCCACATTCCCTAATATGATAAGTAAGTTCTTATCTAAAGTATTTTTTTACAAAAAAATGTTATAATTATTTTCATACCATTTTCATAATGATTCTATGATATTTTTTACAAATTAATTAAACATTTGATTTTTTAAAAAATGGGTTTTCATAACCGATAGGTTACTATATATTACAATGTCAATATTAAGGTTTATGAATTACATTTTCCTATTAGTTTTTTATATATTTACTGGTTCATGATCATCATTATGTATAATATCCAATAACTCAGTATCCCACATAACTTTTACATTGGAAGGTTATATGGTTACTTTTAAATAAAAAATATTATCATTTATTAAATGATTAACACTTGAATGATTTATATAGTCCATATATATAAAGTCTTGAAATGTGTTTCTCTATTATATGACTACGAAGACAATTTCAAATATAATTACCCAAAGAATGGAGTAGGTCGACCTTATTATCCTGAATTTCATTGAATGGGTTATCCATATATTGAATGTATAAACAAATAAAGATATTTATAATTAAATAAATAATTTAATACATGTATAAAGAAAAAATATAGTTCTTTAATCATGAACACAAACCCTCATCTTACCCAATCAATATATGAAAAATTTATATTTTTTCCAATAATATATTATAACTTATGTAATACTAAAAAAATTAAAAATCGTATATAGAGATCATAAATTCCATCCCCAAATATAATAAATCTTTTTACATAGAAAACAAATAGATCTAATTATATTTTCATCAATTATGTTTTATTTTTTTTATTTTTTTCATTATTGAAAATCATTCCTTCACATCCAATATCTTATACACGTGATTCAAAATTAGGAAAATATAATTCTTTAACATTCAAATTCAAGTTCTCTATATGATTATACTTAGTAAAAGTTATAAAATTTTAATTAAAATATATTAAACTACATTTTTAATGTATAATAGTTCTTAAAATTATTATCATGGTCCTTTCCATTTTCTATAATAGAACAAAAAAAGTAGTTTATTATAATTTTTTATGTTAATTAAAAATATAAATTTATTAATTATACACTAACAAAATTGATGACCATATGCATCATATATATCTTTAGGTAAAGATATATATATTTCACTATACATTGGTTTAGAATTATAATTTCACCCATAACATAGCTATTAAGAGTTAAAATAATACCAATCAAATCATAAATGAAACTTTGATATTTATGTGGATATATAATTATCCAAAAATATCATAAAAATATTTCAATGTTATTCTTGTAGTCACATATATTTTAGGTGATATAGTAGTAAGATCCAATATTTAGATAAATTTAATTTTTTTTTCAATGTACATTTAACATAAAATTAAATTTAAAACATACGAAATTAATTCCTCTTTTTAATTTAGTGAACCAATGATTAATGTGATAAATGGATTATGTTTGTATTTGAAATTTATTATTCATTTTACAGTTAATTTGAACAAACCTATAATAATTTTGTGCCATTGTTATTTTAATATATTCTAAATAAATCCATAAGTTAAATGTTTACAGTGATAAGAAAAGAAATATATTTGGAAGATCCAAAAGAATGTTAAAATTAATAAAAATTGAAATCTTGAAGTTAGAGACTTCTACAAGTTATAGAGTACTAAATAATATCTTTAAATGTTTTTGGAAAAATTCATGTGTACATAATATTTTTAATGGAGGATGAGAAAATTAGAAATTTACATTCTATACAGTCATACTCAACACATTGGTGTGGATACATAATGTTTTCTCTTCTAAAAAATTGTTATATAAAATTTAATTCTTGGAAAAATTGGGGAATTCATTGCTATATTAGGATATGTAATGTATTCTTATCAAAGAAAATTTTAATTAATATTTTTTAGTTTTTGAAATTTAGAGAAGCAGAATAAGTATGATATGTTTTTCACAATGATGATTTTTCATAACGTTTTACCATTTAACAATTTGTGGAATCTACTAGTAGAATAAATACAAACCACGGTGATGGGATGTTATGCACTCTAAATAAATTGGATATATCTACATATTTTAAAAACTAAATTTTCCAAAATTGATAGGTATCGATAAAAAAATGAATTTATATTCATGATCTACCAAAATCAGGTAAAATACCACCTCGATATCTACATGACACCCATCAAGAAATTGAAAAATATGGTGATCATGGGAAGAAAACTGATCACTATGGAATATTTGAGAGTGTGTTGCATGAAAAGATTTCAATCCTAATATATTCCATGTGGATGATGATCCTTGGAGACACTAGAGGATATTTTTATAGTTGATTCTTAGAGGATAAATAAAGGAGTTTCATAGTCGTATAAATATTTATATACTCTCATTTTTTTGGATTTGAACCTTTTTTTGGACCGTAATTTTATTTAGATTAGGTTTCTGAAATGCATATGTTTTAATGTCAATATAGTGGATTTTATTATTTTTATGATGTATTCCACTTATCCTAAATTTATTTGTATTTCATAACCTCTATGAAATACTCATAACCTATTTATTTGGGAATACAAATTGCATACCCATTAATGGTAGTCTGAGGTGAATCACCATAGAATTCAATAATTTTTTAGTTTATTTCCTAAACTATTTCTTTGATTGTGGTGGGACATTAAAAGATGATATTGAAGGAAATGATAAACACTAAAGATTCCATAAACATTTCCTCATTTATTGACTAGTTAAACATTAATGTATCCCTCTAATTGAATAACTCACAATACTAGTGTTGGTGAGTTGTTTGGGAGGATAAATGGTACGTTGTTACTTCCAGGTGTTTGAGTAGGTTCACATTCCCCATTGAAGAGTGTACATGGAAACTCACCAAGGATATAAATTGTTTTATTGGTATGTTTTACGGTCATTCATAATGTTTTTTATCTCATACATGGTAAAATAGAGGGAGATAATTACATGATTTTATTTAGTATCATTAATTAAATAAGTATTTTATTATATAGAAAATAATTATATAACTCATTATAATTCACACTAGGACCATATAATCTTCCTTCTAACCATTTCTCTATTTTTATAATTTTTTTATTTCATTTTGGAACCTAAACATTCTTACCATTTTTTCTCTTAATTTATAAAATCAAATAAATAAACATAATTAAAATAAATATTGAGTCTCCAGGATCATCTTCTTATGATAAAAACATATGGTACACTCCCAGAAATACATAGGGGATTTAAATTACATTTTAAAAGCCCCAAAAAATGATAGCCATCAGCTAGAAAAGTGTATCCCAATTTTGAAGTCCCCGACCCTGATATCCCATAGCTGGTGGTTACTTTATTTAACTGGAACTATATATAAGGAATCACATCTCAACATAATGAATAGAATAGTATTATTTGTAAACTAATTATATACATATATCTCATATTATAATTGAAAAACATACAATATATTATTTTCATTGATTACATCATACTTCCATTCATCATAACCATGCATATCAATCACAATACACATCCTGGTATCCATGGTAAATGAAACATAATAAAGAGGTGAGCTCATATTCTAAGGGTATGCATACAGTAGAAGATATCCTGAATAAATACATAATAATAAATATAGAAAGGTAAATAGGTAAAACAAATTCTATTTAATCAATAAATTCAACCTAAATAACAATATTTTAGAAATAAATTATGATCAAATAATTCTATATAAATAATCCATAAACTCGAAACTTATCCGTGGATATTATAACTAATAAAATAATTAAATGGTAATTTATAACTAAACTCATAATAAGTGAATGTATATAAGACATTAAAAATACAACACCAAGACTTTATTCTGTGGTATCTAAAAATACTATCAAGGCAATGTTTCAATAAATCTATATAAATAGGTAAATCCATAGCCAAATACCCAAGATAAATTTTCTCATAAGACCTACTGATGCATCAAGAGGCTATAATAGGCCCCTACCATCAATTATTATTTCCAATTCATTACTCATACAAAACGGTTAAAACATTATCAATATAATCATTAGTATTGAAAATTAGAATAATTTTTTTAATACATTCCCTAATCAATAAACATAATCACGAAACCCCTAGAGTAATATGACTAATGGTATCAAAATAGATTATCCCCAATTAAATTATCATAAAACATATAGATAAATGATTTGGATGGTATAATTATATTAAATCCTCAATAAAATATATAAAAAATAATTTGAATATATATGAAAAAATTTCAAATTGATTACTAGAATATTTCGTGAGGAAAATACCCTTTTCATTTTGAAAATATTTTTTTAAAAGAACTAAAAACATTACACAAGTTTAAGAAACAATTTTATTTAAAAATAACCTTGTATAAATATTAATGTATCTTAAAATAATTGATAATTCAGGATTATGGGAAATTCCATTCATTCTGTATAAGTTAGAAAAACATTGTTTGCACAGTGTAGTAAAAATGTCAAAAAGTACCTCATTCACAAAATGAAAAAAAAATTCCTTTCAAACCATTTTTTAAAAAGTTAAATATGGGTAAAATATTATTTAATAAATACTTAAAAAAAATTTATAAGTATTCATGAAAAAAAATTTATATAACATGGATATGGAATAGAATGGATATTAAACCAGAGAAATATATAATTTCATCATTTATTGAAAACATTTCCTCAATCGTTTTAAGTACCAAAGAGAGAAAAATGGTATTATTATATGAAAATTTATTCAATAATAAGAGGAGAAAAAATTATATTGTATTTAAGATAATAATATCAAATAGTACCTCAAAATGATATATAAACATAAAAAATCCTAAATAATGATGATATTGTGAAATAAACCCATACCCTTTTGGTAACTTTCGAATCGTAAGCCTGATGAATGAAATAACATAAAATTAAACATTTAAATACAATTAATATAAATATATCAATTATATAATATATAAAAAGGTTAGTATATACACCATATAATATAATAATGTGGTGAATATGACATAGCTCTTCTGAAAACGAAAGTGAGACAAGAAAACCCTTACCAGGTCCAGCTTCCTCTATATGTGTTTGAACCTCATGTATAATAAATAAATTTTTTTATAAATATATTTCAGAACCATATTCATATATACTATACAATATATGATTTAACTATTACCTGTTATCATCTATTTATTAATAATTATTTATTAAAATCAATGTTCTGTTTGATAACTGCTTCGTTTTTCATGTATGATTTTGTTCAGTAGTTTCAGTACTTATAATTTGATAATTGTTTCATCATGTAAATAATTTTAATACTTAAATAAATATAATATATATTAATTATATTCATATTTAGAGTCATCTAAATAATTTATATATAGATAAATTAATTACACATTTCGTCGAGATAGTAGGACATATATACGCATAAATGATAATTTCATCTTTCATAGGATGGAATGAAAGAAATATAAATAAAAATTTTCATTAATATAATCATTTTCATATCCTATATATAATATGTATTTATTAAATAAAACTTTATTACCATCCATGTAAAATATAAATGAAAAATAGATCACATCACTTTGTGTTGCTGGTCTTCACATGTACCCACATTGACATTATCATTTTCGAATGGAATGGAAGGAAAGAAGGTATACATGATATTATAATTACATAAGAATATTTATGTCATAAATATTATATATATTCATCATTTCCACCTTTATAACTATCCAAGTGATATGGTGATGGAAAAATAATTACATTGATGTGTGAAAATGGTTAGTTGTATATAGACACGAGCTATATTTTCAATATCATAGGATTGAAACAAGATAGAATATGGTTGTACCATAATAATAATGACATCATAGTATATATATTATGGTATAGTTATTATATTTTTATGGTCAAAACACTTTAAAAAGAAGTATATGGGGAAATTATGTTGAAGGACTCCTTAAAGATGATTACCTCTTCTTTGGTCAACTTCATTTTGATATCTTCTTAAGGGACAAAGAGTAGGTATTTTTGAATAAATATAACCTATATAACTTTAATAAGTATGTAAATAAGATTATTGGATAGGTTTTGGGAAATTTATATGTCAAAAAGTGGTGTAAATAAGTGAAGTTGTATGAGCCCCTTATAATAGAGGTGACATGAAATTTTGTTATTTCTTAAAATAATAAATTATAATAAAGTAATTCTAAATTTAAAAGTATAAAAATTTTCATAAACTTTATCCTATTGTAGGATATGGTTTAAATATCATAACCAAATAAAATTTGGATAGGTTTTTGTGATTATTTAAACCTTATATTTTTTTAACATGTTAATCAACATATTTCAATATTAATTATGGTAATGTATTATTTATTCTTAAAGGGTTATAATTTTATATATAATGTTACTATTGAATATTAAATTGAAAAGGGGATGATATTTTCTACCATATAATTTCCCATGTAATTTTTCATGATTTCAGTTATTTTTAAATAATTTAATAAAATATTACTTTCATAAATTATCATTAATTATGATGTTGAAACTATATATTTAGTTTAACTTCAAATACCTCAAGGAAAAGTTTGGTTTCAAATAAAATTTTTTAATAATAAAAAATTATTATATTTATCTAAAAAACTCATGAAACACTAAAAATCACTGAAATTGTATCCCATATAATATGTTTATTATCATTTGTTTTATTTTTCTATTTATTGAATAAATATAATATTCATGTTGCCCAAGAATTTAAGATAATTATATAATCAATAAAAATTTGAAATAAATTTTCATCATGTATATAATTTCCTTATTCAAGAAATTTAAATTTATATTTTTTATAACATTCTTTTTCCATATGTCGACACATAATAGATATTCTAAACTTAGAGAGTGACATTTGTTAACTTTCATTGAATTAAATATAATATGGGTTATTTTTGTGGAAAAGTGTTCATTAAACATATTTATTTTTAGAATTATGTGATAAGAGTTGACATAAATTCATACAATCAAAACTAATATGAAATATTAGGAACTAATAAATTATTTTTAACATTGAGTTACCTGATTTACCTTTTACCATGGTGATAAATTGTACCACATTTACTATTCATCTTTACCAAAAATAAAATGTAATTATTTACTAAATTTTAAGATCCAAATTCAAAACATGTAATAAATTTATCAAATTTTTAATGAATAAATTGAATAATTTAAATAAAAATCAATTCAAAAAATTCAATGAAACAAAAATTTTATAAAAATCATTTTCAGTACATAAAATTCATTTATACTGAATTTAGTCATGAAATTAATTAAAATGGATTTAATTGTATTAATTATTTAACAAGATATATAATTTTTTTGTAAAATCACTTTAAAATAAAATTTAACTTTTAAAATTCTTAAAATAATATTAAATTGTTCCAAACAAATTGGAATTTTTACTATTTAATAGAAAGTTAATGTTTTCTGAAAAATAAATAAATTTCACCCTTAGATAATTTTGATATGCACATTTCAAAAATTATATTATTTTTATAAAATAAAAAATATATATATTCTAAAAAAATTATAAATTTTTTTCAGAAGAAGTAATAAAAATAATTTTTATAGAAAATGTATTTCTGAAGAATAAAATAACATTACAGATAATTGAGTAGTTATATCCTAATAATTAATCAATGTATTTATATCAAGTAAATATTATATATATATATATACATTATAATTTATTTAATACAATTAATACCCACTAATTAAACAGTTAGGTTATAAGGGTCATATTAAAATGATAATATTTCATGGTTTGTTGGTGTTATGTGTCATATGTGCTATCGAACTAGGTGTTATTTTAAAATTTTGGGGTGTTATATTATAACCTCTTAAATAATTATAATCCTATACATTTTAATTTTTTCTTGATAATAAAGGGTTTTTATATTGAAAATTACATTAGGAAAAACTCACATCATAAAAAGGGTTAACAAAACTTTCTATTAAAAAGGGGGAAATTAGAGTTTTATGGTCACCAAAAAACATGATTTCTAAAAAAAGAACATTAGTGAGAAATAAAAATATTGAAACAGTATGGAAAAATAACACACAATTATTAATATAGAGTGATAGATAACATGTTCCTGAGAAAGTTAACCATTACAAGATCGTAAATCTGTGATGGGTTAAGAGGACATTGTTTTCTCATTAAGAAAAGTAAATAGATAATATTTTATTCCAAGGATCCTTTCCAAAATTAGAGAGATTATTTTACTATCCAGATAAATAAATCAAGGAAATAAATACTTCATTTCATTCCACATCATAAGAATAATCTAATCCTTTTGTTGTTCTTGTATTTATTTCCACTTCATCTATTACTCCAAGAAATGGATATCTGAGTTGTATTTTTTTTATTCTTCAAGCATGTTTAATGAATCATAATATCCATATGTCATACCATTGACTATAAATATTTACCAAAACCAAAATTGTTAGTACATATTATGATAAATCATAATTTAACTACAAAAAATAATATCCAATGTTCAACTTAATATTTGTTATAAGTAATTATCATTAAGGGTCCTTCAAAATATGTCTGTAAAAATTCTAAAAACCAAAAAATTTTATAACAAGGATACTAAATTTAAAAAATAAACCTAAAATTAATCCCACATAAAGTATCTATTAATGTCACAGGTAAATACCTTTATCCCATATTAACCTAAAAGAATGTAATAACATGAATCTCCATAAACCATAATGAAAAAATTCATTCCTTAAATAGTAAACTCTCTCTTTATTCTATAAATTAACTCTCAAAATATAAAATATATCCCATAGATCCAAAAATACAGTAAGTATTGTAACATTTTCATCATGTAATCAATCATTATTATAGTTACAATACTATCCTATTTACTTCTTGAGTGTAAATATTCCCTTTATCGCAAATAAACACAAAATTATGAATCACTATTCTTTATTATAAGTATCATTCAACATATTATTTCAAATAAATATGAAAAGACATTGTGGAACAATCATTACAGGTTTTATGATTCTTATAAAGTCCCATTAAATGGTGGAGTTTTTTGATGCATGAATTACCCTAACATTGTTACATTATGTTGTAGATCGGTAGGCTACTTCATATGGGATTGGTTATTTCATATAACCTGAGTTATCTTCCCTAATATAGTTAGAATTTGTTTAGTTCTATCTTAATATCCATCTCTAGCTTCATTATCTTGTCTAAAAGGGATATCCCATAATTCATTATGCACATTGATTCAGCTTCCATTACATTATCTATACTTAATATATAAATAATAAAATATACTAGATTATATCATAACATTATGAGTTATAATTTATAATTTCTAAAATTGTAAAAAATTTGTGTATAAGTAATCTCAGAATCATAAGATTGGTTTATTTGATATTATTTTTGATGTTTTTCATATGTTTAAGTTCCCTATTCTATGTTTTCTTAAAAAAAATACACAAGGTTTCTACTGAAATTGATCTGATACCGACTATAGAGACCTAAACAGTAGTATTCATAGATTTGTGTTCACTTTATTACATTGTCATTAAATATAAGGAACTACATCATAAATGACCTAATAGTTCTGTAGTCTTGGTAAACTAGATACATATGTGAATATCACATGAAACATGGAAATATAAAATATAATATAGTATTTTATTTGAGTAAACAATAATTGAATTTATAAAAACCTTGGATATCGTCACAATAAATTTATTGTTCTCTTATTCGAAGGAAACATAATAAAGATATGATCATAGATGTTCAATAAGGGTATGCATACAAAAGGAGCTATAATGAATAAGTAAGGTATAATCAATATGGATGGGTAAATAACTAAACACACATTCCATTTAATAAATAACTTGAACATGAAGAATAATATATCCAGAATGAATGATGATCAAATAACTATGTATAAATAATTACATGATCTTGAAATGTATCCATACTCATTATAACTAATCATATAACCACATTGACCTCAATAACTAATATTTTAAGGAGTGAATAAATAATTTCAAACATCATAAACATACCATCAAGAAATTGTTCTACGATATATGAAAATAACATCAAGGGATTTCTTCAATAGATTTATATAAACATGTAAGGACTCTAAAAATACCCTAGATAATATTTCTCATGGGACCTACTGATGGGTCGAGTGGCTATAGCATCCCCCTATCATCACTTACTAAGTATAATTAATTACATATATGAAAAGGGTGAAACATAATGAACATAAAAATTTATATTGAAAACTAGAATAGTAAATGTTTATTATTTCCCCAATCAATAAATTAACCATAAGCCATCCAATGTAATATAGAAAATGGTAATAAAATAGTACATTCCTGGTCAAATTGATCATAAACAATACATATAAATAATTTGGATGGTATCATTATAGTAAATCCTTAATATAAGAATCAAAAAAGGTTGCTTCCATAGATAAAAATAATTTAATGAGAATACTAGAATATTTCATGAGAAAAATACCATTTTCACATTAAAAATAATTTCTTTATAAAAATATAAATACATTCCACATATTAAAGAAAATAATTTATTTGAATAGAAATATGTAAACATATAAATTAATATTCAAATAAATTATTTTCAATGATGGAATGAAATTTCATTCTCTTTATACATGTCTTAAAAAACATTCTTTCCACACTATTGTGAAAAGGTCAGACAGAACCTTGTTTATAAATGAACAAGAATATTCTTCTCAAACAACTTTTTAAGAAGTAAAACATGTGAAATTTTTTATTTAATAAATAATCGTGAATATTTGTGAATAATTATTGATTTTTTTTATAAATCATGTATATATAATAGAAATGTTATTCAACCAAAGAGAGAAATACGGTCTTCTTCTCTTAAAAACATTTCCTCAATCGTTTTAAGAGAAAAAGAGTGGGAAATGGTGCTCTTAATTGAAAATTTTATAAATATATATATTATAATAAAAAATATTTTATTTAAGATAGGAATATCAAAAAATTCTCCCAAGGTAGACTTAAAAATAAACACCCTGAATAATGATGAGATTGTGAAGTAAACCATTACCACTTTGGTAACATTTGAATTATAATACCAAAGAATGAAATAATTTCCAATGAAACTTTTAAATAACATGAAGATAAATTTATTCATGATATAAAATATCAAAGATTCATTATATAACCACATCAGAGATGAAAGTGGTGAATAAGATATAAATCTCACTAGAACAAAAGTGAGACAGGAAAACCCTTTCTTTATGTCTGACTTCCTTTATATATATTCAATCCTCCTAAATAATAAATATATATTTATTTTAATTATATTAAAAAACATAGTAATATATATCCTTCCATATATTATTTAATTATTACCATTTATCATCGATTTATTAATAATTATTTGTTAAAATCACTGTTCTGGGGGATAATTGCTACACTTTTCATGTATGTTTTGGTTATGTAGTTTCTGTAATTATACACTAATCATGGTTTATTAATATCCAAAATATTTATAATGATATAAATATTAGATATATTCATTATATACCTAATTAGAGTCATCCAAATAAGTTATAAAAAGAAAGATGAATTAAATTATTCATGGTGATGGAAGCTTGTAAATACGCAAGAACACACTTCTCATTTTTTGAGGGATGGAATGAAGAAAAGGTAAATAACAGTTGTCATTTCCAGAATTTATATTATATCATATAAATAATATATATAAATATATATACTCATAAAATCTATCTGTATTACCATTCATGTAAAATTTAAATGAAAAATGATTCATGTCGCTTTGTGGAGGTGGTGGTCCACTTGAACTCACGAATGATGTTTTCATTTTCCTTTATATTTGAAATAAGTGATGTTATATATGATATTAAAGTGTAAGAAGAATATTTTTGTCAAAAATATCATATATATTCATTAGTTACATCTTTATATCTATCCAAGTGAAAGAGAGATGAAAAATGAATTACACTGCTATGTTGAGATGGTAAGCCATGCATCTGCACAATCGAAGTTTTAATTTTTTAAAGGATTGAAAATAGATAGCATATGGATTTATGAACTCAGTATATTGATGATTCTGGATTCAAAATATTTGGGTGGGTATAACACTTTAATAGGTAGTATAAGAAGAAATAAACATGAAGGAATCAGTAAAGATGATTACCTCTTCTTCAGTAGACTCCCTTTAGATCACTTATTAAGGGACTTATTGTAGGTATTTTTAGAATGACAGGTGAAAAAAACTAATATTTTTTGCATTATTTTTTAATATAAATTTAATATTTTTACTAATTTTATTACACACAACACTAATTTAACCTTACATAACCTACAACATTGAGTTTAAATTGCGTTACATGTGACACTAATTTTTAAAAAACTGTGATATATTATTAATATTATTATTTAAACGTCAATATTATAACATAGGAATTAAAAATAGTGATATAAATAGTAATAATTTTTGTAAAATATTAATTATAATGGTTTTATATAATGAAAACATATTGATAAAAAAGAACTTACTTTTCAAAAATCTATTATATGTTTCGAAAATACTATTTTTTGAAAAATATATTTATTTAATTTTTTAAAAATATAATAAAAGTAATTTTTACCACCTTTAGAAAATTTATTTGAAAAAATAAACTTTATTTTTGATTTATTTTATCATATAGAATGCTCTGGACTTAAAAGACAGAGTTAATATAGACTTCTTAGCTCATGAGATCCATCATCACAACATTTAAATTGTCTTGGTGCTTGTGTTGAAGCAATCATCTTCCAAAATTGTGGATTTTGTTCATTGGATCAAAGTCAAAAGCTATATTCTTTCTAACCCACAAAACCAAAACTTCTGGGTTTTCTAGAATTCAACTATCAATGTCAAATTGGGTATCTCAGCTGATTAGTTTTTAAAGATCGAAGTTAGCATGGGGAGTCAATGGTTATTTATGACTTTTTTTATGAAATGTGTGATATGTCTATCTGAGGGCTATGTAGGAATGATCTTCAATCCTTTAATCCTAGAGAATTTCTACATCTCATGGGTGGGGATTTTAACATCACGCTAGATCCCTCAAATAATAATGGAGGACAATATTTTTTGAGGCTTACGAGTGCTAATTTCTCAATGTTCGTATCTCAGAAAGGAAATATTTATTTGGGTTTCATAAGAGATCATTATACTTGGTTCAATAACCAGAAGGGAAAATCCCATACTTGGTGAATGATTACATGATTCCTTTCTAAGCTTATTGAAATATCTTCATTCTTATTTGAAAAAGTGACTTATCTTATTCATTTTCTTTCAGTTCACTCCCAAATCAATTTTTATTTTTCTCAGTTTCTTAATGGATAAAGATGTTTCCCTTTCCTAAAAATATATATTTTTGAGACTATTTTTTCTTCAAAGGGTGGCTGAGTTGTGTGCCAAACCAGTTCAATGATGTTTATGGATCGACCTTCATAATAGGATGATGTTCCTTCACAATGATTCTTAGATTGGAAAAGGATTATCCTACTATGCTTCCCTAATTATGATGATCTTAACTCTAAATTTGATCATATTTAAGTGGAGTTGGAGATAAAATTGAATGAAAATTTGATTGGATTTTTTTTCCAAAAAAAAACTTGGAGGAGATCCTTCTAGAAGTGGATAACCTTCATCATGGACATTCTTGGATCAAATATCTCCAAGAGGGGGACCTGAACATTGTTTATTTTGAAGAAGGTATCCAAGATAAACATCATATCATAAAATATAATAATATATGTTATGATGGATCGTTTTCTAATAATCGGGATGAGGTGGGAGGCCTAAAAGAAGCTCGTTTTAGACCCCTCCGAGCTAATCCAAATCCTTGCATGGTTAGGGGTTTCCCAAAGGGATACCGAGTCTTCTTTGATGCCATACCTCAAGTCACGTCAAACCAAGATAACATGATGTTGGAAGCCATTCCCAACGATCATGAAATCCATGAGGATTCTCTAGTCCACATCGAAGATAACTCCCCTAGAATAAGTGGTTTTCTGGGATCTATCATCATCACCTCTAGGTATTTGGAAATGAATTCTATTATTGATTTGGTTCGGGATTTATTTTATGGTGGGAGTATCCTCATGCGGCGACTGTTACTGCCACAGTGATTACTACTAAAATGAAGGATCCCTCCTCTATAAATCACAACACACCAATCATCATGTGTAATTTTGGGCATAAAATTCTAGATACCATTATTAGCAAGAACATTTTTTATCACCTATACTATTGTATTTGAAAGGATCCACATGCTAAGGATGAACCATATAAGGTTAAATTGGATTATTATTGGAAATGCTATCTGATCTTAATTAGAAGGTGCGTGATTTGAAAATTGTCATGAAAATTGACATGAACAAAGATTTCAATAATATATATTGCTTTTTTATTGTTAAGGTTCTCCCATTCATGGGTTTTTTTCCACCATAGATATTCTATTTTTATAAGAACACCAATATACTACATTGAGGCTCGTCTAGGTACTAATAGAGGAAGACTTCTTATAGAGTATCTTGGTGATCCCATATCTTATGGTATGATTTGGGTTTGTCATTTTGATAAAGTGGTTAATAATATGATTAGTCAAATCACTAACTAGAAGATACACTACTTGGCTTTAGTGGATGGATAATGTTGATAAATAGAATTTTATATTCATATCTCATGAATATTACCTCTATTAGTAATGCCCCCAAAACCATTATATTTTATCTAGATAAGATAATGAGAATCTTCTTATGGGATACTCACCATGAGTGGGAGAGCTGTTGCACCTCCAGGCATAGACTGGAATGGTCGATATTGTGGATTATTTGGGTTCTATATTATCTCAGAGATAATGCAAGGTATGCATGATAAGTTTTCTTAGGAGTTCCAATAGGGAAAAACTCTTAGGGGAAGATCCACTGGAAAAAATATATGAGAATTACTCTAATTCATTGAAGGAAAATATTTACTCCCCCCAATGTTTGGTGAGTTCATTTATCTCAGAACATGAAAATAGGGTAAATAGGATCATCAGGAAAAGTGAAATTAGTATTTGTTTCCATAACTAGTGTTCGATGAAACTAAAATACCATAGTTTCCATGTTCATAAAATCCCCCATAAAAAACATGTAGTCAACCAAAGTTTATCAATGCAATTATATAAAAAGATAAAAATAGATGATTTTATCTCAATTCACCTTTTAGGGACACTAATTTTTTTGTTTTTTCTTGATAAGCATCTGAAGTCTTCTCATTTAAGGTGTATCCTAAGATGATGAACTCGAATATAGAATGTGATGGTTGGGGTGAGAAGTTATGGTGTATGTATATCTCTTCAAAACTCAAATTATTTATGTGGAATATTTTATATAATTCCCTTATAATAGAAGATAATGTTCAGTATACATGTGTTTACCTTTCTTCTAGGTGAAATTATTGTATCATGCATTGCAAGGAAACTATGCATCACTCTTTTCATGAGTCTTTGAAACAGTTGGATATGGATGAGTTTGGGAAGATTTACATGAATGGTTTCATAGGATTTTATCTAGGATAATTACAATTAATTTTTTCCAATGAGTAGTGGATAAAATTTTGGAGATGAAAGTGAAAAGGTATATTTTTTTCCGAAAGATAGTGTTTATGGTTCATAAGGAACAATAACCACTTCAAGGGTATTCATATTTTTTGGATATTTATTAACATCATAATAAAAAAAATGTTGTCCGATATGATCTGATGAATCCATAACTGGGATGCCCCTCCATCCCTTATATCACTTAAGTTTCCCAGAATGCTTGTTTTCTCTTCCTTTAATCCATCTCTCAGATGATGGATATGATGGTTACCTTATTGCATGGGGTTGAATCTCAACATAGATAGCTCATGTATGTCAGGTATGATGTGAAGTGTAGATATAGTGTATGATGGAAGTGGATCAATCAATATTTCCTTCACAACCTACTTTGGTCATATAGATTCACTACAAGCAGAAGCCAATGTGATGCTTTATGGCCTTGATCTGTGTAAGGAGAAGAAAATCAGGCTTGCTATGTTAGATACTGATTCCTTGATTTTTTTAATTATTTACTTGGACATATTTCCACTCACTAGTTGATTAATTATCAGATTTTTAGGTGCAAGAACTCAATTAATAGAGGAATGAGTATCACCCACAGTTGGAGGGGTGTAATAATGCGTATGATTTTCTAACCTCTTAGGATCAGTCTTCTGAATCCTTTTCACTTTTTTCTTATACAAGATCATTTCCTCATACATGTGCAATTTTTTAATTAACTATTCTCTTGGGCCTTACAAATTTATTCCCTCTATTGTTTTTCTCCCTATCCCCTGGTTGTGGGGTTGGGATTCCTCTTTTAATAAAATATTCATGTTGTTGAGTGATGACATCATATAAATGTTTTTTTTCCATTAAACAAACATTTACATTGTTTATATTTTATAATTTCAATTTTAATTAGTAAAATTTATATTTTAGAATAATTTCAACTGAATTTTCTACTATACTGACTACATAAAATAGTACAAATTATATACTATGGTTAAGGTAAAAATTTGTTTACTAGATGTTAAACTAAAACGATAAGGGTTAAAAATGAACCATAAAGTTTATAACTCCCATTATATGTACATGTCTTAAACTTATATCTTTTTGGTTATAGAATATCTTGTATTGGAGCCCTTTTTAATGTAAAAAACATGGGTACACATTTTTCTTTTAAAAAATTACAAGTGTGCCACTCACTTCACTTATAAAAGGCAAGCACTCTTCTCTCCTCTTCACATTTGAAAAACACATTGATTTGAACAATACATAAACAAATAAATTCTATAATTCCATTTTATAGTCCTATTATAATTTTTTTGGTCATAAATTCAATCTATAAAGTCTTTTGGTGTAAACCAAAAGAATTTGTCCAAAGAAGAGGTAGCATCTCTAGCTGAGAATTTTATTTTATTTCTTCATCCATCTCTTTAAATTATTATTAAAATATGATGATATAATAATTTAATTTTCCTAAATATAATAATATATTTTTATGTTAAGGTAATGGCCTACAACCATTTTCTATTCCATCAAATTGGTTATTAAATCATCATTTGTGTGTACACTGGACTACCACCTCGTGAACCAATGTTATTCATTTTCCCTCACCCCTCTCACGTATGGTTATAATGATGTATTGAATTTCTCTATATGATATTTTTGATATTAATATTCTTAAAATATAATGATATAACATTTTCATTTACATTCTATGATAATATGGTAACATCGTTCATGTGTACGAAAGACTACCACCTCCTGAAGGGTTGTCATTCGTTTTTCACATTTTCTTTACATGGAAGTTGATAAGAGAATTTTTAAATAAAAATATTTGATATAAATGAAATAAAAATGAATATATAATGGTAATATATTATTTATGTTTCTTTTTTTAATCCATAAAGAAAATAGTGACATCATTTTTGCGTACATACAACCTACTGTCTCCATGAACAGTGCATTTCATTTTCTATACCTAAAATGTATGGATTAAAATAAAAACATATATAATAAATAATATATGGTATTTATATCATGTTTAAAAAAATTTACAGGATTTAGTCACGATCAAAGTAAGAGGACCAAAAATACCAAACTAAAACATACATGAAAAACAAAGAAGTTATTACTTGAAACATTAATTTATCATTGAATTGTTAATAAATGGGTATTAAAAAGTCATAAGTATATAATATATGGTATGTTATATATAAAAATGGTTCTATAGTATATACATAAAAAACTTATATTCATTATACAGGAGGGTCAAACATGTAAGAAGGAAGTCGAGACATAAGTTAAGAGATTTATGTCTCACTTTTTACTATCGTGAGACATAATCTGTATCTACCACCTATTTCATTTATGTGGTGTATATAATTCCAATTAATTTATTCAATGATTCTTCTCATAAAAATTATGTGTACTTACATATCTATTTCAGTATCCCTCTTTCATGGGTTTTGTAGCACTCCAAGATTTCATAGTGTGTTATTTCTTCAAAATAATTCAATAACTTGCACTACACGCAACACCGAGTTCAATCACACCATGAATTACCAAAAAAAAGCCATTCAAAAGAGGTTATGAATAGTATTAACTAAATTTTAAACTTTATATAATCCTTATAATTTTAGAATCCATATTATGAGTTTCTTAGACATAATGCAAGAACAGATTCATTTTCAGTATTGCACTTTTATCAACTTTTAATAGTGAAACCTTTTTAAATACAATATTTTAAACTTTTTGACTAAATGGGTGACATCAAAAAATTTAAAATGAAACATCCCAAGCTTCCACAGTATGCTTTCCTTTGAATAATCCAGTAGCGTGTGTTGTACGCAACTTCGAGTTCTAACACACCACAACCAATCAAACTAGCCGCTATGAATAGTAATACCTACCTTTTAAAATTTTAGAAATTTTATCTCTCAAAATGGACTTCATTTTTGGATTCGGAGTATCGAATTTAGCCTATGGTGAAATTTTGGTACTTTTCGGATAACTTTCATATTTTGATGAATAGTGAAAATTACTAAATTTTAATTAAAAACAACTTTTTTAATCAAAATAATTAATAGTGATAAATTATGAATTTTAGTGGTTTAAAAGTATATTTAGAATATATTTTTATCATTCAATATAATTTTGGTCACTGGACATAATTTTACAATTAAACCGAACATAAACAAGTGTCAATCTTTTGATAGTTATTATCTCTTAAAAACACGCTTTTTGTTTTGACAGCGGGAATTAATTTTAAATTAATTTCTGCCACTTCTGTGTTTTGAATTTAGAAAAATGGATTCCATATTTGGAATCAGGATGTTCAAATTTTTTAAATAGGTAACTTTTATTTTTAGACATTTTGAATAATTACTACGGTAAATATTTTATTTACCATGGTTAAGGGTAAATCCTGTAAATAAGGGTTAAAAAATAATATTATAATAATAATAAATTACCCTAAAACGTGTCCTAGACTTATTGGTTGATAAATGTTCGACCATAGTCATCTTGGGGTCGATTTTGGGACCCCATGGTGCCACTTGTAGGTGATAGGGACACTTTATTTTAATTAAGTTAAAATGAATACAAAAATGACACAAGCATATATCTTTTAGCAAAACAATTTTTACATAGGGTTATATATGTTGTATTTTAGATTATAAATATTCATTAGAAATATAAAAATCTTTCCTACATAATTATATTTTATTTATAATTTTTAGACATTAAATAATTTAATTTATATATGACACAATGATGATGAATTAATTACTATAATAGTGAAAAATTAAAATAATTGATATTATAAATACCCAAATAAATATAATATGAAACTTTTAATGAATTAAACTAATTTTATAGGATAATATGATATATTAGTATTCATTTAATTGACTTTTTTCAAAGTAATAAATCTGTTATGAGTTTCACAAAAATCAACTATTGAATAGTGTCAAAATTGACATAAAAGAGTTCTTAAAACAAATATTATATTATTAATTGATATTAATTTCTTAAAAATATAAGGTTCGGACAAGAGACTTATATCATAATAGGTTCATCATTAATGGACCACTTGGGGGTCTCTTGGATGTATATAGTAAGTTTATTAACCATATTATATAAAAATACAAAGAGACGTTGTAAAAGTAAAACTAATTAACTTAGTGTTAATACTTAAAGATAAGGTTAATATAAGTACCCAAACCTGTCTAAATTCTATTGGATGAGTTTTTTTCGACCCATACCCACCTTAACATTTAAATAATCAACTTTTTATCCATTATAAACCTAATATGAATTTATTATAAACTAATATTTCTAGCTTTTCCAAAGGTGCCCCTCACCCCTCTTATAAAAGGGCACTCCTCCTTCTCATTTCTTCACACCTTCAAAACCTTTTGGTTCGGCAAAACTCTGCCCAAATACTCTCCCAACTTCCCTCACTACAACCTAGAGGCCTTAGTTTGATCAGAAAGCTAACCTAAGGATCCATTTTGATCAAATCAAAAGGAAGAACCCGAAGAAGAGGTAATGATTTCACCACCCTTTTCCAAGTTCCTTTCTTCTTCCACTTCTTCTTCCTTTGTTATTACCATTCTAAAATAATAACTCTATTATCATATATATACTGTGATGTTATTATAAATATGGTATAACCATATTCAGTATTCTATCCACCCTTTGAATAACATGTCACCATACGTGCGTACGTACGGCTTACCGTCTCCACGTCGTGGTGTAATTGTTATTCAATATATTATTATTTGGATGGGTATAATAATGATATGTAACTCATGTAAATAATAAATATAACATGTTAATGATTCTGTATATATGATATAAAAACCATTTATATATTATTTCAAAAGAATGATATTGTCGCTCGTGCGTACGTACGGACTACCGTCTCCACGAACGCGATGCGATTCACTCTCCGTCGTATCCATTCAAGTATAATTATCATTTGATGATTTAAAAATGATGTTTAAGGACTTGATATCATTCTGGATATGAATAATATACAACCTATCCATTACAAACATGGCTTACGTAACAAAACATATAAAATAAAACAATTAGGTTAACACCCGAAACAACGATAATACTAAGATATTATTATCAAATAAATATTAAAAGATCATATATGATATCATATTAATATATATGATTCTTGAATAATTTAATAATAATTATTTCACCATTATACAGGAGGTTAACCTACCCCAACCAAGGAAAAGTACAAGTTAAGGGTTATTTCACAATCTCTTCATTATCCGAGGTTATTTATACGTAATAATCTAATGGGATCTCTTTATCATCCAAATCCATGTTTCTTAATAATGTATTTCAAAACATTTTTACTATTTACAAGAATATGGGTTAAATTCATTTATACCCTTATGTGTTTCGAAAGGAATCTTTCCGTCGTTTTCCAAACAAGGCACTTTTAACCTTTTCGACAAATTTAAGGTAAGAATGTTTTTTTAACTTATACGGTGGGTGCGGCTATTTACCGCCATTATAAAATCGTCAAAGATTCCCTTACAAGCTTATAAGAATATTTTCAAATTGAATGTATTATTTTATAATTATGTTACTTTTAAAATGATTTAAAAAAAGAGATATTTCTCTAAAATAGTTTTGATTTCATCTATGTCAACATCCTTTGATGGTTTTTAAGCTTATTTGAAGTTGATTTATTATGATACAAAACATCCATATTTTATTGATGGTTTTGTGATATTTTTGAATGTGGATAAGCTATTCTTATGTCACTCATGGTTTTTTTAAAGTATTGACATTTCATAAGTTATTTTTAAACTGAATGTGTATGTTATATTTCAACCTTTAATTCAGATGAATGTGTTAGACAAGTATGTTCCGGGTTGGGGACCGGTAAAAGTAAGCCCTCCGGTTTGGTCTCCGGTTATTAGAGGAACTCCAGTTTGGTCTTCGATTATTATTAGAACTCCGGTTTGGTCTCCGGTTATTAGAGGCACTCCGGGTTGGTGTCCGGTTATTAGAGGCACTCCAGGTTGGGTTCCGGTTACAGTTAGCCCCTAGGTCTTGCGATGAGGCCTTGACAAAGAAATTAAAGTTCAACATTATGCATTCCAACATTATGAAAGTGGTTATTGAAATTTCATGTGATTATTCGATTAGTATAATATCCATGTGAATAAGTAAATGGAATTATTTCATTTTACTTTTTCCATACTATGTTGAAGTTCAAGTTTAAAAGGCTTTTTGTTTTAGTAATGAATTGCCTTAAATGTTTATTCTTATTTTTGAATGTTCCGCTATATTGTTATCCTTACTGGGAATTTGAGATCACCCCTTTTCTATGTTTTATTTTTCCCAGGATGTGAAGAAATAAGTTATGAATGACCTGCAGGGATATTATGAGGGGATAATAGTGTGGACTATGGAGACATTATGTTGTTTTAGTAGTTTTTCACTTTATGATGTAATGTAAAACTTATGAATATATCTAGTGTTTCCAAGGCTACTAAACCAATCGGTCTTTCGAGATTTGATCTTTCTTGTGATCATGCCAATGTTATGTAATAATGCACCAACTCTGGGTAACTGGGGTCAGGGCGTTACAGTTGGTATCAGAGGAAGTTTAGTACAAACCTTGGAAGCTAGATTTAGATAAACTCTGATTAGAGCACATAGATTTAAGATGGACATTGAGTATTAGTATAGAATAACTTCCTAGAATTTTGGTATTGTAGAGATTTTGTGAGTTTTATTATAAATACATCCCTGTCTGGATACGAGCAGGTAGAGGCGGCTCTGGCACAGATGTATCTAGGGGTAAAACCCGAAAACACCGCTTTGAGCTAGACTCGAACGGGAACTGGTGCATGACAACGGGCCTTGATTCACTCTTGGTTACGACACTCCCGGGGGATATGCTTAGGATAATTCTCATTTTCTTTACAAACCATTATGAAGGGTTTATGTGGATTTACTTCCTCAAAGGAGAAATTTTTATGATTATGGATTATATCCATAAACTATTTAATTTATGTTATGTGTCTTACAAGTTTGGGATTAGGTATTGTTATTCATAAACTAATCTAGTGTATGCCATTGTTTATAAATGGCACCCAGTAGAAGGAATGAGAACTCCAGCAATGCACATGATCCAAAGAGAAAGAATGATAATATATTTCATGGTCTTAAGCCAGAATTTACAAGAGAAATAGTCTCGCATGTATTATCATCATATGAAGAAATAATATCATGTGTTGATAAGATAAGTAAAGAGTTTACTGAGTCCTATGGATTTTAAGGGAAGCAAGAGAAGAAAAGGATGGAAGAGAGAAAGATGGATAAAGGGAAGAGGGAAAAGAAGAATTTTCCCATATGTGATAACTGTGGAAAGAAACACCCTGGAACTTGCCTGAAAGGAATGGGAGTTTGTTATAAGTGTGGAGGAAAAGGGAACAAAGTACGTGACTGCAAGGGTAAGAAAATGGTTTCAAATGTACAATGCTTCATTTTCAAGGAGTTTGGACACTACGCAAACCTATGTCCCAGTCATCAGACTATGCCGCAAATGATGCTATTGGATAATAATCAAGTTATGATACTACCACAGATGAAGATGAATGATTAGAGTTCTTATGTTGATTATGTCATTTGAGTGTTGTATCAACAATGTACTTGTTATAATAATTATGGAGTATATAAGGATTGTACTGCAGTACTATTTCATTATGGACTTGAGATTGTGTGGAACAAAGAAAAGGGACTCAATAGCAGGTCAAATTTTTGGAAAATATATGGTTGAGAGGAAGATAAACCATAATATGGTTCTGATACAGAGGTGGTGATTTTAGAATAATACATGATTGTTTTGGATAAATTATATTGGATATTCTTGACTACCTTGAAAATAATTAATGATTTGTATATTCCATCATTGTTGGGGTTTACAACATTTTTGGATTGAAGGAGTATATCTATTATTCTATAAGAAATAAGGGATCATGAATGTAATCAATAAGGTTTTATGATAATTCATGATGTTGCAGTGTTTTAAAAGAATACATGATGAAGGTGATCACATGTTATTACGCGGCAAAAAAAAGGATCTTCATTGTGTTTAGCTTCCTTATAAATTTTGGACAGAAGTATTTTGGATAAATTTTAGTTTGAGATTAATTTTGGATTTCCATAAAAGGACAACCCAGAGGTCGGGCGGCAACCTGTCGCATCCGGCAAGGCCGTGAGACTTGAACCCTCAACCGAAGGGTAAAAAGGGAGTATCACCTACCACTGGCCCAAGAGATGTCCTGGATTAAATAATGTAGTTTTTTTTAAAAGATCTGGTAGATGAATTATAAATTCATTTATTTTGGAACCATGTACGAATAGTATAAATATAATTTTTTTATGCTCTATTATCTTTTAGAGTGAAAGATGAGTTTGTGGTAGAAATTTATTAATGGATAAAACTCTAATTATAAAGTAAGTATATCTTCTTATGATCTTAGCCAATCTCATAAATAAATTCCTCAACATTAATAAAAGGAACTTAGAACAAAAATTTTGTCCTAGATGGTACCTTAAATCATCACTAATTTATGGCTTTGGGATTGTTGGCCTTTTCATAGCCATGTTCTCTACCACTCTCCATCAGATAATTGATGGTTATATTTCTCTTCCATATCCATATTTTCCTACATGGAACCCTAGTATGTGTTATTTTTGGTAATCTTCATACTTTCCACTCTTTATTTTAAATAGAGGCCTCATTAATTCATTTTTCGATGTGGGATTTCAACTAAGATATTTTGAAACATCAAAAATGTGTTATCCCAATACCCTATGTTTTGTTGAACCGATGGTATTTCAAATCATAATAGATTGATGAGTTTAAGGACCTCAGTTTTATACTTTTTTTTGATTGATGACCTCAATCACTACCTATAAATATTTACGTTTTTCCTCCAATTATATGTCTCTAATTTCCACCAATGTTCTCCTAATCGAGATCATAATTTGGTAGTGACCCTTTCATTTCTCTTTTCCTCATATTAAGACTAAATTTTAGTAACCCAATTTCCGATGTGGGTTTTCCCATAAATATATTTTCTATTTTCAACCTTTTATTTTCGAAAAACAATTTCAAATTGCGAGAACGTAATTTATTGAAGGAGGGGAGAATGTAACACCCCAAGATTTCATAGTGTGTTATTTCTTCAAAATAATTCAATAACTTGCACTACACCCAACACCGAGTTCAGTCACACCATGACTTACCAAAAAAAATCCATTCAAAAGAGGTTATGAATAGTATTAACTAAATTTTAAACTTTATATAATCCTTATAATTTTAGAATCCATATTATGAGTTTCTTAGACATAATGCAAGAACAGATTCATTTTCAGTATTGCACGTTTATCAAATTTTAATAGTGAAACCTTTTTAAATACAATATTTTAAACTTTTTGACTAAATGGGGGAAATCAAAAAATTTAAAATGATACATCTCATGCTTCCACGGTACGCTTTCCTTTGAATAATACAGTAGCGTGTGTTGTACGCAACTTCGAGTTCTAACACACCACAACCAATCAAACTAGTAGTTATGAATAGTAATACCTACCTTTTAAAATTTTAGAAATTTTATCTCTCAAAATGGACTTCATTTTTGGATTCGGAGTATCGAATTTATCCTAAAGTGAAATTTTGGTACTTTTCGGATAACTTTCATATTTTGATGAATAGTGAAAATTACTAAATTTTAATTAAAAACAACTTTTTTAATCAAAATAATTAATAGTGATAAATTATGAATTTGAGTGGTTTTAAAGTATATTTAGAATATATTTTTACCATTTAATATAATTTTGTTCATTGGACATAATTTTACAATTAAACCGAACATAAACAAGTGTCAATCTTTTGATAGTTATTATCTCTTAAAAACACGCTTTTTGTTTTGACAGCGGGAATTAATTTTAAATTAATTTCTGCCACTTCTGTGTTTTGAATTTAGAAAAATGGATTCCATATTTGGAATCGGGATTTTAAAATTGTGTAAATAGGTAACTTTTATTTTTAGACATTTTGAATAATTACTGCGGTAAATATTTTATTTACCATGGTTAAGGGTAAATCCTGTAAATAAGGGTTAAAAAATAATATTATAATAACACTAAATTACCCTAAAACGTGTCATAGCCTTATTTTTTGATACATTTTAGACCATAGGCATCTTTGGGTCTATTTTGGGACCACATGGTGCCACTTGTAGGTGATAGGGACACTTTATTTTAATTAAGTTAAAATGAATACAAAAATGACACAAGCATATATCTTTTAGAAAAAAATTTTTTACATAGGGATATATAAGTTGGATTTTATATTATAAATATTCATTAGAAAGATACAAATATTTCCTACATAATGATATTTTATTTATAATTTTTAGACATTAAATAATTTAATTTATATATGACACAATGATGAAGAATTAATTACTATAATAGTGAAAAATTAAAATAATTGATATTATAAATACCCAAATAAATATAATATGAAACTTTTAATGAATTAAACTAATTTTATAGGATAATATGATATATTATAATTTATTTAATTGACTTTTTTAGAAGTAATAAATCTTTTATGAGTTTCAAAAAAATCAACTATTGAATAGTGTCAAAATTGACATAAAAGAGTTCTTAAAACAAATATTATATTATTAATTGATATTAAATTCATAAAAATATAAGGTTCGGCCAAGAGACTTATATAATGATAGGTTCATCATTAATGGACCACTTGGGGGTCTCTTGGATGTATATAGTAAGTTTATTAACCATATTATATAACAATACAAAGAGACATTGTAAAAGTGAAACTAATTAACTTAGAGTTAATACTTAAAGATAAGGTTAATATAAGTACCCAAACCTCTCTAAATTCTGTTGGTTGAGTTTTTTTCGACCCATACCCACTTTAAAATTTAAATAATAAACTTTTTAGCCATTAGAAACCGAATATGAATTTATTATAAACTAATATTTCTAGCTTTTCCAAAGGTGCCCCTCACCCCTCTTATAAAAGGGCACTCCTCCTTAGCATTTCTTCACACCTTAAAAACCTTTTGGTTCAGCAAAACTCTGCCCAAATACTCTCACAAATTACCTCACTACAACCTAGAGGCCTTAGTTTGATCAGAAAGCCAACCTAAGGATCCCTTTTGATCAAATCAAAAGGAAGAACCCGAAGAAGAGGTAATGATTTCACCACCCTTTTCCAAGTTCCTTTCTTCTTCCACTTCTTCTTCCTTTGTTATTACCATTCTAGAATAATAACTCCATTATCATATATATACTTTGATGTTATTATAATTATGGTACAACCATATTCAGTATTCTATCCACTCTTTGAATAACATGTCACCATACGTGCGTACGTACGGCTTACCGTCTCCACGTCGTGGTGTAATTGTTATTCAATATATTATTATTTGGATGGGTATAATAATGATATATAACTCATGTAAATAATAAATATAACATGTTAATGATTCTGTATATATGATATAACAACCATTTATATATTATTTCAAAATAATGATATTGTCGCTCGTGCGTACGTACGGACTACCGTCTCCACGAACGCGATGAGATTCATTCTCCATCGTATCCATTCAAGTATAATTATCATTTGATGATTTAAAAATGATGTTTAAGGACTTGATATCATTCTGGATATGAATAATATAAAACCTATCCATTACAAACATGGCTTACGTAACAAAACATATAAAATAAAACAATTAAGTTAACACCCGAAACAACGATAATACTAAGATATTATTATCAAATCAATATTAAAAGATCATATATGATATCATATTAATTTATATGATTATTGAATAATTTAATAACAATTATTTCACCATTATACAGGAGGTTAACCTACCCCAACCAAGGAAAAGTACAAGGTAAGGGTTATTTCACAATCTCTTCATTATCCGAGGTTGTTTATACGTAATAATCTACTGGGATATCTTTATCATCCACATCCATGTTTCTTAATAATGTATTTCAAAACATTTTTACTATTTAAAAGAATATGGGTTAAAGTCATTTATACCATTATGTGTTTCTAAAGGAATCTTTCCGTCATTTTCCAAACAAGGCACTTTTAACCTTTTCGACAAATTTAAGGTAAGAATGTTTTTTTAACTTATACGACGGGTGCAGCTATTTACCGCCGTTATAAAATCATCAAAGCTTCCCTTACAAGATTATAAGAATATTTTCAAATTGAATTTATTATTTTATAATTATGTTACTTTTAAAATGATTAAAAAAAAGATATATTTCTCTAAAATAGTTTTGATTTCATCTATGTCAACATCCTTTGATTGTTTTTAAGCTTATTTGAAGTTGATTTATTATGATACAAAACATCCATATTTTATTGATGGTTTTGTGATATTTTTTACTGTGGATAAGCTATTCTTATGTAACTCATGGTTTTTTTTAAAGTATTGAAATTTCATAAGTTCTTTTTAATCCGAATGTGTATGTTATATTTAAACCTTTAATTCAGATGAATGTGTTAGACAAGTATGTTCCGGGTTGGGGACCAGTAAAAGTAAGCCCTCCGGTTTGGTCTCCGGTTATTAGAGGAACTCCGGTTTGGTCTCTGGTTATTAGAGGAACTCCGGTTTGGTCTCCGGTTATTAGAGGCACTCTGAGTTGGTGTCCGGTTATTAGAGGCACTACGGGTTGGGTTCCGGTTACAGTTAGCCCCTAGGTCTTGGGATGATGCCTTGACAAAGAAATTAAAGTTCAGCATTATGCATTCCAACATTATGAAAGTGGTTATTGAAATTACATGTGATTATTTTATTAGTAGAATATCCATGTGAATAAGTAAATGGAATTATTTCATTTTACTTTTTCCATACTATGTTGAAGTTCAAGTTTAAAAGGCTTTTTGTTTTAGTAATGCATTTCCTTAAATGTTTATGCTTATTTTTGAATGTTCCGCTATATTGTTATCCTTACTGGGCATTTGAGATCACCCCTTTTCTATGTTTTATTTTTCCCAGGATGTGAAGAAGTAAGTTATGAATGACCTGCAGGGATATTATGAGGGGATAATAGTGTGGACTATGGAGACATTATGTTGTTTTAGTAGTTTTTCACTTTATGATGTAATGTAAAACTTATGAATATATCTAGTGTTTCCAAGGATACTAAACCAATCGGTCTTTCGAGATTTGATCTTTCTTGTTATCATGCCAATGTTATGTAATAATGAACCGACTCTGGGTAACTAGGGTCGGGGCGTTACAGGTTTTATGGTTTAAAAGTTACTAAATTAGTCAGATTTTGTTTTCTCAAGTTTATATCATTGAAACATATGACATGTTATTCACTTATCTTATTTTATGAGGTGTATATAAATCAAATTTGACATGTAATATTAAGAATTTACTTATTATCATGATACTATAATTTTAATTTTATATTATTATTTAATGGGGCTTATGATTCAATGTTTTCAATATGGTAAGGGTTTTATATTACAATCTTATAGTTTATTTGGCTCGTTCATGATTATTATTACAATAATTAAATCTTATTATATATCTCTCAAGTAATTCATTTATTTTATTATCATTTTTTAATGCCATGATAATACATGTTTTATCATAATTTTCCATTTTTATGTACTCAATATTTCCAAAGAATATTTTTATAAAAATCTAACATTATTTCTTTCTTAGGTTGAAAATGAATTTTCTTCCTAATAAATGTTTTCTAAAAATGACTTCTGAAATGTTTTTAACATTATTCAAATGACTTATTAAATAATTATTTAACTATTTTTTAATTCTGAAGAAAATTATAATGCATTATTTATGTCATTTTCCAAATAAGTTATGTTTTTTCTTTTACTAAAAATGTGAAAAAAATAATTTTTTTAATGTATACGGCATGTATGAAATTTCTTCCATTGGAAAAAATCATTGTTTTAGAGATTTATTTCTATTTTTCAAGGATTTTTTTATAAAAAATATTTATAAAATATGATCTATTTTAAAAAAATACAGTGGAAATAATTCTATCCTCTAGAAATTTTTTAAATGATTTTAATGCTTACTTTATAATCATTCAAGTTTATTTTTAAAGAAAAGGATTTCACTAGTTTTTTATGAATTTTTAATTTAACAAAGAACTTATTTTCATGGATATAATATTTCCTTCAAGAAATGTTCCATGTTTTTTTTTCAAAATAATTTTCCATAAAAGTTGAAATCTGTTGATGTTACTAGTGATTTAAAGAGGATATGATCCACGGATACCATTCATATTTTTTATTTGGATGGTTTATGTTTATGATTAAAGTATTTTAATAAATTATGTTTCTCTTCCACAGGTTATACCATGATAACACTCTTAAGAAACCCACTTATTTTTACCCATTTTATGCTAATATGACATGTTTATGAAACCCATTTCTTTTCATGGGTTGTGATATGATAAATGCTTTATGATATTAAGGAACATGAATGTATGATTTAAATTATGTGATAGGTTGGACATATAATTCCCTCATATGCATTGGGTAATGATTAATTTTATATGAGCTCAAACGGTACATGGGAGGTTATCTCAAGCATGGAAGAGGGTACATGGGAGGTTATCCCATGCCAAAAAGGGTACAGGGGAGGTTATCCCATTCCTAAAAGAGGGTATATGAGAGATTATCCCACGTTTAAAATATGATACATGGGAGGTAATCCCAAAAATGAACAAGGTTACATGAGAGGTTATCCCATTACTAAAGCGGTTAAACTAGTGGTATTCTCATGTATAACATGTAATGAAGGTCTTTGTGGGTATAATTGACATAATATTTTCTATACTTATGTGTATTCCAAAAATCTATGTCTTATACCAATTTTATGTTCTCATGGATCATGTTCTTTTATTCTTTTACGATTCATGTCTTATGAACATCCATGATTTATTCCATGACTTGATTTTTTGATCTATGATATGAAGGGTGTCGTCTTAAAATGTTATTCTCATGTTCTCATATCCTTATGCTCATGATGTGTTTATATCTCCCAATAATACGCTTACTAAGTATATGATCTCCCCATTTTCATTGTTTTCTTTCCACGGGTTATAATGAATGGTATTATGTATGATATGCCTAATAAGGGTGCTAGTTATGAAGAACATAGTGAAATATGATGTAGATCACTTATGGATCAGTTGTTTATGTATCCATATTTCCAAAGGTGCTACACCTAAATGATACTGTATTGGATCATTTTTAATGTAATTTAATAAATACTTATCAATAATAATTTAATATTTATGTATAAAATGATCAATTGTTAAAATTTGGCATCATATAATGGTTTAGTTATAATTTATAAACTAATATGTGAAAATATTAGTGAGATCTCTAAATATAAGACAAGGTATAAGTCTATGGTTGATTCAAAATATAGGTGAATTTCCTTAAGTTATGTTAAAGGATATAGTGAGTTGTTTCAAAGAAATTACTTCCATTTTTATATACTATAAGTGGATTTGGCTCATAAATAGTGGTACATAGGGGAATAAATCCCAAAATGGATAATTAATAAAGAAACAATCCTCACCCGGTGCATGAAAAAAATCTCAATGCACACCTAGTTTAACACTCCAAAGGGACATGCTTTGGAAATTCACACTCTTTATGAACCATCAAGAAAGATTTTAATAATGGCCATGAATGACCTAGGTCAATCCTAAGGTTTCATATTATGAAAATAAATTATAATAATTTAGACATAATGTAAATTATTTTTCAACATTATGAATTTTTTCACCATGATTGGTGTTTCTATCACTATTTATTTTTGATTTAGTCATTGGTTGTAACCTAATGGATCCATGTTAATAATAAATAAAATGAATGATGAAATGATTTCCCCATGGATAAATCAAATTTTATCAGATATGGAATGAAAATGTTCATTGATATTATCACACAACATTATCAAGTTGTGAATCATGATAAACATCCAAATAAGAAAATGATGGAACAAATTTTTTTTGAGTCCATCATTAGGAAACACCCACCCTCTTTTAGTCGGTCCACTGATCCACTGGTCACTTAGCAATGCATCAGTACCACAGAAATGATATTTTTAATTATATAGTGTTCTGGGTAGGAAAAATTCATTTTAGTTTTCAATCATTTAGAATGAGAAGTAGATAATTGGTGGAACCTTATTAAGAATATGATTATAGATGAGTTAATTAACTCCATGGAAGGATATGAGATTAGAAGGATAGTTTTTAGTAAATAATTACCACACAATCAATGAATAAGGTCATAGAAGTAATTTCCCAATCTCAAATAAGAGGATGGTGAATTTATTAGTACCTATGAAGTTAATTTTACAAGACTTTCATGGTATTGTTTTTCTTTAACTATCAGTCCAAAAAGAAAAAATGACCAATTTCTTAGTGTCTGAAGACAAATTATTTGAAAGGAATTAGCTATAAGAGACTATAGTAGCTATGATAAAATAATTATATGTGAACTGAAGGTAGAAATGGAAATTTAATACTCTAACCATTACCGTGATCTTGATACAAAGGATATGATTGAGACTCATGATAACATGAATAAATCACAGGGTGGAAAAAATACCAATCATCTACATTCTATAATTTTGGGAAGAATCATTCAGGTGAATTATGTAGAAGAAAAAGATGGTTTTACAAGGTTGGGATGCCTAGACAATGAGAAAAAGAATTTAGAAGTGACGTGAATAAGAAAATAAATGAGATGAATATAGAGAGAGATCAACAGAATGTTCCACCCACAATATAGTGTTATATGTTAATGTATTTCGGTAATTATGAAAATAAATTCCCCAGTCAAAGGGATAATGTGAATGATAAGACACAAAAACCACTAAACACAAAGTATAAACAGAATTCTAATTCAATCACAATGGATTATATAAATCTTAATTAATAGGGCCCATTATCTTCCTCTCCATATTTGAAAATTTCATGTTTGATTTGGTATGAATGAGCCCTATGAAAATATTATTATTAAACCTTTAGTGAATTTTAATGTGATTTTGAGCCTTGATTATCCCTATCTACATGGATTTTGTAGTAGTGAAATTACATTTTATATTTTATCTATACAGGGATGAACCCATTCATATAATTATTTTTTATAAGAAAAGAGTTTATATAAGGAATATATAGTGAAATAAATTTTTGAGGTGTATATATGTCCATGTGAGATTAACTTAAGAGTTTTGGAAACCATCATTGGTTTGTGGGTTTAAGGTTGATCATAAGTTCAAATTCATTGACATCTCTTTTTAGGGTTTATATTATGGGTGTTTATTAATATTAAGAATATTTTATGTGACATTAATCACAATAAACACCTTTGGTTTTGTATATGTTTTAGTGAGAATGTTATTTTAGGGGGAATTTCTTTATAACTTGTGGAAATTTTATTAACAGTTTTTGGTAACCTCTAGGATTTATATTATCTTAGATGTTGAGTTAATTGTGTTTTATAGTCAATCACGTAACAATGTGAGCAAAATTCAGTGATATCAGAGAAGACTTACCTCTAGATCATCTTTCCCAAATATACATTAAGGAAGTGGTAATGTTACCTGGAGTATCACATTAAATTGGATCCAACCGAAACCAGATGTTTACCTTAATGTTTTGGCATAGTTTTCCGTAAGCTCTTGATGTTGAATTGAGTCTCAACACTATTTATCGTCCTAAGACAGATGCTCTGCCTGAAAGAAAATTCAATTTGTAGAGGATATGTGAAGGTATTGTTATATTAATTTTAAAGGTGGTTGGGAACAAAACCTTCCACTATTTGAACATTTTTTTGGAAATATCTTTTACTAGAGCATTTATATGTCTCATTATGATTCCATTTATAGAATTTATTGTATAAATCCAACATAATAGAATTAATTTTCATAAAGAAATATATTGGGACTAAAGCTAGAGGATAAAATGTCAGAGAAGGATACAGTCATTCAGAATCATGATAGGGAATGAAAAATTTGTTAGAAATTTTGTGCTAATAATCATTGATGCAATATATAATTTTATGTTTATGAAAAGTTGTTTATATGAATTTATATGTGGAATAAAGAAGGGAAAGATATTCCCTAGGTATAATAGTACCTTGGAAATCATTATTCATATTGGTATTGTAGCTTAACACTTTTCAATTCCACTAATCCTCTCTCAGGTTCATGAAGTGTTCCGTGTATCGTTACTAAGGATGTACATACTTGATCCACCACTTGTACTAAACTAAGAGTTCATAACTCTAGAGAATGATATTTCTTATGCGGAACAATCAGTAGATATTTTGTGTTATACAAATAAATTTATTTGAAACATGAACACTCATATGGTCAATGTTTTGTGGAAAACCCAATAGTTTGCTGAAGCTATGTGGGAACATGATGATATAATGAGGCATAAGTATCCTTAGTTATTAGTACAATATTGATTAATTATGATGAAGAAATTCATTTTTAGGGTTATATAATTTAACAACATGATATTTTGTGGAATATGTTTTCAAATAAGTTTAATATTTTTGATACTTTTCATTATAAACAACACTGATTTAATCTTCTATTTCATGAAACCCTGTGTTTAATTTGCGTTACATGTGACACTTAGTTTAAACAAACTATGATATATTATTATTATTATTATTTGAATTTAACCATTATAACCTAGCAGTTAAACATAAGAATAATAATAGTAATAAATACTTTTAAAATATTAATTATAATGTCTTTATATAAAAAACATATAGATAAAAAAGTACTTAATCTTAAGAAATTTTTTTATTCATTTTTGAAAATAATATTTTCAGAAAAAAAATATTTCATTTTTTTAAAAATAGTAAAATTAATTTTTACCATGTTTTCAAAATATAAATTACCAAATAAACATAGTTTTTTAGATATATATGTCAAAATTATCTAGGAGTCATTTTTTTGGAATTTTTGGAAAATATAAATTTTTCAATGAATACTAAAAAATATTGGTTTTTGCTAAGAATTTTCATTTATTTTAATGACTATAAAAACATGAATTTTTTTAATATATATTTTTAAATTTAAATTATTTAAATTATATATCTATAAATCCAATTTAATTCATTTGAATAAATTTTATATTTAATTTTGATATAAATAATTTGTATACTTTTTAACATTTTCTCTTTAAAATACACTTTTTGGTTACCTCTATGGGGTTAATTTTAAATTATTCACTTCCACTTTTATGAATGGAATTTTTTCAATTGAATTAATTGTTTTAAATAAGAATAATTTATATTACCTAATAATCTTATCATAATTTTTACCAAAATTAATTCTAAAATATGTAAATATTATTTACAGAGGCTAATGTAAAAATTGGTTTACCAGGGTTTAATCTAAATGATAATATTTGAAACGACTTATAACTGTTAAATATATATATATATATATATATATATATTCCCACCATATATCTTCTATTTTCTATAATATCCCATTTTGGGTCATCGTGGCATGTAAAAAACATGGATATGCCTTTTTTATTTAAAAAATTACAAGTGTTCCAGTCACCTCACTTATAAATGGATACCCCCTCTCCTCTCCTCACCACTTAAAAAACCATTATTTTGGCCAAGACCTACCCAAAAAAATCATTAATTCTAAATTATCATCCAACAATCCTTATTTTGGTCCAAAATCTGACCCAGGACATCATTTTTTGGAAACCAAATTATTATTTTTGAAAAATATGTAACATCCCCTAGCGAGCGTTTTTCATTATTTCATCCTCAAAATCATTAAATTATTATTAAACCATGATTGCATAATAATATCAGTATCTACAATATAAATTTATATTTCTATTTTAATTTCATCATGTATATCCATATTCACTTCCATTGAATGGTTTGCAAAATCATTATTCGTGTGTACGGCGTACTACCGCCTCGCGAACTGATGTTATTTGTTTTCCATCACCACCTCTAAAGTCGGGATATAATAATGGATTTATTGTTTATATATTACATTTATGATATTATTATTTTTCTTGAATTATTATTTAAAAAATTATGTCTTACGTTAAATTCCTTGAGAATACGATAACAACATTTGTGTGTACGACAAACTACCACCTCACAAAGTGATATTTTTCATTCTTCACATACAATTTACATGGAAGGTAATATAGATAGTTTTATATAAAAATATGTGATATATATTGAAAAAAATTATTTTTAAATTTTAATATATTATTATCCTTTCATTATTTTAATCCTTTAAGAAAATGGAAACAATGTTCATGTGTACATATGGCCTTCATTCTCCAAGAACAGTGTAGTTCACATTATATCTCTAACCTTTATGGATTAATATAAATACATATATAATGAATATATGTTGTTTTTATATCATGGTTAATATTTGGGGGATTATGGAACCATGATAAAATTAAGAGAATTGAAAATAACAATGAAAAACATACATGAAAAACAAAGTAGTTATTTCCCGAAACATGACTTTAATAATGAATTTTTAATAAATGTTTAATAAAAATCATATGTAAAATGTATATAGTTATATATATAAATATGGTTCTATAATATATTTATAATAAACTATTAATTTTTTATATATGAGGTTTGAATGTGCATGAAGGAAGTTGAGAATTAAGGTATGGAATTTTCATCTCACTTTTTACTTTTGTGAGAGACCTACAATATTCACCACATTTTTCATTTATGTGGTGTATATAATACCCATGAATTTATGTTATGATTATTATAATGATAATTATTGGGATTTGTATATATATATTAAAATATCTATCTTTATTTTGTTTTATGATTCCAAAGTTCTCAGATCGGTAAGGGATTGTTTCTCAATTTTCTTTCTTTGAGACATAAGTTATGTTATGCACCTATCTTCTTTTATGAGGTGCATGTAATGAAAATTTTAAATGTAATGTCATGAATTTTATTATTATAAAGATATTTTATGTTTCATTTAATGTTATTATTTTTATGGGGAATATGATTCAAAGATAACAAAGTATGGAAGATGTTACATTACAATCTCATAATTTATTTGTATTGTTCATGAGTATGCATAAAATAATGAAATATTATGACATATATCTCTATAAACACATGTATTTTATTATTATATATTTACTTAATTATAATACATGATATCTATTCATTTATCTCTTAATGTATTCAATAGTTTAAAAAATTTTTAAAAAAAATATGATTATATTTCTCTCTACAGTCAAAAATGATTTTTCCTCCAAAACCATTTTTTCTAAATTTTTTTTTAAAATTATCTGAATGATTTATTATAGAGGTTTTTAACCATCTATTAATTTTGAAAATAATTTTGGAAAGTAATATTTATGTCATTTTCCAAACAATGATCATTTAGATTTTACCAAACATGTGAATGTAATATTTTTTTTGAAATGTTTTTCATATATGTAATTTTCCACTGTCATGACCACTCAATGTTTTTTATATTCAATTATATGTCACAATGGTTATTTTCTAAGAAAGGAATTCAATTTTTTTTTATTTCATTTTTCAAAGTTGAAAAGATATTTTCCTCGAGAAATGTTTTAAATGATTTTTGAAGCTTCCTTTATAAGTTTTCATTTTAATTTTTAAATAAAAAGATATAAAAATATTTTTATAATATTTAATTTAAAAAAAATGATATTTTAGAAAAAAATGATGTTTTCTTTATAAAATGTTCCAAGTTATTTTTATTTAAACATTATTTTCCATCTAATATTAAATCGTTTTATATTACTTATGATTTACTGGTTATATGATCCAAGGAGGCCATTATTATTATTTTTCTAGATGGATTATATTTGTGGTTCTTTTTTTATGAATTTTTTTTCTCTCCCATAGGTTATACGGTGAGAAATTATTATGAAATATTCTTTTTTTTCTATAGGTTATGTAGTGATGAAATGATTATAAAACAAATCTATTTTAATGGGATATGATATTATGAATGATTAATGATCTTATGGAACACTTATATATTATATTCATTATGTTATAAGAGGTACCTATATATCCCTCCAATTAATTGGGTAATTATTAATATTATATGAGATCAGAGGGTACATGGGTGGTTATCTCAGGCCAGAAAGTGGGTACACAGGAGGTTATCCCAATCCCAAAAGAGGGTATACAGGAGGTTATCCCAATTCCAAAATAAGGTACATAATATATTTTACCAAGCATAAAATGGGGTACATATGACATTATCCCAAGAAAAAATAAGTCAATATGGTGGAAAACCCAAGACTAACATGTTATGAATTTCTTAGTTAGTTTCCTTGACATAATATAGTCTATGGTTATGTGTATTCAAGAAATCTATGTCTTATGTCAATGTTATTGTCTCATGGATCAAGTTATTTGATTGATTTATAATTCATGTCTTATTAATGTCCACGATTTAATACATGACTCAGGTTTATGATTTATGATATGTATGTTATTGTTTTAAAATGTTATTATCATATTCAGATATCCTTATGCTCATGATATTCTGATATCTCTCTTTATTTACCTGTACCGAGCATTTGACCCACCCTTTATAATGTTTCATATCCCCACTTTATGATGAACAGTATTATGTATGATATTTTAAAAAAGGGTTATATTAATTAATACTGTATTGAGAGATAACACAACTCACTTATAAAGCAGTATTTTATAGTTCTATGTTTCTAAAGGTACTGCACCTAAATGATTCTAGTGTGGATCGTTATGTTATGTAATTAATATTCATCTATTAATATGTAATTTTTATGTATGATAAGTTCAATTATTTACAACTAAATCCCCTAGAACATATATAAGGATGATAATAAGAGTAATGGGTAGTTTTTGGTTGGGATATATAGCTCAAAGTGCTTTAAATAAATAAAGGAGGCGATGTCCTTTAATAATTGAGGTGAGGGGTAATTTTGGAAATTTTTAAAAGATTAAATTATAATAATTTAATTATAAATACAAAATAATCTAAATGGTAATGTATTTTATCTGTGGGTGGTATATGGTTGAAATACCACCAACCAATAATATTTGGATAGGCATTTGTGGTGTTTTAAACCCTTAAATAACCTATTTTGACATTAATCATGGTAATGTAGTTTTCATTATTATGGGGTTAAAATATTATATTTAATTTTATTATTGACTTATAAATAGAAAATGGATAACATTTTATACTATATGTTTCCTATTTTTATTTTTCAATATTTTAATTATCATTAATAAAATTTAATAAAATATATTGTTAATATATTATAATTAATGTCAATTTTGACACTATTAATTTAATTTTACATATATTATTTTGAGAAAGATTTTTATTTATAATATAATTCATTTCAATATCTCTAATATGTCATGTTAATATAATAAATTCATGTAACACTATAAATCACTAAAATTAAATCACTTTGTCTATTTTTAATATCATTTATCTTATTTTGATATTAATTGAAAAAATATTATATTAGTGTTGCACAAGAATTTAAGGAAATTATATAAACACTAAAAAATATAAATAAATTATCATAATGAATATAATTCAATTAATCACAAAATTTAAATTTATATTCATTCTTGACATGCTTTTATCCATATGTGGACACATAATAGATATTTAAAACTAAGAGAGTGACATGGTGTCACTTAATTTGATTTAAATATTATATCAGTTATTTTAATGGAAGAGTTTCCATTAAAAATATAAATTTTAATACTAATGTGATAAGGGTTGAATTAACCTTTTCCAATAATAATTAAGATGAAATATCATGAACTTAACACTTAGTTTTAACCTATATTTACTTAATTTACCTTTTTCCACGATTACTATTCATATTGACCAAAAATAAAAGAAAACTATTTATCAAATTTTAACCCCATGATTATAAATAAATACTCCATTTAATAAATTCAATAACTCTAAGTGGCATAATTTAATTTAAAATTAAATCACAAAATGCAATGAAAATCTATTTTTTAAGAAAAATTCATTTATAAGTACAAAAAAACTTATTTTTTATAAAATTCAATCGTGAAATTGATTCTAATGAACTTAATTACATTATCATTAAGATAAGAGAAATAATTTTATTTTTAAATATATTTAAAATAAAAATTGTCTTTTTAAATTCCTCAAACAAAATTATAGTTGTCAATAAAAATTGGTATTCATTTCTATTCACTAGAAAATAATTATTTTCAAAAATATCCAATATTTCACCCTATGATATTTTTTATATTATTATGTAAAAAATGATATTATTTTTATAATTTAAAATTTATATAACTTCTATAAATTAATTATAATATTTTCCAACAAAAATCAATAAAAAAATTATGAATAAAACATATTTCAAAGTATAAAATAACATTACTAAAAATTGATTACTTATTTCTTAATAGTTAATAAATAAATTTTCATTGAGTCCTTTATATATATATATATATATTATAATTTATATAATACTATTCATACACATGAATTAAATGGCTATGTTATAAGGGTCATATTTAAATAAAAAAATTTCATGATTTGTTTAAGCTCTGTGTTTCTAATTGTATACACTGTCAAACATAGTGTTCTTTTAAAATATAGGGGTGTTACACCAATTCTTACAAAGGGAAAATGTTAGAAATCTTTTTGGGTTAACTACATCAAATATTCCATTCGCAATACAATTCTTGGACATATAACTCTTAGCTTTTACAATTCATATTAATCAAGGTTTTAACAAACTCATTAATTTGTTGAATTGAAACAATTATTATTTAATTTGTTTTTATAGTATTACCATTAGAATTTTCTTATCATTAAACACCATTATATATATATATTATTCTATATATTTAATTTATTTCATATATATTTAATTAAAATATTATATTACAATAATATTGAAGTATAACCCTATATATAATTAATAAATACACAAAATAAAAAATTAATTATATTTATAGATATCCCAATGAATCTAATTCAAAATGTATAAAAAATACGTCATGTAAATGGTTAAAATCATACAAAACCACAACCTTAATCTGGAGAAAGAATGATGTGATGGATATCCTATAAATAAACCATTATTATTGAATTCAATAAAAAAACAATGTATCATATTAGTTAAATGTAACGTAATATAATTTCATAAAAAGCCCTTAAATAATATTTGAATAGTTAAATAAATATAATAATTAATTTAGAAACATTAACTTAAATTTTTCCAACAATCATAATATTAAAAATTTATTTTCACCATATTTTTTGGATTTAAATAAATAAATTATAAATAATAATATTTATCAGGACATAAAAATCATTAGAGATATATAATTTCTATTAGCACAACTTTTAATATATTCACAGGTCATTTATGTTACATTTTCTTTTAAAAAACTCTACTATATAGTACATTAATATATTATTTGATAATATTATCATCATGATTACCAATATTATATAACTATTCAATAATGTTTTCCAAGGAAATTGTTCTCTTTTATTGTGGGCCACTATAATATAAGAGGTGAAATAGTAATGAAATGAATATGGAATGATAATTTGTTTTGGAAAATAATTCAATTCCTTTTGGTTCACCTTATGCGATTTATATCTCATAATTCCATACATCTCATAAAATGAAAATAAAAATATACTACTATAATGGATAATGATTCCATTTGATATAGAACACAATTTATGACATGTAAAATAACATATACATATCATATCCTATATTAAAATTCCATTAATATATTTTAAAAAAGATTTTGGAAATAACATTTTACCTCATGAATGATGGATCTTATACAACTAATTGGATTCATAGGCATCAACCATGTCATTTTTTTATTGAAGAAAATAAAAAAACATGGATATATTATTTTTGAAATAATGTAGTGAATAAAATTATAAACATCATATACATACCTCACTAATATACTTCACTTTGATTAAATATTGATCATGATTGAAATATTTAATTATAAATAAATGGAATCTTACATTTATATATGTACATCAGCATGAGGCTTCACGAAATCTCTATTTGGATGGATCTAAATAAACACCAATGTAAAACTAAAATAACATTTAATTGATATAGTTAATTGTAACGAGATATGTCTCTCAATGTATAATATAATAAAATCACTCACCATCTATTGGGTATAGAATACATCCACTAAAAATATTTTTCATTTAATAAAGATTGTAATTTTTTATCATTATGTCTACTAAATCACATCTCATTACATTATAAAATTTGTAATGTAAGCTCATTTTTTGAATATGATTACTGAAAACATCATTGATTATATACCTGTAATAATTTGTGACAACTCAGGACCCTCACTCTCGGATCTGGTGCAAAAAACATGATATGTATTTTTCATTCCTTACCAAATAATAAAAATTTTCTTCATAAACAGAAACTGTATCTTCCACCTTTTATCTTTATTCCATGAATTTCATTTCCATCATAATTCAAATATATTTAGAAAAACATTTACTAAATAAAATATACATCAATTTTCGGAATTCTAAGCTATCAATATCTTCACATCCTTTAGTATTCATAACCGTTGTACACTATTTATTGGATTCACCTTAAAAATTATAAATTGAAATACTTTACTTTGATTCTCTAAAAAATGAATGGAATTAAACATCTTCTCTAAAGTATTAAACCAAACTACATTTATCACATGATCAGAAGTCTCATTGAATACAGTAGGACGGTGTCTCATAAAATGTTCCACTATTGATATGTTTCTCCAAGTTAGATCTAGTTTTTCTCTTTCATAGATACAACCATAATTTATAAACTATATCAATTGTGACATTATAGAAAAAAACTAATATGATCATATTCCATCCATTCCATGTTTTTAATTCAGAAGGAAATTGTACCTTCAATGCCTTCATACATTATCTTTATCATTTATTATATTAAAAACCATTCTAAACATAAAAATAAGGAAAATTTTATGATAAGATTATTTAATTACAATGATTTGGGAAATTTTTCTAATATGTTCCCTAATTTAGTAAATCATCTAGGAAACCGTTAATATAGAATTGATAATGGTGTGAAAAAATATTTTTCCACTACTACGATAAATTTTGGGACATAAAATGATTTTGTAACCGAAATGTTATTGTTTAATTTTAATTTTGAAAATACCATATTTGACTATGGATATTTTCATTATTTAATTTATTATAAATTCTCAAATAAATTCAGAGTATCACCTTTTAAAATTATGATATAAATTTTTGTTAAAAAAATGTGTGGAAATATAAAATTAATCAATATTCACAATAATATTCCTATTATTATCAGTTGAATGGTCATTCTATAAAATTCTATTGAAATACCCAAGGTAGTGTTTGATATTATTTTGGGTATGGATTGGATTTAATTTTATCATGATAATATAGATTGTAGATATAATAATATTTTTTCAATGAATTGATACCATTGATAACATAACAACAAGCTTAGAATTTGATTAAAAATAGTAATGAATGTTACCTAATACATGTTCTTGAAATGAATGAAATTGCTTCAGTTATTGATGTCCCAGTATTGAATGAATATATATAATCTTTTCCTAATGTTTTACTAAGTATAATTCCTCATTGATAAGTTGAGTTTACTATTAACTTAAGTAATTATTATAAGTGTATTTAACAACCCATTATTAAATATCTCAATTTGAACTTTTATAATTGAAAAATAAATTATAGGAGTTTCTAGATAAAGTTTTTATTCATCCTAGCACTTCACCATGGGTTTCTCTTATTTTGTTTTTTATTAAGAAATAGGTTTTAATGAGGGGTTTTTTATTGGATATCTCTAATAAAATTAATGTTATAAACAAGTACGCTTTTCCTCATATTGATGAATTTTTTATCAGATCTAAGGAGTACAGTACATTTCATAGATTGATCTCCTATCGGGGTATCATTAGTTGAAGGTAAATGACGTAAATATATTTAAGACAAAATTTGAGCTATATATGGTCATTATGTGTTTGTAATTTTTCCCTTAGTGTTTTATAATTTACCAATTGTGATCGAATGAATAATATTTTCCATGAGTTTTAGGATAATATTTTTGTTTTTTTATTAATGATATGTTGTTATATTCTAAAAATCACGAGGATCATCATAAACACCTAAGGGTTTTTTTAAACATTAAACGAAATAAATCTATATATAAAATTTAGTTTGTGCGAATTTTTAATGCAACATATTTTATTTTTTGGTCATATAGTTTCTAATGATAGCATAACTATTAACCCTGCTAAAACTAACATTTTTTAGCAGTGGCCAAGATTAATAAATGTCATAGAGGTTCATATTTTTTTAGATTAGAATGTTAATAATGGAGATATTTTGAAAAAAAATCTCTATTATCTATTCTATTGACTAGGTTTACTTGAAAATGAGTTAAATTTATCTACATACAAGAATGTGATGATAGTTTCAATGAAGTCGAAAATTATTGGTGAATGCTTTGGTTTTGGTTTTTCCATCTAGTAATTATGAATTTACCATCTAAATTGATGGTTTATTAAAGGGACATGGTTCTATACTAGTGTAGAATGATTAGGTAATTTCTTATGCTTTATATAAAATGAAATCTACTGATTTAAATTATTCTACACATGATCTGGAATATAATGCTATGGTTTTTATTTAAAAATTTGGTGGGATCATTTATATGGATTAATGTGTGAAATATATATATATATTACAAAATTTTAAAGTATATATTCTCTAAAGATTAATTTATAATGAGGGATAGAAGTTGTCCAAAAGTAATAAAGGATTATGATTGAATTATCCACTATGATATTGGAAAATCAAAAAAAATTAGTCTATGCATTTAGTTAGAAAAAATTATTCCTTAGCCATTTTTCATTTAGAGAATTACCTTTTTGATAATTATTTGAATAATTTTATCCTTAAATTTATTGATACAATAAAACCCTCAATTGTTATTTAGGTTTCATTACAATCATCTATATTAAAAATAATTAAGCAATCTTTAACGGAGGATCATGTTTTATAGGAAAAGGTAGATTTTTTTGCAAGGGTAAATTTACTAAATTTAATATTTATAAAGAAGAAGATATAAAATTTGTAAAGATATTATGTGTGCCTTGTGTTTTCAAATTAAAGAGATAATTCTTGAGTGACCCACATATTTCCTTGTTTTCCAATCAACCTGGTAGCACAGAGATATATAGAATCCTTTGTAAGTTTTACTGGTGGGATGAAATGAAAGGATATTTCCCACATTACCATGTAATTTCTAACTTTTAAATGAGTTTAAGTAGAATGAAAATTATATAATGGTATGATTTATCTATTTCTAGTATCAGAGTGAAAATAGGAAAATATAACCATGTATTTCATGGTAGTATTAACAAATACTTCTTGAGGTAATAATGTGATGTGGGTTATAATTGAGTGATCATCTAAATCTATTCATTTCCGTCCCATTTGACATAAAATATCTTTGGATAATATTTTTTACTATATATCAAGGAGATAGTCAGGTTATATTGAGATCAACTCTCCATTATATCTATCCAATATATCGTGTTCACTTCAATTTTTTTGAAAGGACTACATAAGTAATTAAAAATAGAATTAAATTTTAGTGCATCCTTTCATTCTTAATCGAATAGAAAATCCAAGAAAATAATTCATAACTTGGAAGAAATGTTTTATTCATGTTCAACATATTAAAAGGGAATTTGGGATCAACATATTTCTTTAGTTTAATTTTATAATAATAATATTTTTCATCCTGGTATATAAATATATCCCTTTGGGGTAGTATGTAGAAAGAGGATAAAAACTACTACTTTTTGTGATGGAGAGGAATAAAGGAAGATGATGGTACCAGAACTAATAGAGGAAATGGTTGAAAAGGTGAAGGTAATTAAGAAACATATAAGGATAGCTTAGAGTATGCAGAAACATTCTGCGGATAACCAGAGGAGATATATTTTTATCGAGGTTGGTGATCATAGTTTTTTATAAAGTATCTCTAGAAAAAAATGGAATGCTGTTTTGGTAAAAAAGGTAATTTTATTCCATGATTTATTAGACTATATGAAATCCTAGAGAAATTTGGATCATTTTCTTACCGAGTAGCCTTACCCCCAAGTTTATCCTTGGTATATAGTATTTTTCATGTTTTGATGTTAAGAAAATTTGTCGGATTAATCTCATGTTTTGAGCCTTAAATTAGTTTAGTTGGAAGAGAACCATTCTTCTAAGGAGAATAATATTCATATTCTTTAATATAGATAACAAGTACTGTGGAATATGGTAATTCACCAAGTTAATGTTTTGGGGAGGAATAATGTGGTTGATGAAAGTGACATGGTAATCTAAAAATGCTTTGAGTGAAAGATATACCCACTTGATTGATAAGCGAATAAAATTATGAGGATAGAATTTCGAAAAATGGGAAGAATTTAACAACCTATGTAATGATATAATAAATAATTTTCATATTTATTAGTATTCATGAGATATGTATTTATCTTTATTATATATTTTTTGATTAAGAAATGAAATAGTTTTGTTAAACACTTTTATTATAGGGTTTTATTTAAAATTTTAGTTTTCAAATTTTATAATTTTAACTTGAAAATTAATTTCTTTTTTGAATTTATCATTTAAAAATTATCTGATGATAAATTTTTTTGAATTTTCAAAAGACATTAATTTTTCATTGAATAGTGAGGAATACTATTTTTTATTGATAATAGTATCTTATTTTTGATTATTTATAATGTAAAATTCTAGTTTTGATTTTTTTTTAAAATTTAATTAGTTATGTTTTATTAAAAAATACAAATATATTCTTTGATATAATATAAAAACCTTTTTATACTTAGAAAGACTTTTTTTTTAAAAAATATTTTTCATCACTATTTTTTGTTTAATTTTAAATTAAATTAGACCACTTATATGTTTTTAACATTAAAAATTTGATTCCATATTTTGGACCCATACAATATTTTGTCAATATGAATAGTGAAATTAGGATTTTTATTACCATGGGAAAGGGTAAATCGGGTAATTAAAGAAACAAATAAAATGATAAGGATTGTAAAATAACCCTAAGGCTGACCTAAATTTTATTTGATGATTATATTTCATCCATATTCATCAAAATTTAATTTATAGGTCACATTTTTTATTTGGAAGTGATTACCTCATTTGTAATATTTTATTCAACCAATTGTCAAAAATGTCAAAATGTTGTTGTCAATAACTATAAAATTATTAACATGGGGATAGTCAAAGGATAATTTTTTTTATAAATATTATTTTTAATATAAATTAATTATATTCACAATAAAAATTTATTTTTAATTTATAGTAAATAAATAATTTCCTTAAATTCTTACACAATGTTGTCGGAGAAATTATTAAATTAATGGAAAAAACTAATAAATGATATTAAAAATAGTATAATTTTAAATAATTGTAGTGAAACATGAATTGTATATATATACTTTATTTTAAAGATTCGTTAAACTATCTTATTCAAAATTTATTTTATTTATTGGTTTTATAAATGTCAATTTAAAGGAATAGTTCTAAAATTTTCATTATTGATATTTTTTGAAAACAATATTTTATTATATGATATAAAATTCATAAAAATATTATATTTTTACTATTGATTAATATATTCTTTAAAAAATAAACCATGTTCAATTTATGGGTATTTTCTCCATCTGTAGTAACTATATTGACCCCCAGTGAATTAAAAAACTTATTATCATGGTATGTGTTTAAAGTGTTAACCACGGTTAAAACTAAAATATAAGGGTAAAATTATGGTCTAAATTTAAAAAAAAAATTTATGAATTTATTTACAATCATAATCATATTAAAAGGTATTCTAACCAATTTTTTTCATTTTTAAATCAAAATTAATTTATATTAAATTATTTTTTTAATAAACTCCAAGAGTGACCCTCCCCTCTTATAAAAGGAAACCACTTATTTTTATTTATTCATACATAAAAAATCATTTGTTTCTTATAATATCTATCCAAATCACTTCCTAACATCTATTAACATGTTCTAGAGTCCTTATATTGTGCTTAATACTGATAATATAAGTATTAATTTGTTAATAAATAGAGATTTTTCAAAGAATATGTATAGTCTTAACCGCATACTTTATATTTATTTGTTCTTCCACATCCTTCGCATATTATTCAACCATGAGTAAATAATAATTCTATTATATTACCTATTTTGAGATGTTATTATGTTAATTTCATAACCAATATCCTTTTCTAGGCTCCATCAATTAGGAAAATAATCCATCATTCGTGTGTAAAGCGGACTACCACATCACAAACTAATGTAATTTATTTTTGATGACCGTCTCTCATAGATTGCTTATAATGATAGAATTAATGTAAAAATATTATATTTATGACATATTTATAAATATTAAAATATATTATAACATTTTACTTTTTACCTTCCCATTCACTGAAAAATGATAATGTCATTCATGCATACGTCTGGAATACCACATCAACAAATTTGTGTGGAGGTTTATGTTTCCCGATTACCATCTAAGTATGTTTGGATCACAATCAGAGTGGAATTTAGATATAAAAAACCAATTTTTTTTAGTCTTGGGTGGACTTTTGCTCCTCATGAACAAAATTAGGGCATATGAATGTAGTGTGTCGTTGTGGAAATATGGGTATTTACAAGAATATGGATTTAGGATTGAAAACAAAGGTAAGGGCCGTGATAGAGAAGCTAAGTCTGGTATGGATGCACATCTCGATGAAGCTACTCATGGTGATTTCTTTTTCAAGTGTGGTAGATAATTGGAGGTCATAATTATAGACTCATAAGAGGGACTGTGTCTACTGATACTGACGTTGGACTACCAATTAAGGACAACTATTTAGAGATAGTGGAATGATCGGCACCCCCTGATCCAAATGTTGCTTACATATTTAGTAAAATGAAGCATGATCATGGGGGAGCTGTATTTCTAAGACTGTGACACCAATGATTGAAATTCTAGACACTTCTAATGAGGATGTAATCATAGTGGGAAATGGAAATGAAGATAATGAGAAGAGGCAGGTTGTAGGTAAAAAAATGCAAGGCTTCCAACACACAATGAAGGCAATGCAGGCTGGGTGAAGGAAACAAGCGGGGTGAGATTGGGAAGAACCAATCCAAATTTTGGAGTCTGCAATTGTTTTCAGTGTCTTGAGGTCAAAGGTCTTAGATTGGAATTAGAGGAGTGTATGTATCAGTATTCTAATGTTAAAGAGGCCTTCTCTTTTAGTTTAGTCATGCTGTCGACTTCCCCTAATCACCTTACTGAAGTTTAGGTGAATAAGGTTCAACCTGACTGTACTCACGGTGAGTCAAATCATATGGGGTTCATTCAACCAAAGGATTCTGAAATTTTTGGACAAGTTTCACAAGATGGGGTCCTGGTCACTAATGTTCAACATGCTATATGTCATAAAGGGATTAATTATGTGATTCAAGAGCTTGGAAAAACCCGGTCGAGCCCTCCATGGATGGGTAGAAGGTCTCTAAGAATGAGTCCAGTGTGGAATATTCTAGTGATATAGTAGGGGAAACCGAGGAGGGGGTTTTGGGTGGTAGGATTTTGAACATGAAGAGAAATAAGATTTTGAAGGGCATCCATAAAGAGAGTAAGGATTACTCTTTTTCCTATTATGAATATAGATATGATCAGTGAAGAGGTTGAAATCCAAGAATATGGACAATGATATGCATCCTTCTCCCAAATATTCTTATCAGCAATAGATATCGGGAGATATGCTTTATAAATTCTTGATATTTATTTTCAGATCAGAAGAAGAAGTGTTCAAATAGGTTCTGTCACTCAATGTTGCTAGAGAATAAGTCGACAGAATGATAGGAAAAACATTAAGAGTGACTCTAAATGAGGATCATTACACATAGATCGAAAAGATAGACCTAATCTTTATTGGGGGATTCAATAATGGTAATATCATCCTTGAGGAGTAAATCCATTCCAGGGACAAGCTATCATTTCAGATTGAATAACCTCTAAATGATGAACTAGACACTCAGGTAAATAATATAACATAGATCATATTTAGGGAGATTGAATCTGGTAGACATAAATTATTCTTTAATGGATTTCTTATTTATTTTATTATTGAACCAATGGTTTCTCACATTCCTTTAAAGTTTTCAAATAATATAAATTTAATTTTCATTCATATAAGAGAAATAAAATATAATTTTCTAGATAACATAGTCATTACCCAATGCATTGGAACACTATCTTCATACACCCATTATATAAGCTATTTTGGTCTCACACATGAGCTATAATGGGGATCAACTCATCATATATACAATTTCAACAAACCAAAAAAATAATTAAGTACATAGATCTTGAATTTTATCATTAAACGCATAAAATTAATCATTATTATTTTTATAAAATCATTAATTTGTGGAATATAAATGGGTTACATTATTATCTTTTTAAATAATTATAATCTCTCTAGAGACAGAATTAAGATGGAATCACTCCAACATATCCCAATAGAGAATAAGTAACATCAATGGTTTTTTGAAATTGATGAATGGAAATACTATAAAAAGATCATTAAAAACATATATGAGTAAAATAACATATTCTCATTAACTAAAATAAAAGGTTGTGATCTTAGATGGAAAGTGATTTTGGAAGATCACTTGGAACATTTTTTGCGAAAAATATACATTCCATTGGAAAAAAACATAATCAAAATCTATAATTTTCTCAAATAGTAAATAAATAATTTTTATTGTAATTAACCTCTGAAACATAAAAATAAAACTGTAAAATATTAACCGATCATGGTGATGGAAAATTTTATTCAAGCTGAGTATGATAAAACAAAGTTAACTTTATCATTTTTTGTCTAAGAAAAAAGTGCATAATTTTAAAAAATATAGAAAGATTCATTTTGAAACATTTTTTAAAACCCCAATTACGGGTAAAAATAACATTAAATTTTTATAATAAATCATTTTTGATTTTTTTTGAAAAATTTGAATTTTGAATAATTTTTTTGATCTATGAGAGAAATGAAGTTGGATATTGTTAACAAAATTTTCTAAAATAATATTAAGTACCAAAGAAAGGAAATTGATACTATTAATTTAAATATTCACGAATAATTAGTGGAGAATAATATTAAAGGGATTTATTTAAAAATGATCAAATAATTTCCATCAATGAAAACTCAAACACAAATAACCTCTATTAGAAAGTTGATTGTAACATAATGCCTTTTCAACTTTGGTAACTCTCCAATATTAAGCCCCATGAAATAAGAATGTGAAATGAAACATTAAATATCATGAACATAATTATATTAATTATACTACAAAAATATAGGTTATAATATACACTATATTAAATAAATTCATTTCATAACATTATAATATACCTCAATATAGGGAAATTGAGATGAAGTCCCTTACTCTGATTCCATACATTCCATGTATTTCTTTTAACTCGTGTATAGAAAAACATTATCAATTATTTTATTTCTTAATAAAAAAAATTTAGGTATAATAACTTATTTATAAATAATTAATCTTATTTATTTTTAATTTAATATTTAAATACTTAATCTGTTAAATCCACATCACGTGTTTGAGAATGTTTGGTTCATTATTTAATAATGGATTTGGTGTGTTGTTTGTGGTAAAAAAGGAATTTTTTCCATCATCCAAAGAATAATAATCATGAAATGTTTATCAAATTTATTCCAAATTTATAATTTTAATACAAATCGTAAAATATAGTTAGGAAAAAATAAAATATGTTACAATCATTGAGAAAGTAGATCATATGTATTTATGAGTAACATTTCTATTTTTCAAAGATCATTATAAAAAGAAGATAAGTACAATTTTATATTTATATAATTAACAAAGTATCATAAATACTATATTATTTCTTTAAATTCACTTATATATATATATCATCCAGTTGATTTGGTGATTAAAAAAATGCATCACTTTATGGAGGTGGCAGTCCACACATGCACATGAACAACATTATCATTTTTCATTGAGTGTCAAGGTAAGAAAGAAAATGATTTATCATATTATTATAATAAAAAATATTACATTAATATTATAATTATTTAATTTATAACACATATATTCATTAAAATTATCCTTATTACCTTCCATGTAAAGTGTCAATGAAAAATTAATTACATCGCTTCACAGGGAGGTAGTCCATTGTACACACGAATGGTGTAAATTTATCCACCCTAGAATGAAATGTAAGAAGTTATTTTGAATATAATTATCCCATAATTATAATTATCCAAGAAATATCATATATATAGTTTAAATTCATCATTATAACCAGTCGTGCGAGGAGGGGATGAAAAAAAATTATTAGTTCTCACGGTGGTAGTCCGCTATACACATGATAGATGGTTTTGTTTCCCATTTGATGGAAGAGGTGGTGGATGTGGTTTCATTCTTTAACAAAATAATTTATCTATATATAGAAGATAATGTTGTTATTATATCATATTTATTATTATATGAATTAATCGGCTTAGAGAATAATTAAAAAAGAAAGAGTTTCATGATGACAATTACCTTCGCTTAGAATAATTCCATTTGAATATCTTATTAATGACCCTAGGGATGGCCTTTTTTGATGAAACAAATATCTATAACATGTATAATAATTTTTTGGAGGTATTTGGATAGGTATTGGTTGATCCAAATGGCTTAGAAGGTGTGAATAAGTGATGAGAGGAGGTTTCCCTTTATAGTGGAAGAGGGGTGACATTTTTGTAAACACCCAAAATCTATTCAATAATGGAATTTATCTATATCAACGCAAATTCCACCAATATTGATAATTAATATATTAGTAATATTATATGGTCTATACACACCTTTGACATAAAAAACATGTTTTTAGAAAGTTTATCATGACCTTCAATGTTTCGTTAATTTTACCATTTTGGTTTTAATTACAGTAACTAGCCTTTTTTATTTAGGTAATTTATCAGTTAATTATAGAAATAAAAAATCATTATTAGATATTTTCTACCCACTATTTACATTTTATAAAACAAGAATCCTATGTCTTTGGAAAATTAATTTTAATACAAGCACGTGAAATGTGAAAACCCCCCATTTTACTATTTACCACATTGATAATGCTTTTAACTATCTAGGGGTAAATATAATTATTATAAATAGAACATTGGTCCTTGGAAGGAAAATTATTGATATTTTTACACATATACTAATTAATTGGTATAGTATATGATTTATATAAATCAATAATCATTTAATTAAATAATATTTATAATAAAAATACATTAATATCAATTTTGATGTTATTTATTTTATTTGACTTTAAAAAACATAAATTCAATGGTGTAATTAGAATATATTATTAAAAAAATTAAATAATTTATATTTATCTAAAAAATCATTAAATATAATAATTTAATCTATTTATATCACTTTTATTATTTTTATCAGTAATTTTAGTTCTTCTATTAATTAAATAATTTCTGTGTCAGTTGTACTTAAGAATTAAAAGTAACTAAATATTTAATAAAATTTAAAAATAGATTTATTTATTTAAATTAATTTAATTATTATCTGAATTACCAAGAATATACATTCAAATTTTTTTCCCGTACATAAACAATAAATTTATATTTAGAAGCAAGAGGGATAAAATTTGTCTTTTTCATCACATTGATTATTAAGTTTGTAACTTTTATAGAAAATTGTCCCAAAAGAATATAAAAAATGATAATGATGTAATAAGGGTCGAAAATGAATATAATATTTGAATTTTAAAGTATATTAAGTCATTTAAAACCTTATCTTTTTAGTTCCCCCCTCCATAAACCTATTTAAACCTTCACTATAGTAAAAGACATTTATTGTTTTCACTATTCATTATGACAAAAAAATAAGTTTCACTTATTGAATAATACAACTTATTATAATTAAAAATATTGAATCCATTTTAAGAAATTAAATTTATAGAAATGGATGAATTTAATTTAAAATAAAGACTCACATATGTGATGAAAACAGAGTTTTTCAAGAAATATATTTCTTAGGCATAAGATTACTATATGAAAATAATCATAATTATTTGAATTTAAATTAGTATTTAATTATATATAATTTATAAATTTCATTTAAACCATCCATAATTATTGGTTTTTTAATTATTTAAAATGTAGAAAAATTATGTAGTTTAGAACATTTGTCTGAAAAAACCCCATTTTTGAACAAATAAATATAATTATACTAAAATCCAATATATAGATTATTCAAATATAATTAATTTGTTTAAATATAACTAAATAATATATATCTAAATTGAAATAAAATTCATACCATAATGTAACTTTTAAATTATTTAATTTATTTGAAATAAATGATAGTTGTACAAAAATCTAAGTTTTCACTATTCACTAAAAAAATCAATATTTTCTAAAAAATCTATAAATTTCAAAAAAAGTTAATTTGTTTGTGATAATTTAAATTTTTTTGTTAATATTATGAAATAAAATCTATAAAATATCAACAAATAAATTACAATATTTTCTCACAAAAAGTGATAAATATCATTTTTGAAGAACACGTATTTTTAAGGAATAGAATTACATTACAAAAACATGATTGATTATAAAATAATAATTATTAAATAAATTTATATTTATTAGTAGATATCAAAATTAAGTTAATTATTTTCCTAAAACCTATTTTATTTCTAGTTTATAATGGTCATATATTTCACGGGTCATTTAAGGTTCGTGTTGTATATCGAATATAGTATCAAAAATAATGTTCCTATTTTAAAATCTTAGGGTGTAACATCCACCCCCCCCCCCCACTTTAGAAATTCCATCCTAATAGTTTTATCATGATATCTATAATTAAATATTTTCTATTTTAAATTATTTCTGGTAAATACCCACATCATATAAATGATTAATAAAAATTCCACCTGAAAAGGGAGAGAGATGGATGTACGAAGGTCATCTATAACAATGCATAACCAGGAATCCATGTAAGAAAACATTACTGGGAAGTGAATATATAGAAATGAAATAAAAACATTATCCCTAAATAATTATGGATGATGATATTGATCATTTATCACAAGAAATTTAATAATCATGTGAAAGTCAACAACCACAATACAATAAACCAATGAGGTGTGAAAAAGACCATCATTTCATCAGATAGAAGCATAGTAGGATAAGTTTTTATTTTCCAGATCTTTTTACAAGATTTTTGGAACTCTTAACCTCATAGACTAATAAAATTAAGAAATATACTTACTTTACAAGATGAACTTCATCCTTTAATAAATTTTAACCACAATATCAACTTTTTCTCCAAACAATGAGTATTGAAGATGAATATTTGATACATGAATCACAAAAATAAAATTCTAATGGATCAAATAATAATAAAATAAATAATCCATCAATTAAAACTATATTTATACATTAACTAAAACCATAATTGTTATTACATGTTATGATAATTCTCAAAATTAATTAACCTTTATATGATGAAATAACACATTTGTCTCCAAAATTCTACAGTAATACCCAAAGTTCAGAATAAATTATTCCATAAATAAATAACCCTATATCCCATATAACCTCAATATTAAATAATTTATTTCCCTCAAATATTATCTCATACCTTTCATCTTAATAGACCCAAAATATAGCTATCTCTTTTTGAAATAAAATTAAACATTTATTCACAAAATCACTTTTCAATCCCATTATCATCTATATGTTAAAATATATATCCCCATATTTACCTCAAATACCAATAACACATTATCCCTAAAAATTTTAAATACCTTAAAATATATTTCAACAATATTTAATGCATAATTTCATTAAACTAACAATTTATATATTCTTATACATAATAAAAATTCTCTAAAAATATAAATAATCACTTTCATATTTAATCACATAAACCCATACAATAGGTCACAAGTACTTTGAACTTATGATCAACCATAATATCATAAACTCGTGATTTTAACCATTTCTATTAATATGAACTCTCATGAAAAATCCTAATATCAAAATTCATCTGAACTCAAATCCGATACCAACTATAATTGACCCAAACATGCACTCTGAGTTCCATTGATGAAATCATAAACATTAAATTTCTTGATTTTATACTAATGATGGTGACCCAATTTTTTCCAATGAAAACATACAATATAAAAAGGAAAAGTTTGATCTCTAACATACCAAATGACCTTTTGTGATTATTGATTCGTAGACTTGGGAAAAACTTATACACAATCAGTACTTATGACTTCTGTGGAGATAATTTTCCCACCCATACCCATATTTTCGTATTCTATATTAGGTCATCATCATCATACATATAAAAAACCTCTATATATAGTTCATTTAACATCATTATTGATAACCTGAGAAAGAATAAACATAAAAATGGTTAGAAAAAATTTCTAGTAAGGGTAATCATTGGCATTAATAATTGATTGTCATTAGTGATAAGAAGATGATCATAAGGGTATAATTATATAATCAATGTCCCTAGCAATAACATAAAAATATTCATACGCATAAATAAGATTATAATAAATTAATAATTATGGAATAAATTTTTATTAATGGAATGAGTTATAAAAATCAATAATAAAGAGACATGTGATTTCAGTCTTGATCAAGGAAAACATCTATAACCCATAGAAATAATATCATAAATGTGTTTGTTCCTTATAAAATCATTATCCTAAAACCATTGCAATTAGAATAACTATACGATTGAATTCCATAAAAATATTCAAATAATATAATAATTACCTAATACATTAGACAACTATTTTAGTAAACCCATCATATAAGATATGTCAGGCTCACCCAGTGCTATCTATGTGCACTTACTGTATAATCTACATCGGGCTCATCGATAAGCCATAATGGGGCTCAACCAGTTATATATATAATTTAAAAGAACCATAACTTGAATAATTTACAAATATATTAAATTTCATCAAAAAAACTCATAAAAACATTAATTATTACTTCTATAACTTCATTAACTTGTGGAAAATAAATAGTTTCCATGAAAATCTATTTAAAAACTATAATCCATATAGAGAAAGGATAAGTATGGTATCTGTTGGACTCCTCATGTGTTAATCATGTTTTAATGATCAAAAATCTTATTACGGTTAATTAATCTCAATCTTCATTGCACATCATGCTAATGCCATTTAATCTCAATAATAGCTACACATTATGTTTTAATGATAACAAATCTTATAGATGTTAATTTCTCTTTTTATTATTTACAAGTATCATGCATGATCACAATTATCACATATATTATCACACCTTTATATTTATGATTCAAGCTCTTTTACTCTCTCATGATTAAACTTAATCCAAGTTCTTCATATTACTTTCTAAGTCCAAATACAGATATTTGTCTAAGAATGGAGACACCAAGAAGGACTCACCGTGACCAGACACCATGAAGGACTCACCGTGACCAGACACCGTGAAGGAATCACCGTGACCAGACACCGTGAAGGACTCACCGTGACCCAGACACCGTGAAGGACTCACCATGACCCAGACACCGTGAGGAACACACCGTGAAGGAAAAACTATGAACCACACACCATGAAGAAGACACCATTAACTTAATCACGGTGACACCATTTCTTATGTTTTTGTCAATATTATTTAAATAATGCTAACGGTCATATTTGTTTTTTTTAATGTAATTAATGTTATTTAATGATATTTGTTGGCATGTCAGGAAACCGTATCTCGAACCTATGAAAAAGTAATCATTCCTACTACCAGAACTCGTGGAATATAAGAAAGATTGAAATGCAGTACACGTGCAACACAACAAGTAGAAGAAGTGGTGTGAAAGTGTGAATATACAAACACGAAGAACTTACATACACCCAAGAGCACTGTGCTGAACAAGAAGAACAATCCTGAACAAGAAGGATATTGCAAGACCTTCAGAAAACTCTCATGAGTGCAATCCAATACTAATGAAGAACACACGACGAATCAAGAGACCTTTCTCACTCCTGAAGAAGACAAGCTGAACTACGACACTCTGTTTTTCAACATAAAAACCAGAGAAGGACTCAGAAGAATTCTTGCTAAATCCAACAAGTCCAGAGCTACATTGATAATCACTAGATCTTTCTAAACTCTCATCTATCTTCTCTACATGATTTATTTATTAACTTTCGAGCAGTGTGGTGTACTCTGTATATCTTTTACACACACTGCCTCCTATACTAAACTGGAGGATATCAAAATCCTCACTCAAATTCTCTTAACTTCTATTTACCCACATCAAATGTGGAAGAGGTCCTTGTGTGACCTGGTCTTTGCTTTGTTTCCCACGTAGAATAGTGGTAGAGGTCTCTGTGTGGCCTGGACAGTTTTGTAAACTGTTGTTAACCCTGATCCAGGGTGTGGATCAAATTTATATATATTTGAGAGGACTAAGTCTCTACTTGAGACTGAACCTCTTGTTTTACATGCTGTGAATCTTTAATTTAAGTTTAAAGTATACTACATATATCTTATTTATTCCACTGCTATTACTTTGAAATAAAAAACCATTTTGAAGCTACTTTGATAGTTAAATTAGAAAGTGTTTACACTTATTGTAAATCAGTAGATTAGTTTCAAAAGTTAGTTTGATCTTGTGGTTAAACTAACTGAGACCTAATCAATCTTTGAGAAGCTAAGTGATACTTTATAATCTGTATAAATTCAATATAGTTTAACTTGTTTTATAAATCGGGGGATTTTAACTAGAAAATATTTTAACATAAATTTTAATTGGTACTCAATTCACCCCCCTCTTGAGTGTCCACTCCGACCAACATTTGGTATCAGAGGTTTTTTTTTGTTCAAAGATTTTTGAAATACTCTGTTTTTCAACTGTGATTTTAGTTGCATCTTTAAAGATCTTAAATTTATGTTAGTTCTAAATTTTTATCTCTTTAAATTTTCTTTCTAAAATCTCATTATGGATAATAGACTAGAGGGTGCTACTACTAACAGACCACCTTTATTAAATGGTACAAACTATGCTCAGTGGAAACTTAAAATGAAAATTCATTTAGAGAGCATGGGTTTTGATATTCAGACTGCCATAGAATCAGAATATAAACATCCCACTACTGTTAGATCCACTTGGGATGAACCTAAAAAGACTGCTTACAATAATAATTGTAAAGCTATGAATGCCTTATGCTGTGCTTTAGGAGATGAAGAGTTTAACAGAATTTATTCTTGTAAAACTGCTTTTGAAATTTGGGTTACTTTGGGTGTTTCTCATGAAGGAACAACCAATGTTAAAGAAATGAGATTAAATACTTATACTATTAAATATGATAATTTTAAAATGAAAACTTATGAACCTATTTCTGACATGTATCTCAGGTTTAATGAGATAGTCAATACAAGAAATTCACTTGGAAAGGCTGTTCCAGCAAAGGAACAAATTATGAGGATTCTGAGATGTTTACCAGAATGATGGAGAGGCACCTCTGTCTCAATCAGAGAGACATGTGACATTGCTGCTCTACCTGTCAAAGAACTCATTGGTAAGATTATGATGTATGAGGAAGAACTCAATGTGAATAAAGAGAAAGATGATGAACCTAAGAGAAAATCAGTGGCTTTCAAGACTACTGCTTCAAAGAGCAAGGACAAGGATAAAGCTCAACTACCTACTGACAGTTCAACCAGTGAACATTAAGACTCTAATAGTGATGCTGAAATGGCTCAGATATCCAGAAGGTTTATGAAATTTTATAGGAAAAAGAAGTTTTTCAGAAATTCAAATTACAAAGGAAAGTATAAAAATAAGGTACATTGGAAGAAGGATTGGAAAAAGCCAGATAAAAGTGATGAAGTTGTCTGTTATGAGTGCAAAAGAAAAGGACATATTAAAGCAGACTTCCCAAATCTCAAATTCAAGAATAAATATGATTACAAGGACAATAAGTACATAAAGGATATGAAGGATACTTGGAGAGCTTATTAGGATAGCTCCAACGAATCTGAAGCTTCTGAGACTGAAACCAGAAATAAGAAAAACATGAGTTTTATGACAAACACATCTGAGGTAACCCTAGATACTCCTGCTTTAAATTCTTATTATTCTGAAGATAGTGCAGAATCTGATTCTGATTCTGAAAACATGACTACTGAGGAATTGTTTGAATATTGTAATATGCTAGAAGAGACATGCAATGAACTTAAGGATAAATACAGATCATTAAATAAACAGCATGCTCTCACTACTACTTTTAAAACCGAACATACTATTGAAAAAGAGTAAAATTCTCAACTATTAAGAGAGAACATTGAACTAAAAATGTCTAATGAGAAACTTAGAAAGGATTTAGATAAGTTCAAAAATGGAAAGGATACACTAACTCAAATTCTAGGAAAGAAAGTTGCACCAAAATAGACTACTGGAATAGGCTACAAACTTGGACAGAGACAGATTACTAAGAATAGATTTATTCCTAAATCTGGACAGAATACTGCTAGTTTTAATTCTAGAAATTTATATGCTTCAACTAGTTATATTCATAGTTACAGATTTAATAAGGTTTATCTTTCAAAATCTGTTGATTCTACAAATTTTATGATACCCATAAGACAAATTTGGGTACCTAAAGTTTTGTTAGGTAACCTGTCTGGACCCAAGAAAATCTGGGTACCAAAATCATTTCCTATCTAAATCTGTTCTGTAGGGAACCTGCTTAAAGAGCTCCTGTAAAAAGACTTGGTACTTGGACAGTGGATGTTCAAGACATATGTCAGGAGACTTCTCATGCTTTAAAAGATTAGTTATAATTGATAGAGGCTTTGTCACCTTTGGTGATAATTATAAAGGGAAAATCATCATCTTAGGACAGATTGGTAACACTGACTCAGTATTAATTTCTAATGTTTTATTTGTTCATGGACTTAAATATAATCTGTTAATTATTTCTCAGTTATGTGATGATGGTTTTAATGTTAAATTTGAAAATGATTCTTGCAATGTTTTTAATTCTAAAAATGCTTTAGTATTTTCTGCCCTGCGAAATGAAAATGTTTGTGTTGTTGATTTAAATTCTTTAGCCATGAAAAATATTACTTGTTTAAATACTTTTCATAAAGATTCATGGATTTGGCACAGAAGATTAGGACACTGCAATATACATTCACTTAGAAAACTAACTAGGAAGAACTTAGTGAGAGACCTACCCAAACTTGAGTTTCCAAATGACAAAGTTTGTAATCCCTGTCAAAAGGGAAAGCAACACAAAATCTCTTTCAAACCAAAGAAATAAGTCTCAACTTCTAAACCTCTCGAGTCAGTTCACATGGATTTGTTTGGACCATCTAGAGTTTCTAGCCTAAATGGGAAGCACTATGTCAATGTCTTAGTAGATGACTTTTCTATATATACTTGGGTATACTTCTTCGCTCACAAAAGTGAAGCTTGTTCTTACTTTGTTAAATACTCCAAATCTATAGAGAACCTTAGTGGACTTAATATTAAAACTCTAAGAAGTGATCATGGCCGTGAGTTTGAGAATCATGAATTTGAATCCTATTGCTCACACAATGGCTATAGTCATAACTTTTCTTCCCCTAGGACACCTCAGAAAAATGGTGTAGTAGAAAGAAGGAATAGAACCCTGCAAGAAATTTCCAGAACCATGCTAAATGAGTATGACCTGCCTATTTACTTTTGGGATAAAGCTGTGAATACACCTTGTTATATTATCAATATATTCTTGATCAGACCTATTCTTAAGAAGACCCCTTATGAGTTGTGTAACCATAGGAAACCTAAGGTTAACTATTTCAGAGTCTTTGGCAGCAAAGTCTTTATTCACGATACCAAAGATAATCTTGACAAGTTTGCATCCAAGAGTGATGAAGGAATTTTCCTAGGTTATTCTATTTCTAGTAAAGCCTATAGTGTTTTCAATAAGAGAACCAAGTGTGTGGAAGAATATGTTCACATCAAGTTTGATGAAACTGATCCACATGAGCCTAAAATCTCTCCTGAAAATCTTGAAGAATATTTATCTGTTATGGACCTTAATGACAAATCAAATGAACCTGTTATAAAGACAACCAGTTCTGGAAATTTTCCAGAACCTGCTTCTGTTGATTCCCAACCTGTTGATGAACCTGATGTTTCTAGTCCTACCTTTACTATATCAACTAGAATCCTAAAGAATCATCATTTAGATGATGTTGTAGGAAATATTGATAGAGGGACACAGACTAGAGATTCTCTTAGAAATCAGGTTGAACATCAAGCCTTCTTGTCACAGCTTGAACCTAAAAACATTGATGATGCTATTAATGATGAATTTTGGGTAATTTCTATGCAAGAATAACTCAATCAGTTTGAAAGAAATAAAGTTTGGAATCTTGTTGAAAGACCTAAGGACACTTTCACAATAGGCACTAAATGGGTGTTTAGAAATAAAGTAGATGAATCAGGAGACATAGTTAGAAATAAATCTAGGATAGTTGCACAAGGCTATAGTCAAGAAGAAGGTATTAAATATGAGGATACTTTTTCTCCAGTATCCAGATTATAAGCTATTAGGATTTTACTTTCTTATGCTGCACATCTAAATTTCAAACTATATCAAATGGATGTCAAGAGTTCATTCTTAAATGGATATATTACTGAGGATTTTTTTGTTGAACAAACACCTAGATTTTCAAACCCTCATTTTCCAAATCATATTTTCAAACTATCAAAAGCTTTATATGGTTTAAAGCAAGCTCCAAGAGCTTGGTATGATAGATTAAGTAATTTCTAATTTCTAAAGGTTTTATAAAAGGAATAGATGATCCTACTCTGTTTATAAAACGAATTTGTAAAGATGTTTTATTTGTAAAAATTTATGTAGATGATATTATTTTTGGATCTTCAAAAACTACATTATGTACTGATTTTTCTAAAAGGATGAAAAATGAATTTGAAATGAGTTTAATGGGTGAAATTAAATACTTTCTTGGTTTTCAAATCTTTCAAAATGATGATGGAATTATTTTAACTCAAAGTAAATATACTAGAGATCTTTTAAAACGTTTTGGATTGGATATCACAAAAAGTAGTGACACTCCCATGAGTACCACCTGTAAGATGGATCTTGATGAAAATGGTAAATCTGTTGATCAAACCACTTATAGAGGAATGATTGGAAGTCTACTCTACCTGACTGCTAGTCATCTTGATATTATGTTTAGTGTGTGTATGTGTTCTCTTTTTCAAGAAAACCCTAAATATTCACATTTAAATGCTGTAAAGAGAATTTTCAAATACCTCAAGCATACTCCCAATTTAGGACTGTTCTATCCCAAAGGACAATAATTTGAATTAGTTAGTTATTCTGATGCAGATTTTTCTGGATGTAAGTTAGATAGAAAAATCACCTCTGGAACATGTCATCTTTTAGGCAAGTCACTAGTATCATAGTGTAGTAAGAAACAAAATTCTGTTTCATTATCAACTGCAGAAGCTGAATACATAGCTGCTGGAAGTTGTTGTGCACAAATTTTGTGGATGAAACACACATTACTAGACTATGGATATCAATTCAGACATGTCCCAATAAATTGTTACAACACAAGTGCTATTAATATTTCTAAAAATCCTTTTTCTCATTCTAGGACAAAACATATTGATGTAAGACATCACTTTTTGAGGGATCATTCTCAAAAAGGTGATATCACTTTGAAATTCATTGGTACTGAATATCAACTTGCTGATATATTCACTAAACCATTAAATTCTGAAAGATTAGACTACATCATACATGATCTTGGTATGATTAACCTTAAGTAAATATCCTACTGATCTTAATGTTTAATACTTTACTGTACTTTACTTTACAGTTTCATACCTACTGTTTCTAAGTTACTGTTTTATGCTCATGGTCTATTAGCTCACTGTCTCACCGTGACTGCACAGGATGGTCACTGTCTCACCATGATGACTATAAACTGTCTCACTGTGATGACTAGTTTTCGGTCTCACCGTAATTCCTACTCATAGTCTCACCGTGAAGACTTTTTTTATTCTTATTTTAACCCGTATCACGGTAAATTTTATTTCATCGCTATTTGATTTCCTGCGTTTTTGTTTTTATGATGTTTGACATTCCCAAATGATAAAACTTAAGGGTTTTATTCGATTCCTTACCCGAACTCTCTCCTGAGCCTTCTCTTCCCTCTCTCCCAAACCTTTAGTGAATGACAAGGATGAAGCATCCATCTTCACCCTCGTTTGAGAAGCGTCGCTCTATGAAACAAAAGAGGATACCGAGGATAGCTCCCAAAAGACCTCTAAACCCAAACCTGGTAAGTTGTACAGTTGTACCTGAAAAAGAGGTTTTCCCTGAATGGTTGATGTCTTGCAGATCTTTAGTTTTGAATATTTTAAGAGAACAAGGATGGCTTGAATGGTTCACTGGACAGAATAGACCGATTTACCCAAGGCTTGTATCTCAATTTTATCAGTATGTGAAGTTCTCCTTTGAGTTTGGAGAAAGATTTATGGTGACCAGCTAGATCGATGGTCTGAAGTGCTCTTTCCCTTCAAGGGTATGGGCTGCATGCCTAAGAATTCCAAATGAAATAGTTTGTGATGATTACCAGAGAGAACCTCCTCCAACAACCGACATCTTTGACCTGGAGACTGATTTGGAAAGTCTAATTGGAAATGGCACCAAGCGAAGGGCCATAGCTGCTGAACTAGATGGGGAGACAAGAATTCTGTTCAAGTTTGTTTAGAATCTAGTTAGTCCAAGAAAAGGGGATTTTTTTGTGATGAAGTATCAGGATGTGTTCATGATTCACCTGTTGAAGAATGGATATAAGATCAATCTGTGTAAGTATGTTATCAACCATATCTATGAGCTGATCAAAGTAACTTCCAAATCCACCTCCCTGTTTTATTCAAGGATGGTTTTAGCTATGTTAGTTGTGAACTTAATGGTTGGACCGAATGAATAAAAATTAGAGGACCATGATTACTGCCTATCCATTCCTATCATTAGAAGGATGAAGATTAGCTAGAATCCCTAGAAAAATAAGTGGGTTGAGGATAGTGATCAACTATATTAAAAGTTTAATCTTGTTGACTATCCAAGAGGCCTAGGAACCTAGCTGATCCTGGTTTGGAACCAGATGAAGTGGATGAGTATTCAGAAGAAGAAGAACAAGAAGATGTAACAGCTGAAGTACCACCTAGAGAAGTACCTGAAATACCTCAAGGAGAGGAAGTTATTGTTGAAAAGGAAAGGACTATGGATCCTTTAGTTGTTCTTCATGAGGAAGAAGATCGTCCTAATGCTGTAAGGAAATTGGTTTTTCCTGTTTCAGAACAACAAGTTACCTTAGAGGCAGATCTTGTTCAAGAGAATCTTTCAGTTGAGAAAGAAGCAAGTCTGGAAGCTCATCCAGTGGAACAATCGGTTCCTGAGATTATTCCATCTATTGAAGAAAGGTTGGAAATTTCCTTTCAGCCGGCAAGGCAAGAGTTTGCTGAAGAGATTAGGGATGATCCTGTGGATCTTGTCCATGTTGTTGAACCTCAAGAATCTGGAATGGAAGCACAAGTTGAGGGGGAGGAACCTCAAAACCTTGATATTGTGGAAGCTAGATCTGCTGAAGCTTCTCAAATTCTATCACTTTTTCTGTGTACTCTCGGTATGAGTTCCCAAGATTTTATGATGTGAATGAGTCACAGCAAGTGACTGCAACTGGAATGGATCTTTCTTCTCTATTTCAACTAAAGTCCTTAGCTCATCCAGATCCAGAACCAGAGCCCCGACCTCAATCTGAATCAGAATCTGAGTCTAAAGATGAATCTGAACCTCAACCAGAATCTGAACCTCTACCTTTACCTGCATCCTTACCTGAGCATCACTCCTTTGTGACCAAAGATGATCTGAAAGTTTTTGGAGAGACTTTGTTAGCTGGAGTTGAGAAAATTGTCTCCACTCAACCTCGCCCAGGGACTCAGTTATGTCAAGAAGATGCATCAATTCTCTTGGAAAATATTATCTTGCATATTCAACCAAGTATGATCCGAGAAATTCATGAAGCCAGAGTAGAGAATAAGCTGCTGAGTGCTGATGTTTCAAATCTTAAAATTATCGTAGCAAGTCTACATAATGAGTAATCTTTGAGATCAGAGCCTGCTCCTGTTTCTGCCCCTGCACCTGTAGTTGTTTCTCCTGAGTCTTCTGATTTCCTCCTTTCTAGGGATATTTTGTCTCAAGTTCATCCATACCTACTATATTTTGATGAAAAGATTGGAAAAAGGCACACCAAAATGCTGGAACGTATGAGAGAGCTTGTGGAAAATCTGAATAAGCTTACAGATGATTACACTGGATGCTTGCAAAAAGTTCTAAAATAGCTCAAAGTTCTAACTGAAACTGTCAAGGCTTCACCTACTTCTGGTTAGATCTCTACACCTTCTTTGGATGATTCTATGCTGAGATCCATAATAAATGAATAATCTCAGAATACCTTCAGTGCCTTGGATCTATCTTCTTTGTCAGAAGTGATTAAGAATAGTGATAGAGCATTGGACTTGGATAGGATTCATTCTAAGATAGCCAATGATGCTAAATAAAATATCACCAAGAAAATAGATTTTTATCTCTCTCGGATTTTCTCTAAAATAGATATGACAGATCACTTTAGATATGTTGTGGAAAATTTGAGAATCCCTCCAGTGACTCAAGATTTTAAAACTCATGTTCATAAACTTACAGAGTTCACCAGATTTTTGGACAGTTTTTTGGTGAATAAGGATGATTTTGAAAAGGCTATGCAATATTATGGTGAAATCATTACTGATTTAATCAATCTTTTGAAGCCATGTCTTCATGTGCAGAGTACTGCTATAGTTGTTCCAGCTGCTGCACCCCTTAGACCTAGTCTTCCTGCCTTAGCCTCAACTGCCATGACAGTTAGCCAATCACTTTCTCAGATCTGGCCAGTCATTCTTGACCAACCACAACCTAGATCTTCTACTGCTCCTACTTTGGCTCCATCTGTTTTTGAAGGTCTACCCTTTCCCTCGTTGTCTACCACATCTATGCCTTCTTCTACTTCAGCACCAGCTCCTGCTGCTGAAAAAGGAAAAGACAAAGTGGATCCCTGAAGAGTCTGAGGAATGTTTTTCTTTTTGATGGGATGTAATTTGTTGTTTCATGTTTTATTGTATTCTGAACCCTTTGTTTAATGCCAAATGCAGTTTTTAATTTCATTCTCTCTACTTTTCGATAATCTCAAAAGGGGGAGAACAACTACAAGTGTCAGTTCTATAATAGTATAAATAGGGAAGAAAAACTACAACTGTCCGTTCTATAATGTTTTTGCTATGCTAGTATCTTTAATATTATAGGTCATTTATATTCTTCCTATATTTGATTTGTGATCATCAAAAAGGGGGATATTGTTGGACTCCTCATGTGTTAATCATGTTTTAATGATCACAAATATTATTACTATTAATTAATCTCAATATTCATTGCACATCTTGCTAATTCTCTTCAATCTCAATAATAGCTACACATCATGTTTTAATGATAACAAATCTTATGGATGTTAATTACTCTTTTTATTATTTACAAGTCTCATGCATGATCACCATTCTCACATATATTATCACACCTTTATATTTATGATTCAAACTCTTTTACTTTCTTGTGATTAAACTTAATCCATGTTCTTCATATTACTGTCTAAGTCCAAATACAGATATTTTTCTAAGAATGGAGACACCGTGAAGGACTCACCGTGACCAGACACCGTGAAGGACTCACCGTGACCAGACACCGTGAAGGACTCACCGTGACCAGACACCGTGAAGGACTCACCCTAACCAGACACCGTGAAGGAATCACCATGATCCATACATTGTGAAGGACTCACCGTGACCCAGACACCGTGATGGACACACCGTGAAGGAAAAACCGTGAACCACACACAGTGAAGAAGACACCGTTAACTTAATCACTGTGACACCGTTTCTTATGTTTTTGTCAATATTATTTAAATAATGCTAACAGTCATATTTTTTGTTTTTAATGCAATTAATGTTATTTAATGATAGTTTTTGGCATGTCAGGAAACTGTATCTCGAACCTATGAAAAGGGAATCATTCCTACTTCCAGAACTCGTGGAATATAAGAAAGATTAAAATGCAGTACATGTGTAACGCAACAAGTAGAAGAAGTGGTGTGAAAGTGTGAATATACAAACACGAAGAACTTACATACACCCGAGAGCATTGTGCTGAACAAGAAGAACAATCCTAAATAAGAAAGAGATTGCAAGACCTTCAGAGAACTCTCATGAGTGCAATCCAATACTGCTGAAGAACACACGATGAATCAAGAGACCTTTATCACTCCTGAAGAAGACAAGCTGAACTACGACACTCTATTTTTCAACAGAAAAACCAGAGAAGGACTCAGAAGCATTCCTTCTAAATCCAACGAGTGAAAAGCTACATTGATAATCACTAGAGCTTTCTAAACTCTCATATATCTTCTCTACGTGATTTATTTATTAACTTTCGAGCAGTGTGGTGTACTCTGTATATCTTTTACACACACTGTCTTCTGCACTGAACTAGAGGATATCAAAATCCTCACTCAAATTCTCTTAACTCCTGTTTACCCACGTCAACTATAGAAGAGGTCCTTGTGTGACCTGGTCTTTGCTTTGTTTCCCACATAGAACAGTGGTAGTGGTCCATGTGTGGCCTGGATAGTTTTGTAAACTGTTGTTAACCCCGATCCAGGGTGTGAATCAAATTTATATAAGTCTTGGCTTGATACTGAACCTCTTGTTTTACATGTTGTGCATCTTTAATTTAAGTTTAAAGTATACTACATATATATTATTTATTCCTCTGCTATTACTTTGAAATAAAAAACTATTTTGAAGCTACTTTGATAGTTAAATTAGTAAGTGTTTACACTTATTTTAAATCAGTAGATTAGTTTAAAAGGTTAGTTTGATGTTGTAGTTAAAATAACTAATACCTAATCAATCTTTGAGAAGCTAAGTGAACATTTAAAATCTGTATAAATTCACTATAGTTTAACATGTTTTATAAATCGTGGGATTTTAACTAGACAACATTTTAACAGAAATTTTAATTGGAACTCAATTCACCCCCCCCCCCTCTTGAGTGTCCACTCTGACCAACAGTATCATTTCAACTTATACCAATGTATAATAAGTATTATCTAGGGTTTTTTTCATTTAATAATGTAAATACATTTAAAAGTTATTTTAAAACATTGTTTATTAAAATAACCATTTCACATTGAGTAATATGAAAGGTTATCATCTTAGATGGAAAAATATTTTTACATATATCATAAAAAATTTCTTGAAGAAAATATAAATTCCATTTTTAAAAAAAATCTGCAACTTTATCAAAAATTAAAAAAATAAATTTATTTTAAAAGAACCATTGAAAATTAAAAATAAATATTTCAACTATTGATTGGTAATGACAGTGAGAAAATTATATTCTTGATGAGTGTGTTAAAATAAATATTCCATTCTCATTTTTAAAAAATATAAAAAAGTGACACATTTGAAATAATAAAATAATATTCCTTTAAAAAAATTAAAAATCATATTATGGGTAAAATTAACTTGAAAAAGCATATCATTACATTTTTACAAAACATGTATTTGTATGAAAATTTATTTTCGACCTAATATAGAAATGAACTTGGGTTTTTTATAATATTTTTTTATATAAATTTATGTTCCAAAGAGAGTAAAATGGTACTATTAGTTGAAAATTTCATGAATAACCAGAGTAGAATAAAATTAATGTGTTTTAATAGCGAATTAATATATAATTTCATTCAATGGGAATTCAAACATAAAAAATCCTAATTAAAAAGAAGATATTAACATAAAGCCTTTTCCAATTTTGGTAACTTTTATATCTTAATACCCATGAAATAATAACATGAAATCAAATATAAAATATAATTATTTTCATTATTTTCATTATTTCACATAAAATTGGGGTACAATGTACACCATATAAAATAAATTAGGTGAATAACATTAAAATATAATTCAATAATGGGTAGTCCAGGTGATATCCCTTACCTCGAGTCCATACATTCTATGTATGTCCTTTAACTCATCTCAAATAGAATTATGTAAATTATTTAATTTCTTAGAAAATTTTCTTTTTCTAATACCAAATACTTAAATAATTTAATTTATTTATTTTTTATATTATAATAAATACTCAATCAGTTATGTCTCTATCTAGTTTTTTTAGGACATTTTGATCATTAATTCAAAATGGATCCAGTGTGTTGTTCGTGGACAAAAAGGACATTATTCTATTATATAAAGAACATTAATCGTGAAATAATTATATTCTTTATAAATCATTTATTCTGTCATACCCAATTATGAAATATGGTTATGAAAAATGCACTATATATAAGGAACTGACCTTAAACATTACATAATCTTGAGTTAAGTCAAGAATTCACATTGGGGATTTTTTCAGTTTTATAGTTTTATAGAATTAGACCATAAATTTTACATTACATCTAAAAAATTACAAAGTAGAAACCTCTACTCTATCCAATGTTTCAAAAAAATAAAACTCCTTAAATAAAACAAGGGTTATTTTCTTGATATAAATATTATTAAATGCTTCCTTTCTCTTACCCTTCCTTATACCCTGTGAAAAACATTTTAAAAACATGGGATGAGCAAAAAAATCTCAGCAAGGGTTACAAAATAAGGAAAGAAAACTTTATCCCATTAATAAATACAAATCAAAGAAACCATACTTTTCAATCATAACATACCTCATGAAATCATAAGATTTATGAATAACCCATAGAAATCATAAATCATAAAGGTAAACATACATTGTATCTATCATAGCTTCGTATAGAGTTACACTTTGAATACTCATCACAATATATTACTTAAATCTATTAAGATAAACATCATGTTTACCTCCGTCACGTTACCCAATGCATTGGAGAGCTATCTCAGTTTCACCCGCCCTAGGTTTATCACAGAACCACCCATATACATAAAAAATTCCCAATAACCATAATCATAACACATAAAATAAGAATAAAATAAATATTACATTTACACATTCTAATCACATTATATCAAATCAAGATGTTGAAATAAACAATGATTTATCAAACCATTTTTAAAACAATTTAAAACATTTAATAAAGAGATTTTAGAATCAAAGTGTCACATACCACTTTGAAGATTTTAAAGGAATTGACGTTTTAAACCACTACTATTCATTTAAATAATCCTTATAACTATTTTTATAACATGGAAATTAATGAATAATATTTAGAAGAATAAATATTTAAAACATTTAAAATGATATTTTAGTTAAAGAGTTTTTTTAATAAAATGAGAGATGCTTGAATACTAATAATTGAGGAATAACATTTAATCAGAACATTATAATATAATTAAAATAAAGGGATTCAATATATAATATTCCAAAGGACATTATTTACACCATATAAGAGTTCATTGGTGCATAACAACATTAAAGTCTCAATGGAATGTAAATTAAGACGAAATCCCTTATAAATATGGTATCCTTAGATTAAAAATAAATCAATGACATAGTTATGTGTGAAAAATAATAATACATCAAATATAAGTGGATACTATGTGTAAAAAAATCAGAATTTATTCACACATATTCATAGAATGACATAATGAATAAGTATAAGTTTAACCCAAAGAATTGAAATTGGGTAAAGCAGTTCCCTTTCAGAAATTCGACAGCCTAATGGCGTCACCTTAAAATTCAGAAAATGAGTTTATGGTAGAGAAAAAGTTTATCTCATAAAATGGACATAAAAGTTAATTAAATAAGTATATATAATAACACATCCCAATATAATAAGATATAAATTAAATGACATAACAAAAAAATCTTTTAAAAAGAATATGATGAAAGGTTCCCTTACCGATTTGGTCACTTATGAAACATACAACCCATGAAAGAAGGATCATACAATGAATATTTAAATTCCCATAAATTAAATTATATTCTACAAGTAATACAATCATGGGAAGTACATATGCCACACAAAAATAAATAGTGGAAAATATAGCATGAATCTCACAGGAATAAAAATTGAGATGAAAACCCCTTACGACGTTGTAATTCAATCAAGTCGTATGACCAAAAGTTAATAAACACCAAATTAATCATATAATTTCATGAATATAAAGATAATAAGGATGTTATATATCAAATTAAAATACAAAATAAACCATATTCAATTAATAAGTGGCGAACAATGGAAATCTCACGGAATTAAAAGTGAGATAAGAAATCTCTTACCTTGTGTCCGACTGGAATCGTATGTTCCATGTTCATCCTGAATAATAAACATAAGTTAATTTTTAATTTCTTAATAAAATTTTTAATTTTTATTATTCCTTTTATATCACTTATTACCTTGCTATATCATTTTTTTAATTATTTGAGTTCATATCGGACATTTGGTCGATGTTCAGAAACATTAGTCAAAAATGAACTTGTTATAATTACCAATTATCCATGTGGTAAAAATTACATTATCTCCAGAATTATGTTAAGGATTTAGATATCATATATATAATATATATACACTTTATATTTATTTATAATATTCCATATCAATTGGAGTTTTGATATGAAACGCACCGTTCATGGAGACGGTAAGTTGTACGTACGCATGAATGCTACTTTCATTTTTATTTTATATTTGAAGGGATGAAAACATAATATTAAATAGGTATATTATAATTATAATATAATATAATATGATATATATGTTACACAATTTCATTAACTCTATCTTTTATATGTTCCATTTATGTCATAAATGAATCATATCACCTTGAGGGGGCGGTAGTCTGCACTTCCTCAAATGAAATTATCGTGTTTACACATATTAGAAAGCATACAGGTATATTTGTAACTAAAAATTATAGAAGCATAGAGAAAACATAAACATAATATATATCATATATAAATAAATTTCCATCTTAATGGCCACCATGAGAGGCGGTAGGAGATAATTAAATAATCATCGCTTTGTGAGAATTTAGTTTTCCATCCACAAAAACAGTATGTTCTTCACCCATTAAATGGAGGTGTGTATAAGTTAAGTTCTAATACTTATCATTAAAACATCTTATTATATTAATTATACTGGTTTCATTTTATAATAAAGGAATAAAATTAGTTTAGGGGGTTGGAAAAGTAAAATAAAACAAAATAAAACAAAGTAATTTAAGAGAAACTGTTACCTTTAATTCGGGTAACTCTCTTTGGTTTGATCCAAAAGGACATATTGAAGTTCCTTATGCCTATGTTTATGATTCTAGATATAAGAGAGATATCTAGAGAGATTATTTGGTCAGGTTTTGGATGATACAATGGGTTTTAGAGGTTCAAATAATGAGTTAGAGGTGAGGGCTTTTTATAAGGGGGTTCTTTAGGAAAGTGTGAAAATATTATTTTATTATATAATGATATTCGGTTTCTAAATGCCCAAAACTCATTAAGGTCTAATATAATATTACTAATGGTTGAAATAAATTAATCCAATAATAATTGGATAGGTTTTGGATGTTATTTTAATATTTATAATCTCATTTATTTAAAGGATTTATTAATGAGGTAAACACTGCATCATTATTGTGTCATATATAATTTAATTTATTTGATATATAAAAATTATAAAAATAATCACGATGTAGGAAATATTTTTATCTTTACAATTAATATTTATATTTGAAATTATAACTTATATAACCCCATGTAAAAATCAATTTACCAAAAGATATTTGTTTGTGTCATTTTTTCCTTTACTTTAAAGTAATTAAAATAAACTATCGTTATCACTCTTAAGTGGATCCCTGTGGTCCCAAAATTTACCCAAAAATACTCATGGTCGTCCATGACTCATCCAATAAGTTTAGTACAGGTTTTAAGGTTATTTTTTATTATTATAATATTCTTTTTACCTTGAATTACCATATTTACCTTTAATCGTGGTAAATAAAAGTCAAAAGTTACTATTCACCAAAAAATTATTTTCAACTTATAGAACCACATTTGACTTACTAATAACAACAATATATGCTTGATTTTTGTAATTAAATTCATATAATTAGTAAAATATCATTTAAATGAAAAAATCAGTTTTTTTAACTACTACTAATTGGTTTCACTATTCATCAAAAAATGAAGTTTTTCAAAAAAATACCAAAAAATCCACCTGAGCTATATTTGATATTCTGAATTCAAAAATAATTTCTATTTTACGAAATTATAAACATAAAAGTTTCATTAATTAATTTTAAATCAGTTCTCATTGTCAAAACAAATAGTGTGTTTTTAGGAAACAATAACTATCAAAAGATTGACACTTATTTATGTACAATTTCAATGTGAAATTAATTCCAATTACCAAAATTGGATAAAATTGTAAAAATATAATCTAATTAAAATTTAAATCAAATTATAAAGATAATCAAACCATATAAATAAATTATATTAAAATTCAGTTTTGAATTAAAATACAGTATTTTAATTGTGCCTTCCAACCCTGGGTAGCGCTGGCCTAGCTTCTGCAACATGGAACGCCTGCCTTTTGGTTTCTTTCTGATTCGGTGTCGAGAGTAGTTCATTGAAACAGTGGGGTCGGACTATGTGTGGTGAGTGGTGATGTTTTTATGATGTTTTAATGCAGTTGTTGGACTCGATCACTTTGAGCAAGTCTTAGAGGAGGTTTAGAGTTTGCAGTTCATATTTGCATAGCTGTTTGGATTTGGATGTTTGAGAGGGTATGAAAACAGCCATCATATTGGGACTATACTTTGACACAGGACACTTGCTTCCTGAATAGCTTTGTAATGGTGGAGAGCTTCATCACGATTCATACACTGGGGAGGGGCCTATCCAAGTTGTCAGTTTGGGTTTTTTTCTCACCTTCAGTTTGTGATTTGTCTAATGCCTATGTTGTCTGGGTTTCCCCTAAATCCCTTGAAAGAGGTTTTATTAGTAATAAAAAACTTTTACGACCTTCAGGCTATTGGATGGAAAGTATTTTCACTATTCATTAAAAAATAAATTTTATCATAAGAATACCAAAAATTTACCCGATGTAAATTTTGATGTCCCGAATCTAAAGAATAATATTATTTTTTCAAATAGAACATATAAAAGTGACCAAAACTAGATTTAAAGTGTGTTCTATTTTAAAAGGTGGTATATCGACCTTTTAAATAATATTAGAGTATTTATTCTTAAAATTAAATTCTTTCTTATTTTAAGGCTCTAGAATTTATTGGATAAAAGTAAAAACACTTGAAAAATATGTATAATAATATTGTAGTTATTTCTATTCATTCCCACCATTACAACATCTAGGTGTTAACTACTATTTAAAATAATAATATTATATTATTATTTTTCAGTATGACTCAGCATTGTGTGCAACGTAAAATTTCAATGAAACCCATTATTACGTATCAGGTATGCCATCAAATCATAGAGTCCCCTTTAAAGTAAAATTAATATTTAATTCATAAATATTAATTAATATGAAAATGTCTTACTCATTATTTACCTGGGTTGTTACATCCTTCCCCCCTTTTGGAAATTGCGTCCTCATAATTTTAAAACTGTGCTTGGAAACTAAATTGAAAGTCCCACATTAGAGAAAGAGTCAATAAATATATCACTTTAAAAGAGAGAAAGAGAAGTACAAATGTAACCTGAGATAATCCAATACTAGGATTCCATGTAGGAGAACATGGTTATGGAATAGAAAACAAACCATCAAGTTCTAGTGGAGTTTGATAGAAAACATGGTTAGGAAAAAGTTAACCACTAGAAAATCACAAACTTATGATAGGTTAAATAGTATTTGATTATCCAAAAAGAAATGTAAAAGGAAAAATTTTTTGTTTTAAGTTTATTTTCATAAAGTTGAGGAATTATTTTATGACTTTTAATAAGAACATAAGGAAATATACTTAATTTTCATGTAGAGTTTCATCCTTTAATAACCTTCTACCAAAATACTCATATTTTCTCCAAACGATGAGTATTGAAGATGACTTGGTCGCACCAAAAGTGCTAGAATCAACTTCTAGAGAATCACATGATCCACAAAAGATGAATCATATATTTTCCATGCCTTTAGAAATTAACCAAAACCAAAAAGGTTATTACAATATCAGATAATCCCCAAAAAGGATAATCCTTTATAAAAAAAATACTATTCTTAATCTCCAAAATTCAAAAAAACAGTACCCTAAGTTCAACAAAGACCATTCAATAAACAACATTCTTTAAAATTATTCAATATAATCCAAAAAATATTGAAAACCAAAACTCATTAGAATTTAATCCCATAGTCTTCCATGGTATATCTTAACATTTATCTCCAAATAACATCAACTGCTTTTAAAGTCTCATACTGAAGTGTAGTTAACCTAATCACATATTCTCTATGATAGGTTAATCATTTCCATAAATAATCCAAATAGCCATATTTACAAAATAAAACATAGATTCCTCCCAAAATAATATTTTGACCATTACTCCAAAAATTAAATCCCATAGTATTCTATTTTCTATAGGTATATACTATTCCCCAAAAAAGAGATTTTTTTTTCAAAATAACCAGTATCACTTAATCACCAAATCATTTCTATAATAAGGATATCCATTTAATGAAGCATAAGATCAACTTATTCTTTATCCATAAAATAATTTAACTAAAAAATTGTTATTAATACTAATCAGTGACTTCACATAGGCCAATGGTAGGTGATGTGCCCTTGTCGCCCTTCAGTTGTGGGTTTGATTCCCGCAGCCTTTCCAGATGTGACATGTTGTCACCCTTCCTACATTTTGTCCTTTTTCTAATACCATATAATTTTATAAAATTCCCAAAAATGAGATAAATTCCTCAAAAATAACCATAACATATTTTAACCACTAGGGTTCTCATTGCAACTCCCATTTCATTTAGTATCTCATTAATAAAACCACTATAGTTTCTTTCGCATATATTGTTACGTTGGTTCCTGCTAGATCCAACCATTTACTAAAACCAAAAAGGCTAGTGTGAGTTTATCCATAAAATCAAAATATATTATCTTGTGAGGAGGGTAAACACTATGATATACTTATTCATGTTATCTTAAACTCATTTGATATATATAAAATAACCATGACTCTTTCTAATATGATAAACACTATAGTTATGTCACTTATGCTTAAATAACACCCTAACCTCTAAAATTATCTAAACCGGACTCTAATACCAACTATAAGGACCTGACATTAAACATTACATAATCCTGAGTTAAGTTATGATTTCACATAGGGGATATTTTCAGGTTTAGAGTTTTAGAGAATTAGGCCGTAACTTTTACATTATATCTCAGAAATTACAAAGTTGACACTTCTACTCTATCTAATATTTCACAAAAATAAAACTCCTTAAATAAAACAAGAGTTATTTTCTTGATATAAATCTTATTAAATAATTCATTTCTCTTACCTTCCTTATACCATGAGAAAAACATTTAAAAAACATGGGATAAGCATAAAAAGATTTGTAAAGGTTATAAAATAAGGAAAGGAATCATTATCCCATTAAGAATTACAAATCAAAGAAACCATATTTTCAATCATAACATACCTCATGAAATCATAAGATTTATGAATAACACATACAAATAATATATCATAAAGGTAACTTATGGAATCCATATAAAACTTAAATTATATCTTTCATAGCTACGTAGGGAGATAAACTTGGAATACCCATCACAATATATTCCCAAAATCTCTTAGGAGAAACATCATGTTTACCTCCATCATGTTACCCAATACATTGGAGAGTTATTTCAGGCTCACCCGCCATAGGTTTATCATGGAACCACCCGTATATGTAAAAAATGACCAATAACCATAATCATAACACATAACACAAGAATATAAGAAAGAAAACATTTCCACATTCCAATCGCATTATATCAAATCAGGATATTGAAATAAACACTTCTTTATGAAACCATTTTCAAAACAATTTAAAACATTTAATAAAGAGTTTTTTGAATCAATGTGTCCCATACCACATTAAAGATTTCAAAGAAATTGACATTTTAAACCATTAATATCCATATAAATAAATACTTAAAACTATTTTTAAAACATGTGCATTAATTATAAATATTTTGAATAATAAATCATCAAAACTTTTAAAATGACATTTTTGTTAGAGATTCTTTTTAATAAAATGAGAGACATTTGAATACAAATAATTGAGGAATAAAATTTAATTGGAACTTTATAATATCATGAGAATAAAGAGATTCATGATATAATATGCCAAAGTACAGTATCTGCACCATATAAGAGTGAATTTGTGCATAACAACATTGAAGTCTCAATGGAATGTAAATTGAGACGAAATCCATTATAAAGACGGTATCTTTAGAATAAGGATAAATCAATGACATAATTATGTGTGAGAAATAACAATACACCCAATATAAGTGGATATTATGTGTAAAATAGTCATTGGTTATTCACACATATTCATAACATGACATAATGAATAAGTAGAAGTTTAACCCAAAGAATTGAAATTGTGTAAAGAAGTTCTCTTACAGAAATTCGACAGCCTAACAGTGTCACATTAAAATTCAGAAAATTAGTTGATGAGAGGGAAAAAGATTATCTCATCACTTGGTCATAAAATTTACTTCAATAGGGATATATAATAACATATCCCAACATAAGAAGACATAAATTAAAAGACATAACAAAAAAATAAGTCTTTTAAAAAGAATAGGGTGAAAGGTTCCCTTACCGATTTGGTAACTTATGCAACATACACCCCATGATAAAGGGTCATAAAATGAAGATATAAATACCCATAAATTAAATTATTTTTCACAAGGAATAAAATCATGGGTAGTACATATTCCATACAAAATGTAATAGTGGAAAATATAGCATGAATCTCATGTGAATAAAAAGTGAGATGGAAACCCCTTACCACATTGTAATTCAATCGAGTCGTATGGAAAAAAGTTAATAACCACCAAATTAATAAAATAATACCATGAATATAAAGAGAATAATGATATTATATATCAAATGTCAGTACAAAATACACCACATTCAATAAATAAGTGGTGAATAATGGAAATATCACTGAATTAAAAGTGAGATAAAACATCTCTTACCTCGTGTCCGACTTGACTCGTATGTTCCATGTGCATACTGAATAATAAAGTTAAGTTAATTTATACTTACATAATAAATTTTTTTAATTTTTATTATTCCTTTTATATCACTTATTACCTTGCTATAACAATTAGTTAATTATTTGAGTTCATATCGAACATTTGGTCGATGTTCAAAACTTTAGTCAAAATTGAACTTTTTATAATTACAAATTTTCCTTGTGGTCAAAATCTCATTATCTCCAGAATGATATTCATGATTTAGATATCATATATATCATATATATCCAGTTTATATGCATTTATAATATTTCATATCATTTGGGGTTACGAAATCAAATGCACCATTCATGGAGATGGTAAGTCGTACGTACGCATGAACACTACTTTCATTTCTATTTTATATTTAAAGGGATGAAAACATAATAATACATAGGTATATTATAATTCTAGTATAATAACATGTTATATATATGTTACATAATTTTATTAACTCCATTTTTTATACATTCCATGTATTTCATAAATTAATCATATCACCTTAAGGGGGCGGTAGCCCACACTTCCTCAAATGAAATTATCATGTTTACACATATTTGAAAGAATAAAAGTATGTTTGAAAATAAAAATTACAGAAGAATGGAGAAAACATAAACCAAATATATATCACATATAAATACAGTACCATCTTAATGGCCACCAGGAGAGGCGGTAGGAGATAATTGAACAATCATCGCTTTGTGAGGCATTAGTTTTCCATCCATGGAAACAGTATGTTCTTCACCCATTAGATGGAGGTGTGTGTAAATTTATTTTAAATCCTTCTCATAACAACATCCTAGTATATTTAGGATACTATTTTTGTTATAAAAGAAAGTAATGAAATGAATTTAGTGGGCTTGAGAAGTAAAATAAAACAAAACAAAACAATAGAATTTAAGAGAAATAGTAACCTTTAATTCGGTTAACTCCCTTTAGTTTGAACCAGAATGACTTCTTGAAATTACTTATGCCTAATTTTAGGCTTCTAGGTGGAGTAGAGGGATCTTGATATTTTATTTCGGCAGGGGTTGGACAAGCCACAGGGCTTGAGAGGTGTGAGGAATGGGTTAGAGGTGAGGGCTTTTTATAAGGGTGGGAAGTGTTCTTTACGAATGTGTGAAAATACTATTTTATTATATAATGCTTTTCGGTTTCTAAAGGTCCAAAAATCATTAAGGTCAAATAAAAAATTACTTAGGATCAAAATAAATTCATCCAATAAGAATTGTATCGGTGTTCGGATGTTATTTTAATATTTATAATCTTATTTATTTAAATTATTTATTAATGAGGTAAACAAAACATCATTATTGTGTCATAAATAATTTAATATATTTGATTATAAAAATTAAAAAAAAATTATAAGATGTAGGAAATATTTTTATCTTTCTAATGAATATTTATAGTTCAAAAGATAACTTATATAACCCCTTGCAAAAATTAATTTACAAAAAGATATTTGTTTGTCTTCTGTTTTTCATTACTTTAAGTTAATTAAAATAAAGTGTCATTATAACTCTTCAGTGGCTCCATAGGGTCCCAAAATCCGCCCAAAAATTTTCATGGTCTTCCATGACTTATCCAATAAGGTTTGGACAAGTGTTAAGGTTATTTTGAATTATTATAATATTCTTTTTACCTTGAATTACCTTATTTACCTTTAACCGTGGTAAATAAGTCAAAAGTTACTATTCACTAAAATATATTTTTATCTTATTGAACCACATTTTACTTACTAATTATAACCATGTATGTCAAATTTTTGAAATTCAATTCACAGAAGCGGTAAAATTTCATTTAAATGAAAAAGTCGGTTTTTTAAACTACTACAATGTGGTTTCAGTATTCATCAAAAATTGAATTTTTTCAGAAAAATACCAAAAATACATCCTGAGATATATTTGATATTCCAAATTCAAAAAAAATGTCTATTTTACCAAATTAAAAAAATATAATTTGCATTAATTAATTTAAAATCAATTCCCATTCTCAAAACAAGTAGTGTGTTTTTAAGAAACTATAACCATCAAAATATTGACACCTATTTATGTATAATTTCAAAGTAAAATTAATTCCAATGACCAAAATTGGATAAAATTTTAAAAATATAGTCTAATTAAACTTTAAAACCAATTATAAAGATAATCTAACCATATAAATAAATTATATTAAAATGAAGTTTTGATTTAAAATACATTATTTTTCAATATTTATTAAAAATGGATTTTATCAGAAAAATACCAATAATTTACCCAATGTAGATTTTGATGTCCTGAATCTGAAGAATAATTTTAATTTTCCAAATATAACATATAAAAGTGACAAAAAACTATATTTAATGAGGGTTCCCCATTAAAGGGTAGTAAATCGACCTTTTAAATAATATTAGAGTATTTATGCTCAAAAATTAGATTCTTTCTTATTTTAATGTTGTAGAATTTATTGGATAAATGTAAAAACATTTAAAAACATGTATAATCATATTGTAGTTATTTCTATACATTCCTACCATTACAACAGCTTGGCATTAACTACTATTTAAAATAATAATATGATATTATAATTTTTTAGTATGACCCATCATTGTGTGCAACGTAAGATTTAAAAGAAACCCATTGTTGAATATCAGGTATGCCATCAAATCATAGAATCCCCTTTAAATTAAAATTTATATTTAATTCAAAAATATTAATAAATATGAAAATATATTACTCATTATTTACTTGTGATGTTACACTATGTTTCAATAATGGAGACGGTATGACATACATACGCATAACTAACATCTTCATTTTAAAAGATCATTATGGAAAGAAAGTAAGTATTATTTAATATTTAAAAAATTATAATCTTATCATTAATACCATATTAATTATTTAAATATAATATTATATATCATTCATGTGATGTGGTGATAATAAAAGGATCACATCGCTTCGTGGAGGCAGTAGTCCACACGTATACATGAATGACATTACCATTTTCAGTGACTAAAGTGGTGGGAAGGAAAATAATTTATTATAATTTCAAAATGATAAATATTTCTTAAGTATTATCCTTATGTCATATATAACACATATATTCATTAACATTATCTTTATTTCCTTCCATGTAAATGTTTAGTGGAAAATGAATCGTATCACTTTGTGGGGAAACAGTCCACCATAGACATGAGTGGCTTTATCATATACCCTCACCAGAATAAAAAGTAAGAAAGTATATGTGATATAATAATTATATAAGAATAATTATTTTAAAAATATAAAATATTTAATTTGAATCTATCATTATAAACAGATGTTATAGGTCGTGATGGAAAATTAATTACATCCTTTCACGAGGCAGAAGCTCGTTATACATATGATCAATGGTTTGATTTCCCATTTCATTAAATAGGAGTTGTATACAGGTTAATAAATTAGTGTAACAAAATATAATTATTTTCATATACTACTATTATTTTATGTAAATTATTAAGTCATGAATGAAAGTGTTAAGAGAATAAATAAAACGAAAATGTTTAGTGAATACTATTACCTTCACTCTAAACAATGCCTTTTTGATATATAATTAAGGACATTAGGGTTGGAATTTTTCAATGAAAAAAAGATATATAACATTTATGAGAATTTATGGGAAGGAATTTTATATGCATTTTTGGCTCCAAATTCCTTAGTAGGTGTGAAGAAGTGTGTTTAGGAGGTTTCCTTTTATAATTGAGGAGGACTGTCATTTTTGAATGTACCTAAAACTATTCAGTAACGGGAAGTCACTCTCTCACCCAAAGTGCCTCCATAACATATATTTAAAGGATTTTATGGATTATATAGTAAATATATACCTAAAACACACACAAAAACACATGTTTTAAGTATGTTATTCTGTAACATCTATGTTTCATTACTTTACCATTTTAATTTCCATTACTGTAACTAGAATTTTTATCTACATAATTTATCATTTAATGATAAAAATAAAATGAGACTTATTAAATAATTTTTACCCAAGGGTAAAAATTTATAAAATAAAAATATTTTTTATATCGAACATTAATTTTAACAAAAGCACGTGGAACACGCAAAACCCCATTTTACCCTTTACTATGTTACCAATTTTTTTATTATTATTTTGGGGTTTATATAATTATTATAAGAGAACCATTAGTCCATTATTAGTCACTTATTGATATTATTAAACATAAACCAATGACTAGAAATATTTTAGGATTTTTAGTAATTTTAACAATTTAATTAAATATTATTTATTATAAAATAACATTATTATCAATTTTTATAATATTCATTTAATTTGACTTCATAAAACATAATGGAAATGGTGTAATTCAATAATATTATTTAAAATCCTATTAATAATGTTATATTTATCTAAAAGAAATTTGAATGCAATAATTCATTCAACATACTTCATTTTTAATATTTTTATTGTCATTTATTTTATTTTTCTACTACTTAGATAATTATTGTGTTACTGTTTCTTATGAATTTAAGTTTATTATATAATTATTAAAAATTGAAAATAAATTAACCTAATGAAATTAATTTCTTTTTTCTCAAAATTACCATCAATATTCATTCACCTATTTCTTTTTTCCTTATGTGAACGCAAAATTGACATTTAAAATCAAGAGGGAGACATTTTTTCTTTTTCTTTTCAAAAATTATTAAATTGGTAACTTTCTTGGAAATGTGTCCCACAATCAAATAAAAAAATATCCTACAGAAATAAGGGCCAAAATGTGGCCATGAAATAATAATTTTATAGGTTTTTTGGCCTTTTTAATTGTTATCATTTTAGTTTAACCCATAATAAAATCGTATTACCCTTAATCATGATAAAATATTTTTTACTCTCATTCGCTACTGAATATGAAAAAAAATAATTTGACTATATTAGTTAATATACATTATTATAATAATATTTAAATCATTCATTTCACCAAATTAAATTCACATAAGTGGTATAATTTAGTTGAAAAATAAAACTGATTGATATACCGAAAAAAATATTTTTCACGAAATGTATTTTTCAAGCATTAAATGGTTTTATATTACCTATATGAGTAATAATCATAATTATATGAATTTAAATTAATTTTTATTTATTTAATATATAAATTTTATTTAAATAATTTCTAATTTGGGGTTTCTTAAATTAATTAAAATGTATAAAAAATATTCACTTTAAAATAGTTTTTATAAGAAAACACAATTTTTATACACAAAATAAAGTTATACTAAAATCTCATACAAAGACAAATAAATATAACTAATGGGATTAAATATTAATAAATATTAAATTTCTTACTCTAAATTAAATTCAATTCATAATGGTACTTTTAAATTTTTTAATTTATTGGTATGAAATGATAGTTTTAAAAAAAATCAGTATTATTTAATATTTAATGAAAAATAAATATTTCCTAAAAAATACCAAAATTTCACCCTATGATAATTTTTAATTGATTATCACGAAAATACATTTCATTTTGTTAAAATAAATTTCTAAAATCTTTTAAATTTAATTATAATATTTTCTCACAAACAATGATAATAATCATTTCTAAAGAAAACACGATTCTGATGAATAAAATTACATTACTAATTTTTTTTGATTATTTACTAATATTTTATCAATAAATTTATATTGAGTATTAAATTTGATAAATTATTAAATAATCTTCATAACCACCAATTTAATGGCAATTTTATGAAGGTTATACATTTCATAGGTCATTTTAGCTCGGCGTTGTGTATCAAATATGTTACGAACATCATGTTCCTATTTAAAAATATTTGGGTGTTACAATAATAATCCTAAAAAAGGTTCTTGTGAAAGTAAATAATTAATATTATTTTATTATTTAGGATGAAAAATAATATATGTGATGATTTGGACTCATGGTAAGGAACATTCATTTAAAAATCCTCTTTTAAAGATTCCCATAAAACATTATTTTTCTTCATTGTACAAATTTTATAAATGTTATTTTATGGATGTTTTTATATGGAAATAAATGATTTATAATGTAAATTTTATGTCTCTTGAATTTATTTCAAAGGATCTCAAAATAAATCTTTTTACAGATTCTTTTGACATTCTTTACGAAAAGAAAACTGGAATGTTCTATTTTAACATATATATTGACAAATACTTTTCCCACAACCATAATTTTATTTTTTTTCCATTAAAAAAAATTATGTTCTATTTAAAGAAACCCTATTAACCTTATATTCTTGTTATTTTCAAAAAAGTTCATATAAAATGGATTTGTAATTTCAATATATGGGAATTTTTTCTTATGAATGCAAAGAATATTTTTATGAGTGTAATGTTGGGAACTCAAAGATTTTATGTATTTTTATCATGTTAGGGATTATGGGAATTATTATGATAATGCATAGTTCCTTTATAAACCAGGAAAGGTTTGTTACATTATTAACCAATGGTGGTTGGATCCTTGATAAATTGAGTATAGGTGCGTTCATGATATCCCTTCAATGCATTGGCTTTGGAATTCAACCATATTGTTATTCCATTTACAAGAGTGATTGTATGAGTGCTATGGAAATGATGTACCAATTAACCCAAATTTTTTTCTATGATTTATATTGGTCTTTATAGGACTCAAATTATTTATCAAAGTATGATAATGATCTTATGTTTAAATGAAAGTATATTCTACTATTTATGGGTGAAAATTATAACTTTTTGAAAAGTTATTATGAGTTTTCCTTAATCTCAAAGAAACCTTTATGAATTTTATTTTCCCATTAATATTTCTTATGAGATTTTTTATGAAAAGATTTGTGGTAGATAATGTGATTTATTTTCTATGTAAATTCATATTTTGACCCAAAATTTTATTTCAAAAAATAAATAAATTTTTAAGTATTCATGGACTAATGTTTTCTTTTGTTTTTATATCCCTTACTAAGCTTTTGGTTCTCATAACATGTTTTAAAATGATTCTTCTTATGTTTAATGATGGATAAGGGTAAATAATAAGTCAATTTAAAATTTATGAAGATATTTCATGGATAAAATATTTGTTTCATTTTAAATGTTTTATATTATGGAAAAAATGGATATTAATTAGAAGTGTCCACCTTGTATATATATGGGTATTTTATATATTTATGTCCAAAATTTAAAAAACTATAAAACAAAAAATATATTTTATAATGTAATAAAGTGAAATATAGAATAAATTCAATATAATATGTAATATTTAAGGTTGTTTCCTTACATAATTACTTTTAATGGACCATCACTTGATATGTTGCAATTATCTAAGTATTATAATTATTATAGAAAAATGGATATAATAAATTGAAAATCATGTGACATATCAAAGATAAAATACATGAATGAAAATTATAATTATTCTTGTCATGTTATAGAATTATAAAATATATCAAACACCACTACTTTTGATAACTTTTTCATTCTTGATATATGATGAGTTTCAGGGGAAATGATATATTATTGTATCAAAATAGCAAACATTTCATGTTAAATATCATTCCTTGTATTTTTTTCACATGTAAGTACACGGGTATGATGAGTAACATGGGGGGAATGAAATCTTATTTTGTGTGTTATAAAAATTATCCAAAATCATTTTGAATAATTATTCTTAAATTATATATTCTTTCATTTTATTTCAATATTGCGTTCATAATAATTTTTTTCTAGAATATAGAGCTTCCAAATTATTTTTATAAAGGATAACATAATTTTTTACTTAACTAAGTGGAGGGTACTATTATTTATGTATTGGAAACCTATGATATTTATAAATTCTCATCAATATAACATTTATAACATAATACCAATTATTGAACATTATTTTTGAACAAATCAATGATCATATTATAGTAATACTCACCATTATTGAATCATCACTTGATCTATTATAATCCTCTTTATATGATAATCAATAATGAAAAACTGGAAAAAAATTATCATGTCACATATCAATGCTATAATACATTAATAAAATCAAAATTGTTTTAATTTCTTTATATATTTTCAAAATATATAAAACACTACTGATGTTTATAAATTTTCTATCCTAGATAAGGTATGAGTTTCATGTGAAAATTATATAGTATTGTATTAAAATGGAACAATTTTCATGCCAAATGTTTTTATTTATCTTCTTTCTTCACCTGTTATCACATGGGTATGTTGGGAAACATGGGGGACTGGAAACATTATTTTTTTAGTTGTAAAAATTATCAAAAATTCTATTGAATAAATTTTTTTGAAATTATATATTATTTCATTTTACTACTATATTGATTTTATAGAGATATGGTGTCCTGAATATATAGTTTGAAAATTATTTTGATGAAGGATCACTTTGTTGTTGATATGACTAGATGGAGAGTTCTATGATTTCTTTATTCGAATACCATGGTATTTATAGAGGCCCACCAATATAGGGATTCCATGAGACCTGTTTAATATGGGTACCTTGAATTATCTTCCTCTGACTAAATCCAAATAATAGGTGTTGTTAGTCATGAAATTATTGTAAAATTGAGGATGGTTTATGAAATAAAAAATATAATTTTATTGAGAATATGAGTTAATATGATAAATTAAATTATTTTATTTTATTTGAGTGTGATGAGTGACATTCAATACTCAATCGTGTTCTAATTAGAATTCTCTGGTGTGACTGAAAACCCATGTTTTATTATTGGATGATCAAATTCGTAGACCCAATATGTTATGAACATAAAATTATTACTCATAATAATAAGGGGATGAATTAAGGTTTTCAGCATTTGTTTTCATATTGATATTGTTATGTTCTTATATTGAACAAATAAAATTATTAATTGAAGATAAATAAGAAAAACATTCTAATATGAATAGTAAGTTGTATTCAGAAGAGTTTTTAACTTTTTGTATCCAAAATGAGATATAATAAAAGTAAATACTTTTAAAATGTGTCAATTTTCCAAATAAATTACTAATGAACTACATGATAACATGATTAATTATTCTTTCACTAATAAATCCATGGTCCATTCCCTATTCCTATAGCTTTACTAACTACTCTATAATATGTATATAATGAATATTATTCAGAAGATGATATTACTAGTTATGGAAATATAATCAATACACTAAACTATATTAATGGTTTTCCATTATATAAATTTTAAAGTATAGATCTAGATCATTATTTACATACACATTATTCAGATATATTATTCTAAACTCTATTAAATATTAGAATCAAGTATCTTTTTTTCATGTATTCTTTATTCCCTCTCAATCCCCCTATCATTATATTATCTTTAAAAAACAATTTAAAATATTTATATAAAATAAATTCCATGTTATGAACATTTTCACCGATTTGTTTACCTTTAAAATTATCCTCAATGGTGATATTAAATATCCCATTAATCTATTTGAGGATTCCCTTTGTGAAATATTCAAATATAAAAAATATAATATAATATCAAGAATCAGAGCCTTATAAGTAATATTATAGTTAAATTTTCTTCAATTTCTATCTCAAATAAAAACTCAAGACCTATTATTAAATTTAAACCATTTCAACCATTGGGTTTCAAATATGAGATACACTTTATATATTTTAATTAAAATATAATTAGCATCATTATGTAATAATATAAAATCATTCAAAAATTGCAAACCACATATTATTTCCCAACCAAAATGTAATAAACTATTGTCCCGAACACCAATTCATAAAATGATTCTTCTCCACAAAACATGTAATCATATCATGATGTTATTCATAAATCCTTAAATCCGTGTATTTAATGGTGACCTATCCCATTAAATATAATCAATACCCCAAATTCATTTCAAATTCCATTTTATAATTGTGAATTAATGTTTGGGTTATAGTACATTATATTGTATGAACTCATTAAGATCCATCCTAATCATGGAATATAATATAGGATTACAATAATATTTTTTATTCCATAAACATATAAAATTAATCAAAATTATTGATAATGAAACTATAATAAATATGGTGTTATTTTTTTTCTTAATTCATAAATTCATCTCGAAGGATCTTTAAACCCTATACAAAATTCTCAATAACATCAAAATAGGAAAAAAACACCATATAATAAGTCTTATTAATTACAAACACATTTGATTTTGAAACTCTTTTCATCTTTATTCTAACAAAGTTAATATAGGTTCATTTATTCTCCCAGTATTGTTTTTTTTGGTACCCCTTATGTCTCATAAGTCAATTTTATAATATCTCATGTATTTTTAAAAGTCTCTATAAAACTATAGAATCCAAAATAGTGAAAAAGTACTCTTATATATCATTGTAAATAAATTTGAATGATTATTATTATATAAAAAAAGTGTTATAAAAATTCTTAAATAAAATTATTTCAATAAATATCCATCACAATATGATACTAATCAGATATGAATCCACTTATCCTTTAAAAACATGAAATTATTCCTCATAGATTGAATCACTCTCTGATTCTTATACCGGTACAACTTTTTTATTATGCCAACATAAACAATAATAAATAGTAGATTTATCCTTCTAATATGAGAGTTAATAATTCCATAAAACCACTTCTGACATCTTTTGATTCAACTATACTCTATAGACACTTATAGAAATCGCTACTTTTTTATCAATTTCTATCCAATTTCTTATATCTCTATTGTCATGTTAAGATTCATATTTCTCCAATTTCTCCTATTTTGATAATAAAAATTTTGAGTCTAATTACCTAACATAAATGGGATTCCTAGTTAAAAAATAAATCATAAAATAAATGGGTGATATTCTATATATTAATTATGTTTTGAATGGTGGTTCAACACTAAAATTCAAATAATATTTTTCAAATTTAAGTGTAGAAAAAGTGTTTTTAAAAAAGTATTGCACTTGATTTCTCATTCCATTTTTCTATAAATATAAAAATAAATCAGATAACTTTACCTTAATTAATTTATTCTTTATATTAATATACTTTTTTCATTAATGTTTTAAAAAAATCAATTTTTCAAAAAATCATCATAGGTATTTTCACCTCTTCCATGAGATCCTAAAACCATTTTTATATAAAAATAAGTTGATTACATGAAATTGATTCATAAATATAATGGGATTGTATTTTTATATGGAAAATTATTTCTTATTTTTTCTTACAATAGGGTCACATTTAATTCTAATAGAAAATTCACCTCCAATTATAGTTTTTATATCAAGAACATCTCCCTCCCAATTTGTATCCAAATATGCCATTAAATACTCATTTTTCCAACATCATATATCATTCCAAAATAAATAATATGTTGAAAATTACTAAGGATCAATTAAACTACCATATGATACTCTTCTATTAGATTTAGTTCAAACCAAGATGCTAAATATTCTATGTAAATATTATTTTTTATTATCAATATTTAGTATAGAAAACCATTAATTATTCTATATAATTATACCAAATATATAGGGAATTATTATTCATGATTATTTGGTTTAATTATATTATTTATTGATGTAAATATAGTTTTATAATATTCTATATTAAATATTTTCACAAACTTTATCACATATTTTACTTGAGATATAAAATGGTACACTCTTTTGTTATCTTACATCCTTATAAAGTAAGTGATTTCATCAATAATTGTAATCATGAATTTTTATGGAAGCGAATATATTAATTCTTGTATAGATTCATTATTTTTTCCATGAAAAATTATTTAATCATCATTAATTAAAACCATTATTTTTTATTCATTTCATGAAATCAAATAGTGATTTTGAACTAAAACACCTCAATCTAACTTCAAAATCATAAAATGTTATTCTGAATGAACATACAAAGATCATGGGGTGTCTTTTAACTAAATAAATTATCTTCAAATTATATACCTTTATCTCATCATAAATACATAAATATACCACTTTTTATCTATTTTATACTTCTTGTTTTGAGAAATATATTAAACAATACCATCACTAAATTGATTTAGTATGTCATTAAACCTCTTTGAATTAAAACTACAATAAATTATTTGATTAAAATGAGTCTCATCACTATTAAAAAGGATAATAGTTTTCTAGTATTTGATTTTAAAATATCCATTTTATAATATAATATATTGTTTTAATCAATATTTATTTCTCGTCATATTTACTCATAAACACCCATTTTTTGAAAAACATTTGATCAGTCATCCTTTTGAAATGGTCTCAAATTTCATTTTTATCTATTTGTTCAAACTCTCTATTCATAAATTTATTTCATGAATGATACTTTATTACTACTTCAAATGATATCAGTACCACCTATAATAACAGTATATTGTGTTTGAATCTTCTCATTCACTTTATTTCTGATCAAGAAAACATATCACTAAAGTTATTAGATTCATCTATTTTAGCACTCCTTTTTCACTTTTTTGTCTATATATAACATACCCTAAAATCCATTTCCTATTTTTATTCATATTTGGAATCATTCATATAGAATTTTCATTGAGTTTCTCTAGAATTTGGTTCATTATCATAATATTCCTTACAAATTTCTTCCAACTCTTAATATCTATATTTGTTTCAAAATTTTAATTCAATATAATTGATATCATTTCATTAAAAGATCTTATTAAGTCACTTATTAAATCAATTATATTATTTAACTTTAGTTTAATATCTATGAAACCCTTCTAATTCCACTACATCACCATATTTCCTTGTTTTTTTCATTTTTTCAAATAAAATTGTAACTATAGAATTATAATAATAAATTATAATTAATTTTCTTCTTTACTGTATCAAATATACAATAATATTTGTATGATTGATTATATAATACTTAATTTTTATACATAATAATCTACATCATGTTATTCAAATAGTTCCTTGAGATACCAAAATTTATGAGTAGTGTATTCCAAATATTATTCTTAATTTTATTACACTCTTCAATAACTCTAATTTTCTCTACCATTATAATTAATGAAAATTCATACATGATTACATATTTCTAAAAATTATATTTATCTTTAACTAATATTAAATCAAAAATAATTTATGATTATAAAATATTAATAGTTCTCCCTTTTTCATATTTCTCACACCATCAATGTCTATTACTGAACTTCATCACTTAATTAATTATTTATATAATAATTTTACATCTTATCCAAATTTAATTATCTATAAATACTGTGAAATACATTTCTATTTGTGTTTCATCCTGTGTCAAGGGACCATACATGTTGGTGTCAAATAAATTAAGAAAATATGGTGTTGTTTTTATTTTTATACTATATATATTTCTCACCATCTCACCACTAAAGTATGTATCAAGATTGTTTTCAATATCACCTTTTATATTTGGAATATGTATAATATTAGTAGGAATTAAAAAACATTGCACAATATTTTTATGAATGTATCCATGTTTTTTATTCTATAAATAGTCTTCCACTTATACCATTATAAAACATGGGGTCTCTTTATTTTATACTATTAACAATTTCCATATTTATTCCATCCTTGAAAAATAATTTTTTATAATTTCCTTTGATTAAATTTCCATTTTGATTGAATGTAAAAATGAAACCTATGTTTTAATTTTGACTCGCATTCAAGACATTATATCTAATCCTACCCATATAGTATATTTCTATGTTATTCAACTCATCTCCAGGTATTATAGTTTTACTACATGAATTGATTTAAAATATCTATTATTATTATCCACATTATTAATCATAAGCTTAATCAAGATCAAATTTTTGTTAATGTGGGATGATATGCCATTATGATAAAATCAATTGGTCAAATTATTAAAAAATTTAGGAAACATTTTATCCATGATTTTATAATCCATTATCTTGTTTTATTTACAAGATATATTCTATTTAGTTGAGACTTCCGTTTCTTATTTTTTATCTAAGAAATAATGCAATATTGATCCTCTCTTTATTGGTAAAAAATATTATCCAATGAGAAAGAATGCATTAGTATCCATTTAATACTACTAGAGTCTTAAATATATTTATTTCAATTTCACATTCTTATATAGTCACATTATTTATAAAAAAATTATTACAATGAAAAAAATACACATATAAGGAATTTTATTATTTTACATAAGGTATGTGATCTTTTCCATTGATCCCTTGAAGAAGAAAAAGAATAAACATCTCTCTGTAATTAAATAGATAAAGGGGGGATTTACCAAAATATATAATTTAATCATTTATCTATATATAACTTATCTTTACACTAATGGTATTAGAACTCTGAAAAACTATATTCTATAAAAAACATAGTGTTTGGATTACCTTCACCTTAGGGATATTCTTATAACTAGTTTCTTGAGATAATTAATTCAATGGATTTAAATATTTTTTCATATCATATTTATTTTCAACATACTCATGTAATATTTAAAGGTTGATTGGAGATAAGATGGTATCAAGGGAATAAATATCTGTTTTGTATTGGAAGATCATGTTGTAATGAAAACTAATTATGTTCTGATAAGTTCCTGAGGTATATTACATTTAATAAAACACAAGTATCACACTATGACAATATGTCCTGATTTTCATAGTCTAATAGAGCTAAGTAAGTGTATACGGTTTTATTTTCTGACCCATCAGTCATGCCCCAATTTGGATGACTACACTATATTAGTGAATTTCACACTATAATGTGTTTGGCAATAGAATTATTATTCAATACTAGAATATTAATTAAAATTTACCTACCAAATAATTTTTTTCTATGTTGTCATGTTATAGATAATTAGTTATTGGATAATTAAGACTCAAAATTATTATATTGTGATGAGTATAACTAGATTAAATTTTTATAAGGAATATATGTATTTTTTTTATATTGATAGTGATATTTAAGAGTTATAAATTTTTTTTGATATATAATTTTTTAGTCTAATATTGAAAAATACATTATGACTCAATTAATGGTGTCACGCCATAATTTTTTAAGGATATTTAAAATTTCGATATATTCATAAAAATTTTGGATAATAAATGGAGATAGTATACAAAATATTCCAAGTAGTTGTATTGATATAATATGGAATTTTTTGAAGAGAAAAAAAAGGTTCACAATTGATCCAATCTTGTAGAAAATAGAAGATAATTCAATAAGATCAATCAACTTGTGGATTTTTATTTTTATTACTTCATGTAGTTAGAGTATAAAAATATATGCATACTCTATTCCTATATTATTTACTAACAATATAATATGTAAATGGGAATCCATATTAAAACCACTAAACAACAAGGATTAGTAACTCAACACAAATACTATGCGTTCTTTATAAATAATCTTTTATATCAAGTGTGTTCTTTTATTCTCTACACCACCAATCAACACCTATTAATTTAAATAATAGTTAACACATATTTAATAGTACGGGAGTTATTATTTTTAATTTTTTGTTTTTTTTGCACTAATTCACCTCCCCCTAGTGGTGATGCATCTTTCACATGGGCCTAAAATTTAGTAAAAACACAATATATGTTTATTATTATTTTTATTTGATTACGTAATTAAAATAATTTCGTATCATATTAACATTATCTTCTCAAATTTATTTTCTTATTATATAATTCATATAATTTAGAATCAGTTTTTTGCTTTCATATAATATATGACATCATATGTTCTCTATAAAATATGTTCCAATTTATCTTTAGGGTCTTAGTTTGTTTATATTTCTTACATGTTTTATTACGAAATTTTCTTAGAGAGTATAAATTTTTTAAAGAATAAGTATGTTTAATAGTTTTATATAAAAGTATATAATTTTTTAAAAGATAATATGGTTTCATATTATCTATCACATTGATCATATGTTTTGTACATAACCTAGAATGGTGTATATATTTTAGAATATTGGTTTGCCTTTAAATTTATTAGAAAGAATAATATTGAAGCCATTGTGAAAATGTATAATTCAATTCTCCCAAATATGTTTAAAAAAGAGTAAAACAATATAATGACTGTAAAATAATTAATTAAATATTTACAAGGATTCATGATATTCATGAATATGGTAAAAATATTATGGAGTTATGAATACTGATATGTCTTGGTAAATTTTAGGATATTCATATTTTTTAATATGAATCAGTGGATGTTATTTTCATTTTGGTAAACATAATTTTTATACAGAATTGAAGTTATGATAATTTTGTTGAGTAATATTCTACAAAAAAGTATCTTATGTGAATTATTATTGATAGGTTTGATAATAAAATTATAGATTTAGATAATTAAATAATTGATGTGTTTTCTATTAAAAAACTATGAGGGAATTGGCGAGAAAACCCCATCACTGTTATCATTGGTATTAGTGGTTACTAAAACACTAACTATAAAAAATCCACCATTACTTAGTTTGTAGTATCATGGTAGTAATTATATTATGATTTGAGATATAGAGATAAAGAACATATGCGAAAAAATATATTTTATATGTTTCAAAAACACTTCTTATCATGTAGATAATCCTTATTATCCAATGGTTATGATCCAATATCCAATTCTATTTTATTTTCATCAATAATAACATGGAATATGATAAATAAATGATCCTAAAATCCATGAATAAGAATTATCTATATTATAATCAACTAGTTCGTCAATCTCACACAACATCACTAAGTGCCTCTTGGTTTTCAATCAATTGAACACCCTGGTTATTCTACAAAATCTTGAACATCTCTATTTTAGGATGATCTATGGAATGTATGAATATTTATCCTAATGATTTTAATATATTTCTCTAGATGATATATCTTATATTCATATACCTTAAGAACATCAATGTGTGATGACCCGTTTTATGATGTGATCTTTAGATCTAATTTTCTCAGTATATATTACACTCTGAAACCTAAAAATATCTAATATATATATAACTCATTATTGAATAGTTCATGATAATTATAGTGTAGACTCCCTTTATATATATACATGGTCATGAATAAATATTTAACAATGTATCCTCACTGTATTGGTAACTCTCTAGGTTTTTTGGGGCCTCTACTTATGGTGTGTTGGTTATCAACTCCCACAGACACCCTCACACTACAATATCATATAAACCATGTTATTACTCAGAAGTATCATACTGGAATGATATTTTTATAAGTGTATACCCAACCATTATTTCATTATATTGAGACAACACAAGGACTCTCAAACAATGTTTTTTTATACCCATATAATTTTTCTTTCTTTTGCATTACACATGGCTTCAATAATATTAAAATATTACCATGATAATGTTTTCAATAAATAAAACATGAAACCAAAATTCAATACTCATAAATTAAGTGAATCATGAAATAAGTCAAAGCATACACTAAATATAGATGTTATCTAAAAACAAATTTATCAGATTGAATAATGTTCATAAATTTAAACCAACTCATAGTGTTAAGATAAATGCTAAACTTTCCAATTGTAAATTTAAATCCGCTCTTAGATCCCCCATTTTTAAATGCACTTCATGAGGTCTCTTTAACTCCATGACTCACTAACTTAACAAATAATCATTATCTCATCAATCTCCCTCATTATATATTATACAAAATCATAAAAAAAACATATTATATATTCTCTAATATTTATCTACCAACAAATCATGTCTTCCCTAGAAATAATATTATATTATATAATCCCTCATTTAACACGTTTAAAAAGAAATCAAGTCTCCCCCTATAAATGATGATATCATTTATATTTTATACCCCTACACGGTTAAACATACCATTCTAATTTACCTTCAAATATATTTCAAAAATAAATATCCTATAATTCCATTCCACTTAATTAATCCTCTATTTTCTGTGAGTTATCTTAAGGCCTTTACTTCCAAAGAAATATCTAATAGAAGATCAAGTATCCAACTTAAGTATTACTTTATTTATATTGTATTAACTTAATATTTATCCTCCAATTATCTTATATACATAAAAATATATTTAAAAAGTATCATTATTATACTCTTATGTTATTATATTAATGGAATAACCATTTTTTATTCTTTTTCATCCACTAAAAAAACAAAAGCATTGTTAGTGTGTTGCAAGGACTACCACCTTCACAAAGAGGTGTCTTTAATTTATCATCACTTTCAATCATGGATTATAAAAAGTACTTAATGGATGAATAAATATGAAATTTATAAAAAATATATGACTATTAAAATTCAAAATATCATTTACCTTCTCTTCCTATCATTCATTGAGAAATGGATAAATTAATTGTCCACACATGCGAACTGTCCCCTCCACGAGAAATGAGTTTCATTTTTCATCATGAACTATCATTTTTAGCCTTAAAAAAGTTTTTAATAAATAAAAAATATTTTTCATAATACTTTTAATATAATGAAAAATATTAAACTCTCTTAAAATACTTTCTTCCATGGTTAACATACATAAGGATTTACAAAACATTTTCACACAACCTCCTAAAATTGACGTATGAAAGAAAATTATAAAATAAATAAAGTGAATTTCATAATAAAAAGTATATATTATATTTAATAAATAATAATAAGGTTCATAATAAATAATATAATAAAATTAATTTGATTTTCCAATACATTAGGCATGTGCACAGAATGAATCTGGAAGAAGGTAAGGGTTTCATTTCAAAATTTCCATCACTATGACATATTTAAAATTTTTTTAACATAATTTAATTTAAATTATTTTCACAATTAAAATTTTATATATAATATCGCAGGTTATATTTATTTTTGGTATTTTAACTTCAATTTCAATCTTTCTCTCTTTCAGGATGCTTTATTAGATTTCTTCTTAAGTGGTAAAGGTTCTATCTCATTGAGTCTTTGTTGAGTTGTACTTTCATGTTATACATAAATATTAATTTTTATGGTTCATATAATACCCCCCATTACTTATAATATCATAAATTATGATTAATTATGAAACATCAATTCCATTTATTCCCTTCCACTTATTACGCTATGATTAATGTCTTAAAAAAATATATGGGTTCTTCATAATGAAATATTTTTATTGAGTTATGGCATTTATCATTGTGTTTCATCTAAAAATTAATATGGTAAACTCTAAATAAATATATATAGATTAAATTTTATCCTAATATAACTTAATAGTGAGTTGTAAGTATTTATGAAAATATAACTCTGTTAAGAATAATTCTAGTCCATTGAAATTATGGTTTCCAACCCTTATCCATAATTACCCTTTCTAATAATGTTCTAATATTTAATTAAAAGCATCATTTATTAGTATATAATCAAAAAATCATATTTTATTTTTTCTATTTTCAAAATAAAGTTTTATTATATTATTTTATGATGAGATATTTTGAAACAAATTGTTTTAAAATAAAATAATGGATCTTCTAAACCACCTTCATGACTTTATCATTGTGAATTCTATAACTTTTTTCTCCCTTTTATGAAATATTATTCTCATATACATCATCTATTTTTTTATATTTGTTTTTTTCAGATATACCTAGATAAATATACTTTTCATTTTTTGGGATATACATGTTTTTAGTTCCCTTTAAAATTCCCATTTTTAAGTAAACCTAGTTTAAGGGAACCTTCCTATTTCCTGTCTCATGTAAAGCATCAACCCCATAAAATGTTTTTAAACTCTTAATAGATTCTAAAACCCAAACCATTTTAGAGAAAACATTATTAGGTGAATTCTGATTTTATGTAATATTATATGGTATTTACTTCTTTAAAAATATCCTTTAATTGTTTCCTAAATCTTATCCCAAGTGGTATTTTATTTATTCAATATTCGATTATATCCTTCTAAATGAATTATCTATATTGGAAATAAATAATTTAGACCTATATTTATATTTAAAATATGAATATCCAAATGATTTAATTCATTCTTCTCTTAGAAATCCTTAAGATCTAGCCTTCGTTTTTTCCTAGAATTAGAATTTGATAACAAAATTCATCCTCAAGGGTTTGATAGAGCTTAGGATCTGTGTTCGTTTTATTTTACTCATGGTTCATGCATATGTATGACATTAATTTATGTGATGGGTGATTTTATAATTATATAGACCTCTAATATGTTAAGTAATGTTTTATATCTCTTGATATGTTATGTAAGGGATTAGGGAGTAAACATAATCCACCATGGGACTTTTTCCACCTTATGATGATAGTCTTGGGAGTGACCCTAGATATATGTTTACTATATCATCTTTTATGTTGTTTTTAAATTTTTATGATTTTATGAAAAATATTTGTTATGATATATGCCCATGATTTTGATAAACCTCTTTATATTATCATGGTATGCCTCTTGATTCTCTTGTTATGTTATTTTTTCATGTTTATCCCATTATTGGGATTTCCATATCACACTTTTTCTTATGTATTTTCCCAAAGATATCATATATATATTTTGAATTTCTATGGGAGTTATTCAAAATATGTGTAAGTTTAAATAAATATGAGGTTTTATATTTATAATTACATATTCTTAGTTCTATTACTCTAAATAAATGAGACCTCTCAATCCTTGGTGTGTATTTTTTTGAAGATTTTTTTTATAAATATGAAATAATATGTGTTTAATCTCAGGTCACCATAATAATGTTCAAAATGATGTGAAAAATCATCTCTAAACAAATGTGGGAAAATCCTAAATATCATACCAATATAAACCGATCCACTTATGATTACATGTAATATCCTCTTCACCAACACTTTACTTTTATGAAATCATGAATAATACACATGAGTAAGGTAGTGAGGGATACTTAGCTTATAATTATATGATCTTTTTCTAATTTCTCTTATGTCTGTTTAGCCTGATATCCTATCAAACAATAACTTCAACTCTTATGTATTGAAGTCCTATTATAATTTTTTTTCAAGTGATTCATAATGGATCTTGCTTAAGTGTATATACATCTTATATATCTGAATGGAAAATTTTATGTATTAGAGTCCTTTAAAAATTATTTTTTATAGCTTTATAAGGAATCTTACATAGAGAAATAAAAAAATTCTCACTCACTAATGCAACTAGATTCTCATACTTTAAAATAATAAAATGAAGTATTATTGATAACTATCCAGTCATTTTATTCTATAAAATAAATAAATCAGTTAAATTCATAATTTTTCATTTTAGAACAACAATCACAAAATCAAAAAAATGTTACTTTAATGAAAAAATATCCTAAAACATAATTAATTATTAAATGTGGTAGAATGAATTGAATTTAATATAAATGTAAGATAATTAATTTATTTATTATGCCAAACCCCTATTGGAGAAATTCAAATACAAACTCACCAAGAGACATACGCCCAAAAATGGTAAGAGAAAGTGTGTGTTCTTCTTTTCTAATATCCCTCAAGAAAACATATGAAAATGAACCTTGTTAACATTATGATTTTACTAATATTTGATGAAATGTGTTATTAAATAGCTATCACAAAATATACAAACTAGATAATAAAAATTGATGGGTAAAATAGAAGAAAAAAGGGGGATAATTTCTTAAATAAAATAAATAATCACTTCTAACCAACCATGAATTGGGGCACAATAATAAGGGAAGAGGGGTGGCTCCCCCACCCCTATAGGTCTACCTCCTCAAGAAGAAAATATTGTGGGGATTTCAAAAAAACACTATAGTATCCATAGTCCGCTTATTAAAAATGGTTATAGAATCCACTAGGTATATTAGGGATATGTTTCTGGTTCCTGAGATAAACTAACCACTCGTTTCAGAGACACTTGTAGTTATGTGGCTTTATAATGGTTTCCTACCCTCATTAGAGACTAAATAGGTACTTTATCATGTGTTTTGTAATATTATTGTACAAAAACCCTCCCAAACACCCTTAATTTCAATGGATAACTTCTAAATTCTATAAACATGTTTAAAATCATACTCTAATTAATGAAAAAATGAAAATGATTCCATATAAATCCTAAATATAAAAACACTCTCAGATCTAATTATATTGGAGTTTTATTTATTTTTGGTTATAACAATAGGATAAAACACAATTCATTATATCAATGGTTGAATATATATATAGTCTTTATTCTAAAATCATTTTCTGAAATGTTAGGATGTATTATTATTAACATAAATATGACTTATTTTAATAACAGTATACTCAATATCCAAAATATATTAATTATACCTAAAAAAGATATATAATGTGTATGATCTAGTTATTGATGCTTATAAAAGGTTAAAAAAATTATCTAGAAGAATAATAAATCTATTGGAGTGTCCAACTGTATTTAGCCATATATTTTAGTGTCAATGAACCAAAGTAAGGGTTGGTGTCCTCTCATTATATGCATGTGTGATATTAAATTGTTTGATTTGGATAAAATATATGAATCTTGGATCATGTTTGGGATATATTCTTAGATGTTTTAGTGGTGGTAGTTTTTTGGGAAAATGCATATGGTGAATTATCAAGTGTTGGTGGATAAAATTATACAACAAGAAAAATATCACAATGAAATAAGTGGTGTTGGGGTGTGGTGGGGTGCTACGTAATATTATGTTTCTAATGATTTAATGGATTTTATGTAATATTATGAGTCATTTCATAGTGATACCACTATATAATAAAAAAAATTAGTGTTTCAGATATTTTCACGCGGTAAATAGATGTTTTACATTGTGATGCCATAAAAGATAACATAAGTTCATAGTTTTAGGATGGGGAACCACAACAATGTGGTACACCAATAAACACCTTATCAAACCATAATTGGGGTGGTCATGAATTTTTTTTTACTTATGAAATAAGGTGTTTCATCGTGATTCAATGTTCATTCCACAACATGTCCTATGATTTAGGGATTATTCCATGATGGTAATGGTTAAATCATAATAAAAAACCATATATTTGTGGTGTTGTAATGTCATGTCAAGGGCCACACTACAATATTCTCTCATGAATTTATTTAAGGGGGTATTTTTATAATTTTCTAATCTCTAATTTTTGAACCACTTAAAACTTTCTTGAATTTACTTGATCAAAGAAATGAGAGTATCCACCATTTTCTCTCATTTTTTTCATTCCTATTCCCCTTTAGTGTTATGTGATCTAGTATGTTTCATTTCATTATATTTGAGATAATATAATACCATTTTCTACATTTATACTCCTACTAATCTACTCTTTATTGATGATGGATGGATTGGGTTTTTAGCATGTGCTTCCATAAGAGAATGGTCGACTAACTTCTCTATATTGTGGATTTTGGAAACAGTCCATACATGGGGTTTGGGAAGGATATTTCTATATTATTTATCATCATTTGAGTTGAGTTATGACACATGATGAGTATTCCTTTGATTTTTGTTTATTTTAGGTTAAATTAATAATTTATTTGGGTTATTATTTTGGTGATTTTGTATATCATATCTTGAGGTGCATTTCGAGTGGGGAGAAAACCCCTTGGATTGTGGTTTTAAAATTTTGGGGATTCTTGATAAGTTTTTTATTGGTTATTAACTTGGTATATTTTATTACTAAATATCTTATTGATTAATATATAGTTTTTTATAAGATAAGTGCTTGTTGGAGCTGGTAGAGATCAATAAGTTCTGTGAGTAAATGAATGGATCACTAGTTGAGGTAGATGGATTCTAATTTACCAAATCTCTCTCTAATTTGGTGATTTTATGATTATCTGACATTATTATTATGATTATTCACATTATTTTATAGATTGGTGTGTTATTACTCTATAAATTTGGATGGAATTGTGTTATGATAAAAATAAACAATGATGCATAGCTTTATAAATAGTTAATTGGGTGTTCCTTTGTTGAAAAAGTTCCAAAACCCATTTAATGGATTTTTTTTAATGGTGTGAGTGGTTTTAAATTTATTTACAAAGGTAATTAATTGTATTGAGGTTTTTTTTTTCTCAAAAAAGGCTGTTTAATGGAATGTGTTTTTTGAGAAATATTTTGAATTGAGATGCTTAAACAAATTTTGGGGTTATAAAGATACATGATATGAGATTTTGGTCAAGGGCCTTATCCTTGGAATGATATATTGTGCATACTTTTAAGGAAATTGTGGGAATAGTTTTTTGATTTTTTATTATGTAAATAAAATATTATTTTTGAATTATTTTTTAATAGAAATATTTAAGGATATAATCTCACTATTTTTTTCATTTGACCTCATGTGTGTTATTCCCTATTTACCAAGAATATTACATTTTTATATATTATTCTTGATAATTGTTTCCTGGTATATTATTTTTTATGTATGATGATTCATTATTTCATATAAAACCTTGGATACCTTGGTGATGAGGTTTAGGAATATTTTCAAACTCAAAGTGGTTATTTTAGTGTTATACATTATTACATAGTCATTTATGGCCATATTTCCTTTGTGATAGGCTTCCTAATTAAGATTTTTGAACCCAAGGAGGGAGTCTGTCAATGAGTTTTGGCATTGAAAACCTATGGAGTGATTTTATTCAAATCGTTTTCCAAGATAGAACTATGGACATGGGTGATAATATAGATTACTATTAGGATAACCTTTGATATGTGGGTATAGGAAAGTACGAAAGGATGGACTGTAATGGAACTAAGTGGGGTTCTATTATTATCAATAAATGGGTATGGACTGTCTTGTTAATAATAAGATCTCAAAAACATATGTATTGTACATGTATTTATTAATGACAATATTACACTATAGAAGGGTTTAGATCACTAGGGAATGTAACTATGGGTTTCCTTGACCCTATTTTATGTTATGATCCTTTTATAGTATAACCAAGTGTTACTTGGTGAGAAGAAATCATATTTTGTTTATTTTAGTAGTTAATTAGCTTTTGTGATGGGACTTTAGCATGAATAGTACCACCTATTATTGAACCCTTATAAGTTTAGTGATGGTGTTGGGATTAAAATCCATGTTGGGGATGGTCGAGCTTGATATATTTTTCCTATGTTTGCAGGGTAGTGGGTGTGAGTAGATTAATAAGTACTTAGGGTTTGGTTAAACTAATAACTAGTGTGAAAACTTGGTCACTATGGTTATGTTGATTTAACAATAATATTTATCTTTTGGGGGCCATATTCACATTTTTTATTTCATTTTCATGGACTAGATCACTCAATTTATCTATCAGTGTTTATTGAGATATATTCCATAGACATTATGTATTTTAGTGCTATATCATCCACACTGGGTATTTAATTATTGATAAATTAATCACTCTTTGTTATTATAAATTATTGATATATTCACCTAGATCATTATATTGATGATATGTTATCTACACTTGTGTTTCATGAAAGTGGTATATCATTCTCCCATGTATTGTATCTTAGTAGTGAATAACCCACATTTATATTATATTTTTTTGGTAGATATTTAGACATTGAGATTGATGTTGAAGATATATTATTCAACTATAGGTACATTGGAACCTAGTAATTGATTGGATTTATAGATACATCATTCACTAGAAAATATCTTGTTTTTTATTTTCGTCAAGTTGGAGATAAATCATTAACTGAGTGATACCTGAATCACCATTATTATTGAGAATGTGATGTATCATTCATTGGTATTATATTAGTGTGGTTCATTACTCATTGGTAAGTTATAGATATAGTGATAACTCTTTCACCTTGAATTACACGATGATGGGTGATAGTTTATTCAACATCATGTGGTGTGTTCAAAATATTGGTGTAGTATCCCCTTCCAATGTTTTCCAAATAGGTACCTTCAATAATTGAGTGGCTTATTCACAATTGATTGTAATAGTATGACTTTTATGTGAATGAATGGGTTTTGTTTCTATTTGGTTTATTTTTACTAAGCATATAATTTCAATATAACCTAAGACTTACATTCACATCCACTTGATCATAACAACACTTATTGTGTCAAGGTGCTCTAGGGAATCTTATTGTGTCATTAGATTCACCTCTACTCATGTATATGGAGTGGGTTGTGGAAGTATGTGGTTAGGTATTCATGTATTATTCAAGTAACTTGTGTAAAGTAAGTCTCTGACTTATGCCTAGGGATGATCATGGTTTTGGAGGATTAGAAATTTTTAGGGGTTGTTGATGTGATTTAAGGTGAATTCATTTTTATATTTCCTTCTCAGATATTTTTCTATATATGTATCAGTTACTGTGTGAACTGTTTATTCATTCATATGATGATTATTATTGATATATTCAATTATTAATCTGTTTATCATTGGTTCATTATGTAAACTATTTATTGCTTTATATTTTATACCATAGTGGGACTATTTGATCAAAAATTATTGTCTATGGTTTTTAAGTTTTTCTATTATAAAAACAGTTCATGTAGATTTTTTAATAGATTCTGTCATGACCATTGGGATTTAATTTAGAGTGAATATTCTTACTCATACTTTTTGGGATCCCATCACTAGTCATTAGCCTCTTGTGTATTGGAAGGCATTTCTAATGTCATATGTAAACCCCTACTCAGTTTTTGTTTAGGATATATATTCTAGGGTGTTACAACAGTAGCCATCTTAGGTTATGGAATGAAAAGGAAGTTTTAGGTTGGATGGGTAATGTTTCAATTCAATTAAAAATGTAAATTAGTTATGTAATTTCCTATATAATCTAAATGGTTGTAATATCTAAGAAGATCCATGAATTTTATTAATGTTATAGAAATCAATTATCTTATTTTAAACGGTATATGATACTTTTTTATATTAATTAGTTGTTCTAAATAAGTATATGAGTTCCAAATTAGGAAAAGGATTTATGAAGCTTGATATTTTCATAAATATATTATAAATAGTTATAGATATAAAGAAAATAAATTAAAGGGATTACATCAAGCTTTTGGGATATTAAAATTATAAATAGGATATGAAATTTTCATTTCATTATTCTCTTATAAGAAAAGAGAATTCATTTGTAAAATATTTTTAGTTTTTATTAAAGTGAGATTTATTTTTCTGTATTATTTATACTATAATACATTCCATAAAAAAGTTTTAGAGGAAAGGTTGAATTAGTATTTTTCTAAGATATTGCAATTTTTATCCAAATTATTTGGTGAGATATAAAGGAAGTAGTACCCACCACCAATAAGTTATATATTATAATAAATGAATATTTTTATTTTCAAGGATATTTATCTATGATACATAAAATTTCTATATGATATATAGATATAATATTTATTTATTAAATATTCTCATTAATTAAATAAGCTGCAATTTCATTACATAAAATATTTTGTTCCTTAGAAATATATTTTTGAGAAAAATATTTTTTGAGAGTTAAGTGGGTGTATATTTGAACTTATAAAACTTAAAATTAAATCATAAAAATAATGATACAATTATAATATAAAGTAAAAGGAATATTTCATACTAAAGGTGTTTAGGATATATTAGAAAATATATATCATTATGTAAAGAGTTATGTTTAAATTGAGAACCAAATTATCTCAAATAAAATACTAAATTTATAGAAATGTTCATAGATAATGACAATAAAAAAATCAAATGTTCTAAATATTTAAAAGTACCATATGTTATTAATATCATAACATTTCATATTATGATAAAAATAAGTTTTAATATTATATCAAGAATTGAAAAAATATTATATGTCATAAATATAAATGTTATTAAAATATTATTTATTTATAGATATTATCAAAGTAAAAACAAATTAATGGGATTTTATATTCTATGGTCACATAGAGACATGAAAAATTGTTACATGAGATGTAACTTGTTTAACAATAATAAAAAATATATATTAAAAGTATTGAATTTTGGGATTTATTTTTTATATGATAAATATTTATGTTTATGTATGTTTTTTTTGGTATTTTGAATTTTTTTATGAATTTGTTAAAAAATATATCATTTTATAAAAAAAGTTAAATCTAATTTATCATTCATTAATGTGGGTTGTATATTTGATAAAGGGAAATGATAAATAATTACCTCTAAGTATGAAATTATATTATCCTTAATTAATGGTATCAATGGAGATTTATAGGATGTGATGGAATGAGAAGATTAGTGTGATTTGAGGTTCGAATAAAGTAAATGAGTTTAACTCCTAAGGCACAAAATATGTTTTTTGTTTCAAATTGCCTGCTATAATACTATGTGAAGTTTCATACATTAATTTATTAGTATTCATGGGATATATGTATCATATTAATTTCTATTACTAGATTTTAATAAGTAATCTCTCATGTGAACCTTCATACATTGATAGCTTACTTACACAATCATTTTTACAGAGTTAATCAGGGGTAGGTTGTATAAGTTATTGATCATATTGAGGATTTATTTTAATTAATATAAGATTTTTTTCTCATATGTGATAGGCATGATATATAGTCCCTCAATTGAAAAATGCGTGGTATTTTTATGACCATACACAAATAATTGTCATGTGATGTTCTTATATGTTTAAGTGAGATAAAATATACCCATCTTCTTGGATGGATGGAATGAGACATGGTCATCTATATTATTCTAATTTTTACTTAGATAATTTAGAATGTATATGTAAAACTATATGATATGGACATATCTTGTGTCTCATATTCACTCAATCTCTTAGAAAATGGATAATAAAATTATACATGATGTATGTGATACGTTTAGTGGAAACATATATTAAGATACATATGTTTGGTAGAGATCATGCTAATTATTTTATTTATTGAGTATCATTGACATTTTGTAAGGTGATTCTTTTTTCTTACAATTATGTATTAGAGAATTCATGGTTATTTTTAATGTAAAAAAGGAATGTGGTGTTATAAATAGATTATTTATGAATTAGGATATGTCTTTTAATAATTTCTTTTTTTGAAAACATTTATATATTTTGTATAGAATATTGAAAAGGATATTAAAAAGTAAGTTTTAGAGTATATTCAAAAAGAGTTAAGGATATTATTTCACAATTTGTAACATAAAATGTTATTTAAGGTGAATGTTAAAAAAATATATAAGGTTTTAGTAAAAGGAATATATTGAAAGAATTTTGAACTAATGTAAAACTGTGGTGTAATTAATGTACTCACATCATGTTTGGTAATGATTTAAACAACATCATGGTGAAGTTCACCAAATCATTATTATATGAAATGAAGTGTTTGAATTATGTAATAACTCAAGTTAATTATTTTTTTCACCAAACAAAATATGTAATATATTGGTTTATAAAATCATTTAATTAAATTTAAAGGATTATATTGTAATTTGCAAGTGTTAAAAATGTTATCCATTATTGATTGTATGTTATAAATTTTTGTTACATGTTTTAATAGTTTAAACATTTTTTGAAAAAATTGGAATGATAAAATTAAATCACAAGTAAATAATTTATGTAATTTTTTATAGTGTAAATATTATAAGAAACATTATTTTATTATATAGGATTAGGTAATTAAAATTATATTCTTACCCAATATTATTATATTAACATTCCATAATATATTGCTCTCATATCTCTCAATACTCTAACTCAATGTTTTTATTTAGTCTTGAGTGAGTGAGAAATTCATTTTAATTATTAGGATAATTATACAAACAATGGATACCTTTAAAGGAATTATTTTTTGGTTGTATATAAGGTATATCCCTTAAAACCATGTAGAGAAAGTTTTTGGTTTTTTATGGATTTATAGATATATTCTTTAATTATTATATTTAAATAAAAAAATCTAAAGATAGATTGTGTGAAAAAGGATTTTGTGTTTATTTACATTTCATTTTGAAAAGTAACATTCCCACTAAAACTTAAAATAAAGGACATAAAATAATTATTTATACAATGAAATACATATATCTGACATAAAATCTATTCATATATGAAACCTCAAGAAAATATATCGACAACAAAAGAAAAATCCTTCGTAAAGACACCACCAATGATCACCACTTTATATACATTTATAGTTTTTTACCATATGAATTATATAACCACTATCTATATATTACCTTGTGATTATTCTCTAAATAAGAGTAAAACATCAACCCTAGATAATCTATCAATCAATACCTTAGAAAGAACCTGCATACCTCCATATACTACTACCTGAAGACCTACTTTTAATCCCATTAGAAGAAGAAAGATTCCTAGAACTTAAACCCTCAATGAATATCATATTAGATGAGTGGTATTATTTTATGACCTCCCTAAAATATTTCAAAAAAAATATGATCACTTAAAGATACATAAAATAGTTTAGTGTGTCCTTAAAGCACATGACTCTAGCAGTTGTATCACCATCTTACATGGGGGGATAAAACAAAGAAACTTAGTAAGCTAAGATACATTGTCAATAAAAACATGTATCCCTACACAAATTTACTAAAATTATAATCTATGATGCTATTAAGGGTCATAGGGAAGAACTGATCAAATAATATGATCTAGAATTTCTTTGATGATAGACCCTCATATTATCTCGCCTAAACCTGGATGTCCCATTAGTTCTTGGCTGGTCCACAACATATATACATAGTAATATTTTTACTCATTATAGTATGTGTCTTTATATAATAAAATATAATCTTTAGACAATCAATCAATAACTCTGTATCATATGGGCAACTCTCTTCCAGAAAGGGAGGTGGATGTTATAACTAAAACTCTCTCGTTGGGTTTCATGTGTATGTCATATCTTTTACTACCCTGTGAACCATAAATTGTAATACCTACATAATTATCTTCCTTAGTTATTCATATATATGATTTTTTGGTGTAATAAGATCTTTTGGTGCCATAGTTTAAGAGGGATTTCTCATTCCCACACTTTTGGTGATCTATAGAGGCCATGAAAGCGATAGTATACTAAAATTCCATGGATATGTATCACGCTAATTCTATCATTGTTCATTACATCACATTTTAAAAAAAAGTAATAAGAAACACATCCTAATATTATATACACACACCATATGATATAAGGGTGTTTCATAATGAAAGAACAACTCTGGATAAACATAATATGTATATAATAAACATATTTATGTTCAATAATTCATCATATAATAGAAACAAATAATTAGTAACCATAAGATTATTTAATTGTAATTCGTCCATTAAATTATATAGGAAAATATTGTATAACTTATTGTTGAAACATTACATAACTAATCTCTTTTTCTATATAGATTTTCAAAACCATAAAATCACATGAATGTAATTTTGATTCCATAAATTGAATATAAGGCATGTATGATTTATATAATATCACCTAAAAAAATAATAACATAATAAACCATTAAATAGTAAACCATATTCCTTGAAAATAATATAATTTTAACCAATAACAACAATCTCATAACCCAATAAATTAGACTCCCTCCATATAAGTGTTATCTAGGAAAAAGTATAGGGTATGTCCAAAGTATTGACCACTATTATCTCCAAATACCACCGCAAAACATAATAAAATTAATAATTTAAAAGGAAAATATGGCTTGTATGCCTCTTTTGGAAACTCCCTATCCTAGTTTCTTAATAGTTTTGTGTAAAAGGTTCCACATATCCCCAGAAATATTTTCCCACAAGCCAAATACTACTTAGTAGTGGTGAGGGTCAGTTACAAATGTGGGGGGGACTACACCCTCAATATTATGTGACCCTAAAAATTAGTAGAAATAATGTAAATTATCTTCAATAATATATACTATAATATGGAAATTACAGAGATACGCTGACCATAATGAATAACCATCACATCCTAAAATAAAATATGAATCACTGTAATGTCATACATAAAATAAAACAACCGTAAAATTTCTCCATGGATCAAATTTACACAAAAAATTACCAAAATATATTAAATAATGGAGACATATATAAGATATGGTTTTAAATCTCCACCCAACACTATATCCCAATCCATTTATGCATCCTAATTATCCACTGAATGAAGGGCCCTTACCCTTATTGAATTCCTTGATCATGAATCCAATAACCCCACCAATGTGTACATATAATGTGTGATAAAAATACACAGTACTACATAATCAAAAGTGTCCCTAAGTAACTCTATAAATATATGTGTTCATGAAAAATATGTTATGATAGAAAACTATTATTAAAATAACAATTTTCATATCATGGAATTCTCTTTAGATATCCCAATAAATGATCATACTTAATTTATCTAGTCAACAAATGGAATGAGCACTCCTATATTTTTATCACAACAATGAGGATAAATGGGTTGTCTCTACTAAATAAAATTATATTGGTAAGTAGAGTATCCCCCTCAATATCAATTAATACTGAATGGTTAATCACCACTTATACAAAAACTGTATAAATGGGGTATCATAATTATATATAAATACATAGATGAATGGAATGTCGCTATAAAAAATAACAGGTAAGGTGAATAGACTATCATTATAATACATTCATAAGGGTTAAGCATATATCCATATGATCAAAACTAGGGTAAATTGGTCATTACCACTATAGATGATTAGGTGAATGAGTTATCACTATAGTATAAACCATAAAGGTGAATGGGTTATCAACATGTCCAAAATGGTTTGAAAAATTTATAACTACAATATTAGCAGTACGGGTGAATAGGTAATCACTACTCCAATAATAATAATTAGTGAATGAGATATCAACGAAATCATAATATAGACAAAAGGTGAATATTTTATCACCACAAGTATAAAAATAACAAGTTTTAATGAATTATTGTCAATATATTATTCATAATCATGTAAAAATTTATTATCACTAATAGAAAAATCGTAAGCAAAGGTTGACGCATTATCACTATAAACACAATCAAAAAAGAGTGAATGTATTATCACAATAACATAATTATAGAAATAGTGGGTGAATTATCCCCCATAAACATAATCATAGAATGATGAAATGGATTATATATATAAGTATAACATAAGAAATGGGAATTTTTTAATCACTAACCAAAGTAACAACAATAAGGGTGATCAAATTATCGCTAATAACAAATAGCATAATAACAATATAATCATAACCATGGTTAATGAGTTATATCCATAGGTGTTGTTCTAACCAATCCAATAAATTTTATAGGCTACTTATACCCATGATATTGTACACCTAGAATGCATATGTTAAGCCAGACATGCTAGGGTAAATTTTTTAAATCCCAAATAGCCACCCATATCATATGGGTTGCATTAAATGGGAAATAATCCCATAAAAGTTCAATATTAAGGACAAATATCCACTATAATATCCAATTCATAATGTTCCAATCAACAAGGAATGGATGAGGATACCTCATATGGATCTATGAATTAAATTTCAAGCAAATAATCCCCTCATTAGTTCTAATATAAAGGTTTCTCACCATTTTTTCTAAGAAACATTGTCCTTGAATCCATGCTAAAATTCACAATTATAAATATACCTATCCTAGGAATGATAATCCTCAAACATCACCATTGAATCATAAACACCATATTTTGTTCCATTCTACTTTGATCACAATATCCCCCAGCACTCATATATCCTATGAAAAAATAGAACATGTATAAAATGATAAAATAATTTAAGGACCACCTACCTCATAGATGTTAGAGCTAATTAATCAATAACCATTTGATTAACTGAAATCAAACTATTCATGTCTATAATAAAGAGAGACCCCACAATTCCGGGCTTAGAAAAGGAGTGGTGAAATAATGATAAGAACTAAAAATATAGGTATGAGAGAGGATATAATCACATCTAGAAATCTATTTGGATAGAGAGAGCTTGTACTCAAGATCAAATAAGATAGATATAAAGGTTGTAGGAGAGAAAACCCATGATGGAGGGGTGACCAATTAATCTATCTATTAGAGAGGATTGGATGAGTATTTTTATAAATATTTTAAATTATTAATTAAATTTAATTAAAATATTAAAAAAAATTGTTATCATTACATACATATCTTCCTACCACAAGATACCTAGTACCCAACCAGGTTTCCACCCAAAGGCCAATGAGTGTGTACTGGCCCACCTGGGACAACCTTATCACATCTAAATTCATCGATTAAACAATTTTATTTGTATCCTAAATACATATCCCTACACCGATACTATTTTCTCAAATAAAGACCCTCAACCTCTGTCAACTCAAACAATCAAAAACCTCAAAAATACATGTGGTTTGAAAAAAAAACAAACTAAACTCACACCCCAATATATTTTGTTAATTACAAAAAATATTCATTTTTATGATCTCTACAGGAAGAAAAAGAATATGAGAGGAGAAGATATAGGATCCCCCCTATCTGATATATCCAGATGCTCCACGCAAGGGATTGGGTTTTCTCTAAATTGGAGACCCCCTAATTTATATAAAGAAATAATAATAATTTAATTACTGTAATAATAACAATAATAAAACATTACTGATAGAATTAATATTACTCTATTATTTACATGATAATATCCAATATATTTATGGAAATATATAATTAATTATTATTATTAATATTAAATTTCTTTTAAAACAATTTTTTCAATTCATTAATAATTATCACCCATATTTTAAAATATTTTAAATTCTATTTTATATTCTTATAAAAGTCTTATGATAATAAACATACCCATATTAATAAATTTTCAGCAAATAATAAATATTTTTGGGATGTTTTAAAATAATGCACAATTATTATACATGATTCAAATATTGTGCACCAATTTTTTCGCTTATCACTAGATAATAAATTGATATGAATGATCAATAATCATTTTACTTATACCATGCACCTAGCCATGCAATACTCTAATTTTTTTTAAAATCTATTATTTTCTCTTTTGACCAATAAAAAAATATTATATTTATAATACAACTAGGTTTTAAATTAATTAAAATGTAATAATAACAATTAATATTTATAAAAATAATCATCTTTTATAATTAATCATATATCCAAATAAAAAATAATAGTCTCGATTGAACAAAACTAGGTCTTATCTCACTCCAAGCATATAACTATTATAGTTTGGGTTTGATAATAATAAGAAAAAATTTAAAATAAGTGTAAAAACATTCATATTATATATTTTAATATTAAATAAGGGATTGAATAAAAAAAATTCAAATAGATATTATTGTTTATAATTATTAATAAATTATATCAAAACAATTTTGGATGAAAATAATGTTTAAAAGATTCATCATGTGGCCAATTTTTTTTAACAAACATGTCATGATTTTCACCACCATGGAATGGTTCTTATCATAAAGAAACATATTTCAAAATGAATGCTTGAAAAAAAATTTATATATAATCCATTTCAGGGAAAACAAATATCAAATTTTATATCTTTTACCTTCGCATATTAATCTTAGTACACGCCATGGTTTTCATCTAGAAACCAAATTCTTATAAATCGTTCCCATTTTAGATCTGAAAAATATCTTATAAAAATTGATTTAATGAAACTCTATTTTTTATATGAAAAACCAAGAGTGTTTTTATAACAATTACCTTTTTAACAAAAAAAAATAATTATCATAAACCTTGTCATATTTATATACAACGTGTCATGGTTTTTGTAAAAAATAACAACGTTTCCAATTTTCAATTTTCATCTTAATAATTCTTCACCAATACTAATTCTGATACCAATGAAGGGTTTTATAGGATATATATATATATAATAGTGTATGAAAATAAAAAACTCATCCACATGATTTATTAGGGGATGAAATTGAGGAATGAAAATTAAAAATAAACCATGTGTTCCTCATTATTTATCATCATGATTTCTTGATTAGTGAAGTTGAAGGAGAGATATTAGTAACTAAAAAAGATACACTCACCCCTATAAGTATCTTATAGCCAAATAGAATACCCAAATTTTTTGGTAATATTTCCTCCATTTAAAATAGTTTGTTAGCACCTTCTATAATGGTAAATGTAACCTATAAAACAATAGTGAGCTTCATCCTATTTTAATATGATCTACTATATCAAAATGAAATCTATGAATTCGAAGTAAATATAAATCCTTCATTAAATTAAGGAGTTTACTTGGTGTTCAAATGTTTTATAATTTATAAAATATTAAGTTTTTGGATTTATCTCTATTGTAATATTTAAAATGGTAACCTCATTCATTGAGGAACTATTAAGATCCTTCAATATTTAATTAATCAACAACACATAATCTCATGATTTATTATAATCCTTATATTTAATAGTAATTAGTATAATATTGGTGATAAAATGATATCTCATATTATTATATGATGAGAACTTAAACATTGAATAAATAGCCATATCATTGGGCTAACCATAGTGTGGTGAATTTCATTATGTTATGGTTTTTTATAGTTCATGTATATCCAACATACAATTCCACTATAACACCTTGATTAAAAAAAAGTTTAATTTTATACTTTCAATTAAGTTTTACTTAAGAAATCATCTAAAGAAAAAATCATCCATAAAACAATATTCTATATAAAAAATACTTTCACTGATTAGTATCTCAAAAATTGAATCACAAATAAAAACAAGGCAATTAAAATAATATTTGAACGATTACAGCCAAAAAACACCCACAAACCACAAAACAAATTTACACTTCAATGATTGGATACTTATGTAATCACTTCTATGAACTTATTCAACCACCATAAACCCAACTAAAAGAACTTACCACCATTACACAAGCTCAAAATGTAACATTATTTCCTTTAACCACAATGAATTGAGCATGAAACTGACTAATCAATTAATATAAAATTTTTAGGTACTAAAAAAATTAATACTCTCATTTTTGTCAAATAAAAATAAAATTACCATTATTTCAAAGATAGATTATACTGCTAAGAATCTCTCTGAAAATTGGATAAAACCAATATAGCCTAATGAAAACTCATACTCCCACAATTAATGTTAAAAAGAACTTGAATAAAATGATATAGTCATAAAAAACCTTTTTCATAACCCCAATCCTTCTCTAAAGAGTCAATTAATACTGAATATAATATACCTATTTGTTTTTTGAGTAATAGCACTAGATAAACACCACACATAAATTGACACTACACCAGAAATGCTACAATGGTAGAGAAACAATAAATATTTATATATCCAAATATATAAAATATATTATTAAAAACTATTTATCCAAAATTATAAAGCCAAATTAAACATAAAAATACACCTGTAATGTTTGACATCATTCTCCCAGTAGTGATTCCTCCACCGTTATAGGCCATTGTGATACATCCAAAGGGTTGTAGTATGACTGAACACCTATAAAAAAATTATTAAAGGGTGGGGTTCACCGTAAAACTGATCTAATGTTCACTTAAATTCCAGAAACATCTATAAAAACATGATCTACATCAAAAAATTTCTTATAGATGTTCAGACCATTATAATTAAAATCTGAGTACAAATTCTTGAAGCATCCCATTCTCTATGACCAAAAATAAAATTTCCTTAGGATTTCATAACTCGTAAGAATTTAGTTCATTAAATTTATGTATGATTTAGAATTCCAAAATCATTTAATATTTTTGGAATTATGTGTGTCTTTAATAGGTTGAAGAATAGATCAACCACCTTCATCGAGTCTTTGAAACTAAGGATATTCCCTAGAGACACTGAGTTCAGCTAGTTATCTTCAAGCGTAATGGGGAATCATGATAATGGTGGGATGTCATGTTATAATATAAGAAGTAAAGGGTACTTATAACACCATGTTGATTTATAAAATATTTTTTTCAAATAAATTCAATTTCTTCGTTAGCTAGCATAACTTGTAACAAAGAGTTTCAATGAATTTTGATATACTATTAATATTATTATTTAAACATGAATGATATGAAAAAATAATTAAACTTGGAATTATTAACAGGAATAAACATATTTTTAAAATTAGTTTAAAGTGTTTTAGATAAATAAAATATATCTATAAATTAGTACTTAATTTTTAGAACATTTTTTATATGCTTTGAAAATACTTTTTTCAAAAAAAATAGTATTTATTTTCATAAAAATTAATAAAATTATTTTTCAAAAATTTAAGAAAATAAATTTGGAAAAATTATCTTCATTTTTGTAAAAAAGATTTAAAAATTGTCTTATGGGGAATTTTTGAGGATTTTCTGTAAATATTATTTTTTCTATAAATAGCAAAAAATACTGATTTCTATTAATAACTACATATTTGTTTAAAGAATGTAAAAAAGATACATTGTTTATAATTTTTTTATAAAAAATTGTTCAATCATGTTATTATAAATCCAATTTATTTCATTGGAATCAAATTCATGTTGATATATGATATTTAAACATTCTATTCAAATAAAAATGTTTTCTTCAAAAAACAGTTTTTTCGTCACGTCTACGTGTTTAATTAAAAATTTAAGTTTATTTAATTTTATAAATTTAATTTAAAAAAATGGAATAAATATTCAGACTCATATAAATTAATATTATATAATATTTTCAACATTATTTTTGGTTAAAAAAATAGAAAAAAAGTAAAAATTAATTAACGCAGTTAATGCTAAAAAGGGTTTGATATGGGTTAAACTAAAAAAATTAACGATTAAAATCACCTTAAAACTTTTAAAAACACCATTTTATGGACATATTTATACCTTGAATCATCTAAGGTTTGATAATAACCTATTTTGGAGCCTTTTTATGTTTAAAAGGTGATTATACCTTTTTCTTTCCAAAAATTTTAGGTGTGTCCTCTCCCCCACTTATAAAATCCCGCCAACTCTAATCTCCTCTTCACACTTATAAATGAATTTGGTTAAAAAAATACCTTAATATCATCCCTAATTCACTCCCTATATCATTTAGGCCTCGTTCTTATTAGGAAACCCTCCAAGGAAGGCTTTAGGTATAAACCTATAGTAGTTCTTTGAAGAAGTTATATAATTCTTAACTATGTGTTTTAATTTTATTTGTTCTTACCCAAATTTAAAATATTATTCAATGGTTATGATATAATAATATCTATATAAATCATAAAATTATATGCTATTACTTTAATTTCATACAAAATATACATCTACTACTCTATTAAACGGGAAATAAAATCGTCGATCGTGTGTACGATGGACTCCCAATTCACGAACTAGTGTAATTAATTTTCCATGAACACCTTTCATGTAAATAAATAATTAGTGGAATAATATTTATATATTATATTTATGAAATATTTATACTATTATAATTGTAATATAACTTCTACCTCCTTACATTAAAATCTATTGGAAAACGATAACATCGCTAATGTGTACTTCTAGACTACCACCTTCACAAAGCGATATGATTCATTTTTCATTTTATTTGTGCATGAATGGTAATAAAGATATATTTTTTAAATATATATTATATATAGGATATAAAATTTATTATTTAATGGAGAGTTAAAATTTACCTTTATTTTTTCCATCCATCGAGAAAATGTAAACAACGTTCATGCGTACATAAGACCTACCATCTCCATGAACACTATAATTCATTCTACATATCTATATTTAATGGATTTATATAAATAATTTAATAATGAATATTTTTTTTATTTATATAATGTTTAAAATTATATAGAATATAGACCCATGATGAATGTAAAATTACTGAAACTACCTGACCAAAACATTCCCAGAAAATGAAGAAATTATTACCTGAAATGTGATTTTAACAAAAAAAAATTAATAAAAATGTAATATAAGGTCATAAGTAATTTTTATATAGTATAATATATATGATTATGGTTCTCAAATATATTTTTAATTAACCTTTTTTTTATACATTAGGTTTTAAATTTTATGAAGAATGTCGATACTTGAAGTATGGGATTTTTGTCTCACTTTTATTTCCATGGGAAAAAATAAAATTTTTACCATGTATTTCTTTTTTGGGGGCATATAATTCCCTTGAATATAGTTTATGACTATTAATAGGAAAATTAATGGATATATATATAAATTTAATTTAATTTATTTCCTTGGATTATGATTAATAAGTTACCAATGTTGTAAATGTTTTATGTCACAATCACATTATTTACTGTGGTTGTTTATGAATAAGATTTTTATAATGAAATTTTATAGTGTACCTCTCAAGAAAATTATTTTTTCATCACCTATCTTTATTTCTAGATAATTTATGTTTTCCTATCATTTTATATCTTAGAGGACAAAATATATCAGAATAATTATATTAAAAATTAAATTTATTTCACTCTTCAGTAAAAAATCATTTTTGGTCGATGTATATGTTTTTAAAAAAATGTTTTAATTAATATTTTAACTTTTATCCAATGATCATTTAAAATAATTTTTTAAAATTTTTGAATCAATCATATAATTTTATATACATAATCTTATTTTCATTTTCTAAATGAGGTACTTTTGACTTTTTACAGAAAATGTGAAAGGAATATATTTTTTTAACATATATGAGATGAATGGTATTTCTATCCATTATAACCACTAAATGATTTAAATATTACTTTAGAATTTTTTATTATTATTTAATAAAACGTTTTCATTAATATTGTGAATGTTTTAATATTTTAGCAAATTTATTTTAAAATAGAAATGATATTTTACTCAATAAATGGTCCAAGTGATATTCTAATATCATTTTCTGACTAAGATGAAAACATTGATGTTAAATAAGATTTGTTTGGGAAATTTACCCAGTAAACCATCCTTATTAATTATCTATATGGTTTATTCTTATGAGTATAATATATTTATAAAACCAATTCCATTTCCAAGGGCTATTCTATGATGAAATGTGATGGTTTTATGAAACATGTTTCTTTTCTATCGGTTATTCTATAATGAAATGTTTATAAAATCCATTTTCCATGGAATATAATGTGATGAATTTTTTATGACATTTTGGAATGCATATGTATGATTTTTATTATATGATGATTGGTACCTATATCTCCCACCAATTATTTGGGTAAATATTTATATCTCATGAGATAAAAATTACTAGAATGGGGAGTGAACCCAGTTAAATAAGGTACTTTTTCTACTGTGATTCACTTTCGAGTGAACATTGACTACTATGATGGTTTTGGGGAGTGAACTATTCCACTACGATAGACTTGGATATAATCCTTGACTATAAAGGAGTTTATTTTTTATTCTTATGTGTATGACACAAATCCATGTATTATGCCTACTGTATGATCTCATGGAAAATGTTATTTCATTCCATTATTATTCAAATATTATGAACTAGAGTGATTTACACTATGAATAAAGGTTATAATATTTCAAAGGCATGGTATGGTTTTAAAATGTTATGATCATGTTCTCATACCATTATTATTATATTATGCTTATTTTATCATTGATATATCCCTTTTTTATACATACTAAGGATCCTAGACTATAATTAATTTTTTTATTTTACCTAGGTTATGAAGAAAGGTATTATATATGATATATCAAATAATGATTCTTGTTATGAATAACATAGTGGGGTATGATGTATTCCACTTATGAACCAATTTTTCATGTATCCAAGTTTCCAGTGGAACTATACCTATAATATTCTGGTGTGGATATTTATATTATAAAATTAATATTCTTCAAAAAATATATAACATATCTTTATAAAAAATTTCAGTTGTTATATTTGGTATTAGAGAAAAGAAAAGAATACAACCCTTAGGAACCCTCACCTGTGAACATTGTGAAAATCTTGGCTCTCTACCCAAGGGCTTAAGGAGAAAAGGTATTCCACTAGAAATGGTAGTAATATTTCTACCCAAGAGGTGTATAATCTCATGTAGGGCATTGATTGATATCAATTATAGTGTATTGGTAATAATTATAGAACTCTATAGTTGGTATCATATAATAGTTTAGTCAAACCTTTAGAGACATGGATGAGAAAAAATAATTGAGATCGCCCGGGAAATTTCTAAGTATAAGTCTAAGGATAAGACAACATATAGTAAAATTTATTTTAATTTTTCTGAAGGATGGAGTGACTAGTTTCCATGAAATTACATCAATATCTAGATACTGCTATGGATGTGGCTCTTGAATAGTTATACCTATGGTTAATCACTCTGAAAAGCGAATATTAGGATTTTACTTGATCATCACTTGGTTCAAGAAAATGTACCTTACTGCATGCCTATTTTGACTGTCTCAGAGGATATGTTTTAGAAATTTCCATACTCTTTACAAACCTTCATGAAAGATTTTAACAATTACCATTAATATCTTTGGTCAATCTGAAGGTGTTAAAGATTAAAATCAATGTGTCTATATTTGAACATCTTATAACTTTTTTCATGATTATGTGGTTTTATACATTGATTAATGTTCCATAAACTATGATTTTGGGTTTTACTTTATAGATTGAACCTAAAAAATCAAATTAATGCTATTTGTGATGGAAAATAAAAAAATTACTCTTGAGAAACCAAAATTTATGGAAGATAGAATGGAAAAAATAATTTTTATTCTCAAAAAACATTCTCAATATATAAATCATGATGATCATGAAAAAAAGAATAGGAGGGAAAAATGTAACGTTGAGTCCTTCAGAATGTAATTTTCACCTTATTTTAGTGGGTCTATAGAACCACTAGTTTCTGAGAATAGATTATTACCACCGAGAATATTTTTTCCACACTCTAATGTCTCAAACCTGAGAACATCATTTTATTTTTCTATTACTTGGAAGGTGAAGAATATCAATGGTGGTATCCTATCAAGAATATGGGGAAATAATATTAAATTGACTCTGTGGAGTGGGATTAATTTAATTGATTATTTTTCAGTAAGTAATTTTCCTATATTCTTCATGTGGAAAATGGAGAAGGAATTCATTGAGATAAAATATAAGGATGATAATATATTTTTACCTATTATGAAATATTTAGAAGTCTTTTGAGGTACAATTCTAGTATTATCATCTCACCTGAATGGAATGTTGATCTATTCTTTAGTGCCTTAAAAAAACTCAATTAAAAAATTAATCCATAAGGGACATTGATTGCTTTGAATTTTTTATTTTATATGCTATCAAGGTGGAAATGGAGATTAGTTAAACCCATAATTATTTTTAAAAAAGTAAAATAATGATTGAATTAAAAAGGTACTCTAAGAATATATTTCGTTCATATTCAAAGTGGGGAAGTGAATATGGAGGAAGTTTTCTTAAGGGGGCTTGTAAATGTTTTATGTTTGAGAAGGAAGGTCATCATGAAGTCAAATTCTAATGTGATGGAAAGAGGATATATAATGATAATAATAGATAAAAATATCCAACAAATGAACCACCCACACTCCATTTGATAAAATTTAAGTAGTATGAGAATTATTTTAATTAGTTCCCAAAGCCAACGGTTAATGATGATGATCTATGTCAACAACCTATTCAGTTGAGAGAAAAAGAAAAATATCATGTGAAGATTATTTATAATGAGGGATGAAATAACAAAATGGCGAAAGGAATTCCTATAATCCATTCTAGGACTACTAATTTCTTATTTGACTCTCAATCTACCCACTTTTTATAACTAAATTTTTTACAAAGGGTATCAAGATTCAACCCCAGCAATTATATGTTGAATTAGAATTGAAAATCCCTAATCAAACAATGATCAAATATCATGTCTATTATTATTATCGAATTTTTGTTTTTGGGAATGTGTGTAACGCCTTGACCCTAGTTACCCATAGTCAGTGCATTATTACATTACATTGGCATGATCACAAGAAAATCAGGTCTCGAAAGACCGATCAGTTTAGTATTATTGAAAATAAGATTCATACATAAGTTTAACTTTATAACATGAAAAGAAAAACAACACTAATTTATTTCATTATAAACATCAAAGCCTCCTAAATTATTCCTTCAAGTCACTCAAAACTAACTTCTTCATATCCTACGAAAATGAAACATACTAAAAGGGGTGAGCTCAAATTCTCAGTAAGGGTAAGCAATACTATGGAAGATAACATAAATATTGGGCATGGTGAATAATTGAAATTGCGTGCCTTTACCAATAATAAACATGAATACTTTTATGGTAAGAATATTATCTAAGTAAATAATTCCATAATAAAACATAATCATGAGTATTCTACTAGCTGAATGACCACATAAACTATCAATATTATTATCATAATGAGGGAATGTATAATTCCAGACATTCTGAAACATTTTTCCAAGGCCTCGGCCACGACTTCTAAAAATGATTAAGGAATTTGCCAAAAATACATATCAAGATGGTAAAGGGCCTCGGCCACTTCCACATCTAGTTGTATCATGAGACCTACTGATGCATTGAGGAGCTATAGTGGGCTCCACCCATCACTTAATAAGTCCAATACATTTCTCATATGAAAAGGTTGAAATATAACATAAACATTCATATTAAAAATAGCATATTAAATGTCAATACTTTAACCATAAACCATTAATGGTATAAAAATAGCACATCCACAGTCAAACATATCACAAAACCTTCAACATAATATGAAAGTTTTGTATCATAATAAATCAACTTCAAATAATCTTAAAATCCATCAAAGGATGGTGACATAGATGAAATCTAATCCTTTTCAGAGAAATATATCTTTCTATTTTGAAATCATTTAAGATTCACATAATTATAAAGAAAACACTTATTTTGAAAATATTCTTATAAGCTTTTAATGGAATCTTTGATGATGTTATAATGGTAGAAAATAGTTGCACCTCCCATATAAGTAAAAAAAAATTCTTACCTTAAATTTGTCGAAAAGGTCAAAAAGTACCTTGTTTGGAAAATGATGGAAAGATTCCTTTAAAAACATATAAGGTTATAAATGACTATAACCCATTTTCTAGTAAATAGTAAAACAAAATATGAAATTCATTTTTTAGAAACATGGATGTGGATGAAAAAAAGGTCCCAGTAGATACTTACGTAAAAACAACCTCAGATAATAAAGAGATTGTGAAATTAACCCTTACATGTAATTTTACTTAGTCAAGGGTAGGTTAAAATTTTGTGTAATGATGAAATAATTGTTATTAAATTATAAAATAATCATATTCATTAATATGATATCATATATGATCTTTTAACACTGCTTTGTTAATAATATCTTAGTATTATCGTTGTTTCAGGTGTTAACAGATTCGTTTTGCTTTATATTATTTGTTATGTGACTCATATTTGTTGTGGATGGGATGTATCGTATTCCTATCCAGAATGATATCATGTATTTAAACATAATTTTTAATCATCTAATTAAAATTAGTCTTGAATGGATACGATGGAGAATAAATCTCATCGCGTTCATGGAGACGGTAATCCGTACGTACGCACGAGTGACAATATCATTATTTTTATATTAAAATAATATATAATTGGATGTTATATCATATATAAAGAATTATTATCATGTTATATTTATTATTTACATCAATTTCACATCATTATTATACCCATTCAAATAATAATGTATTGAATAACAATTACACCACGACGTGGAGACGGTAAGCCTTACGTACGCATGTATGGTGACATGTCATTCAAAGGATGGATAGAATAATGAATTTTGTTGTACCATATGTATAATAACATCACATTATATAGAAGATACTGGATTTATTATTTTATAATGGAAACAACAAAAAAAAAGGAAGTGGAAGAAGAAAGGAACTTGAAAGAGGTGATAAAATATTTACCTTCTCTTCGGGTTCTTCCTTTTTATTTGATAATAAGGGCTCCATAGGTTGGATTTATGACTAATGGAAGGCCTATAAGATTAAGGTAGGGTATATTAGAGGGTATTATGGTAGGTTTTGGCTGAGACAAATGGATTTTGAGTTGTGAATTAGAGAGAAGGGGGAGTTCCCTTTTATAAAAGGGGTGAGGGGAACCTTAGGAAAAGCTAGAAATATTATTTTATAATAAAATAATTCACAGTTTCTAAGGGGTAAAAAATTTATTATTTAAAGTCTATGGTGGGGAAGAGTCTAAAACCACTAAACCAATAGGTTTTAGATAGGTTTAGGTCACTATTTTACCCTTATCTTTTAGATTTAACTCTTAGTTAAATAGTTTGACATTTACCATGTCTCTTTGTATTTATATATTATATAGTTAATAAACATACTATATACATACATGAGAAACCCAAGTGGTTAATTAATGATACACCTATCATTATATAAGTATTTTGGTCGATCCATAGATTTTTAGGAATAGAATATCAATTAATAATATCATATATTTTTAAAAAACTTTTTATGTCAATTTTGACACTATTTGTTATTTTGTTTTTTCTAAATTCATATCAACATTATTACTTCAAAGAAAAATTCATTTAACCGACCCTAATATGTCATATTAAACTATAAAATTAGTTTAATTCATAAAAAGTCTCAAATTACATTTATTTGGATATTTATAATATCAATTATTTTAATATTTCATTAATTAGGTAATTACTACATCATCATTGTGTCATAAATAAATTAAATTAATTAATGTATAAAAAATATAAATAAAATACCATTATGTTTGAAATTATTATAGATTTATAATGAATATTTATAGTTGAATTTATCTTATGTATATCTCTATATTAAAAATGTTTTAGTTATTAAACATTGATTTTAACTCGTTTAACTCTTCTTTAAATAAAATAATAATAAGTGGCCTAATCTAAACCAAGTGGACCAAAGTGGTTCATATTTTATTACTAAGGTTGTTTTTAGTTGAATTATACTTATCCAATTGAATTAGGACATGTTTTTGGGTAATAATAATATCATTTTTACCCTTAATTACCCTATTTACTTTTAACCGTGGTAAATAAAAATAAAAAGTTACTATTCACCAAAAATTATTTTCATCTCATTGAACCACATTTTACTTACTAATATCAACCGTGTCTCTCGGATTTTTTAAATTCCACTCACATAAGAGGTAAAATTAAGTTTTATGTGAATTTTCAAATTCTTCTAGGAGGTGGGTAAAAGACAGTGAAAAGTTCAATAAAATTTTTATATATCTAAAATTATTATAAACTGACTCCAATGAATTACATTGAACATATACAGGTATTATGTATCTATTTTAAGATAAAATTAATTTAAATAAAATAAATAATTATATAAATAAAAATTCTGTTTTAAACTATAACTCAGTGTTTCATAAAAAATTGATAGTTTTCAAAAAAATACCAAAAATTAACCCTAAGCTAATTTCGATATTCCGAATCCAAAAATGAAGTAAATTTTGCAAGAGAAAATTTATAAAATTTCAAAATGTGGGTATTACTATTCATAACGGCTAGTTTGATTGGTTGTGGTGCGTTAGAACTTGAAGTTGTGTAAACACACGCTACTGTATTATTTAAAGAGAAGTGTACTGTGGAGGCCTGGGGTGTTACATTCTCCCCTCATTAAAATAATTTTATCCTAGAAATTTCACGAGTATTACTATGTAAAAAGACTCGGGTGGTTCTTCATCATTAGTTCCTCGGGTTCCCACGTCACCTCTTCCATCTTATGGTTTCTCCATAGAACATTTACCAGACGATTCGTCCGGTTTCTCAGCACTTATTCTCTTGTATCAAGAACATTGACAGGCTCTTTGCAATAAGATAGATTGGGTTCCAGTTATAATTATTCATAGGTGAGTACATGCATTGGTTTAGGAGTGTATTTTATCAACAGTGATATGTGGAACACATCGTGAACTTTGGAGAGACTTGGCGGCATTACCAAATGGTAAGCTACAAAACCAATTTGTTCTAGGATTTTGAAAGGTCCGATGTAGCTGGGATTCAATTTACCCTTCTAACTGAAACGTATAACACCCTTCCATGGAGATACCTTCAACAAAAACATGATCTCCTACCAGAAATTCCAAATCCTTCCTTCAATTATCAGCATAGCTCTTCTGCCTACTTTGAGCTGCTTCGATGTGGTTTTGGATTAACTTCACATTTTCCATCATTTCTCAACAAGTTCTGGGCCTACAAGTTTTCTTTCACCAACATCATCCAAACAGGTTGGTGTGCGACATCTCTTTCCATATAATGCTTCATATGGTGCCATCTAAATACTTTAATGGAATCTATTGTTATAGGAGAATTCTACTAGAAGTAAATATTGATCCCACATTCCTTGAAAGTCAAATGAGCATGATCTCAACATGCCTTCTGAGGTTTGAATAGTCTTTTCTGATTTTCCATCAGGTTGGGGGTGGTATGCCATTCTCAAACAAATCCCAGTATCTTGGGCTTTCTGAAGACTTTTCCAGAATCATGATGAAAAACAGGGATCACAATCAGAAACAATTGCTAGTGGTACTCCATGAAGTCTCAAAACTTCATTAATATATAGTCTTGATAGACATTCAAGTTGTAAATCTTCTCTTACAGTATGAAAATGTGCGGACTTGGTAAGATGATCAACAATGACCCATATTGCATCATTCCTTCTAGAAGTCTTTGGTAGTCCCGTGACAAAGTCCATCGTGATATTATCCTATTTCCACTTAGTTATAAGAAGAGGTTGCAAGACTCCTCCAGGTTATTGCCTTCCAGATTCCACTTGTTTTCAAACCATTCATCTTAACATAAAATCAGCAATCTCACTCTTCTTGTTGTCCCACCAAAAATGATCCTTCCAATCTCTATACAGTTTGGTGCTCCTAGGGTGTATATAGAAATTGGAGCTATGAGCATCATATAACAATTCCTTTTTCAGATTAGGTATATCGGAAACACAAAGTATCTTCCCAAATATAAAAATTCTATCTTCGTACACAAAGTCACTCAATCTCTCATCATTCACATCTTTAATCTTCTTTTTAAACTCTTCATCACTGGTCTGAGAATTCTTTATCCTTTCTAGTAAATATGGTTTGAAAACCATTGGAAAATGTATTGATGTTTCACCTTCCATGGTGATTCCAATATCCATATTTACTGTATCCATATATATATGATCCTTTTCAAGTCTCATCTTGTTAAAAATTCCATGATCCTTTCTACTAAAAGCATCTTCCACCTTATTTTCCTTCCCTGAATGGTAGTGTATCATGAAATCATAATCCTTGAGTAGTTCAAGCCATCATCTTTGCCTCATGTTGAGTTCTTTCGGTGAGAAAATATACTTCAAACTCTTATGATTAGTATATATCTCACATTTTTCACCATAGAGATAATGTCTCCATATCTTCAAAGAAAAGATTACAGCTTCTAACTCAAGATCATGAGTAGGATAGTTTTGCTCATGAATTTTCAGTTGTCGTGATGCATAGGCAATAACTCTATCAATCTGCATAAGGATAAAACAAAGTCCTTTCTTCGATGCATCACTATAAATAACAAACTCATCATTCCCAGATGGTAGAGTCTATATAGGTGCATTGACTAATCTTATCTTCAGTTCTTCAAAACATTCTTCCCACTCTTTTTTGCACACAAATTTAACCCCTTTACGCGTGATCTTGGTAAATGGGTTAGCTAATCAAGCAAAATTCTGGACAAAACTCCGATAATAACCTGCTAAACCAATAAAATTGCGTACCTCAATTATACTCATAGGTGCTGGACATTCCTGGACTTATCTGGTCTTAGAAGCATCAAAAGATGTTCTATCCTTAGATACAATATGGCCAAGAAAAGAAATCTTCTGAAGCCAGAATTCATACTTGCTAAATTTCCCATATAATTCATGTCATCTAAGAGTCTTCAAGATAATGATAAAGTGATTTTAATGATCTTCATAGCTTTTGGAGTGTACCAAGATATCATCAATAAATACCACTTAAAGTCATCGAGATATTCCTTGAAAACTCTATTCATTAGATCCATGAAGACAGAGGGTTCATTAGTCAATCCAAAAGGCATTACCGTAAACTCGTAATGCCCATACCTAGTTCGAAATGTTGTCTTCGGAATGTCTTCCTTCTTTACACACAACTGATGATAACCAGATTGAAGGTAAATATTTGAAAATTATTGAGCTCTATGAAGTTGGTCGAATAAATCATCAATGCAAGGTAGGGGATACTTGTTCTATATTGTTATAGCATTGATCTCTCTGTAGTGAATGCACAACCTCATAGATCTATCTTTCTTCTTTACAAAAAGAATAGGGGCTCCCCATTGATAAAAACTACAGCGAATAAATCCCTTATTACTCAACTCCTCTAGTTGTTTCTTTAGTTCCACTAATTCCAAAATGGATATTCTATAAGGGGCCTTCGATATGGGCCTTGATATAGTAATTAAATCAATGGAAAACTCAATTTCAATTTCTGGAGGATGTCCAGGTAAATATTCTGGAAACACATCAACATATTCTTTAACAATAGGTACATATTCTATTTGAACATTATTTTCCTCACCCACAATTATTTCATTCATTTCCTCCCCAATAATTGAATTTAGTTGATCTACTGGGGGTGGATTTAGATAAGAATTAGGTGATGATGATTCTTCTCTAAAGATAAGGTGTTCTTTATCATCTTTATCAAAAATCGTAACCTCCTTCTTCTTACAATAAATTTTCGCATCATTGTCTAAAAGCCAATCCATACTAAGGATTATATCAAATTCAATCATGGGGATGATGATGATATCAGCAGATAAAGAACATTTATGTTCTCTAATGGGGACTGATTCACAAAACTTTGTTGCAATGATACTTCCCTTAAGAGTTTTGACTGACAACTACCTTGTTCAATCAAATTGGAAATATCTAATTTTCTTAGCAAACTATGATGATATGAAACAATGCGATGATCCAGAATCAAATAATGCATTTTATAAACATGAGGAAACCATTAACTTACCTACCACTATGTCATTTAGAGCTTTAACCTCAGCAGTAGTGATCACATAAGCTTGGCCTTGATCGCTTTCCATTTTCTAAGGTATGTTTCTCTGACGCTAGGACATTCATTTTCATAATGTCCCATATCCCTAAAATTGCAGCATTGAACATTGGTAGCATCTTTTTTCCCTTAAAATCACCAGGAATATGGCCTTTATTTCCACATTTGTAGAATCGTCATTTTTATTTTAGACAGGCACCAGGGTGATTTCTTCTGCAATTATCACAGGGTCGAAATTCAATTCTTCCCTTCGCCCCTGTTTCCTTATTTCCTTTCCCATAGTGTTCAGCAGATCTCTTCTTCTCTTGCTTTTCTATAAAGTCATAAGACTTAGAGAATTCGTTTTCAGTCTTGATAATATAGGAGACAATATCTTCGTATGATGAGAAGGATTGTGATACTAATGCTCGACGGAGAAATGGTTTTAACTAATCAAATAAATGGTCAATATTACTTCGTGGGTTATGTATATAATCTGCTACATGCCTTGCTAACCTTGTAAAGTTAGACTCATACTTTACAACATTTTTGTTCTCATTTTTCCTCAGACTCAGAAATTGTCTTTCCATATCCTCTCGATAGTCATGGGGAAAGTATTTTTTAACCCAATTTATTTATACTCCCTCCATTCCATATTTGATACTTCCTCATCTTCCTTTGTGTTTTTAATCAATGACCACCATTGATCAGCATCTCTAGTGAGGAGGTAATCATCCATTACAACTTTTTCCCTTTCGCTACAACCCAAAGCATGGAATATTTTCTCTAAGTAATTTATCCATTGCTCAGCCACTAATGTATTTTTACTCCCATTGAATGTTGGTGGTTGTCACCTCATGAAGTGATCTAACCTTGACCCTCCACGTTGTGGATCAGGGTGCTCCATACAGGTAAGATTATTATTCATAACCTGTGTGAGTTGTCTCAGTATGGTGATTATCTAATCAGCACCAATTGAATCACCAGCTCCACTATAATTATTTCGAGTAAGAGGGAAATCCCTACATTGAGTGCCTGCATTGATTCGGTTTCCATTCCTTCCACTATGAACCATTTCTAAACAATGGAATACACAAGATTAGTTTATGAATCACAATACATAAATCCAAAATTCTAAAACACTTAACATAAATTGAACTGTTTGTGGATATAATCCATAATCATAAAAATGTTTTCTTTGAGGAAATATATACTCATAAACCCTTCATAATGGTTTGTAAAAAAAGGGGAATTATCCTAAGTATATCCCACAAGAGTGTCGTAACCAATAGTGTAGCAAGTCTTGTTGTCATGAACCAGTTCCTATTCGAGTCTACCAAAAAGTAGTGTTTTTTGGTTTTACCCCTTGGTACATCAGTGCCAAAGCCACCTCTACCTACTCATATCCAGACAAAAATGTATTGCTTGGAAAACTCGTAAAATATCTATAATACCAAAATTCTAGGAAGTTCTTATATACTAATCTTTAAAGTCTATCTTAGGGTAATGTGATCTAATTAGAGTTTATCTATATCTAGCTTCCAAGGATTGTACTAAACTTACTCTGATACCAATTGTAACACCCCAACCCCAGTTACCCAGAGTCGGTGCATTATTAAATTACATTGGCATGATCACAAGGAAATCATGTCTCGAAAGACTGATTAGTTTATTATTATTGGAAACTAGATTCATACATAAGTTTAACGTTACAACTTGAAAAGAAAAACACCACAAATTTATTTCATTAAAAACATCCAAGCCCCCTAAATTATGCCTACAAGTCACTCAAAAATAACTTTTTCATATCCTGGGAAAATGAAACATAAGAAAGGGGTGAGCTCAAATACTCTGTAAGGGTAATCAATACAGCAGAAGATAACATAAATATTGAGCATGGTGAATAATTGAAACCACATGCCTTTACCAATAATAAACATGAATACTTTTATGGTTGGAATATGAGCAGAGTAAATAATTCCATAATAAAACAAAATCATGGGTATTCTACTAGTCAAATGACCACATGAACCATCAATATTATTTTCATAATGAGGGAATGTATAATGTCGGACATTCTAAAACATTTTGTCAAGGCCTCGGACAAAACGTCTAAAATTTATTAAGGCCTTGGCCAAAACCACATATCAAAATGGGAAAGGGCCTCGGCCAATTCCATTTCTAGTTATCTCATGAGACCTACCGATGCATCAATGAGCTATAGCGATCTCCACCCATCACATACTAAGTCCAATACATTCCTCATATGAAAAGGATGAAATATAACATAAACATTTATATTAAAACTAGAATACGAAATGTCAATACTTTAACCATAAAACATGAATGGTATAAAAATAGCACATCCATAGTCGAACATATCACAAAACATTCAATACAATATGACTGTTTTTTATCATAACAAATCAACTTTAAATAAACATAAAATCCATCAAAGGATGTTGACATAGATGAAATCAAAACCGTTTTATAGAAATATCACTTTCTATTTTGAAATAATTTAAGAGTCACATGATTATAAAAAAAAAAATATTTTCAAAATATTCTTATAAGATTTTAAGGGAAGCTTTGATGATGTTATAACAGTAGAAAATATCCACACCCGCTCTATAAGTTAAAAAACATTCTTACCTTAAATTTGTCGAGAAGGTCAAAAAGTACCTTGTTTGGAAAAGGATGGAAAGATTCCTTTCAAAACAGATAAGGGTATAAATGAATTTAACCCATTGTCTACTAAATAGTAAAAAAATTTTGGAAAACATTTTTAATAAACATGGATGTGGATGATAAAGAGGTCCCAGTAGATACTTACGTAAAAACAACCTCGGATAATAAAGAGATTGTGAAATTAACCCTTACCATGTACTATTCCTTGGTCGAGGGTAGGTTAACCTCCTATATAATGGTGAAATAATTGTTATTAAATTATAATATAATCATATACGCTAATATGATATCATATATGATCTTTTAATATTGCTTTGTTAATAATATCTTAGTATTATCGTTGTTTTGGGTGTTACCGGATTCGTTTTCCTTTATATTCTTTGTTATGTGAGTCATATTTGTTGTGTATGGGATGTATCTTATTCATATCCAGAATTATATCAAGTCTTTGAACAATATTTTTAATCATCTAATGAAAATTAGTCTTGAATGGATATGATGGGTAATAAATCTAATCGTGTTCGTGGAGATTGTAATCCGTACGTACGCACGAGTAACATTATCATTCTTTTGATATTAAAATAATATATATTTGGATTTTATATCATATATAAATATTCATTATCATGTTATATTTATTATTTACATCAATTTCACATCATTATTATACCCATCCAAATAATAATGTATTGACTAACAATTACACCACGATGTGGAGACGGTAATCCGTACGTACGCACGTATGGGGACATGTCATTTCAAGGATGGATAGAATAATGAATTTGGTTATACCATATTTATAATAAAATCATAGTATATAGAAGATACTGGAGTTTTTATTTTATAATGGAAACAACAAATAAAAAGGGAGTGGAAGAAGAAAGGAACTTGAAAGAGGTGATGAAATATTTACCTCTTCTTCCCGTTCTTCCTTTTCATTTGATTGAAATGGATCTTTATGTTAGCATTATGACTAAAGGAAGGACTATAGGATGAAGGGAAGGTAGTTTATAGGGTATTTTGTAATACTTTGATAGATTCAAATGTCTTTTAAGGTGTTAATTAGAGAAAATGGGGAGTGCCCTTTTATAATAGGGGTGAGGGGCACCTTAGCAAAATCTAGAAATATTATTTTATATTAAAATAAGTTTCGTTTTATAATAGCTCAAAAATAGATTATTTAAAGTATAAGGTAGGGATGGGTCTAAACCCACTCAACCAATTAGTTTTAGATAGGTTTGGGACACTATTTTACCCTTATCTTTTAGATTTAACTCTTAGTTAAATAGTTTTACATTTTCCATGTCTCTTTGTATTTTTATATTATATGGTTAATATACTTACAATATACTTCCATGCGAACCCCAAGTGGTTCATTAACAATACACCTATCATTATATGTCTTCTGGATTAAACTTATATTTTTAGGAATAGAATATCAATTAATAACATAATATTTGTTTGAAAAACACTTTTATGTCAATTTTGACACTATTTGGTATTTTGTTTTTTCTAAATTCATAAAAAAATTATTACTTCGAACCAAATTCATTTAAACAACCCTAATATGTCATATTAACCTATAAAATTATTTTAATTTATAAAAAGTCTCAAATTACATTTATTTGGATATTTATAATATCAATTATTTTAATATTTCATTAATTAGGTAATTACTACATCATCATTGTGTCATAAATAAATTAAATTATTTAATGTCTACAGAATATAAATCAAATACCATTATGTAGGAGATTTATTTATCTTTCTAATTAATATTTATAGTCGAATTTATCTTATGTATAACCCTATATTAAAAATGTTTTAGTTGTTAAACATTGATTTTAACTCTTTTAACTCTTCTTTAAATAATATAATAATAGTGTATCCTAATCTAAACCAATTGGAAAAAAGTGGTGAATATTTTATTCATAAGGTTGTTTTTAGTTTAATTATATTTATCCAATAGAATTAGGACATGTGTTAGGGTAATAATAATATCATTTTTACCTTTAATTAACTTATTTACTTTTAACCGTGGTAAATAAAAGTAAAAAGGTACTATTCACCAAAAAAAATTCATCTCATTGAACCAAATTTTTACTTAGTGATATCAACCGTGTCTCTCGGATTTTTGAAATTCCACTCACAGAAGTGGTAAAATTATGTTTTATGTGAATTTGCAAATTCTTCTAGGAGGTGGGTAAAAGACAGTGAAAAGTTTAATAAAATTTTTATATATCTAAAATCATTATAAACTGACTACAATGAATTACATTGAAATTATATAGGTATTATGTATCTATTTTGAACTAAAATAAATTTAAATAAAATAAATAATTATTTAAATAAAAAATTCGGTTTTAAACTATAACTCAGTATTTTTCACTATTCATCAAAAATTGAATGTTTTCAGAAAAATTCCAAAAATTCACCCTAAGACAATTTTGATATTCTGAATCCAAAAATGAAGTCCATTTTGAAAGATAAAATTATAAAATTTAAAAAAGTGATTATTACTATTCATAACGTCTAGTTTGATTGGTTGTGGTGTGTTAGAACTCGAAGTTGCATACAACACACGCTATTGTATTATTCAAAGAGAAGCGTACCGTGGAAGCTTGGGGTGTTATAATATGCTTCCTAAAAATCATATTATTATCCATATAATTGAATTTCATTTTATCTTATGCATGTATTAACTTCTTATACACAAATTAGACTTCAATTTACAAGTAAGGGAAGTCACATTTCACATTCCAAATCAACCTATGATCATTTATAAATGTGACAATAAATATGTAATTTTAATGGATATCACTCCCACTATATAGTTCTTGATTTTTATTCAATATGGGTGTGTATCTCATATTTTCAAGGAGAAATTCAACATCTATGATATACCAACTATGTATGAAATAGTTGATTTCTTTCTGAAAGAGTATCCTTGTCTACCACTAAATCATGAAGTTGAGTTATTAATAGAACTCATACATGGTGATGTAAATATTTCAATGATTCCATATATAATGGACCAATTTGAGTTGTTAGAATTAAAGAAAAACTCAAGGAGAATCATGACAGTGGATTAATTCATAAAATTGTGTCACCTTAGTGTGAACCTATCCTTTCATTAAGAAGAAAGATGGATTGATGTGCCTATACATTGAATATTGTGAACTGGACAAGGTTAGAATCAATAACAAATATCATCTACCCCATATTGATGGGTTTTTGACCAACTATGCAGAGATCTATATTTTTTCTTGACTAAACTTTATTTTTTTATATCACTAATTGAGGGATAAAAAGGAGGATATAACCATGATAATATTTGGTACAACACATGGGCACTATGAATTTTTAGTGATGTCATTTGGTCATATTTATTCCCATTTTATCTTCATGATCTTTATTAATAGATACTTTGGAGATTTTCTTGATTATCTTTTGGTAGTAGATATAGATAATATTTTTATTTATTCAAAAATCAAGTAAGATCATGAATATCTCTTAAGAATTTTATAGAATACCCTAATGAAGGATAAAATGTATGAAAAATTTTCCAAAGTGATAATTATCTCTATGTAAAGTTTCGTTATTGGGTTATATATATTCTAAATTGATGGGTATATCTATTGATCCATAAAAAATTGAGGTTATTGAACATTGGCCCCGACCAACCACAATGACCAAGATCTATAATTTTATTTTTTTCATAGATATTATCAATGCTTTGTGGAAAATTTCTTATGTCTATCCAATCAACTCACCAAGTAAACATCTAAGGGAACTATGTGACTTTGGTCAGATGAATGTGAAGAGAATATCAAGGATCAAAAGAAAGGTTAGTCAGTGAATCTATGCTTACATTAAGATATAATGTAAAAGGGTATGTAGTATTTATTGATTCATTATGAAAGGGGTTGGGATGATTAGTAATCCAAAATGGTATGGTGATATCTTATAAGTCAAGACAATTTATAGTTGATGAGAAAATTTTTCCAAGTCATGATGTAGAGTTAGTTGCAAAAAAAATTAAATTAAAGATATAGAGGCATTGTATTTATAGATAGTATTTTTATTTGAACATATCATAGGATTTTAAAGTATATATTCACATATAAATAGTTTAAGATGCACTAGAGAAGAGTGTTGAATCTAATTAGTGATTATGTCTACTCAATACATTACCACACTATGAAAACCAATATGTTGGATAATGCATTAAGTTGAAAGGATCATGATAGATTATCTAAGATGAGGATCACAAAAGTTCCAATATTTTTGGATTTTAAATCCTTGGATCTAGAAATTGAGAAGGAATAGGGAAAATAATATCTTTCTTATGGAATAGTTCTACCATCAATACTTGTGAATATTAAAGTGGCGAAGAAAAAATATGTGGAGATACAAAAAAAGGTGAGAAGTGCTACAAAGTTTAACTTTGATTGTTATGAAATGATAAGATTCAATGCCAGTTTATGTGTCCCATCCATACCATATTTTAAGAATGACTAGTTAGAGGAAGCTCATACTTCTTCATTCTCTATTCATGTATGATGTATAATTATTTATAATGATTTGAACAGTATTTATATTTGGGAGGAATGAATAAGGATATTAAAGGGTTTGTATCTCATTTTCTAGTATGTCAAAAAAATTTGTTTGAGTGAAAAAAGTTTAATGGTATGTTACAACCGTTACCCATACCAAAAATCAAATGGAAAAACATCACCATCGATTTTTTATCCTTGGAATCCCCAAAATATATAAATGGGATAATATTATATTAGCTACAGTAAATCACATTAAAAACTCAAAACACTTCATTCCTATCAAATAATACATATCTAAGTATAATCTCTCAATTATGGACATAAAAGAAGTGGTAAGGTTTCATTGAGTTCCACGTTCTATTATATCTGATCAGGATCTGAGGTTTACCTCGATGTTCTAGAGAAGCTTTCAGAAGCTTCAGGATATTGGATTGAGTTTATGCACTATGTTTCATCCTTTGAAAGATGACCTGTCAAATAGAATTATTCAATCCCTAGAGGATATGTTGAGATCTTATTCTCTATATTTCAAAAGTGGTTGGGATCAACACCTTCCTAAAATCAATTTTTCATAAATAAAATAACATTCACTCAAGAATTCATATGGAACTTTATGAAGACCCATATAGAAATAATTTTATAACACTAATGTGTGGGGATGAAGTTGGAGAAAGAAATTAATGGGATCTAGAGAAGGTTGAAGAAGTGGTAGAGAAGGTCACATTCATTTTGTAACACAAAAGTGTACAACAAAGTTTACTGAATGTTATGTTGAAAATCATCAACATGGTCAAGAGATTCAAGTTGGTGATAACGTTTTTATATGATTTTTTTAATTGAATAAGGTTATAATATCTTCTAATATATTAAATATAATTCTTATGTCTTTATACCTTTTAGTATTCTTGATTGAGTAGGGATGGTTTCTTATCGTCTTGCTCTTCCACTAAACCTCTCACAAATCTATGATTTGTTTTATTTATCACTCATGAAGAAGTACATACCTAAGACTTCACCCATAAAAAACTAAGATTTCATACTATTTTAATATGATATTTCCTATGAGTAACAACTCATGCAGATTTTGGTTCATAGAGATAATGTTCTACGAAACAAGACCACTCACCTAGTCATTGTTTTATAGAAAACCCACCAACATGAATAAGCTGTGTGGGAACTAAAGGGTATGTGAGTCAGAATTATCCTCATCTATTTGTATAAAATTGAACAAATTTCAAGGGTGGAACTCATTTCACTGGGGTTATAATGGTACAACACATGATTTTATGAAATATTTTTTCAAATAAATTTAATTTATTTGATAGCTTATCTTATACACAACAATGAGTTTTAATTAATGGTGATATAAATTTAATATTATTATTTAAACATTACTATTATAACATAGAAATTATTATTAGTAGTATATATATGAATAAATATAATTTAAAAATTGATTATAAATTATTTTTATAAATAAAATATATTTATAAATAAATATATAATTTTTTTAAGGTCAATGTATGCTATGAAAAAAATTCTCAAAAAAATGATTTTTATTTCTTTTCATAAAAATATATTAAAATTAATTTTTAAAAAATATGTAAATTATATTTTAATAAATTAAATTAATTTTTTAATCAACACCTAAAACTTTATTTAGGGTGTATTTTTCGAGAATGTTCTAAAAATATTATTTTTTTCAATTAATAATGAAAATGATAATTTTGACTAAAAAATAAAACTTTTGTAAAAATTTACAAAGTTACATATTTTATAAAAAATGTTTTAAAATTAAAATTAGTTTAATTATGTTATTATTAATCCAATTTTATTCATTTGTATCAAATTCATGTTGACTTTTTATATTAAAACTTTCTAAACTTATGAACATGTTCTCTTTGGAAAACCACTTTTTTATGACCACTCCGGGTTTAGTTTTATTTTAAATTTTAATATTCTGTTAATTTAATTTATAAAAATGGATTAATTATTTATTGAAAATAATATTTAATATCATATAATAAGGCAAACTAAATTTTCAGTCAAAATAAAATGTAAAAACAGTAAAAATTTATTACTGCAATTATGGTTAAAATTGGTTTTCAATGAGTTAAACAAAAAATATGTGTGTTAAAATGACATTAAAAATTATCCACATACAATGTAACGTTAATATTTTGTCCTTATATATTATAATATTTTATAATTATACATTTTTGAGCCTCTTGTCATCTGTAAAACATAGGAATACCTTTTTATTTCCAAAAAAAATAAAGTGTGTCCTCTCACACACTTCTTAAAGGGGACCCAATATCCACTCTACTTCACACTTACAGGACCTTATTTTCATCCAATAACTACCAATATAAATTATATTATTATCTAAAAATTTCCTAGTGGATATATTTTTAATATTAAACCCTCATAATAATTCTTAAGGTATAAACATAAATATGTTCTCTAAAGAAGAGGTACAATTCTTAACTATGCCTTTTTTTCTTCTTCTTCGAATTCTTTATAAATATTATTAAAATGTTATGATATAATGAAATAAGTATCTGACATATAATTATATTTTATTATGTTAATTTCATAACCACTATCCATCTCCTACTCCATCAAATAAGAAATGAAATCCTCGGTCTTGTGTACGGTGGACTACCGCCACACGAACCGATGTAATTCGTTTTCCATCATCACCTATCACGGCATGAGATAATGATTGATTTAATATTTATATTATTTATTTATGAAATATTTATACTATTTTAATTAGAATATCACATATACCTTCTTACCTTCCAATCCATTGGAAAATGATAATGTCACCCATGCATACGTGGGGACTACCACCTCTTCAAAGCGATTGATTTTTTTCATTTAATTCTTACATGGATAGTAGTAAAGATATATTTTGTGAATATACGTTATATATATGATATAAAAATGTTTTGTTAAAGGTGAATTAACATTTTCCTCTCTTTTATTCCATCTATCAAGAAAATGGAAATAGTGTTCACGCATACGTACAACCCACTATCTCCCTGAATAGTGTAATTAATTTTCTAACTAAAAAATTTATAGTTCATCCTAAATAAATTTATAATGAATATATGTCTTATTTAAATAATTTTTAATATTTTTTATATTGTTTAATATTGATAAAATTAAAAGGATCAAAGTACCAAACCAAAAAATACATGAAAACAAATCAGTTAGTACCTAAAACAAGATTTTTAAAAGGAATTATTAATAAACAGGTAATAAAGGATATAAGTAAATCAGATATGGTATGATGTATATGATTATTGACTTTTAATATATATGTATATATTTTTATTTATATATAAATATAACATATATTTATTATACATAATGTTTAAAATTCTATAAAGGATGTTGAGACTTGAGGTAAGGGGTTTTTGTCTCATTTGTATTTTCATGGGACACATTCCATATTACCAATTATTTATTCTGTCTAATGTATATACATACCATGAATTTATTTTATGATCATTCTCATGAAAATTATGGGATATAAACATCTCTTTAAGTTAATTCAATTCCTCTGTCCTATAAATAAATTGTTTTCAAAGTGGTAAAAGTTGTTTGTTACAATCTCATTGTTTATTGGGATTGTTTATGATTATGTTTCAAATGATGAAATATTATTATACACCTCTCAAGAAAATCAAGTAATTTATTATCTGTTGGTTATTTCTAGAGAACAATTTTCTCCATTTAATTTTAATCTCTTAAATAAGTAAATAAACCAAAATAATGTTTTAAAAAATTGACTATATTTCTCTCCTCAATTGAAAATCCTTTTCTTCAATGTCTTTGTTTTCTGAAAAAAATTTAAGGAAAATTTATAATATTATGCAATGAATTTTTAATGTCATTTTTACCCATGTTTTAATTTTTTTTAAAAATTATTGAAATTTAATCTTCATTTCATTTTATGAATGACGTACTTTTTACTTTTTACAAAAAATATGAAAGTAATATTTTTTTACATGTTTAGAGTGAACTGAATTTTCCATCATCATTACCAGTCAATGATTCAAAATATCCATTAGAAGTTTCAAATTTTATTTTCAAGTAAAAAAATTTCCTTATTATTTTCAATGTTTTTATATTTTAAATATATGATTTTAAAATAGAAATGTTATTTTATTCATTAAATATTCCAAGTGGTATTTGAAAATAGTTTTCCATCTATGATAACAACCTTTGATGTCGCATAAGATTTGTTAGAGATATGATCCAATTATACCATCTGTATTATTTTTATAGATGGTATACATTTATCATGACAATATGGTTATGAAACTCATTATTTTTCTATGCTTTACTCTATAATAAAAATATGCAATTCTTATGAAATCAGTTTCTTCTACATGGGATATTCTATGATGAAATCTTTTTGAAACCCATTTTTTCATGGTTTATGATATGATTAATGTTTTATGATATTTTGGAACACATTTGTATGGTTTTAATTATAGGATAGGTATGACATATACCCCCTACAATGCATTTGGTAATTATTTATATATCAAGAGATAAATAGAACTATAATAGAGAGTGAACCCAGTTTAGTAAGGAACTTGGTCCATTGTGATAGTCTTGGGAGTGAACCATGACTACTATGATGGTTTGGGGAGTGGAAAAATACACTATTATAGCCTTGTAAATTTTCCTTAACAAGTAAGTAAATTATTTTATATTCTTATGTGTATGCCACAAATCCATGTATTATTCGTATTGTATGCTCTGATGGATTATGGCCTATGGTTCTTATGATTCATGTCTTTTGAACCGCCAAGAATAATGCCATGACTCAAGGTTATTGTCATTGAGATGAAAGTTATGGTTTTAAAAATTAATTCTCATGTTATCGTACCCTTATTATTATATTATACTTATGTGATCATTGATATCTCTCATATTTACACTTACTATGCATCATAGATCACCCTTTATTTTAGTTTTTTTTACCCAGGTATGATGAAAGGTTTTATGTATGATATATAAAATAATGGTTCTAGTTATAAATAACATAGTGGGAGATGATTTATTACACTGATGAACTGGTTGTTTATGTATCCAAGTTTTCAAATGCACTAGAACTATATGATTCATGCATGTATCATTATGTTATGAAATGAATATCCATCTAGTAATATGTAATATATTTTTATTAAATGTATGGGTTGATATTGTTGGTATTGGATAAAATTAAGGATTCAAATAATTGGGAATACTCTCTTGTTAGAATTGGGAATCATGGATATCCACCTAAGGGCTTCATGAGAAATGGGCTTACACTAGGAATAGAGGAAATAGTATGGCCTAGGAGGTGTAGTTTCTTATAGAGTTCTTTAAAAGGTATCAATTATAGTCCAATGGTAATAATTCCAGACTAATTTAGTTGGTATTAAAGGATTGTTTAATTAATCCTTCGTAATCTTGGATGATAATACTTAGTTTGATCCTTATGGATATGTAACATTATAAGTCTAAGGATAAGACAAATTTTAGGAAATTTTCCTTGAATTTTGGTTAAGGATATGGAAAGTTGTTTTTATAAAATTACATCTGTATTTGGACACTAAAAGTGGACGTGTCTCTAGAAATATTGTAATAAGGCGTAATAACACTAAAATAGTGGATTGAGATTTGAATCGATCATCACCTAGTGTATGACAATGGGCCTTACTGCACACCAAGTTTGAAACTCCTAAGGAATATGTTTTGTTTATTCAAAAACTATTTAAAACCTTCATGAAGGATTTGAATAATGACCATGAATGACTTAGTTTAAGCCTATGTTCTAATATAATGAGTATAATGTGTCATGATTTAGAGTCCCTGTAATTTATTATTCATGTTTATGGGGTTTCCATTTTGATTATTGTTACTCATAATATGATTTTTAGTTTTATTCAATGGATGGAACATTAAAATATTATGCTAATGCTGATTGTGATGGATAATGAAATGATTTTCCTCTTGAGAAACAAAATGTTAAGGGATTTGGGAAAAAAATCTCATTTCTATGCCCAAATAACTTTCTCAAGCTATGAATCATGCTATGTTTTAAAACAAGAAAAGGAGGGAACAATGTTCTTTTCTGTCCATCATGAGGCAATTTAACCCCTATTTTAGTGGGTCTATTAATCTACTAGTTTTTAGTAAATGGATTAATAGCAATGAAAATATATTTTATATTATCCAATTTTTGGAACATAAAAAAGTAATTTTCCTATCTATTCTTTGAAAGATGAAGCAGATCAATAGTGGAACTTATCAAGAATATAAGGAAACAAGTTGAAATCGAATGCATGGACTGGAATACGTGTAATATATTATTTCATAATAAGCGATTTCCCTATATTCTTCATTTGAAAATGGAGAAGGAATATCTGGTGCTAAAATAAAGGGATGATGAATTTGTTGGTACATATGAGGAAAACATTATAGGATTTTATATGTAAGATTCTAGTATTATCATTCAAACTGATTGTAAGTTAGATCTATTATCCAATGGCTTAAAACCAAGTCTCTAAAGGGTGTTATAAATAAGGTTCTTTAGTAGTTATGAATAAATCTTTCAATGTTCTATCAAGGTAGAAATTGATATTGGAGTTACCCATTAATCTCATGGGTTTGATAAGAAAATAAAGAAATAATTTAAATGATAATCTAAAAACCATGGAGAAAATATGTCAAGCTTTCCTTCGTTCTTGAATTGTGGATGGAATCACGGAGAAAATTTTCTAAAGGTTAATTTTAAATGTTTTATTTGTGTAATGGAAGGTCAATGGGAAATCAAATCCCAGAGTAATGGGAAGAAGATATCTAATGATGAAAGTATAGATAAATATCCATTTAATAGACAAACCACACTCCACTATTTCAAATGTAAAGATTATGGGCATTATACTAACCAATTCCCAAATATGAATGTTATTGACGATGATTGACGTTAACAACCAAGGATGAAAAGAGAAAATGGTAAATCTCATGAAATCACTTTTTCTAATGAGCGATGTGATAATGACACATTGAAAGGTACACTTTCTATCCACTCTAGAATTGTTAATATATTATTTGACTCTAGATATACACACTTTTTATATATGAATAATTTTATCAGGGTATCTAAATTCTACACCAACGGTTTGATGTTGAATTACTTGTGAAGAAAATTAATGACATGATGACCACATCTCAAGTCTATGATTATTCTCCAATTGAAGTTTGTGGAAATGTGCTTCTGGAAAATCTTATTATTCTCACTTTGGTATAAATTTTGGTTATCTTATTAATGGATTAGATTTCTCTACATAAATCCCACAATTATTTGAAAGGAAGGAAATTCCCTTTTCATATTGAAAACTAAATTATGATCTTATATAAATATGATGATAAACTTGAACTTCATATGGAGATCACACCCATTATGTGGGTCCTGATTCACATTCTAAAGGGGTTTTTATATTAGAGGGTTGGGGAGAAACTCAATATCGATGACATGCCTATTGTTTGAAATTTTATTATGTCTTTTGGAATAATTACCTAGTTCTCCATAGAATCATAAAATTATATACTCAATAAAACTAATTATCAGTGCTACACCTATTTTAAATACTATACATTGAATTTTCATACCTGAGTTATAGGATTATAAAAAGAAAATGTAGGAGAATTTTGATGGGGTACTCATTTTTTCATGTGTTTCACCTTGGGGTGCACATATGATTTTTTTAACAAGAAAGATGGGTCGATGTGACCCTAAATTGATTATCATGAACTGAAAAAGATATCAATAAAGAACATGGATCCACTAACCTATATTTATGATTTTTTTACTGATTGGTAGGGGTCAATAATTGTATAAGATTTAACATCATTTTTTATATCATCATTTGAGGGTTAAAAAGGAAGATATACCCAAGATATTATTCTAAGAAAGGTAACGAAACTATGAATATATAGTGATGTAATTTGGTCTCACTACTTATTTTAAAATCTTCATGGATTTAATGAATATATTATATAGATATTACATTGATCGGTTTGTGGTGGTCTATGTTGATAATACACTTTTTTTAAAGTATAAGTAATAGCATGAAGATAATTAGATAATTGTATGGAAGAATATAAAGAATAAGTAATTGTATATATAATTTTCAAGGATTGAATTTTGGATCAAAAAAATTAATTTTTGGGTCATATAATCTCAAGTGAGGGTATGTATGTGGATCCATTAAAGAAAGAAGAAATTAAATGTGTTCCCAGAAAATCCGCAATGACTAAGATCCATATTTTTTGTTTTGGATAGATATTATTGACACTTTGTGTAAAATTTACCATGGTTGTCCAATCCACTAACCAACTTAACACAGAAGGTAGCTACTTTATTTTAGATATAATAATGTGAAAAGAATTACATGAAAATAATGAAGGGTTTTTCAATGAACCTGTACTTACATCACCCTACAGTGGATAAGGGTTTGTAATCTATAGTGATGAATCGAAGAACATATCGGTATGTGTCCTCATGAAGATTAATAATGTTATATCTTATGCCTCAAAAAAATCATGAAAAAAATTTCCCAACTCATGATTTTGAGTTAACTATTGTTTTTTTGTAGAAAAGATATAGAGGTATTATCATTATGGATAAAATTTTAATATATATTCTAATTATAATTTTTTAAAAGTGTATATTTAGAAAAAAAAGGTTGATCATGTGCTAGATGAAATAGTTAGATCTGATTAAATATTATGACTTCTCAACACATTATCTTTATAATTGAACAAGGTTGTTGATGCTTTGAGTCAAAAGGATCAGGCTATAGAATTTATGATGGGGATAAATATTTATCCAATATTAATATATATTTAAAGTTTGGATTTGGAAATATTAAACGATGGGGGTAGAATATTATCTTTCTCAAATAAGTGTTCAATCAAAAATCCAAGTCATGATAAAGTGGTGGAGAAAGAAGATGTAGTTTTATAGTATAAGGTGAGAAATTTTCATGATTTAATCATTGATTTTGATGGAATGATAAGATTCTGGAACTGTGTATATGTATCATCAGCACTAGATTCAACGAAAGAGATGTTAGATAAATCTCATCGTTCTCTATTATATATTTATCATGGATATATAAATATTTATATATTTTTGAAAGAGTATTTCTGGTAGGAAAACATGAAGACATATTTTGTAGAGTTTGTATCTCTATGTTTGGTATATTAGAATGTTAAGGCTAAGAGACAAAGTTATAATGTGATGATAAAACCACTACCCATACACAAATGTAAATGAGAAAACATCACCATGGATTTTTTTCATCAGACTCCCCCAAATGTAATAAGGGTAAAATACTATATGGGTTATAGTCGATCTCCATATAAATTAGGCACTCGTTGTTGCAATAATAGAATATTTTTCTCTAGATCTACTTTATGGTCTATACGTTACGAAAGTGGTAAGGATATATTTATTATCATGTTATATTATATTAGATTAGGATCTAAGTTTTACCTCATATTTTTAACACCCCAAGTATTTACAAATTAATTTAATATAGAATGAAATGCATGCAACACTAAGTCTCAGTGAAACAACACATTTAAAAAAAATATATTTATAACCTAGCCATACACAAAATATTTACACACATATGAATTGAATTTCAAAAAATAGACATAAACGGTTGCAATCAGTAAAATTTTTAGATTCTAATAGGATCAACTTAATTTTTGGTGAATAGTAACTTGACCCATTAGAATAGTAATGTTACCCTTATGAATAGAAATATGACCGCTATGAACATAAAATCAACCAAAATAATAAGTAACATCACCTATGAATGTATAAATAAAATTTATGGGCTTTATAAGTTACAATATGATCATATTATAAGTAAATAAATATTTTTAAAAAATTATTAATTAATTCATATATATTTAATCATATTTTTATGATTAATATAATAATTTAAAAGAAAATTTATTTTCATAAAATTTAATAATAAATTAATATTTTATTTTATTATGGTTATAATATAATTTATAATACCTAGACTAATTTATCAAGGTTTCATAAAATTAATTATAGTCTCAAAATTGTTATTTATCAACTGAATTGTGATTATATTTAAAAATTAATTTTATCATATTTAGAAATATATTTTTCTAAAATGAAGTTACTTTTGGAATTATAAACATCAAAAAATGTTTGGGGTGAATTTTTGGGATTTTTCTGAAATGCATTAATTTTTTGTGAATAGTGAAATATAGTAATTTATTAAATAAGCCAAATACATGAATTATTGAGTTTTGGATGATGTTCTACTGAGTTAATCACCCTTGGTTCAAAATCACATGCACTAATTACTATATTTAGTCTCAATAACCAACACTATTTCTTTTCTTGAGAAAAATAATAAAATAATGATTAAAATAATGGAAACCCCCCTCTCATCCACTATAAATACCACCCCTAAACCCCTATTCTCCTCACATATCTCAAGATTTTTTCCTTACCCAATTTAAACCCAATACTATTCCCAAACTCTTACCCATGTCTAAGACCTTTTGTTCTCACCAAAATTCATAAACAAAGGTCCTTAAGTATGATCTCAAGGAGAACAGATCAAGAGGTAAAAATCCTATTTCATTTTCTTTTTATTTTATTTTAGATTATTTTTATTTTCTTGTACTATATTACCCTCCTCTTATGAAAGAGAAATGAAAACTCAAATATCATATATATAATGTAATTTTATCATGTTTATAGAAAAATTCATCCTCACACTTCTTCTCCTCTCTCTCTTATTCTAAAAATAAAAACATCGTCCCTAATGTGTCGATTTAACAACATCATGGATAATGTGTTTTCAATTTCCATTACTAAATTTTAGGATTCTAAAAATACCATTTTAATGGTATAAAAATATTTTAATCTGTATGTTATAACGTATTTTTTATTTTTTAATCAACATATATATATATATTATTAAATTATATAACAAAACTAGTTCGTGATTGTCAAAGAACTGCAAAAATGATCTAAATGAATATCATTAATGTTTTCTCTAATGATTAATCATAATATATAAAAATAGAATTATTCATGGTATAATTTAATATTTTGAAAACATATTAATTCCATTTCATTATACTTATATAGTTTTATTTTCATACAATAATAAAATCCAATACGAACCGACCATATAAACCATGTAAAGCACGCACCTGAAACAATGTAAATAACAAAGTATTATTAACAAATGATTAGAATTATGTCATAAAATGAACATAAACAGTGTTATAAACATGAATATATTTCTGGAAAATATTAATATCAATATTTTAACAATTATACATGAGGTTTAAACACATTTTATGTAAGATGAACCTGAGGTAAGGTAATTCTTAACCCTATTTTCAATTATTTGGGTTAACCTTCTACCTCATTGATTATGTGGTAGTAAGATTATTTGTGTAATAAATTTGGTTTATATTATGTTTATGTTATGTTTATTTATTGTGTATACACATATTCCTTTCATTCTATTAATTCTCAGTTCGATTGTATGATATTTTTAAGGGACTTTTCAGTAAAAATACTCTTTTAAATTTTTATTTTACAAAATTAAAAAGAAATGTTTTTATGAAGTTATTCATTTTTCATTATTATATTATGAATATTTTAAATTTCTAATGATGTTATTTGGGACCTATATCTCACTTTAATTCATTTGGTATGTGTATGTTGGAGGTCATCCATATGGTTACTCTAAGTTTAACTACGATGGTTACACCATAAGGTTGTCATGATGATGACATTGTAAGGTAGTCATGAGGGTTACGAATCATTAGGTAGTCATGAGGGTTAAAATATTATGTAAGTAATCCCCCAAGATACCTTTATTTTTTTTATTTATGTTTTCTATGGAAATATCATGTTTCAAAAAGTAAGTATATGTTACTTTATGTGTGAGAAGTATTTCTTTTCAAAAAAGATTTCAAATGTTTACAAGTATTCATGGAATTATAGTTTCTCTCATTTTTTTATATCCATTAATATGTTTTTTTGTTCTCATACCATGTTTGAAATATTTTTTATAGGGTTTATGTATGGTTATGAGAAAAATATAATCCAATATTATTGTTATGAAGACTTTTCATAAAAATATTTCATGATTTTATTTTAAAAAAATAGATTTAGTTTTAGTTTTACCAACATTGAATGATTGTGGGTTGATATGTATGATTTATTTTTTAATATTATAAAACTCTAAACTGAAAACATATTTGGGAATGTAAAAGAAAAATTCTAAAGTAATTTAATAGATTATCTATTGTTTAAGTTCGGGTCCTTATTGTTGGTATCTGAGAACAGTTTATATAACCTTAGTGGTTTGATAGTGTAAATAGAATACCAAAAGTGACTTTTACATTATATTTATATAATTTTAATATTACCATGTTTTTTCATATATGATAAGTTTTTTTTAATGATTTTTCATTGAATAAATAGGGAAGGTGAAGTAGGAAGGAACCTAGGGGATGATAGCTTTCTGAATCAGTAACTTAGAATGGTTGGAATTGGAACCAAGCAGTTTGTGACAATAATGGTTTATCTAAAATATGAAATAAACTGCATTTTAATCTATACAAGAGAATAAGTAGAGTTACCAAAAAGTAACATGGGGATAAAAAACATTTTATGAGGCGGAAACCTCTTTATTTCAGTGGATCTTCTATCCCAATAGAAGATGAAGGTTGGATTAAGTCCCTTGAAAGGATATTCTATGTCATGGGGTCTTCATATACTCAAAAGGTTAATATTTCCATTTATCATTTTGAAGGTGAATATAAATAGTGATGGTCAATGGTCAAGAATATCTGGTATATCAAGAAGATTGATTCCTTAAAATTGGAAAAATTTAAGAATCTATTCCTTGAAAAATACTTTCCCAAGGTGGTTCGACATAGGATGGAAAAGAAATTCCTTGAATTGATGAAAAGTGAAGAGGATTCAGTGGCCATGCCCGATGAAAACTTCATCCGACTAGAAAAGAACACTTTAAATATTATTCGGGATCTTGATTGAAAAATCAACCATTTTTACTCAATATTGAGTCCAAGATATCCAAGGGAATTTTCTTCATATGAATTCAAAATTTATGAGAAAATATTCCAATGTGATGAGAGGATAGAAATTGAGTTTGTTGATGATCATGTTTAATTTTACAAAAATAAAAAGAAGAGGTACATATGTAAAGTGATGGGTAAGAATCAATCAATGAAATCCGTAGGTAAGAATGTTTAGATTATACTTTTTGAAATTGTGGTAAAAATCACCTAGGAGAATGCCTTACTAAAAATGGGAAGTGTTTTCAATGTGGAAAGTTTGGACATATGGACTATGATTGTAATGAAAGTGATCCAAATATTAATATTAATAAGAAAAATATAAAGTATTTAAAATGTGTTGAGACGAGTAATTATGCAAATACTTGGCCAAAGAAATATTTGAATGATGTAATGAAGCTAGATTATATATAGGAAGGATTAGTGATGTCCTTTGAGACAACATCAGCAGATGTCGTTCCATCTAATGAAGTGGTATCAGGCACTTTATTTGTTTAATCATATTTTTCTAATGTCTTGTTTGATACGGGGTCTATATATTCCTTAATTTTTGATAAATTTTCTACTAAATTGGGAATTTCACATCAGGAAATGAAAGTGAAAGTTATGGTAAAAACACTATGGGTAATTCTTATAGAAAAAAAATTTATAAAAATCTTCTTGTTATTATATATAGAAATTCATTACTTCCAAACCATGTTGTTTTTACATTAGTAGAGTTTTATGTCATTTTGGGTATGAATTTTCTTTCTATTTATCATGCTAAGATTGATTGTAGAGCTAAAGAAGCTATTTTCTAGAAGGATTTTTAGTTTTTATACATGAGTGAACCCATAAAATTGATAACATATCAGGAAGTTGTGAAACTATTAAAATATTCAAATAAAAGTTATCTTTCTCATATTATTGAAAATAAGAGAATATTTGAGACTAATGATATGCTAGTGGTAAATGAATTCCTGGATATTTTTCCTGATGAGTTTCATAGTGTTATACCTGATCAAAAATTTGAATATACTATTAAATTAGTTTCTTATGCTATGCTAATTTCAAAAAACCCTTGTCAAATGGATCAAGGGTAAGTTCCTGAATTTAAAAATAAGTTTTAGGAGTTTCCTGATAATGGAATCATTCATCCTAGCACTTCACCATGGGGTGCTCCTATTTTATTTGTTAAAAATAAAGATGGTTCTATGAGAATTTTTATTCATTATAGAGCTTTTAATAACATTACTATAAATAATAAGTATCATTTACCTCATATCAATGACTTGTTTGATCAGATATACAAAGATTAGTATATTTTCATGATTTAATTGAGATTCGGGTACTATCAGCTTAAGGTGAAGGAGGATGAAATCCCAAAAATTTATTTTTGAATAAGATATGGGCATTATGAATTTGTTGTTATGACCTTTGGTTCAAAAATTTACCCAGATATATATATGTATCTTATGAAATAATATTATATGAATATTTGAATAAGTTTTTTTTTCTATTGATGATATTTTTCTCTTTTAAAAAAATATTAGGACCATAAAAACATTTAATGATTTTTTTGTAAACTCTCTAAGAAAATATGTTATACAAATAATTTAGGAAATGATATTTTTGGTTTCAACATGTTTATTTTCTTGGGAACAATCTAAATAAGGATGGAATAATAGTTGATCATGCCAAAAAAAGTGGTTGATGAATGGAAAATACCTACAAATGTCATGGAGATTCATAGTTTTCTTGGATTATTATTTTAATAATTATGGTTTGTTAAAAACCATGCACGGTTATCTAGTTATCTAACTAATCTAAGACAAAAAGGGGTTAAATATATATATACAGAAGAATCTGATGTTTGGTTTCAAGAAATGAAAAATAGATTGGAGAATTCTCCAGTTTTGGCCATGCTTTCCAGAAATAGAGAATTTTTCATCTACAGTGATGCTTCAATAAAGGGACGTGGTTGTCATCTGAAGCATAATGATAATGTAATTTATAATACTTCAAGACAACTAAAACATCCTGAGTTAAATTACCCCTCAAATGATTTGGAATTAGAATCTAGGGTTTTATCTTTAAAAATATGGAGTCATCATTTATATAAATACAAATGTTAAATATATATTAACCATAAAAGTACGAAGTATACATTCACTCTGAAGGAATGAAATATGTGGAAGAGAATTTTTCCTAAACTGATAAAGGATTATGATTACCTGATCAATTATTATCTTGTAATATCAAAAAAATTGGTTGATTCCTTGAATATAAAACATCATGCATTATTAATAGTGTAACATTTAGAGATTTTCCCCTTGATTAATAATTTGAGTAATTTCATCTCGGAGGTTGTTGGTGCAAGAAATTCAAATTTTTTGTTTCAATTGTCAGTGCAGTCGTCTTTATCAGAAATAATTAAGCAAGAGAAAAAGGAAGACTGTGAGTTACCAAAATAGGTATGAATTGTTAAAAGGGTAAGTTTCCATAATATAACATAGATAAATGTTGTTTTTTAATATTTGTAAAGAGATTATTTGTTCTTTATATTTCCAAGATGAATAAAGAATTTTTGTGTAAAGTTCATAGTTCTCTATTTTGAATTCATCCTAGTAGTACTAAGATGTTTATGGACCTTCAAGAGTTTTACTTGTGGGATTTAATGAAAAGGGATGTTGTATATTTTACCATGAAATGTTTAACATGTCAACAGTTTAATGAAGAGTGAAAACTACCTAAGGTGATGCTTCAGCCTTTGCTAGTTCAAGAGTTGAAATGGGAAAATATATCTATGGACTTTGTAGTGGGACTTCCAAAGACTTATCGAGGTAACAACGTGATTTGGGTTCTTATTGATCGACTGACTAAATATTTACATTTACTTCCTATTAGAGTTAAGTTTTCTTCAAATCAGCATTCTCGACTGTACCTCAAGAAGATTGTCTGGTTACATGTACTTCCTCTTTCCATTGAATCTGAATATGATCTGAGGATCACATATAACTTTTTGAAGGACCTTCAAAAGTCATTGGGCAATGGATTAAATTTAATCATATCCTTTCATCCTCAATTTGATTGAAAATCAGGGTGAACTATTCAGAAATTGAAGGATATTCTTTGAGATTATACAATGGACTAAGAGGGAAGTTGGGATCAACATCTTTCTTTAGTTGAGTTTTTTTATAATAATAGTTTTCATTCTAGTATACAGATGGATCCTTTTTAGGCATTATATGGGAATTAGTTTCGAACTCTAGTTTTTTGGGATGATTTTAGGGAATGTATTTTTATGGGACCAGAATTAGTATGGAAAGTAACGTAGAAAGTAAAGATGATCCAGCAACACATGAGGATAACTCAAAGGAGGAAGAAAATTTATGAAGATAACAAGAAGAAAGACTTTTCTTTCAAGGTAAGTGATCGTGTTTGTTTTTTGAATCTCACCATGAAAAAGTGTTATTTGTTTTAGTAAGAATGAAAATATATGTCCATGATTCATTGTACCTTTTGAAATCCTAGAGAATGTTGGACCAGCAACCTACCAAGTAGCTTTGCCTCAATATTTATCTCATGTGCGCAATATTTTTCATGTTTTGTTATTGAGAAAGTATGTACCAGATTTATCTAATTTTTCAATCCCATATGTAGTTCATTTAAAAGAGAACCATTCTTATAATGACAAACTTTTTAAAATTATTTACCATAGAGGGAAAGTATTATAGAATAAGGTAATGCACCATGTTAGGGTTTTATGGAGAAACCACATGGTTGAAGAAGCAATATGGGAATCTAAAAAATGCTATGTGGTAATAGTACCCCCACATGTTTATTAAGTAAATAAAAAAATTGTGAGGACACAATTTCTAGACGGTATGTAGAATGTAACGCCCCATGTATTTACAAATAAATTTAATATAGAATGAAATTCATGCAATACCGAGTATATATGAAATAACTCTTTATTAATTAAAGGATATAGTTATAACCTAGATGTTAAACATAATTTTTATGATTCAATGTGTTTTATTTCTAAAGGCATACATACACAATTTTGATCGGTAAGATATTTTTAGTTTGATGATATCAACATAAATTTTGGTGAATAGTAACATGACCCTTTGGAATAGTAATGTTACCCTTATGAATAATAAATCAACCAAATGAATATTAACCTCACTCATGAATGATTAAATAATATTTAGGAATATTTTAAGTGAAAATATGGTCAACATATAATTAAATAAATATTTTTACAAAATATATTCAATAACTCATAAATATTTAATTACAATTTTTTGATAAATTTAACAATTTAAATGAAAGCCTATTTTCATCAAATATAACCATAAATTATTATCATGGAAAATGTGTTTTCAATTTCTATTACCACCTTCATGGATGTTCATAAAATAATTTTAATGGTAGAAATAGATTTCAATTTGTATTATATAACATATTTTATGATCTATAATAAACATATATAAATAATATTAAATTTTATAACAAAATTATTTTTTGATTATCAAAAAACCACCAAAATGGTCTAAACGAATATCATTAAAGTTTTATTTAATGAATAATCATCATACAAAAAAATAGTTTATGGTATAATTTAATATTTTGTGAAGATATAAATACCATTACATTATACTTCTAGAGTTTCATTTCTATAGGACAAGAAAATTCAATACGAACAGACCACGAAAACTATGTAAAGAATGCACCAAAAATAGTGGAAATAACAAAATATTATTAATAAATATATGGAATGATGTTATAAAATGATAGTATTAAGTTTTATAAACATTAATATGTTTATTTAATATATTAATAACACTATTTTAACTGTTATACATGATGTTTGAACATGTTTTAAGTAATTATCTTCTCAGGGATGCGCCCGTAAGGGGCTCTCGTTCTAGGTTTTCTCTCTCTCGCTGCGACCGGCTCCTCCGCTGTGGATCTATGTTTTTCTTGTGCTTGGTGGGTTGGAGGTGGATCTATGCTGCTGTTCTGACGCTTCGCGGTCCTCGCTCTGGCGGTGAGATACTCTCGGGCGTCGGTGGTGGCTGGTTCTGGTCCATGGGTGTAAGACCGGTCTTGGTGACGACATACTCTCTAGAGCGCCCACAGATCAGATCTCGGCCACTGTCTGTTGTCCGGTGGGGTTTTATTCGCGTTTGAGGGCCGCGCTCACGCGTCGGCGGCTCTTCTGCCTCCTCCCAGGTGAGTTCGCTAGGATTTCTCTATGGTTGACATGGTTGGTTTGTCTGGTTGCGGCGGGTTCTTTCGTTCCTTGGGTGTTTTCTTTGTTTTTTTGTTTTGTGTTGTGTTTTGTGGCTGGATCTGGTGGTTTTGTGCCGAGGGTTTCTTCCTCGCTGATACCAGTGACGAGGGTTTCTTCCTTGTTGAAATCGGTGAAGGGTTCCACCGGCGGTGATGCTGTTTCTCGTCGCCGGTGCGGGTGATTGCGTGATGATGGGCATCGGTGATGATCACCGGCGTTTTGGTGTTGGGATGTTGTTTGAATGGTGTAGATCTATTGTTGTTTGACGACGTCGATGAATGAATATGGCCGGGTTCTCTTGCCAGCGACATGCTGTTTTTTGGTGAAGTTTTCCAGGGATGACCACGATGGTCACCGGTGATGACGACGACGGGAGCCAGTGCATCTCGTCGGTGTTCCGGTGAATGTGTGGCGCATGATAGTGGTTCAATTTGCATTTGGGTTGTTGGTTTTACGTGCGGTGCGTGGCGCGAGGTATGTCAGTTTTGTCTCAGGATTAGTTGACGGGCTTGATACGATCGTGGGCGCGTGATGATGATACGTGTTCGTAGATCGAGGCGGCTGGTGGTGACCTGATTTTGAAATTTGAAATGTGTTTTTCGTTTGGATGTGGAGAAGTGGTTTAAGGTATGTATGGGTACCAGAAACCCCTTAAACCATCTTCATAAAATGAAAAAAAATGATTTCCAGTAGAACATGTTTTAAGTAAGATTAACTAGTGGTAAGGGAATTTTTAACCCAATTTCCATTATTTGGATTAACTATATACTTCTTTGGTTATATGGTACTAAGATTAATTTTTTAATTAATTTTATTTATATTATGTATTTTTATGTGGATTTATAGTGTATACACATATTAATTTCATTCAATTAATTATCATTTCAATTATATGATATTTGAAAGGGACTTTTCTATAAAAATCCTTTTTTAAAATCATATTTGAAAAAAATAAAAAGAAATGTTTTTATGCAATTATTCATGTTTTATGATTATGTTATAGATCTTGGAAATTTTTTACAATGAAGGGTGGAACCTATATCTCCCTCCAATCCATTGGCTATGTGTATGTTGTAGGTCAGATTTATTGTTAATCCAAGTGTAACTGCGATGTTTACACCATAAGATGGTTGTGAGGGTTACATTATAAGGTAGCCGTGAGGTTTTCAAATCATAATGTAGTCGTAAGGTTTACAATATTAAGTAAATTATACCCCCAAGATACCTTTATGGTTTTATTTATTTTCTCTATGTAAATATCATGTTTCACAAAGTATATGATACTTTATGGTTGAGAAGTATGTCTTTGTGAAAATGATTTCATATGTTTATCAGTATTCATGGAATAATGATTTATCTCCTTATTTTTATATCCCTTACTATTATTTTTATACTTATCCCATGTATAATTTTTTTTCAGAGGTTTCAAGGATAGATAATATAAATAGATAATCCAAGATGAATGTTGTGAAGAATTTTCATGAAAATATTTCATGTTTTATTTTTTAAATGGGTATTGTTTTAGTTACACTGTAGAGACCCGTATCTTGACGTACATGGACATTACATTACTTTTGCGGAATACTTATTACATAACAAAAACACACACACAATGATCGTAATAGTTTAGTGTCTTTGGAAACTCGGAATATAATCTTCTAATCGTGGTGAAAGATCTTCAACATCTCCCACAAAGATCTTCCTTTTTTTTACCTAAAACCTTTCTTTATATCCTGGGGAAAAGAAAAAATAAAAGGGTGAGCTCAAATGCTCAGTAAGGGTAAACAAAAGAAATATCAATCACATCATATTCATAAGAACATAACATTTTGGAAATCTTAACCTGCAAAAGAGAGCATAATTTCATAACATGGGATAAATCATGGTAGTGAAATGTAATCACAATAATAATAACTTAAAACACGAAACTTTGTGTCATACACACATAATCATAGAGAATCATTTCTTGTTAGTCAAGACTCATTTCCAATACTATCTTAGTGGACAAAGTCCCTTTCGCAACCGAGTCACCCTCGTTTCAGTCCTGTTTCACTGAACCGGTATAACCTACTGTTCCAGCCATGTCTATCTCATGAGATATAAAATATTTACCCAATGCATTGGAGGGAGATATAGGTCCCACCCATCTCATAATGATACCATTCTTATGTGTGCCACAAAATCATAAACCATACATCATAGCATAACCCATGTAATAAAAATGGGATTCTTAAACATCGTGACATCATAAAACAATTCATATAAGGTAATGGAATTCATGAAAATATTCCCATCACAACATAATCAAATCCATGTAATAATAGATATAGAAACATAACCCTTTATTATCTTATATGGAAAATAATTTTGATAAAACACTTGAACTCCATTCTTGAGGAAAATATCCTTTCTGCTTCAAAAACACTTTTTCTTTCTTAACATGCCGTACAATTCTAAACTAAAAGAAGTTGATTAAAAATAATCTTGAAAACTTGTAAAGGATGCTTCTTTGAAATAATGTTTTAAAAATCCATTCATGCCTTATAAGTTAAAAAAACATTCTTCGTACTTTTGTCAAAAAAGTCAAAAAGTACCTCGTACGAAAAATGACAAAAGATTCCTTTCATATCTTTTACTAAAAACTCACCTAAGGGTAAAATTGGATTTAAAAAATTGTAGGTGGATGGAAATAATATTACATATTCAGGAAACATGGATGTGGATGATAAAATACACCCCAGTAAATACTAAAGTATAAACAATCTCTGATAAAAATGAGATTGTGATATTTCCCTTACCTTAGGTCTGATTTGCTTTGTAAGTGTCCGAACCTCCTGTATAATGATTTAAATAATGTCATTGACTTATTACAGAATCATATTCATTGTTATGATATCATATATGGTTCACTTATGACTTTATATTACATGTTCGTTTGTAAATTCCATGTTAAAGAGCGTTTTGGGTAAAATTGTTTCATTTGTCGTCCGTGTTTTGACTTGTAATTATTAATATGATTACTTAGATCATGATTACTTAATTCCAGAATATAAAACATGATTTATATATATATATTCAGAATATACATATATATAATAAATCAGTAAATGGAAAGAAATACACCGTTCATGGAGACGGTAGGCCGTACGTACGCATGAACACTGTTTTCTTTTCCTTATTGAGTTGAATGGAATTATGTAGATGACATACATATATATACACATAAATCCAGTATCATTATTATGTAATATATTTCATGATTACTTATTATATATACTTTATAATCATTCATGAATGGTTAAAGTGGAGAATAAATCTCATCGCGTCGTGGAGACGGTAGTCCGTACGTACGCACGAGCGATGATATCATTCCCATGGTTATTGAATTGAATTGGAGTGGATGATAAAATATATCAGAATAAATATGATGTTCTAATAATTATGTACAATTATTCTTTACACCATTATACCCATCCATGTAAGGTGGTGGTGGAAAATAGATTACACCACAGCGTGGAGACGGTATTCCGTACGTACGCATGCGCGGTGATTTCATTTTCCGTAGGATGGATAGATGGTGAAATAGTATTATTTAATACTTATAATAACATATCAGTATATGAGTGATACTGATGTTATTACTTCATAATGAAACAACCTAATAAGAAGAAGTGGAAGAAGAAATAAAGGTGAAAGAATTGGTAACGGAAATTACCTCTTCTTTGAAGCGCCTCTTTGAGACCTCCTCTTAGGGCACTAAAATTGGTCTTTTAGGAAGACCCGAACCTCTAGGATGTTTCTAGGGAAGTGGAGAAGAGAATTGGGCAGGGTTTTTCCGAGCGTGAAGGCTCAAAGTTGTGTGAGGAAGAGAGGTAGGAGGTGCCCTTTTATAAGGGAGGAGAGGGGCACCTTTGGAATAACTAAAAATATTATTTTATTATAAAGTCAAGTTCGGCTTTAAATAGCTCAAAATTGATTTATTTCGAGGCTAAGGTGGGGATGGGTCGAAATCCTCTCATCCAATAGAATTTAGACAAGTTTAGGTTCCTATTTTAACCTTATCATTTAGATTTAACATTAAGTTAAATAATTTTACTTTTACCGTGTCTTCTTGTGTTCTTACACTATAAGGTTAATAAACTTACTATAAGAAGCCAAACGAACCCCAAGTTGTTTATTATTAATATATATAACCTTATCTAAGTCATTTGGCCGAACCTTAGATTTTTAGGAATAAAATAACAATTAATAATATAATATTTGTTTTAAAAACTATTTTATGTCAATTTTGACACTATTTAGTAATTGATTTTTGTGAAAATAATAAAAGAATGATAAGTTCTAAAAAAGTTAATTAAATCAATACTAACATGTCATATTAACCTAGAAAATTAGTGTAATGCATAAAAAGTCTTAAATTACATTTATGTTGGTATTTATAACATCAATTATGTCAATATTTCATTAATAAAGTAATTACTGTATCATCTTTGTGTCATAAATAAATTAAATTATTTGATGTATAAAAATTACAAATAAAATACCATTATGTAGGAACTCTTTTTATCTTTCTAATTAACATTTAAAATCGAATTTACCTTATGTATAACCCTATATTAAAAATGTTTTAGTAAATAAACTTTGATTTTAACTCTTTTAACTCTTCTTTGAATTAAATAATAATAAATGTCCTAATCTAATCCAAGTGGGCCTAAATGGTCATATTTTATTCCTAAGCTTGTTTTTGGTCGAATTACACTTATCCAATAGAATTAGGACATGTGTTAGGGTAATAATAATATCATTTTTACCCTTAATTACCCTATTTACTTTTAACCGTGGTAAATAAAAGTAAAAAGTTACTATTCACCAAAAATTATTTTCATCTCATTGAACCACATTTTACTTACTGACATCAACCGTTTCTCTCGGATTTTTGAAATTCCACTCACAGAAGCGGTAAAATTAAGTTTTATGAAAAATTCAGTTTTTTTTAACTACCACTTAGTGGTTTCACTATTCATCAAAAATTGAAAGTTTTTAGAAAAATACCAAAAATTAGGCCTAAGCTATATTTGATATTATGAACTCAAAAATGATTTCTATTTTACCAAATTAAAAACATATCAGTTGCATTAATTAATTTAAAAATTAATTCCCGTCGTCAAAACAAATAGCGTGTTTTTAAGAGATAATAACTACCAAAAGATTGACACTTGTTTATGTCTGGTTTAAATGTGAAATTACATCCAATGACCAAAATTGTATTAAATTGTAAAAATATATTCTAAATATACTTTAAAACCACTCATATTAATAATTTATCACTATTAATTATTTCGATTGAAAAAGTTGTTTTTAATTAAAATTTAGTAATTTTCACTATTCATCAAAATATGAAAGTTATCCGAAAATCACCAAAATTTTACCCTAATCTAATTTCGATATTCCAAATCCATAAATGAAGTCCATTTTGAAAAAAAAATTACAAAATTTCATAAAGTGGTTATTACTATTCATAACGGCTAGTTTTAATAATATTTTAATAGCATATCGTTGTTTAGCGAAACTTGGTGTTGCGTACAACACACGCTATCGTGGAAGGTCGTGATTGCGTGTAATTCATGCCAGGTCAGAGATGTGTGTTGTGAAAGCTTCTTTTGGTGTAGCGTACAACACAATACATTAATGAAATTAAAAAGAATATTTTTCATAAAATCTCGGGGTGTTACATTCTACCCCTATAGCATCCCTCCATTTTATAACATAAACTTTCATTACATTACACAGAACTGAGGATCGTTAAGGTTTAGTGTCTTGGAAACAAGGATCATAATACATAAAAAAAACATAAAAACATTCTTCATAAACACTTGAAAGGCTTCTCCTTTAGTTCATCCTATGTTCATTATGCATCTCATAACCTGGGGACATACATCAAAAGAAAGGGTGAGCAGAAGGCCCAGTAAGGGAAACAAGAGAATCATTTTACAAGTGAACTTGAGATACTTCAATAAGGACATGAAAAGAACTTTAAGGCATGAGAAAGAAATCATGAGGTACATCATAATAAAAATAATCATTTTCCATAACTTGAAGATGTGGCTACAACATTTAATATTGACAATCGTTTCGTTTCACCAAGGTCCATCCCCAAGGTGTCGTTAAAAATTACCAAGGTTATTCACCAAGGCGTCGTTAAAATGGTCATCTCTAGAGATTAAGTCTTTACCCAATGCATTGGAGCGCTATCAGGGCGCACCCTTAAATTTTTCTTTATTTTCATGTGAGCCACATATATCATCATCAAACATTTCATAAATAACCCATATAGCATAAAACAAATGGGTTTCATTTCATAATCATAACGTTTCAAAAACTGCTTTAAAGACATGATCTTTACGGCACTTTAAACCCACGGAAAGGGAAGCAGGTCTCATGTATGTAAATCCCAGAATTTAGAATGGAACATTTTGATATATATGTGAATACCCTTGTAGAAATAAGAGCTTTGAGTATTCACTTTATAACATAAAATAATTTTTGAGAAAAGAGAGAGGCATTTTGAGACGAAAATTCTGCAGCATAACGGCTATGTTTCGGGGTTTTAGAAAACATTGAAAAGAGAGGGGACATGGTTCACCCACTCATAATGATCCATAAAACAGTAAGGGGACAGAATAAGAAGGATATATGGACATGGTAATGAAATTTGAAGGACATACCATTTGAAATGAAAAACATGGAAGGAAGACAAAATTTAGATTTCTCTTATGAAAATTCGGCAGCCTAACGGCGTCACTTAAACTTCAATAAAAAGAATTGACAAGATCAAATAGGGTCCCTCATCATATGATCATAAGAGATCAGTATGATAGATATAGAGATCATACCCCAACATAATAAAAAGGAACTTGAAAGACTTGACATGAAAATCGAACTTGAAAAATGAGAAGGGTGAAAGAATCACTTAAACATTCGGCAGCCTAACGGCGTCACTTAAACATTCATAAAACGAAATGATGAGAGTAAGAGGGGATCTCTCATCATATAAACATGCAAGGGCAGTAAGAGGAATATAAAAGAACATCCTCTCACATAAAAACAAGGAGCATAATAGGAATGACATAAAAGAGATTACATGAAAAGAAAGAGAGGGGTCGGATCCCTTACCTTAAAATGTGACTCTTGAAACTCAAAGGATTGGACCTTGAGGGATTGGGGGCACCTTGGGAGGACTCCTTGGAAGGTAAGAAGACCAGAACTTCGTTGGGGGAGAGTTGGGAGTGAAAACTAAGGGAGGAAAGGGTGGGTATTTATAGGGAAAGTGAGGGGACAAAGCATTAATGGCCAAAGGACACCTCACATGTGCTTTTCTCAAACCCATGTGATCTCCCTTGGAATTTATCATGGAGTTAGGCCAAATGGGGCCCCCAAAACAATTATTCATCACCCTTGGCCGGCCAACCCTCAAACGATCTCATGGAATCATCATGACATCATTATGATGTCATTAAACATACCGAATCCCTAAAACGGTATTTTTACTATTCACTGAAAATTCAACTTTCTCAGAATAATCCCAAAATTTCACCTTAACCAAATATCAATGCTCTGATTTCAAAAATGAAATCCATTTTATAAAAATATTTTTCTAAATATTTTTAATTTAATTTTTAAATAAAAACACTATTCATCAAAAATTCATTTTTTTCAGAAAAATCCCCAAAAATTACCTTAACATAATATCGATGCTCTGAGTTCAAAAATAAAGTCATTTTTATAAAAATAATTTTCTAATTATTTTTAATTAAATTTTTAATTAAAAAACACTATTCATCCGAAAAAACTAATACTTGATTAATAATTTATGAAACCGTTATTTACCCATTTTATTGAATCACATTACTTAACCAAGGTGTCTAAATTATATTAAAACTTTCTTTAAGTGAAAATTACTAATCCATTTGGTCACATTACTAATCCTAAGCGTAAAATCACTATTCATAATTTACTATTCATCAAAAATTAAGTTTATCTTATTAGACTCCAAATTCCTTAATGAACACTTTTGTAGAAGACCATTTTTTGAAAATCATTACACATCATTAGTTATTTAGGGTTTACATAAATATTTTAAAATATCCCTTTTTCAAAATTCATCAATAAAATACCTTCTAAAATTATCTAGGCATTTGAAATTTCACAAACATCACCAAAGGAAGAAATCTCAATTTATTCACCCGAGAGGATTACACAAGGAAACTAGGGTCTCATCACATAGCCCCTTATAACACTGGCATAAGACCTAAGTGTAAGGTGTGATATGGTTAGAGAATCTGAGGGAGTCTCAGATAACATTGCCCTAGTAGCAATCTCCACTAACTTGAACTTCTCCTGCAAGCGTTTTCGTTCAAGCATGACATGCTGGAGCTCGGCTTGGGCTTGGTCCAAAGCAAAGCCCACAGATGCTACCTCCTTCCCAAGCTCTGATAAGTGGGCTTCATAAGGGTTGAGTCTACTGGACGAAGCCATCGACTCCTCTTTCTGCATTAACCATTAACATCTTATTAAATCAATAAGAGTAAGTTAATATACTACTCAAAAAGATTGGGTCGTTACATTCTTCCCCCCTTAAGAAATTTCGTCCCCGAAATTTACACTTGAGGCCTAGTCGAAAAGGTGAGGGTACTTTTGCTTCATCGTTTCCTCAGGCTCCCAAGTCGCTTCTTCATATTTATGATTCCTCCACAACACTTTCACAAGGTGGGCAGTCTTGTTTCGTAGGACCTTGTCTCTACGGTCTAAGATCTCCACTGGCTGCTCTTCATAAGAGAGGTCATGTTCAAGTTGTACCACCTCTGGGTTCAGTACATGCGAAGGGTCGGGTATGTACTTCCTCAAGAGAGATACATGGAAGACATCATGAACTTGAGCTAGGTTCGGTGGAAGTGCTAGACGATAGGCCACTGCTCCTATGCGATCAAGGATTTCATAGGGGCCAATGTACCTAGGGCTGAGCTTCCCTTTCTTCCCAAACCGCATGACTCTCTTCCATGGAGAGATTCGAAGGAAGACTTTGTCACCCACCCCAAACTCCAAGTCTCTTCGACGATTGTCAGCATAGCTCTTCTGCCGACTCTGAGCAGCCCTTATGTGTTGTTGGATGGCATGAACCTGTTCTGTCATCTCTTGCACGAGATCAGGCCCAAGAAGCTTCCTCTCACCAGTTTCATCCCAACAAGTAGGAGTTCTACACCGGTTTCCATATAGAGCTTCATAGGGTGCCATCTGAATACTCGAATGGAAGCTGTTGTTATAGGAGAACTCCACTAATGGGAGGTGTTGATCCCATCCACCTTTAAATTCCATTGAGCACAATCTCAACATGTCTTCGAGTGTCTGAATAGTCCTTTCAGATTGGCCATCAGTTTGAGGATGATAGGCCGTACTAAAATTCAATTCAGTATTCAGAGCATGCTGAAGACTTCTCCAGAATTTTGATGTGAATCTTGGGTCACGATCAGATACGATGGATAGTGGTACCCCATGCAGCCTTACCACTTCCTTCACGTATATCTTGGCAAGCTGATCCAGAGAGAAATCTTCCCTAATAGAGATAAAATGGGCTGTCTTGGTGAGACGGTCCACAATAACCCATATCGCATTGTTTCCTTTGGATGTTTTTGGGAGACCAGTTACAAAGTCCATGGTGATATTATCCCACTTCCATACTGGTATGGGTAGCGGTTGTAATACCCCCTTAGGAAGTTGTCTTTCTGCCTTTACTTGCTGACACACCAGGCACCTTGTAGTGTAATCGGCAATCTCCCTCTTCATGTTATCCCACCAATAATGATCACGAAGGTCTCTATACATCTTAGTGCTTCCCGGATGTATAGAGAAAGTAGAGCTATGAGCTTCATCCATCAGTTCTTTCTTTATCTCCGGAATAGATGGAACACATAGTCTTGTACGAAATTTCAATACACCTTCTTGATCAATATTGAAATCAGGGAACTTCCCATCCTTTACAGCCTCGAACTTCTCCTGCAGCAAAGGATCTTCTTTTTGAGCCTTCTTGATCTTCTCTAGTAATGAAGGTTGAGAAATCATTTGGGATAGGGTTGATGATGTCCCTTTCCTTATAATTCCCATGTCCAGTTTTACTAGATCTTTAATCAAGGGATCTCCCAGGATCCTCATTGTTGCCAGAACAACAGGATCTTTCCTGCTTAACGCATCCGCGACTTTGTTTGCTCTTCCAGGGTGATAATGAATTGAACAATCATAGTCTTTAATAAGCTCCAACCATCTCCTTTGTCTCATGTTCAATTCTTTCTGAGTGAAAATATACTTTAGACTTTGGTGGTCAGTGTATATATCACATTTCTCCCCATAAAGATAGTGCCTCCATATTTTTAGAGCAAAAACAACTGCCGCCAGCTCTAGATCATGCGTAGGATAATTCTGCTCATGAATCTTCAACTGTCGAGATGCATAAGCAATTACTTTGTCATTTTGCATGAGGACGCACCCAAGCCCTTTCAGAGATGCATCGCTAAAAATAACGAATCCTTCTCCGATAGAGGGTAGTGTTAACACCGGTGCAGTAACCAATCTCTTCTTCAGCTCTTGGAAACTTTCCTCGCATTCCTTTGTCCAGATGAACTTAACCCCTTTTCGAGTCAACTTAGTTAGTGGATTAGAAAGCCGTGAAACGTTTTTCACAAACCTCCTATAATATCCCGCTAAGCCAAGGAAACTACGAATCTCAGTTACTGTTGTGGGTTGAGGCCACTCCTCCACAACCATTGTCTTTGCAGGGTCAACCGAGATTCCTTCATTGGTTACGATGTGCCCCAAGAAAGCCACTTGTTGTAACCAAAACTCACACTTGCTGAACTTCCCAAAGAGCCTCTCCTTCCGTAGAGTTTTCAAAACAACCCTCAGATGATCTTCATGCTCCTCACGACTTTTTGAATATATCAAAATATCATCAATAAAAACTACCACAAAGTTATCAAGGTAGTCCTTAAAGACTCTATTCATCAAATCCATGAAAATAGCAGGAGCATTAGTCAAGCCGAAAGGCATAACAGTAAACTCATAATGCCCATATCTTGATCGGAAGGCAGTCTTTGGAATATCTTCCTTCTTCACCCTCAGTTGATGATAACCAGATCGAAGGTCAATCTTAGAGAAGAATTGAGCCCCACGAAGTTGGTCAAATAAATCATCAATTCTTGGAAGAGGGTATCTGTTCTTCACTGTGATCCCGTTCAGTTCTCTATAATCAATGCATAGCCGCATTGATCCATCCTTCTTCTTCACAAAGAGAACTGGTGCTCCCCAAGGAGACACACTCGGTCGGATAAACCCCTTCTCCAACAAGTCTTGGAGTTGTTTCTTTAGCTCCTCTAGCTCCACATTTGCCATTCTATACGGAGTCTTTGATATCGGTTGAGACCTAGGTACGAGTTCAATGGAGAACTCTACCTCTCTTTCTGGGGGAGGTCCAGGTAACTCCTCAGGAAATACATCCATGTATTCCTGAACAATCGGAACATCTTCAATTTGTATGCTCCCTTTCCCTTCTTCCTCATCACCGATTAACTCCATAAAGAAAGCTATAGGAGGTGCTTCTAGATAGGGATCAGTTCGGGATATCTCTCCTCGGAAGATAACTATAGGTCGTTCATTCAAGACTACTGAGATTTCCTTACTTCTGCATTTGATCTTAGCATTATACTTTGAGAGCCAGTCCATCCCTAGTATAACGTCGAATTCCATCATGGGAATGACTACTAGATTTGCGATAAGATTGTGCTCACCAAAGTAAACACTAGAGTCTCTAAACACTTTTGATGCATGGAGAATCCCACTTGGAGTCTTGACTGACAACTCTACCTCAAGCAATTTGGGGATTGATTCTATATTCTTTGCAAACTTGGAAGAAATAAAGGAATGCGTAGAACCAGAATCAAATAAAGCACTTGCTAGTTTTGAGAGGACAACAAGAGTACCTGCTACCACATCGTTCGGGACGTCAACTTCAGCTGTTGTGATAGCGAAAGCACGACCTTGCTCTCTTGGCCTCTGCTGAGGTTGGTGGTGATTCCCCTCCACCGCCCTCGGATTGGGACATTGGTTAGCAAAGTGCCCAAGCTGTCCACACTTGAAGCATGTGACTTCGGGTAGGGCCAGAACCATCTTTCCTCTGTCGTTAGTGTTGGGAAGCTGAGGCTTCACCTCACTATGACAATTCCGAGCAATATGGCCTCCTCTTCCACACTTGTAGCACTTTCCACTTCCACTCAAGCAGTTCCCCAGATGATTCTTCCCACATTTATTGCATGTGGTAAGTTGTGTTTGCTTTCCACCTCTTCCCTGATCAAAAGACTTCCCTAAACTGGGCTCCAACGACCACTTCTTTTCATTTGGCTTATGAGACCACTGTGTCTCACCAAACTCCAGCTCGACTTTCATAGCACTTCGAACTATTTCTTCATAGCTATCATAGTCCCTGTTGGCTAGATTCTTCCGCAGATGAGGTCGTAGTCCGCCAAAGAATCTATCAACCTTCCCATTAGGGTCCATGACAAAGCTTGAGGTATAACGGGAAAGCCTTGTGAAGTTCATCTCGTAGCTTCCGACAGATTCGTTCTCCTTCTGCTTCAGCTCGAGAAACTCTTTCTCCATTTTCGTTCTCATGGAACGAGGGAAATACTTGTTAAAGAAAATCCCCCGAAATTCTTCCCACTCCATAGCTTCCATCTCTCCTCGTGGCTTCATGTTTTTGATCAGTGACCACCACTGATCAGCTTCTCCCTCCAGGCGGTAAACAGCAAGGGTGACCTTTTCTTGTTCCGAACAATGAAGTACAGAAAAGATCTTTTCAATGGAGCTTATCCATTGTTCCGCAACCAACGGGTCAGTAGATCCACTGAATGTTGGCGGTCGTTGACGCATGAAGGACTCAACAGAGTGTTGTTCCCTTCGTGGTGAAGTCGGCCTCTCAGCTTGATTCAAGTTATTACTCATAACTTGAGTCAGTTGGTTCATCATTCGCATGAATGTTTCCATTCCGGCTTCCATCGGAGGGTCGTCAGCACATGGTGCATTGCGGTCACCATCGGCACGGTTCCTCCTATTGCCCGCCATTTTCTAAAAGAATAAAACCTTAGTAAGAAACTTATTTCATTTATGAATCTTTTAACTAAGACTTCGTGCTTAGACAATAACAGTTCTCTATAATTCCTTCATAATGATTCATAAAAAGCATGTGATTAACCAAACATATCCCCCGGGAGTGTCGTAACCAAGAGTGCAGCAAGGCCCGTTATCGTGCACCAGTTCCCGTTCGAGTCTAGCTCAAAGCGGTGTTTTCGGGTTTTACCCCTATGTACATCTGTGCCAGAGCCGCCTCTACCTGCTCGTATCTAGACAGGGATGTATTTGTTTGATAAACCACTTACTCAATACTTACCAAAATACCAGGAAGTTTTCCTATATTTAAACTTTTCTATAGGGTTATTCCTAAAGTTTTTATATCCTAATTTCCACAAATAACTAAACCTCCCTCTGATACCAACTATAGCATCCCTCCATTTTATAACATAAACTTTCATTACATTACACAGAACTGAGGATCGTTAAGGTTTAGTGTCTTGGAAACAAGGATCATAATACATAAAAAAAACATAAAAACATTCTTCATAAACACTTGAAAGGCTTCTCCTTTAGTTCATCCTATGTTCATTATGCATCTCATAACCTGGGGACATACATCAAAAGAAAGGGTGAGCAGAAGGCCCAGTAAGGGAAACAAGAGAATCATTTTACAAGTGAACTTGAGATACTTCAATAAGGACATGAAAAGAACTTTAAGGCATGAGAAAGAAATCATGAGGTACATCATAATAAAAATAATCATTTTCCATAACTTGAAGATGTGGCTACAGCATTTAATATTGACAATCGTTTCGTTTCACCAAGGTCCATCCCCAAGGTGTCGTTAAAAATTACCAAGGTTATTCACCAAGGCGTCGTTAAAATGGTCATCTCTAGAGATTAAGTCTTTACCCAATGCATTGGAGCGCTATCAGGGCGCACCCTTAAATTTGTCTTTATTTTCATGTGAGCCACATATATCATCATCAAACATTTCATAAATAACCCATATAGCATAAAACAAATGGGTTTCATTTCATAATCATAACGTTTCAAAAACTGCTTTAAAGACATGATCTTTACGGCACTTTAAACCCACGGAAAGGGAAGCAGGTCTCATGTATGTAAATCCCAGAATTTAGAATGGAACATTTTGATATATATGTGAATACCCTTGTAGAAATAAGAGCTTTGAGTATTCACTTTATAACATAAAATAATTTTTGAGAAAAGAGAGAGGCATTTTGAGACGAAAATTCTGCAGCATAACGGCTATGTTTCGGGGTTTTAGAAAACATTGAAAAGAGAGGGGACATGGGTCACCCACTCATAATGATCCATAAAACAGTAAGGGGACAGAATAAGAAGGATATATGGACATGGTAATGAAATTTGAAGGACATACCATTTGAAATGAAAAACATGGAAGGAAGACAAAATTTAGATTTCTCTTATGAAAATTCGGCAGCCTAACGGCGTCACTTAAACTTCAATAAAAAGAATTGACAAGATCAAATAGGGTCCCTCATCATATGATCATAAGAGATCAGTATGATAGATATAGAGATCATACCCCAACATAATAAAAAGGAACTTGAAAGACTTGACATGAAAATCGAACTTGAAAAATGAGAAGGGTGAAAGAATCACTTAAACATTCGGCAGCCTAACGGCGTCACTTAAACATTCATAAAACGAAATGATGAGAGTAAGAGGGGATATCTCATCATATAAACATGAAAGGGCAGTAAGAGGAATATAAAAGAACATCCTCTCACATAAAAACAAGGAGCATAATAGGAATGACATAAAAGAGATTACATGAAAAGAAAGAGATGGGTCGGATCCCTTACCTTAAAATGTGACTCTTGAAACTCAAAGGATTGGACCTTGAGGGATTGGGGGCACCTTGGGAGGACTCCTTGGAAGGTAAGAAGACCAGAACTTCGTTGGGGGAGAGTTGGGAGTGAAAACTAAGGGAGGAAAGGGTGGGTATTTATAGGGAAAGTGAGGGGACAAAGCATTAATGGCCAAAGGACACCTCACATGTGCTTTTCTCAAACCCATGTGATCTCCCTTGGAATTTATCATGGAGTTAGGCCACATGGGGCCCCCAAAACAATTATTCATCACCCTTGGCCGGCCAACCCTCAAAAGATCTCATGGAATCATCATGACATCATTATGATGTCATTAAACATACCGAATCCCTAAAACGGTATTTTTACTATTCACTGAAAATTCAACTTTCTCAGAATAATCCCAAAATTTCACCTTAACCAAATATCAATGCTCTGATTTCAAAAATGAAATCCATTTTATAAAAATATTTTTCTAAATATTTTTAATTTAATTTTTAAATAAAAACACTATTCATCAAAAAATCATTTTTTTCAGAAAATTCCCCAAAAATTACCTTAACATAATATCGATGCTCTGAGTTCAAAAATAGTCATTTTTATAAAAATAATTTTCTAATTATTTTTAATTAAATTTTTAATTAAAAAACACTATTCATCCGAAAAAACTAATACTTGATTAATAATTTATGAAACCGTTATTTACCCATTTTATTGAATCACATTACTTAACCAAGGTGTCTAAATTATATTAAAACTTTCTTTAAGTGAAAATTACTAATCCATTTGGTCACATTACTAATCCTAAGCGTAAAATCACTATTCATAATTTACTATTCATCAAAAATTAAGTTTATCTTATTAGACTCCAAATTCCTTAATGAACACATTTGTAGAAGACCATTTTTTGAAAATCATTACACATCATTAGTTATTTAGGGTTTACATAAATATTTTAAAATATCCCTTTTTCAAAATTCATCAATAAAATACCTTCTAAAATTATCTAGGCATTTGAAATTTCACAAACATCACCAAAGGAAGAAATCTCAATTTATTCTCCCGAGAGGATTACACAAGGAAACTAGGGTCTCATCACATAGCCCCTTATAACACTGGCATAAGACCTAAGTGTAAGGTGTGATATGGTTAGAGAATCTGAGGGAGTCTCAGATAACATTGCCCTAGTAGCAATCTCCACTAACTTGAACTTCTCCTGCAAGCGTTTTCGTTCAAGCTTGACACGCTGGAGCTCGGCTTGGGCTTGGTCCAAAGCAAAGCCCACAGATGCTACCTCCTTCCCAAGCTCTGATAAGTGGGCTTCATAAGGGTTGAGTCTACTGGACGAAGCCATCGACTCCTCTTTCTGCATTAACCATTAACATCTTATTAAATCAATAAGAGTAAGTTAATATACTACTCAAAAAGATTGGGTCGTTACAACCCCCCCTTAAAATGAATTTCGCCCTCGAAATTCGTCGGGGTTATAAATGGTTTACTATTCGAAAGTTTCATTAATAGAAACCCACATCATAAAAAGGAATACCAAAACCAATTTTTAAAAACAAAAGTATGAAACGTAATGGTTACCCAAATAAACTAATCACTGGGTTTCCACATAGGTGAAAATATGGATATGGAAGAGAAATCTAACCATCATGTTCTGATGGAGAGTGGTAGAGAACATGGCTATGGAAAAAGCTAGCAATCACAAAGCCATAAATTTGTGATGACCTAAGGTACCATCTGATTAATCAGATATAAGAGCACTAGGACAACATTTTTGGTTTTCAAGATCGTTTCCCTAAAGTTGAAGAATTTGAATTAGAATAAATACTTACTTTATTTTGGTACAATATCACTGTTGTTCATGCCTTGAACAATTTCCACTTCATCTCTTAAATAAATAAAGTTGAATTTGTTATTCGTGAAGTGTTAGCAGATCATGTGATAGAATGACAGGTCATTCCATCTGTCTCAAACAAAAGGTTAGCAAAAGTTATTAAATATACATAAGTCATTCTATAGTGAGATTAATCATATATGGTTCCTAAAATGGACTTATACTTCATATATCATACTGCTTAATATAATAAAACTAGTTTCTACTAAACAGGGACTTCCTGTAGGCCAGTGGTAGGTGAAAAAGGCCAGTCGCACTTCGGTTGTGGGTTCGATTCCCACAGCCTTGTTCGATGCGATGGGCTATCGCCCGTCCTGCAGGTTGTCCTTTTTCTAAAACTATATTACTATAACATCCCATCAATAATATCGAAAAAACTTCTATCCTTAAAAAATGCTAACTTATGTCCAACATAATCCATTCCAATCTTTAGGCTTATCCATAATACTGCAGTCCATTCTCATAACATAGTGAAAACGATTACCAGATATTTAATACCATCGTTGATCCCCATATATCATAAGATATGTTTTTCTGGTCACATTCCAAACATTCAAAGTCCTTAATCATGTATTCTCTTGAATACCCATTGAACCTTATTGAAAACATGAGTGCTGTTAAAAGTTAACACTTTCCACATACCAAAATCCTCAAAATTCTATATACTTAAACCATGATATCACTTAGTCCTTATATCAATCATGAGCTCATGAATACTGTCAAACATTTCATTTTCTACTTATCCCTTCATTATGCGCATATCATCTATATTCCAAAAATATCTGAATATCCTTTAATGGATACTGGTACCATTAATCATACACTTTCCAAACTCAAGGAAAGACAACAGTGTAACATTCCTTAGATGTCTCTTTATTCCATAGTACCATGAGATTACTTATACAACATTACACATGATAAACATGTAATCATTCCACTACATTCTTAAACCATTGACCGAGCTTCAACAATTCTTTCATCTCACATATCATTTGTAGTCTCTTCATCATCATCAACATAAATACTACCCATACGACCATACTGATTCTCTTCATGAGACTTTACCTTAGGGCATTGGTTTTCATAATTCCCGTACATTCCACATTTAAAACATTTAACCATTGTTGATGTCGTAACAATACCATTATCCTCATCCATGGTGTTAACTGAACCTTTTCCTTTGCACTTACTGGCTTTGTGTCCTTCTTTTCCACACCCAAAGCATCTTCCAGTTCCTTTGAAACATTCTCCTTGATGCCTCTTCCCACATGATTTACATAGGGGAAATTGAACTTTCTTTTCTATATGATCATCATGAAACTCCATCTTTCTCTTATTAGCCGAGTCAGGAAACTTACCAAATTTTACTTTATTGATCATATTATGAGATTGCTGATTCGGCATAATAATGATGTTTGGACTTCTAAATCCCCTTTCATTTGGTTCCTCATGAAAAATATCATTCTATTGTCCATCATATCCTCCATTATCGTGAATCACCTTGTTTCCAGCCATTTTCTAAAACCCAAAAAGAATAGTGTTAGAGGCAAAAATCATAATAAAGGGGGAGTAACTTCAATATCTAACATCTTAGGTTAAATTCTAAGATCGTTACCATAGTTCTAGGACTATCCTATACGTATAATTATCCTTAGGGACATCCCTAGACATACCATAGAAATATCTCTAGGGATCTCACTAACGTTCTCACATCCTAGTTTCCAAAGGTTGACTAAACCTTTCCTCTGATACCAACTGTAGAGACCCGTATCTTGACGTACATGGACATTACATTACTTTTGCGGAATACTTAGTACATAACAAAAACACACACACAAGGATCGTAATAGTTTAGTGTCTTTGGAAACTCGGAATATAATCTTCGAATCGTGGTGAAAGATCTTCAACATCTCCCATAAAGATCTTCCTTTTTTTACCTAAAACCTTTATTTATATCCTGGGGAAAAAAACATAAAAGGGTGAGCTCAAATGCTCAGTATGGGTAAACAAAAGAAATATCAATCACATCATATTCATAAGAACATAACATTTTGGAAATCTTAACCTGCAAAAGAGAGCATAATTTCATAACATGGGATAAATCATGGCAGTGAAATGTAATCACAATAATCATAACTTAAAACATGAAACTTTGTGGCATACACACATAATCATAGAGAATCATTTCTTGTTAGTCAAGACTCATTTCCAAGACTTTAGTAGACAAAGTCCCTTTCTGAACCGAGTCACCCTCGTTTCAGTCCTGTTTCACTGAACCGGTATAACCTACCGTTCCAGCCATGTCTATCTCATGAGATATAAAATCTTTACCCAATGCATTGGACGGAGATATAGGTCCCACCCATCTCATAATGATACCATTCTTATGTGTGCCACAAAATCATAAACCATGCATCATAGCATAACCCATGTAATAAAAATGGGATTCTTAAACATCGTGACATCATAAAACAATTCATATAAGGTAAAGGAATTCATGAAAATATTCCCATCACAACATAATAAAATCCATCTAATAATAGAGATAGAAACAGAACCCTTTATTATCTTAGATGGAAAATAATTTTGATAAAACACTTGAACTCCATTCTTGAGGAAAATATCTTTTCTGCTTCAAAAACACTTTCCCTTTCTTAACATGCTGTACAATTCTAAACTAAAAGAAGTTGATTAAAAATAAACATGAAAACTTGTAAAGGAAGCTTCTTGGAAATAATGTTTTAAAAATCCATTCATGCCGTATAAGTTAAAAAAACATTCTTCGTACTTTTGTCAGAAAAGTCAAAAAGTACCTCGTACGAAAAATGACAAAAGATTCCTTTCATATCTTTTACTAAAAACTCACCTAAGGGTAAAATTGGATTTAAACAATTTTAGGTGGATAGAAATAATATTACATATTCAAGAAACATGGATGTGGATGATAAAATACACCCCAGTAAATACTAAAGTATAAACACTCTCGGATAAAAATGAGATTGTGATATTTCCCTTACCTTAGGTCCGATTTGCTTCATAAGTGTCCGAACCTCCAGTATAATGATTTAAATAATTTCATTGACTTATTACAGAATCATATTCATTGTTATGATATCATATATGGTTCACTTATGACTTTATATTACCCGTTCGTTTGTAAATTCCATGTTAAAGAGCGTTTTGGGTAAAATTGTTTCATTTGTCATCCGTGTTTTGAGTTGTAATTATTCATATGATTACTTAGATCATGATTACTTAATTACAGAATATAAAACATGATTTATAAATATATATATATTCAGAATATACATATATATTATAAATCAGTAAATGGAATGAAATACACAGTTCATGGAGACGGTAGGTCGTACGTACGCATGAACGCTGTTTTCATTTCCTTATTGAGTTGAATGGAATTATGTAGATGACATACATATATATATACATAAATCCAGTATCATTATTATGTAATATATTTCATGATTACTTATTATATATACTTTATAATCATTCATGAATGGTTAAAGTGGAGAATGAATCTCATCGCGTCGTGGAGACGGTAGTCCGTACGTACGCACGAGCGATGATATCATTCCCATGGTTATTGAAATGAATTGGAGTGGATGATAAAATATATCAGAATCAATATGATGTTCTAATAACTATGTATAATTATTCTTTACACCATTATACCCATCCATGTAAGTTGGTGGTGGAAAATAGATTACACCACGGCGTGGAGACGGTATTCCGTACGTACGCACGCGCGGTGATTTCATTTTCCGTAGGATGGATAGATGGTGAAATAGGATTCTTTCATACTTATAATAACATATCATAATATTAGTGATAATTATGTTATTACTTCATAATAAAATAACCTAATAAGAAGAAGTGGAAGAAGAAATAAAGGTGAAAGAATTGGTAACGGAAATTACCTCTTCTTTGAAGCGCCTCTTTGAGACCTCCTCTTAGGGCACTAAAATTGGTATTTTAGGAAGACCAGAACCTATAGGATGTTTCTAGGTAAGTGGAGAAGAGAATTGGTCAGGTTTTGGCCAAGCTTGAAGGCTCAAAGTTGTGTGAGGAAGAGAGGGAGGAGGTTCCCTTTTATAAGGGAGGAGAGGGGCACCTTTGGAATAACTAAAAATATTATTTTATTATAAAGTCAAGTTCGGTTTTAAATAGCTCCAAATTGATTTATTTCAAGGCTAAGGTGGGGATGGGTCGAAATCCTCTCATCCAATAGAATATAGAAAAGTTTAGGTTCCTATTTTAACCTTATCATTTAGATTTAACATTAAGTTAAATAATTTTACTTTTACTGTGTCTTCTTGTGTTCTTACACTATAAGGTTAATAAACATACTATAAGAAGCCAAACGAACCCCAAGTTGTTTATTATTAATATATATAACCTTATATAAGTCATTTGGCCGAACCTTATATTTTTAGGAATAAAATAACAATTAATAATATAATATTTGTTTTAAAAACTATTTTATGTCAATTTTGACACTATTTAGTAATTGATTTTTGTGAAAATTATAACAGAATGATAAGTTCGAAAAAAGTTAATTAAATAAATTCTATCATGTCATATTAACCTATAAAATTAGTGGAATGCATAAAAAGTCTTAAATTACATTTATTTTGGTATTTATAACATCAATTATGTCAATATTTCATTAATAAGATAATTACTGCATCATTTTTGTGTCATAAATACATTAAATTATTTGATGTATAAAAATTAAAAATAAAATACCATTATGTATGAAATATTTTTAGCTTTCTAATGAATATTTAAAATAGAATTTATCTTATGTATAACCCTATATTAAAAATGTTTTAGTAAATAAACATTGATTTTAACTCTTTTAACTCTTCTTTGAATTAAATAATAATAAATGTCCTAATCTAATCCAAGTGGGCCTAAATGGTCATATTTTATTACTAAGATTGTTTTTGGTCGAATTAAACTTATCCAATAGAATTAGGACATGTGTTAGGGTAATAATAATACCATTTTTACCCTTAATTACCCTATTTACTTTTAACCGTGGTAAATAAAAGTAAAAAAGTTACTATTCACCAAAAATTATTTTCATCTCATTGAACCACATTTTACTTACTGAAATCAACCGTGTCTCTCGTATTTTTGAAATTCCACTCACAGAAGCGGTAAAATTAAGTTTTATGAAAAAGTCAGTTTTCTTTTAACTACCACTTAGTGGTTTCACTATACATCAAAAATTAAAAGTTTTCAGAAAAATACCAAAAATTAGGCCTAAGCTATATTTGATATTATGAACTCAAAAATGATTTCTATTTTACCAAATTCAAAACATATCAGTTTCATTAATTAATTTAAAAATTAATTCCCGTCTTCAAAACAAATAGCGTGTTTTTAAGAGATAATAACTAACAAAAGATTGACACTTGTTTATGTCTGGTTTAAATGTGAAATTACATCAAATGACAAACATTGTATTAAATTGTAAAAATATATTCTAAATATAATTTAAAACCACTCAAATTAATAATTTATCACTATTAATTATTTCGATTGAAAAAGTTGTTTTTAATTAAAATTTAGTAATTTTCACTATTCATCAAAATATGAAAGTTATCCAAAAATCACAAAAATTTTACCCTAAGATAATTTCGATATTTTGAATCCATAAATGAAGTCCATTTTGAAAAATAAGATTTACAAAATTTCAAAAAGTGGTTATTACTATTCATAACGGCTAGTTTTAATAATATTTTAATAGCATATCGTTGTTTAGTGAAACTTGGTGTTGCGTGCAACACACGCTATCATGGAAGGTCGTGATTGCGTGTAATTCTAGCCAGGTCAGAGATGTGTGTTGTGAAAGCTCCTTTTGGTGTAGCGTACAACACAAGACATTAATGAAATTAAAAAGAATATTTTTCATAAAATCTCGGGGTGTTACATTCTACCCCCCTTAAAATGAATTTCTCCCTCGAAATTCGTCGGGGTTATAAATGGTTTACTATTCGAAAGTTTTTTTAATCGAAACCCACATCGTAAAAAGGAATACGAAAACCAATTTTTAAAAACAAATGTATGAAACATAACGGTTACCCAAATAAACTAATCACTGGGTTTCCACATAGGTGAAAATATGGATATGGAAGAGAAATCTAACCATCATGTTCTGATGGAGAGTGGTAGCGAACATGGCTATGGAAAAGCTAGCAATCACAAAGCTATAAATTTGTGATGATCTAAGCTACCATCTGATTAATCAGATATAAGAGCACTAGGACAACATTTTTGGTTTTCAAGATCGTTTCCCTAAAGTTGAAGAATTTGAATTAGAATAAATACTTACTTTATTTTGGTACAATCTCACTATTGTTCGTGCCTTGAACAATTTCCACTTCATCTCTTAAATAAATGAAGTTGAATTTGTTATTCGTGAAGTGTTAGCAGATCATGTGATAGAATTACGGGTCATTCCATCTGTCTCAAACAAAAGGTTAGCAAAAGTTATTAAATATACATAAGTCATTCTATAGTGAGATTAATCATATATGGTTTCTAAAATGGACTTATACTTCATATATCATACTGCTTAATATAATAAAAATAGTTTCTACTAAACAGGGACTTCCTGTAGGCCAGTGGTAGGCGACAAAGGCCAGTCGAACTTCTGTTGTGGGTTCGATTCCCACATCCTTGTCCAACGCGATGGGCTATCGCCCGTCCTGCAGGTTGTCCTTTTTCTAAAACTATATTACTATAACATTCCATCAATAATATCGAAAAAACTTCTATCCTTAAACAATACTAACTTATGTCCAACATAATCCATTCCAATCTTTAGGCTTATCCATAATACTGCAGTCCATTCTCATAACATAGTGAAAACGATTACCAGAGATTTAATACCATCGTTGATCCCCATATATCATAAGATATGTTTTGTTGGTCACATTCCAAACATTCAAAGTCCTTAATCATGTATTCTCTTGAATACCCATTGAACCATATTGAAAACATGAGTGCTGTTAAAAGTTAACACTTTCCACATACCAAAATCCTCAAAATTCTATATACTCAAACCATGATATCACTTATTCCTTATATCAATCATGAGCTCATGAATACTGTCAAACATTTCATTTTCTACTTATCCCTTCATTATGCGCATATCATCTATATTCCAAAAATATCTGAATATCCTTTAATGGATACTGGTACCATTAATCATACACTTTCCAAACTCAAGGAAATACAACAGTGTAACAATCCTTAGATGTCTCTTTATTCCATAGTACCATGAGATTACTTATACAACATTACACATGATAAACATGTAATCATTCCACTACATTCTTAAACCATTGACCGAGCTTCAACAATTCTTTCATCTCACATATCATTTGTAGTCTCTTCATCATCATCAACATAAATACTACCCATACGACCATACTGATTCTCTTTATGAGACTTTACCTTAGGGCATTGGTTTGCATAATTCCCGTACATTCCACATTTAAAACATTTACCCATTGTTGATGTCGTAACAATACCATTATCCTGATCCCTAGTGTTAACTGAACCGTTTCCTTTGCACTTACTGGCTTTGTGTCCTTCTTTTCCACACCCAAAGCATCTTCCAGTTCCCTTGAAACATTCTCCTTGATGCCTCTTCCCACATGATTTACATAGGTGAAATTGAACTTTCTTTCCTCTATGATCATCATGAAACTCCATCTTTCTCTTATTAGCCGAGTCAGGAAACTTACCAAATTTTACATTATTGATCATATTATGAGATTGCTGATTCGGCATAATAATGATGTTTGGACTTCCAAATCCCCTTTCATTTGGTTCCTCGTGAAAAATATCATTCCATTGTCCATCATATCATCCATTATCGTGAATCACCTTGTTTCCAGCCATTGTCTAAAACCCAAAAAGAATAGTGTTAGAGGAAAAAATCATAATAAAGGGGGAGTAACTTCAATATCTAACATCTTAGGTTAAATTCTAATATCTTTACCATAGTTCTAGGACTATCCTATACGTATACTTATCCTTAGGGACATCTCTAGACATACCTTAGAAATATCTCTAGGGATCTCACTAACGTTCTCACATCCTAGTTTCCAAAGGTTGACTAAACCTTTCCTCTGATACCAACTGTATAGAACCGTATCTTGACGTACATGGACATTAAATTACTTTTGCGGAATACTTAGTACATAACAAACACACACACACAAGGATCGTAATAGTTTAGTGTCTTTGGAAACTCGGAATATAATCTTCTAATCGTGGTGAAAGATCTTCAACATCTCCCATAAAGATCTTCATTTTTTTTACCTAAAACCATTCTTTATATCCAGGGGAAAAGAAAACATAAAAGGGTGAGCTCAAATTCTCAGTAAGGGTAAACAAAAGAAATATCAATCACATCATATTCATAAGAACATAACATTTTGGAAATCTTAACCTGCAAAAGAGAGCATAATTTTATAACATGGGATAAATCATGGCAGTGAAATGTAATCACAATAATCATAACTTAAAACATAAAACCTTGTGGCATACACACATAATCATAGAGAATCATTTCTTATTAGTCAAGACTCATTGCCAAGACTATCTTAGTGGACAAAGTCCATTTCTGAACCGAGTCATCCTTGTTTCAGTCCTGTTTCACTGAACTGGTATAAACTACCGTTCTAGCCATGTCTATCTCATGAGATATAAAATCTTTACCCAATGCATTGGAGGGAGATATAGGTCCCACTCATCTCATAATGATACCATTCTTATGTGTGCCACAAAATCATAAACCATACATCATAGCATAACCCATCTAATAAAAATGGGATTCTTAAACATCGTGACATCATAAAACAATTCATATAAGGTAAAGGAATTCATGAAAATATTCCCATCACAACATAATCAAGTCCATGTAATAATAGAGATAGAAACATAACCCTTTATTATCTTAGATGGAAAATAATTTTGATAAAACACTTGAACTCCATTCTTGAGGAAAATATCCTTTCTGCTTCAAAAACACTTTTCCTTTCTTAACATGCCGTACAATTCTAAACTAAAAGAAGTTGATTAAAAATAAACTTGAAAACTTGTAAAGGAATATTCTTGGAAATAATGTTTTAAAAATCCATTCATGCCGTATAAGTTTAAAAAAACATTCTTCATACTTTTGTCAGAAAAGTCAAAAAGTACCTCGTATGAAAAATGACAAAAGATTCCTTTCATATCTTTTACTAAAAACTCACCTAAGGTTATAATTGGATTTAAACAATTATAGGTGGATGGAAATAATATTACATATTCAGGAAACATGGATGTGGATGATAAAATACACCCTAGTAAATACTAAAGTATAAACAATCTCGGATAAAAATGAGATTGTGATATTTCCCTTACCTTAGGTCCGATTTGCTTCGTAAGTGTCTGAACCTCCTGTATAATGATTTAAATAATGTCATTGACTTATTACAGATTCATATTCATTGTTATGATATCATATATGGTTCACTTATGACTTTATATTATCCGTTCGTTTGTAAATTCCATGTTAAAGAGCGTTTTGGGTAAAATTGTTTAATTTGTCGTCCGTGTTTTGACTTGTAATTATTCATATGATTACTTAAATCATGATTACTTAATTCCAGAATATAAAACATGATTTATATATATATATATATTCAGAATATACATATATATAATAAATCAGTAAATGGAAAGAAATACACCGTTCATGGAGACGGTAGGTCGTACGTACGCATGAACGCTGTTTTCTTTTCCTTATTGAGTTAAATGGAATTATGTAGATGACATACATATATATACACATAAATCAAGTATCATTATTATGTAATTTATTTCATGATTACTTATTATATATACTTTATAATCATTCATGAATTGTTAAAGTGGAGAATGAATCTCATCGCGTCGTGGAGACGGTAGTCCGTACGTACGCACGAGCGATGATATCGTTCCCATGGTTATTGAATTGAATTGGAGTGGATGATACAATATATCAGAATCAATATGATGTTCTAATAACTATGTATAGTTATTCTTTACACCATTATACCCATCCATGTAAGGTGGTGGTGGAAAATAGATTACACCACGGCGTGGAGACGGTATTCCGTACGTACACACGCGCGGTGATTTCGTTTTCCGTAGGATGGATAGATGGTGAAATAGGATTGTTTCATACTTATAGTAACATATCAGTATATGAGTGATACTGATGTTATTACTTCATAATGAAAAAACCTAAGAAGAAGAAGTGGAAGGAGAAATAAAGGTGAAAGAATTGGTAACGGAAATTACCTCTTCTTTGAAGCGCCTCTTTGAGACCTCCTCTTAGGGCACTAAAATTGGTCTTTTAGGAAGACCACAACCTCTAGGATGTTTCTAGGGAAGTGGAGAAAAGAATTGGGCAGGGGTTGGCCGAGCTTTAAGGCTTAATGTTGTGTGAGGAAGAGAGGGAGGAGGTTCCCTTTTATAAGGGAGGAGAGGGGCACCTTTGGAATAAATAAAAATATTATTTTATTATAAAGTCATGTTCGGTTTTAAATAGCTCCAAATTGATTTATTTCGAGTATAAGGTGGGGATGAGTCGAAATCCTCTCATCCAATAGAATTTAGACTAGTTTAGGTTCCTATTTTAACCTTATCATTTAGATTTAACATTAAGTTAAATAATTTTACTTTTACCGTGTCTTCTTGTGTTCTTACACTATAAGGTTAATAAACTTACTATAAGAAGCCAAACGAACCCAAAGTTTTTTATTATTAATATATATAACCTTATCTAACTCATTTGGCCGAACCTTAGATTTTTAGGAATAAAATAACAATTAATAATATAATATTTTTTTAAAAAACTATTTTATGTCAATTTTGACACTATTTAGTAATTGATTTTTGTGAAAATCATAACAGAATGATAAGTTCGAACAAAGTTCATTAAATCAATAATAACATGTCATATTAACCTAGAAAATTATTTGAATGCATAAAAAGACTTAAATTACATTTATTTTGGTATTTATAACATCAATTATGTCAATATTTCATTAATAAGATAATTACTGCATCATATTTGTGTCATAAATAAATTAAATTACTTGATGTCTAAAAATTACAAATAAAATACCATTATGTAGGAAATCGTTTTATCTTTCTAATCAATATTTACAATAGAATTTATCTTATGTATAACCCTATATTAATAATGTTTTAGTAAATAAACCTTCATTTTAACTCTTTTAACTCTTCTTTGAATTAAATAATAATAAATGTCCAAATCTAATCCAAGTGGGCCTAAATGGTCATATTTTATTTCTAAGCTTGTTTTTGGTCTAATTACACTTATCCAATATAATTAGGACATGTGTTAGGGTAATAATAATATCATTTTTACCCTTAATTACCCTATTTACTTTTAACCGTGGTAAATAAAAGTAAAAAGTTACTATTCACCAAAAATTATTTTCATCTCATTGAACCACATTTTACTTACTGACATCAACCGTGACTCTCGGATTTTTGAAATTCCACTCACAGAAGCGGTAAAATTAAGTTTTATGAAAAAATCATTTTTTTTAACTACCACTTAGTGGTTTCACTATTCATCAAAAATTGAAAGTTTTCGGAAAAATACCAAAAATTAGGCCTAGGCTATATTTGATATTATGAACTCAAAAATGATTTCTATTTTACCAAATTCAAAACATATCAGTTGCATTAATTAATTTAAAAATTAATTCCCGTCGTCAAAACAAATAGCGTGTTTTTAAGAGATAATAACTACCAAAAGATTGACACTTGTTTATGTCTGGTTTAAATGTGAAATTACATCCAATGACCAACATTGTATTAAATTGTAAAAATATATTCTAAATATACTTTAAAACCACTCAAATTAATAATTTATCACTATTAATTATTTCGATTGAAAAATTTGTTTTTAATTAAAATTTAGTTATTTTCACTATTCATCAAAATATGAAAGTTATCCGAAAATCACCAAAATTTCACCCTAAGCTAATTTCGATATTCCGAATCCATAAATGAAGTCCATTTTGAAAAATAAAATTTACAAAATTTCAAAAAGTGGTTATTACTATTCATAACGGCTAGTTTTAATAATATTTTAAGAGCATATCGTTGTTTAGCGAAACTTGGTGTTGCATACAACACACGCTATCGTGGAGGTCGCGATTGCGTGTAATTCAAGCCAGGTCAGATATGTGTGTTGTGAAAGATCCTTTTGGTGTAGCGTACAACACAAGACATTAATGAAATTAAAAATAATATTTTTCATAAAATCTCGGGGTGTTACATACACACACCTTGTATTCTTGTGGGATGATATGTATGATTTAGGTCCTAAAATTATAAAAAACTAAACCAATAATATATCTGGGTATATAAAAGTTAAATTATAAATTAATTTAAAAGATTATGTAATGTTTAAGTCCACATCCATATAACATTTCTAAAGGAGCCTTTGGTGAGTTCATTATAGAGAATTGAGTTTCAAAACTACATATCATCCTTATACAAGTGTAATTTTTGAGAGAGAGAACAAAATCCTTGAGAATACACTAATATCCTTTTATAAACATTTCAAAGGTTTTTTGGATCAAAACCTTCTTCTAGTTGAGTTTTCATACAACAATAGCTTTCACCCATGAATTCAGAAGGATCCTTATGAATCACTCTAAGGAAATAATAATAAAACACTAATGTGTTGGGCTGAATTTGGAAAAACAAAGCTATTAGGACCATATCTAGTTCAAGAAACAGTATATAATGTTAGACATATTATTTAACACATAATGTAATCACAAAGTCAATAAAAATATTTTGTTGATAATCATTGATGTGATATGGGGTTTCAAATTAGTGAGAAGGTTTTTCTTTGAATTTATCCATGGAAGACGGTTATGATATTTAGGAAGAAATCAAAGCTGATCCCAAGGTATATTGGCCCTCTCTAGGATATATGATTTAGTATGGATGATTTCTTATCATCTAGTGCTTCCACCGAACCATTCTCATGCCTATGATGTGTTTCATGTATCTCTCATGAGAGGTATATATATGATCATTCACATGTATTGAAATTAGAGTTCACATTACTAAATCATGATACTTCCTATATGAAAAAGTTAATGGTTGTTTTGGATTATATATAAAAATTACTATCAAACAATAGCACCCATCTAGTCAAGGGTTTATGGAGAAACAACTAACTTTAAGAAGCTATGTGGGACCATGAGTATACGACGAGTCAGATGTATGCTCAGTTTTTTGTCACAATGAAATAAAATTCTAATGGAGAAATTATTTTTATGGGGGGTATAATAAAACACCCTAGAAAAATTTAAATATTTTTTCAAAAGAACTCAATATCTTTAATATCCTCTGATACACGCAACACTGAGTTTTAATGAATCGTGAAACACTATTAATATTTTGATTTAAACATGAACATTATAACCTCCCATTAAACACAGAAATGTGAGTAAGAATAACCATATTTTTAATATTAAATATAAATATTTTATATAAATAGAATATATTTATAATTAATTACTTAATTTATAGTAAATTCTCTATATTCTTCGAAAATACTTTGTTCTCGAGAAAATTATTTTTATTTTCTTTTGGAGAACAAAAAATAAAAATAATTTCCTAAAATTTTAGAAAATATTTTTTATAAAATTAAGTTCATTTTTTGAATAATCATGCAAAAATTATCTAAGGTTAATTTTGGAGAATTCTCTAAAATGAATATTTTTTATATGAATAGTGAAAAATAATAATTTTTATAAAAAACAACCTTTTCGCTTAAAGAATTTCTGAAGATTAATATTGATTAAAAATGTTTTAATAATATAATTGGTTGAAATATGATATTATTAATACAATTTAGGTTATTATTATAAAATTCATATTGTTTTTTTTATATAAAAACTTTCTATGCTTATGAAAATGTTTTCTTTGAAGAACCTATTTTTCATCATGTTCGTGGGTTTAATTTTATAATAAATTTTTCCATTTCTGTAAATTGAATTTAGAAAATTATATTTGTTATCATTAATCAGATTAATTGATATCATATTATAACTTCAACATAGGTTTTTGTCAAAATTAATAGTAAAAGCATTAAAAACTAATTTCTTCAGTTGAGGTTAATATGGGTTTACCGTGAGTCAAACTGAAAAGATAAGGGTTTAAATGATAGAGAAAATATTCCAACTCACATTTTTTAGAAATATTTCATCTTATTGCATCAAGTTTTTTATAATGATTCACTTTGAATCAATTTTTCATCTGTAAAATGTGGGATAATTTTTACATTTCATAAATTCAAAATGTGTCGTTTGCCCCAACTAATAAAAGGGAATCCCTCTACTCTCCTCTTCACACATCCAAAGACATTTTTTTCAGAAAATACCTCCCAAAACCACATATTTGCTTCCACACACATTTTATTGAATAATTATTTTGATTAAAAACCCCTTTTAATAATGCTTTAGGTATAAACATAAAGAGGTTCTCTAAAGAAGAGGTATAATTCTTAACTATGCGTTTTCATTTTATATATTCTTCCACATTATTCAAAATTTCATCAACAATGATGATATAATAAAATAATTTTGTAACATATTATATAAGTTTATTTTTTTAATTTAATAACCATTATTCATCTTTTCCTCCATCAAATGGGAAAAAAATCATTGATCTGGTGTATAGTGATCTACCGCATTGTGAACCGATGTAATTAATTTTCCATCTCTGCATCTCACAGTGGAAAACAATGATGGTTTAATTTTTTTATATTTAATTTATTACATATTTATACTCCAATAATTATAATATCATATCTACCATATTACCTTACAATCTTTTATAAAATCATAATGTTGCTTGTGCGTACCTGTAGACTTCTACCTACACTACGTGCTGTGAACCATTTATAATTTTATTTTCACATAGATGGTAATAATGAGAGATTTAGTGAATATATATAATATCTATGATATAAAAAAATCTATAAATTTAAATTAATAATTAACTTTCTTTTTCATATCCATCATGAAACTGGAAACACTATTCATGCGTACGTATGACAGACCGTCTCCATGAATAGTGTAGTTTATATTATATCTCTAAATTTAATGGATTAATCTAAATATGTGTATAATGTATATATATTATATTAATATCCTATTTAATATTGTATATATGATATATATGGTGATCAAGTTAAATGTACTAAAACTACCAAACCAAAACATACATGTGAAACAAAATAGCTATTAACTGATACGTGATTATATCAATGAATTGTTACTAAACAGTTAATAAAAGGTCATATGTGAATCATATATGGTATTATATATATTATTATTTTCTTTAATAGATTTATAATAAAACTATATTTGTTTGACATGAGTTTCAAACATGTAATAAGGAAGTCGGTAATTAAGGTAATTGATTTTCATATCACTTTTATTATCATGGGACACATGCCATATCCACAACTTGTTTCTTATGTGTGTTCTATATACTACGCATGAATTTATTTTATATTTTTTTCATGGAATTATGGGATATAAATATCTTTATAAATTTCTCTCTTTCATTAATCTTATGATTCAAAAGTTACCTAAAAGTTTAATGATAAAAACTCATTGTTTGTCAGTGTTGTTTATGACTAAGTTTCAAATGCTTAAATATTATGATCAAAATATAAAAAATTTATATATATATATTTCTTATGGTTATTTCTAGAGAATAAAAATTTTCCCTTCTTTTTTCTATCTTATAGGATTAAATATAAAAAAAGAATTCTCCTAAAAAATTGATTGTATTTATCTCTTCAGATGAAAATCATTTTTATTCCATTCCAAGAATTTATAATATTGTTTTAATGAATTTTTTATTATTATGAAAATATTTTTTAAATTAATTTTAACCCATGTTTTACCTTTAAAAAAAAGTAAAATGAACCTTATTGCCATTTTCTAAATGAGGCACTTTTGACATTTTATCAAAAATGTGAAAGTAATCATTGTATTTAACATATATGGATTGAATGGTATTTTACAATATTAAGACCAATCAATATTTTAAATATTATTTTATAAGTTTCCAATTTTATTTTCAAATAAAAAATTTTATTTTTGAAATTAAAAATTTTATTTAATATTTGGGATGGTTTTTTATTTTAGGGATGTGATTTCAAAATAGAAATGATGTTTACCTTATGAAATATTCCAAGCGATCTTTCAAAATAATTTTCCACCTAAGATGAAATCCTTTGATGTTAAATAAGATTTAATGGGGATATTATCCAATGATCCCTTACTTATTATTTTGATAGATCGTTTATATTTATGAGAATAATATTTATATGAAACTGTTCCTTTTTCATGGATTATGTTATAACGAAATGATAAAATGTTTATGAAACCTGTTTCTTTTACACACGTTATGCCTTGAAAAAATGTTTATGAAACCCATTTTTATTCATGGGTTTGAATATAATGAATTTTTATTGATCTTGAGGAACACATACGTATGATTTTCATTATGTGATGGGGTGATATATATCTCTCTAATGAATTGGGTAAAGGCCTATATCTCATGAGATAAATTGGAAATGAATGTAGAGTGAACCCAATTCATTAAGGGATTTTTTCCACTATTACAGTCATTATAGTTAACCATGAATACTATGAGGTTTTAGGGAGTGAATCGTTTCAAATATGATAGCCTTGGTAATGAGACTTGACTAATTGGGAAATTATTTTCAATGATTATGTGTATCCAAAAAATATATTTGTATTCCTACGTTATTCCCTCATGGATCATGTTATTTCATTCCTTTTTTATTCATGTATTTTTAACTTCAATGATTTATTCAATGACTCAAGGTTATATTCTTTGAGATGCGGGGTATAGTTTTCAATTTTTATTCTCATTTTTTCCATACCCTTATTCTTATATTATGATTATGGGATCATTGAAATCTCTTTTTTACCATTAATAAGAATAAAATCTCACCCTTTTTATTTTTCCTTTACCTAGGCGGTGAATAAAGGTTTTAGGTATCATCTGTCTAAGAATGGTGTTATTTATGAAATTTTTTTGGGAGATGATGTAGTTCATTTAGGAAATTTTTTTGTGTGTATCCATGTTTCTAAAGGCACTAAACCTATATAATTATGGTGTGTATCATTTTTTTATAAAATAAAATTATTTTAATAAGAAATTATATCTATGACTGAAAATATTGAGTCATTATATAACGAACCTGTATGAACTTACAAGACACGTTTTTCTTGATGTTTTATCATAACACCTTGCATTGGTTCAAGATAAATGAGTTTATGAAAATTAAAAACTGATCAATGATAATTATGGATTAAACCACTACTTTTATAAATTTATGTCACTTTTCAATATATCTGAGTACTGACCAGGAATCTAAATTTTTGTGATTTGTTATGGACTTGAAACACCCCTTCAAAAAATAGGTAATTCTTTTAAACCTACCAACATTCTCAGTGGTAGTAATGAAGTATATTCGGATTGATACAAGATCCAAAGGTGGATTAAAAGTAGGTTCTAGATTACACATCCATACTATGTGTGATTGTGATAAATATATTCACAAAATACTTATATATATATATATATGATATATATAAGTTATTATTATTCATGGTCTGTATCTATTTGGTTATATGGTTTATAAGAGATGTTTTCATTTTTTACACCCATGTAGGCTATCATTAATGAAATATTTCATAAGAATAAATGTATGGAAGAACCTTCATCCATAATATTGATCAAATAGTTACCAAAGAATAATTTACATATGCATTATAATTTCAGGAGTAAATGTAGTAATTTGAAAAGTATTCTCATGGATTTAAATATCATTATCATTTGATGGTTGTAGCTATGGTTCTTATGTGATTATTAATTGAAATTCTTGGTAACTGAATATTCTATTATTGCTTCCACTTTGAATTAGTGGATTTAAAGTCCATGGAGGAAGGATATATCAAATCCAAATGTTATTTGATTTACTCAACCTGTGGATACACAATGAAGAGGGATGTATTTTTACCTCCTCTTTGATATCGTTATCAAACCAATGTTATGGTTTTTTGAGATGTTTTAGATGTTATTTGGTGTAAAGTATACCATTTTCTATATTTAATCAATTTATATTTACACACAGTTTCATTTATCTTTCATGGGAAATCCTTAAATAAGGGTTTAAATAACCTTTTCATCATATGAAAATCATGATGAGACTTTTTCAAAAGCCTTTGGTGGTATCATATGTGACACATAATTTAAATATATAAAATCTTCTATTAAAATAAAAATAAATGAAAATGTATCACCATTTTTACCTTATATAAATTCATTTTAAAAAAACCATTTACATTTACATAATTCATTTCTCACATAAATTTCACCCTTCATTACCCATACGCAAGAAAAGAAACCCGAAAATTGCCTTTACATGAATAACTAACTTAACGGTATTTTGGATTGTAACTTTTACATAAATGGTTTGTGTACATGTATTACATAAGGGTATCATTGTTCATAACCTTATGTATAAAGCTAGTTTAGTTTTTTAGAGGGTAAAATAAAGGTAACGTGTATCTTACCCTTACACAAAATCCGGACACATAATGGTTTCTAAGGATTTCATATAGCTGCATAAAGTCTTAACCTAAATTAACTTTATTCAATGTAAGATATTTTATGGTTACACTTATATACAAGAGTTCAATGGAATGGTCACCTGATCTATCTTTACACAGTGGGTCTTGGCAGAATTGTGTAAAGGTTGTAACATATTTTAAGGCTTGTGTAAATGAAACTAACACATTACCTTGACACAGCTCTAGGTCTACACATACTCAACATTAATATAATTTGTTCTACCCTAACATAAGGGATATAGAATCATATTATCATTATGTGGAGTATTTATGTAAGAGTGTAAGGAGGATTCCCTTATACAGAATAAGGATATTGTGTAAGGGTAAATAGAAGTATTTTAAAAATTGTTAATTTTTTTACAATATAGAATTATTTAAAAGGATTATAATCTTTTTATAAATCATATTAAATATTATTTTTTTTGGAATATTAAATTTATAATTAATTTATAAATTAATTAATTTTTTATAAGAGGTTAAAATTAAATAAATTCTTATAAAATAGTTTTCCCTAAATATTAAATGTAATTTTTTGAAATATAATTTAAATAAATTACATTGAATGAATTCTGATCTAGAAATAAAAGTGTTTATTTTGAAATCATAATTAATTATTTATTAATGGTTATAAATTAGGAAATTTGGTCAAAATAAAAACATTTTTATTTAAATTGTTAATTTTTCATAATTAATTAATATGAGTTGTTCAAATTAATGGGAATTTATTTGTATACTATTTAATCCATGTCAAAAGTGTTTTTATTAATGATATGATGAAGGTTTAATTAATTCTTATGTATATGATGTTTATATTATATAAAATGTTTACATAATATAAATTAGATTATAAATTGTTTATAATTCATGTAATATCATGTATTTAAAATAAAAATTCAATATGATAATAAATATGAAAGAGTTAAATTTTGAATGAATATAAAACGTTTATATTTAAATGTATATAATTTCCACAATTTTAATAAGAAATTATAAAATGATTTATAGTTTGAATTTATTTATGAATATATTATAAATTCTTATCTCATGTTCAAATATTTAAATTATTCATTTATTTATGTATTATTCCTTGTTATATTCATGTTTAGTAAATCATTCATGAAATGTTAATATTGTGTATGTTTTAGTTTAATTATTAAACTACTTATAGATAAATCCTTACAATACATGCTAAGTATGATTATGGATTTAGTTTTTCATCAACATTGACCTCATTTTGAAATTGATTTTATGAACATGAATTTAGATATTGAATATATTTTTTATATATTAGATATTAGATTGATGATGAATTGGAATCTATCTTGAATAATATATCTTTGGGTAGACGGACCTATTGCCAGACTACTTACATACTAGGAGAATTATTCCTTGTCTATGCTAGAAAATGGGGTTGGATATCTATCACTCTGGGATTAATCTTGTGGAGATTTTCAATATCATATAACTCTATGACTTTAAAATAAGTTTTCATGTACCTTATACAAAATATTATTTTGGATATGTATAAATATACGTGACTTCTAATTTTCAGCGAGTAACACAAACTTTTGGGTTGTGTGAAGAGTAACACATCAATAAGGTTTGAACATATTGGTTTGGTGGAGAGTATGGGATTCTAAACTAAATTACTAGAATTATACATATATAAATGGGTATATCATGTGATGAGATGGTGAGATTAAAATCCCCTTAAAAATTAAGTGTAATTTTCATTCCAAATAAGCACTTGTCAAGGATTTAATCATTGAACTGGGTAGGACATGCCAAATATAGATTCTTTTATATTTTCTTATGTACTTAAAGAATATATATATGTGACATAATAATTTCATTGGGTAGGTTATTCCAAATCTTAGTTCCCATACATTATCCATTTTTCTCTTTTTTGGGTATTTTATTTAGGTTACTAAACTTAGGAGACCTTAATAAGATTAATTTTTTGGAGGAATATAGAATATTTTATACATATTATTGTTTGGAAAAAGGTTTTTATGATTTAGTAAGAAATAGTTATATATGATATGAATGGGACGATACCCTACCTAAATATCTAGGTGGTGAGAGTAAATCCAAAGTGGATTCATTACATAGTGAAATATGAATATTTTCTTATAAATAAATACGATTCACAAAAGTTGGAATCATTTTAGAGGGATCCTATTTAAAAAAATCCTTTATTAAATGGTTAATATTATATGATACTCATTTGAAAAAAAACTACTATTTTAGATAATATCTTCATCATGATCAAGCAATGAATTGTTATCAATCCATGTTAGGGAGAAGCTTAATGTTTGTAGTTCTTAAGAATAATAAATAAATAAAAATCCTTAATAGTTATTGGTAATTTAGTAAAAGTTCTTAAGTAAAATTATTTGTGGTATAATAGTTCAATAGTTAGAAAGAAAGTGTCTTAATTCATTAACAAGTGAATTTAGATGCATATATAATTGTAGAGAGATTAATTCATGGTTTCAAAGTCATTAGAAAAAAAATGAGTAATTTAATATTATTCTCCGCTAATGTACTCAATATGACTATGTATGTAAATTATTTAAGGCGTGTTTGTCTCATACACTCCATGTAATTGGCTATATCAAATTATGTTCAATATGATTGAATTTTTTTTAACTCGATTAGACTAATGGTTTCCTTAAAAATTTATTGGTTATAGAAATGAACTATATTATTCTGAAAGAAATATGACATCTAGAATGTGTATTAAAAAGTTTTGTAAATATACCAATGGTGAGAATATGATTATACTTAATGCTTGACGTTTTTTTCAAGTAATTGAGAAAAGTTATTATTTCATTCATAACTGGGTTAATTCTACCTTGGATAAACTTATCCTAATATTTTTATTTTTATCACTGTTTTATCTTGAGAAGATAAGGCAAACAATAGTTGTTTAAATGAAATGAGATGGGTGCTTTTAATACACATGGTTTTTAATTTGTTTAATTCTATAACATTCTTTAAGGAGAGACTAAAAAAGGATTTTTATGGTTAGGTAATTTTTTCAATTTTCATCTATGGAAATTTTTCAACAGTATGATTGAATTGAAAGAATGTTTACCTGATATTATCAAAGTTGTGGAAATATATATGAACTATGAATATAATTCCTTGTTTCTAGATTATAACAAATATATATAGAATTTCTAAATGAAAGAATAAAAATTAGTTTTATATTTTAACAATGATTCTTTAAGAATCCAATAATGGCCATGGAATCCTAGAATATAAGGAAGTAAGAGTGATAATTCAATATGATTGGGTTATCCAAGATACTCTTGAATGAGTTTTTGAAACAACATGGAATTTCTCTACCAGTTGTGGATATTATAGAAAATAATTCTTTAATGTGTATGGGTATGTTATACTGAATGTCTATATTCTAAAGTGTTTTAAATATATATTATTTCAAAATAAAATAAAGAATTTATTGATGTGGTATTTTATATTTATGAGATGTACTAACCAAAAATACATAAAGGACTTGATTGTAAAGAACATTACCATTATTAAATGAATATAAGTAAGAAAATGTGTATCTTCATCACATTTATAATCTATGATAAGAGAAGATATTTGATAAAAAAATGTATGTTTATTATGATATGATTAATTTTATACACATGGTATATAATTAATCAAGTTATATAACATGCTTAGAGAAGAAGATATGGATAAAAGTGATTATCCCATATCAAACTGATTATCTAGCTATTTCTTAAAATATTAGGAAATGTGCTCCCACCACACATAAAAAGTATATTTTAAAAACCATTTATACCCAAAATTAAAATGATCTAAATAGGTAGAATGTCACATGTGGAAACAATAGTTTATTTTTTAAATTTTAATACTAAAAATATGAAAAATGTTTTTTCTTAGAACAATAGAGGTTATGTATCATAACAATATATTCTGAAAATAATGTAATTTATAATAGGTTATTGGGAGTATTTTTGAACCTAAATAAGTTTAATGTTTAAAAATAAAGGACTAGACCAATATTAAGTGAAAATTATTTCCACTTAATAACCTAAAATGGTTAGTATATGTGATGGTAAAGAGAAAGTTAAATTGTTACATTTAGTTTCCACTTGGAAAGTGAATATCACTATTTACTATATGATTATACCAGTATAAAATTAGAGTGGTTCTTCAATCAGTATTGAAAATCATTTAAGATAAGATATGATAATGAAAAATGTAAAAAATTTAAATTAATTATCACAAAAACTGAAAGAGTATATTTTGTGAAGAATTACACTAGTCAAAATAAAAGTCTAATTATACTCGATATCCAAAAATAGTTGAGGGTATGCTGGTAAAGAGAAATATAAATTATTATATTAGTTACTATAACTAAGTGTTAATAACTTTATTCTAAAATATTTTAGGGTATTGAAAAAAAATTAAACGTTTGCGTTTCATTAAGCTATCTTATTAATGTATTTTTTAATTTATCCTAAAAACGTTTAGGAGGGGCTGTAAAAATTATAAGTATTTACATTATTTTATGTTCAAAATTTTATATAATAGAGTTACAAGGATGGTGATGATAAACATATAAAGTGTTTAAATTAGAAAACAAAGCTGACATCATAACATTTGATTTTTTGAAGTTAACAAGTTTGGATATGTTCAAGAAGTTGAATATTTTGGAATATGTTCCCTAAATATCACCATCATCCAATCTTGTTTAAGTTAAAGATTTTTCTAATAAAAATAGTTACTGGGATTATTTTATTAGATGGTGATATATATATTTGACATGTATTACAAATTATGTAACAAGTAAACAAAACGTATAAAGTATAGAAAACATAGGGCTGGTCTATTAGTTTATCATATATGATATTATAAAATTGTTATTATATTGATTTTGTTAAAAATTATTAAATAGTTTAAGAATATTAAAATGTTTCATATTAAATGAAACCACTATTTCATCATTATTTCATGTTTTCTACATAAATTTATATAAATATATACATTTCATGAAGTGCAGTGATAATTTACCTATTAATGATGTTATTGAATTTGTCCCTACCTAGTGTTTTTTATGGAGCATTATAGGTTATAACATGGTGTTAAAGTTATAAATAGTAGTATTAACATAATTAGATATATAGTATGACCATGGGACACAAACACACAATAAGATTCCTCGTGTGCATTATATGACCCACTAGGTATACCACATGAAGTATCATACATATGTCATCAGTATACTAGGGTTTCAAGAATTACATTTGAGTATCCATTACTAGAGGTTTTCAAGAAACCTAGAATAAGGACCTTCATTATTTTATACCTTACTTACATAAGACTACATATTGAAATAGATAATATAGTGGTGGTTTGGTATGTTGTCAATCAAGTGATTAGTTGGAGGTCGACAAAGATAGGATTTTTCCTTTCATATTGAATGTATGACAACTGGTCCCTCAATTAAGATAGATTGGGTGATAGTGTTGTAAAAACAATATATAGTGTGACTATTTAGATAAGTAACATGTGATTTTACTATCTATTAGGATGAATGACATGTGATGTATTCATAAATTAGATTAGTCTACTCAGAGAATCAATATTATATGAATTGCAGATTTGGGATTGATAAACTTTGTGACCAATGGAAACTTGATGCCATATAGAAGGGGAAAATATGAAAATTCATGTTTTAATATGACGTATATTGGTTGACACAATCATAGAGATACATGTCTTTGATGGATATAAATCCAGTTCCCTTTATATCTTGATTAGCATTGATTCTTTTCTAGAGGACACTTTTTTCTTATATATATGGATCCAAATATTCATATTTTTGTCAACATTATAAATTCCCCTAACACCACAAATTTTTTGATTGAATGGAGATTGAGTATGACTCCAAGAGATAATCTAAAAGTGTTTTAGAGATAATGAAAAAGTGATTTGGATGGGTATTCACAAGGTATTTCATATAATGTTATACAATGTGATGTTAATTATTGATTTCCAATTTGTTTTTTGAAATTATCCAAAAATGAATCATGGATGTGATTTCATATGTTTTTATCTAGGATGAAATATATGATGATATTACAAAAAGTAATTGTAGATGCTGAAAAGTTTGTAATTACTAAAGAAAGTTTTGAAATGACGAAGAGAGTCATATTCAGACCCGAAGACCCGGTCCGGAGGGCCTGGAAGTGGTGCACGAAAAAAAGGGGAATGCGCGAAAAAAAATTGTGCTGCGCGGAAGAAGTCTGGGATTCGTGAAGGATCCTCGGCATCGGAGTGCAATAATTCTGCGCCCGCGCCTGTGCGGTTCACATTCCGTGCTGCCACCTCTGGTGCGCAAATTTTATGTGACAACCGGAATTCTGCGCTGCTGGAGGCCAATAAATAGAAGGAGACCCCTACCATTTCGGGGTTATGGAATTCGAACTAGCTCTCGTGCGTGAAATCGGACTTCTGCGAGCGCAATATGGCCTTCAGGTACTGACTCTTTTTGCGCTACCTCACCCCAGGATCCGCATTTGCACGAAATCCCTCTATCTTAAATAGAGTTTCCAACCCCTCAGGGTTCCTCCCTTGTGCGTAATTCCTTCCCTTGCGCGCACAATGGTCCAATTGTGCGCAATCCTTCGGCCCCAATTATGCTCCATACTGGTGTTCTGTGCGCAAACCATTTCTTTGGGCGCCATCCCCGGGACCCCTCAGCTTGATGCTCCCTGGGTGCCTCCCTACGTAGGTACCTGATGTCCTCCTTATGGATGCCTCGAGCATTCATACTGGCATACACACCATGTGATGATTTCCTGTGCGACCTTCTAGGCTCGTATGAAGTAACCTCAAGGTCCCTTGGGTGGTTTTTCCCGTTGTGTTTCTTTGGCTCATGCTTCTTCGCATAGGCACGCTAACGGCTATTGTTTTTTCACATAGCCACGCTAACGTGGACCCCATGATGGTTCAGTCTGTGACCCCCCTTTTCTACGGCCTTGCTGATGCCTTCCCTCCCACAAGGGGTAGAGGGTGCCGGTTATGTACGTTCTAGGGGTGTTGAGTGAACTCACCTCGTCCGAGCTGCAGGAAATTAAACTGCCAAGCACCTCATCCTCAACACATGACGTTAAACTATGATCTGGCCCCGTGTCTCGCACACAAGTTACCCCCGGCTTGAACATTCTTTATGCCCAATCATCTCCATGGGGATGGGATCACCCCTCACATGGGATGATATCATCCTTCTCGGAGTGGTGTTTGTCCACGGGGGAAGGGTAGCCTCCTTCGTGTAATCCCCTAGCCCCTCTTGCGAAAGGTATAACCCATGCACCTCCATACTTCCCCACCACCAAGGCCAGTGGAGGACATGATAGGGAACGAGACCCCTCCTTTCTTCGGTCCCAAATCCCTCTCCATCGGCGCTTTGTCTCTCTCGGTCCTCCATCTTGGAGAAAGTCCCAGCACCCTAGACCGCTCAACGTGTAATCCCCTCTTTGCTTCTCACAAATTCACCCTTGGCGATGTGATCGTCAGGTCCCTGCAACCTCTTGTTTCTCACACCGAGAATGACTCACATGGGCTTAGAGTTAGCATCGACAATGACCAACCATTATGGGTCATCTCAGATCGTAATCCCCAACCAACCCAAACTACGTGGACTTTGATTCCTTTCCACAGGGAAACGTAGGAAGCCTCCATGAGGATCAAGACCACCACCCGGTCATTCCGACCTCTTCGCTTCGGTTCACCAACCATTATGGGCTGTCTCAGAGCATAAGCCCCATCCAACCCGAACTACGTGGACTTTGATTCCCTGCCACGGGCATACGTAGGAGGCCTCCACGAGGTTCAAGCCCACCACCCGGTCATTCTGACCTCTTCGCCTCGGTTCCCCAACCATTATGGGCTGTCTCAGATCATAAGCCCCAAATGACCCCATCCTGTATGACGTTAAACTGTCCACCCGAACTACAAGGATTTTGATCTGTGCTAAGGCATGGTATGTAGGAAGCCTCCAAGAGGTTCAAGCCCACCACCCGGTCATTTCGATCTCTTCGCGTCGGTTCGCCAATCAATGTGGGTCGCCTCAGAGTGTAAGCCCCATCCATCCACCATTGTGGGCTGTCTTAGAGCGTAAACCCCATCCATCCACCATTATGGGCCGCCTCAGAGTGTAAGCCCCATCCACCCATCATTGTGGGCCACCTCAGAGTGTAAGCACCATCCATCCCAAACTACGAGGACTTTGATTCCCTCCCACAGGGATACGTAGAAAGCCTCCATTAGGTTCAATCCCACCACCCATTTGTTCTGACCTCTTCGCGTCGGTTTACCAACCATTATGGGTCGTCTCATAGCATACGCCCCCTCCAACCTAAACTACGTGGACTTTGATTCCCTACCACGAGCGTACGTAGGAAGACTCCACGAGGTTCAAGCCCACCACCTGGTCGTTCCGACCTCTTCACGTCGGTTCACCAACCATTATGAGTCATCTCAGAGCGTAAGCCCTAAATGCCCCCATCCCACATGACGTTAAACTATCCACCTAAACTAGGTGGAATTTGATCTGTACTAATGCATGGTACGTAGGAAGCCTCCCCGAGGTTCAAGCCCACCACCTGGTCATTCCGACCTCTTTGTGTCGGTTCACCAATCACTGTAGTCCGTCTCAGAGCGTAAGCCCCATCCATACACCATTATGGGTCATCTCATAGTGTAAGCCCCATCGATCCACCATTGTGGGCCACCTCAGAGTGTAAGCCCCATCCACCCATCATTGTGGGCCGCCTCAGAGTGTAAGCCCCATCCATCCCGAACTATGTGGACTTTGATTCCCTGCCACGGGGATACATAGGAAGCCTCCATGAGGTTCAATCCCACCATCCATCAGGACCCCAGGTCCACCTTCACGTCGGTTTACCGACACCATGGGCTTCCTCAGAGCATTATCCCCAAATTCCATCGAACTATGAGGACTTTGATTTCCTACCACGGGGATACGCAGGAAACATCTACAAGGTTCAAGCCCCTTCACTTCATTGCTCATCCTGATCCTTACTCGGGCCGCCACATCTCGGTGGGATCATGCCACCTCATTCCACTCCACAGTATTCGGGAAGCCACCCATGTGTCGGCCCCAATATCGGCATCCCCTCCAAGGGGTTATTTTATCTGATCCACTCTCAGTGTTCTGATCAGTCCGATCCATCTCTACTAGATGTTAAACTCGCAGAATACCCCCTGTTAAACATTGGAAGCTGAGGAAAACCTCAGATACATGACTATGGAATATAATTCCCCATATTTTATGTGGGATGCCTCAGGCTTTCACGCCCTCAAGAGGCCCTATAATAATGGACAGAAGACAGACATGCCAATTCCCCAGCGTCAAGACACTCCAACGATGCCTCATCGTGACCACTCCCCTAATCGAAGGTTGCTACCCCGACAATACCCCTTGGAGCATCTTGACGGAAGAAGCCTAATTAACAGGTGTCTATGAAGATATGGCACTGGGACGAGATTCACGAATATGTCTGAAATCTACGAGGGAGATACGGACTAGGTGACGAGCTCCGAGGAGGAATCCAATAAAGGAATAACCGACATTTCATCATTCCGGTTTCGATCAAGGAGCAGATGTCCCAGAACAAGGAGAAAATTCCGCCCACCTTTGGAAAGCGGGAATGCGGGGCTACAAGCCACATGTCCTCTACGTGACGGATGCACGCGCCCCATCGAAAAGCGTCGGATACAAAAAATGGTGAACCCAACGTGAATCTCTTCTCCTCAATATGGATACTAGTAGCATTTGTGGTGTCGGAAGATTAGCATGTCACCAGGTCCGGGCACCTGGCACCAGGACGTAAAACCCGCCATGGGTTGGGGCTATCCGAACGTTGAGAACTCCGTTCTGTGACGTTGACAGCGTGGATACCTCTTACCAACCACAGAAGAAGGAATGGAGATGGGTTAATAGTTGTCTATTTCTTTTCCTATCAGTGTTAATGGGTTCATCTCCCTGCTTTCAGGAATCAGATCGCTGCATCAGAAGCTCAATCGCCGCCTGCCCACCAGCGCAGGGGCATGGGCAGTACCGACCCGGCTACCACACGTGGTTCCGTCTCTTCCACAGCAGCTTCGACCGCCACGATGTTTGGTCACTCACACCCCCATTCCCCATCTGATATTATCCAATGAAGGGTGATCAACAACCTTGTGCGTAGGTACGAGGAGGAGGGGGTCATCCCCACCAGGGACATGGCCCATTTGGACCTCGAGGCACCTACGCCTCGTCGCCAACTCCACCCCCGAGGGCCACGCATGGAGCTGCTACTCCCCTCCCCGACATTCAACAGTTTTGGGAGCTTATCCCAAAAATGCCTTGACACCTCCCTCTCCTATGCCGATGAGGTAGGGGATGCCTGGGTTGGCCCAATCGGAGAACTGATTCAGGGGTTCACCGCAAGGGCCCCCACCAGGCCACATCGGCACCACCGTCCAGCTCCCCAAGCCGAGGAGCAGGAAATCCATGTGCCTGAACCACCAGCTCCAACCCATATGACCGACGCCAGTATTGGGCACGAGCGGAATAGGATTCCCACCCCGGGGAATCAACTTCAGCAACCACTATGGCCCGAACCACTGCTGACTCCTATCATCAAACCCCTGCACATGTTAAGCAGGGGAAGTTATATGCCCGATCCGGATTGAGTCCCTGACCACCCCACGGGCAGGTTTTGTCGACTCTCCCAGTCACCGACACAGGCAATGGCCGCTGCGGACCAATTCGTGGTAGTGCCATCCATCGTGAAGGCCTACTCTATTCCACCGTTCTGGAAGGTATGGGCCTTCCCTGCTTCCAACCTTGGCATGAAGGCTCGCCTGGCGCCACCCTCGCTGCAGGTAAGGGGCTTCCCCGTGGCGGAAACACTCTGGGTGGGGCTCTCTCCAGTGCTCACTACGATGGGTTTGGGGTCACTCCCCCTACCATAGGCTACGAGTATGGATTCATTGTACATCAGGTCACTCACCCACATGGAGGTCCTCCCCGTGTCCCTTTCAAAATTTCCCCCAGTGCTCCCCGCACCCCGACCTTCTATCCTCTCTGCCCCAGCACTAAGGCGGCCAGGGGACTCTGTGATGGAAATCAGCCTTGCCCCGAGGAGCCACCCAGGGGCCGAAAGGTGGGACGTCATCATCGTAAGAGAAATGCCCGGGAAGGCTGGACGGAAATCAAACCATTTCATTTCTCAGACTCCAAGGCGGAGTATGACTCGGTGATGGAGCCCTCTCCTTGGTCCTCTAAGTCAAGGGCTGGGGTAGGGATGCGGCGCGTCAGCCTCATACTCCCCGAATGCGAGATCCATATGATGCCCGCCTCCCTCCGAATGTATATCCCAGAGGATGAGGACGTTGCGTAACCCTAGGGATCAAACTTGTTGTCACTATAATCCTCTCCGGAAGCACCTTCCACCTCATCCAGTGATGACAAAGACATTTTTTAGGGTCGATGGCGAAAGATCCGCGACATAGCACACCCCCGGAAAGCACCAACACTATGACAGGAGGCCTGTTCTTTGGTCCATCCTATCATGATGTGGAATCCATGAAACTGAAACCCTTGGAGGAAAACCAAGTATTTGGCAGCCAATTAGCCCGCTCGTTGTATTCTTCGCCGGCTAGCCCACCGACCCAGCGGCCTGCCTCGACACCGCTGCCAGTTCCCCAGCCATTCCCAGTTGATGAGCGGGGCCATCAAGGGCCAGATGTTGAACCTGAGTCTTGGAGCTTCTATACTATCCTCGCACCTTGCCACTTCCCCGAGAAGTTTTGGCTGGTCGTAGGGTCGTATTTTGATACAATAGAATCGCTCGCCCCGGGAGATTTTGAATGTTTCCGTCAGACCCTCCGGGCGACTCACTCCCATCTTCGCCAACAGAAAGTGCCTTATCCCGGGAGCCAAGCACACCTCGAGGATATCGGCTAGAAATTTCGTCGGGTAGACCTGGCCACACTCCTTGTGGTCAGACACCCCAAGTCACTTGGCCAAAATAGGTCCCTCCAACAACAATGCATTCAGAGTTTTCAGGTACTCCACAAAGTTATCGAGGAGGCCACCCCCCACGCGCATGTTCGTGGATGGGGGAAGTACGCTTCCATTCTCTTCAGTACGATTCACCGGTAGCCTGAATCACTAGGTGGCTCTGAGGACATGCCCCTAAGGGCAGTGGCGGTCAACATGGCTGATCTGTCGGGAGAGGGGAACGGTTTGGAACTTCTTGATGGGGACTTACCCCTTGAGGACAAGCTTCCACTAGACCCATCAGGGGGAAGTATTACTCGTCAGCAGAGGAACCACCTAGGTCTCCCCTCACCCACTGAGGGATTAATACTGAGCCGAAATATCGTTAAGGGTAAAGAGCACATTGGTTCTATCAGGCTCTCCAACCCGTCGGCCTCAGTGCAGAAGGTAGAGGAAGATCCTGAGAGGGCCACGCTACACCAACAGCTTAATGAGCAGAAGATGTTGGTCGATGAGCTTCTTTTTGAATGCATTGCAGAGCATCAAACCGACTACGGTGATCCTAGGCCAGGGAAACAAGGGTAGGAACAACTTCCCCTTGATGAGATTCTCCCAGGAAACCTCGATCATGTCGTGTTCGCTGACAGGGGAGAGACTGTAGATCATGGAAAGAGGCCATGATATGTTTCACCAAACCCTCCTGAGTGGAGCGAACACCCAAGAGACCCCACTCTGGTTCCTCCAGCCGCCCCAAGGGGTGCTCCACCAGCTGCTGAGCTTGTCTACCGAATTGAAGAGCCTGACAATGCACTTTTGGTTAGGGATCCACATCAGGACAAGAACCTGTGTCCAGATGATCTGATGGTAGCACTCATCGCTCGCTTCGAGGTTTTGGAAACTCGGCAGGTGGCAATCCCACCAGATGGAAAGCCGTACCCAGCATGTGTGGATGATATTCCTACACCTTCGGGATTTTGGAACCCCACGTTCGCCCCCTTTAACGGGACAAGAGACCCGCCACAACACCTGCCTTACTTCAACTCAAGGTTTGGGCCTATTTTAGGGACTCCAGCGCAGCAGGAGGTCGCCAAGCTCTGTTGCTTTCTTCAGATGTTGGAGGGGCCGACACTCATCTGGTACAGCCAGCTCCCTGTCGGATCTGTGACCAGATGGGAGGACCTTCGCAGGAAATTCCTCTACCAGTTCAGTTCCACAACCCAGAAGAAGAACATCGCAGACCTCTTTAGGTGCAAGCAAAGGCCTGATCAACGAGTCACGGACCTCATTGCCCGGTGGAAGGGGCTCACATACTCCCTTGATATTCCACTAACTAAAGAGAAATTACTAACAATGTGAATATGGAACATCAAGGTAGAGTTGTTTCCTTCTCTGATCACTCATAATTACCCCGGAGGGTTCTGGGACTTCTCAGACAAGGCTCAGTGCATTGAAGAAGCCCTACAACAGGCCAGTCAGGCACACCTGCTACCTCTTGTGATCCCAGCAAAGAGAGATGCCAGAGCCGAGCCCGCTGTTGTGGCATAGATAGAGGCCCCCAGGTATCTAGAATTAATACCATTGAATCCAGCTCCATAGCCCCATAGGGTTCCTCCCCCCATAGGCACAGCTTCTAGCCCAGCAACGACTACCACAAAATCGGCAAGCGCCTCCACGTAACGCGCCACCACCACCTAGGAGAGATAATCAGGTTCCACCTCCTTGGCATGCTCCTCCGGCCCCCCATCAAGGTCAGCCGCCTAGAGCCCCCATTCCAGAAATAAGGAATTGGATCTACTCATTTGATGAGGATCAGGTCCCCGGTTACTTCTGCGGCGCCTTGGAGTAGAGAATTGTGCGGCTGCCTAAGTGTCGGATGCCAGAAGAGGTGCATCTCAATGATCACCCAACTACTTCCCTTATCACCGAATCCTGGGGCACAACATAAAGCGATGCTACGTGTTCAAGGACTATCTCCAACACCATATTTAAAACAATATATTCAGGTTGGGCCCAGCCCCGGCACAAGTGGCAGGTGTCTTTGTGAGATTGGATGACAATAGCGGCGACGAAGGTGAATGGCAGCAGGTTTCCGACCGTGGGTCCCAGAAGTATAACGACGGGATGACCCGAAAGATGGTCGCCCACTCCCATGGAATCATTTTTTCATGCCTAAATCAGCCAGAGCCCTCATAAGCTGTGGTTACTACTTCAGCATTGTCGTCTAAGCCAGCCTATTCCCAGAAGAGAAAATAGCGTCAATACAAGAAGAAGCAACACACTCCACAATTTCCATCTTCATCCCACACTCTCAATGACTTCATGCCCCTGGAGATGGGAATCCCTCCCAAAATCCGCCCAGTGGTGGATGATTTGTCAAGTGACAGTCCGGGGTATACTTCGGTTAACACCGTAGAGTTGGTAAATCCCTATTTGACTCCCGACGATGGGGAACGCCAGGTAGACCTTCCCAATGTCCCTAGCCATCACCAAAGCCTTCAGAGCCATGGTTACATGAATTGTCAGGGCATGACAGTTGGTACCTCTAGTCAGTTCGTGCACACCACCGAGACCAGACTGCAGGCCCAGTGCAGAACTCAACACGCATGGCCCCTTCATCTAGTGTCGACAGGTCTGCCTCCACCACCGTTTGTGTTGCTGGATCAGGCGGAACCACATCGGCCATGCCGTGACCAGCTTCGCCCTGCCACCAGCTAACCCCAGCCTTCTGGTCCTCATTTGGAAGCCACTCTCCAAGCTTCGGCTAGTGAAAAACGAGATATTCCTAGTACCAGTCAGTCGCCGGTCCAGCCTGCAGGGCCCGCTGTGCCTCCAATTGCAGAGTGGCCTCCAGTAAGCAGAGGCTCGCATTTGTCACGAAAGTATGATGTTTTGAAGAACCTTTCTGGAATTCTGGTGAGGATTTCTATTCTTGAGTCTCTTATCATGTCGTCTGAAATGCATGAGGCGCTTGTCGGGGCCCTAAGGAGCCCCACCAGTTCGAGATGGAGGTAGTAGCTGTAGAAGCCTTCCACACCGATGCAATTGAGAACGCCGAATTCTAGGTAGTTATCTCATTCTCTGGTGAAGATGAAGACCCTCCCATACAAGGGAACAATCGCCCACTGTACATCACTGGCCAGTTCAATGGAATGGAATTCCGCCGCTGTCTTGTTGACATGGGTTCTGGGATTAACCTAATCCCGACCCGGACACTACGAAAGCTGTATTTGTCTGAGGATGATTTAACTCCCTTCGACATCAGAATCCAGGGATACGACAGGACTGAGAAAACCCCGGTCGGCAAGATCCGCTTGAAGACTCAGTTTGGTGGCCTAATTTCTAGAACTGAATTCATGGTTGTCTCCCAGGACACCATGTAAAACACATTGATGGGCAGGTCGTGGCTCCACCTTCATGCGGTAGTCCCCTAATCATATCACCAATGCCACAAATATTCCCTTAATGGCCAAGTGGACGTGGTCCAAGGGGATGCATCTCATTTTGCCTCTTGTGAAGCCTGCAATCTAGATGCTGAATATTACAAGAGAAAGGATAAACAAGTCTAGGCAAGTGAAGTTGAGACCGTCGCCGCTAAAACCTACCCTTGGTTAGGTTTGAATGAAGCTTACGTCTTCCCAATCCATCGGTTGGAGGCCATGACTCCTGACATGGGGTAATGCTTTTTCCTTTCGGGTACGAGAGGGTGGCATATTCCCAGGTCCAAGTGACAACAGAAAATCACCTCGTACTCTTACACCAACCAGGCTTAGGTGATCCCAGAACCTATTACCCTTGTACGGTATCGGGATGTCAGGCTCATGGCAACGATGGTACATCATACGTGTCTATTTTGTTAGGCTGGAATTAACCGGCTTAATCCGATGCACCACTACTTCTTTGATGTCATCAAGCGCGGCCCCATCGGCCGAAGAGAAGATGGGATTGGATAGACTGCCTTCATCACTAGGGTCTCAAGGGTGCATGAACCGCATGATGTGATGACCACTATCGCTCAAGCCGGCACCAGCCTCCTGTCAGAGTCTGGTGTCTTTGAAGCAAATCCCCCCACAGAAGATCTCTCCACGAGTGGAGAAGGGGATCTAGAGGATGCTCCCCCCACCTTCGAGGCTGGTGTCTCCACCATGGTCGATGAACTAGTACAGGTGAACCTTAGCAGTGAGGCAGATTAGAGACCCACATTAATCAGTGCCATTGTGTCCCTCAAAGAGCAGCAGTGGTACGTGAACTTCCTTAAGCAGCACCGAGATGTGTTTTCTTGGAGTTAGGGCGAGAGCCAGGACTAGACCCTCAGGTAGTCTTCCACCACCTTGGTCTACCGGCAAACCATCGTGGGTTTAAGTAGCCACCCATAAAGATGCACCCTTATCATGGTACCACGGTCAAGGCTGAGGTTGATAAGATTATCTAAGCCCACTTCTTCAAGGAAGTCTAGTACCCCAAGTGGCTAGCCAACATTGTGCCAGTCAGGAAGAAGAATGGACAAATCAGAGTCTGTATCGACTTCCGTGATTTAATCACCACTGTCTGAAGGATGATTTTCCCCTTCCAGTGACAAAGTTGTTGATTGATGCCACGACCGGGTTCCAATCTCTCTCCTTGATTGATGGGTATTCTGGGTACTACCAGATTTGGATGGCCCTCGAGGATGAGGATTCCACTACCTTTAGGGCACCCCAAGGTACTTTCTGTTATCAGGTTATGCCCTTCGGCCTGAAGAATGCAGGTGCCACCTATCAGCGGGCCATGCATTGCATATTCAAGCCGATTTTGGGAACATTGGTGGAATGCTATGTGGATGATCTGGTGGTCAAATCTCACCAGTGCCAGGACCATCTCAAGGACCTGGGAAAGTGTTTTGCTTCCTCCGTTCCTACCACCTGAAGATGAACCCGTTGAAGTGTGCTTTTGGGGTCACCTTCGGTAAGTTCCTTGGGGTTTTTAGGCACTGAGGCATTGAGATAGACCCGAAAAAGGTCAAGGCCATCAGCCAGATGCCTCCCCGAGCAATATTCGTGATCTCTGAGGTTTCCAAGGCCACTTATCCTAAATATGCCAATTCATTTTGAATCTGGTTGGCAAGTGTAAGCCCTTTTCCCAGCTCATGAAGAAAGGCACCACCTATGAATGGGATGAAGATTGTGAGGCCACCTTTGAGGAACTCATGAAGTATCTGCTCCAACCTCCGGTTTTGATGCCACCCGTCTCCGGGAACCCGCTGGTCCTTTACGTGACCTCCATGGAACGGTCCCTTGATGCACTTATTTCCTAGAAAAACAACAAGGGAACAGAGAACAGCCTCTACTACCTCAGTCGCGTGCTCCTAGATAAGGAAATTAGATATTCTCCCATCCAGAAGAGCTGTCTGGCGCTTTTATTTTCCATAAAAAAATTACGGCACAACTTGCAGCACCATGAGGTACATCTGGTCTCTCAGGTAGACCTGCTGAAGTACATCCTGAACTGACTTATGTTGACTGGCCAACTAACACAGTGGGTGTTGATCCTCCAGTAGTTCAACATCAGGTTTGTGCCTCAAAAGTCTATCAAAGGATATGCATTGGCAGAATTTTTAGCTACCCACCCAAACTCTGCGGATCAGCCACTGGACCTAGGTTTTCCTGATGAGGAAATCCTCTCGGTCGATCATCCCTTCCCATGTTCAAAGATTCACTTCGACGGTTCCTCTCGGAGCCCCACCGGTAGGAGGCTCAACGATCCTAGGCTCAACAGAGTGGGCATGGGTATTGTATTCATCACCCCGGAGCATGTCGTTCTTCCATACTCATTCCTGCTGTCGGAGGGCTGCACCAACAACAAGGAAGAGTATCAGACCCTCATTACTGGTCTCAATCTAGCCCTCAAGGTAAATGTGTTCCATCTTCATGTGAAAGGGGATTCCGATCTAGTCATCAAGCAGGTCAATGGTGACTATATTGTTAGAAATCCAGAACTCGTGCCATTTTTGGAGTGCACCCTCTATATAATGGCCCAGTTACCTTCTCGGCCAGAGGTTGTTCACATATCTCGGTCACATAACGGTCGAGAAGATGCTTTGGCCAGTCTGGCCACGTCACTTGTGGACCCCGAATAGGACAACCTGATTATCCACGTGGTGCACCATAGATTCATTGCTCCCATTACACCGGAGGATGATCGAGGCCCGTGGGTAAACCACCTTACCGCTGGTGCCCCTACGTCAGGATCCCCAGGTACGTTAGATGCGGTGATCAAAATAGTTCCTAATTGGAGGACACCATTGGTTGAATACCACCAATACGGTAATTTCCTGTCAGACCGGGCCGAGCACGAGCGAATTCGACGCCGCGCGCTATAGTTTACCCTCCAAAGCGGTCCCAGCGTTGGGAAGATCCTTTATAAACGCTGATTTGATGGTGTTATCCTCCGTTGCCTTTAAGGAGTCGATATTCGACAGGTCATGCAATAAGTTCATGCTGGTTCCTGTGGATCCCATTAGGCCGGGTCAAAGTTGTCTCACCAGATATGGGTACTGGGATACTTCTGGCACTCTAGGATCCATGACTGCATCGAGTTCGCCAAGAGGTTTCATGCGTGCCAATTTCATGCTAACTTTATGCACCGGCCACTGGATCCTCTTCATACTACCAAGTATTCTTGGCCCTTTGCATTCTGGGGGATAGATGTCGTAGGACCTTACCCACCAGCAACGACTCGCCAATGACGGTTCATTCTGACCGCTACGGATTTCTTTTCCAAGTGGGCAGAGGCAATTCCACTCAAGGAATTCAAATCCCATTCTATTTCAGACTTCGTGAGTTCCAACATCATCTATAGATTTTGAGTACCTCACGCTATCCTCACTGATAACGACACCAAATTCCGAGCAGCCGAGCTGATGAAATTTCACGCCAAGTACAACATTCACTCTAACCATACCTCCCGCTATCATGCACAGGGAAATGGAAAGATCGACACATTTAACAAAACCATCTCTAACATTCTGCAAAAGATGATTGGTCATAACAAGAATAGTTGGATGGATAAGCTCCCCAATTCCTTCTGGGATTATCGGACGACGACTCGTAATTCCACCCTAGTGACCTCGTATTCCCTGGTGTACCGAACTGAGGTCGTCCTGCCCATTAAGATTCAGTTTCCCTCCTTGCGCACAGTGGTCTATGACCAGCGAGCACCAGATAGAGTTTCTGAAATTAGTCTATCTGAATTGGAAGCGCTGGATGAGAATAGGCTTTGTGCTTTGCACATCCTGGAAAGGAATCAGAGCAGGATGGCTTGAGCCTTCAACGAGAAGGTTCGCATCTACTTTTTCTTGCAAGGAGATTTGGTCGTTGGCCCTCAGGGCGCCAATGATCCCTGGCAGGAAACCACCCAAGTTGGCGCCCAAATGGGAAGGCCCTTTATTGTTCATAAGGTGTACCCCAATGGAGCATACTTCCTGGTGACCATGGATTGTGAGCGTATAACTCCTCCCACCAATGACAAGTTCCTCAAGCAATACTTCGATGGAGCCCCATCATCTTTCATGACCTTAAACTGTACAGTCCTGCATGATCATAAACTGTACGGTCCTGCCTAACCTTAAACTGTACGGTCCTGCCAGACCTTAAACTGTACATTTTGGCATGACCTTAAACTGTTTGGTCTCGCATGACCTTAAATTTCCTCCGGTCTCACATGACCTTAAACTGCACATTCATCCCACATGACGTTAAACTGCAACCTGATCCGGCCTTCCTGCCCGAGGCCCATCCTTAGGCCCCTTGGTCTTTCCGGGCCCTATCCCAAGTTCTTACCATGAGATTATGGTGTGGTGTGGGATTATGTCCTCATTCCCATCGGGTTAGTCACCGCACCGTATACCGCCCTTATTTGAGGTTTCCTCCTCCTCTTCCTATCACCATTGCAAGACGTTAAACTGTAAGCCGGTCAGGCCTCCCTGACCGAGGCCTAGCCTCGGCCCCCATGCCTAGGCTCTCTCTTGTGGGATTATATGGTGTGGTGTGGTGTTATGTCTTTATTCATGTTGGGTTACTCGTCGCGCCATACACATTCCTGGGTGAAATTCCTCTCATTGTCCTATGTGAATTTAAAATATTCTTCTAGAACTATGTTTGGCTTGATTCCCATCATTATGGGATACATAGGATTTCCTGAACACCTAGGTTCCTGGTCCAGCCCCATCTCTTAGGAGATCCGACGATCTCATGGTCACCTCAGCCTCTTGGCATGTCCCTCTCCACGAGGGGGATATATAGGCATGGTACAGAGTTTTTGGAAACATGCCCCCTTCTCCTGGGAATCTGCCATCTTTTGGCCGCTCTCAAGCTATGCCCTTAGACCCTTTTCAGTGGTCCACTAATGTGTTCAGAGTACTCTGGTCTAGGACCTGGAGTTTCAGATTCAACTTAGGCAGGTTTCGTCCACTTATCATGCTTCGTGCTCCCCTTCATTCGGGCCACCATTATCTTTCACACCTAGAGGGACCCCCAAGAACAGCCTAGATACAATGCCTAAGGGATCTCATACCGTTATGGGCCAACACCCCTGTGGTTTTCAGACATCAAATTGATACAAATCCCGCGTTGCGAACATGTTCAGCGGTTGATGCTCATTTGTTTGTCCCCATTTTAGGCTAACACGACAGGATGCTATGTTATGAACATGGCAGCAGTAATCCTCCATCGTCACGCTGACTCTTTCAGGCCCTGAATATTGGTTGCATTATTCACATTTTGTTCCACCCCATCGTGTCAAGGTGGAATCTTGGCACTCCTAGCACTAACCCTCAGTGCACTTCCACACTTCAGGCCGACAAAACTACATTACAGCGTCTCTCGGGGCTCCCGCGATCTGAGCGCTTTGATTATGGGCTTGGGTCTTCTCTAAGAACCATTCATAGCTTGACCCTCGTCCCCAAAGGGAAATGTGGGGTCACCCCGACAATGCATTTCGGGCCCAGCTCAGCTATAGGCTAGTGTCTCTTGTCCCTTGATCTTTAAACCCTCGCTGGCCCCTTGGGCCGAGGCTCCTCTCCGAGAATCGCGCACGGTGATGGTGTGAGATCATGTCCTCATCCACATCAGGTATTATTTATCGCATCATGCGCATTCCCCCAGGTCCAAGCCATATGACCTTAAACTGTGCGGGTTGGTCCTACCACATGACCATAAACTGTGATGATATCATCCCGGCTGCACGATGAAAAAATGGCACTGCATTGTGATGACCTCTCCATAGAGGGCATCACGTTCGGTATTGGTCATTTACCATACCATTTGTTAACGCCCGTATACGGATTGAGTATTGGGGAGATACCATAAATTTCTAGCCTAGGCCAGTCGCTCCACAAAAGAAAAATCATTCACCTTCAAGGACAAACAAGATACATCAATTACCGATTCTTTTGGTGCGAGGTCTAGACCCGCACGACCCTTTCATCCTTGGCACAGGTACCTTCCCATGTTGTTCCATCCTTTCCAGAACTACATGTGGCATGATTCCCATTCCTATGGGGTACATCAAAATGCCCAGACATTTCATCTTGGGTCCAGCCCCTGGGATTACCAAATCTTGTCCCTCCTCATTGTCCGCCCATTGGCATGACATCCCAAGGATTTGTGTAACTGTGTCATTAGCCCCAAATAAGTTTAGGATGCCCCGTAGTGATGTTGGGAAGCAACAGTTCCCTCACCAGAGAGGTCCTGTCTAGAATTAGGGATGATCCATGACCATATTAATACGTCTGCCTAATGTGCCTCCACCATGGTGGATTAATTTTGGGAGTGTTGGATTCTGTTTGAACAAACCACCACTTCACTTTCCACACTTTTCATGCCCCTTTATTCGGATCTTCATCCTCTTTCACGCTTTATGGGACCCCCTAACAGTATGGATGCTCAAACCATGGTCCACCTGCTGTCCTAGGCCAACGTTCTGGAAGACTGGTCATGTTTGATGGGACCCCCTAACAGTATGGATGCTCGGTCTATGGTCCGCCTACTGTCCTGGGCCAACGTTCCGGAAGACTGATCGGCGATATTTGAGTTGGGCCCCGTGTTGCGAACATGGTCAGCGGTCATCCCCTATTTGTTGTCCGCATTTCAGGCTAATGTGATATGGATGTTGTGTTTCTGCCTCGATTAACAGCTATCTTACATTGTCACGCCCCTCCCACAGTGATTCCGAATTTTGGGTGACGGGATTCACTATTTTCATCTCCCTATGTTCGGACTGATTCCAATTCCCCTGGAATTTCCCCATTCATGCATTAGAGAACATTGAGGAGAGGATGCATCAATCAGGTTTGAGGTCCCTTTCCTTTGGATGGGCCTCCCTCTTCTCCTCGGAAATACGAGCTCTATTTCGGATGCCTGAAGCTTGTTTGATGCCCCCACGTTCGAACGAAATGATAATAAAATCATCCTTTGTTCCTTACATTGGGTATATCCCACATGAGCTTAGGGATGAAGTGTTATTTATTTCAGGATTATAGACGAACGAGCTAAACCAAAGGTACGGTTAAATGGATTTGTCCATACATTGGAAGCAAAAAAGTTCATGAGCTGGACAAAACAGGGCCTTTAAGGGTCAGCTTCTTAGAGAGATCTTTCCACCACGGCTACCCTTTGGTTGGTTGCCTCCAAGAGTGCTTCTCACTCCCTAAATACTCTCTCTTCATCAGCAGCTGAAGAGCACGGTTCTCTAATCCTAGCTTGTGCCTGTGCCCATTCAGTTTGAAGCACGGTCATCTGGTGACTCTCCTCCATCATTTGTTCTTGGGAATCAACCAGCTAGTCCATCAGTTGCTCCATGAGATCAGAGCATGTTGAAATGAAGGATTCCTTATCTTTTACCTACTCTTTGAGGTGTCAGACTTCCTGCTCCACCCTCAGGAACACTCGGGTGCTCACTGATTCTTCCTGAAACTCGGAAACATCGGTGCACCGACTGATCTCACGTATCTTCTCAGCCATGTAATCACGGACCGCCACATGAAGGTACTGAGCGTCAGCCCCTCCAGCACACAGGAAACACAGTTAGTTCTGAAGCAATCCCATCCGCCTCAGCCAATCCGTTTGAAGCTTCCTGAGAAAATGTTGGATGCACTTCAACCCTTTGTGTCGTGTCATCCGGCTCTCCTCGGCCTCTCCCGAATCTGATTCATCTATTTCTTCGGGATCAGTGGGCCAATATACAGGGAAGACAACCAGCAGTTCGTTAGAAGGATATGCCTTAGGGATGCCTTCATGGGGAATTAGATCATCGATGTCTGGGCGACCTTCCTCTCTCGCCCCGACAGAGGCGGTCCCTTCGTCAGCTTCCGGCCTCACTCCAATGACATCACCACTAGTGTCCACCACCCCCTGCTCGCCAATTGTCAGGGCCGACCCAGTTTGGGAAGTATGTTCTGGAGTAGGCGGTACGTCCGCCACTAATTTACCCACAGACGGCCCAGGCTCAGCAGCCCGATGAGCCTCCAACACCGAGATCACTGTACAGGGAGTATCCTGATTATTTGAGTTCTCTGACAGTAAGCACCACTAGTGAAGCAAGGGACTTAGAGGAACCTATAGCGCTAGCCTCCAGTGTTCTGGCCGCTACAAGAGCTGTCGTGGCAGGAGACTCCTTAGCGCTTGTCAGCTCGATAATGGGCGTCGGAGCTCTAACCTATCCCACCGGTGCCTCTTCTTCTTCCACTATTGGGAACGCCTGATCAGCACTAATATGCTCCTGATTAAAATAGAGAAATGTATTAGAAATTGCAGAATAGAATGGATAAAGGAAGATAAATAAGGATAGAGGCAGACCTCAAGAAGCTCGGTTATGTCTATTCCAGAGCCGACGATCTCACCACTCTCTTGCAGGCTCCCTTGGTGGGACCCTCCCTGAGATCCTTCATCTCCTCCTATCTCCTCCTCTACCTCCAACTCATCACCACCATCATCATCCTCCGACGACATCTGTTCAGGATCATGCCCCTGGCCGAGCATCACTTTCACTAAGAGAGGCGGCTCCGCGCGTTGACCCTATTGGCACACGTACATGTCTATGGACGTCAGGTAGGCATGTCTTCGATGAAATTTTACTCGTTCGGTAACCTGAATGAGCCCAACTTCTGGCAGCTAGATCCCATTCTGTATTATCTTCTTTCTAGAGGGCTTCAATGGTCATCGATTGCCGCAGGTTCATCCAGGACGACCACAATGCTGGGAAGATTGAATTGCGGGAAGTTTCGAGTATGTATCTCATTTTCTTCCTGGGTAGTTCTCTGGCCGCCCCGTGTGACCCTCCTCTGGGCAGCGAGGTCACAGTAACACCATGCTATGTCCCCGCTACTAAGGTCCCGGCCTACGCAGGCCTCGCTGCCTAGTGTGACCCTGGTCCCCCCCCCCCTTCTAGAGGCACCTTTCCTGCTCTATCATCAGCTGGGTTCCACGCGGGTAGTCTTGAGTTTCCGAACTCGCTTGTGCAAAAGCCCCTCAGGGTATGCTATAGCCCAATGTTTGGCATACTCAGTTGATAGGACAGTGTCGTCCCTGGTGGGAGGAAGGGTAACGACATCGCCAGAGCCATAAGTGGTGAACATTAACCACATATGGCGAAGGATGCATGGATTCCTCTCCTCCCAGAAATCCAGGAATACCCTCTTCAGCATTCGCTGGAGGCACCCGAATTGCCTGGCGAATCGAGACGACACGTAAGGCTCACAGATGATCTTCCCATCAATCCGAGACACAATCACCCTACCTTGGATGCTCTAGAAGTATTCTTGTTTCTCCTGTGAGCCTTGCCCGTTGTCTACCATTTGGCCGATCGGGGTGGGGAATGGGCTGAAGTTGAAGTTTGCATGGTTACCAATTCTGATCCTTACTCCCACCTCGTTGAGCGTCATCAGCACGACCCCGACAATGTTCAACAGAGATGGTCGTAGGCTGTTTCCCAGAGGACAAATGGAATTTGGGAAAGTGTACCCGCCAAGATGAGTCACCACCCAGCCGTGGAAGATCTGCAAGGGGCCACACACCCTCCGAGGTGACCCACCTCTTGAGATGCATCCTAGAATGGCGTATAGCCTAGCCAGCACAGGGACCCCCAGATTAAACCTTTTGAAGGCGGCCATGGTGCCCGCCATCACCAGGGTTGCTGGACGGATGCCCATCCTTGGGTCTCGCACCTGTAGGAGCCACCTGCTCCGGAAGGTGGTGAGGAACCCGACATATCGAACATTCAGGTCTCGGGCCTCATTAACAGGGTAGACCAATTATTGTTATTGCCCCACCTCTAGGATACTCTAGTACGATCCATCTTTGCTCCTCTGAGCCACGGTTGGACACTATTTTCCCCGTCCCGACATCTTAACTACCGGGTTCTTCTCCAGGAATAGGCTAAACCAGCCCTTGTAGGTGATGTCTTTCAGGAAGTCCTTGACCTCTAGCCTCTCTTTGGCCAGCTCTAGTAGGTTCCATGTTAGCATGGGGGTCCATGATATATCTTCCCAATTTTTCATTGGGGGAAGGAACCCGTCGTATTGATATCCCTCCAGTGGGATACCTCCAATGTAGTGGATGTCCCAGAGACTGATACCAAATTCCCCATGGTGAAGATGGAATGCGTTGGTGTCAGGGGACCACTGGGTGAATAGCTTCGGCCTGAGATCAGGCTGGTGATAGAGGTGGAATTGCGACGTCCACCCCGCCTCGAACAAACCAATGTGCCACAGCTCGACCACGAATTGGGTGCACGTATGGTGAACCTAGTATTCACAGGCCCACTCACTGGTGAAGTTGCCTCTGGACTGCAAATCCCAATCTTACAGACAGCCCTTAGTATCGTCTGTGATGCTCTGACGGAACATGCTTGCGTAGAGGGCTGGGAAACTCTCCGCAACAGGATCACCCCCAACAATGGTCATGGTCCTAGGGTTCAAGACATATACATCCATGTGTCTGGTCTCTCTGGCAGGGCGACCATTGTTGGTGATATTATATCGGGGAAGGTCATCATCCCCAGTCACCCATGACCGCAATGTATTAACCTCGAAGCCCGGTAGCGGAACCTCTTCCAAAATGATGAAGTTCTATAGCGAAAGGTTGTTGGACAAAGGATAATCCTTCTGGGTGGGGGTTAGCAGGTTGAAAAAAGTATGGTTGTTGGAAACAACCACCCTGACACCATAAACCTCCTTGTTCACCACCATTTCATCTCTACGAGCGGCAGCTTTCCCCTAATCTACTTGGTTTGCTGCCATCTCCTTCCATCCAAATGCTTTAAGAGTGTTGCATGGAATCTGGATGTGTTGAGTGAAATTCAGAAGGTGGGCGCGAAATCAGAGAATTCGGCACGGAAAATCCCGGGATTGCGCGTTAATATGGCCAAAACTCTGAGAAATTATGCGCTTCCAATTTGGGTTTTATGCATAGGCATGGAGGCAATTTGGCGCATGAGAGCTCTGATCCTAGCATGCGAGAAAGCTTGGGTATGGATCGTGGGACCCATGGCCCCTTTTATAGGCGCTACCAGGGTTCCGCGCCGCGCGGAAAGAGGATTCTACGCTAGACAGAGTTTTTTGTGTGCCACAACATTTTTTGCGTGAAGGGGCCCATGAAGCCCAACACTTCAATGTTTCGGCGTTTCCCTCGGAATCCAATTGTTGCCACCTCTCGCCGATCCAATTCCGAGGAGGGAATTTTGTAGATGCGGAAAAGTTATTAATTACTAAAGGAAGTTTCCAAATGATGAAGCGAAGTCATATTCGGACCTAGAGACCCGGTTCGGAGGGCCTGGAAGTGGTGCACGAAAAAAGGGGAATGGGCGCGAAAATATTGTGCCACACAGAAGAAGTCTGAGATTCACGAAGGATCCCCGGCGTCAGGGCACAATATTTGTTCGCCTGTGCCCGTACGGTTCACATTCTGCGCCACCACCTATGGTGCACAAATTTTACGCCTCAACCGGGATTCTGCGCCGCCGGAGGCTTATAAATAGAAGGATACCCTTCCATTTCGGGGTTGCGGAATTCGAACCGGTTCTCGCGTGCAAAATCGGACTTCTGTGCGCATAAGATGGCCTTCTGGTGCTGACCCTTTTCGCACCACCTCACCCCGGGATCCGCCTTTGCGCGCAATCCATCTGGCTTAAATAGAATTTCCAACTATTCAGGGTTCCTCCTTTGCGCACAATTCCTTCCGTTGCACGCAAAACAGTCCAATTGCGTGAAATCATTCTACCCCGATTACATGCCATCCCGATGTTTTGCGCGCAAACCATTTCTTTGTGCGCCATCCCTGAGACCCCTCACCTTGATGCTATCCAGGTGCCTCCCTGCATAGGCGCCTGATGTCCTCCTTATGGATGCCATGGGCATACATAACAGTCATACACACCATGTGATGTTTTAACGTGCGACCTTCTAGGCTCGTATGAAGTAACCTCAAGGTCCCTTGGGAGGGTTTTCCCGTTGCATTTCTTTGCCTCATGCTTCTTCGCATAGGCATTCTAACGACTATTACTTATTTACATAGCCACACTAACGTGGACCCCCCGATGGTTCGCTATACGACCCCCCTTTTCTACGGCCTTTCCTATGCCTTCACTCCCACAAGAGGTAGAGGGTTTCGGTTATGTAAGTCCTTGGGGTTTGGAGTTAACCCACCTTGTACGAGCTGCAGAACGTTAAACTGCCCAGCACCTTGTCCTCAACACATGACGTTAAACTGTGATCCGGCCTCGTGCCTCGCATGCAGGGTTCCCTCCCGGCTCAGGCATTCTTTACGCCCACTCGTCTCCACGGGAATGTGATCATACCTCACATGGGATGATATCCTCCTTCTTGGAGTGGTGTTTGTCCACGAGGGAACAGCAGCCTCCTTGATGTAATCCCCGAGCCCCTCTTGCGGAAGGTAGCACCCATGAACCTCCGTACTTTCCCACCGCCAAGGCTAGTGGAGGGAATGAGGCCCCTACTTTCTTCAGTCCCAAATCCCTCTCCCTCTGCACTTTGTCACCCTCGGGCCTCCATTCAGGAGTATCTACCGCCCCCCTTGGTCCGCTCAACGTGTAAGGCCCTCTTCGGTTCTCACGGACGCACCCTTTCCGACGTGATCGTCAGGTCCCTGCAACCTCTTGTTTCACACACAGAGCATGACTCACGTGGGCTTAGAGTGAGCATCAACCATGACCAACCATTATGGGCCGTCTCAGATCGTAATCCCCAACCAACCCGAACTACGTGGACTTTGATTCCCTACCACGGGGATACGTAGGAAGCCTCCATAATGTTCAAGCCCACCACCATGTCGTTCCGACCTCCTCGCATCGGTTCACCAACCATTATGGGCCATATCAGAGCGTAATCCCCATCCAACCTGAACTATGTGGACTTTGATTCCCTGACATAGGGATACGTAGGAAGCCTTCACGAGGTTAAATCCCACCACCCAGTCGTTTCGACCTCTTCGCGTCGGTTCACCAACCATTATGGGTCGCTCCAGAGCATAAGCCCCAAATGCCCCATCCCGCATGATGTTAAATTGTCCACCCAAACTACGTGGACTTTGATTCGTGCTAAGGCATGGTACGTAGGAAGCCTCCATGAGGTTCAAGCCCACCACCCAGTCATTCCGACCTCCTCGCGTCGGTTCGCCAATCACTGTGGGCCGCCTCAAAGTGTAAGCCCCATCCATCCACCATTGTGCACCGTCTCAGAGCGTAAGCCCCATCCATCCACCATTGTGGACCGCCTCAGAGTGTAAGCCCCATCCACCCATCATTGTGGGCCGCCTCAGAGTATAATCCCCATCCATCCTGAACTACGTGGACTTTGATTCCCTACCACGGGGATGCGTAGGAAGCCTCCATGAGGTTCAAGCCCACTACCCAGTCGTCCCGACCTCTTTGAGTCAATTCACAAACCATTATAGGCCATCTCAAAGCGTAATCCCCATTCAACCTGAACTACATGGAATTTGATTCCCTTCCACGGGGATACGTAGGAAGCCTCTATGAGGTTCAAGACCACCACCCGGTCGTTCTGACCTCTTCGCGTTGGTTCACCAACCATTATGGGCCGTCATAGAGCGTAATCCCCAAATGACCCCATCCCACATGACGTTAAACTGTCCACCCGAACTACGTGGACCTTGATCTGTGCTAAGGCATGGTACGTAGGAAGCCTCCATGAGGTTCAAGCCCACCACCCAGTCGTTTTGACCTCTTCGCGTCGGTTCACCAATCAATGTGGTCAGTCTCAGAGCGTAAGCCCAATACATCCACCATTGTGGGCCGTCTCAGAGCATAAGCCCCATCCATCCACCATTGTGGGTCGCCTTAGAGTGTAAGCCCCATCCACCCATCATTACAGGACACCTCAGAGTTTAAGACCCATCCATCCCGAACTACGTGGACTTTGATTCCCTGCCACGGGGATACATAGGAAGCCTCCATGTGGTTCAAGCCCAACATCCATCAGGACCCCAGGTCCACCTTCACGTCGGATTACCGACACCATGGGCCACCTCAGAGCGTAAGCCCCAAATGCCATCGAACTACGTGGACTTTGATTCCCTTCCACGGAGATACATAGGAAGCCTCCACGAGGTTCAAGCCCCTTCCCTTCATCTCCCATCCCGATCCTTACTCGGGCCGCCACATCCCAGTGGGATCATGCCACCTCATTCCACTCCAAAGCATTCAGGAAGCCACCCATGTGTCGACCCCCAAATCAGCATCCCCTCCAGGGGGTTCTCTTATTTGATCCACTCTCAGTGTTCCGATCAGTCTGATTCGTCTCCGCTGAATGTTAAACTCGCGGCATACCCCATGTTAAACATGGGAAGCTGAGGAAAACCTCAGATACATGCCTATGGCATACAATTCCCCGCGTCTGATGTGGGATTCCTCGGGCTTCTGTGCCCTCGAGAAGCCCTATAATAAGGGAAAGAAGACAGACATGCCAATTCCCTAGCGTCAAGACACGTCAACGATGCCTCAACGTGTCCACTCCTCTAATCAATGGTTGCTGCCTCAACCAAACCCCTTGGAGCATCTCGAAAGAAGCAGCATAATTAACCGGTGTCCATGAAGATATGGCACTGAGACAAGATTCACGAATAAGCCTTAAATCTATGAGGGAGACCCGAACTAGGTGACGAGCTCCAAGGAGGAATCCACGAAAGGAAGAACTGACATCCCATCATCCCGGTTTCGATCAAGGAGCAGACGTCCCTAAACAAGGGACGAATGTTGATCGCCTTTGGAAAGTGGTAATGCGGGGCTACAAGCCGCGCGTCCTCTACGTGACGGATGTGTGCGCCCCGACGGAAAGCGTCGGAAACAGTCATTATGTATTTAGTGAGAGTAAGATAATGATATACAAATTCACTAGTTAATTTTATATATATGACATATATAGGTTGTTTGTATGAATGGGATGTATTTCAACAGTTTAATGGTTTTTATGAGTCAATTTTTACTCCCTTAGGGGATATAATTAAAATATTATTTTACAAGATGAAATATATGATTGGAGTTGAATCCATACGATGGATGAATGAGTTTTCAAAGCATTATTTAATCATACATTATAAACACATGATTAAATGTGGTTTCTTAAGAAGCGTTTCCTAACCTTAAATATGAATTTATTTTGATTATAGTGGTTTTTGTGTTTCCATGATTCTTGACTAAAAATACTTGGTACCCAAATACTTTATTTGTCCTTTTCCTTTTCATTATTTTCACTAGTATTTCTGGAGGAAGGATAGAAACCTTTTGAAATTTGGGTGATTATCATGAACTATGGATATAATATTGAGTGTGTATGTCTTTCTGGATCCCAATTTATGGTCCTTATCAAACTCATGTGATAGTGTTTGATGATGTTTGAGATGATATTCAATGTACTCCTTTTATAGTATTTCTTCAATTAATTTTTATACACAGTTTCATTTCTCTTGAACGGGAGCTAATCATAAAAGGGTTTAAATTGATCAATCTCCCTCTGATAATAATTATTAGAATTTTTTGAAACCCTTAAGATGGTTCCTCTAGTAGTCAAAAATTGTAATGGGAGGAGACAGGAATAGTTGGTTATTTAGATTTGATCTAGGGAAGTGGTGTTCCTCTAGATCCTAGTTTTGGTAAGGTCTTCTAATTAGTCTTACCAATTCCAGTGCATCATCCACGTCATGTAGTATTGAACCTAATGAGATAAAAAGTGACTTTTATTTTGTCATTATGACAATTTATAGAGGCTCTTCTATAATTATTCATCTAACAGAATAGGGTAGTTTTCTTACTAGACCTACGCATATTATTCCCCATCACTCGTATTGTCTAGTGGAGGAATCTAACCACCTTCTTGGAGTTATGGTCATGGTGTTCACCATATAAAATAGATCCAAGTAGTTATAGCGTAATCTTCTATAAATGATTTTATAATGTAGGGTAAATATAAGGCTATAGGTGTAAGATCGTGATTTTTTTAGAGGTAAGTACTTGTTTTAATTTTGGTATAAAATTAATAATTTAAATATTCAATGGGGGTGTTATGGGAATATGGGGTGTTCTTGGTGTTTGGGGAAAAGGAAGGAAATACGGCCCAACTTTTTCAAGTTGTACGGTTGGCGCACAGTTAAGTACAATGTGCGGCATTCCTAGGAAAACTGTGCATACTTGGATAGTGGAAACCCACATAGTTGGTAAGCGGGTTTTCAAACCATTTGAACTCCCTCGGTAACCATTCAACCCAAATTCTCTTAGAAAGTTTCTTACATGTGGTTTGTGAATGGTTTGGAAAACAATGTGGGTAAATTGTGCGACCGATTAAAAGTTAAAAAAATTACAGTTTTTTCATCTCGATATTTTTGGATCTCCACCCGATTTCACCCTCCATTTCCTCTCTTGAAATCCAAGTGATGATCCAAATTGACTGACTCCTCCCAATTGTGGTTCTTCTTGGATTCATGGTTATTTAGAGAACCATTTGTTATAGATCAAAGCTATGGGTAATTCTAACGCTTCTGTTTCATCCTTTTTTGGATTAAGAATATTAGTTCCTCCCATCTTCTTAAAAATCCAAAAAACCCTATTTTTCATTTGGAATATAGTTTGGGGATTCAAAGGGTGATTGAATCCAGATCTAAGGCTACTATAAGGAGTGATTTAATCATTATATTTGAGCTAGGTGGTCTAAAAGTTATATCCCAGAGCTTTTTAAGTGGATTTGTGCATATGAGATTGTGTTCTTGTCTTCCCCTTATAGGTATTTTGGTTACATTAATGAGATTTGGTAAAATTGGTGTCTAAATGATTAATTTAACCCATCATGATCCCCATGGGATGCATGTATGATGATTTTATTGATTTAGGTCCACCCACAGGGTGCATTGATATTACCAAACCATGACATTGGTAATGTTAAATATGGAATTGACGTGTGATAAATTTGATAGATGATGAACATGTGATATGATAATTTGAGTTATTATAGGAATATTGATAAATGTGTAATGATATGGATAATGGAATAAGGGGTTATTTGGAAATTTTTTAATGGGTTATATGATCCATGAAATGTGAAAGGGTAATTAGTTAGTGGTTTAAGGATTATGAATGATAAATGGACTCGTTGGGTTAAGACATGTAAGTATGAATGGGTAAATGGGTCAAGGCCTATGATTTTTTGGATTTATTAATGGGATAACTAAATGATATTGTTAGATATAAAAAATGGTTTATTCATATTAATGTGAATGTTCCAAATGGCTTATTAATTGTACATGGAAGTCATAAGTGGATTGTGGTATGTGAAATGAGGAATGGGTTAAAGGAGTTAACACCTAGTAATTGATGAGTATACTAAATTGGATAATGTAGGGGAATTATTTATTATGCTTAGTGAGTTTTTCATATGAAAGGGAATATGATAAATGGGCCATGTAGTGTAAATGGTAAATGTTTCAAGGGGTTATGGAATAATATAAATTCTAATATTTATTTTTTTGAATTGGGGTTGATTATGTGTATTGTTTAAGTATATTTTTTGTATGTTGGTGTGGGATAATGTATCGGGGCTCCTCCAATGGGTCAGGTTGGACTAATTCTCTAACTTAACCTTATATGGATAAGCATGTGCACATGTCTTACAAGTTTGGGGTATTGACTGAGCTTCTATACCCACTATTTATGTTAGACTGAGGATATAAACTCCACCCCATAATGAAAAGGTTAGGTAAGGGGATGGACCTCTATTCCCCTAAATATTTCATTCCAACCATAGTATGGCATAGAGGTGAGTATAATGTATTGTTGTGATATTTTTATCCCTATTGAGATAGGGACTTGAATTATATTCATATGCATGGTGACATATTACCTTACACACTTATATATATTATGTAAATGCCTAACCCATGGAACACATGATGAAAATGGATTATGTAATGAAATAGAATAAAATATAGAAATCGTAATAAATATAGAAAGGGTTAAAGTAATGATTTTCAACTAATGGAACCTGAGTTATCCTTTGTTTACTTGTCAATTATTTCTTACATGCATGAACTATCAGTTTAGACTAGATATTTTGTAGACACCATTGTTGGTGGACTAATGAGTTGTACTCACACCCTACTTGGGCCACCATTGGGTACCTGAGTAGATTTAATTGTATCATGTTTGGATAAGGGAAAAGGATCAGTGCTAGGGAGTTGAGTTGGGCTTGGGATATGAATATATGAGGATCCATACTCAGATTCAAACCCATATAGGGATTCAACTATTGTCTATATTTTTGGTTCCCTTCACTTTTTCCACTGTATCAAGACATGCCATGGTTATTGTTGGTTTTTGGTTTGTTCCTAGTCTTAAGAGATGTTTGGTTATGAATTTTTATTGGTGTGTACATTTTTTATTTCCAATATTTATATTTTTAAATAATATTTAGTTATCTATTAAAGAGTTTATAGTCTTCCCATGCAACTTATTCGACTCATTCTTCTAGTTAGAAATCTCTAGTGATAGGGAGTTATGCTTGAGTTCATTTGGTGAATTGTCTCATAACACTGGTTTAGTGGATTCTGGTTCGATTATGTTACAAAGTGGTATTATATCAGTTCATTTATTTGTTCTTTTTACTTGGGATGGTATACATGAGGCTAGGATGTGTTGAGCCTTTGAAATGAGTTCATGCTTGTGTGTAGCTAACCCATGTATGAGAGAAACCCCAAGTAACCCATGGTGGGAATTTTTTTTGATGTGCGTTGTTACATTTGATGACATTTCACCATTGTATGATGTACATGTTCTGTGATTTTAATGTTTTTTGACATTTTTCCATTGTCAGAATGGCATGATGTTGTGAATTCATGCATCATTTTAGGCACTTAAGGATATAGGTGGCATGCATCATGACATGAACACATGGGATGGGTTTGTGGGGTATAGAGATTAAAATGAATTTTACATACTTTGATAATTAAAAAAAATTGCATCTAATAATGGTAATAAATGTGGGTATATGGAAATAATTTAAATGAATAGTTAAATAATAGAGTGTACAAAGAAACATTATAACTGAGATAAACATTTTGGGATGATATAAATTGTAAATATTGAATGGTTTCTAAAAGTTAAGGATTTTCATAGTGATGGTTAAATGGTTAATGAATTTTTTCTAATAAAAGGTTTAAATGAGTTAATATTATGATTGTAAAATGTTATGAAATGGTAAATGTGTCTAAGAGAGAAGACATGCATTGTAATAGACAAAATGGTTTAAAAAGGTGTTTAAAAAATATTTTTCAATAATTAATTTGGTTTACCCCATATTGACCATGAACCATTATAGGGATATAATAGGGTAGTTTTCTAAGTGTGACAATAGCCATTGGGATAGTGTACATGGATTGGGTTGCTTAAGGTTGATAGCGTATTTTTTTTATATTTGTGGTTTAAATACTATTGATCATTCATTGATGTTTTTGTTGAGGAAAATGATTTGGATTATTGTCTTGAATAAGGTTGGAACTTTTGAAATGTTGGTGAATGGGAAATTTAATCATAAAATGATTTGTAATGATGGTACTTTTAGGGGAATCGAGTAGTGGGTATTCCTTGTGTTTTTTATTTGAACCTTTGTATGGGTGGTGTGGGAAGTGAGAGTTCCCTAGTTTTATATCTTGGATTTGTGTTGTGAGGCCTTGTCGTGTTATGATATAGAATAAAATATGTGTCTATAGAATCCCTAATAGGTTTGTGACCTTTGGGAAGTGAGAAATTGTTCGATAATGCATGTGTGGAAACCCTTGAGGGTCGTGATCGCACGGAGTGCATGTCAGAGCTTAAGGATGGTTACCAGATTTTGGTGACCTTGTGAGTAGGTACCTAGAGAGTTTTTTTTGAATCATATAGAGGGTATTTATATTTTAGTGTTGAGTTCTGTGTATGATAAACTTTGGTGCGGAAGCTAGAGTAAATGGACACTCGGTACGCTAGTTATATTGTGTATTAAAACGGGGTTGTGAGTGTCTTTCACGAACATTGATTTGTTCATAACATAATGTCTATGGTTTGGAGAGAGTAACAATGTATTTTTTTATCATGATTCTTTGTTAGGGGGTTTGAAACATTATTCCTTCATGGTGACCTATGAGATAGGTTGGAAGGGATTTCTAGTGCTTTTGGGTGTGTGTCACACATGTGGAAGTTTTGGGCTTTGAAAATGGGACACGATTACTATTTTCTATTATGGGGTTATTTTAGAGGGATAAGTGGTAAGGTTTATGGTTTGGATATGTGACTTTATTTGTGGTTATGCATTGAAAGTTTCAAGGAAATCAAGGATTACCTCTTGGGAGGCTATCCCAGAGATGCAGTTACCATGGAATATGAAGCATGGGAGATTCTTTATAGGTGGAATTGATGTATAAAGAGTACCATAATGTTTCGGTAAATGGTATAGTTGTTCCCTAGTTCTTCATAAGAAAACCTAATTTCTTTATAGTAGGTTGAGAGTTTAGTTTCGAAGGGTTTTATCACATGGGTGACTGACTCATCTATTTGGATGGCATTTAATGGAGGTCGTTGTGTTGATTTCGAGAAGAATAGACAAGGTTGAATAAACCATGGGTAGATTCTTTTTTTTAAGGTGAAATCTGATTTGAGGGTGGCCACGTGACCTATCATGTTTATATGAATGGTTGGGTAGTTGGGTGAGATGTTGAGAATTATTTGGGGCCAAAGAGGCTGACTGAACAATAGGCATGGTTAGATGACTGAGAGAATGTTGAGCTAGGCACTGGTGATATTGTCTTGTGTGATATAAATATGGTTTAAGTGTGTTTTTTTAGGAGGGTTTGAGACCTTGAGGTCTCTGATGAGGTCCATAAGTAGGAACACAATGGTAAGGCATGAGTCCATTCTGGATTGGTGAACTGGTGGCTCCGGATAAGAGCATTTCATTCTCTCCAAAACCAAAGTGGGAAGCGTGGCTATGAGAGAGCCCATAGGTTTTGGTGAGTGTGGTGGACCATTGTGTTTGGTTGTTAACTTACAGGGTCATGCTCATAGGACTTGAGTAATGTGCTGTCAGTATCACCAAAGGAAACATTGGTTCTTGAATATTGGTCAAATGGTCATGGAGCGACGGTGAGTATTGGTTATAAATCACACCAAATAGGTGGTGGTTAATAGATAATGATACCTGCGTGGGTAAGGAAGCCTAAAACCCTTTTATGGTCCTGGTTTCCCCTAGTGGGAGGTTACATTAGTGTTTTATGAGTTGCAATAGTGTTCTTTGACAACCTCTTAGCATTCTTTTAGAAAGTGGAAATCATGATCAACATCTTAACATCATTCTGGGTACTCGGAGAAAGCTATTCCTTTACTCCAAGTATCATGAATGTGATTGGGTTATATGTGTTACATCATGGAGAAATATATGTGGAGTTAGATGGTTGGATGTACACCATCAACAGTTTTTGGGTGAGGTCCTCAGAATGAACCAGGTATTGACGAACACTATAATAATTATTCTTGAAAGATAGGAATAGGTATTAGGTAAGGTTTGTATCATTTTTATGTGAATATAAAGATTACCACATCCATGATTTTGGGGTTCATCTTATGATCTGGGTGTGAATCATGGTGGTTTTAATTCTTTGGGGTAATTTATGGTATCAACACTCTTAAGGCGAGGAGTGATACGTTAGACCTAGATGTATAAAATAGAGCATAGACTTGATGTGGTGGAATCAGCATTCCAATTGAAAATATGGAAGGTACACATTAGCCTACTCAGAAGAGGTCGAGGTGGGCCTTTTAAGCGGTGTTTGGTCAAGTGAAGTGTTGGACTTGGGCTCAGTGTGGTACTAAGAGGAATTGGAAATGAAAGTTTTAGATTCATTGATGGAATGAAAATAAAGGTTTAGTGTTAAATACCTCAATGAATATTGATCTTAGACTCTGGTAGGTGTGATTTTGCAACCATGGAGTTTCCTTAGGTGTGAAGTCATCTTGGTCAACTGAAAAAATGTCATAATAGTAGAGAAGATAATAATTTCAAAGATTATTCGATTGGTGATGGCCCGACTCAGTTAAATATAGGTACACAATGAGAGAGTTGTTAAAATCCTTCTGTGGACGTTTTTTTAATGAAAAGAAAAATTTTATAATTGATATGGGTTTTGATATGGAGGCTAATCAACCTTAGTCAACATAGATATGATAAGGTTGTTATTGTTAAGTATTATAATCAGTGTCGTAAGTATAACTTACCACTAGTTTGATGTTTGTGGTGGAAAGTGCATTTTAGAAATGAAGTCATACTTGAGTGAGTTAATGATTTTATTTTGAGAATGGATGGTGTAAGTATACTCCCTGAGTAGTTTCAATGGTGAGGTTGGATTCCAATGCAGGGTTAAGTCCTTTTGGATGTTTGGGTGCTGTGAGTTAGGAAGGTGTTAGATATGTTGTGAAAGTTGAGTTGAGATTCTGGTGGTCTTTCTTTGATTATTGATCTTCTAATCACTAGAATATGGTTGTGCAAGATAATGTTTATGGTGGGAGATAACCACAATGGGAAAGTGGTTTGTCGATTTTAAGATTGGTGTTGTGGGATTGATGGACTCGAGTGATTGAAATTTGAGGGAGTTAATCGGGGAAGCGAGCGTGGGCTTAGGTTTGACTGTTTGAGAACCTTTAATGATGGAAGAATCATGTGTTGTCTTCTGGTGATGCCATGTTTCGGTCACCGTTATATTTTTAAAACAAATTAAAATTGTTCTAAGTGATTTGGGTCCTCAGTATGAAAATGATCGGACTAATGGGGTGTTGGTTGACACTTCCATTATGGTATGATACTACATGAAAAGTTTCTTTATATTTCATTTCATTCATGTTTCTTATTATTCCTGTGTTATTCTGGTATCTAATGTGTATTTTGATGATGATTCATCCTTGAGGAGAACCTGATTTATCTTGTGGATCTAGTAATGCGAAACGGGTGGGCTGGGGCAGGGCGGGCTAAGCCCGCATGGGTTTGAGCCCGCGTGGGTTTGTCCACAAAATCCCGCATATAATGCGAACAAAAAATTTCAAGCCCGCCCCGCCCCGCATAAACCCGCGGGTTTCTCACGGGTTGTCCGCGGGCTTACCTACATTTACAAAAAAAATACTATTTATAATCATTTAAATACTATATTTTTTATCATTCTTAAAGGTATTTGTGGGGAGGAGTATGAATTAACAATAACTAGAGTTTTAAAAGATGTGATGGAACATTTTTTTGTTGGTTAATGGTGGAATGTGGTAATGTCGATGTGGTGGTGAATTGTTGCGATAGAAAGTGGGTGAGTGATTGGTGATGGGCGATGAATGATAATGTTGGTTGTGTGGTGATGTGAATAACTAAACCTGTGAATGAATGAAGTCTCTCCAGGTAACGACCAGTTTCAGAGGAAGTTATTAGTGTTTTCACGAGGTTCTATCCAATTCTCTTAATAACAAAATAAAATTAAATAATAACAAAATTAAATCGACCTAAGAAATATTATGATTATAATAACTCTTATAGAATTGAAACCATGCGCAAGGGCGTTGAGTTCCATTTTTCAAGAGATGGGTTGACACACCATGTGAATATGGTTAATAATTACTATATAAACAATATAATATCATATTACAACAATAAATATAGACCTATTTGAAATTCACATGTGAATAAATGGTGAATTAATATGACCATTACGGTGAGAAATCATATATCACCGTTTAACCATGATTTTTTTATTAAAAAAATTAAATGTTAAAGAAACATATATTGTAAAAATAATATATATATTTTTTAAATCGAGCCCGCGGGCAAGCCCGCACCCGGGTGGGCTCAACCCGCATTAACCCTCACCCGCGCGGGCTCAACCCGCATTGGCCCGCACTCTAAACGGTTAAATTTTTTAGGCCCGCCCCACCCCACATCCGCCCCATACCCGCAAAGCCCGCGGGCCGTGAGCCCACTTTGCATCGCAATGTGGATCTTAATGAGAAGGTTTTGTTCGGTAAGATTGCACCTCCAGGCTGAGTGTTTGGAAACATGGTAATGTTCAAGGAGGAACTTGGAAAAGTGGTATGGATAGGTGGGATTAGTGTCCCGATCTATTTACTCAGTAAGTTCAGCAATGCTTGGGATGAGAGGATTGAGGATGAGCCTCTATAAAGTGGAGAGGTTATAAGATCCTAATTTTCATAGAGGTAAGTCCAGGTTTAAATTTTGGTCAATATCCCTTAGAAATCATCATTTAAATTTTAACCATGGCTTTGAGGGGTTTGGTGGTATTCTAGGGGTTTGGGTAATTAAAGTAAGGAAATCTAGTCCAACTTGTGCAAGCTGCACGGTTGGTGCACGACTAAGTAAACCATGTGGACTTCATAAGAAAACATTGCAACATTGGGCCGTGGCATTCCACACAATTAGAACATTGTTTTTCAAACCATTTAGGCTATACAGATAATAGTGTGTCCCAACATCCCTTAGATGGTTCCATGAGCATGGTTAGTGCATGGTTTGGAAAACCATGTGGGTAAAATGTGGGCCCCATTAAAAGTTGAAAAATTATAGTTTTCTCATATTGGGATTTATAGATCTCCACCCGATTTCTTCCCCCATTTCCTCCCATGAAACCCTGGTGATTAAAAAAATCAACCCATTCTTCCCAAGGGTCGTTCTCCTTCAATTATTGTATATTTGGAGCACCATTGGTTGTGGATTGATGCTCCGGGTAAGACTAACTCTTCACATGATTCCTTTTTCCGGATTAGGGTTATAGTTCCTCCTATATTTTTCCTAGTCCCTAAAACCATATTTATCTAGTAGAATCTAGGTTGGGGCATCAAAGGGTTATTGAATATAGATATAAGGTTAGTATTAGAAGTTAATTCTTCATTAGATTCAAGGTAGGTGGTCTATAATTTATATCTAATAGTTTTCTAAGTGTATTTTTTCATATGGGATTATGTTCTTGTCTATATATTGGTTGGATTTTGGTGTTTTAAGTGAGATTTGGTAAAATGGGTGACTAAATGACAAATTAGACCCCTCATGATCCCTTTAGGATGAATGGAGGATAATTATATAGATTTTGGACCACCCATGGGGTGCACCGATATTCTCGAACCTTGACATTCGTAATGTTAATCATGGAATTAATGCATGATAAAGTGGAGCTATGATGAACATGTTGATATGTTAATTTGATTTAGAAGAGGAATATTGATAAATGGTTCTAGACATGGATAATGACATTAGGGGTTGTTTGGATAAATGCTAATGGGTTATATGATCCATGAAATGAAAAAGGGTAATTGGTAGGTGGTTTATGAATTATGAATGATAAATGGGATAGTTGGGTTAATACATGTTAATAGAAATGGGTGAATGTGGCAAGGATCGTGGGTTGATGGTAGTGTTAATGGGATAACAAATAGAGATTTTTAGATAAGTGAAATGGGTTAATCGAATTAATGTGAACAATCCAAATGGCTTATGAATTTTACATGGAATGCATAAGTGGGTTGTTTCATGTGAACTGAGAAATGGGTAAAATGAGTTAACACATGGTAATTGTTGAGTATGTTAAATAGGATATTGTATGTGAATTATTTAATATGATTAGTCAGTTAGTCATCAGAATGGAAATGGGATAAATGGACCACATTGGGTAAATGGTAAATGTTTCAATGGGTTATGGAATAATATAAATTCCCTTGTTTATTTTTGTGAACTGTGGTTAATTATGTGCATTGGTTAAGTGTGGTTTTGTTATGTTGTTGGGCGATAACGGACTGAGACTCCTCTCATGGGTTGGGTTGGACTGATTCTCTAACCTACCACTAGATGGATAAGCATGTTCACATTTCTTGGTAGTGTGGGGTATTCACTGAGGTTCTACACCCATGGGTCAAGTTAGAATGAGGCTCTAAAATCCACCCTCAATGCATGGGTTAGTTAACGGGATGGTTATATATTACCCCAACGGTTGCATTTGATCTAGAATTAGGCTTCAGTGTGAGGATAATATTTTTTTGTGATGTGTTTATCCCTTGTAAGATAGTGAATTAATTTATTCTCTTATGTATGGTGATTGATTTCCTTAGAACCTTGTGTAGATTATGTAAATGCCTAACCCTTAGAACACATGATGAAAATGGATTGAGTAATGAGATGGAATAAAATATGGAACTAGAAATATATATAGACACGGGTAAAGTAAATATTTTTAACTAATAGAACCTATGTTATACTTTATTTATTTTTAAATTATTTCACACTTGCTTGTACTATATGTTTATACTAGATATCTTGTAGACATCATTGGTGGTGACCTAATGAGTCGTAGTCACGCCCTTCTTGGGTCATTATTGGGTACCTGAGCAGACTTCATTATTGAAGGTTCGAATAAGGGAAAAGTCTCGGTGTTAGGGAGTTGAGTTGGGCTTGGGATATGAATGGATGAGGATCAGAACTTGGATTTATACCCATTTGGGGATTCATCTATTGTCTTTATTTTTGGATTCGTTCACTTTTGGAACTATAGTAAGACATGACATGTTTATTGTTGGTTTTATTTTGTACCCAGTATTGGGAGATATTTGGTATGAATTTCTATTTTTTTACATTTTGTTTCCTCTATTTATATTGTTAACTATTGTGTATTACTCTAGCAGTGAGATTATAGTCTCCCCATGTGACTTATTAGAACCTTAATACATGTTAGAAACCTTTATAATATGAAGAGATGTGCTTGAGGTCATGTGGAGACAGTGCACGGAGCACTGGTTTAGTGGCTTCCATGTAAGGGACATTTCAATAGGGAAAAAATGTGGAAGACCAATCTACTATTGATGATGGATTTAAACCTGTGTTGACTTGTGTCTTCACAGGTTGTGAAAATCAAGGGAAATTTGAACATTTTTCCAAAAATATTTTTAGGGGAAAATGATAATTTATCCTTTGATAGTGTCTTGAATAATTTTTATGACCACTTTTTTGGTCCTATAATAGGGTTTTTACCCCATGAAATATGTTTGGTGGAAATCCGAGTTGTTCAAAATTTCATGGAATATTTAATATCTAATTAATTAGATATTAATTTATTCATGAATTTTCGTTAGGTTGTTTATTTTAAATATATTTTTAGATTTAGATTCCTTCTCTATGATTAATTATAGAATGGGGATTTTTTTAGGTTTGGAATAACCCTACATCCACCACCGGAGGCAGGCTCGAGCCCCTTATATTTTTCTTTTTCTTTTTTATTCCTTTTTATTTTATAAATTTTCATTTCTATTAACCCCTTTCTCTTGTCGTGTACAATATTGGGGCTCTCTTATTGGGAGTATTTGGCTGAGATAGTGATAGGGATAGGGAGAAAAGATTGGTAGATTGAGAGGAGGATGCACCATCCCAGAGTTCAGGTCATGCCAAATCATCATGTGGCAACTATATATCATGAAACAGATGGATTCTTCGGTAGTTTCTACCTTTTGGTAGGAATGTTTTATGTTTTAAACCTCAAGTCCCCATAGAGTAGTTATTTTAATGTTTTGATCTCATTTTTTTTGTTTTTATAGTGCACTTTGGGGTTGATCTTTGATTTTTTTGGAGAAATCGTGACTTTTGTCAATTTGAGGGGCTTCATGTTGAAGGAATTACATGTACATGATATGTGGTTTTATGATAACACACATTGTGTTCTTCTTGTTTGGGAAATTTTAGTTTTTTAATGTACAATTTCTTTTTTTTAATTTCACATCATGTAGTATTTCTTGGACATGTACCTAGCTATGTAAAAGATTACATGGTTAGAAAGTGACTTGGTAAGTACATTTGATGTACTTCGGGTACAAACTATGTAGTGTTACATTTCTATGTGGCCATGTACTTGGGAAGATACACTATGTTAGGGGTAAATGGTCATGTAGTAGTACACAAGAATACCCAATGTATTTCCTAGACATGTAGTAATAAACAAATGGACCCCAGATCTATTCTATCCATTTATAAGTTCATGAATATGTGTTTTTTTGAGAGTACACACCATATAATCAAAAGTAAATACCATTTACTTTTCTATCATGGTGGATTTGGGTGTTTTTTCCCCAACCATAGAATTGGAATTATGATTGGTCCATTCAAAGTTTTTTTACATGTATATCATGAAGGTGGAATCCTTACGACATTTAAAGGCTACATGGATGGTATTTTGTATTGTGAAAATTATTTATGATTTTTTCCTAGAGGCTTGGGTTTGGAATACTTCAATGGATTGGGTGTGAATTGCGCGGACCATGTGAGGGTTGTCAGTATTTTAGTGTTCTTAGAATGTGGATATCAACATTTTTTTTCATGGTTCTTTCAGACGGATCCTTGAATGTGGGATCGAGTCATATCTCTAAGGAGATATTGGATTGTTACTATGTTTCAGGACTAGTTTATCATGGTTATATAAGATTTGGTTTATCTCACGAGTCTATGGATCCGAGTTATTTGAGATTTTGGATTGGGTTAGAACTTTTGGATTGAGGTTACTTTTGGGTGTTACTGAACTATTGAGACGAGTCTGAGAGACTATTGACGAAGGCCTATGGGTTGGTAACTGATCCAATGATCAATGGTAATTGTGTTAAACTATTGTGAATTACCTTGTGTATTGTTTTGTCTTTTACTATGGAACCCTTCTATAGGGTTTTGTATTAGTGATGGTCACTATGACTATTTTGAATAGCCTTGTTGGTGGCCCTGTGCTTTTGGATGCTTATTGGGAACGTTTTTGATCAATGGTCAGTTAGAGGACACCAAAGGTTGTTTGGGATGTTCTTCACTGGGGATGACCTATGCTTTTGGATGATCTAGAGGAACCCCTCATTGGGTGTCATGCTCTTGTTCTGTATTACAGTCATTTGTAGATCATTGGATGGGAATGGACTGATATCTTGGGTGAGACAGGGGATTCCCTAGTAGGAAATCGACTTGTGCTATAACCTGAGGTATGTGGGATCCCGAGGTTTTTCATTATCCCTATGGTGGGTTGTTGAGATCCCATGGTTGTTGATATTTTGGATGAGGAGATCCAGGGCATTGAGAGAGACCCCATGTTTTATTAGCTTAGAGTTGATTGGCACTGCTAGTTTAGATGTTTGGACAATGATTTTGAGGTTGTATTATCCCATGTTTGGTTAGCTGTTGGATTTAATGTTAAAGTCAATTTCATCTAAGGATATTAGTTTATGTATGAGACCCTTGGGACATCTTACATTGGGATTTGTCCTTGAGTTTTGATTTGGTTCACTCATCCATTGGATAGCTATTTTTAGGCTGGCTTAAGAAACTAATGGATGATCTATATGACTTTACCCCTCTATTTGAGTCTTTACCCTAGATAGAGATTCTATTCCATAAATGCAACGGGATCCAAGTTTCATGAGTGTGACCCCTAGGATAGTGTATCTATTGATCTCTTGGGGTAGAAAAGATTCCAGGGGATAGTGCATGTGTCGATCCTAGGGTGAGGTGTTCCCCTAGGACAGTTTTTACTATCAAACACACACTTAGATCCTGATTTGTTATAATTGAATTTTTGTACATAACAGTTTCTCAACTGTGTGGAGTGGGGGTGTTTCACTAGTTCAATGTTTCCATTTGATTCCTATTTCCAAATATACTAGTTTCAGTGTTTAGAAACCTAGGATGAGATCCTAGGGTCTGGAATTCATGAATTACCTTGTGGTAGAGTTTGGATCTCTTCATTAATTAGGAAGATGTTCTTGATGTTGTGGTTTTTTAATCTACATTTAATAATTCATATAGAAGGGGCCATAGTAGGAGTAGATTTAACCCAGGTGTAAGTATATGACCCACAATTGGTTGTTTTCCTGTCATTTGTCTCCCATTTTTATGCAGTTATTTCTTTTATGTCATGTATTATTATTTTTAGGCTAGGATGGTCATATCATGTCTATATTAACATGTTATTATAGCATATTACATGTTCTCCATTGGGGTGTCCTGCTACGATTTATTTCTCACACATGTATATGCACCTAAGTGTGAGTGTAGACATGATGCCATCCTTTAGTTTCTGTGATTGATGGGTGCAAGGCCTAGTTTTTCTATAGTAGGTGGAGATTTATGTATGGAGTCTCAAGATTGGGCTAGTGTAGCTCGAGAATCATGGAGACAAGGTATTTGGTTTGCATGAACATAGGTAGTAGAGAAATATATATTTATTTTATGTTTTTTTATATGTGGTTATCCAAGTGCAAGACTGTCTGTTTTATTTTTTTCATTCTTGGGAGAATGTATGACTATATTCCATATTCTATTTATTATATCATGATTTTGATACATTTTATTCATTATATGCACTTTGATGTCCATCCTTGTAATGAAAAGTTCATTATCATTGTCTTGAGCATACTAAGAGTCTTTATTAGGACTTAAGCGATGTCTCCAAGGTGCCAAAGGCTGACAATAAAGGAAGAAGGTTTTCACAGAAACTGTCGGAAGATTTAACCTTTTATGACTAAAACCAATAACCAAACAAACCAATAACAAAAATATCAGTATATGATTCATGAACTAAACTAATTCATTTCAATCATTCTCTTTATAACAACCCACCATAGTATGCTACAATAGAATACAAACCAATACCAAAGTAAAAAAAGAGGAAAGATAAAAAATAAACTCCAATATGAAAAGAAGACTCCATGCTCCACAATCTTCATGCTCTAACATCACCAAGTAGTCCAATGTATCATGACATGTTTATAATGAAGTGTGATAATTTATCTTTTCCCATGTCCCAAAAGGTAGCATCTACAAAAGCACTAAAGTTCCAAATAAAGAGTGAGTATATAACTCAGTAGGTTTTCCCAATGACTTACCCACTCATGCCACTAGTATATAATAATTATCACATTATATTAAACAGTTAATATAACACAATTTCCCAAAATAGTTTATAACCAAATATAATAAGTTCAAAACCAATTATAGAAAAGTGGAACAAAAGTAAATGAATCCAAATTTCAGCTAGTTATTTTCAAGAAAATAACTAATCGAGGCTTATAAACAAATTCTGATTATTATTTTGGAATACACATTCCATAGTTCACAACACACCCACACATACATGCTTTTTTCAATAGTTCTATACTCACTAGAGTTCTTTTTTCCAATAACTTTGTATCCCACTGACACCCACCCCCAATATAGGGTCACGTACCTTGTACCCTAGTGGTACTCATCCCGTATTCAATGCTTGTTAAGAATGAACTCACGCCAACACCTTGTATGCAAAATATTTCCATTACCAAAACAAACCACTTCAATAAAATTGATCTTTTATTGAAAACCAAAGAACAACCAACTTTAAAGAAACATTTAATTTAAATAAAACTTTACATTTTATTGAAAACATCTAATCCAATTCATGTTCCAACACTCTAGAAAAAACCCGATTTAAAAATATCTATTTTTAAATAAAAACACTTGTACTTTATTCGAATACCATAATTTTTGAGATTTTGCAAACCATCACTCAAGAAGGATTCCAAAAAGTTTTAAACAAACAAATCACAATCAATTCATCATAGTGAATTAAATTTTAAATCATTCCAATTAGTTCTACTAAGTGGAGTTAATAAAAAAGGCACCTCCCATGATGTTTTTGATGAAAACCAACAAACGATGAATAATTCTCACAAAAACCATGTTGATTCCTCAAAGAAACGGCCTTAGACCCCTTCTCCTATCAACAGAAAATAAAACTCGCAACTTAATTGGAAAACTAAAACCTAGATCTACCTGCAATGGGCATAGATCATAGAACCAAGAGGAGTGGAGAAGTGGATCTAATTCGATATAACATGATGGAAGAAGAATGATGATCCTAAATGAAGAAACAGAAGAAAAAAACCCTTACCTAGAAGGTGGATCAACCTTGTAAGTCTCATAGGGATTCCTAGGATTGAGAACCATGATGATCCAACCAAAATAATGAGACAGAACATCCTCAAGCATGATTTTAAGATGGACAAAGGCTGGATCATAACGTGTACCCCTGGGTCACATCATGTAGGACACGTTGGCTAAGTATGCCAAAAAAATCTTGTCGCCTCAAGTAAAAAACAATATTTAAACACTACATGATGTGTAATTTAGGTACATGATGTGTACCATCTCACAGAGTGATCCCCTTTATGACCTGAATCTATCCCCAAGTACACGGCGTGTAATTTCAGTACACAACATGTACTTCAGGTACATGACATGTACCTATCCTAAAACCCGATCAAGGTAACATGATGTCACAACCCAGAAAATGGGGGTACTAAATTCTCCCTAGCATCGGTATTTCCATCCTGGGAAAGTATAAAACCATCAATGCCCGAAAAGGGTTCCAGTAATTTCTCTCTCATTTCATTCTCATGTTCCCAAGTCTCTTCATGAACATGACCATGCTTCCATAAAAGCCGCACCAGACCGATGCTTTTTTCATGAAAGTCATTCTTTTTACTATTCACAATCTATACTAGGATATGTATCAACAAATTATCTGGATCTAGGTCAACATTATACCATCTTATCATAAGGTCGGGATCAGGGTGATACTTTTTCAGTTGGGATACATGAAACACATTATACAACAAACTGAACTGTGGTGGTAATTCCAGGTGATATGCCACCTCTCTGACCCACTCTAGTATCTCAAAGAAGCATATGTATCAAGGAGATAACTTTCCATGATTCCAAAAACGATGATGTCTAAGTCTTGTAGATATCCAAAAAAACACATGATCACCCATGGAAAACGAAAATTGTCTTCGACGGTGATCTGCATATGATTTCTATTGAATCTCAGCCATCTCTATCCTCTTTCTAATCAAATGGATTATCTCCATTTTTTTTAGACAAGGCATGGCCCAAATACCTAAGTCTCACCTGTTTCCTCCCAACATAATGGATAATGACAAGGACGCCCATACAATGCTTCAAACGGATCCATGTGTATCGAGGCCTGATGGATGTTATTGAATCAGAACTCCACCAAGCGTATATGATCTTCCCATAAGCCACCAAAATCCATTACACAAGCCTGCAACATGTCTTCCAATGTCAGTATCATCCTCCCATACTAGATGTCTTTTTTAGGATGATAGGTCATACTCATAGTCAACTAAGTCCCAATGTATTTTTGTAAGGATTTCCGAAAATAAGATGTGAACTTTGGATCTCTATCCGAAATGATTGAAACTGGTATGCCATGCCTCTTCACCACTTCTTTGATATAAATTTTGTACAGATCCTCCACTGTATGAGTTTTATAAATAAGGACGAAATGGGCTGACATGGTTAGCCGATCCAGTATCACCCAAATGGAATCATGTTTCCAAACAATTCTTGGAACACCTATACCAAAATCTATCACTGTTTATTCCCATTTCCATACTGGAATAAGTAAATAATGCAACATACCTGCAATTCTATGATTCTCAGCTTTAACTTGCAGACAAGTTAAGCAACATGAGACAAACTCAGTCACCTAACTTTTCATGTCTCTCCACTAATACTATGCCTTCAATTCCTTATACATCTTTTGTGTGCCTGGAGATACAACCCATCTCAAATGGTGGTAATCATGAAGGAGTTGTTCCTGGAAATCCATAGGTATAACCATCCGATATCAAAAACACAAAACCAAACTCTGATCAAGTTTCCATCCCTCAATAGTCATTCCACCATTGAGTTTTGAACTCATTACCAGACATTCTTCATCATAAGTCTGTGACTCTTTGACCATATTAAAAAAATTCAGAACAATCTTAGCTGAAAATAGAACTACAACATCACCTTAGTCATCACATTCCACATGCATGTCATCTAGGACCGACATCAACTATCATTCCTCTGAAGCTTCTTTCACTAAATGTGTTTATGAATTTCTACTCAATGCATCTACCACTAAATTCCGTTTTCCTGGTGTATACATTAAGTCAAATTAAAACATCTAGAGATACTCCATCCACACCCTTTTCCTAAGATTCAAATCTCACTATGAGTTAATATGTTTCAAGTTTTTATAATCTATAAACAGAGTGAATTTTTCACCAAAGAGATAATGTATCCATGTTTTAAAAGCATGGATGATGGTAGCTAACTTCAAATTGTGTTTTGGGTATCTCTTCTCATATAACCATAGCTTCCTTGAATCATAAGTAACCACATGGTCTCCTTTCATGAGATCACAACCCAAACATGGTCCCAAAGAATCAGAGTACACAAAATAAACCTATCCTAATTCCGGAAAAATCATGATAGGTGCGGATGTAAGATGAAATTTTAGTTCCTGGAAATACTTATGGAATTCCTCTATCTATTGGAATGGAGAATTCTTCTTTGTCAGAGCTTTCATTGGTGAAGCTAGTTGTGAGAAGTCATTCAAGAATTGTCGGTATTATCCAGCTACACTAAAAACAATTTGTATCTCAAAGACATTCTTTGGTGGTTTTAATGAGATAATAACTTCTATCTTTTTTAGGATCCATAAAAACAACGTTTTCTGAAATCATGTGGCCAAGAAAGTGTAACTTGTGTATCCAAAAATGAAACTTTGATAATTTGGCATAGAAACAGTGATCTCACAAAATTAGTAACACTATTGTCAGGTGTTCATCATGGTTATCCATTTTCATTGAATACACCAAGATGTTGTCCACAGACACTACAATAAAAGAATCTAGATATCACTGAGATATTTGATTCATCAAATCCATAAAGATCATTGGTTCATTCGTCAGACCAAAAGGCATGACTACATATTTTTAGTGGCCATATTTACTTCTAAAAGCTATCTTTAGAATATCTTCCTTCCAAACTCGCAATTGTTGATATCCTAATCTCAAGTCAATTTCAGAGAACCATTGATATCCCCATAATTGATAGAATAAAATTATATATGCATGGAAGTGGATACCTTTTTCTTTATCGTTACTTGGTTTAGATTACGATAATCAACACGCTGCCCAAGAGTTCCATCTAACTTCTTCATGAACAAGAATGATGTTTCCCATAGAGATGTAATTTTTCTAATGAAACCCTTTATTTCTAGCTCCTCTAACTACACTTTGAATTCTCATAACTTTGTTGGTGTCATCCTATATTTCGGAAGGGAAATAGGACTATTCCTCTGAAGAAAATCAATAATAAACTACACATTTCATTGAGGTGGTAAACCTGAGAAATTTTTGGGAATGGAATCTAAAAATTGATCCACAAATGCGGGAAAACTATATTCCTTGATCTCTTCCATTGATTCCAAATACAATGCCACTAACTAGTAAGAGATAGTTCCCACCATTTGTTCTAGCATGCTCACTGCACCTTTTTTAAAACCCTCTCTCCTCAGAAGATATGCTTGATGCCATCCTCAATTGTGAAACTGACCATTTTACTATAATAGTAAATGTAAACCTTGAACATTTTAAACCAATCCATACCCATGATTACATCATAGAAATTCATGTCCAATATTGATAAGTCCCATTTCATCTCTGATCCAACAAAAGTTATAGCATATGCTCAATAGAAAAAGTCTTGACATTATCTTTCCTCGAGAGCAGTTTGTAGTTTTAAAACAAGGAGGCATCATTTCCAATTTTCAACATATGAAATAAAAATCACAAGAAGAAATGAAATAATGTGATACACCAGTATCAAAGAGCACTTGAACAATGGAAGAATTCAAAATAATCATACATATCACCATAGATAATCCAACCTAATCATAGACAATCAGCTGCTCAACTCCATACGATTTATTCATTGCTACATTATTCTTTTTATTTCATTGCTGATATCACTATGGTTGAGGAGTCCTATTATATCTAGAATCACCATGGCTAGCTCTACTCTATTAATGAGACTGATTCTATTTCCATCACCCTATCAAAGCATACGATGCTTGTAACACCTTAAAAGTGTCTCAAGCACATGACCATAGAGAAATGTGATAATAGCACGGAATATTTCCCATCTACTTGAAGTCATTACATGATCTTGGTTGTGTCATACACTCTCGATTTATGTGGTCAAGAGAACCACTTTAAAAAAACCAACTTTGTTCTTGGGTCATGGAGGAAGGTTCACTAATCAAGATGTCTGATTTTTCTATTCACTTCCACCTTAGAAATAGGTGTCCCTTTCCCACTTAGGTGCAGTGATTGAGTTCCCACCATTCCCTATAGGTATCATCATACCTTCTACCATAGATCTATATATATTGTGTTTAACTAGATTCACTATGTTCACCATCTCTGTATAATCAGTAATACAGTGCACTATAATCTTCAATCAAATCTCCTTCTTTAGTCCCAATTTGAATATGTGTGCATTTAAAGATGCACTTTCTACAACTTCTGATGAAAAATTCACTAACTTCATGAATTTAGCTACAAATTACATGATAGATAGATTATCCTACTTTAGGCGAAATAAGTCCTTTTTTTTCTGTATTTTGAACATATGAAGATAGAATTGTTTATTAAACGGTTCCTTATATTTCACCCAAGTAAGGCCTTCATACAATTTAGCATACACCGCAAAATCCCACCAATGGCGTGAAAGATCCTCGAGCATATACATGGACTGCTTGACATGGATCTCCGATGGTGTGCTGATGAAATCGAAGATACGATTCATCCTACTCAACTACACCTCTGCATTTTCGGGTTCAGCATCACCCCATAAGTTAAGTGGGTTCTACTTTACAAACTGGATGGTATGATCCACAAACCTTGGCTCATTCCCCAAGTTCCATGTATCCAGAACATGAAAATATTTTACAATACTCTGAACTAGCTCTTGGTTCACCCATGGTTCAGGTGCAATCACATTCTCCACAGCTTCTTCGTGTTGGTTTCAACGACGCCTACCGAGTACCATTTTATAAACCAACAACAAACTCTCTCAATCTCACTCTCTGGAAATTGATGTCTCACCATTTCAAATTCTATCACATAAACTATAACAATTTTTTTTCTCCAAAAACATCCTTTTTCCATGTTCAACTATTTTTTAAAACTTTTAACTTGCTTTTTGAAAATTAAACCATTTTCAAAATACCATAATCATTTCTTTTTTCCAGATATTTCATTTGAAAAAAAAATTCATACTTTTTCAGAAATCAACACCTTTTCACAACATGAATCATTACTTGAAATGATGTATGCACTCCTAGTGGGAATTCATTCCTCTATAATGAATTTCATGCTCGTATCATTGGATAAACCCATGAATGTGAGTATTCAAAATCCTAAAATTGTATCCAAACACTTATGTACCCAACTCCCTAGTAACTTGTAGTTCCGCATAAAAGGGATAGCTATGTCCTTTTATGCTCTACATTTCATGTTCCAACAATCATACCCCTTTTTGTGATTCCAACCATAGGAATAGACAATAAGGAATTTCAACTCCACGACCAAGAACGCTGATGACTACTTATTAGGCATGGACTGAACAATATGATACCATTTTTAATGACCAGGTAATTCTAATTGTCTTGACAGTACAACGAGTCATTACTAGGCATTAAGAGACATCCCCAAGGCACCAAAGGATGGAAATAATTGCCAAAGGTTTTCACAGTAAGTGGGGGATGATTTACCCTTTTATCAATAAAACCAATAACCCAACAAACCAACAACAAATAGCTCACTATATGATGCATGAAATAAACTAAGTCATTTCCATAAATCTATTTATAACATCAAACCAAAGTATGTTATAATGGAAGACAAACAAATGTCAAATTAAATAGTGAAAATACAACAAGTAAACATCAATAAGATAACAATACTCCATGATCCACAAGATCTATGCTCCAACAACACCAAGTAGTCCAAAGTACCATGAAATGGTTCTAAAGAATTGATATAATTTACCTTTTCCCAAGTCTTGGAAGGTAGTGTCTGCAAAAGCACCAAAGTGCCAAAGAAGGGGTGAGTATATAAGTAAGTAGGTTTTAATAATGTCTTGCCAATTCATTCCACTATGATAGAATAGTTAGAACATCATATAAAATGGTTTATATAATATAATTTCACAAAATAGTTTGTAACCACATATAAAAAGTTTTAAAACCAATTATAACCAAGTGAAACCAAAGTAAATGAAACCAATTTTCAGGAATTTATTTTCTAGAAAATAACTAATCAAGGTTTATAGTCAAATTATGATTATTATTTATGGAATTATCATTCCATAGTTTACAACACACACACACACATTCATTCTTTGTTTGACAGTTTCGTACTCATGAGAGGTCTCTTGTCCAATCACTTTGTGTCCCACTAACACCCTCCAATGATCCAGGATCATGTACCTTGTACCAAAATAGTACTCATCCCTTATTTAGGACCCGTTACGAATGAACTCACACCAACACCATGTATTTCAAATATTTCCATTACCAAAATAAACCACTTCAATAAAATAGAACTTTTATTGAAAACAAAATCACAACCGATTTCCAAGAAACATTTCATTTTAATAAAACATTCACTTTTATTGAAAACATATATTCCGATTAATGTGCCAAAAATCCAGAAAATACCCATTTTAAAATCTCTATTTTAAAATTAAGAACACAAGAACTTTATTCAAATTCCCCAATTTACCAATTTCACAAACTGTCACTAAATAATGTATCCAAAAAGTCATCAACAACAAAACCAAAATCTATAAAGCAAAATACATTAACTTTGAAATAATTTTATTCTGTTTTACTAAGAGGAGTTGAGAGTGAATCCACCTACCTATAAGGTTTAGAAAAACACCAACAATGGATGATGAGTACCCAAAAAACTCAGTTCATTCTTCATATAACAATCCTTAGATCCCTTATCCTATGAACAAAAAAACTCTCAACATAATTAGAAAAAATCAAACTCTACCCACAATGGGCATAGTTCATAGAACCAAGAGGGGAGGAGAAGTAAATCTAATTAGATCTAAGATTATGAAAGAATAATGATTAACTGAAACAAAGAAATGGAATTAAAACCCTTACCCAGAAGGTGGAGTGCCTTTGAAAGTATCTTAGGGACACCTAGGGTCGAGAGCCACAAAGATCTAGCCAAAAGAATTAGAAAGAATACAAGTAAGCAGGATTTTAATCTAGGCGCGGGCCGACTCATGACATATACCCCTTAGTCACGTCGTGTAGGCCAAGATGGATAAGTATGCTGAAAAACCCATCACGTTGGGTAAAAAACAATATTTAAACACTACATGACAAGTAACTCAGGTACACAATGTGTAACGGCTCACAGAATGACCCCAACATCATGACTTGAATCCCTCCCCAAGTACACATCATGTACTTTAGGTACATGGTGTGTAATTCAGGTACACGTCATTTTCTTCAGGTACACGATGTGTGCCTTTCCTGAACCCCGATCAAGGTAACAGGATGTCACAACCTTGAAACCAGGGGTAATACAATCCAATTGTATGATTTTTGTTATTTTTATATAGTTATTGCACACATGTCAGATGTTATAGCCTCTCAACCATATCAATTAGAGCCTTTTTCACTAGTGAGAAACCTTTTGTATTGAGTAAGGCACACTTGAGGCCTTGTGGAAGATCAATTGTGTGATGTGTTAGGTTAACGAAGAATGGTTCATTAAAAAATGTTATCAGAGGTTGAATTATTCTAATTAGAGGATTTGGTAGATAGGATATCTAGTAATGTGTTGGAACTTCTGATGGATATTGGATTGTTGTGTCATGAACACCTTTTCTTATAGGAATTCAATGTTTCCAGGTCAAGGGATTTCTATTCTTGGTATCAGTTTTTACTATTCCATGATTTTTCCTATTGTGTCACACTTAGGTTTGTGGATTTATGGTTTATTATAGTTTTTCACTCATGTCCTGTGAGAAGGAGGTCAGTGTTCATGTGTCCTTACAGTAACAAAGGATTCACATGATGTATTCCTATTTATTTTGTGTTCACTAAAAATATTGTTTTATTTGTTTAAATTGTCAGTAACTTATCATAGGGTGTTGTAGAGATCTGAAGCTTAATGTACATAGACATTACATTACTTTTGCAGAATACTTAGTACATAACAAAAACACACACACAAGGACCGTAATAGTTTAGTGTCTTTGGAAACTCGGAATATAATCTTCTAATCGTAGTGAAAGATCTTCAACATCTCCCATAAAGATCTTATTTTTTTTTAAAAAACCTAAATCCTTTATTTATACCCTGGGGAAAAGAAAACATAAAGGGTGAGCTCAAATGCTCAGTAAGGGTAAACAAAAGAAATATCAATCACATCATATTCATAAGAACATATCTTTTGGAAATCTTAACCTGCAAAAGAGGGCATGATTTCATAACATGGGATAAATCATAGTAGTGAAATGTAATATCAATAATCATAACTTAAAACATGAAAATTTGTGGCATACACACATAGTCATAGAGAATCATTTCTTATTATTCAAGACTCATTTCCAAGACTATCTTAGTGGACAAAATCCCTTTCTGAACCGAGTTCACTCTTTGTTTCAGTCCTGTTTCACTGAACTTGTATAACCTACCATTACAGCCATGTCTATCTAATGAGATATAAAATCTTTACCCAATGCATTTGAGGGCGATATAGGTCCCACCCTTGTCATAATGATACCATTATAATGTGTGCCACAAAATCATAAATCATACATCATTGCATAACTCATGTAATAAAAAAGGGATTCCTAAACAACATGACATCATAAAACAATTCATAGAAGATAAAAGAATTCATAAAAATAATTCCATCACAACATAATCAAATCAATGTAATAATTGGGATAGAAACAAAACCCTATATTATCTTAGATGGAAAATAATTTTGATAAAACACTTCAATTAAATTCTTGAGGAAAATATCCTTTCTACTTCAAAAACATTTTTCCTTTCTTAACATGTCATACAATTCTAAAATAAAAGAAGTTGATTAAAAATGAACTTGAAAACTTGTAAAGGAATCTTCTTGGAAATAATGTTTTAAAAATACATTCATGCCGTATAAGTTAAAAAAAATATTCTTCTCATACTTTTGTCGGAAAAGTCAAAAAAGTGCCTTGTAACGTAAACAAAAGAAAGATTCCTTACATACCATGTAGTAAAAGTAAAAAATGAGTAAAAATGAATTTAATCATACATGAAAACACTTTTATAAAACATGGACATGGATGATATAAATAACCCCAGTAAATACTTACGAATAAGCAATCTCGGATAAAAATGAGATTTGGAAAATTATCCCTTACCTTATGTCTGATATGCTTAGTATGTATCCGAACCTCATGTATAATGAGTTAAATAATTTCATTGACTTATTAAAAAATCATATTCATTGTTATGATATCATATATGGTTCACTTATGACTTTATATTACCTGTTCTTTTGTAAATTCCAGGTTAAAGAGCGTTTTGGGTAAAATTGTTTCATTTGTCGTTCGTGTTTTGACTTGTAATTATTCATATGATTACTTAGATCATGATTACTTAATTACAGAATATAAAACATGATTTATATATAATATATATTCAGAATATACATATATATAATAAATCAGTAAATGGAAAAAAATACACCGTTCATGGAGACGGTAGGCCGTACGTACGCATGAACGCTGTTTTCGTTTCCTTATTGAGTTGAATGGAATTAAGTAGATGACATACATATATATACACATAAATACAGTATCATTATTATGTCATATATGTCATGATTACTTATTATATGTACTTTATAATAATTCATGAATGGTTAAAGTGGAGAATGAATCTCATCGCGTCGTGGAGAGGGTAGTCCGTACGTACGCACGAGCGATGATATCGTTCTCATGATCGTGGGAATGTATTGGAGTGTATGTATACTATCTCAGAATCAATATCACTTTATAATAATCATATATAGTAATTATTTATACCATTATACCCATCCAAGTAAGGTGGTGGTGGAAAATAGATTACACCACGGCGTGGAGACGGTATTCCGTACGTACGCACGTGCGGTGGTTTCATTTTCCGTAGGATGGATAGATGGTGAAATATGGTTGTTTCATACTTATAATAACATGTAAGTATATGAGTCATACTGATTTTATTACTTAATAATTAAACAACTAAAGAAGAATAAGTGGAAGAACAAATAAAGATGAAAGAATCGGTAACAGACATTACCTCTTCTTTGAAGCGCTTCTTTGATACCTCCTTTTAGGCCACTAAAATTGGTCTTTGAAGAAGAAAAAGACCTCTAGGATGTCTCTAGGGAAGTGGATAGAATAAATTGGTAGGGGTTTGCCGAGGTTGAAGGCTCAAATTGGTGTGAGGAAGAGAGGGAGGATGTGCCCTTTTATAAGGGAGGAGAGGGGCACCTTTGGAATAACTAAAAATATTATTTTATTATAAAGTCCAATTCGGTTTTTAATAGCTCTAAATTGATTTATTTATAATATAAGGTTGGTATGGGTCGAAATCCTCTCATCCAATATAATTTAGACAAGTTTAGGTTCCTATTTTAACCTTATCATTTAGATTTAACATTAAGTTAAATAATTTTACTTTTACCGTGTCTTTTTGTGTTATTACACTATAAGGTTATTAAATTTACTATAACAAGCCAAAAGAACCCCAAGTTGTTTATTATTAATATATATAACTTTATATAAGTCATTTGGCTGAACCTTAGATTTTTATGAATAAAATAACAATTAATAATATAATATTTGTTTTAAAAACTATTTTATGTCAATTTTGACACTATTTGGTAATTGATTTTTGTAAAAATCATAACAGAATGATTAGTTCTAAAACAGTTAATAAAATTAATACTAACATGTCATATTAACCTATAAAATTAGTGTAATTCATAAAAAGTCTCAAATTACATTTATTTGGGTATTTATAACAACAATTATGTCAATATTTCATTAATAAGATATTTACTGCATCATCGTTGTGTCACAAATAAATTAAATTATTTAATGTCTAAAAATTACAAATAAAATATCATTATGTAGGAAATATATTTATCTTTCTAGTGAATATCTATAGTCGAATTTATCTTATGTATAACCCTATATTAAAAATTATTTACTTATTAAACTTTGATTTTAACTATTTTAACCCTTCTTTAAATAAATTAATAATAAATGTCCTAATCTAATCCAAGTGGGATTAAATGGTCATATTTTATTCATAAGGTTGTTTTTGGTCGAATTACACTTATCCAATAGAATTAGGACATGTGTTAGGGTAATAATAATATCATTTTTACCCTTAATTACCCTATTTACTTTTAATCGTGGTAAAAAAAGTAAAAAGTTACTATTCACCAAAAATTATTTTCATCTCATTGAACCACATTTTAGTCCTTGATATTAACCATGTCTCTCGGATTTTCGAAATTCCACTCACAGAAGCGGTAAAATTAAGTTTTATGAAAAATTCAGTTTTTTAACTACCACTTAGTGGTTTCGGTATTCATCAAAAAATGAAAGTTTCCAGAAAAATACCAAAAATTAGGCCTAAGATAAATTTAATATTATGAATTCAAAAATGATGTCTATTTTATCAAATTCAAAACATATTAGTTACATTAACTAATTTAAAAATTAATTCCCGTCGTCAAAACAAATAGCGTGTTTTTAAGAGATAATAACTATCAAAAGATTGACACTTGTTTATAACTGGTTTAAATGTGAAATTACATACAATGACCAAAATTTTATTAAATTGTAAAAATATATTCTAAATATACTTTAAAACCACTAAAATTAATAATTTATCACTATTAATTATTTCTATTAAAAAAGTTGTTTTTAATTAAAATTTAGTAATTTTCACTATTCATCAGAATATGAAAGTCATCCGAAAAGTACCAAAATTTCACCCTAAGCTAATTTAGATATTCCGAATCCAAAAATTAAGTCCATTTTAAAAAATAAAATTTACAAAATTTCAAAAAGTGGTTATTACTATTCATAACAGCTAGTTTTAATAATATTTTAATAGTATATCGTTGTTTAGTGAAACTCGGTATTGCGTACTACACACACTATCGAGGAAGGTCGTGATTGCGTGTAATGCAAGGAAAGTCAAGGATGTGTGTTGTGCAATCTCCTTTTGGTGTAGCGTACAACAGAAGACATTAATGAAAAGAATATTTTTCATAAAATCTCGGGGTGTTACATTCTACCCCCCTTAAAATGAATTTCACCCTCGAAATTCATCGGGGTTATAAATGGTTTACTATTCAAAATTTTCTTTGATAGAAACCCACATCGTAAAAAGGAATACCAAAACCAATCTTTAAAAACAAAATTATGAAACGTAACGGTTACCCAAATAAAATAATCACTGGGTTTCCACATAGGTGAAAATATGGATATGGAAGAGAAATATAATCATCATGTTCTGATGGAGAGTGGTAGAGAACATGGCTATGGAAAAGCCAGCAATAACAAAGCCATAAATTTGTGATGATCTATGGTACTATCTAATTCATCAGATATAAGAGCACTAGGACAATATCTTTGGTTTTCAAGATCATTTCCCTAAAGTTGATGATATTGGAATTAGAAGAAATACTTTCGTGATTTCGGTATAGTCTCATTGTTGGTCGTTCTTTGGAAAATTTCCACTTCATATCTTAAATAAATGAAGTTGAATTAGTCATTCGTAATGTGATAGCAGATCATGTGATAGAATGATGGGTCATTCCATCTGTCTCAAAAAAAGGTTAGAAAAGTTATCAAAAAATACATAAGTCCATATATAGTGAGATTAATCATATATGGTTCCTAAAATGGACTTATACTTCATATATCATACTAATTAATATAATAAAACTAGTTTCTACTAAACAGGGACTTCCTGTAGGCCAGTGGTAGGCAATAAGGGCCAATCACACTTTGGTTGTGGGTTCGATTCCCACGGCCTTGTCCGACGTGATGAGTTGTCGCCCGTCCTGCAGGTTGTCCTTTTTTTAAACTATATTACTATAACATCCCACCAATAATATCGAAAAAAACTTTTATCCTTAAACAATACTAACTTATGTCCAACATAGTCCATTCCAATCTTTAGGCTTATCCATAATACTGCAGTCCACTCTCATAATATAGTGAAAACGATTACCAGAGATTTAATACCATCGTTGATCCCCATATATCATAAGATATGTCTTGTTGGTCACATTCCAAACATTCAAAGGCCTTAATCATATGTTCTCTTGAATACCCATTGAAACTTAGTGAAAACATGAATGCAGTTAAAAGTTAACACTTTCCACATACCAAAATCCTCAAAATTCGATATACTCAAACCATGATATCACTTAGTACTTATATCAATCATGAGCTCATGAATACTGTCAAATATGTCATTTTCTCGTTTTCCCTTCATTATGCGCATATCATCTTTTTTCCAAAAATATCTCAATCACTTTCCACGGTTACCGGTACCATAAAATTATTGAAGACCATAATAGACCAATACATAAATATTCCAATACTCAACATTATTTTGAAATCCCATTACATAAACACTTAATCATTCCACCACATCGTTTTCATATTCAACATCACCAATGGTGATCGCATGTGACTTCTCTTTGTCCTTTGCCTTAAGTGGTTGCTCATGTCGATCATCATTAACCCTTGGATTAGGGAATTTATTGGCATAATGTCCCATCTACTTGCACTTGAAACATTCAAGTGTAGTAGGTTCATTCTATGTATCCCTTCCTTTGTTTGCATCATTAGACATCTTCTTCCCATCATTGCGGCATGGAAATCCCTGATGACCTTCCTTTCCACATTTGAAACATTTACTTGTCCCTTTAAGACAATCTCCACCATGCTTCTTTCCACACTTTGAGAATAAGGAAACATTCATCTTATTTTAACCATTATTATGATATTTCTCCTTGAACTCCATCTTTCGTTTCTTGTCAAAATATGAGATGTATAAGTAACACCAACTTCCATTTCTACCTTGATATCACAACACACAATTTCTTCATAGCTACTGAAGCCTCTTATAGCTAATGCCCTTCGAAGACTTGGTTTTAAGCCACTGAATAATTGATCAACTTTACTTTCAGGTTGGATGATAAATCCAGATGCATTCCTTGAAAGCCTTGTAAAATTTTCTTCGTATATACCAACAGATTCATCATCCTTTTGCTTTAGTTCAAGAAACTCCTTCTCCATCTTTGTTTGAAGAATACGAGGGAAGTACTTATTAAAAATAAGTTCTTGAACTCGTCCCATTCCATGGACTCAATTTCATCTCTTTGCCTCGTATTCTTGATAAGATTCCACCATTGATCAGCTTCACCTTCCAAACAATATACTGATAAGATGAATTTATCACCTTCAGAACATTGAAGAACTGAAAATATTTTTTTAGTGGTACTAATCCATTGTTCAGAAACAAGTGGATCAGAAGACCCACTGAAAGAAGGTGGGAGTTGCCTCATGAAGGACTCAATAGAATATTGTTCCCTTCTCTGCTCATTTGGAAGTCCAGAATGATTCATAGCTTTTGTAAGTATAGCAATAAGATTTTTCACTCCATCTCCCATAACATTTGTTTGTTCAGGAGGACAATCATTGCATTGTCCATTCCATTGATCAACACGGTTCCTTCGGGTTCCAGCCATCGTCTAAAACCCAAAAAGAATAGTGTGAGAGGCAAAAATAATGCTATGGAAAACAACATAATAAAGGGGGAGTACCTTAAATATCTAACATCTTAGGTTTAATTATATGATCGTTAGCGTAATTCTAGGACTATAACCTATACGTATACATAAACTTAGGGACATCCCTAGACATACCTTAGAAATATCTCTTGGGATATCACTAAAGTTCTCGTATCCTAGTTTCCAAAGGTTGACTAAACCTTTCCTTTGATACCAACTGTAGAGAACTGAAGCTTAACGTACATAGACATTACATTACTTTTTCAGAATACTTAGTACATAACAAAAACACACACACAAGGACAGTAATAGTTTAGTGTCTTTGGAAACTCATAATTTAATCTTCTAATCGTGGTGAAAGATCTTCAACATCTCCCATAAAGAACTTCTTTTTTTTAAAACCTAAATCCTTTATTTATACCCTGGGTAAAATAAAACATAAAAGGGTGAGCTCAAATGCTCAGTAAGGGTAAACAAAAGAAATATCAATCACATCATATTCATAAGAACATATATTTTGGAAATCTTAACCTGCAAAAGCGATCATGATTTCATAACATGGGATAAATCATAGTAGTGAAATTTAATCCCAATAATCATAACATAAAACATGAAACTTTGTGGAATACACACATAATCATATAGAATCATTTCTTATTAGTCAAGACTCATTTCCAAGACTATCTTAGTGGACAAAGTCCCTTTCTGAACCGAGTTCACTCCTCGTTTCAGTCCTGTTTCACTGAACCGATATAACCTACCATTCCATCCATGTCTATCTCATGAGATATAAAATATTTACCCAATGCATTTGAGGGAGATATAGGTCCCAACCATCTCATAATGATACCATTCTTATGTGTTCCACAAAATCATAAATCATACATCATTGCATAACTCATGTAATAAAAATGGGATTCATAAACAACATGACATCATAAAACAATTCATAGAAGATAAAAGAATTCATAAACATAATTCTATCACAACATAATAAAATCAAGGTAATAATTGGAATATAAACAGAACCCTATATTATCTTAGATGGAAAATAATTTTGATAATACACTTGAACTCCATTCTTGAGGAAAATATCCTTTCTACTTCAAAAACATTTTTCCTTTCTTAACATGTCATACAATTCTAAACTAAAAGAAGTTGATTAAAAATAAACTTGAAAACTTGTAAAGGAAGCTTCTTGGAAATAATGTTTAAAAAATCCATTCATGCCGTATAAGTTAAAAAAACATTCTTCTCGTACTTTTGTCAGAAAAGTCAAAAAAGTACCTTGTAACGTAAATAAAAGAAAGATTCCTTACATACCATGTAGTAAAAGTCAAAAAATGGGTAAAAAGGACTTTAACCATACATGAAAACACTTTTATAAAACATGGACATGGATGATATAAATAACCCCAGTAAATACTTACGAATAAGCAATCTCGGATAAAAATTAGATTTGGAAAATTATCCCTTACCTTATGTCTGATATGCTTCGTATGTATCTGATCCTCTTGTATAATGATTTAAATAATGTCATTGACTTATTACAGAATCATATTCATTGTTATGATATCATATATGGTTCACTTATGACTTTATATTACCCGTTCTTTTGTAAATTCCATGTTAAAGAGCGTTTTGGGTAAAATTGTTTCATTTGTCGTCCGTGTTTTGACTTGTAATTATTCATATGATTACTTAGATCATGATTACTTAATTCCATAATATAAAACATGATTTATATATAATATATATTCATAATATACGTATATATAATAAATCAGTAAATGGAAAGAAATACACCGTTCATGGAGACGGTAGGCCGTACGTACGCATGAACGCTGTTTTCGTTTGCTTATTGAGTTGAATGGAATTAAGTAGATGACATACATATATATACACATAAATACAGTATCATTATTATGTCATATATTTCATGATTAGTTATTATATTTACTTTATAATAATTCATGAATGGTTAAAGTGGAGAATGAATCTCATCGCGTCGTGGAGACGGTAGTCCGTACGTACGCACGAGCGATGATATCATTCTCATGATCGTGGGACTGTATTGGAGTGTATGTATACTATCTAAGAATCAATATAACTTTATAATAATCATATATAGTAATTATTTACACCATTATACCCATCCAAGTAAGGTGGTGGTGGAAAATAGATTACACCACGGCGTGGAAACGGTATTCCGTACGTACGCACGCGCGGTGATTTCATTTTCCGTAGGATGGATAGATGCCGAAATAGGGTTGTTTCATACTTATAATAACATATCAGTATATGAGTGATACTGATGTTATTACTTCATAATGAAACAACTAAAAAAGAAAAAGTGGAAGAAGAAATAAAGATGAAAGAATCGGTAACGGACATTACCTCTTCTTTGAAGCGCTTCTTTGAGACCTCCTTTTAGGGCACTAAAATTGGTCTTTGAAGAAGAACAAGACCTCTACGATGTCTCTAGAGAAGTGGAGAGAAGAAATTGGCAGGTTTTGGCCGAGTTTGAAGGCTCAAAGTGGTGGGAGGAAGAGAGGGAGGATGTGCCCTTTTATATGGGAGGAGAGGGGCACCTTTGGAATAACTAAAAATATTATTTTATTATAAAGTCCAATTCGGTTTTTAAAAGCTCCAAATAGATTTATTTAAAAAATAAGATGGGGATGGGTCGAAATACTCTCATCCAATAGAATTTAGACATGTTTAGGTTCCTATTTTAACCTTATCATTTAGATTTAACATTAAGTTAAATAATTTTACTTTTACCGTGTCTTCTTGTGTTATTACACTATAAGGTTAATAAAATTACTATAACAAGCCAAACGAACCCCAAGTTGTTTATTATTAATATATATAACCTTATCTAAGTCATTTGGCCGAACCTTAGATTTTTATGAATAAAATAACAATTAATAATATAATATTTGTTTTAAAAACAATTTATTGTCAATTTTGACACTATTTGGTAATTGATTTTTTTTAAAATCATAACAGAATTATTAGTTAGAAAAAAGTTAATAAAATAAATACTAACATGGCATATTAACCTATAAAATTAGTGGAATTCATAAAAAGTCTCAAATTACATTTATTTGGGTATTTATAACATCAATTATGTCAATATTTCATTAATAAGATATTTACTGCATCATCGTTGTGTCACAAATAAATTAAATTATTTAATGTCTAAAAATTACAAATAAAATATCATTATGTAGGAACTATTTTTAGATTTCTAATTTATATTTATAGTCGAATTTATCTTATGTATAACCCTATATTAAAAATTATTTACTTATTAAACTTTGATTTTAACTATTTTAACCCTTCTTTAAATAAATTAATAATAAATGTCCTAATCTAATCCAAGTGGGATTAAATGGTCATATTTTATTCCTAAGGTTGTTTTGGGTCGAATTACACTTATCCAATAGAATTAGGACATGCGTTAGGGTAATAATAATATAATTTTTACCCTTAATTACCCTATTTACTTTTAACCGTGGTAAAAAAAAGTAAAAAGTTACTATTCACCAAAAATTATTTTCATCTCATTGAACCACATTTTAGTCCTTGATATTAACCGTGTCTCTCGTATTTTCGAAATTCCACTCACAGAAGCGGTAAAATTAAGTTTTATGAAAAATTCAGTTTTTTAACTACCACTTAGTGGTTTCAGTATTCATCAAAAAATGCAAGTTTCCAGAAAAATACCAAAAATTAGGCCTAAGCTATATTTGATATTATGAATTCAAAAATGATGTCTATTTTATCAAATTCAAAACATATCAGTTACATTAACTAATTTAAAAATTATTTCCCATCGTCAAAACAAATAGCGTGTTTTTAAGAGATAATAACTATCAAAAGATTGACACTTGTTTATAACTAGTTTAAATGTGAAATTACATCCAATGACCAACATTGTATTAAATTGTAAAAATATATTCTAAATATACTTTAAATCCACTCAAATTAATAATTTATCACTATTAATTATTTCTATTAAAAAATTTGTTTTTAATTAAAATTTAGTAATTTTCACTATTCATCAGAATATGAAAGTTATCCGAAAAGTACCAAAATTTCACCCTAAGATAATTTCGATATTACGAATCCAAAAATGAAGTCCATTTTGAAAAATAAAATTTACAAATTTTCAAAAGTTTTTATTACTATTCATAACGACTAGTTTTAATAATATTTTAATAGCATATTGTTGTTAGTGAAACTTGGAATTGCGTACTACACACGCTATCGAGGAAGGTTGTGATTCTGTGTAATGCAAGGAAAGTTAGGGATGCGTGTTGTGAAAGCTCCTTTTGGTGTAGCGTACAACACAAGACATTAATGAAAAGAATATCTTTCATAAAATCTCGGGGTGTTACAGGTGTTTTCTCATATAAGTACATGGTGGAATTCTACTCGATTGAATCAAATGTGTATATATTTTATTTTGATGAAAGTTCACATATATCATGTGGAAATAGGTTTTCTGGTAGTGGATATAAAGTCTCTTTTTCAAGGAATTCCTGAAGATCATAGTTGTTTTATAGTGGGATCTGAGTTCTTTATTGGTGTCTTGATGAGGGAAAGGATGTCAAAGGTATCTTTGATTTGGTATTGAGTTTCCATGAGGTAGTGGTCTCCCAGAATTCCATGGTTTTTGTTCCTTGGGAGGGAGATACTCTTCCCTCATTTGGTCTATCTTGCCTTTCAATGGGCCTTGTGTTCATGTTATCACCATTGTCTTGGGTGTGCATGGTTTTTATTTCTTGGTGAGGCTATTGAGGTTTTCTATCAATATAATGTGGTTAGTCATGAGGTTTCTTAGTTTTTAAGAATTGTAGCAATGGGAGTGATCCCGGTCTCATGGATGGAATGAGAGGGAATGTTTGGTTGGACCATTGGCCCTACTCATTTTTGGTTGGGTCATGGGTAGAGAAGGGGGATCAAGGTTAGAATCTTGTTGTTTGACATCGATTCTCATGTGAAGGGTGGTGATGTTTATGATTTTAGAATTAGGGGGATTCATTGATTTTAAATATGATTTTTGATGTCTCTATATTTCTTTGGAAATAACCTCTGTGAGGATCATAGTTAGTGATTTTATGAGATTTAGCAATGTTTTTTAGGACTTGTCTTTTGTGAGTGTGAGTCCTGGTGCCCGTTTTATAGTAGTGTAAGGAAATACCTATGTTGGGGAGTGACCTATAGGATATTAGAGTTCAATAGATTAATTTAAGTTGTTTTTTTGTTTGGGTTATTTTGGGGCTTTGGGATGATGCTCAAGTGTGATTAGCTTGGCCATGTCTATCTATTACGTTCAGTGATGGACATAGTTTGGGATCTGTGGTTTATTATTTGGGAGTGGGATGATGATAAGGATATTCATATTATGGAGAGAATTAGATCAGTTTTTGTTGAACTTATATCATGTTATGAGAGTGTGTTATGGATGTTATATGGCTAGTCATTGGATGATCAATATAGTGTTGGTTATATAAGTGATTTGGGGATATATTTACAATTGGTTACCCACCTAGGATTTCTCGAAGCTGAGAATTACTTATGTTGGGGAGTTTGTGACAACCTCCATCATCACAGGTTATGAAAATCACAGAAAATTTAAAAATTTTATTCTGAGGAGTGTTTTAGAAAAAAATGGTAATTTATACTATGAGATAATCCTAGATACATTTTCTAGCCACTCCATTGGTCCTATATAGGGGGTTTACCCTATGATGTGAGTTTGTTATAAATCAATGTCTTTCAAATTTTCACTAAATATTTAATATTAAATTAATTAAATATTAATTTATGTGTTCATTTTTTTTCGGAAATATATTTTATACAGAGCATCATATTGAGATTCCATCTCCATGATATAGTTCTAAATATGGGTTTTTCCCTAGGTGCGTTATAACCTTACATTGGGTGTTGGGCCAAGATTGATCCCCTTTATATTTATTTTTTCATTTTATTTTTTCTTCCTTCCTTTGTTTTTCATTATTTTCCCGTATTCCATTTAGATATTTATGTATGACCTTGGGTCTCTCCCCTTGGGGGAATTTCTCTAAGAGAGAGGGAGGGAGGGAGAGGATATAAGGATATGAAGAGGAGTATGTGTCCGGACTTGAGTCATGCTGGATCACCATGTGATATCTACATATTGGGGATCGAATCGATGGTTCAATGGTTTCCACCTTGAGTTAGGATCGTTTTACGTTTTATGAAAAAATCACTATGGAGTAGTTTTTTATGTTTTAATCTTTTATTTGGTTTTTTGGAACCTTTGGTGATCAATCTGGGGGGTTTTAGGAGAAATATGTGGTTTTGAGCATTTTGAGGGCTTCATATTTAAGTACACTCATGTCCATGGTGTGTGGTTTTATGAAAATTCATTTTTTGTTCATTATATTCAATAAATATGAGTTTATTGAAGTACAGACCATGTAATTTATGTACACACCATCATGTATTACTTTTTTTCATACCAGGCCATGTGGTAGACAACATGGGTTGATGGATTTTTGGAAAGTACATGTTGTGTACTTTAGGTACACACTATATAGTAGGACATGGTCATGTGCCCATGTACATGGGAAGGAACCCCATGTGAGGGGTACATGTCCATGTAGTAGTACATGGGAAAACCCCATGTATTCCCAAGCCAAGTAGTAGTAAAAAACCATAACTTATGTCTTCTATGTCCATGTAAATGTACACGGTTAGGTTCATCATTGAGAGTACACACCATGTACTTTCAAGTACACACAATGTACTTTTCTAGCTTGGGGGGGGGGGGGTTAGTGTTTTGGGGCCTAGAGTTAATATTAGACTTGTGAGTAGTTTATTTTGAGTGTTTTTCAAATAGATTTTAATGGTGGAATCCTTTCATTATTTAGAGTTTGTCTCTATAGTGTTTTATACATTGATTTTTTTCATGTGGTTTTCTATATGTTTGGATGAGAAAGCCTCCTGTGGTGTGGGAGTGAGTTGTGAGGCCTGGGTAAGGGTTGTGATCCCACTAGTAGGTGGATCTTGTGGATGTTTGATAATGTTATTTAAGGTTATTTCATATGGATCCTACAAAGAAGGATTGATTAGTATATTTTAGGAGATGTTGGATTATCCATATTTTTCAGGTTCTGTTCTTGAGGTCAGAAAAATTGAGGTCTATCTCCTGTGTCAATGGATTAAATCTGTTAGATCCTTTGGGATGGGTTGATGAATTTGGATGGGTGTTATAGTATGTGTTGTTGAGCTATTAATATGAGTCCGAGGGACACTAAAGTAAGAACTAATGGGATGTTTATTGATTATAGAATCCCTCCCTTTTTTACATAACTTTTCATTACATTTTACAAATAGAGGATCTTTAAAGTCTAGTGTCTTGGAAATCAGGAACATATAACATGAAAACAACATAAAACATTCTTCTAATTCACTTTTAAGGATTCTTCATAAGTTCATCCTAAGTACAATTGCTTCATCTTATAACCTAGAGACATACATAAAAGGAAAGGGTGAGTAGAAGGCCCAGTAAATAAATCAAGGGAATCAGTTAACTTGTGATATCAATAACAACTTGATGAAAATCATAAGACATGATGAATAGGAAAGGAGTAATATCATAATTAAAATAACATGATCATAACTTCAATATGTGTCTACAACATTTCATTTAGACATTCATGAACATATCACCAAGGTTCATCCAAAGGTGTCATAAAAAAATTACCAAGGTATCGTGAAACTTGTCATCTCTAGAGATTATTTTTTTTACCCAATTCATTGGAGTGATATCAAGGAGAACCCTTAATATAATATTATTTTCATGTGATACACATAGATTATAATCATACATTTCATAAATAACCCATAGAGAGTAAAAGAAATGGGTTTCTCTTCAAAATTGTGACAGTTTAAAAGTTCTTAAAAATATGATCATTATGACATTTATAACCCAAATAAAGGGTGTGAGGGTTATATGTATGTCAATTATAGAATTAAATATATCATTTTTTATATTTATGAACACCCATAGAAATGAAATAGCTCTGGTTATTCACATAAACAAAAGAGAAGAATTTATTTGGAGAAAGAGAGAGAAATTTTGAGATGAAATTTCTATAGCATAACGGCTATATAACATGGTTTTAGGAAACAATAAAAAGAGAGGGTTCAAGGGTCTCCTATCAATAAATGAATCATTTTAAGGTATAGGTACATAATAAAAATAAATAATATCATGATATGGATATTTGAATGACATAAAACATGAAAAGGAAACCTGAAAGAAAATAGAAAATGAGATTTCTTTTACAAAAAATTGGAAACCTAACGGCGTCACTTAAAAATTCAGAAAATAAACTGATGAGAGAAGAAAGGGTCTCTCATAATTTGGACATGAAATGAATAGTAATAAGAATATATAAGAACATACCCCCACATAAGACGATGGAAACTAGAAGACATAACTTAAAGGAAATCATGACTAAAAGAGGAGGGTGAAAGGTTCCCTTACCTTGAAGAGTATCTTCTAAAGCTTGATGGTAGAAACCTTGGGAGGCTTCATGGAACCTTGGGAGGACACCTTGGGAGGTTGAAAGACCAGAGCTTCATTGAGGAGGATATTGGAATGAATTGAATGAGGGAATGGATTGGTATTTATAGAAAAGCGAGGGAATGTTTAATTAATTTCCATAGGACACCTCATAACATATCATACTATTCTTAGGCCAACCATAATGATTAAATAATTATTACATAATTAATGATTTCATTAAACACCCGAAACTCAAAACTGTATTTTTACTATTCACTAAAATTCAACTACTTCAGAAAAATTCCAAAAAATAACTCTAACCTAATATCGATTATTTGAATTCCAAAATGAACTCCATTTTATGAAAATAATTTTCTACATATTTTTAATTTAATTTTTAAATAAAATCTATATTTATTTCAAAAATACAACTTTAAAACTATAACTCATTTTGTAACACCTTATGAAAGTAATCAAGGTCCCATAAAATTATCGTATAACCATAAAACAATAAAGTAACAATATATGATTAAATTTTATAAAAATATATTCCCATTTTAAATTATTAAATTAATTATAAAATTTAAAATAAAATATTTATGACATAAAAAAATATCAAAACGTATACTATGACTGTTTTTTCACTTTTAAGATGTCCAAAATGTATTTATACATTCACAGGTGAAGTTTCTATATTTTTGTCGATTTACTATTAATTAATATTCATTACCATTCATACGGGTATGTTACTATTCATACTTTAATATTCACTAAAAATTAAGTTGATCTTATTAGACTCTAAAATTTTCTTACTGAACACAACTGTAGAAGACCATTTTTTGAAAATCCATTCATGTTAATAATTATTTAAAGAATAAAAAAATATTTTAAAATACCCCCTTTTCAAAAATTATTAATAATATGGAACTTCTATAAATTCATCCTATATTTATCTGGATATTTGAAATTGACCAACTTTTCCATAATCATAAAAAAATATTTATACAAAAGGTTTACACAAGTTACTAAGGCCGCGTTACATAGCCCCTTATTACACCAGCATAGGACCTAAGTGTAAGGTGTGTTATGGTGATAGAATATTGGGCTGTCTCGGACAACATTGCCCGAGTGGTGACTTCTATCAGCTTTAACTTCTCTCGTAGGTGATTCATTTCAAGCTTTACATGTTGAAGTTCAGCTTGGGCTTGGTCCAGAGAAAATGTCAAAGATGAAACATCCTTTCCAAGCTCTTATAGATAAGATTTAAATGACCCTAGTCTACTATATGAGGCCATACAATCTTCTTTCTATATTAATTAACCAAGTTCATTTGTATTTTTAAACAATAATTGTAATGTTAAGAGTTTAGTTTATGATGGTCATATTTACCAACGGTCATATAATAGTCAAACACCAATGGTATTATATAATTATACTCACTTCCTTAATTAATAGATATTGTTTTGTTGAGTATAAAATATAATAACACACAAAATTAGGAAACAAATATTATTCAAAATTTAGGGTCATTACATTCTTCCCCCCATAAGAAATTTTGTCCCTTAAATTATATCTCGTACCCTCTGATTAGAAAACGTGTGGGTACTTCTGTCTCATAGACTCTTCTGGTTCACATTTGGCTTCTTCACATTTGTGGTTCCTCCACAACACCTTAACAAGGTGAGTAGTCTTGTTGTGTATAACCTTGTATCTACGATCCAAGATCTCCACCGGCTTCTCCTTATAAAAGATGTCTAGTTCTAGTTGAACCACCTTTGGATTTAGTACATGTAATGGTTCAGGCTTGTGGGTGGCACATGGCTCAAGGCCTCCTCGGTTTGGGTGTTTTTTTAATTTCAAATTTAGTCTTTGAATCATGTAATTTGGGACTCCCTCTTGATTTCATTGGTTTTCTATTATCCTTAAAGTGGATCCTTTGAATATAAAAAATAGAAATTTTAGTCAAGATGGATACATGGAAGAAATCATGAACTTGTGATAAATTTGGAGGAAGTACAAGTTGATAAGCTACTTCTCCCATGCAATCAATGATTTCATAGGGGCCAATGTAACTAGGTATGATCTTCCCTTTCTTCCCAAACCTCATGACTCTCTTCCAAGGTGAAATCTTAAGAATGACTTTTTCACCCACATCAAACTCCAAGTCCCTTCTACGGTTGTGAGCATAGCTCTGTTGCCGACTCTAAGCAGTTTTAATGTGTTGCTAGATGTGATGGAACTTTTAAGTCATCTCTTGCACAAGATTAGGCCCAAGAAGCTTTCTCTCACCATCTTCATGCCAATAAGTAAGTGTTATATATCACTTACCATATAGATCTTTATAGGGTGCCATTTGAATGCTCAAGTGGAAGCTGTTGTAGTAAAAGAACTCAACTAAAGGGAGATGTTGATCTCATCCACCATTAAATTCCAATGAACATGTTCTCAGCATGTCCTCGTGTGTTTGAATAGTCCTTTCAGATTGGCCATAAATTTGGGGGTGATTGGTCATACTAAAATTCAATTCAGTGCTCAGAGCATGTTGAAGACTTCTCTATAATTTTGGTGTGAACCTTGGGTCATGATCAGATATGATAGAAGTGGAACTCCATGCAGCCTTACCACTTTCTATACATAAATACTAGTATGTTGATCAAGAGATAAATTTTCTTGAATAGAGATAAAATGGGAAGTCTTGGTGAGATGTTCCACTATAACCCATATCGTATTGTTTACTTTGGAAGTTCTTGGGAGTCCAGTGATGAAGTCTATAGTGATATTATTCCACTTCAATGTTTTTATGGTTAATGGTTGTAATATACCTTTAATAATTTTTCACTCTACCTTCACTTTCTGACATACCAGACACCTTGAAGTGTAGTCAGCAATCTCCCTTTTCATATTCTCCCACCAATAATGATCATGAAGGTCCCTATACATTTTTGTGCTTCCAAGATGTATAGAGAAAGTGGATTTATGAGATTCATCCATCATATCTTTCATTATTTCCTGAATATAGGGAACACATAGTCTTGTATGAAATTTCAGTACACCTTCTTGATCGGTATTGAACTCAAAAAACTTCCCATCCTTCACAACCTCATGCTTCTTTTGTAACAAAGGATCTTCTTTCTGAGCTTTCTTGATCTTCTCTAGTAATAATGGTTGATAAATCATTTGGGTTAGGGTTAATGATGTCTCTTCCCTTATAATTAACATGTACAGTTTTACTAGGTCATTGATCAAACGATCTCTTTGAATCCTTATCATGGAAAGAACAACTAGTTCTTTCCTTCTTAATGCATCTGCAACTTTGTTTGCTGTTTTAGGATGATAATAAATTGAACAATCATGGTCTTTAAGAAGTTACAACCATCTCCTTTGTCTCATGTTCAATTCATGTTGTGTGAAAATATACTTCAAACATTGATGGTCTGTGTATATATCACATTTATCCCCATAAGGATAGTGCCTCCATATCTTCAGAGATAAAACGACCACAGCTAGCTCCAGATCATCTGTAGGATAGTTCTTCTCATGTGTCTTCAACTATTGAGATGCATAAGCAATGACTTTTTTATTTTTCATGAGGACACACCCAAGTCCTTTCAAAGATGCATCACTAAATATAACAAATCCTTCCCCCCTGGAAGGAAAAGTTAACCCAGGTGTAGTAAAAAATCTCTTCCTTACCTCTTTGAAACTTTCCTCGCACACCTTTGTCCAGATGAACTTGACCCCTTTTTTGAGTGAACATGGTTAATATATTATAATGTCATGAAAATTTTTTCACAAACCTCTTATAATATTATTCTAATCCAAGGAAACTATGAATCTCAGTTATTATTGTAGGCTGAGCACACTCCTCTACAACATTTGTCTTTTCAGGGTCAACTATGATCCCTTTATTGGTAACAATGTGTCCCATGAAATTAAATTATTGTAACCAGAATTCACATTAGATGAACTTTCCAAAAAGACTCTCCTTCCATAGAGTTTGAAAAATAACCCTTAGATGATCCTCATGTTCATCGTGAATTTTGGAATATATCATAATATCATCAATAAAAACTATCGAAAATTTATCAAGGTAGTACTTAAAGACTCTATTCATAAAATCCATAAAAATATCAGGTGAATTAGTCAGTCCAATGGTCATAACAACAAACTCATAATGCCCATATCTTGATCGAAATGCAGTTTTTAGAATATCTTTTTTCTTCACCCTCAATTGATGATAACCAGGTCAAAGATCTATCTAAGAGAAGAGTTTATCCCCATGAAGTTGTTCAAATAAGTCATCAACTCTTGGAAGAGGGTATTGGTTCTTCACCATGATCTCTTATGTTCTATGTAATCAATGCATAGCTGCATCGATCCATCCTTCTTATTCACAAAGAGAACTGGTGCTCCCCAAGGAGACACAATCAGTTGGATAAAACCCTTCTCCAAAAGATCTCAGAGTTGTTTCTTTAACTCCTCTATCTATACATTTTCCATCCTATATGGGGTCTTTGATATTGTATGGGATCCAAGTACGAGTTCAATGGATAACTCTACCTCTCTTTCTGGGGGAGGTCTTGGTAACTCCTTAAGAAATATGTCAACATATTCATGGATGATGGGGACATTTTCTATCCTCAAACTGTCATTTACTTCTTATTCTTCACTTATCAACTCCATAAAGAATTATATAAAAGGTTATTCTAGACAAATATTAGGTGGAGATATCTCTCTTTGGAAGATAACGGTAGGTTCTCCATTCAAGACTACTGATATTTCCTTGCTTTTGCATTTGATCTTAGAATTATAGTCTGAGAGCCAGTCCATCCCTAGTATAATGTCAAATTCCAACATGGGAATGACTACTAGATTTGTGATAAGATTTTGACCACTAAATTAAATACTAGAGTTTCTAAACATTTGAGATTCTTGGATAATCCCACTAGGATTCTTGAATGATAACTCTACTTTTAGAAAATCATGTTTTGATTCTAAATTCTTTAAAAACTTGGTGGAAATAGAGGAATGCATAAAACAATAATCCAAAAAAGTACTTTCCAGTATTGAGAAAACAACAAGAGTACCTGACACCACATCATTTGGTGCTTCTACTTCAGCTTTGGTGATATAAAAATCACGACCTTACTTCCATAGCCGATGCTGAGGCTGATGGTGATTCACCTCCACTACCCTCGGATTTGGAAAATGATTGGAAAAGTGCCCAAGATTTCCACACTTAAAGCAATAGACATTAGGTAGGGCCTGCAACAATTTCCCCTTGTCGTTAGTGTTTGGAAGTTGAGGTTTCACCTCACTATGAAAATTCCTCGCAATATGGCCATCTCTTCTACACTTGTATCACTTTCCGCTCCCGAGAAGGTTGTTCCTTGAATGCTTATTCTCACATTTATTACATGTGGGATGTTGTACTTGTTTTCCTCCTCTTCCCTGATCGAATATCCTCCAAAATATTGGATCCATTGATCCCTTCTTTTCATTTCATTTTTGAGACCATTGTGTCTCACCAAACTCTAGTTCAGCCTTCATTGCACTCTGTATGATCTCCTCATAGCTTTCATAGTCTCAGTTGGATATATTCTTCTACAAATGAGGTCTCATCCCACCAAAGAATCTATCAACCTTGTTATTAGTATCCATGACAAAGCATGAGGTGTAACGGGAAATCCTTGTGAAGTTCATCTTTTAGCTTCCCATAGATTCATTCTCCTTCTTCTTTAACCCGAGGAACTCCTTCTATATAATTATTCTCATAGAATAAGGGAAATACTTACTAAAGAAGATCCATATGAACACTTATCTTTTAATATATTCAATCTCCAATCTTGGCCTCATATTTTTAATCAGTTCCCACCACCAATTAGCTTCTCCCATTGAATGATAGATAGCCTGGGTGACCTTCTCTTGCTCTGAACAGTGGAGTACAGAATAGATCTTCTCTATAGTGCGGATCAATTGTTCATCAATCAATGGGTCGATCAATCCACTAAAGTTTGGTGGTCTTTGATGCATAATGAACTCAACAAAAAGTTTTTCCCTTCGTGTTTAGATTGGTATCTCAGCTTGATTCAAGTTATTTCCCATAACATGAGTCAGTTGGTTCATCATTCGCATAAAAGTTTCCATTTCGGCTTCCATCGGAGGGTCGTCAGCGCATGGTCCATTGCGGTCACCATATGCATGGTTACTTTTATTTCATGCCATTTTCTAAAATAATAAAACATTATTGACAAAAATATTTTTTTTAATAATCTTTTAACTATAAAGTATTTTATGTCTTAAAACATTATGCTTTAAACAATTACATTTCTCTATAAATTCTTGATAATGATTCATAAAAAGATTATGATTAACTAAACATATCCCTCAGGAGTGTCGTAAAAAAGAGTGCAGCAAGGTCCATTATCATGTAATAAGATACCCCAAGTCAATCTCGAAACACCTTGTCAGAGTTTTCACTCCTAGATACATTTGGGCCAGAGCCACCTCTACCTGCTCGTATCCAGACATGGATGTATTTTCTTGATAAACCACTTAATAAATACTCAATAAAATACCAGGAAGTATTCATATATATAAACATTTCTATAGGGTTATTACTAATGTTTTTGTATCCTAATTTACATAAATAACTAAATATTAATTTGATACCAACTATGGAATCCCACCTTTTTATTACATAACTTTTCATTACATTTTACAAATAGAGGATCTTTAATGTCTAGTGTCTTGTAAATTAGGAACATAAAACAAGAAAACAATATAAAAAAATATTCTAATCCACTTGTAAGGCTTCATCATAAGTTGATCCTAAGTACAATTTCTTTATCTCATAACCTGAAGACATACATCAAAGGAAAGGGTGAGTAGAAGGCCCAGTAAATAAATCAAGGGAATCAGTTTACTTGTGATATCAATAAGAACTTGATGAAAACCACAATACATGAGAAACAAAAAAAGAGGAATATCATAAGGAAAATAACATGAATCATAACATTAATATGTGGATATAAAATTTCATTTAGACATTCATGAACATATCACCAAGGTTCATCCCAATGTGTCATAAAAAATTTACCTAGTTTATTGAGCAAGGTGTCATGAAACTTGTCATCTCTAGAGATTAAATTAATTACCTAATGAATTAGAGATCTATTAGGGTGAACCCTTAATATTTTTTTATTTTCATGTGTTCCACATAGATCATAATCAGACATTTCATAAATAACCAATAAAGAGTAAAAGAAATGGGTTTCACTTCAAAATCATGACTTTTTAAAAGTGCTTAAAAATATGATCATTATGTCATTTATACCCCATGGAAAGGGAGTGAGGGTTATATGTATGTAAATTTTAGAATCAAATATATCATTTTTTGTATATTTATGAACACCCATAGAAAAGAAATAGGTTTTGGTATTCACATAAAAAAATAAGAGAATTTCTTGAGAGAAAGAGAGAGAAATTTTGGGACGAAATTTATACAGTATAACGGCTATAAAAAATGGTTTTAGAAAACAACGAAAAGAGAGGGGACAAGGTTATCCTATCCATAAATGAATTATTTTATAGTAGAAGTACATAATAAAAAGAAATAAGATCCTGATGTGGATATTTGAATGACATACAACATGAAAAAGAAACATGAAAGAAAAGAGAAAATATGATTTCTTTTACGAAAATCCGGCAGCCAAATGACATCACTTAAAAATTAAAAAAATAAATTGATGAGATAATAAAGGGTCTCCCATAATTTGGACATGAAGTTGATAGTAATAAAAATATATAAGAACACACCCCCCACATTAGAAGATGGAAACCGGAAGACATAACTTAAATGAAATCATAACTAAAAGGGGAGGGTGAGAGGTTCCCATACATTGAAGAGTAACTTCTAAAGCTTGTTGTTTGGGAACTTGGGAGGCCTGAGGGCACCTTGGGATGACTCCTTGGGAGGTAGAAAGACCAGAGCTCCAATGATTAAGATTTTAGAATGAAATGAATGAGGGAATGGTTTGGTATTTATAAGAAAACTGAGAGAATATATAATTAATTTCCAAGGGACACCTCATAACATATCTTAATATTCATATGTTGAACACAATGATTAAATCATTATTAAATCATTAATTATGTCATTAAAAACCCAAAAATCAAAAATTTATTTTTACTATTCATGAAAAATTCAACTATTTCAAAAAAAAACAAAAAATTATCTCTAACCAAATATTGATGCTCTAAATTCAAAAATGAACTCAATTTTATGAAAATATTTTTATAGATATTTTTAATTTAAATTTTATATAAAATATTTATTTATTCCAAAAATACAACTTTAAAACTATAACTCATTTTGTAACACCATAAAAAGTAATCAAGGTCCCATAAAATTATCGTATAACCATAAGAAAATAAAGTAACAATATATGATTACATTTTATGAAAATAAATTTCCATTTTAAATTATTAAATTAATTATAAAATTGTAAATAAAATATTTATGACATAAAAAAAACCAAAACTTATAATATGATAGTTATTTCACTTTTAAGATGTCTAAAATGTATTTATAAATTCATGGGTGAAGTTTATATTTTTTTGTCGATTTACAATTCATCTTTATTCATTTCTATTCATACAGTTATGTTCACACTTTACTATTCACTAAAAAATAAGTTAATCTTATTAGACTCAAAATATTTAATGAACACAACTGTAGAAGACCATTTTTTGAAAATAAATTCACATTATTAATTATTTAAAGAATAAGAAAATATTTTAAAATATCACTTTTTTACAAAATTCATCAATAATATGGAACTTTTATAAATTCATCATATATTTATCCGGATATTTAAAATTCACAAACTTTTTCATAATAAGAAATAACAATTTTATTTATACAAAAGGTTTACACAAGTAACTAAGGTCACGTTACATAGCCTCTTATTACACTAGCATAGGACCTAAGAATAAAGTGTGATATGGTGATAGAATCTTGGGGTGGCTTGGAAAACATTGCCCGATTGGTGATTTCTATTAGCTTGAACTTCTCCCATAGGAGATTATATTCAAGCTTCACATGTTGAAGTTTAGCTTGGTCTTGGTCCATAGAAAAGCCCAAAGATGCAACCTCCTTCCCAAGCTCCGACAGATGGGCTTCGTATAGCCCGGGTCTACTGGATGAGGCCATCCAATCTTTTTTCTGTATTAATTAACCAAGGTCATTCGTATTTATAGACAATAACTGTAATGTTAAGAGTTTAGTTTCCAACGGTCATACTAACCAACAGTCATATAAAAGTCAAAACCCAACGGTCTAATTTAATTATACTCACTTCATTAATTAATGGATATAGTATTTTTGAGTATAAAATAAAATAATACGCAAAATTAGGACACAAATATGATTCCAAAGTTCTGGTCATTACACTGATCTAGTGACCAGTGGTTGACATGTTTGGATATTGATAATTCCAATGTGACATATTTTGGATTTTGAAGTGGAGACCTTGTGTGGGGTCCTTTTTTTTGAGGTGTTCATGAGGTTTTTTGTGGATTACCCTATTGGAAGGATTGTGGTTTTGTATTGTTGTTAAGAAATATTTTGATCAAGGATAATTTGGATGCCACTGCAGTTCATTTGGGATATTCTGCACTAGGTGTGACCCATACATTTGGATGAGCTAGAAGAACACCTCATTGGGTTTCCTAAACTTGTTGGGGGAATTTTTCCATTATTTTATCTTTGAAAGGGAATTTCCTAAGATATTGTGTGTATGAGGGGAGTTCAATGTATGAATTATTCTTGTTCTATGACCTGGAGTCTATGGGAGCCCTGAGTTTTGGTTTTTCCATGAGGTGTGTTGTTGACATTCCATGGTGGTTGTTCTGGTTGGTGAGGAGATCGATGGTTTCAATATAGGGATAGTGTTTTATTATCTAAGAGTTTATTTTTACTACTAGTTACTTTTTGTGGATGTGGGTTTGAGATTGGATCTTCCCACATTCATTTGGTCATAGGTCATAATGATAGAGGTACTTTACACTCAGGATGTTGATTTGAGGATGAGTAATTTGGGATATCTTGGATGGGTTGATAGACCTATATTTTTAGTTGGATCTCTCCTCCATTTTTTAGATATTTTTATATGGGATTACGGTACTAAAGGATGATCTGGATGAGTACACCCCTCTTGTTAAGTCTTCACCCTGGCCAGAGGTTATATTTCATGAATGTGGTGGGACCCTAATTGATTCAGGGGGCCTAGGATAACGTACCTTTTGGTATTACGGGGTGGATGAGATTTCCTGGTATAATGTACTTTTCATGACCATAGTGAGGTGTTCATCTAGGATTTTTTCTATCTTCATTCCATCATGTAGAGGCAAACTTATTCAACATGAATTTTGAGGCAAAACAGTTTTTCTTAAGTGTGGAGTAGATATTTTTCACTAGTTTTGATTATTCTATTATATTCCCAGTTCTAAGTAAGAGTTTTTAGGTTTTTAAATTCATAGGATGAGATCCTAGGTTCAAAATTTTGTTCCTGTCCTTGAGGTGGACATTACAGGAACTCTTTAATTAAGAAGACATGCTTGATGTTATGGATTTTTGAATAATATTTCCAAATTATTATCATGGGGGCTAGAGCGGGGGTATATTTACCTTATGTGTCAGGATAGTACATGTGTTGGTGGTTTTCCTTGAGTTTTACCCCTTCTTGAAACTATTTATTTTATATCAGGTGCTATTAGTTTTTATCTAGGATGGGCATATGTGATTAAACATTTTATAATATAAGATTATAGGTTCACTGTTGGGGATGTTATATTGATATTAATTTATCACCTCCTATACAAGCACCTTAGTGTGTGTGTCGATAAAGTGTTTGATTTTAGGTTGGAGCACAATTTTCATGATGTATGGGGTCATGGCCTTGTGCTTCTTGAAAGAGTAGATCCACTCATGTGGAGCCTCAGGATTGAGCTGGTTCTTTTTGTGAATCGTGGAGACTATGTATGTAGTTTGGATCATATTTTATAGTAGATCATGATCCATTTATTTTTAGTCTTTTTATATGTCTTATGCCTAGTTGGAAACATTCTATCGTATGTTTTTCATTCTTGAGAGTCTATATGACTTTATGCTTAATTCCATTTAGTATGGTATGATTTTGTTTCAGTTTATTAATTATGTGTACTCTAATGTTCATCCCTATATATGGGATTGATTATTTTTTTGATGTTATTAAACTCTGAACAAAAGTTATAGTCTCCCCACTATATCTATTATACACTCATCACTGGTTGGTAGCCTCTATCATTTGGAGAGGCACACTTGAGGCCTTAAGGAAAGGTAGATCGGGTGATAAGTCAGGTCAACCAAGGATTTTTTGTTATAGGGACATCAACTATAAGGGGTAATTTTATTTTATCATCATCAATATCTTGTGTATAATTTAATACAAATTCATTAATTTTTTTTATTTCTAATGATTTTGTATAGATTATTTGGAATCAAAATGGAAGCTCTAACTTGGAATGTGATCCATGATTCTAATCTAGGAAAAAGGAAATATCAATCTAGAAAGTGTACTTTGAGTTCCTTGGTCTTTGATTCTCATGGAGATTTATATGATTTTATAGACCTAAATATAGAACAATTTGACGTCATTTTGGGAATCAATTTTTGGACTAAATTATAATCTTACATTGATTGTTGTGCCTGGATGGTATATTTCTCATCTCCATCTAGTACATAGTAAACCCTCCATAGAGAATTGTAGATTCAAGCTAGTCTATCAGGTCCCAATCAATGGAATGTTTGGGATATCATAATAGAAATGGCTAGTCACATTACCAATGCATTGGTGCCTAAGGGACATCTAGTTTTACTTGTAGTAGTGGATATCTACCCAAATGTCTTCCATGATGATTTGTATCGATTACAAACTAAGTGAGAGGTATAATTTACCATTGATCTCATTCCTCGAACTGAGATAATTTCTATCACTCCATATATAATATATTTTAATAAATTATTGGAATTGAAGATCTAATTGGAGGATCTTGAGGTGATGGTTTTTGTATGGCTAAGCACATCTCTATGTGGTGAAGCAGTCCTTTTCACTAAAAATGATGATAGGATTATATACCATTCTGTATAATTTTATAACTTAAACTATGTGATGATTAAGAACTAATACTCTTGGCCTATAATTGATAATCTATTTGATAAATTTAATTGGGAAGGATCATTCTTTAAAATTAAATTTTGATCGGGTTATCACCAGTTTCAAGTTAGGTTAAAATACATTCCTAAGAATACTTTCTAGATCTAATGTAGACATTTTTAGTACATGGTCATGCCTTATGGGATGACTAAATCTCTTTTTATGTTCATGGATATGATTAATAGTAATTTTGATCCATTTTTTGATTCATTTGTTGTGGCCTTTATGCATGGCAACGTATTTTAATATAAGTATCTAGAAAAACATGCTTGATATCTTTGATTCATTTTAGAGCCCTTAGAATAAAATTATTTATATATTAAAGTTTAAAAATGATACTTCTAAATCTATGAAGTTATGTTTCATATACATATCATCATAAAATGAACGTGTTTATACTCTAGAAAAAATGGTATAGAAAACCAGGAAGTTTCTTTTGAGTTCCTTGGTCAATGATTTTCATGGGAATTTATGAGATATTATAGTCCTAAATATTAAAAATTCTGATGTCATTTTTTGGAATGTAATGTCTAACTGAATTCTTATCTTCCATCAATTATTGTTTTTATATGTTATCATTCAAATCTCTAGTTAGTACACATTATACCCTCCATGGAGAATAGAAGCTTCAAGTTAGACAATTGGGTCCTAGTTAAGGGCAGGTTGGGGCTATCACTGTAGAAATTTCAAGTTTCATTCCCAACGCATTAGTGTATAAGGGACATCTAGTTTTAACTCTAGTAATGAATATCTACCCAAAATTATTCCTTGACTATTTTTATGGATTTCCAACAAAGTGAGAGGTTATAATTTACCATTTATCACCTATCTAGAACTGATCTGGTTTTAATCCCTCTATATAGAATGGATATTGACTAAATTATGGGAGTTGAAGATCAAATTGGAGGAGCTTGAGGATAAGATGTTTATTAGGAAGAGTACATATTTGTTTTGGTGAACTAATCCTTGTTTCTAAACAAGATTAAAAGAATCTACATCTTTCTCAGTATTAATAGAAACTAAACCATATAAGGATTAAGAACATCTACCCTTTTTCCATAATTGATAATAAATTGATCAGTTAAATGAGTAAATATAGTTCTTGAAAATTAATCATTGATTGGGAAATCCCCAGCTTCAATAATGGTTAGAAGAAATTCTAAAGACCACTTTCTAGAGCTGATGTGGAAATGTGGTGTACTTGTTCATGCATTTTGGGATGAAAATTTAATTTCATTGTTTATGGATATAATGAATAGGATTTTTCATCCATTAGTAGATTCATTTGTATTGGTATTTTTGAATGATATCCTTTTTTAATCTAAGTCTCTAGATATACATTATCAATATCTTGAAATCATCTTACAAAACATATGAGAGAACCATTTATATATTAAGTTTTAAAAATGATCCTTCTAGATATAGGAAGTTAATTTCTTTATACATATCATCGTTGAATGATAAATGATACTACTCGAGTAAAAAGGATATAGTAAACCATAAAGTGTCCTCTGACCGCCTCGATCCCTGATTCTCATTGGAATTTAAGAGATATTATAGTCTTAAGTATAGAACAATTTGATGCTATTTTTTGAATTCAATGTATGAATAAATTCTCATCTTACATCAATTGTTGTCCATGGATGGTATCTTTCTTATCTAAATATAGTACACAGCATACCCTCTATTGAGAATGGGAGCTTCAATATAGTCAATCAGTTCCTGGTTAAGGGTAGGTCGGGTCTATCATTGTTAAAATGGATATTCTCATTCTCAATACATTGGTGCCTAAGAGACATATTGTTTTACCTGTAGTAGTTGATATCTACCCAAATATCTTCCATTTATATTTTTATTGATTTCCAGCTTAGTGGGATGTGAAAATTTACCATTGATATCCTACATGTAACATAGATGATTTCCATCCCTCCATATAGAATGTATTTAACAAAATTATTGGAGTTGTATATTCAATTGGAGGAGCTTGAGGATAAGGTGTTTTTTATGTTGAGCACATATTTATGTTGTTCACAAGTACTTTTCACTAAAAATTCTAACATGAGTCCACACCATTGTGTCGACTACTAGAAAATAAACAATATATTTACTACGAACTTCTATCCTTTTTTATGAGTTGATAATCTATTTATTCTATTAAATGGGGAAAATAGTTCTTAAAAATTAACCTTTTATTGGGCTCTCACCAGCTTCAAGTTATGTTATAATAAGTTCTTAAAACTAATTTCTAGAGATGATGTTGAAATTTTGAGTACTTGATCATTCATTTGGTGCAAACTAATTCTATTTTTGTGTTTATGGATCTCATGAACAATATTTTTCATCCACTCCTAGATTCATTTTCTATGGTATTTTTGCATGATACCCTATTTTACTCGAAGTATCTAGATAAAAATTCTCGATATATTTGAATAAACATAGAGACCTTATGAGGGAACCATTTGTATGTTATGTTGTCAAAATGATCCTTCAAGATCTAGGAAGTTATGTTCCTTATACATATCATCAAAAAACCAATCATTTTAGTGGACATTGATATGGTAAAATCAATAATGTCCTAGAATGTCTCATAAAATGTTTTTGAGGTTAGGACATTTCTTAGGATTATAGGTTATTACCACTAATTCCATCAGTAATTATTGAGTATAGATGATACTATGATAAATCTAACCAAGAAAGGATATAAATTCATATGTTCATATTAGTGTGAGGTATCATTTAAATAGTTTAATAAAAAGTTAAACTCATATCTAGTTTTCATTCTACAACATCTTGTTGCGATATTTGAGGTGTAATATGGTGGGGAAATTATATATTTGGTGAGTACCTTTTTAAGTTCATTGATCACAAAATCCTAAAATTCATTTTTTCTCTAAGGGAGTTGAATCTCAATATGCTATATAGTGTCTAGTCATTTGAATATTATATCCATTAAACTATTAGTAAAGTAAATTTAGTTGTTAATTACCTTTTCTAGAGGATCCTTAAGAAAATGGTTATAAAATATTTATAATAGTGGAGATTGATGGATATCATTGATAAAATACATTTAGATTTGATCGAAAATCATTGTAGAGAATGATTATATGATATAAATGTCACATAATATATTATGGAACACACCATATATCATATTTTTATTCCATAATTATTCATGAGAAACTCAATGGTGGGGATATCCTTGATAGTTGGTTCAAATATCATCGATCCTTCTTATATGTTCATGGATGACTCATAGTTTAGATAAGTATGAGAGAAAAAATAACAACGTAGTACCATTAATCATGAGGGTATGTCCATATTATGATAAGTTAAGTTTATTAGGATATATATCACCAATTTTTGGGTCCTAGACTAATGGATAATGTTTCTAGATTTGTATTCAAATTCCATTACCAATTAGAAAGTGAAAGGGAAGCATAAAAGGCATGTTAGTACTCTTAGGAAACTCCCTTTTCTAGTGTGTAAATCAGATAAAATCACAATGAACTTCATGGTAAATTTATTATATCTATCAATAGTAATGGTATAGTGTGGATGATCATCAATAATTTGAATAATAAAACTCACTTTGTTAATTTCAAGGAGGATTCATTGTTTTATGGTCTCAGTCAACTGTAAGTCAATGATAATATAATATTTCATGGTTTACCTACTAGTTTTTTCTTCTATAGGGAAATGAAGTTTACATATAAATTATTATAAGGGATTCAATGATATTTGATTTAATTTTTGAAATTGAATACAACATTTCACTTATAAACTAATTTTTCATACTAGAAACCCATCGATAATTTAGAGGATGTGTTATTAGAATGTATTCATGATATTAGTGAATTCAAAGGGGATTACTGATCATTGGTATAATTTTATTAAAAAAACATCTACCATTATTCTATTTAAATAGAATTATTGTAATCCTTATAAGGGTGACCATGCCATTATTCCTTCAATAGAGCATATATAGTAGAATAATCAGTGATTAAACTTGGTATCATCCAATAAATAACTGAATAGATCAAACTAATATAAAAATTGTTTTTGATGGAATAGTGATAGAAACAAATCCTCTATCCATACATCAAAGTGACCAATATAATTTGAAGATGGTGATAACATCTTCCTCTAAGTTTCCCTGAGGTTGGATTATCTATGAATTAGAAATCATGTGATGTTAACCCCAATGTATGTTGGACATTTTGAAATCCCAAATAGAGTCGGGAAAGATTATTATTATATATTTTACCCCAAAACTTTTTTGTCATATGTAACACCATTAATATATGTTAATTGAAGAGGTATGTACCCTATACATTAAAAGTGATATAATACAATCATATTGGATTAAATTCTGATGAATACTACATTAATAATCCTAATCATATGGTGGTTTGGAGTTAAAAAAAGTTTCCATTTAAGTTTTCTCATTTTTTGGGTCAAATGCTAGCATGAATATATCTATGATGGGACTTAGGAGTGATAACAGAATGTAATGGCTTAATATATAGACATATTTCCTAAAGAAGTGGGTTAAATATTATTAATGATGAGAGGCATGGTGGTGGGGTTATTTTAAATATCATTTCTTCTAGAGGTGGTTATTACTGATTAATTTTACTATTTATATCTCTTTGATGTGTTTTTATGGAAGAGGAGGTAAAGAGGTTCAAGGACCATGTTTTGGAAAATTAGTGTTGGGAAGAACATGTGTGTTTAGAAAATGACTTCCCATTGAAATTGTGGTGGAGACCATAAGTGTTTTGATGGTCATGGTAGAGGAAGGGATATCTATCTATCCTAATAGAGTTCCAATGGGGACTATAAGAGATCTGGTTGAGTTCTATTAGAATTTTATAAAAGTTGAAAAATGTAATTTTAAAATTAATAACCTAAATCACTTAATTTAAGCCTTTAATCAGTATTTTCCTCATTATTTTCTCATATAGGATCTCAATAAAGTTCCTCCACTCCTCTCAATATCTCTCTATAAATCCACTATTCCTCTTTGACTAAAGAGGTTCTGTTTGGTCGCAGAGGCTTGGTTTTAGTAAGGTTAGGTCCCATCCATCCTCTTATTTTACATTACATATAGTAGTGGCTATAATAAATTATTCTCTAATTTAGTAATTATTGAATCCTTTATACTATTAAAATTAATTTTTGTCTAGTTGTGGAAGAATTTTTTCTTATACAATATTAAGTTATTGCCTTTATTTATTTAGTTGATTATAACTTCAATTTCAAGAATGGTTAATACCCTAATGCTCTTTTGGTCTTTGGTTGATCCTGAACATCAATTGGAAGATTTATATTCCCCCATGAACCCTGAGTAACTTATATATGATTTAATTTATTTTTTAAATCATTATTTCTCTCTTATCCATTATGTTTTAGTCTTGAAACATAATTTTTCAAAGTAAATTAAATTTTAACTAATTGGTTCTCCATTAATAATTTTTTTTCAAAATTGCTTTTGTAAAAACCTAATTTGGATTTTGTTTATTTTCCTTGTATATATATTGTAATTGAATTTTTTACACTGGATTCTTTATTCCATGTTGGGTAAGTAAAAAACAATTCTTCATAATTGAATAGGGAAAAATAATTAAATATCTTGTAAGATCTTTGTATTTATTCTTTCCCACATTATTAAGTTATATTATTTAGGTTCATTAAATATGTTATGTTAGAAATATTTTAAACATATGTTCCAATTATTTATTGTTATTTTTGGTTACTAAATTATAAAATAAATGGATATGTTATACATGTATAACCAAGGATACCACGTACAAAAATTTTCGTCAAAAAGATTGAGAGAATGGGATGGGCTCATAGCACCCTAAATCTATTACACCCATTTTTCCTAAAACCAAATGGGAAGGTTAGATTGGTTATCCTAACAATATTATATATGGGTCTTTATTTACAAAAAATCGTATGTTTGGTTCACCCTATATTCAATTATTCTTCATCTCAAATCTCAAGATTATCCTAAAGCAGTTTTGATAGGTATGGACCCTCCCAGTATAGGTAGTTTTTTATTTTGGTTATAAATTTGAATCATTAATGTATATAAATAATTTTTTTTATTTATCTATTCCTATATATATTTTAATTTAATATATAAACTTTAATTTATCAAACATGTTTAAGGGATATTAGTGACAACCTACCAGGTATGTCATACTCACACCCTATATGGTTCCATCTCGTGACACTTGCAGCACTATTTATGAGTGACCCAGGTAAAGGAAAATCACTTAATAATATAAGTTATATGAAATTATATTTTGAATCATGGATGGAATATTTTTAACTTATTATAGGGTGTGAAAGAGGAATTCATAGGGGTTTACTTAGTGGTCGTTATTGGTGTTTTCACTTAGAGGATCCATATTTTTATTCATTTGACCATGTTTGGATTAACCAGAAATTAAATATCTCATTTTTATTTAGTATCACTTACCTATGTAGTGTTTTCAGAATTTTGGATGAGTATGGTGTATGTGGTTTCATATACATGTTAGAATGAATATTTTGTTTCAATCATTGTTTCTTATACTTCCATTTTTAAACAATTATTTCTTCAAGTTCTTAGGGACAGTTGATCATGTCAATTGGACATAGAACGCATTGATATTTTATAATTATGCCAAGATAAAACCTTATATCACTTATAAATATCTTAACCCCCTATATTTAGACCAAACTGTAGTGATTGTGAGGTGTGTCTATGGTGTTTTTGTGGCTTAGACCAAAACCATTTGGGTAATTAGGTCATATTTTTCACTGTACCATGTTTTTATAATTCTCTAATAAAAATTGATATACAATTATGACCTCAAGTTAGAGACTTGAAACTTCCTCATCTGAAAGGAAAACCGTATTTTATCATATTGAATTAATATTTTAGAAATTATGATTTAAATAATTATCACTTGAAATATTCACCAATATTAAATTGTGTTCCATCTAAGTATGAATACACCATTATTAATGAATTTATAAAAATAGTATGATATATTTATTTCAATGGTATAACAAAAAAAATAAAAAACGATTAAGATGATTACTCATTGGATAAAGAGATATAAAAGTAATTAGATTCCTCAAAAGGGGGAAAATCATTCAATTCAAACGATTTTATCTATAATACATTCATAACTTATTAGAGAGGTATATGGAATACTGCCCACATAATTAACAACACCAATTCTCATCCTCTATACTTATGAAATTTTTTTATGACGGGATTACATGAATGGGGAATCCTCATGTGGATATAGTAGTTGGTGGATACTATTGACACAAATAGCTATGAGGTAAAGAATATCTACATTCCATAAACAATGATCTCATATAATAAATTCTTAAGAGAAAGAATAAAAACATTCAATGATGTATCAGTTTTAAAATATATGAATACATAGATTATAGAAATTCAATGGAAAATAAAGTCTCATGTCCAAATCTCAAGGGAATGTACAATATTATTATTTTTTGGTTATTTTTGGATATAATTATAACCAATATATGAATTTTGACATGCTAAAAAAATCCCATGAAACAGATGGAGACTTCTAGTTATATGGTTAGTTACTATCAAATTCCATAGGTAATGTTTAACATATTCTCTAGTTTATACAATATGAGATGAAATAACAATCTGAATCTATTATAATTGGAGCAGAGATAATATTTTATTGTTGGGAAATATTATAACCTGTATGATTTTATTTTTAGGTATATTTTTATTTCTAGTATTGTATTTATGAGTTGATTTTCCCATGATTTTTTAGATAAAATTGAGTTTTTTGACCTGACAGCAGGTTGCACATTGTTGGAGTATGGTTTTGGAAAATCATGTGCTAATATAGGAGAAATCATTTTCCTCAGATAGCGGCACTAACCAAGATGCATAGTCTACCACATTGGAATGATAACTCCCCTAAAAACTATACAGCCTCATACCTCTTTGACAGAGTGGGATGTATGGTTGAAAAACGGATTGGAAAACTATGTAGGATAACTATGTGGCATATCTAGGTCATTAAAAATATAGATATTGCCTTTCTAAACTCCCTTTATTTAATCCCAATTCTTCGAATTTATCCCCCCATTTGGTATTTTCATCCCTATGTGCCTCTCACTCTTTTATTTTCTCCCTTGGGCCTCAAATTTTGGGGATTTTGGGGTGTATCTACAAGAATTCACCAAATTAGTCTCTTCTCCCTTAGTTTCTTACTTATTCTAGGGTTCCTCTTCATTCATGCTTGAGTTATTTTTTCTATAGTGGATTGGTTGACCTAATAATGGTTCAATAATTTACTTTTGTAAAATATTGATGTGTTTGGTTTGGTATTGCTTTAATATAGTTCTATTACGGGGTAGTTTTGCATTTTCATTGAATTCCAGAAGTTTCCAAACATGAGGTGGGCGATTCCATGTTTTAGAATTATTAGATTATTTTTTTATGCTTGTTTTTTATTATTGAATATGTTCTATGGATTGTGTTAAAGGTGTGAAATTTATTTCAAAAATATTTCTGTGTGAGTATGGGTTGAAAGATAATTTTATAAAATAAATTATTTATGTTTCACATGTCCTTCCTTATTATGCTTCTTAAATGTGTTCTATAAATTAAGTAAGTGGTGTAACATGTATTTCCAAATGGATTTGGTGTGTGTATGGATTTGAAAGAGGGTTTTCTTTTGAAAAATTACAGTTTCATTATTATTTTTTATTTTTTGATGTGTGTTTCAAAGAATGGTGTGGTTTATGTGACATAAGAAATGAAACTAAGAATAAAAGGGAATCCTATGTATCTTAGTGGGAATACTAGGATTAGTATACTAGTTGGATCGGTGGGGCCGAGGACCAGTTTCTTCTAGAAGGATTGACCCTACAACACTAACTAAACTATGAAAATTATTAGATACCACTAAAACTCTGGATTGATTCTTCTCTAGTGGATCATGCATGAGTGCAACACCTAAAAAATATAATGTAGGAACAATTAATTTGATAGTGTTTATGACACGCAACACCAAGAAAATAAAAGAATATAATAACCCAAAAATTTATAATATACTTACTATTTTAAATAAATTCATTAAAATTTTTATATTTAAATGAATGTGACACTAAGTTAGCATACATCACATGAAACAATGTGTTTTTTAAATTAATTATGTTACATGCAAGACCGAGTTTTACCAAATAGTGATATATTATTAAAATATTATTTCATATAATAATATATAACCAAGATGTTAAATCGGAAATTATGAATAGTATTAACTAAATTATAAAAATATATGGTTTTCAAAAATATAATATTAATTCATTGGCAATAGATTAATTATAAATGAATATAATAACTAATTTAATATAAAGGGAATATTTTTATCGAAAACTATTTTTATGCTCAAAAAGATGTTTTATCCTAATAAATTAAATTAATTATAATTAGTGAGTGATATTAATGAAATATATATTATATATTTAATAAAACATATTATATATTCATCTAATATATTTTATAATCTTTAGATAAGAATAGACCCAAAATTTCTCATAAAAACCTATATTTTTATTAAGGCACTTTTACCACCTTTTAATGGGAACCCCATTTTAAATACAATTTTTGGAACTATTATAAATATTATATGTATAAATAAACATAATATTTGAAATTAGAACACAAGAATTATCTTAGGGTGAATTTTTGATATTTTTCTATGAAGTCTTATTTTTTAATGAACAGTGAAAAATAATGAATTTTATTTCAAAAACTCTTTTTCATAAAAAAATTTATAAGCATAAATTATATTTTTAAATGGTTTTAAATTTTAATTAGAATAATTTTTTATAAATTAATCCAATTTTTTTAGTGGTATCAATTTCAGTTTGAAATATAATATAACAACTTAGCAAACTTTTAAACATTTTTACATTAAAAACTTGCATTGTTGTCTCGTCTGTTAAATTAAATTTAAATTAATTTATACCAATTATGTGATTGGAATTTTTTAAAATTAATCTCATACATAGAATCAGAATGAATTATATTTTATAATAATTTTAACAAAGTTTTTTACCAAAAATATAAGTGAAATTAACGAAAATTAATTATAATGTTTAAGGTGAATTTAAGCTTAAAAAGGGACTAAACATTTATCATAAGGGCCCAAATAAACTATAAAATTGTAAAAAAATCCATTTTATATAAATATTTAGACCCTATAAATAGTTTTATATAATTGTTACCATTATTTTATCCACTTTCAATGGTAAAAATGTGTGTGGAATTCCATTTTCCAAAATTTACAAGAGTACCACTTCTTCACAGTAAAAATGACTCATATCCTCCCACTTACACACTTCTATAAAGACACTCTATATTGGAAAATATCTACCTAAATAGATCCTCAACATCCCTACCCTCAACCTAGAATCCTCACCTTGGTCAAAAATCCATCCAAGGAATCCCTTTGGTTCAAACCAAAATGAGTTACTTTGTTAAGAGGTAACATCTTTCCTCAAAGTCTTTAGTTTTATTTCCATTATCAACCCCCCTAAACTATTATTATTCAAAGATTATATAAAAAAATTATAATAAATATACGTTATTTTTTCTTGTTAATGGTTATACCTACACTTACACACACTTCCATCTAATGGGTAACTAACTTATCATTTTTGTGTACAGTAAATTACCACCTCACAAAACGATGTTGTTTGTTTTTCCATTACCATCTTTCATGGATGAGAATTATGATAGAAACTAAATTTATATAGGAAATATATAATATTTATAATTCTTGTTTTTTTATATAATTTTTATATAATACATACTCTTATATTTTACATTTTTTGTAAATATGATAAGATTGTTTGTGGAAGTGTGGACTATCACCCCCTCAAAGCGATGTGTCTCATTCACACTAAACATGGAATACATAAAAGATGTTTTTAAAAAAACTATGAAATATATATGAAATATATATGATACTATAATTATAATATACATATATATCATTTAATTTTCATTATTTTAATATGACAAAGAAATGAATGTAGTGGTCATGTATACATATAACTTACCGTCTCCATGAATGGTTCGTTCTAATTATTATCTATATATGTTATGGATCATTATAAATACATATATAATGAATATTTATTTCATTTAAATCATAGTTTTAATTATAGATATGGAGAAACCATGATAGTAACAACAAGTAACAAGTGAAAACATACTTGACAAACTAGGTATACCAGGAAATCTCAGCAAGAGACAATGTCCCTGACCATTTATTAAAATAAAAAAAGCACACTAAGAAAGAAAAACATTCCATAAAATAAACTACATATCATAGAAATCATAACCGTACCCATAACCATGATCCATTACATCATCCTCAATAGCCTACTCCCAATCCGAGCTTCCATATTGTGCCAGAGTCTTGACATACTTCCTTCTGAGATTTACCTTTTCCAAATATGGGAAATCTTGAGAAGACTGCGTGTCTTTTCCCTTACTGATAGAGGACCTAGTAGTCATTGGTTTTAGAATAGAAGATTAATCAGTCCTCTTCTTCCTTCTTGGCAGAGAAGTCACAACTTTCTCATTCCCTGACACATTCTTCTTCCCACCCTAAACAATCTCACTATAAGAGATTCGGGTCTTTCCACTAGTATTATTCTTATCACTATTAGATATGTACCCCTATTTTCCAGAGATATGAACCTCCTATTAACCATAATTTTCTTCTCATTTTTTCTCAAAGTGACTATTAGTATCAATCATTTCAAAACATTTCATGTTTTCCCCACATTGAGAATTACTAGGATCAACAAAAGACTCCCTCTCCACTACCTCTGCCACTTCTCCTCCTTTGTTGGTGACTACAGCCTACAAGAAAACACCTTAAAACACCTGGGGAATTTCCAACAGCAGTAGCCTCTCCTCAGACTCTAGACTCTCAAATATATTATAGATAATAACTCCATTGGATCCATGAGTACCCATATTTAGAGCCTTAGAGCCCCCATCCGGTTTGGCCAAAGACTCATCAGGGAGAGGAACCACCTTTAGATGGCATGCCCCCTGTATTGTAGACCGGAACTCAACTCCAAGGTCACCTTTCAGTCTGTCATAAACCAGAAACACTTCTGGGTTCAAAGGCATCTGCATTGCCTTCATTCTACAAGAAATACTCATCACAATAGCAATAAGACCATGCCTCATCTCCCTTTCCACCCTCCCATAAGAATTATCCTTAACTAACGCCATGGAAGTACAAGAAGACTCCAACCGGGATCCCTACCTAGTAGAATTTCCAGCATTGAAACACACTGAAGGTTCCATACAAGAACTCAAATCCCCATTCAAATTACCAGAATCTAACAGAGCCTCCCCAATACAACCCTTCACCACCGCCTGAGCCAGCCTCTCATCAACACAAACATCACAGCAACCACTACACTACGTCTCCACCACCCACAAGATAAAACCCACCTTTCCACTATGGAAAACATCCTCCAAGTTCCTAAACCATCTACACAATACACAGAACTGCATACATGACTCAGAGACTACCTCCTGCATCCAGCGGAACCCCTACCCATCAGTAATTCAGACACAGCGCACTGGTGGCTTTGCAACGTCGACCTCAACACAGTCCCACAGAAAAATCAGGTGTGATAGAGACTCAGTTCTTTGATCTGAACATAAATACCTCCCAAAAATTTTACAAATGGCATAAAGAATAGTGGAAATTTTAAATGAAAGTGGAAGACCAGGGAGACATACCCATGTTACAATCGATGAAGGATCCAGCCGCATATGAAATTCAAAGTTCCATCAGAATAAATGTAAAGAAGATCCACTGTACCTCCAAGAAGCCCTGGACCAAGAAGAAATCATATCTTCCTCCGAGCCAAAATTCACCATTATGTGTCTTCGGTCAAGAAACTCGACAAATGATCGCTCAAGATGCTTCCAAGATTTAGAGACAAACTGGGTAAAAGCTTCCACCAAGGGTCGATGAGGATGAAATCGAGCCACCAAGGTATATTCTCACAAATCATTAGTGCTATTAAGCTCTACCAAAATTAGAGATAACTGGGTAACCTCTTAAAAGAGATCTAGGACTTTTGGAGAAATAGAGATCCTAGGGAAGGGCAGAGAAAGATCAGAAGAAAATTCATGGTAAGGGATTTTCATATCACTTTTTACATCCGTGAGATAAATGTCATCTTTACCAACAACATCTTTTATGTGGTGTATATACTACCCATTTTGATATATTATATCATTGATAATTTATAATAATGGTATTTAGAAGTTTTATTTAATTTTATTCTTTTATGAAGTTTATGTTTTAAAATGTTTCAATGTGTTGTGGGACACTTTGGAAAGTTTAAAGATTATTTTACTCAAGAATAATTTTAAGGATCCTTTAATGGTATTTCCATTTGAGGAAATTATATGCTTATTATTCAATAAATACATTCATATTATTCTCCTATAGTGATTCATGGCCATTTTAAAATATTAGTACCATTTTTCCACACTTTGTTACTCAAATTGTTTTTAAGAAAACCGGACTTCATTTATCCCTTTTGTTAGAGAATATATTTTCTTTTAAAAAAATGATTTATTATAAATGTTTTCTAAATTGTTTTTAAAATTTTAAAAATGATTAAGTAAATAATGTTTTCCCTTTTTTTTCTCCAAAATTTTAAAATATTCTTTTATCACTTTCTAAGTAAGGAATTTTTCTAAACTTTTTACCCTGGAAAAGGAATTTTCTTTTTCACATCGTACAAAATGTACACATTTACCCGATGTCATTTATTCGAAGCATCATTTTATTTTTTAAAAGGATATTTTTTAAAGAAATTTTTTTCAAAAGTGATTTTCAAATAAATGGTTTTTCAAAATATTTTAATAAAAATGATATTTTCTTCAGGAATGTATTTTTAAATATATTTTTATTGTATTTATATTCATTAATTACAAAAAACATTTATTTTAACTCTACTTGGGATATATTATATTGATACCATCTTTATTTTCTTCTATGTGATTTATGAATGATTTTTCAAACGATAGTATTTTCATTCACTTCGAGTATTCCTTTTAGTCAACTTGAAATATTTAATTTCCTATGATCATTCGACATTGAGTTTAACCTAAATATCCATATCATTTTTAATGGATATGACTGTTTTCAGAACCATATATCATTCTTCATACGGTTTTTAATTTGATTTTTTTTTGATTATTTTGGGAAATATCAATAAATATTTATCTTTTATTCAATATAGATATTTGATACAAAACATTGTTAATTCAATATGATGAAAGATTGGGACAGGAAAGACACTAGTTGGGGACCATTTAAGCTAAGCACTCTAGGTTGGGCACCAATTAATGGAAGCCCCTCAATGCATTGGCAGTCTCATGGGGTGAAATCAGGTAGAAAAAGACCAGCATGTTTGTAACCCTTATGTTATGAACTATCTTACCGATGTTCTTAATTGTATAGGTAAGGTTAGAAAAAATATATTGGTTTGTAACCTTTATGTTTTCTTTCATATAGTTAATGGTCTTAATGGTAATGGTTCCATGTACATAGGAAACAAAGAAACAAATAATTAATCATTTCCCTAATTTTGATTTAATTTTTATTTATATGTGATATTTTGTGTCAATATATCCATTGTTTCATTTCCTTCACAGTTTGTTGATTAAATGACTTGTGTTTCTATTTAATTAATTTTCAAATTTTTAATGCACTTTCTTTTTATTTTATTGATTATATGGAATGTGTGTTTAGTTATTACATTTACATATTTATTATTATCATTGGTTCAGTATTGATTCCATTGTTCTTTACTCGTAAGAATATTTTGATATCACCCATATTATGTTTTTTTCTCCATGAATATGAGAAGTGTACTAAGACAGACATTCAAGGATACTCTAGATGGATTTAATTTATTGTCCTTAAAAGAAACAAATTATGTTTTAATTAGTGTAATAATTTTTAATGCAAGACTCATATATATATATATATTTAGTTCACCAAGAATAGTAATGTTTTCAATCCTTTGGGATGTGATTTACTTGTATCTTATTCTAATTTAATGGTAGTGGACACTAGAATTGGGATTTCTAGGATTGGGTCACTACAGTGAGGATAACATGGGTTTTGGTTGATATATATTTATCACCAAGATATCATGTTCCTAGGGTCCCACTAGTGGTTGAGACTTTATTTATTACATATAGTTCTCTCTTGTGATTTGTTTCTTACCATTGACTTATTGTGGACCATAATTCTATTTTAATTTCAATTCAGGAATCTTTTGAAAAAAATTACCTAATTATTTTATTGAAATATTGTTTTCAATATTCTTTTTGTAAAAACATGCATTTGATTTTTCTTCAAATGTTATGACCTGGAATCTCTTTTGGGTGGATTCCTTCTGGGCTTGGTATAAAACCCTACATACACTATTGGGTGTATGTTGACTTTTTTATTCTTGACCCAGGTAAAGGTAATATCTTCTATGGTGGTAATGGTGGATTTTTTTTCTAGTGTTGCTTTCTTGAAGTTGTTTGTGGAGGTGGATTAAAGGTTATGGATCTCTTTTTACATGGAGGTTTTGGGTTATGGTCTATTTTTTTCCATCCATTTATTTTATTATTATTTTTTAGTTAAAGCTATAAAATGTTTATCTTGAAAATTTTGTATCTCTTTTGGTTATGGTTATTGATCTTGGTATGATGTTTTACTCTTTAGAATTTCTTATGGTTATTTATTATGGGTGAAATCATTACCAAAAGAATTTTTTGATACATATGCTTTAGATTCCATCCCATGGGGATCAGGAATGCCCTTTGGTCCATTTCATGGACTAGGTAAGGTGTCGGGTTGGATGACACCTTGTCCTGGTTCATGAAAAAAAGATATCAAATCAGTTGTCTCCCTTTCCATGGGTTATGATATTTGGGATGATTCTGGATAAACATGGACTGGGATTGTCGAGGCATGAGGTTCTAGATGTGACTGGGGCGTCTAGATAACACACCTCATGATAGAACTTGGGTCACCATGGGATGTAGGAAATTATATTTGACTTCTCTTCCAGGTGAGACATACAGGCTGCAGACTATACATAGAAACCCGGTGGGGGAGAAGTAGTTTGGCTTGTTATTTTTATGGATGTGGTTTTTTACTTGTTGAATTGTTTGGGATTTTTTTTCTGAAATATTTAAAGATGGTGTATTTATGGTTTTTTTTTCATTATGGTTTTTTCTTGTTGTAGCAAGATTCCACCTAAAATTTTTCATATTAAAGTACAAAAACATACTAAAGAGTGTTCCCCCTCATTAGTTAATTAGATACCAGTGGATGACATTTTTTGGGATTTCATGGCCTTGGTTCTAGGAGTGGGATCTGAACCTACTCTTATTGGGGAAGCTGATCTAGGTCCTATAAAGAAAAATTATCTTGAGTTCCTGAAGAAAAAACCTCCTTGTTTTTGGGGAAGCGTAGATCTTCAATAAGAAGAGGATATTTTTTGAGAAGAACGAGAGGATTTTTGGGTTTTTTGACAATCATGTGGGATTAGAATTGAAATGTGCTTCTTTCTAGTTGGATGGTCTCAATCGAAGGTTGTGGGACTCAGTATTTCAGGATGATAAGTATGAGGAGATCGGTTTTAATGACATAAAGGTCATGTTTAGTGACAAGTATTTCCCTGAGACCTTATCCTTCACCAAGACCCAGGATTTATTGGATCTCTATCTAGGGGATCAGAACATGTCAAAATATTCCAACTACTTCACTGAGTTAGTCTAGTTTACAAATGATGTGATTTTTAATGAATAACTGGAAGATAAATGGTTTGACATGTGGCTGGGGACAGATATCTAATCCTAGGTCTTCTTGTTTAAGACAAAGACTTATGTTGAGGTGTTCGATCATGCTCCGATGGAGGAGATCAATCATAGTGGAAAATATTGTTTCTATAGAGTGGTTTCAGTAGTTTTCTAGGGTAGTGGAAGTTCATCAGAGATTAAGGGGAAGTGGGCTGAGAAGAAGAAGAAGGTAGGAGGTATTTCAGGCCATCCTTCCTGAATGTATTTGTATGTAGCTTTAGACACCAAATCGTTCATGTTACCTTAGTGTGGGAAAGAAGGACATGTGTGGTCTATGTGTTCATATCCACCCAAACTTTTCCACATATTTAGACATATAGGTCACTTTTAGATGTTATACTGAGCCACACATCCATACCTGGGGGTGCATATTCAGTATCCTTTTTTGGAATGGAAGCCCAGTCCAATCCAATTAGAATGGAGGGTTCTCAATTTGGTATTTGACAAGGTAGCTCTATATCTTATTATGGTTAGATTAATCTCAAGGTAGAGATGTAGGATAGTGGTTTTTCTCAGGCTCAATTAGAGATGAGGAATCATTATTATCTGGATCAAGATCCAGTGAAATCCAATGCATGAACTATGATAGTCTAAGGTACCATTCTTATTGAATCATTTATTGTTGTTTCTTTGTTTGAGATTGGTGCCTGTAAAGACCTGTAAATTTCAAGGATATATTTTTCTTAAATTATTTGGGATTTTACGAGTACACATTTTCTGACGGCACCTGATTCTGAGGCCTGTAGTCCCCAGAATCAATTTCCGATGTTTAGCTCAGGTACGTTCTGTGAACGAACGACCGGGTTACTCTGACTTCTGAACCGGTGCTCGGAATCAAAATCTGAGGGAACCGATGAAACCGTAGCGCCATTTTTTGCTTAAGATGACCTTTTCTGGAGTTGCGTTTGCACGAGAGGAGTTGTAAAAAAATGGGGATTAAAAGATAAGTAAAATAAAATTGTGTGTGAATTTTATTTTATTTGTGGTTGTTAGACTCTCTCATGGGAAGTTGTTGGTGGGGCCCATGACCACCCAACTTCCCATGTGTGGTTATGAGGGAGTTGGGGCCCACACGAGCCCCCACCTTTTCAAATTCCCTAACCCCTCTAAACCCCCTCTTAAATTATGTGGCTCTCCCCCACATTAATTCTTGCCAACTTATCTCTACATTTAATTTGAAAACACAAGTCTAATTAATAAGGTGATTTCAATTTTCAACTTTTGATGTTTTGAACTGTTGGCATGTGTAATTAAAATAAGGCAAAGCCTTATTTTATTTTGGGTTGTTGTGCTGTGTGGAGACTTTTGGGGAGGAAGCTCTAAACTCTTCATCATCTTCATTGAAGAACGCTGTGACCTCGACGAAGAAAGCCGTCACCGCAAGTAGTGAACGACGTTCTGTTCTTCTCCTCTCCGCAGCCGGTGTGAGATGTCAATCACTCCTTGGATGTATGTTGACACCATCAACCGTGACGCCGACATTTTTCACCGTTGTTGAGGTAGGGGTATTCCTTCGATAAAGTTTGGTTATCATCTTCATGATTTATTTTTTTAAGACCGCTTGATATCATTATAACGGGAGGAGGTCGGACCACACAAACACAACCAATCCTCCTCCCCTTTCATCTTGATCTTTGTGTATCGAAATGGAAAAGATGGCGCGGTGCCGTTGCACCACGCTGGAATGGTAGAACCGCAGCTGGAGCGGGCCGCAATGATGGTGTGTGGCGCCATCCTGCCGTGCCTGTGCGGCCAAAGGAAGCCGCGACCAAGAGCGGGCAATGGAGGAGGGGTGCGGCGCCATCGCACCGCACCGGTCGAATAAGGGCCACGACCTAAGGCCGCGACGTTGTATAGGGGGCGGCCGGACTCAGCCGGCCGCCGACACAACGGAAGGCGGGACCCGCGGGGGTCCCACAGCGGCTCACCGGCCAGCAATTACGGCTGGCCAATTTCTAGAAGACCGGGGGTCGTAACCCCCGGTAGGTGGTAAGGGTGGGCCCCCAAAGTAGGGGTCGCCATTTCAAAACAAGGGGGGCAGCGCCCCCCCCCCCCCCCCCCCCTTCCACGTCCGCTCAGCGCGCGTGTGCCCGCACCTGGCGGGACCGCCCGCACCTGGCAGGACAGCCCGCACCGGGCTGGACCGCCCGCGCCGGGATGGGCTGCTTGAACTGGGACGGGCCGCCCGCACTGGGTCAGACCGCCCGCGTCGAGCCGGACCGCCCACGCCGGGTCGGGCCGCACGCGTCGGGACGGGACGCCCGCGTGCTGCCGGGCCGCCCGCGCCGGGCCGGGCCGCACCGGCTGGAACGTGCCACGCTGGTTGGTCCGGGCCTCGCCGCGCCCAACCGGGCTGGACCCAGACTCGGGTCGGGTCAACCCGGTTCGGGCCGACCCAGGGGGTATTGGGCCGGGTCGGACCGGGCCCAAACCCCTTGTTTTCAGACATATCCGTTCAAACGCCCATAACATGGGCTGCGGACCTCCGATCGACACACTGTCAGTTGTGTTGGTATCCCTGGATCGAGACGTTCATTTCGTTATATTAAACTTGGGGTTTCGAAGAACTTTGGTTATGACTGGGTTGGTTCGAACCAGAAACCAACCGGGCCCTCGGAGCGGAAAAGATTATAACTTGAGCTCCGAACATCCGATTGACGTGCCGTCGACTTTTTTGGATTCCTCTTTGTGAGATGGTTCTTTTGGATTACTCTGATCGAGGTTTGGACGCAACTTGTGTACGGTCGGGTTGGTTTTGACTAAAAAACCAACCGGGCCCCTAGGACGAAAAAGCCAATAACTCCCTGACCGGGTGTCCGATTGAAGCGCCGTCTGTCACGTTGAGTTCCTTTCGACGAGAAGAAACTTTGTGATACATCAACCCTGGACTTCGTGATAGTTGATGTATAGTGGATCCTCCTGGAATTGAGTGTGCTGTGTGTGGGAACCCTAGAGATGGCTGCGACTGTGAAGACGATGACGACTATACTGGAATCCTCTATGAGTTCGGCAGCGATGACGACCATACTTGAATCCTCCGTGGGTTCGACGGCGATTACTACTGTTCTTGTATCCTATGTGGGTCAGGTAGTATTTGACTACTGTTCTTGTATCCTATGTGGGCCCGGCAGTATTTTACTCGGTACTTGTATCTGGGTCCAGTAGAGTAGCTAGTCTTGTATCCTTTGTGGGTCCGACAGTTTAGCTGGTCCTGTATCCTATGTGGGTCTGATAGATTAGATGAATCAATGGATACATCTGATCATCTCTATCATCTTACGAAATGTATACCTATGTGAGCTGAGTCTTAAATTACAATCAATATCATTGATATGATTGTTGTGCTTTCCTGTGTGGATTGGGTTGTGCTTTCCTATGTGGATTGGGTTGTGAATTCCTATGTGGAATGGGTTATGTTTTTCCTGTGTGGACTGGGTTGTATTTGGGGCTCGTGTGCTGGAGTTGAGCTAGAATTGATGACTTAGGTATATGTATGGGCATATACCCAAGTACTGTTGGTTGTTACTTCGTGATTGTATATTTTTTTTGTGGTTTATCCTTCGTGGATTCTGGGAGACCTTCGGGGGTCTCGGGGTCCCTACTGAGTAGTGTATACTCACCCCTGCAAAGGCTATTCCCTCACTACGTTGTGTTAGATGCAGACAACGAACAACGATGATCGAGGTGGGAGCTCGTGGAGCTAGACGATACCTGGAGGTGGATCACTGGACGGGACGTACATGGAGTGGAGGGCTGGAGCTGAGGAGCAGAGGAGACTATCTGTACCCACCCTTCAGGTGGGATTTCTAGAGGATAGATCAAAGTTGCTGCTTTACTTTTCTACTACTGTGCTTTCTTTTCAGTTGTACTTTACTTTCATTTGGGTTTGTATTCTGGCCCATTTACTTTCCAGCACATACTTTTGTACTCAGTTTACTTCAGCTTGCATACTATGTGGTGTTTTTTTACATTATAAAGTCAATGAA